>BTPG01000008.1:173879459-175228120 GCA_036245525.1 Semisulcospira habei | reverse complement strand
TCATTTATTATTTTGACGGACAAATAAAAATGACGGACAATTCACAAAGCCCTGGCCCATCAAACCCTGGCTCATCTAGTTTAAGAAACGTGTTTCACACAACAAACTTACCCATATCCAATACTAATAATGTTTATGAATCAATAGAAAACTCTTTTTCTGTCATACAACAAAATCTTATCACAGGCAGTGTTAAGATTCAGATTGTTGCGAAAATCGAATTCACTAGAATGGACGGTGAATTAATTGTATCGTATATATCAACAAGACAACACACTGTTAACACAAGAAGAGAATTGGAGAATGTGTTTAGAGACAGACTATTACCAGACTTCCTACAGGCAATTGACAGTGCAAAAATGAAGGGGTCTGGTTGGCACGAAGGACATGTACATGAACTGCAACTAAAGCAGTCTAGGTATCATCCTATATTAGGTAAAGCATGGATACCACTGCCAACTGAGGTTGCAAACAAAAAAGCTGTTGTTAATATTCAGAACAAAGACAATTTCTGTTTCATGTGGTGTGTGCTTGCTAAACTACACTTTTGAGGTCAAGACCTGATCGCGTATCTAACTACATCAAATTTGTAAATGAACTCAACTTTAGTGGCATTGAGTTCCCTGTTAAAATAGAGGACATAGACTTGTTTGAAAAATTAAATCCTGGTATATCTGTGAATGTGTTTGTGTGGGATAATGAATCTGAGAATAAGTTACAACCAATTAGAGTGTCCCCAATTGCTCCAACCTACGGTCAGTCAGAAGATAAACATGTTGACATGTTGCTAATCGGAGATGACAATAACTTTCACTACATAATTATCAGGAATATGTCACGTCTAATTCATGCACATACAACGAAACACAATGGGAAACAGGAAGTGTGCAAGAGATGTTTACAGAGATTCTCTTCTATTAAAATAGCACATAATCACATTCTACACTGCAGGTCAGCTGATGACATACAAACAGTACTTAAGTATCCAGATCCTGGTAGTCAAGTGTATTTTAAGAACTATGGGAATCAGCAAAAGCTGCCATTTATAGTATACGCTGATTTTGAACCATATGAGGGTCCTGTTCCAGAGTCATTACCAAAGACTATAAAACTGAGTGACCAAGTGGTGTGTTCTTTTGGATACATTCTTGTTAGGTCAGACGGTCTTCATTCAGAACCTGTTATCTACAGGGGTGAAAATGCAGCATGCTTGTTTTTAACAGAAATGAGACATCTGTATAGTCAGGTAGTACAATATCTCACAACATGTCAGATGCCTTTGGTGATGACAGAAGAAGACAAACTAAAATTTGATACAGCTGTGACGTGTTGGATTTGTGAACAACCTTTAGGTGGTGATAAAGTTCGTGACCACGATCACATAACTGGGCATTACAGAGGAGCTGCACATAATAATTGTAACTTGTTATTAAAAATAGATCCTAAGACATACAAGTTACCAATCTTTTTCCACAATCTCAAAGGGTATGATTCACACATTATCATGCAGGCTGTAGATGAGTCGTACAAAAACATAAGTTGTATTGCCCAGACAACTGAGAAATACTTGACTTTTAGGTTAGATAAATTAGCATTTTATGACTCTATGCAACATTTATCTTTAGGTCTTGCTAGTCTGGCAGAAAGACTGACTGAGTATCCAATAACGAGTAAATATTTTGAGCCAAACTTGGTTAAGAAAGGTGTCTATCCATATGAGTACATTGATCACTGGGTTGTGTTTGAAGAAACAAGACTGCCACCAAAAGAGAAATTTTATTCTACACTAACTGGCAAAGGTATTTCTGACTCTGAATACCAGCACGCACTTGATGCGTGGGGGAAGTTAGGGTGTCAAGACGATTGGTGACTACCATGACCAGTACTTGAAAGCTGACGTTTGTTTGCTAGCAGACGTATTTGAAAGTTACCGTGAAAAGGGTTTGTTGCACTACAGACTTGACCCAGCTTGTTACATAACTAGTCCTGGCATGACATGGGATGCATTTTTGAAATCCAGTAAGATATTTATAGACCTGTTGTCTGATCATACGATGGGTGAAATGGTGGAACGTGGATTGAGAGGTGGTATTAGTATTGCAGCGAACAACTATGCCAAAGCCAACAATAAATATCTTGATGACCTTGACTTTGACCCCTCAAGGTCAAGGTCATTCATTACGTACCTTGACTCGAACAATTTGTATGGGTTCGCAATGTGTGAGTTATTGCCCTTGAAAAACTTTTGTCTGTATGATTTGTCACAGTATGACATAACAGGGTTAACAAACAATATTATGATTGATTGTACATTGATTGATTGTACATTGCTTAACGTCCCGACAGCAACAAGGCTTTCTCAGGACGTGCCTGCACTGCTTGTGAAAAAAAAAAATAAACAGAACATTGAATGTATGTCGCCAGCCGGTCAAATACATTAAATAAACCTAACACATGGGGCCTAAATAAAGCTAAGACCATTTAGCAACACACATCCAATATCAAGAGCTACAGGCAGTGCAGACAGTAGGGAGAGTTTGAAAAAGGCAAATACAGGTGAATGGACAAAGGGTAGACAGAAATACATGCCCCAGAATAGAGAGAAAAACCCACCCTGTGGGGCTGACCAGGGTGACCCTGGGAACTAAAAAATACCTAACCCCACCCAAGTCCCCCAGGGCAGACCCAGGTGGGGGAAAACAATATTATGAATCTTGACCGAAACGACGCGAAGGGTTGGATCTTTGAAGTTGACCTAGAGTACCCACACCATCTACATGATTACCACAATGATTATCCGTTAGCTGTTGAGAAAATGAGTATGACAGGGAAAAAAGAAGACACCAAACTTGTGCCAAATTTGAATGACAAATTCAATTACGTTTGCCACTATCGTTTGCTGCAGTTTTACATCAGACACGGGTTAGTACTAAAGAAAGTTCACAGAGGAATTCAATTTGATCAGAGTGCTTTCATGAAAGATTACATAATGAAGAACACAACCCTTCGTGCCAGAGACGGCAACACTGCATTTGACAAAGACTTCTTTAAGCTTATGAACAATGCCTGTTTTGGCAAGACAATGGAAAATCCTCATCACAGAAAAGATGTGAGACTGGTCACAACTGAATTGGGTGCAATTAAACTTACAGGCAAGCCTCAATACACAGGGTATAAAGAATTTCATTCATCATTGTATGCTGTGTCACTCAAAAAAAAAGATTGTTAAACTGGACAAGCCAGTATTCATTGGTATGGCAATTCTGGAGTTGTCAAAACTGGTGATGCTTGAATTTTATTATGATTACTTCAAATTAAAGTATCCTGACTGTCGTCTGTTATACACTGACACTGACTCTATGATCATTGACGTGTGTACTGAAGACTTTTATGAAGACATGAAAACAGAACTACACATGTATGACACGTCTGACTACCCTAAGGATCACCCACTGTTCAGCACACAAAACAAAAAAGTGCCTGGTAAGTTTAAGGATGAACTAAATGGTGTGCCAATAGTTGAGTACGTTGGACTGAGATCAAAAATGTATTCTATACTGCACCAGAAGGGAAGTCAGTCAAAAGCCAAAGGAATTAAAAAAACAGCAATAAAAAATAAAGACATACGTCATGAACATTACAAGCAAGTGTTAGATGGTGCATTAATGCCTGATTATCCAAACAAGTCACTGAGATCAAACAAACATAATCTTGAAATAATTCAAACACATAAGAAGTCTCTTGCAGTTGGAGACACGAAACGAGTGTTTCACAGGAAGGAAAAAGCTTATGCACCTGGTCATTACAGGCTCAAGTTATCTGAAGAAATAGCTGATGAACTGGTTGATGAATTAATTGATGACTTAGTTACTGAAATGAGTAACGGTGTCTGGGGGAATAATCTGTAATTCTTCTCTGAAAAATGCCCTCTGGGGTGCAGGGTCGAACAGGTAATGTATTGTTGCATCAGGACCGGGAATTATTTTTTTTATATTATAAACGGATGTGGACCAGATGGGGTCTGTCGCCCTGCGCTTTACGTCGTTCTCAGCTTCACCTGGTTGATATAAATATCTCACCTGTTTAGTAAATAAACTTGTGTCTGGAGGTGGGGTTGGGGTTGTTTTTGGCTCTGTAATTGTTTTCAATTTAATAGCATCAGCAGGTTTTGGGTGACCTTCATTGTTCATTGCTTTTATCACATGTGGTAATCTCTTAACCCATTCAGTGTTATGGGTGTCATGCATGAGTTCCTTAGAATACTGGTAACTGAAAAGTCTCTCTGATAACTGTTTGTTAAAGTTCTCTACTATTGCCTGTGATCTGTGTACGCCTGGAATACCTCGTCTGACCAGTACGCCATGCTTCGCAAATAACTGATTAACTGCACCCTTAAATTCTGATCCGTCATCAACTTGTACAAGTCTGGGGTATCTTAAGGGGCCTCGACCATATATTTTTGTTAATGCAGTCGCAACTGTACTGGCTGTTTTGTCAGATATGGGTTCAGCGTCTTTGTACCTTGAAGCTATGTCAATGACAGTTAATGCATATTTGTATCGTTTCTTTTTTATTGTGTCATGCGGTAGGAACAGGAGGTCCATTTGATGTGTGTCATTTGGGGTAGTGTTTTCAAAATGGGGTCTAGATATTTTACTTGGAGCAGGGAGGTATATCTGCCAAATAGCCTGTCTCTGTAACCATTGCTTGACTTGATTGAATGATACATCTCCGCCCACAGCGGCATGTAATTTTTCAATAGCTGTTTGCCCTTTCCAATACCCTGATGGTGAGTAATATATTTTAGATAGTTTATTTTCGGCTGCCATTTTTTCTAGCAATGAAAACTCCAGTAAAATAAACAAATATCATTCCCACTAGAACAAAGATTATCTCCCCGTTTCTTTGTTCTGGGCTTGGTTGATAGTAGTCACTTAGTTTTGGTTTTGGGATAGACATGTCTTCACCCGTGACAAGATAGTATTCACGAATTGCTTCGTCTGTATTTCAAAACGTATGCTGTGCATGACCTTCAAGCCTGAGTTTTTCATTGATGAAATCAAGTTTTTCAATTCTATTCTTTTCATATTCTTGTTGAGCTTGAGCGAGTTTCTCTGTTGCCTCATTGTGACGTTTCATTTCTTTTGCTGATTCTTCTCTACCCATTTTTGAAAAGAGGTAGTTTGAGCCACTGAATGCCAGAGCATTAACAACTGCCCCACCAATCATAATAGCTATCGTCGCCATATTTTTATTTACATAGAAACATTTTCGGGAATAATTCCCTGCTTGACAAGAAAGTCTTTTGTCGCAATCGACGCTGTAACAACTACAATTAGCTTAGTGCTGTCTTCGAAATCGAGTCTACTGAGGTCTGCTGATTTCATTTTGAGTAGACTTTTTCCCAGCATAGAATAAGCTACTGCTAATCCACTAATTACGGCAGAGTGATAGACAAGGTTCATCAAGTTCTTTGTGTCGCTCATTTTCTAAGGCAATAAAAATTAAAATAATATTTTTATTTACTGCATATAAAATGGGTCAACGGCTTTGGGTGTTACTGGTAATGTGGCGACTTCTGGTTTTGTTTTTGGAGTGTCTGATTTTTTGGTCACTGTACGAGTCTGTGGTTTGTATTTTTTGTATAATTGATAACCTACGTAACCAAATCCGACAACAAATCCGGCAATTATATATTTTGTTGTTTGAGGTTCGGGGTCAGGGTCAGACTTAGTTGTTTGTCTCTCACTTTGATGAGGGAGTGACGGCCCTGACGGTATTGACACAGGCTCTGACGGTCCTGACGCCTGGTCAGTCACATGAGCCTTTTCTGTTTGCGCTTGAAGCTGTAATTTTTTTTGTCTGTTATATTCAGCTAATCTTTTACCAGCCTCAACCCTGCCTGGACTTTTAGCCTTAGTCACAGTTTGAACCTGTGTCAAAACTGGACTGGGGTTCAGTTGTGGAGTCGTCTGGGTTTCGTCCATTTTCTTCTGCAGTAAAATTTATTTTCGAGAAATCAATATGGCTCCCAGTAACAAGTAAAGTTACCTCAGGTGCAAGGTAATTTCCAAACTTGTAAAACATGACACATGCTAATTTGCCAATTGTACTTGAAACAATAGGATTGCTTTCAAGGTCGTGTGATAGGCTGTCACTATCCACAGGTAGAAAGTGACTCACTGCTTTTGTGTATAGGCATACAAGAGATCGACTTAAATCACGAGTCATTAGTGAGGCAATGTGGTTTTCATATTTTAAATGAAGCTTGATTAGTTCGTCAGAGGTTAAAGATTCAATATCCTCTGTCATGTATTGTTTCCCGAGATAAGTCTTTGACTTGCCTGAGACAATCACAGACAAAAGACGCTGTTTCTTAGAGTCTAAGTCTTTGTTCTCTACCGCATTGATATCATTCAATAGAAGTAATTCGTCTTGGTTCATTTATAATGAAATTAAAAAATAATAATGTTAACTCTGCTTGCTCACCTTGTGTAATACCACTTTATTAACTGTAACACTGTCAATATAAACATTTAGTTTGCGTAGTTGCTTAAATATGCTATAACAAATTTCCCCTATCCAACCATAGTTGGTATCATTAACTTTAAAAGTAGGTGTCTTTAAATCAACTGTCATGTGCTCCACATCTGGATGCTCATCGACATAATCCAAAGTCACACTATATGTAGCATATATTTCTGATGGTGCTGAAAGACTTATGTTAGTCTGTTTGGGTGATATTAAGTCAGTAAAGTACATATCATCTTTGAAAAGGTGTGTGAGATCAATCACCTGTATGATTTGTCCGTCTGTCATTTTTATTGGACAAACAAATGTATAAATTAATTTACATCAATTTACTAGCCCATACCCTGTGGGCTGATCTGTCTTTAAAATAAGCTTTAGATGCTTAGTTGATTTCAGTTTATTTTTCACATCATCACGTTCATGCTTATTTGGGATGACATCGTTTTCTCTGAGACAGTCTTCAAAGCTGTCACGATCCTTACAGTAAAACAAACAGATAAACTTTAACTGTTCACGAAAATCTTTCAGTACAGCATTATATTTCTGAGTGAGAATCCATACACTGATGTTTGCATGTCTGCCACTGAAGGCAAGTTCTGATAGAGTGTTTCTCTTTTTGACAATGTCTTTCTCTGCAGAACAGTCATCAACAATAAACAACGTTGGCTGTCCTTCAAATTGCTTGTAAAAATATTGTAGGTAGTCATTCAGTTTTTTCTCAGGGTCGACTAAGTATATGTTGCTGTCAGTCCAAATGAATAAACAGTTGTGATAAGCTTTGTTGTGTTTGATTGTAGGACAAAATATTACAATGTTTTCAAAATGGTGGATGTATCTTGTTTGTAAAAGATTAAGTACAAATTCAGTTTTACCACACCCTGTGGCACCACAAAACAATCCACAGTGTGGGTCGAGGGTCAACAAGTTCATTTTAATACACAATATAATTTTAATATATGTGTCCACTTAGTCTGCTTTCTGTAATACTGAGTTGTGCATCATATATCAGGTACAAATATATGTTTATGGCTGCAGCAGTTTCAACCTTCTTTTGTATCTGAATTGTAATTACATCACTGCCATTCTCAACAGTTCGACCTGACCCATGAAGGTAGTCATCATCTGTACTACGAAGGTCTAGCCACAGTGCATACTTGTTTGTAAGGTATTGTCCGATCCTAACATCATACAGATGTAGATCTTTGCACGCAATGTTTGCAGGTTTATCTCTAATCCTTCCACCCGCAAAATACTTTGTGATCTCATCGTAGTGTTGATAAGGTAACATTCCAGACGCGTACACTTGATTAGGGCGGCCTTCAATTGTGCAGGACAAATGTGTAATCTTAGGATTGTAGAATTTTTCTGAATCCCGTTTATATGGATCTGCTGGTTCAACAAACAACATAAGAATACCTTTCAGTGACCTAGCTGGTGTGTTCAAGTTTATGTTCCACATTGGGTCGCTCTTGTCTTTTTGCATTAAACTATGTCTAATCACCCTGTCATAATAAATTGGCAGTCTTGACTGATACTGATTTTGAATGAGTCTGGCTAGATCAGTGTGTGTGACAATTTCATATTCCAAAGAAATGTTAGAGATCTTATATGTTGCATCTGTGGCAGATGATTTTATAACTTTGGAGTAGTCATTGAAGGTTAGTTCAAAACTCAGACGGTCATTCAGTGCCCCTTGGTAATAAGGCAAATGAGCTGTGAGGATTTCAAACTCAAGTGGAATGTAAAATCTGGTTCCATATGTTTCTGCTAATATAACGTCCTGGGCTGCTGACGTTGATTTATCTCCAGCATTGATTCGAAGTTTACAAACATTATCTGGCTGTATGCCTTGGTAAATACGGTCCTCTCGTTCTTCTCTTGTGAGCCAAAGGTCTTTGTAACAGTAGAACACATCGGAGTCCTCAAGACTAAACACTTCTTGTCCTTCAAGTTTTACTTTAATAGTTCTAACAATTGCTCTGCCAAGATTGTCAACTAGTGTTCTGTTTACATCTGCGTCTGATGAAAGTTCAATATTAAATGCTAGGCGTGCAGTGCCAGGAACGATAATGTCACTGGGACCTAGGTTTGGAAACTTGACTGTAAGAGTTTGGTTCTGGTCTATGGTACTTGGATTGTTCGTGATGACTATCGATTGTCTAATGCCCTTAACACCCAGAGGCTCACGTAGTTTTCTGTATGGGTCTAACTTTGATCCGTAAGACTGTGTCATTTTTATTATGCACAATAAAAAAAAATAATAAATTAATAAAACAATGGCAGCGGGAGGATTTAATCATGAAGATTTTGAAATGGATAGCATGCATGATTTTGGTAATACAACAGATATGATAGATATGACTGGTACAAGAAATATTTACAGTTTACGTCATGAACTTTTAGAAACCAAAGTGAACTCATTTTATGATCATGTTGGTGGCCGCCCAGACAACGTAGATCCTAATCAGTTTGAACTTGATGGCAAGGGTCATTTATATTTAAATACTGTTGACAAAGGAAAAGTACTATTGACTAACAAAAAAAGACCCTAGTAGGTTTAGGGCTTTAAGTACAATAAAAAATGAAGGTGGTATTGGTGCCTTGCGTCAACTTGGAATTGGTGGGTCTACTGTCACGCCAAGACTGGCTAGTGTTCTTCACGACACACAAACAAAGTTGCCAACAGGGCAAGAGATTGAAATGGCACCAATAATAATAATAATAATAATACCGTTATTATATAGGCGCTTTTTCTCAATTTTGGGGAAATCGACTCAAAGCGCCGCGCCTGAAACCCAACACACACACTCACGAAACAGACACGGATTTACGCCATTTAAGACAAACACAGTACAAGACAAACGAAGGGCCAGTCAGCTACTGAAGTTACAGAGATTTTTGATCGCTTGTATTTGAAATTTGTAAAGTGGCCTGAGACCGGTACCAAAGTGTGGTACCAGTAACCAGTAACAAGCCTACCAGAAATAGCAAACACAGTGATACAAGAAACCTCATTTACTGAAGGACAATTAAATAATGCTATGAAAACAATAGATGATCCACCTTTGTCAATGAGGGAGATTATAGGGTTGGATAAATCACTGCAGACAATAAGAGGTGAGATGGTTAATAATGTTGCCAAACTAGGTGAGCTTGATAAACACATAGAACGTGAAAAAGAGAAACTGGCTACCGCAGACAATGGGAATCTTGACACAGAAATGAAAGAAAGAATCCAACACAGATTAAATGATTTGCAGATAGAAAGATCAGGAAGGTTAGAAACAATTAGTATTGGAAGACAAAAACTAAAATCACAGGTCAACAGAATTGGAGAAACTATTCAGAAAATACTTCACGAAGACACTACTCTGGCTGAGAGACTAAAAACACTTTTCAGAGAGCAGGGTATCACAATTGCTAGTTTAATTACAGCTCTGGGATTTATTATCAGTACTGTTGTGTTAGCTGTCTCCGGTGCTGGTGGACCTGGTGGTAGTCCAACACCGCCAGCCCCGGCACCTCCACCAGCCCCCACAGACCCAAAAGATTTACAGTCATGGGTAAAGAAACAGTTGTCTCACATATCAGACTTGCTTAAAAAATTGGCTGTAAAAGCAATGGACGCTTTGCCTCGCATTATAGGCTCTGTTGTCAGTTGGTTGATTAGTACTGCAGCGAAGGCAGTAGGGTTTATGGCAGAACATGTGTGGGTATTTTTGGTGACAGTAGGAGGGTTGATGGTGGGTTATTTAATGAAACAGATAAAGAAGTAATACTCCTAATCCAGTGAGGCCTATTACCAATGCAGTTCTCTCTGACTCATGAGTGTCAGGGGTTGGTGTAGGGGTTACCGCTTGTATGAGTGCCGGTGTTGGGGCCAGGGCCGGGGTCGGGGGTGTTACCGTCTGTAATGGTTTTATTGACTGTACATGTGTGGTTGTGGCCCCTAAGTTTACAGATTGATTGAGACCTAGTTTTTGATCACGACCTGCAACAATTATTTCATTATTATAATTTGTTATTGTTCCCATTTGGAGTTGAAGATCAGATGGTAACATGTATAACCCGATGCCAACTACAAAGTCAACTTTTGATCTGGCATATCTGAGTACGTGTTGGTAGCGTTGTATGCTAGATGGGAGATCAACTGTTGAGTTGATTGAATCTTCAAGATTTGCAAGAAACTGTTTTTGTGCTTCAAATTTACCACTTCCATTCAAAATGTTTGATTTTGTTAGTGATTGTGCTCCTAATATACACCAGACATGTTCTGATATACTCATTGACGCGCTCGACTCCTGCTTGAGTAAACCCGTCACTTTTGTCTAAAATAAATGTGGTCCAGGCGTTAGACTGTTTCTGCTCTATTGATCCTAACCAGACTTCAGATTTAGATGAGAATGAAGTGTACCCAGGGTAGTAATCTTGAGGGTATTGTCTGTGACTCATAGCATAATACAATGTGCCCATACCATTGTGATCATCAAGTTTTTGTGTAAAGTCATACCGGGGGCTTATGCTAAATTCATTACAAATGCGTTCAAATGCTTTCATATCCATGGGGTTGTTATACCTGTTGAAACTGGATTCAGTGGGTAATGGTGTATGCAGTTCTGACAGTATACGTCTAAGCTGGTAATAAACATGAAAACGATAGACAGACCTAATCAGTTTGTTTGAGTGATTCAAGTGGTCTGTAAATGAAACACCACAGCCTGTAGTTGAGCATAGTATTGCAAAGTTGAGTTGGTTTTGAAACATCTGTAGTGGACTTGAAGACCACTTTCTTGCAGTTGAGTCATCTGTTATTGGAGGGTTTAGGTAATGGTCAAACGGATTTGGTACTTTGACTTGGAATAGATCTTGTTCTGATACAGCAATATCAAGCTGATTTAATTGAATTATTTTCTGTTCATAAGTTGGTGCAACATTATATTTGGCATTCACATTAAATTGAAATGCGTTCGTTGTGGTAATGGTTGGTGATTTAAATTCCATCCTTTTTTATATGAGATAATAAAAATGTTTATTACCTTAACAAATCTTGACACAAGCAAACCAGTGTGGTTAACTAATGGGATTGATAATCGTGATGGTAGCAAGGCTGTAGCTATCCATGAAATGTTCTACACAGTAAAATGGTTTAATGTAACAGATGATGGTGAATATTCTGTACATGGAATGGTAGGTACTACAAGTTGGGGCGCTAATCATTTACAGCCTGGGTATTATGACTTTTGTACTATAGCTGAATTTTTACAAGATAGGTATAAAATTAAAGCAACTTTAAATCCGGCTAACTTGTTTGTTACATTGGAATTTCCAAAAGATAGTCAGCTTATATTAACAGACAAACTTTTAATACTACTGGGTTTTTTAACTGAATCTGATCTTGGTATTGTAGCTGTTAGTGGTGATGATGATTGGACTTATGAAGCAGGATTAAAATTTAAGCAAAAAAAAACAACAAAATAACTGGAAGATATGCTGTTCATTTGTCAGTACACACAGTGCTAAATGTTTATTTGAAAGAACTAAACACATCTGAGAATGTTCACAATGGAAAGCCTTCAACTTTGTTGAGATGCTTACCTACTGGAACTGCACCCTATTGTGAAAGTGTAGTTGTTAGATTTCCTAATTTGCAGTTTAAGAAATTAGGTTCTAGTTTCTTTGAGTCACCGAGTATATCTGTAACTAATCAGGATGACAAACCAGTTGTTATGCATGATTTTAGTGTAGTGTTAGAAGTTAAATAATTTTATTTTTGTTTATAAAAATGATTGGTCTTGGTCCAAAGCGAACAATCATACCAGTTGCGTGTCCGGTTACAGAGTTGAAAGATTTGGCAGACGTCCAGGATTTTGAGAAGGAAGGGGATGTTGGAGAAATATATGGTTTTGAACTTGATTTAAATGGCATGTACAAGAGGAAAGTAATTGTTGACATGAAAGACAGTGAAAAACAGATTCCTAAACTTGGTCAGCTACGTGATGTTACTGTACCTACTCCACCTGTAAATAATGTGCCCTACAACTTAATACATGTAGGTAGTAAGTGGGTTGTTTCACCTGTGCCTGCACCACCTCCAACAATTGACTGGGACATAAAGATTGAATTTATTAGTCCTTATGTATACACTGATGATGAAGGCGCCTTAGTGTTTAGGAAGGTTAACTCGGGGCCGCTTATTGTCTTGTTCCAAGCTTTGCCCCAGACGACAATAGCAGAGAAAAACTGAAAGTTGAAAATTATGAGAGACGGAGATATCTTCTTACACATAGGAAGGGTAGGTCTGATGCGAAGGTCGTGTTTGCACCAATAAACTTTCCCATCGCAAGAGAAGCGACAATAGTATTTGAAATTATCATGAGATCAGTAACTACTGCTAAAGAGGCTCAAATTGCACAAGGAATTAAACTTACATGGAATGAAACAGTAACAGAATCATCAAAGGTCTTTATTGCCATTACAAAAAATAATGATGTTATTAATGTTTCAAGCAGTATTCCCGCTGTCAAGGTGGTGGTTGACAAAACAACTTTTGTTCGTCTAACTTACATAAACCTTGAACACATTGATCTTGTTTCGTTTTATTATGCTAGCAAATTGTATACTTTTGAAGAGTTGCAAAATGTAATTGCTGATTAAATAAAAAATATTTGTCAATAAAAAAAATGGTAAACTTCTATCCGCAACTACCGACGCTTGAGCCGACTGAAACAAATGTGATGACTAAAACAACGCTTGCGCCTGATCCACAGGTGACGGCTGTGCCAATTGCTTCAGATAAAACATTACAGGCAGATGCATTCAGATTAAATAATATTACAGAAGCTTTGAAATATTTGGAAAGTGAAGAGGCTAAGTACTCATGGTGCAAAAGGAGGTATAAGTCAGTATTTATTTCTGTTCAAAACACTTCTATGGCTATTGGTGCAGTTTCAGCTTCATGTTCTGTGGGGGGTATTCTGTTTGCCACGGGAATTGGAAGTTTGGCTGGAATAGCAGTTGAGGGTGTTAGCGTTGCTACATGCCTAGCATGCTTTGGTTTGGAAGCCCTAAACAAGAGGTTTCACACAAAATTACAGAAACATGAAGCATTGAGTACGCTGGCTGGTGCAAAGCTGAGCAGTATGAAACTTATTATCAATAAGGCATTAAATGATGATTGTATTGATGATGAAGAATTTAAGCGCGTCCAAGATGATTTAAATAATTACAAAAAACAGAAGTCTGAAATACAAAATAAAATGCGTAGTCAATCTCCTGTGAATGTTGAAGAACTGAAGGCCAGTTTTTTAGAGATGGGAAAAAAGATCGGTGTTCAGGAAACCACAGAAAAACTACACAATCTTTTAAAACAAATAAAAATCAGATTTGGTAATCGTTTATTAATGTCATACACTTCACAGAAAATGCCATGCCACTTACACCACTTGTGCCTGATTATTTAGCCCCATCTGCACCACCCCCAGAGTACTACTGAGAAAAAAAAGTTTTTTTATTGTCCTTGTATCTTGACAAATCTGACCGAGTAAGTTGTGACTTAAGTCAAGTTGTTGTAAGAACTTATAAGAACTTACAGTAAGTAAATAATAAGTTCTTATGATAAGTTCTTATAAGTTCTTATGATAAGTAACTTTAAGGTTACCTCTGCAGGTTCTTAAAAGTTAGTTGTAACTAGAGAGAGGAATACTGAGAGAATTAAAGTATTATTAACACAATGGCTGAGTTAACCCCTTAAGTATTATTTTTGATTTTCATAAAAATGTGGCTGTTTAAATAATAATGATTTAGGGGTAACTTCCAATGGTATTTACTCTGTGCTGGGGACATGGATATGGATGGTCAAAAAGATATAATTAAGGGGGTTAACTCAGTCATTGTGTTAATGAAGTTTTAATTCTCAGTATTCCTCTCTCTACTTAATGTTTTGTTTATTTTTGTATATGTTAGTATGTTTGTTAGTGTATGTTAGTATGTATGTTAGTATGTGTTAGTGTATGTGTATGTATGTGTGTTTGTGTATTTATGTGTTTGGCAAGCAGATAAAAGCAGATGACAAAAATCAATAAATCTCCCAGTAACTGAAAATGTTGTGAAACGGGGCTCATGTGAATCTAGCCTGTGACTCTATGTACTCAGTATGAGGCAGTCAGATACCGTCAATCTAACTTACAGTGGGAGACTTGACTTAAAAGACCTGTGATAAAAGGTGTTACCTGTCCTGTTTTAAATCAGTGACACAGTCAACAGGACAGCTTTTGTCATAACAAGCCAATATGCTGGGGAAAATCGTGCCCGTGCATGACTGGTTTCAAAAGAGTGCACTTAGCTATCCCCTGTCATGACGGCCTACCCGCACTTGAATCTAAAGATCTTGTCTTGTCATGCATGGCATGAAAAGAATTGGGACAGTGTACTGTGCTGTATGAGTGGGCGCAGTGTTCCTCAGAAATCGACTCTGACAGGGGGTTGAAATTTCTTTAGTCTATTTTTCACAGAGTGTACTATATGGATCTGGTTTGTTTTGAGAGAAACGGCCATGTGGACGTTAATGGCCTTAATTAGTTAATTAATTAACTTAAACAATGGAAAATGGTAAACTTAAGACAATGGAAAAGCTTCAGAAATCTCCTTTCTTCTTTCTCTAGGCGTCATTAGTACATGTATCACACTTCACAGAGGTATGAAGAGGTCGAGGTGTGAAGAGGTCGGCGTTTTGGTGTAAAAAGCGCAAACACATCACATGCGCATAGGTCCGTTTTAATCAAACCCCTCATGAACGGAAGTACCCAACGGAGAAAGAAACACACTTAGAAAAGACAGTTACAACACAATGTATTAATATTTCGGGTAAATACCCCTTTTCAAAATAGACAAACAAACTGAGAGATCAGTCGCTACTGATCTTCATTAATTGCAGAAGGAATGTGCCCCTCATGAACGGCCACCTGTCCTGCTTTAAAAAAAAAAAAAATTAAAGATGGGTGACCAATGACAGAAGGTTCAGCTGTAGTACTCTACATCATCATAAACCCGTAGGCGCGTGTGCACGCTACCAACCTCTATACTAATATTAGAATTTGTTTAAATGCTAGAGAGAAAAAAAGATATTACAAAAGCAGTCTAAGCCTTAATAAAAAGCCGTCGTTAAAAGTGGAACATCAATGAGAAAATGAAATGCAAATGAATTCTCTGTGTATAAGTGAAAAACCAATCACACGCGCTGTTATCACTCTGTGTCCTGATTTGTCAAGGTCTGGATAGGTGCAACGCACGGGCCGGGCGGGTTGGGTCGACCATGATAGTTCGGGGTTGTCCCAGGTCGGTCGTGTTCGATTCGTCTCGCACGTGCTGGTTGCACTGTTATTTCTTAGACATTTACCACAAACAGACCGTGGGGGCTGGTCTGACCAAGACAGCTTGGGGGTATCGCCCACCTAACTCCTCTGTTGACTACTGGCGTCTTGTTGACCAGTCAATTAAAAATGTAATCTCTACTCCGCATAAATTTATCATATTGGGAGATTTTAATTCTGATACATTTCGGAACCCGTCGCCATATCTCACGGACATCTTGGTTATGAACAACCTCATGCAATTAGTTTCCTCTCTTACTCGCATAACATCTACAACTGCAATCTCATTTTAGTTTCTAGCAGAGAATTAGTCGCATGTGTTGATGATCTATCTCCCATGTGCAGTGATCATTCTGTCCCTATTATCAAGCTTAAAGGTCATATGTGTCCAAATGTACGATTTAAACGAACATTCAATGATGTCAAGCTTGACAGGGAAACATTTGCACGAGAACTCGCTAGAATTGACTGGATAGCCATAGCAACTATTCCGTCTATTGAATCTGCTGCCAAGACACACTCTTAAATACCGCCAAGAAATGTATGCCAGTCAAAACTATATTATATACTAATAGTCAAAACTTAAGGACCACTTTTATCGCAGACGCACCGACAACACCACACAAATAATGTAATACTACCTGGAGTCAGTACTTTGCCAATTTATTCAGTAACAATTTCATTTAAGTTTTGAGTAAATCAAGCTATTGTAACAACAGCAGTACGTTAGAATGTTCACCCACCCCTCATTTGAAGTCACACAAGTCTGGTCCAGTCAGTAGCGAGTGTACCCACCGTTTGCAGCCAAGCATTCAACCCAGCGTTGACGCATGGAGTTCACCAGGATTCGGAGAACATGTTGTGGGATCGATGCAGGAACTGAGAACATGTTGTGGGATCCTCTTGATGCAGGAACTGAGTCAGCTGAGGGACGCCTTTAGGTGGGGGAGGGGGTGGGGGTGGTTGCTGTCTACACGTTGCCCCAGCACGTCCCAGAGGTGCTCTATGGGAGCCAGATCAGGTGAACAAGCTGGCCATTCCATCCGTTGCTCAAGGTACTCATCCACCACACGGGCGCGATGAGGTCGAGCGTTGTCGTCATGCAGAACAGCATTGTAGCCTATGGCTTGGAGAGCTGGCTGAATGAGGGGCTGCACAGTCTCGTCCCGATAGCGCAGTCCAGTCAAGGTACCTCGGATGACGTGAAGGGGGGTTCTGCCTTCCCTGCTGAAGCCTGCACAGACCTCTTGAACGCATCCATCCGTGAATCGCTCGCCCTGGCGTCTCCAGACCCTCATCCTGCCGTCGTTGAAAGACACAGTGAACCGGGACTCATCAGTGAACAGAACCTGAGTCCACTGGAGTCTGTTCCATCTCACATGTTGATGACACCAGGCAACCCGGGCTGTGCGATGAGCTGGAGTGAGGGGTATTCTCACTGCTGCTCTGCATGAAGCTAGGCCAATTTCGTGCGGACGTCGGCAGACTGTGCTTCTGCTGACGTTAATGTTTGCAGCTTGCATCAGTTGACGTCGCAGACGATGTTTCACGTGCATTTGACACGTTCGTGGAAATTGATGAATTGTTGTCTATTGTTCCCTGTACAGTGGACTGTCAAAGGGCAACTTTTAACCCATTTGGATCAAAATAACATTGTATTTTATTATCGTACTTGCGACGATAAACAATGACACACAAAAATGGGGTGGTCCTTAAGTTTTGACCATTAGTGTATTATAGTCCAACAACGACATGCTACATGGTACAACGAACAGTTAGCTAAATTTAACAAAATTAAGGATAACCTCCATTGGAGGGCCCAAAATACTAACTCAGAAGCTGACTGGAGACTTTTTCGTCATGCTCGTAATATTTACACAGATGCAATACTCAAAAGACAAAAAGAGTTCATGTTAGAGTTAGACAATCGTATTTCTTGTAGTAGAAACTTCGGAAGTAAGAACTGGTGGAAATTAGTCAAATGGTTCATGTCAAAAAAGGGATTCATGATAGAGGAGATAGAGGTTGCTTTCTCCTCGTTAGAGTAATAAATTTTACCTCTTTCCTCGACAGGGAACCCCCTGTCGAGGAAAGAGGTAAAATTTATTACTCTAACGAGGAGAAAGCAACGGCGTTTAATAATCACTTTACAAGCCAATCTACGGTAGAAGATAACAACGATCCAGTACCCAATATGCAATATGCACCTACAGAGGTAACTAATGTTATAAACGAGCTAGACCCAAATAAGGCCGTAGGTCCTGACCTTATATACAATAAAATTTTGATAGCTAGTAGTACGATTATTTCAGAAGCTCTTGCCATTCTTTTTAATCGGTCGCTTGACGAATGTTTATTTCCATCAGTGTGGACAATTTTTCATGTAACTCCTGCCTATAAAAAAGGTGACAAAAGCAAATGTAGTAACTACCGCCCTATATCTTTGCTAATAGTCCATAAGCTAGCCCGGTCTACCGTGCAACCCCCCCCCCCCCCCATCACCACCACCCCACCCCCCATTACTCAAAAAGATGGTTTCAAAGTGTACCTTAGTATTTCCTGAGATGTTTAAGACATGTTCCCCGAAAATCCTTAGGAACACACCAGAGATATAGCCGATGGCGCAAGGGTACCCCCATTCACGCTCTTCGCAGATGCTAAAAATAATGAGGTTGAGAAACATTTTCCTCTAAATAAATCAGAATTCATCCCAGAAGCCCAAATCAGGCAATATTATGTTAAGGCACAAGTTCTGCATCTTCTGCCCCCCCCAAAAAAAAATAAAATCTCTGGCTCACAGTGAAGCTATTTGTGCACTCAGTAAACGGCCATTCCGCGAAATCGCAAAAAAAGACAAAAATAATGTGCCAGATGCATTCAGACATTTTCTATAGCACGGGCAGTCCATTTTCAGACTTACATCATTAAAACAGGATGTCACAATTATTATAAACTTGACTAGGTGATGCTGTGATCACTGTGTGAGTTGATTTTGTATCCCTACCCCCCGAGTTGTAGAAATACACAAAATTAATTATAACAAATTACTAAAGTTATTCTATTTCATTTTGACCTCTCTTTACCTATTAAGTTTCAATAATGTGAGCATAAAGTGCCAGAAAATTAGGAAAGTCGGCATCCTATTCGTGGTGAATGATAGCATTTTCCCATTTAAAATTGCCGAATTGGGAAACGTACGTTGTTTCCGATGCCCTCAGAACTTTTGCATACAACTGATAGGTCTTTGTTAGGTTTTATTGGTTAGGATAGAGTACCACAGTTACTCTCAACCTGATTTTATGATGCTGTGATGCATTTTGGGGCCACAGTGGCTAAATCTGCTGCCCTACCCCCATTTTACCAGTACGCAAAATAATCATAAAAATTGCTTGCATCATACGCCTCTGTTTAAATTTTTTTTTGTTGTCAGTTTTCTTTAAAAAGTATGCATATTGAGCATAAACATTTGTTTCAATGTGACCCATCAATTTAATTGTAACTATTTTTAACTGGCTGGTCTTTTAGGTGATATTTTACCTAGAATAAGGCGGGTCTAGTAAGGTCTCCCCTTTTCCTTTCATTTATTTTCGTCTAGAAATGTGTAAATAGTGAATATGCGTAATAAAAGTTTCATGGTTCCTAACAGCCAAAACAATGTTATAAAAATACTTAGTTTTCACATGTCCACTACGAGATCACCACTTCCACCTTCTTCTTCTGCAACGTTCAATTCCTTGATGGCCGTCTTTAAATCTTATATTGTTCTGGCTGCCAATAAGTGAGCTGTCAAGAGCTCGGCAGCATGTTTTCAGAGTTTGGTGTACAGGGGCGTGTCTTCTGGTCAGAACTGCCAGCGGACCGCTTCTCTGTACGAACAGGTTTGTGTCTGGAGCAATGGGGACAGGGATCGCAGGCCCTAACACATCTCAGTACAGCATTCACTTCTGTGCATTATATGCATATTTTGGGCAAGTGTGGCTTAAGTCATATGTTGTGTACCACTGTGATACTTGTGTAATATTCACTTTTCCTAGTCCGTTTCATTGCTTACAATATAAAACAAGAAAAGCAAAGGTGGCTTACGATGACAGATTTACATGTGTGACAAGGGCTGGTTTCTGCAGCAGGAAAATCCATGTTTTCTGAAAATGTAAACATTTTTCACATATGTCAGCCCCCCGTGACCCTCGAGATGATTCGACTATATTAGTATGCATGCTGCAAAATCCATGTTTTCTGAAAATGTAAACATTTTTCACATATCTGTCAACCCCCGGTGACCCTCGAGATGATTCGACTATATTAGTATGCATAGGAAGGTCTTATCATCAGCTATCTTTGTACCAAATTTGCTTGAAAAATGTGCAAAAATTTGGAAATGCCTACAATTTTATTAAAAAAATCAGCATTTTACACACATTTGCCAGCCTCTTGTGACCCTTGACCTTTCCAAGGGGTCATCCAAATTAGTATGCATAGATAGGTCTTACCACCAGGTATCTCTGTAACAAGTTTGGGTTTAAAGTTGTGAATAGTATTTGAGAAAAAAAAAATCTTTTGTCAAAATATGGCCATTTGGACCTATTTCCTGAGCCCTTGTGACCCTTGACCTTTCTGAGGAGTCATCCAAATTAGTATAATAATAATAATAATGTACATTTATATAGCGCTTAACCTCCAAATGAATGGTACTCTAAGCGCTTTACAAGATCAAAAATCACAGAACAAAAAATACAAGAAAGAAAACGCTACAATAAATGTTACAAAAACTAGAGCGACACATATCAAAAGCTCACACTCACACACACACCGTTACAAAAACAGAGAGTATGCATAGATGGGTCTTACCATCAGGTATCTCTGTACCGCCAAGTTTGGGTTTGAATTTGTGAATAGTATTTGAATAAAAAACATCTTTTGTCAAAATATGGCTATTTTTCACCTATTTCCTGAGCTCTTGTGACCCTTGACCTTTCCGTGGGATCAACCAAATTAATATGCATAGAAAGGTCTTATCATCATGTATCTTTATACCAAGTTTGGGTTTGAAGTTGTGAATAGTATTTGAGAAAAAAATAAATTATGTCAAAATATAGCTATTTTTTACCTGTTTCTTGATCCCTGTGACCTTGACCTTTGTGAGGTCACTCAAATTGGTATGTTTAGAAAGGTCTTACCACAAAGTACCATTGAGCCAAGTTTGAAGAATGTGACTTGAATAGTCTCTGAGAAAATGCCAACGTTAAAGTTTACCACAGACGACGTCCGACAGACAACGGACGGACGAACCAAAACATATTCACTTTTGCTTCGCACGTCTGCCCCAAAATAAGGTAGCTATCCTTCTGAAGATCAACAGCAGTATTAGCACAAGCAGGAAATCATAAGTTTCGCTTCATGTCATGTGCATGATGCCGTGACATTGACATGACACATCATTTTGCTCCTGGTGCAGTGTATGTGCTATTTTCTTACACTGAATGGCCGAGGATGGCCGAGGACTCCTTCCTTTGCATTTAAAAAAAATAAAAAATCCCCAGTGCTGGAACACATTGATCCTTATACTTTTGTGATCTTTGGCATCTAAACTTTGTCAGCGCCATAAGTCAAATCTAAAGATTTTTGTAAAACTTATTATGCAAATAGCTCTATGAGGCATATAACATACATTGCTTGGATAAGACAGAGTCTGCAGGACAGGCCTGCAGAGCCGAGAGGGTGTTTTCTAGGTCAATCATGTGACCATGAACTTACCAATCGCCAAATAGGATTTTTCAAGATGGCGGCTAGTTTTGATATTAAAACGCTGTCCGCATGGTCACAGAAATTTATTAATTAAAAATCAGTATTGATGTAACTGTCAAAATCAGTGTGTGTAAACTCTCTAGCAATGATTCCTGCTTATCCTCATAGCAAATATAGATTCTTATAAGCGCTCAACTCGTCGCATTTCAAACTGGATGACATGACCTATTGCAAATTAGTATGAAACACAACACTGTGTACTTTGCATTTAGTGTCTTGTGGACTCAAGCCCTGGCGTATAGACGTCAACATAGGCAGAATCTACATTTTATTCCGAATCATTTTCTTGCCAACAAGTAGCAGTCACTCACCCTACGTTTCTTTTCCATTGGCTTTTTCTGGGTCACTGTTTTTGGCCGATGTGAACAAAATAAATTACAGTTTAAAACGAAACCTTTGCAGTGACCCAGACGAGTATCCAAACTTGTTTTAGTTGTCAGACTCTTACATTTTCAGACTGTGGGGGTAACATCCTTATGTGTGGTGTCCTTTTGCTCAGATCCTCGAGCACAAACCACAAAATGAATACGAGGAGATATTTGGTTTCAGACTCTGGGAGAGAACAGAGCAGATAACAGCAGAGAATGAAATTGGGCGAAGAAGATGGGGATGGATCGGTCACAGTCTGAGAAAGCCAGCTTCCAGTATCACTAGGCAGGCATTGTCATGGAACCCCCCCTCTCTTGGCTTGACTTCGCGAACGAAGATTTTATAGGAGTTGCCCACGACGTCTGCAGGCTTGTTCGTGGCTGCGGAGGCCAATCCGAGACAGGCAGGTTCGACCGCAGTGGCTGCAGGGGAAGGTATGGCCAGGGTTCTGAGCTGCGGCATCTCTGTTTTTTCTCCTGAGCCGCTTGTCCTTAAGGCTAGCTCTGTGAGAGTCCTCAAAGGAGACAGCTGCCTTGTAAATGGTGGAGCGCCAGGTGTCACGGTCCGCAGCAAGCGAAGACCACTGGTGGTGGTCGATTTGGCAGGCACTAAGTGACTTCTTGAGACAGTCTTTGTATCTCTTCTTTGGTGCCCCTCTGTCACGGTGTCCAGTAGCAAGCTCGCCGAACAGGGTGATCTTTGGTAGGCGATGATCCTCCATCCTGGAGACATGCCCCGCCCAGCGGAGCTGTGTCCGCAGCAGCAAAGCTTCGATGCTCACAGTTTCAGCCTGTTCAAGGACCTCGACGTTGGTGACATAGTCACTCCAGTGAATGCCCAGGATGGTACGCAGGCAGCGCTGGTGGAAGCGTTCGAGGAGTCGTAGTTGGCTGCGGTAGAGGGCCCAGGACTCGGAACCATACAGCAGGGTGGTGAGGACCACAGCTCTGTACACGCTGATCTTGGTGCCTGTTTTCAGCTGTTGATTGTGCCACACCCGCTTGAAAAGTCGCCCGAAAGCGCTGTTCGCTTTTGCCAGCCTGCCGTCAAGCTCCTTGTCCAGCTTGGCGTCCGACGTGATAATGCAGCCAAGGTAAGTAAACTGGTGCACTGACTTTAGTTCAGACTCGCCAATGGTGATGTGAGGAGGGCGATACACTGTCTTGGGTGCCGGCTGATGGAGGACCTCTGTCTTTTTCAGACTGACCTCGAGTCCAAAGAGCTGGGCAGCATCTGCGAAGCAAGACGTGATGCGCTGCAGGGCTCTCTCTGTGTGTGCAACGAGGGCAGCATCATCAGCAAAAAGCAGCTCACGAATCAGTTGGTCTAGGGTTTTTGTGTGGGCCTGCAGTCGTCTGAGGTTGAACAGGCTGCCATCGAGACAATACCTGATGTACACTGCATCGTCATCATCGAGGTCCACTGTGGCCTGCTTCAACATCATGCTAAAAAAGATGGTGAAGAGGGTTGGTGCCAGCACGCAGCCCTGCTTTACGCCGTTGAGAATAGGGAATGGTTCTGAGAGGTCATTGTTGAGTCTGACCTGGCCTTGCTGGTCCTCGTGTAGCTGGACAATCATGTTGAGGAACTTTGGGGGACAGCCAAGTCGCTCCAGGATCTGCCACATGCCTTGCCTGCTCACAGTGTCGAACGCTTTTGTTAGGTCGACAAATGTTACGTACAGCCCTTTGTTCTGCTCGCGGCACTTCTCCTGTAGCTGTCTCAGCACAAAGACCATATCGGTGGTGGTCCTGTTTGCTCTGAAGCCACACTGGCCCTCTGGGAGTTGGTCTTCAGCGATGGCAGGTACCAGCCGATTCAGGAGCAGCCTTGCAAGGATTTTCCCAGCAATGGACAGCAGGGTAATTCCCCGATAGTTGGAACAGTCAGACTTCTCGCCTTTGTTCTTGTACAGGGTGATAACGACTGCATCACGGAGATCTTTTGGTAGTGTTCCTTCCTCCCAGCAGCAAAGAAAGAGGTCATGGAGCTTGTTGTGCAGTGCTGTGCCTCCATGTTTCCAGACCTCTGGCGGTATTCCATCAAAGCCTGCTGCTTTGCCACTCTTGAGCTGGTGGATGGCTGTGAGGGTCTCTTCAGCGGTGGGCGGTTCGTCCAATTCAATCTTTACTGGGAGGTGTGGGATTTGTAGGACGACTGCTTCTTGAACAGTGCGCTCAGCGCTGAAGAGGCTCTGAAAGTATTCCGACCAGCGGTTCAAGATGGAGGTATTATCTGTGAGGAGTGCCTGGCCATTCGCGCTTCGCAGGGGACTTTGTACCAGGTGCCTGGGGCCATACACTGCTTTCAGTGCTTCGTAGAAGCCCCTGTAGTCACCATTGTCAGCACAAAGCTGGGTCCTCTGTGCAAGTCTGGTCCACCACTCATTCTGGAGATCTCTGAGCTTGCGCTGGAGACTGCTGCAGACGAGGCGGAAGGCAGACTTCTTCACAGGGCAGGAAGGCTGGGCTAGGTGGGCCTGATGGGCGGCTCTTTTTTTTGCTAGGTGTTCCTGGATCTCTACATCGTTTTCGTCAAACCAGTCTTTGTTCTTCTTTCTGGCGAAACCCAAGACTTCTGCAGAGGATTTTGCAATAGCAGTTTTCAGTTGTTCCCAAAGTGTTTCAGGGGAGGAGTCTACTGGGTCCGCTGTGTCTTTGAGCCTGTGCTGTAAATCTGTCTGAAAGGCAGCTTTCACATCGTCACGCTGAAGGCTGGCAACATCAAGCTTTTTCTTGGGGGGCCCCCATTTCTTGGGTTTTGGCTTGAAGTGGAGCCTGAGTTTGCAGCGGACAAGGCGGTGGTCAGTGTGGCACTCTGCGCTGGGCATCACTCTGGTGAGGAGGACGTCACTGCGGTCCCTCTGACGCACTAGGACATAGTCGATAACATGGATAACATTTATCGACATGGAACCCCCAGGGAAAGAGGAAAAGAGGTAGGCCGAGAAACTCCTGGCGTCGATACCTCCAAGCAGACATCAAGAGACTGGGAACCACCTGGAGTAGAATCGAAGGAGAAGCACAGGACAGGAGTTGCTGGAGGTCTCTCGTCGACGGCCTATACCCGGGTAGGGGTGACAGGCGTAAGTAAGTAATTAAGATATTTGGTTGCATGTAGGTAGGTGTCATTTGGATGTTCAGGTGGTATTTATTCTTTGAGAAGCATATTCTTCACCCCCTGAAATCTGAAATGGTTAGCCGAGGACAAGCATAAGGAGGAATATTTCAGCAACCAGTAGTTCAATTTGAA
Organism: Semisulcospira habei; assembly: GCA_036245525.1. NCBI lineage: Eukaryota > Metazoa > Mollusca > Gastropoda > Semisulcospiridae > Semisulcospira > Semisulcospira habei. The sequence continues at coordinate 175,202,795 of BTPG01000008.1, read as the reverse complement.
GGTTCATATATCATTTTGTTTCTAATGTTCAACAGTGTGGACACCGTATAAGCCATTTTAAGACTTGAACAACTCTTCACCATTATTTTTGTTGTCACCTGCAATTAGCATATCTGGCAGAACAAACCACATACAGCAGAAAAAGAAATGAGAAGAATTTTGTTTAAAAAAAAAATTAATCACGAACATGATGCAGGAAAATGTAGTTTTTACACAAAACAGTGACTGAACAAAGTGGCCAAAATGCCACAGACCGATTGAGAAATACCCACTGCACCATCAGCCATTCATGAGGAACTACTTTTTAGTATGGCATACCATGCACGTCATAGACACTACTGTTGGCATCTTCATTTGACTAAACTGTTAAACACTTTCAATCATTTCATATCTCTCACCACACTACACATATCATGCATACATATCTCAGCATACAGTAAGAGTCCAGATATTTCAGTAATTGTTTTTATTTTCAATGCACTTATTGTGTGTACATCCTCTCATTGTCCATCAGCACTTGAAAATCATGCACTACTTGGTCTTATAAACTGTAGAACTGTTTGAAAAGGCCACAGTAAAGTGACAGTATATGACAGCCCAGCCTTTTTTTTAATAATTCAATCTGCAACTGATTAAGTGCATTTTTTTAAAAGTTCAATATATTGTCAAATATACAGATTATTAAAATAAAAATTATTTGTGTAAATTTGTTGTACTTTCAGATGTCAAATCAGACCTTGTCATTCCATGCGCTAAGGCACATTGACATGCTGAGCTTCAAGTTTATTAAATTTGTTCCATGTCAACTCTGACCTCCAACACATAACTAATAAATTAGGGAAACAAATAATTACTTAATCAATAGAAAATAGCTCTGTATTCTCACTTGTGCAAAAGTTACAGTACACAAGCAGTAAATTAATTCATTACGCTGAAATACCGATACATGTACATGTGTATAAACATGACAATTATTTCCACACATACATCATATGCAAACATTTTAATAGACACATCCTATACTGTGCCCCAAAATAGGGCTATTTAGATTTTAACATTGAAGATTTAGAATTTACAAAATAAAATGAGTTACACCACTGATTATCCATGGCACTGGCCTACACCATTGGTTTTGCTGTGTGGGTCACATGGTGAGACTGGGAGCAATGGGTATGGTGTTTGGGTCCTGTAGTGTTTGGGTCCTGTGGTCAATTTATGTGAAAATCATGAATGTGTTGTTTTCGTTCATCTTGTGATAATCATGGTCATGCACCCCATCATTAAAAGTGGATGTCTATTGTCAGAAATTTAGGCAGCAGTTCACTGACAACTTATCACAGTTTTCAGTTTTAGTGAACCCGAGACTTTAGCTCGGTTATAAATGGCTCAGAAAAAGGTGACAAAAAGGAGACAAAATGGTTTCTTGGACATGGTACCTTCTAATAGCACATGAAAACAAAAATCTTTTTGTTGATATTTAATTGTACTATTTCAGTACCATGTTTCAAATCAAAGATATGCCTCCTCAAAGACAGATGGTGAAGAAATCACAATTTTGAGAAATGAGCTTTGAATGCCCTTGAGTTGCACAGTGAAAGACTAAAATTGGTAGCCTTATTTCTTTTTTTTTCAAATATCACATTTCTGGGACATTTACAGCCTTACACATAGTGGACAATATATATAAACAACTACAACCATGTAATGATAATTTTGACCGTTGGTCACTATTTTGTTCTTTTCTGCCACTTCAGCTGAGCGCCTTCATCACCTTTATGTCAGAGCCCATCACAAAGGGCACTGACCTGATTGCAATGAAAACCTATTAAATGTCAAAGGGGCAAGGGGAACTGGGTAGCTCTGGTGGTAGAGCATTCAACTCTCGTTCAAAAGGTTTGAGACCAGCTTGGGTCAAAAGACCTTATTTGGTGCCATGTCTTTGAAATCACCTGTGAGGTGGACAAAATATGTTAATCTAAGATTGCGTGCGGAGGGGAAACTCTCAAGAAATGACAATGAGTTTTCAAGCCCTGTTGAAAGAGAAGGCAGCCACCCCCCCCCCACCCCCCCCCCCAACAAAAAAAACAAAAAAAAAAAAAGAAGGAAAAAATACAAAGTCCGAGGAGCCATTATAATGGAAAACTTTTTTTAAAAAGGCAGTTCTCAGCCTCAGTTCATCAGAGGAACAAAAACGAAAAAAAAAAAAAAAAAAAAAAAAAAAAAAAAAAAAAAAAAAAAAGAAAGAAAAAAATAAATAAACAAGATGAGGATTTCACCCAAAAGTATACCGTATTGTTTTGATCTCCCATGCGATTTTTTTTTAGGAACATTCTGAGTTGTTACTATTTTTTAGGCTTATCCTTCTGATTCATTTCTCTCCATCCTAACTTTCTCCCCCCCACCCCCCTCCTTACCCCCCACCGATCCGCACAAACACCGACACAAAGTATACTTTCTGTGGGCTGGCATAGCGACAGCCTTTCTGAAAAAGGCGGGATGACCCATGTCCACAAAGCCTTTTCTACACTGCATGCATTTTCCCATGTTTTCCTCAAAAGGTTCGCAGACATCATAACAAATATAGACGGTCATAACAAAGACTGTTTTCCTAAATCAAATTCAGTGTCAGAAAGGGAGTGCATAATTGCTTCGCCCATTCACATGTACAACACCAAAGACAGTATATCATATACTGTCTTTGATAACACCGACTTTTCCTGCTTTGCTTCATTTAGGAACATTGTGTAACACTGACATGTTTGCCGCCGTTACGTCACTGTCATTGTCCCAGTAGTGAAAGGCAGGCAAGGGTCTCTTCCAAGCAGCCTCTTTCAGGGCTGACTCTTTCGTGGGAGTGAAACATTGTTCGACAATTTTGAAAAATGAATTAATTATCACTCAAAAAGTTGAAGAGGTACAATGCTGGCTAACAAACTCGTTCAATGTGCAAAATATCTATAGTAAGAATAAGAAAAATTACAGACTCTAATGCGGACCAACCGGTTTTTGTGAAACGGTAATTTTCTCAATATTGTGTAAACAAATTAAAAAATCCAAAACACTGCCTCGAGATAATTTTTTTTACAGACAAAACCCTGATGTTTCAAGCTTATCAGGCTCTAGTCGCTGTCACATGCACATACATACAGCGCTTTGGCGCCAGATCTGCGTTCAACAGCAATGCTAGCGTAGCTAGACGCAATGTAATTTTATTTTGTTACAACACTTTCACAGTGTGACGCCTGCACACGTATGTTATTGCGTACTAGGTGTTGAATGGGCTGAGGTTAGCCCCATTTCAAAGTCTACCATATTTTAAATGCGGTAGACAAAAAACAAAGGGGGAAAAAAAGAAACAAAAGAAAGGTAAAGCTCTTATGGCTCACGTGTATGACCAATCCATGTGTGACCTTGACCTTTTCGACAGGTCAATGAAATGAGCAAGTGTCTAAACATAATAGTTCGTGGGCTAGCTTATACCCCCCCCCCCCCCTCCAACTTCTTTCATCCTAGACCTCTATGCTATTGGATTCAGGTTGTCTGCCAGTGATCATCCTCTGGATATGGCCGAGGTGCAAGGTTATGTGTAGGTGTTACCGAGACTAGTGTTATACCAACGTTCCCATGTTACAGGCTCTCCTAATAAATAACCATGGCTATACTGACAAAAGATAAAGTTACTGTCAGTTTTCTAAGGCATATTCAGATATATTTTCACTGAAAACAGAAAAAAGTTACCCCCGTGTGGAAGAACTTTTGTGACAGGATGGACTAAGTGTCAACAGGTGAGACGTCCGGCCCTCAAGAAGTGCCCTGGACATCACCATTGACCACCATGCAAAGGAACCACAAGTAGAATTTGTAGCAGATTCCTACCACCCACTTTAGGGCTTCACTTTCTGGCCCACAGAACATAAGTAAATGGTTGGCTTTTGTACTAGTAAAATCCGCTTCAAATGAAGGACATCTTTTTTCACTCATGTTTGTTGCTGTGTGCGAGCATTCGAGTAGATAAAAACGAAATCACACTTTTCCCATTGTCATCTGGCAAAAAAACTGTTTCTGTGTTCTGCCACATAGATATTTTAATATTTTACACTGCTTCTTCTTCAGTTTAAGTATGTTTTCATGAGGATATTGCTGACCTCATTTTCAAACGCCATTGTGGGTCGGCTCACCGCAAACCAGTCAAAAGTGGCCATATCTGCCAGTGGTCCAAGTACATTGTATTGCGGTTAGCAGACAAATGTGCATCGAGACGCTCGCAAGTTGTTCCAGAGATCAGTGGATCGAATTGAGCTACCTTTCTGCCAAGCGGGGTTGAAGTTGTGAATAGTATTTGAGAAAAAACATCTTTTGTCAAAATATGGCTATTTATGATCTATTTCCTGATCTCTTGTGACCCTTGACCTTTCTGATGATCAATCAAATTAGTATGCATAGAAAGGTCTTGCCCTCAGGTAGCTTTTTACCAAGTTTGGGTTTAAAGTTGTGAATAGTATTTGAAATTTTGTTGTTGTTGTCAAAATATGTCTATTTTGGAACTATTTCCTGATCCTCTGTGACCTTGACCTTAAAGTTAACCACGGGCGACCGACACCAGATGCCCAAACATACTCACTTTTGCTTTGCTATAGCCATTTCTGTCCTATTTCCTGGTCTCTTGTGACCATTGATTTTCTGAAAGTTTATCCAGATTAGTATGCACACGAAGGTCTTTGCACCATGCTGGGTTTGACATTGTGAATAGTATGTTTAGAAAGGTCTTGCCACAAAATATCCTTGGGCCATGTTTGAAGACTGTGGCTTGAATAGTCTCCAAGAAAATGACAATGTTAAAGTTTACCACCAACAACAGTGAACTGGCCCATCACACAGACTGGCTTTTATCATCACACAAGCAGACAAACATAAAAAAAGCAACAGAGTGTTCGCATCACCTGTGTAGAGAAATTCTAAACATTAATGACAATATCCTGATGGCTATAGTAAAAGAAAGTGACTCCACAAAAATGACCGAGGGCTGGTTGTGAAGGATGGTTAGTCGGTTGTACATTGCTCAACATCCCGAAAGCAACAAGACTTTCTCAAGATGTGCCTGTGCTGTTGTGTGAAAAAACAAACAAACATCATAAGTCGCTAGCCAGTCTAATATGCAAAATAAACCTAAGACACTGCATCTTCATGCTAATTTGTCATGAACTAGTTTAGAACAACAACAACAAAAAAATGAATAGACATGCAATCATTACAATTTTAAAAATATGCACAGGGGAAAAAAAAAAAAAAGAAGAATAAAGATTCCGTTTAAACCACATTGTTTTGGAGTTGCATTTTTATTTCTCATATTTTTGCCCTCTCAATGAAGGCTTCATCAGGGGAATGCCCAGGTAACAGGTAACTAGGTAACAAAACAGGTAACCCTTGATTAAGCCCTCGCTGAGAGGGCGAACATTTGAGAAATAAAAGTGCAACTCCATAACACGGTTTAAATGGGTTTATTTTAAAATCCTCATTATTATGTCATTGTCACTTGAGAATGCTGCTGTGCTACAGCCATGGAATTCCAGGGTGGTAAGCTTGCATTGTGTCATCAGGACATCAGCTGCTCTTTTTATGACTGCATCGCTCACAAGATCTTTTGAGCCTTCCACTGAACACCTACTACATAGAGCAGTAGGGACTACCCCCAGGCGCCCCGCCATCCGCTGAAGCCTCGGGGGGAGGGGGGGGGGGGGTGCTAGAAAATAATCCCATACAGATATTGGACCTGCTGAGTAGATTTAAAGTTTTTGCCGCCTACGACCGGTTTCACCCCAAGGGGGGCTCTTCAGGTAGGCAAAAGGCGTAACCTGAAATTGCAAACAACGCATGTACTAGAAGCCGCCTCCAGAATTTACTGGTAGCACCACTAGTACAGCGCGGATTGCGTCCCTAAAGCTTTATGAGGTGTTGCAACTAATTTTGAAAAGGCAACACCTAGGCAATTTTGTGGTGCAATTATTCTTTATTTTTAACAAAGGCGTCGCCCAAAGGCCAAAAATGCACTCTATCAGATTAGCTCCAAGGGACGTAAATTTTCATTAAATTCTGAGAATGCTGCTGTGCTAAAGCCATGGAATTCCAGGCTGGTAAGCTTGCATTGTGTAATCAGGACATCTGCTGCCCTTTTTATGACTGTCATTGTGTCATCAGGACATCAGCTGCCCTTTTTGTGTGGATGGCGGGGCGCCTGGGGGTAGTCCCTACTGCTCTAAGTAGTAGGTGTTCAGTGGAAGGCTCAAAAGATCTTGTGAGCGATGCAGTGATAAAAAGGGCAGCTGATGTCCTGACGACACAATGCAAGCTTACCAGCCTGGAATTCCATGGCTTTAGCACAGCAGCATTCTCAGAATTTAATGAAAACTTACGTCCCTTGGAGCTAATCTGATCGAGTGTATTTTTGGGCTTTGGGTGACGCCTTATATATATATATATGAGCTACCTTTCTGCCAAATTTGGTTGAAAAGATTTGTAAAAATGCTGATGAAAACTAAAATTCTATAAAAAGAATTTTCACATTATTTGCGGATCTTGTGACCTTTGCAAGATGTCATCCAAGTTAGCTTGCATAGGAAGGTCTTACTATCAGGTATCTCTGTGCCAGGTTTGTGTTTGAAGTTGTGATTAGCAATTGAGAAAAAACATTTCTTGTCAAAATATGCCTATTTTTTTAACCTATTTCCTGGGTTCTTGTGACCCTTGACCTTTCTGAGGGATCAACCAAATTAGTATGCATAGTATTACCATCAGGTACCTTTGTACCAAGTTTGAGTCTGAAGTTGTGAATAGTATTCGAGGAAAAAACAAAGGTTAAAATATGGCTATTTTTTACCTATTTCCTGACACCCTGACCTTTAAGGGAGGTCACTCAAATAGGTATGCTTAGAAAAGTCTTGCCACAAAGTATCCTTGGGCCAAGTTTGAAGACTGTGGCTTGAACAGTCTCCCTGAAAGTGCCAATGTTAAAGTTAACCATGGATGACGGCGGACAGACGACCACTGGCCCAGAACATATGTTTGCTTTGCACGTGAGCCAAAAATCTGATAGTAACTGTTTACGATTCTTTACTAGCCTTTGGCTCTCGCTAGATCCTTCCGCATTTTGCCTCCATCCTTTTAAAAAATGGCAGACGATTTGTTTGGTCGACTGAAACTGGAAATAACCGGGGCACATCGATCTCCCTTTGTTGCAAAATGGCTGGAAGAGAACAAAACTGCCAACGCAATACACGTTCAAATTTTTGGTATGATTCAAATTTTGTCAAGTCAGGAGAATCAGGAGGAAAAGTCATGAAAGTGGGAGAAATCGGGAGTTCTGGAGAAAGTGTGAGATGGGTTGCAAAGGTGGGAGTTTTCTGCCGAAGTTGGGAGACGGGTATGCCTTTGTCCACTTTTAATCACATTTTATTGGGATTTCAGGTTCTAAACACACAACAAAATCAACGCTGAGCTTTCAGAGCTTATGATTTCATCTGTACCAGTCATCCCATGTGACTGGCTAACAAGACTTGAGTTGATTGAGTTTTGCTAGCTAAGGGCCACTAAAAAAAAAAAAAAGAAGAAAATCTCAAGAACGTTTAGAAAATGGTCAGAGTTTCCTCTATAATTTAGGACTTCATGTCTCTAAGTTGATACTTTTTAAATAATTCTTAAACCATTTCTGAAACTTAATGCATTTGAAACACTACGTTCAAAAATCGTATGAAGAAGGAAATCTGACGTGTGTATGACCATGACAAAAGGTCTATCAAATGAAGAAGTGTACAGTGGTTGGTCATAGTACCAGCAACATCCTATGTGCTGTCAACATGTGACATTTTCACACATTTATTGACCTTTACCAGTAGTCAATCAAATTTAGTAGGTATTTAGAGATTTCTAGATTTGAATTGCAATAATGCTGGCCAAAAAAACCCAAACATTCTGTTAAAAAAGGTCAATTAACCTACATTTGTTGACCTGTTATGAAACTCAGCTTTCTGAAGGGCCATCAAAATTAGTCTGCATATGAAAGTCTTTTCATCAGGTATTTCTATACCAAGTTCGGCTTTTAAGCTGAAAATAGTATTAGAGAAAATGATTTATGTAAAAATGTGATAACTGTTTATTCAGTGACCCTGTGACCTTGGCCATTCTGAGAGGTCACTCAGATGAGTATGTCCAAAAAGGTCTTCCCACAAAGTGTCCCTGTGCTGAGCTTGAAGTCTATGGCTTGAATAGTCTCTGAGAAAATGCCCATGTTAAAGTTTAGTACGGACAGATGGATGACAAATGGGAGATGCTGGATGGATGCCCATTACATTCAACACTTTCACATCTGAGCCAGCAAGAGAATGTTTAAACTTTGCCATGTCCTGCATATATTAATGATTTTGCTCATGTAAAATTTGTCATGTTCTTACACCGAAACAATAATGGCAAAGCCCTTAAGGCTCACATGCATGACCATACTTAATCTAACCTCTGTGACTTTGACCTTTCCGACAAGTCGCTGAAATAAGCATGCATTCTAACATAACGAAAGTGTTGGCTTTTGGGCCTATGAAATCCATGTTTTCTCCAAATTAACACACTTTTTTCACTTTTGTCAACCTCCCTTGATCTTTGTGAGTAGTGAACTAAATTAGTATGCATAGAAAGGTCTTATCATTAGTTACCTGTATACCACATTTGATTGAAACGTTTGCAAAAAATCCTGAAAAAAAGAAATTCCACAACAAAATAGAGATCATTTGCTGATCTCTTGTGATCCTTGACCTTTCCAAGGGGGTCATCCACATTAGCATGTATAGGAAGGTATTACTATCAGGTATCTCTGTGCCAGGTCTGGGATGAAAGTTGTGATTAGTATTTAAGAAAACATCTTTTGCCAAAATATGGCTAATTTTTACCTGTTTCCCGATCTCTTGTGACCCTTGATCTTTCCGAGGGGTCAACCAAATTAGTATGCATAGAAAGGTCTGACCACCAGATATCTTTGTGCCAAGTTTGGGTTTGAAGTTGTGAAAATATTTGAGAAAACACAAATGTTTCAAAATACGGCTATTTTTGACGTACCTCCTGATCCCATGTGACCTTGACCTTTGAGAGGTCAATGAAATTGGAATGTTTAGAAAGGTCTACCATAAAGTATCCTGTGGCCAAGTCTGAAGACTGTGGCTTGAATAGTCTCCGAGAAAAAAATGCCAATGTTAAAGTTTACCACGGACGTCGGCAGACGGACATCCAGAACATAGACTCTTCTTCTGATAAGTGTATCTATCCCTATCAAGCACCAGGCTGCTAAATATATACAGCAGAACCTCCTGTTGCCAACAAAAAATGTTTGTAAACAGCAGGTGGCCATTCACAAAAGGTTTGATGGAAATGGACCTAGCCGTGCTTGTGACACTCGGATCAGAGCATACAGATATGTAATCACTTTTTACACCAAAATGGGACTCTGTCGACATCTTCACGCTTTTGTGAAGAGTGATACATGTACTAGTGATGCCGATGTTTCGCTATCTTCAGTGATGACAAAAATAAAATTGTGTTGCGTGTACTAGTAAGGGAGGGATACGAAGCGGCATGTGTCAATGTGTGTCACTGCCATGTTTTTGTCTTAAACAAATGGGAAAGAAGAGGGTGGGTGGTGGAGTAGGGAGCCGGGGTCAATGTCGGGTCACCTTATTGTCCCAATAATTACCAGAGGCAAGATGCATTGCACATCTTTTCCTATGTGTTGCCATTTTTCGCACCATTTGTTTTCTTGGCTAAGCATGGAATCGTTAGTACCAGCAGTTCGCGGTTTGTGGCCAACGCATAGAAACTAGCAAGTCATTCATTTCAGTAGGCTGACTGACCACTGCTGATTCATTTTGATGCTGTGATTTCTTGACTTATGAGCCGTGGAATTCATAGATCTCTCAAAAAAGCAAATGTTCTGGACATGCATCAGTCTCCTAAAATTACAAACACAAAGGTGCACCCTTTCACACATGTACGCGCTCGATTCTCATGACCCCTTGCAGTCTGCAGGGGTGCATGAATCGTAATGTCAGTCCACAGGCCTACAAGTCAATCTCAGCACTGTTTATAGTACAAACCATATGGCTGCTGTAAGAGTGCAGAGATGGATTTGTAGGTCTGTGGTACCGTCACACGTTTGCTCATGTACGCACTCAATTCTCACGAGCCCCTTCCATCTACAGGGGAGCGTGAACAGTTTCTCAGTGTCAAGTCGGCACCTGGGGCAAAAGAGCAGTCAATGTTTGGTCACCTTTGAAGATTACGTGATTGAACAGTAAACTGACTTGATTTGGATAGACAGCGCGATCTTTGTTACAGACAGCTCACAAAGCTGGTGACACAATGGCACCTCTGTTGTTGCGTAATGACCTGATGTCTGGGCTTCACCAGAGTGTGTGGTGCCAGTGGATGGCTAGGTGTTGAGTGAGCCGTCATTGACCCATCGTGCGCGACAGCTTGACCACGCCAGTCTGGCTGTGGCCATAAATTTAATGTATTTTTGCCTTTTGGGCTCTGATAAACTGACTGTTGACCACCTTCTGCTGGTGGTCGTAAAATCAAAACATCATCCGTGCAATGCAAATGTGATTGTAAACAGCAGGTGACCATAAAAAGAGGTGACTGTTCATAGGAGGTTCCACCAGCTCTAATAAGCAAATTAAGTCTAGGACATGCCAGACATGCTGCACCTTCATTAATTTATACCAAACTCCATACAGTTTACTTCTTCTTCAGCGTTCCCGAATGCAGTTTACAAAAACAAAGATCAATACACAGCAATAACAAAACAAAAAATGTAAATAACTAATGGGAGGGTCTGACAAATTCTTAAGTATAATAAATTATTGTTATGTTTCTAAAGCCATAAAAATCCACAGGATAAGCCCTCCTCTTAAATGTTTCTGAGTACTTAAATAGAAATATAGGACTACTGTCCCTAGCAGCGAGTCAAGTTTTTGACGGGCAAGTGTCTATGAAGACAAGCTGCACTTTCGGTTTCAAACTGCTGACGCTGACGTTTGTTTACAGGAAAATGATGTTCAGCCAAGGGAAGTAAATACAATGTTGCGTTGAAAACAAAGCAGACGTCAAGAGTTCTGTCTCGTGGAAAATGAGACCAGTGGACAAGGTGAAATACTTGGATTCATCAACTGTGGGTCAGAAAACATCATGGCATCGGTCACTGCATATTGGTGTCGTATGGATGAGATAGCAGAAGTACAGAAGAGAGGTCAGAGCATTATTTTCAGGTTTCTAATGTAAACCAAAGGCACTGCATTAGTAGTTATTCATCTCTGAAGTGATGAGCCTTCAAAAATGGCTGAAATTCGGTGAAATGGAAAAGAGCATTTCAACTTGTCTGTCTACAGCTGTCTCTCCTATTTTAGTGTAACATATCTTGATTTTGTCAAATGAGACATGGCCTCTCCAAAGTACATAGGCAGTTTGCATTAGCATCTCTGACCTTTGGTGTGCAAGCTAGACAGATGCTAATGGACAGACCCTGAAAAAATGACAGTGACCATAATTCGCAAGTCGCAGTAGATCGAACAATAGGAGGAAAATAAATTGTTAGTTTTTCCTGACTAACATAGTCGAAGAATCTCAGCCGCATTAATAATGTTTGGCCACAGTTGAAAAACAAGAAGAAAATTAACTTAATATGCATCAGCTGTTTTGCAGACCTTCAATCGGACTTATCACTACTTGTGATCAAGCGCCTGTGGTGCTCTTTAGGATAATTTTTGACTAAATTGCCCAACCGTTTCTGAAAGTACTGATAATAAATTACCATACTGCCAAATACTAGCCAACTATACAATGTAATATGGCAAAAAATCAATATGAAATAAGAATTTGACACAACTGTCAAAAACAGCATTTTTCCTTTTTAACTCGACAATCACTGTATGTCTTCAGATCCAAGGGTAAATCCTGCTATATGTTTTACACTTTGGTCTGATACTTGGCAAGCTGAAGTTCATGGCGTAAACGGTCAGCATCAAGCTGACGAAAGTATGCATCGTCTTCATCTCGAAACAGCTGGCTCTGGATGTCAACTATCTCCTTTTCCATTTTGTGTCGTAGGTCTTTTTTCATTTTATCCAGGACCTGTTTGAGAAAACAAAGAAACAGACTTTTGACATTGTCTTCACAAATATAGGAGTCGCTTGATCTTTATTGCATGCCGTAAGTCAGTGCGGTGGGCTGTGAGCAAGTAAAGCTTGATTGCAGCATGCCCAAACAAGGGATCTATTGACTGTATTTAACTCTTTGCCTATATACAAGTAGTGTTTACTACACCTGTGGAACAGTACAGTTCTTTAAACCTTAATCCCTATGAAAGGCAGTCTTTTCAGTAGCACCTGACTAATTTTTCATAAACTGTCTACATGACCTGCTGTTCCTCCCAGCACCGGGGTATAAGTTATTGGTAGCACGGGTTTGCTACACAGACCCTTGTAGGCCTGAGGGAGATCAAAGGAACCACTGTACCGAAGGCCTGAGAGGTACAATAGTTCCTTTGACCTCCCTCAGGCCTACAAGGGTCTGTGCAGCAAACCCCTGCTACCAATAACATATTTGTTTCCTCCACTATTTTCATAAAAGAAAGAAAGAAGTTTTCTGACCTAGATCATGCCAGACATGACCGACGTCAAAAGAATATACATGAGTTGTGACGTAATATAAGATCTGTAATGATGTTGCCGTCTGCATGACCAGCAGCATTGTCTACAAATTTTTATTAGAGTAATGCAATGAAAGAGGTGAGTGACTGTTTTCTTCAAACGACTTCAAAAGTCTTCAATAAAAGTCGCATAGGACGCTACTGTGCTTTCGATTTCGCAAAGATTGTTTCTTTAGTGGTCTGATACACACTATTGCTGCAAATGTGTGCTGCAAACAAATCCAGTAGCGTGCCTATTGTTTCGAACAATTTGTAACTTTGTACGTCAGAACGTTTTGGTGCTCTTTTATAGAACAAAACTGGTATCCAAGATGCGTCACAATGAGGGCTACAAGAAGTCCGCCATTAGTCGCTCCAAGGGTTTTTGTAGCTTGGTTATGTGGTACAGTTTGCGCTAAAGGGATTGGTCGTGCGATGTACAGATGAAAACAATTTTGCAAAATACGGAAAACAGCTAAAATACTTTTTTCCCCCCTAAAGAATGTAAACTTGCAGTATCACAACGATGTTCATCTCACAAAATTATGTTACAAAAAAGGGAAAGCCCTTATGTCTCATGTGTGAGAGGACGACTAAATTAGTACAAACAGAAAGGTGTTATCAGGTACCTTTATGCCAAATTTGATTGAAAAGTTTGCCAAAACTTTGATAAATACTACAATTCTATCAAAAACTGGCATTTTTCACACACTTGCAGACCTCCAGTGACCCTGGACCTTTCTGAGGGGTCATTCAAATAAGTATGCACAGAATGGTCTTACCATCAGGTAACAAACACTCTACCACAGTATGTTTTCAAATGTTTTGGCACAAAGTATTCTTGGGACAAGTTTGAAGTCTGAGCCTTGAATAGTCTTTAAGAAAATGCCAACGTTAAAGTTTACCATGGATGAATGAGCTGTTCTCTGGTGAATGGAACGTTTAGGGTGACCAGTTATTACCGATAAACAATGAGTAGTGGTATCAATTAATGCTGTTGGGAAGTGAAAAGTACATGTTAGAAAATCGCTGATTATATAATCAGGTCTGTGTGTTTAGGAGAAAAAACAAATTGAAAACAGTGTTCAATTGTGCAGAAAACTGCACTTCAACACCACTCACCTTTTTGGGATGAACAGGACATACCTGTAAGGTGTTTTAGCTCCTGATTTATATTGATGGCATATCAATATTTATGTACATACAACTGGCGTAATGTGCCCTTCAAGAGGTGTCATAGTTTTTGCTGTTCATTTACCACCTTCACTTATTTCTAGTCACATAACAAAAGCAATGAAATACACCAGCACTCACAATGATGATGTATTCTAATGAAACCCAACTAAAATAAAATAAACATTCAACTAGAGAGCACCATATCTTCGTTTACATGGTGTCACACTTGCCGTGCACAATACGCATTCATTATCTGCTTACTGATTGGTGTAGCTTATACCTGCCTAGGAGTTTATCTGAGACCTATTTTGGTAAATACAGCAAACTGTTATGTTCTTCATACGCATTTCCCTGGAAGGATGATGCACAGAATAACTTTATTTTGCAATTTTGCATGTTCCCCTAGCGCATGCCATACTCGGTTCCGGAAAGTGAACACTTAAATTGCTCTGACCCTTGCTGAAAAATATTTGTTTTCCATGCATTTTTATCTTTACAGACAGCTATTGTATATCAAGGATGATGGATGTAGACAGTCTAACTAGCTGGCTGGAGAGAGAGAGAGAGAGAGAGAGAGAGAGAGAGAGAGAGAGAGAGAGAGAGAGAGAGAGAGAGAGAGAGAGAGAGAGAATTAGAATGGATGGATGGATGGATGGATGGACAAGTCTGGGTGGATAGACAGGTGGAAGGATAGATGAGTGGGTGGGTGGATGACAATCTAACTGGGCTGATGGATGGAGACGCAGAGAAAATGTGTGAGGGGTGGGGGAGTGCATGATCTATTTATCTGTGAACTGGACATAAAAATAAGTTTTAAAATGTTTTAGGTATATGGATGGATGGACAGGTGGGTGGGTGGCTGGGTGAATGGATGACAGTCTAACAGAGAGAGAGAGAGAGAGAGAGAGAGAGAGAGAGAGAGAGAGAGAGAGAGAGAGAGAGAGAGAGAGAGAGAGAGAGAGAGAGAGAGCATTTTCATTTAGCTGTGGCAAGGGCAATTAACATCCACAGATCGTGGCAGATGATCCGTGTGACCTTTGTGCACCGTCTCATTCATGATAGACCTATTTTGGTCTCATACAAAGGTCGCATAGTCTCACTGGTCTTTTGGGGATGAGCTCGTGTGAGCCAGTGCTGCAATGGCACAGCAACTTCTGCTTTGTGACAGTCACATTTTGGGCTCATGCAAAGGTCGCATAGACGTTGCAGAACCATCTCATAGGTCTTCAGAGAAGAGTTCATGTGAGCTATTCATGGGCGGTTGCCACGACCTCGCTTTGAGCCCGAAATGCAACTGGCGCGAATGTTGTGCTGCAGTTATGTAAATGTAATTCATCAAAAAGACCGTGACCATTATGCGACGATGTTTCCAAAATCTTACGGTCCCACTACCATCTTTTGCTACTAGAGTAGATTCATTTTTGCTATCGCACGTGTGCCAAAAAGTAGTTTTCTTTGCAGGTAGAGAGAAATTCCATGCGACCCCAACCACAACAGACGGTGTGCTGATGAGGTTACCAAGCTTGAAGCTCACTAGGGGAACCTAGGTCTAAATGTACATGGATAAAGGGGCTGGAAATCCAGTCTCTGTGAGATATGCCCTCCTGCAGGAAAGGTTCCAAAAATGTTTCCAACACCCCCCCCCCCCCCAACCCCCGTTAATGCACAGTTCTCTCCCTTACTACAGCTTTTTAAAAACAGTGCTCTTTACCTTATCCTGGATATAATTTCTAGCAATCATGCCTTTGTCTTTCAGTATGCACATCAAATTTAACAGGGCGGTCCGTGGCGCAGTGGTTAAGGCGCCTGCCACCAATGCCAAAGGTGCGAGGTTCGATACCGGGTTCCGGCGTTGGACTTTTCTCCTCTGGTAAGTGTCACCGTTAATTCGGGCGGACTGTCGGGGGTTCTTTCTCCGGGTACTCCGGTTCTTCCACCCCCCCCCCACCCCCCACACTTTGGTACCGGTCTCAGGCCACTTTACAAATTTCAAATACAAGCGATCAAAAATCTCTGTAACTTCAGTAGCTGACTGGCCCTTCGTTTGTCTTGTACTGTGTTTGTACTGTGTTTGTCTTAAATGGCGTAAATCCGTGTCTGTTTCGTGAGTGTGTGTGTTGGGTTTCAGGCGCGGCGCTTTGAGTCGATTTCCCCAAAATTGAGAAAAAGCGCCTATATAATAACGGTATTATTATTATTATTATTATTATAACAGCTGCATGAAATTCTGAACCCTTTTCTCTTTTTTATTTTATCCTTTTTAAAAAAATTTTTTGGGGGGTGGGGGGGGGGGGGTGGGGGGGGGGGGAAAGATTAAAAATATGATGTACAGATGTTTTCAGTTGGAATTTGAATACAGATAGTTATTTGGTGTTAACATAAAGCAGGCAATCAATGACATTGAATACAGACAGGTGCAAGCTTAGTTTTGTGTGTGTGCGCGTGTGTGCATAGTGATTAAATCAAAGCTAACCTTCTGTTGGGCATGCTCTCTGATCAACATGTCCTCTCTATCTGTGGCAATTCTATCCACAAGCATCTGAAACTGATCTCGATAGCTACAGCAGGTCAAGGAAAAATTTAGTTCCTGGTTCGCTGGTTGGATGTACATTGCTTGAAGTCCTAACAGCAACAAGACTTTCTCTGAACATGCCTGCGCTGCTTGTGAAAAAAATAAACAAACTGAATGCATGTTGCCAACCAGGCTAATATGCAAAACAAACCTAAGACATGCTATGGACGATGCGCCTACATGTTCTAGTTTACCCAAAAAGAACAGAAAATGTGTTTGAGGTTAATGCATTTTTTATATAATTTCCCTGTACATAATTATTTTCTAACTTTAATGAACCTCAAACACATAACTTATCATCTATTAGGTGCCATTTAGCAACACACATTCAATATCAAAGACTACAGGCAGCGCAGACAGTACGGAGAATTTAAAAAAGGAAAATACAGATGTGGACAAAGGGTAGACAAAAACATAAGCCACAGAAAAAAGCTGCACAGGGTGACCCTGGAAACTAAAAAGTATAGCTAACCCCACGCAAGTCCTACAGGTTCGTTAGTGTGATGAAACTCTATGCTCACGCATAGGGTTCACACAGAGGTTTTTGTATGGTACGTTTTTGTCAGCGATTTGTCTTGTGACAATTATTCCGTGGGGGCAGGAGGCCACGTGAAGTCGTAGATAAACGTTTTGCACAGGGATTTTAGCGAGAGCTCAGTCTATCAGAGGTCTAAATAGTCAGTGTGGGCTAGGCTGTCATTGTAGACAGATGTATGTCAGATACACTAGCCGTATTCCAAGACTCTGAAACCTAGAATTCAGGTATGTTTTTATATGTATTATTGATGGTTACTGAGTTAAAGATAGTATGCGTTAGTAAGAGGTAATTCGGTTGTGTAGCGTTGACAGGTCTGGTTCAGTTATGTGGGTTTGGAATTTGCTGAGGTAACCGGTGTTTTTCCTATGTGGTTATTTACCGAGATGGATAACTAAGGAATGTGAGGTGAGTGTGCCCAAGTCATTATGAAGGTAGTACGTGGTTAATTATAGTCTTTTCTAATGTATGAAGAATGTATGGCGAGTGTTAGGTTATAGTCTGTTTCAATGTAGTGACAGAGTTATGGGGTGTTACGAAAGTAGTTTGGATTATGAAGCACGTGTGTGTGAATGAACGTGTGAGAGTTATTTGTATCAGCCAGGTTACGTAATGTATCTCATATCATCCAATATGTGTGTGTTTAGCTAGTGTTATGATATTAGGACTTTATTGTACAGAGTGCTTGTAAGGAGTGGAGCGACAGATGCTGAGACGTCAGTCAACAAAGGCTACTGCCGAGGGACCTACTGTAAGGTCATTTCTTCACTCAGGCGGTGCCGAGACACCTGGGTCAGCAAGGACTGCGCTAAGGAGCGAGTCCAGAGGATGTCCAGGGTATGAGAAACTGACGACTCGGAAGCGCGCGACGAAAGACTTACACGCCTAGACGTGAAAGGACAGAACGTTACCAAGCGAGAACACCAGTAAAACAGGTTGGATTGTGAGAGACAATTACCTAGCCTGGCGTTTACATTGTGTATGTGTATGCGGTGTTGATGTGCTTGTAGTGAGAAGGGGTGTTGTACATAATCTTTTGAGTGTTCTTTTACTGTTTACTTTTATAAAGACCCATAGTAGTAATAATAATAATATATAATTCTTCTATAGTGCAATATCCCCACAAAGAAAGGCTCAGAGTTCTTTACATCTAGATAATCTAACTAATTGAAATTAGCTAACTAAATACCGACAACGTACAAAAACACAATCATTCATGCACACTGACACAATACTAAAATAACAAACATAACATGTCAAGAGCCTGATCAGATATATACATATATAGTAGAAAGAGAACTAGCGTGTAGAGTTTTACCGCGTGAATGCGCCCGTCTGTCAGTGGCGGTGTATGCGTCTGTTGTGCGAGAGTCTGCACGTGCGACTGGGGCAAGTCTGCATTCGTTACAGTTAGTTAGTTGGGTTTAATGCCCAGCAGGCGGCTAAGGCCATTTCACAGTGGGATGGGTAAAAATCTGGCCAGCCAGACTAAAAGAAAGGTCTTAAGACAAGATGTAAATATATCTTAAAAATATGTCATGCTAAAATGTCGCACAAGTCTTTAAAGGAAACGTCTACAGATTCTCAAAAAGCTCAAGTTATTTAGTTATTTGGGTTTAACGCCGAGCAGGCAACTAAGGCCATCTCATGGCGGAATGGGTAAAAATCTGGCCAGCCAGACTAAAAGAAAGCTCTTAAGACAAGATATAAATATATCTTAAAAAATATTTCATGCTAAAATGTCACACAGGTCTTGAAAGAAAACGTCTACAAAAAGGTCAAAATAACGTCTACAAAAAAGGTCAAAATAATGGAATTGTCATAGTCTATGAATGCTCAAAGCTTATTAAAAATATTGCACTCTCTCAGAAAAATGAAGATTTTGTCCGGGGGTACATCTCAGAACAAAACCTTCAAGGAATCTGCTGTGAAGTGTTTATATCTTGTGTCAATTAAATCAGCACAAGATAGCAAAATGTGTTTAACTGAATACTGCTCATCGCAGGCATAACACCATGGACGCAGAGAAATAAGAAACTGTTTTCCAAAGACTCCACAATCGTTATTGCCGCATTGTTTTAAATAATTATGACTTTTTTGACAATGAACCCCACCAGCGCCTCCATCTTTCTCAATTACCCTGTTGATTCAAATAAAACTTGAGTTTTACAATGAGGCAATAACGATTGTGGATTCTTTGGAAAACAGTTTCTTATTTCTCTCTAACCATTGTCTCTATCATGACTAAAGCAAAAGAACACCTGAGCTAATTAATCTATTGATTATGTTAGTGTGTACATTCATGAATGTACATTTTAAGAGTTTAATTATAGTTTTTAAAAAAAATTAATATTTTTTTATTATAAAATGAACCAAGAGGAATTGCTTCTTTTAGATGATATCAATGCGGTAGAGAACAAAGACTTAGACTAAAAAAAACAGCGGCTTTTGTCTGTAATTGTTTCAGGCAAATCAAAAGCGTATCTCGGAAAACAATACATGACAGAAGATATAGAATCCCTTACGGCTGACGAGCTAATCAAACTTCATTCTAAATATGAAAATCACACCGCTTCACTAATGACTCGTGATTTAACAGGGTGGAGAACAAGCTGAAGTAAAAATCCCTGAAAAGTGGCCGGGGTCCAGGAGCCGCCTAGGCCCCGGTGGGGTCCAGGGGCAAAGCCCCGGTAGGGGGCCCAGGGGGGCAAAGCCCCCCTGAAAAAAATAGAGATAGAACAATAGAGATCCGAAAGACAATGAATTCAATAATGACGCATCGGTCATTAAATTACGTCATTTTTAATAATAAAATTTTTGACCCCCATTACGCCCCCGTTATTATTGAATCAACCCTTTGATTTTTTTAAAAAGTGACGACCATGTCCGATGCGGCCTTATTGATCTAATTATCTTACGGGTCTCTATTGTCCTATCTTTATAACTATTGTCTCTGTAAACACCTAATCATGTACCTGATCAAGTGATGCCAAGTGAAACTTTATACTTATTAACAAGTTACAACTAACTTTTAGGAACCTGCAGAGGTAACCTTTAAGTGAGTTGTTATAAGAACTTATTAATTACTTATCATAAGAACTTATTAATTACTTACTGTAAGTTCTTATAAGTTCTTACAACAACTTGACTTCAAGTCACAACTTACTCGGTCAGATTTTACAAGATACAAGGACAATAAAAAAACTTTTTTTTCTCAATAATACTCTGGTGGTGGTGCTGATGGGGCTAAACAATCAGGCACAAGTGGTGTAAATGACGTGTCATCTCTCTGCGAAGCATATGACAAAAATATTGATTGATTACCAAATCTGATTTTTATTTGCTTAAAAGATTGTGTAGTTTTTCTGTGGTTTCCTGAACTCCGATCTGTTTTCCCATCTCTAAAAATGATTGATTGTACATTGCTTAACGTCCCGACAGCAACAAGGCTTTCTCAGGACGTGCCTGCACTGCTTGTGGAAAAAAAATAAATAAACAGAACATTGAATGTATGTCGCCAGCCGGTCAAATATGTTAAATAAACCTAACACATGGGGCTAAATAAAGCTAAGACCATTTAGCAACACACATCCAATATCAAGAGCTACAGGCAGTGCAGACAGTAGGGAGAGTTTTAAAAAGGCAAATACAGGTGAATGGACCTCGGGTAGACAGAAACACATGCCCCAGAATAGAGAGAAAAACCCACCCTGTGGGGCTGACCAGGGTGACCCTGGGAACTAAAAAATACCTAACCCCACCCAAGTCCCCCAGGGCAGACCCGGGTGGGGTCCATCTCTAAAAAACTAGCTTTTAGTTCTTCAACATTTACAGGAGATTGACTACGCATTTTATTTTGTATTTCAGACTTCTGTTTTTTGTAATTATTTAAATCATCCTGGACTCGCTTAAATTCATCGTCATCAATAAAATTATCATTCAATGCCTTACTGATAATAAATTTCATACTGCTCAGCTTTGCACCAGCCAGCGTACTCAATGCTTCATGTTTCTGTAATTTCGTATGAAATCTTTTGTTTATGGCCTCCAAACCAAAACAAGCCAGGCATGTAGCAACGCTAACACCCTCAACTGCAATTCCTATTAAACTTCCAATTCCTGTGGCAAACATAACAATACCCCCTACAGAACAACCAGCTGAAACTGCACCAACAGCCATAGAAGTGTTTTGAAAAGAATTGAAAACGGTCTTATACCGTCTCTTACATCTGGAGTACCTCACCTCTTCACTTTCCAAATATTTAATTGCTTCTGTAATATTCATTAAACGAAATGCGTCTGCCTGTAATGTTTTATCTGATGCAATTGGTACAGCTGTTGCATGTGGATCAGGTGCAAGCGTTGTTTTAGTCGTTACAATTGATTCAGTCGGCTCAAGCGTCGGTAGTATTGGATAGAATTTTACCATTTTTTTTATTGACAAATATTTTTTATTTAATCAATGATTACATTTTGCAACTCGTCAAAAGTATACAATTTGCTGGCATAATAAAATGAAACAAGATCAATGTGTTCAAGGTTTATGTAACTTAGAAAAACAAAAGTTGTTTTGTCGACTAATATCTTGACAGCTGGAACACTGCTCGAAACTTCAAAAACATCTACATTTTTTCTAATAGCAATAAAGACTTTTGTTGATTCTGATACTGTTTCATCCCATGTAAGT
Organism: Semisulcospira habei; assembly: GCA_036245525.1. Taxonomy (NCBI): domain Eukaryota; kingdom Metazoa; phylum Mollusca; class Gastropoda; family Semisulcospiridae; genus Semisulcospira; species Semisulcospira habei. The sequence continues at coordinate 175,181,104 of BTPG01000008.1, read as the reverse complement.
TTTATTCCCTGTGCAATATTTGCCTCTTTCGCAGAAGTTACAGATCTCATGATAATTTCAAATACTATTGTCGCTTCTCTTGCAATTCTAAAGTTTGCTGGTGCAAACACAACAGAAGTATCAGATCTGCCCTTCCTATTTGTAAGAAGATACCTCCGTTTCTCATAATTTTCAACTTTCAGTTTATCTCTGCCATTGTTGTCTGGGGCAAAGCTTGGAACAAGGCTTACAATCAGCGGCCCAGAGTTAACAACTTTTCTAAAAACTAAGACACCTTCATCAGTGTATACATAAGGACTAATAAATTCAAACTTTATGTCCCAGTCAATTGTGGGTGCTGGCGTAGGCGCAGGAGGCACAGGTGAAACTACCCACTTATTACCTACATGTATTAAGTTGTAAGGCAAGTTATTTACTGGAACTGGTACAGTAACATCACACAGCTGACCAAGTTTAGGAATCTGTTTTTCACCGTCTTTCATGTCGACAATTACTTTCCTCTTGTACATACCAGTCAAATCAAGTTCGAATCCATATATTTCTCCAATTTCCCCTTCCTTCTCAAAATCCTGTACGTCTGCCAAATCTTTCAACTCTGGTACTGGACATGCAAATGGTATGATTCTCGGCTTTGGACCACCACTCATTTTTATAAACAAAAATAAAATTATTTAATTTCCAACACAACACTAAAATCATGCATTACAACTGGTTTGTTATCCTGATTAGTTACAGATATACACAGTGACTCAAAGAAACTAGAACCTAATTTCTTAAACTGCAAATTAGGAAATCTAACAACTACACTTTCACAATAGGGTGCAGTTCCAGCTGGCACACATCTCAACAAAGTCGAAGGGTTTCCATTATGTACATTCTCAGTTGTGTTTAGTTCTTTTAAATACACATTAAATACTGTGTGTACTGCCAAATAAACAGGACATCTGCCAGTTATTATTTGTTTTTTGGGTGCAATTAGACCATCTGACTGTTTCCAATCTTCATCATCTGGAAATTTTAAAAATGTGCAATAAAAACCAAGTAAATATACAAGAGCATTTGATAAAGAAAAATGACTATCTTTTGGAAATTCTAATGTAACAAGTAGGTTAGCTGGATTTAAAGTTGCTTTAATTTTAAATTTACTTTGAAACCATTCAGCTATAGTACAAAAGTCATAATACCCAGCTGGTAAAGTTTCAGTCATACCATAAAAAAATACTTTATAACTTGTGTCATCTCTTACATTAAACCATTTTACTGTATAGAACATTTCATGGATAGCTACAGCCTTGCTACCATCCTGATTATCAATCCCATTAGTTAACCACACTGGTTTGCTTGTGTCAAGATTTGTTAATGTGATAAACATTTTTATTATCTCATAAAAAAGAAGGATGGAATTTAAATCACCAACCATTACCACAACAAATGCATTTCAATTTAACGTGAATTCCAAATACAATGTTGCACCTACTTATGAACAGAAAATAATTCAACTAAACCAGCTTGATATAGCTGTAAACGAACAAGATCTATTTCAAGTGAAAGTACCTTTGATCAATATCTAAACCCTCCAATAACAGATGATGCTACTGCAAGAAAGTGGTCTTCAAGTCCACTACAGATGTTTCAAAACCAACTCAACTTTGCTATACTGTGTTCAACTACAGGCTATGGTGTTTCATTTACAGACCACTTGAATCACTCAAACAAACTTATTAGATCTGTCTACCGTTTCCATGTTTATTACCAGCTTAGACGTATACTGTCAGAACTGCATACCCCACTACCATCTGAATCCAGTTTTAACAGGTTTAACAACCCCATGGATATGAAAGTGTTTGAACGCATCTGTAATGAATTTAACATCAGTCCCAGGTATGACTTTACACAAAATCTTGATGATCACAATGGTATGGGTACATTGTATTATGCTATGAGTCACAGACAATACCCACAAGATTACTACCCTGCTTACACTTCATTCTCATCAAAATCACAAGTCTGGTTAGGATCAATAGAACAGAAACAGTCTAATGCCTGGACAACATTTATTTTAGACAAGAGTGACGGGTTTACTCAAGCGGGAGTTGAGCGCGTAAATGAGTCTATCAGAACATATGTCTGGTGTTTACTAGGAGCACAATCATTAACAAAATTGAATATTTTAAACGGGAGTGGTAAATTTGAAGCACAAAAACAATTTCTTGCTAATCTTGAAGATGCAATTAATTCAACAGTAGATCTCCCATCAAGCATACAACGCTACCAAGACGTTCTCAGATATGCCAGATCAAAAGTTGACTTTGTAGTTGGCATCGGGTTATACATGTTGCCATCTGACCTTCAACTCCAAATGGGGACAATAACAAATTATAATAATGAAATAGTTGTTGCAGGTGTTGGTCAAAAACTCGGTCTTAATCAATCTGTAAACTTGGGAGCAACAACCACGCATGTTCAGACGTTAAAATCATTACAGACGGTAACACCCCCGGCCCCGACCCCGGCCCCAACACCTATACAACCAGTACAATCAGCCCCGGATCCAACACCAACCCTTGACACACATGAGTCAGAGAGAACTGCATTGGTAATAGGCCTAACAGGATTAGGGGTTTTACTTCTTTATCTGTTTCATTAAATAACCCACCATCAACCCTCCTACTGTAACCAAAAAGACCCACACATGCTCCGCCATAAAACCAACCACCTTTGCTGTAGTACTAATCATCCAACTGACAACACTTCCAATTATACCAGGCAACGCATCCATTGCTTTTACTGCCAATTTATTAAGCAAGTCTGATATGTGAGACAGTTGTTTCTTTACCCATGACTGTAAATCTTTTGGGTCTGTTGGAGGTGCTGGTGGTGCTGGACCCCCACCACCGCTTGCGCCACCAACCCCGGAGACAGCTAACACAACAGTACTGATAATAAACCCAAGAGCTGTAATTAAACTAGCAATTGTGATACCTTGTTCTCTGAAAAGTGTTTTCAATCTCTCAGCCAGAGTAGTGTCTTCGTGAAGTATTTTCTGAATAGTTTCTCTAATCCTGTTGACCTGTGTTTTCAGTTTTTGTCTTCCAATACTAATTGTTTCTAACTGTCCTGATCTTTCTATCTGCAAATCATTTAATCTGTGTTGGATTCTTTCTTTCATTTCTGTGTCAAGATTCCCATTGTCTGCGGTAGCCAGTTTCTCTTTTTCATGTTCTATGTGTTTATCAAGCTCACCTAGTTTGGCAACATTGTTTACCATCTCACCTCTTATTGTCTGTAATGATTTATCCAAGCCAATTATCTCTCTCATTGACAAAGGTGGGTCTTCTATTGTTTTCATAGCATCATTTATTTGTCCTTCAGTAAATGAGGTTTCTTGTATCACTGTGTTTGCTATTTCTGGTAGGCTTGTTACTGGTGCCATTTCAATTTGTTGCCCTGTTGGTAACTTTGTTTGCGTGTCGTGAAGCGCACTAACCAGTGGTGGCGCGGGAGACCCTCCAATACCAAGGTACCTTGCCAACCCAGAGTTACCACCGACTTCACCTTTAATTGTACTTAAAGCTCTAAAATTAGAAGGATTATTTTTATGTGTTAGATATATTTCCCCTCTGTCCGTATTTACAAATAAGTGTCCTTTATCATATTTAAACTGATTAGGATCTATTACATCTGGGTGCGCTCCAACACTGTCATAAAATGAGTTTACTTTGTCTTTTAACAGTTCATGATACATACTACTACTAGTTACCATTCCAGTCATATCTGTGATACTGGTATCTGAGACATTCATGTCATCCATTTCAAAATCTTCATGACCAAATCCTCCCGCTGCCATTGTTTTATTAATTTATTATTTTTTATTGAGCATAATAAAAATGACACAGTCTTACGGATCAAAGTTAGACCCATACAGAAAACTACGTGAGCCTCTTGGTTTTAAGGGCATTAGACAATCAATCGTCATCACAAACAATCCAAGTACCGTAGACCAGAATCAAACACTTCCAGTGAAGTTTCCAAACCTAGGCCCCAGTGATGTTATTGTTCCTGGCACTGCACGCCTAGCATTTAATATTGAACTAACATCAGACACAGATGTAAACAGAACACTAGTTAACAATCTTGGTAGAGCAATTGTTAGAACTATTAAAGTAAAACTTGAAGGACAGGAAGTGTTTAGTCTTGATGATGCTGATGTGTTTTACTGTTACAAAGATCTTTGGCTCACAAGAGAAGAACGAGAGGATCGTATTTACCAAGGCATACAGACAGATAATATTACCAAACTTCGAATCGATGCCGGAGACAAATCAACCACAGCAGTCAAAGATGTTATTATGGCCGAAACATGGAACCAGGTTTTACATTCCACTTGAGTTTGAAATCCTGACAGCACATTTGCCTTATTACCAAGGAGCACTGAATGACCGTCTGAGTTTTGAACTAACTTTCAATGACTACTCCAAAATTATTAAATCATCTGATCCCAATGCATCATATAAGATTTCTAACATTTCTTTGGAATATGAAATTGTCACACATGATTATTTAGCTACTCTCATTCAAAATCAGTACAAGACAAAACTGCCGATTTATTATGACAGGGTGATTAGACAGTTTAATACCCAAAGACAAGAGTGACCCGATGTGGAACATAAACTTGAACACACCTGCCAGATCACTGAAAGGTATACTTATGTTGTTTGTTGAACCAGCGGCTCCATATAAAAGAGATTCAGAAAAATTCTATAATCCAAAGATTACACATTTGTCTTGTACAATCGAAGGCCGTCCTAATCAAGTGTATGCTTCAGGTTTGTTACCTTATCAACACTACGATGAAATCACAAAGTATTTTGCGGGTGGAAGGATTAGAGATAAACCTGCAAACATTGCGTGCAAAGATTTACATCTGTATGACGTAAGGATTGGTCAATACCTTACAAATAAGTATGCTCTTTGGTTAGATCTTCGTAGTACAGATGATGACTATCTTCATGGGTCAGGTTGAAAGGTTGAAAATGGCAGTGACGGGATTACAATTCAGATACAAAAAAAGGGTGAATCCACTGCAGCCATAAATATATATTTGTACCTGATATATGACGCACAACTGAGCATAGAAGAGAGCAGACTAAAGGGTGTCATGTATTAAATTATATTGTGTATTAAAATGAACCGGAGCTTGATGACACTCGACCCACACTGTGATTGTTTTGTGGTGCCACCGGGTGTGGTAAAACTGAATTTGTACTTGATCTATTACAAACAAGATACATCCACCAATTCGAAAACATTGTAATATTTTGTCCTACTATTAAACATAATAAAGCTTATCATAACCATTTATTTATTTGGACTGACAGCAACATTTACTTAGTTGACCCTGAGAAAAAACTGAATGACTACCTACAATATTTTTACAAACAATTTGAAGGACAGCCAACGTTGTTTATTGTTGATGACTGTTCTGCAGAGAAAGACATTGTCAAAAAGAGAAACACTCTAGCAGAACTTGCTTTCAGTGGCAGACACGCAAATGTAAGTGTATGGATATAATGCTGTGCTGAAAGATTTTCGAGAACAGTTAAAGTTTATCTGTTTGTTTTACTGTAAGGATCGTGACAGCTTTGAAGACTGTCTCAGAGAGAACGACGTCATCACAAATAAGCATGAACAAGATGATGTGAAAAATAAACTGAAATCAACTAAGCATCTACAGCTCATTTTAAAGACAGATCAGCCCACAGGGTATGGGTTAGTAAATTAATTTATACATTTGTTTGTCCAATAAAAAATGACAGACGGACAAACCCAAATGTTTGATGTTACAGAATGCTTCAAAGATGTTGAGCGCTTTACCGACTTAAAATCACGTGTGTTTGAACCCAGCTTTAAACTCACAACACCGACAATAAGGATATACATGTCATATAATGTTACTTTGGAATATTCAGATGGATTACCACGTTATGATTATGAGACTGTTGATCTTAAGACAAATGCTTTTAAAGTTTATAATGCTAACAGTGGCCACTTGCGTTGGTTTGAGGTACTGTGTGAAGACATATTTGATCAATTAAGAAAACTACATTGTTACATTGAAAGTGTTACATTCAATAAAGTGATATTACACCTGCAGGACAAGACTTCAAGACAAACACCAGGGAAGTGGTTGACTTGTTTACCATAACTACAGTTAATACAGTATTACATATGGTGTGTCAGTGGTAATATTTTTTTATTTATTATTTTGTCGGTCAAATAAAAAATGAAGCAGAAGATTGAAGACCGGACGAACGAGCTCAACATAGTTCACACGGAAGCGGCCAAGGCGTTGACAAAAGAGGCACTCAAGCGGCTGGAAGATAAAATGCTGGCAGCAGTAACAGACGAGGGCCTAAGGAAACAACGCTACGTGGACAAACTCCACAAGCCCGAGACGACCCGACCCTGGGCCCCATTCGCAAAAAAGCGAAAGTTGTAACAGTCCTTATCAGGGCTACGGGAAACAAACAGGTCCTTTTCAGGACCACACATCTTCCCGAGAAAGGACAAACTAGTCCTCCAAAACTGATCATGGGGTCAACCAAAAGAATAAAAACTCTAAAATGATAAAACCACCCCAAAAAAACGAGATGGCCGAAACACACGCAATGAGCAAATCCCAACAGACAAACAACAGTAACACTGACTATCGAAAAAATTAAAACGGCACGCTTGGTAGAAAAGAAATAAACTCTCAAAAGCGCTGGCAATGCCATACATGGAAAAAGGGTTAGAAAATAACCCCCAAAACCGGGGACACTCGGGGGATGGAAATACGAACGCGCGGCACCAATCAAAGCAAATACAACAAACGCGCACCGACAAACAGTCATCAATGATGACTCACACTAGGCCACCCGGCCCCGACCGCAGGAGCTCAAAAATCACACGTGCTCGCCAGCGCGCAACAACAGGTCACGGTATACATTTAAATTGGGAAGGTCAGGCAGTAAGAGGCTCCGTGTTTTTAAAAATAATTTTTGCCTTGTTTGAAAATTTGCAGTTAGGCTGACTGTTGGAATTTGCTGGAAATTTGTGGTTAGCTGAGAGGAGACATGTTTGGTGCTTTGATTCAAACCATCCTGAGCTTATCCAGTGGACATTTGTGGGCCTATGTTGAGTTGCCTTTGACGTAGTGATTTGAGGGGCACGCTGATTTCAGCTGTGCTTGGGTGTGGGGTTGGTAAGGAACCAGTTTCATAGCCAAGAAATGAGACGGGTCATGTGCTGGTTTTTTTGGTATTTTGTGCATGGCAAATGTGCAGCTGGTGGGCGATAGTGTTTTTTAGGGAACTGAACAATTAGGGGATGTCTGGGACTGACTAAGGCTAAGAGACTGGACAGTACGGAAACACCACTGTGGTCCGTGGCCAACAAACGCGCGGCACCAATCAAAGCAAACGTACCAACCAAGGAAAGGGACCAAACGCGCGCCGACAAGACATTCCGAACTGATGAATCACCCCGGGCAGCGCGACGAGCATAAAACAGCAAAGGGCCACGCGCAAGAGGCAATAGTCCCCGATCACTGTATAGTGCCAGTGGGACGTTAAATTGGAGATAATGAATGAATGAATGCGCAAGAGGCATTCCAGCGCTCAACCACAAGCGCCGCCTTAAGAAACGATACGAATACCAACAACACACGATATGGCGAGAAACGGAAAAGGGAAAAAACTACGCGCCATGGCCCGAAACCAAAAACACTGGAGAAAACAAAAATCCCAGGACAAAGACCTCAAAATGATTGATTGATTGATTGTACATTGCTTAACGTCCCGACAGCAACAAGGCTTTCTCAGGACGTGCCTGCACTGCTTGTGAAAAAAAAACAACCAACTAAACAGAACATTGAATGTATGTCGCCAGCCGGTCAAACACATTAAATAAACCTAACACATGGGGCCTAAATAAAGCTAAGACCATTTAGCAACACACATCCAATATCAAGAGCTACAGGCAGTGCAGACAGTAGGGAGAGTTTAAAAAAGGCAAATACAGGTGAATGGACCTCGGGTAGACAGAAACACATGCTCCAGAATAGAGAGAAAACCCCACCCTGTGGGGCTGACCAGGGTGACCCTGGGAACTAAAAAATACCTAACCCCACCCAAGTCCCCCAGGGCAGACCCGGGTGGGGTACCTCAAAATGAGGAAAGCAAGAGAGTATGTAATAAACCTATCCAACACAAAACTCACAGACCAACAATACCTTCTACTCTCCAAAGGGATAAAATTCATCCCTACCCCAAGGAAACAACACACCCCACGGGAAATAATCTCCGACTTTCTTGAAATGGCCCGTAAAATGAGATGCAAATACCAATTCTCAGAACCAAACCAAACCAAAGAAATGCACCCTTTCAGGACGAATTCAGGCTTCGAACCACTGAAGGGGAACAACGCACTAGAAACATATATCGACAACACACATGAGGAACTCCTACACCTACAGCAACAGAGAGTGAGGAACAACCTCTCAATGGACGAGAAACGTGCGCTGCAAGAAATTAAAAACAACCCACATATAGTGATCAAGAAGGCTGACAAGAGCACGTCCAGTCATTCTGAACCGAGAAGACTATGTCAAAGAAGTAGAACTCCAACTAAGAGGAATCCACTACACAAACATTCCAGCACCTAACATCATGAGTGACCTACACGAACAGGTCATGAAAATCATCCAACAACTACTAACCAGTCAAGAAATTGACATCACAACATACAAATTCCTCCAACAAACGGAGAAAAACAGGGACCCAGCGCACCTGTATATCCTCCCCAAAACACACAAACTGACACCACAACAACTACGAGAAGCCGAACGAAATGGCATCAACGGCCTTCGCATACCGGGAAGACCAATTATCTCCCAAGTAGCCACTCCAACATACTACCTCGGGCACTTGGTAGACTTCTTCCTACTCCCGTATGTGGAAAAACTGAAAACCCACATCAAAGACACACCGGCGTTCATACGCTGGATCGAAAACAACACCTTCCCGAGGGACGTAAAAATCTGTGTGTATGATGTATCCAACAAGACGAACTAGTCAAAGCAACAAGGGAAAAACTACCAACGACACTAAACGTCCCCCCCCCCCTCCCTCCAACCAAAAGGGAAACGATAATATAACTGCTAGAACTGACGTTGAAAAATAACATCTTCATGTTCGACGGAAACTTTTACAAACAAGTAATCGGATGCGCAATGGGGCAGGTTCCATCCCCTTCATGCAGTGATATACTCATGGCAAAAACACTAGACGAAGTCACCCAACAATTCCAACAAAGACACAAAATCATGTACCACGGCAGATACCGGGACGACGGATTCATGGTATTCCAAGCAGAAGAGGATGAAATACATCAATTCTTTCAACTGGCCAACACCCACACAGAAGGGGTGAACTTCACGTACAAAATATGCGAGAAAGAAGCAACCTTCTTGGACCTAACAGTCTACAAAGGGGGACGCTTCACAACGGATGGCAAATTTGACATTAAAATTTTCCGAAAACCAACAGAAACCTTCCAGTACCTACACCACCATTCAGCTCACCCCCGAGCAGTGTTTAACGGACTGGTCAAGGGATAAACCCTCAGAATCGTGCGGAACTGCTCAGACAACCAAGAAAGAGACCGACAAATACAACTGTTCCACCGTAAACTAGCTGAACAAATACGAACAAACGGAACTGACAATGCAAACAGAAACCATTACCAACACACCACGGGCAACACTCCTACAAGAAAGAACACAAAACAGGAAAAAGAAGAACCAAGCCCCACCCCTGGTAATGACAACAAAGTTCAACCCCAGAACTCAACTAAAGGACTATCCAAAGCCATTAAAAAACATTGGCACATAATAATGAGAGATCAGGACTGCAAAGAAATTTTCAGTTCCCCACCAATAGTCGCATACAAGCGCCACAAAAATCTAGGAGACCAGATCATCAAATCAAAACTCAAACTGAAAACAGATGGTCACACTGCCTAAAAACAAAAACGCGCAGAGTAATGCGAGACCTACGACAACGGCACAAAAAATGGGGAGGGAGGAAAAAAAAACGGTGAACACGTAAACCTAGACACACCAGACAAACGACTCACGGTGCCAAAACCCAAACCAACAGGCAAACTTTTAAGACCTGAACTGAACCCTCCTAAACGAGCCAAGCGGCCTAGAAACACACCCATAACAACAAATGGGGGATAGGAGATTCAGGAGAAAAAAAAAAACAAGCTCAAGGGAACAACGCAATGAACCGAGACCGACACAGACCAAACCCACCGCGCGCCCCGCGGGAGGATTGATCAACCAAGCAACGAGCGCCAACAACAAAAATGCACTGGTGTCTCACACTGGGCCGGGCGACGGGTACAAAAGGCGCGCGGCCGCGCGCAAGATTCATTCCGGCACCCAAACACGCAATGAAACACGTGGCCCCCAGAACATAACAGCGAACGGACTGTTCTTCAGGGGAATCTCCCCAGCAAAAAAACAACGCAAATTGAGTTGCAACAAAACTTGGGTTCCAAAAAAGTCACGCATAAAGTGCGAAAGACGAATGCATCATGGCAACGGAAAAACTCCCCTTAAAAACAACATCATCATCATCATCATCAGTCCCTTGCCCGAACTGGGCGTTGGGGGGACTGAAAGGCAGCAGCAACAGACAGTGCTCTCCACTGAGTTCTATTTTGGGCGGTGGCAAGCAAGTCTGGCATCTCGAGTTCGGTCCATTCTTTTATGTTTGCGACCCAGCTCTTTCTCTGACGACCTCGCCGACGACTTCCTTCGAGAGTGCCTTGGAGGATAGTCTTGGACAAGGTGTTGTGTCGGGTCACGTGGCCAAACCAAGCAAGCTTGCGCCGTTTCACGGTTGCCAGAAGGGGTTCATGTGGGCCCACCAGGGAAGTGACGATGCTCCGTACATATTCGTTGGTCTTGTGCTCGCGGTACGAGATGCGGAGCAATTTCCTCAGGCACTTGTTCTCAAAGGCCTGGATTTTCTTTTCTGAGTCTGCAAGCAGTGTCCAAGTCTCACAGCCGTAGAGTAGAATAGACACTACGAGGGACTTGTAAAGCCTGTACTTGATGGTGAAGCTGATGGAGTTACTTCGCCATATCCTGTCCAGCCTGGCCATTGCGGATGTTGCTGTACCTATCCTGATACGGATCTCTGCTATGCACCTACCGTCTTTGGACAGGGTGGCTCCCAAGTACTTGAAGCTATTGACCTCTTCTAGCTTCTGGCCGTTCATGTGAATGTTGCTGCTGCTGTCGCTTGTGGTGTTGATCATCACTTTGCTTTTATCCGTACTGATCTCCATGCCATAAGACCCTGCGCTACTTGAAAGTTTGTCTGTCAGGTTTTGGAGCTCACTATTGCTGCCTGCCATGAGGTCAATGTCGTCTGCGAATCGAAGATTGCACAGGGATCTGCCACCAATAGAGATTGAAGTATGGTGGTCGTGGAGGGTTTCCTGCATGATCTTCTCCAGGAATATGTTGAAAAGGACAGGAGAGAGCAGGCATCCTTGACGGACACCGATCGTCGTCCTGAAGAACTCGCCTGACTGATTGTTAAGTAGAACCGCGCTGCAGGCGTTCTTGTAAAGCGCTTCTATCATTTGGATCAGTCCCTCCTCTATGTTGAACGATCTCATGACTTGCCAGAGTCCGTCGTGCCAGACGCGATCAAATGCTTTCCTGAAATCAATGAAGTTGTGGTAGAGTTCGCGCTGATGCTGCAGATGTTTCTCGATCAGGACGCGGCAGTTGAAAATCTGCTCTACAGTGCTTCTTCCAACTCTGAAGCCAGCCTGTTCTTCTGCCAGCAGTTCCTCGGCGAAAGTTTTGAGGCGGTTGAGAATGATTCTAAGCATTACTTTGCTAGGGTGACTTATCAGACTGATAGTTCTGTAGTTCTGGCACTGTTTCAGGTTTCCTTTCTTGGGGAGCGGGATCACTAGAGACTGTGTCCATTCTACTGGCCATTTCTTTTGCTCCCAGATCTTTTGACAGAGTGTAGTGAGGACCTTCGTTGTTACTTCTCCTCCATGTTTCAACAGTTCAGCAGGTATGTTGTCTACACCTGGAGACTTTCCTCCCTTCAGGCCACGTACGGCTGCTTCCACCTCTTCAGCTAACACTGGCAGGTCTTCAGCCTTCCTGGCCCCAGCCTGGTTGTTTTGGAGGATGCTGGTGTCTGGCTCAGCCTTGTAGTTATACAAGTCTCGGCAGTACTCAGTCCATCTGTTTAGTACAGCAGTGTTTTCCGTAAGGAGTTGGCCGCTGCTGTCTTCGATGACTGTGGCTGTTCGCTGTTGAGTCTTGGTGAGGGTCCTTAGCGTTTCATAAGCCTTCTTGCTGTTGCCGTTTGCCATGCCCTCTTCCACGCTACAACACTGGTCTTCAATCCAATCTTCTTTGGCTTCTTTCATCCTCTTCCTGATCTTCTTGTTGACAAGTCTGTACTTGTTTGCTGATGTGAGGTTTTGGCCTCTCTTTTTCTTCCAGGCTCTCCTCTCATCACAGAGATCGAGGATGTCATCGGTGACCCAGGGCTGTTTGCGCTTCCTCTGCTTCCCCAGCACTTCTTCTGCTGTAGAAAGTAACACCTCTTTTATATTTCCAGCAAGGGTGTCTACGTCACAGTCCAAAGTAGCCAAGGCTGCAAATCTGCCTCCCACCTGGGCTTGGAAGAGCTCTTCTACTTCCGGGTCTTTTAGCTTCTGGAGGTCGAATCTGATGCGAGGGCTCTTGCTATCTCGTTTCAATGCCAGCTTCAACTTGAGGCTAGTAAGGACGAGGTTGTGGTCGCTGCCAATATCAGCGCCAGGAAAGGACCTCGTTTGTGCTTTGTTAACGCTGGATTTGAATCGTCGAGGCAGCAAGATGAAGTCAATCTGGTTATGGACCAGGCCTCCTGGCGATTGCCATGTCGCTGTTCTTGACAACAACACGCAATGAAACAAACGGACCCCAAGTAAAACAAACAAGTTCAAGGAAACAACCAATGAACCGATATAATCAACGAGCACCAAAAACAAAATGCACGGGTGTCGCACACTGGGCCATGCTCCGGGTATATGAAAAAGACGCGCGGCCGCGCGCTAGACTCACTCCGGCAACGGGAAACAGAGGCAAACGAACGGCCCCAAACACGCAATGAAACACAGTGCCCACAGAACATAGCAGCGAACAGGACAGTACAAAAAGAGTAAAACTCCCCGACCAAAAAACAACGCAAAAAGTCGCATCAAAACCCGGGCTGCAAAAAAAGCACGCATAACACGCGAAAGACGAAGGCATCACGGCAACGGGAAAGCTCCCCCCTTAAAACAACAACACGCCATGAAACAAACGGACCACAAGGAAACAACGCAATGAACCGAAACCGACATAATCAACGAGCACCAAAACAAAAATACATTGGTGTCTCACACTGGGCCGGGCTCCGGGTATATTGAAAAGACGCGCGGCGGCGCGCCAAATTCACTACGGTACCGGGAAACAGAGGCAAACGTACGGCCCCAAACACGCAATGAAACACATTGTCCCCAGAACTTATAGCAGCGAACAGGACTGCACAAAAAGGGTAAAACTCCCCTAGCAAAAACAACGCAAAAAGTCGCAACAAAACTTGGGCTCCAAAAAGGCACGCAGAACATGCGAGAGACCGCGATGACTTCACAGCAACGGGAAATCTCCCACCTTAAAACAACAACACGCAATGAGACAAACGGACCCCAAGTAAAACAAAGGGAGGGAACAAACACAGCAACGAACGAAATATAAATACAAGGTTAACTCCCCCACTAATAACAAACGCACAAAACACTAACAGTCATGCAGCCCCTGACAACGCAATGAACCGGACAACAAAAACCAGGGGAAAAAAAAAAAAAAAAAACCCAAACCACAGAACAATCACAAGTGTGGTTAGGTGGGTCCGCTGATGAGAGCAGCACCTAGCTTATTGCAAGCGAAAATGTGCTCGAAATACACAAAGGGAATGAAGTGACGTAACAAAATCTAGACCTGGGTCATAAAACCTTGTGTATACGGCCAAGCCAGAACAAACAGGCTAAAAGAACGTGTCGTTGGTGTGCGATGTTTGGCACCAGTTTATACACACACGTCAAAAGAAAACAAACTGAAATTTGATACAGCTGTGACGTGTTGGATTTGTGAACAACCTTTAGGAGGTGACAAAGTTCGTGACCATGATCACATAACTGGACGTTACAGGGGTGCTGCACATAACAATTGTAACTTGTTATTAAAAACAGATCCTAAGACATATCAGTTACCAATCTTTTTCCACAATCTCAAAGGATATGATTCACACATTATCATGCAGGCTGTGGATGAGTCTTATAAAAACATTAATTGTATTGCACAGACAACTGAAAAGTACTTGACTTTTAGATTAGATAAATTAGCATTTTATGACTCCATGCAACATTTGTCTTTAGGTCTTGCTAGTTTGGCAGAAGGACTGACTGAGTATCCAATAACAAGTAAATATTTTGAGCCAGACTTGATTAAGAAAGGTGTGTATCCCTATGAGTACATTGATCACTGGGTTGTGTTTGAAGAAAGGAGACTACCACCAAAAGAGAAATTTTATTCTACACTTAATGGTAAAGGTATTTCTGACTCTGAATACCAACATGCACTTGATGCATGGGATAAATTAGGGTGTCAAACGATTGGTGACTACCATGACCAGTACTTGAAAGCTGACGTTTGTTTGCTAGCAGACGTATTTGAAAGTTACCGTGAGAAGGGTTTGTTACACTACAGTCTTGACCCTGCTTGTTACATAACTAGTCCTGGCATGACATGGGATGCATTTTTGAAATCCAGTAAGATATCTATAGACCTGTTGTCTGATCGTACGATGGGTGAAATGGTGGAACGTGGATTGAGGGGAGGCATTAGTATTGCAGTGAACAATTATGCCAAAGCCAACAATAAATATCTGGACGACCCGGGTCATGGTGACCTTGGGTTTGACCCCTCAAGGTCAAGGTCATTCATTACGTAATTGGATGCTAATAACCTTTATGGATTTGCAATGTGTGAGTTATTGCCCTTGAAAAACTTTTGTCTGTATGATTTGTCACAGTATGATGTAACAGGGTTAACAAACTATATTATGACTCTTGACCTAAACGATCCGAAGGGTTGGATCTTTGAAGTAGACCTGGAGTACCCACATCATCTACACGATTACCACAATGATTATCCATTAGCTGTTGAGAAAATGTCTTTGACGGGGAAAAAAGAAGACACTAAACTTGTACCAAATCTGAATGACAAATTCAATTACGTTTGTCACTATCGACTGCTGCAGTTTTACATCAGACACGGGTTAGTACTAAAGAAAGTTCACAGAGGAATTCAATTTGACCAGAGTGCTTTCATGAAAGATTACATAATGAAGAACACAACATTGCGTGCCAGACACAGCAACACTGCATTTGACAAAGACTTCTTTAAGCTTATGAACAATGCCTGTTTTGGAAAGACTATGGAAAATCCTCATCACCGCAAAGATGTGAGACTGGTCACAACTGAATTGGGTGCAATTAAACTTACAGGTAAGCCACAGTACACAGGGTACAAAGAGTTTCATTCATACTTGAGTTATCAAAATTGCTGATGCTTGAATTTTACTATGATTACTTTAAACCAAAGTATCCTGAGTGCCGTCTGTTATACATTGACACCGACTCTATGATCATAGATGTGCCTACTGAAGACTTTTATGAAGACATGAAAACAGAACTGTATATGTATGACATGTCTGATTATCCTAAAGATCACCCGCTGTTTAGCACACAGAATAAGAAAGTGCCTGGTAAGTTTAAAGATGAACTAAATGGTGTGCCAATAGTTGAGTACCCTCGCGCTGGGACCATACGGCGTTGAGGCGCGTCCCCTGGGTGGTGGATAGGGGGTCCCTCGTGAGAGGGGTGCACCGAATGAAATAAGGTGAAGTGAACCAACATGGTCTAAGGGAAGGTGACCCCGACAGAAAACCCCTGGTCCTCCTAGTAAGGGGGTTGGGCGTGGGGGTAGCTTCCCCACCCTGCAAAAAAGGAAATAGCTACAAAAACGCCGACGAAAAGATTAACAGTAATTCCTTTCCTGGAGGAGGAAGGTTCTTCTACTAGAAGACTTATGACGTCCTGTGGTGAAAGCCGGAAGTCTTTGGAAGCCACAGGACCGAGCCGCCTCTCTCTATCCAGGGATACAACCATGGGCACATGGAACGTCAAGACCATGTATGGAACCCCTAGGGAAAGAGGAAAAGAGGTAGGCCGAGAAACTCCTGGCGTCGAGACCTCCAAGCAGACATCAAGAGACTGGGAACCACCTGGAGTAGAATTGAAGGAGAAGCACAGGACAGGAGTTGCTGGAGGTCTCTCGTCGACGGCCTATACCCGGGTAGGGGTGACAGGCGTAAGTAAGTAAGTAAGTAATAGTTGAGTACGTTGGACTGAGATCCAAAATGTATTCTATACTGCACCAAAAAGGTAGTCAGTCGAAAGCCAAAGGAATAAAAAAATCAGCAATAAAAAATAAAGACATTCGTCATGAACATTATAAACAAGTGTTAGATGGGGCATTAATGCCTGATTATCCAAACAAGTCACTGAGATCAAACAAACATAATCTTGAAATGATTCAAACACATAAGAAGTCACTTGCAGTTGGGGACACAAAACGTGTTTCATAGTAAGGAAAAAGCTTATGCGCCTGGACATTACAGGCTCAAGTTATCTGAAGAAATAGTTGATGAACTGGTTGATGAATTAATTGATGAGTTAGTTACTGAAATGAGTAACGGTGTCCGGGGGGGAATAATCTGTAATTCTTCTCTGACAAATGCCCTCTGAGGCGCAGGGTCGTACAGGTAAGCCATTAATCCAGACCAAAAAGGTGACTGCCAAGCGTGTAATATGCAAAGAAGTACGCAACGGAGAAAGAAACACGCTTAGAAAAGACGGGTACAACACAATTTATTAATATTTCGGGTAAATACCCTTTGTCAAAATAAACAAACAAACAGAGAGATTAGCCGCTACTTATCTTCATTGGCAGAAAGAATGTGGCAACTGAAGGAGGTGACGTAAAAGAAAGAAAAGGAAGAACAAAAGTGCGGAAAAAGTAAAAATGACGTCAATGAAAAATCGGAAGAGAGAGACTCGGAAAGAACCTGAACACGAGAGACAAGAGTGTGTGCAAGCACGTGCAGGAGCGAGCGAAAGAAAAGGCGTGTAGATGAGGCCAGAGAGAGAGAGAGAGAGAGAGAGAGAGAGAGAGAGAGAGAGACGGAGAGAGAGAAAGAGAAGGAAAACGAACGGGGAGTACCCTTGGGCACGAAGTAGGCGGAGTGTCTAATACACAAAGCCTGCTAAACACCAACCCGAAGGCAAACTTTATATCACCTTCAAGTTGAGGACTACCTCGGGGAAAAACGGGAGGACCCCGGGGAAAAAACCCCAGCATTTAGCACGGTACACAACAAGTAATAAGTCATGAAAACAAAGCAAATAATCAAATTCAGTAAGAGAATATTGGTATAAGTGGAGAGTAGGTAGTTGTGAAACCGTCTTCAAGGGTAACTCAAAAAATAGGGGGGGGGAGAGAGAGAGAGAGAGAGAGAGAGAGAGAGAGAGAGAGAGAGAGAGAGAGAGAGAGAGAAGGGGGCGGGGGCGCGGGGAAAGGAGGAAGGAGGAAGGGGAATAAGAGAAAAGGAAAAAGCGTAAAGAGAGAAAGAGGGCTAGGGAGAAGTGGTAAAGGGGGTAGGGGGGGGGGGGAGAAAAAGGGAGAGAGGTAGAAGGAGAGAGGAAACAAAAAAGCCAGAGCCACCAACCCCACCCAACAGGCACCCACCAGCACACAGAAAAACACACAGGCATGCAACAAGACGACCACGTACATCCCCAAGGGATGCACACGATCGCCCCGCCCCAAAACCGTGTATCAAACCGTGAGCCGGAGACCCCGCGCCCGACAGGGAAGGGCAAGAGATCCAACTAAACGTTCGGCCAGCGCTGAGAAAGTCCCCAAGGGAAATGTACATATCAACCAGCGCCAACCTCCCCTAACTGGGTAGTGAGTAGTAAAACAGTGAGGTAAGCCATTGTCGCATCAGGACCAGGGACTATTTTTTTTATATTGTGAATGGATGTTGACCAGATGGGGTCTGTCGCTCTGCGCCTGACGTCATTTTCTGATTCTCCAGGTTGATATGATCTTACCTGTTTAGTAAATAAACTTGTGTCGGGTGCGGGGGTTGGTCCTGTTTTTGGGTCTGTAATTGTTTTCAATTTAATAGCGTCAACAGGCTTTACATGACCTTCATTGTTCATTGCTTTTATCACATGTGGTAATCTCTTTACCCACTCAGTGTTCCGGGTGTCATGCATGAGTTCCTTAGAATACTGGTAACTGAAAAGTCTCTGATAACTGTTTGTTAAAGTTTTCTACAATTGCCTGTGATCTGTGCACACCTGGAATACCGCGTCTAACCAGTACACCATGCTTCGCAAATAACTGATTAACAGCACCTTTGAATTCTGATCCGTCATCAACTTGAACAAGTCTGGGGTATCTTAAAGGGCCTCGACTATATATTTTTGTTAATGCTGTAGCAACTGTGGTAGCAGTTTTGTCAGATATGGGTTCAGCGTCCTTATACCTTGAAGCAATGTCCACGACAGTTAATGCGTACTTGTATCGTTTCTTTCTTATTGTATCATGTGGTAGAAACAGAAGGTCCATTTGATGTGTGTCATTTGGGGTAGTGTTTTCAAAATGGGGTCTTGTTATCTTTCTTGGAGCAGGAAGATATATCTGCCAAATTGCCTGTCTCTGTAACTATTGTTTGACTTGACCGAAAGGGTTGACTGCCAGTGCTTGTAATTTAGAAAAAACTACCAAGTGAGTAGGAAAAGCACTGTCAAGGGAGAGAAGTGTGCATGATAGACCAATGATCATAGATCTACTTTGGTCCAAGCACACAAAAAAAAAGATAGGAAAGAGGGGGCCGCTAAGTAAGAGACTGAAAGCAATGCATATGGAAGCCCCCCCGAAAGGGGGCGTATCACATATCCACTGTTCCAGCCCCTAGGTGCATGGAAATTTAAATCTAGGTCCCCCAAGTGGGGGTCCAGATATTGAGCCGGTGTGGACAGCTGTTTCGGTCTTGGCGACCTCGTCAGCACACCATCGGCAATACTGGAGGAAGAGAAGGAATTTCTGCTTACCTGCAAAGAAGACCACATTTTACTGTGGTTTCTGCAGGGGCATACATTCCATGCCTCCACCTAGAGCCAAATTTCCATGCACCCTAAGAGAGAACCTACTAAAAAGGGGGAAGGGGTTGCAGTCGAAATTGTAGTAAAAAACTAGACCGAAAGGGTTGACTGCCAGTGCTTGTAATTTAGAAAAAACTACCAAGTGAGTAGGAAAAGCACTGTCAAGGGAGAGAAGTGTGCATGATAGACCAATGATCATAGATCTACTTTGGTCCAAGCACACAAAAAAAAAGATAGGAAAGAGGGGGCCGCTAAGTAAGAGACTGAAAGCAATGCATATTGTTTGACTTGATTGAGTGATACATCTCCGCCCACAGCGGCATGTAATTTTTGAATAGCGGTTGCTCCTTTCCAATACCCTGATGGAGAGTAATATATTTTCGATAGTTTATTTTCTACGTCAATTTTTTCTAGCAATATAAAGTCCAGTAAAATAAACAAATGTCATTCCCAATAGAAGAAAGATTATCTCCCCGTTTCTTTGTTGTGTGCTTGGTTTGTAGTAATCACTAAGTTTTGTTTTTGGGATAGACATGTCATTACCAGTGACTAAAAAATACTCACGAATTGCGTTGTCTGTATTTGAAAACGTATGTTGTGCGTGACCTTCAAGTCTGAGTTTTTCATTGATAAAATCAAGTTTTTATATTCTTTGCTTCTCATAATCTTGTTGAGCTTGTGCCAGTTTTTCAGACGCCTCATTGTGACACTTCATTTCTTCTGCAGATTCCTCTCTGCCTACTTTTGAAAAGAGATAATTTGAGCCGCTGAATGCCAGGGCGTTGACCATCGCGCCTCCAATTATTACTGCTAAAGTCGCCATATTATTTTTATTTACATAGATATATTTTCGGGAATAATTCCCTGCTTGACAAGAAAATCTTTTGTCGCAATCGACGCTGTAACAACTACAATTAGCTGTGCGCTGTCTTCGAAATCTAATCTACTGAGGTCTGCTGATTTCATTTTGAGTAGATTTTTTCCCAGCATAGAATAAGCTACTGCTAGTCCACTTATCACGGCAAAGTGATAGACAAGGTTCATCAAGTTCTTTGTGTCACTCATTTTCTAATACAATAAAAATTAAAATAATATTTTTATTTACTCCATATAAAATGGGTCAACGGCTTTGGATGTTACTGGTAATGTGGAGACTTCTGGTTTTGTTTTTGGAGTGTATGATTTTTTGGTCACTGTACGAGTCTGTGGTTTGTATTTTTTGTATAATTGATAACCTACGTAACCAAATCCGACAACAAATCCGGCAACTATATATTTTGTTGTTTGAGGTTCGGGGTCAGGGTTAAACTGGGTTGTTTGTCTCTCACTTTGATGAGGGAGTGACGGTATTGACACAGGTCCTGATGGTCCTGACGGTGCTGACGGCAGGTCAGTTACATGAGCCTTTTCTGTTTGCGCTTGAAGCTGTAATTTGTTTTGTCCGTTATATTCGGCTAATCTTTTTCCAGCCTCTACCCTCCCTGGACTTTTAACCTTAGTCACAGTTTGAACCTGCGTCAAGACCGGACTGGGGTTCGGTTGTGGAGTCGTCTGGGTTTCGTCCATTTTCTTCTGCAGTAAAATTTAATTTTGAAAAATCAATATGACTCCCGGTAACAAGCAATGTTACGACAGGTGCAAGGTAATTTCCAAACTTGTAAAACATGATGCATGCTAATTTACCAATTGAACTTGAAACAATAGGATTGCTTTCAAGGTCGTGTGATAGGCTGTCACCATCCACAGGTAGAAAGTGACTCACTGCTTTTGTGTATAGGCATACAAGAGATCAACTTAAATCACGAGTCATTAGTGAAGCAATGTGGTTTTCATATTTCGAATGAAGTTTAAATAGTTCATCAGAGGTTAGAGATTCAATATCCTCTGCCATGTATTGTTTACCGAGAAAAGCCTTTGACTTTCCCGAAACAACTACAGATAAAAGACGCTGTTTTTTCTAGTCTAAGTCTTTGCTTTCTACAGCATTGATATCATTTAGAAGAAGTAATTCGTCTTGGTTCATTTATATTGTAATTAAAAAATTTAAAACAAAAAACAATCTTGTAGGTATTTTTGAAATTTGTTAACAAGCAAAATCATGTTTTTCTAGGAAGTTACACTGAACAATATTGTCAGTAACATTTTATGTTTACACCGTGTTACCGCTTCTATGTGAGCTGGATGGATTTAGATTCAAACCACAGATGCACTCACTCAGTGGTAAAACACACTATTTTCTGCTCATGGGACATAATCACTGAAGCGACAACCACTATACAGAAGTTGTCTCCCATAGACTATTATATGACATACCCCAAGGATTGCCTTAACAGGCTTACAATGACATGCGTCTCAGATTTAAGAAACAACCCCACCTCTCTGACTCGTGTGAGGCTTGTGTGTGTGTAATAATAAATCCAAGAAATTTTTTTAAAAAAACTATGAGAAAAAAAAAATTATTTAAAAAAAAAGAGAAAAAAATTGATAAAAGGGCTGCTTGGTGACCTTGCACCTGCTTTCACAGGAATCGATGTAACCCGGGTTAACTCACGCGCTATTAACCCCCTATGGAGAGGGTTAACCCTGGTGGGTAGCGCATTCACCTTTTCCTGTGAAAGCCCTGTAGTGTAGAGTGTCGACTGGACGCCGCGATCGGGAAACGAACCCCGGCACAGTGAATTCAGTTTGATCAATACTAAACATCACTAAACCAGAAGTATCCTCTCGGCCACTTCGCAGTCCCAAAGAAACTTAGGTTATTTATGTATTTATGTTTGGCTGTTGACTGAAATCCTGAAAAAGCAGTGCTCATGAGAATCTAACTAAGATAAAATCTTAAGAATCTAAACCTACAAAGAAAGAGGCTCCTGAGAATCTAAGTCTTTTGCAAAAATAATCCCTGGTTTTTACCTCCTCAAAGGGAGGAAGTCGGATGTGTCTGAGTCAGGTGCTTCTTGTCTATAGCTTCGCTCGGCTATACAAAGGCCACTATGTTGGTTACAGTGTTTTAACTGCGAGCCGTGTTGTTTACTGTGTTCTTTCTGTATATGTGTCCTCTGTGCGTATATGTGTGTGTGTGTGTGTGTGTGTGTGTGTGTGTGTGTGTGTGTGTAAGATAAGCAGGCAAATTGCTCTTGTAAAAATGTCCGAGTAATTAAGTGTTTGGGTTAACTTCTTACAAAAAGTTAAAAGAACAAAGGGTAAGTAATTGGAAGTTTTTTTTTTTGTTAAGTAATTACATAGAATACCTACATGTTGCAAAATCCCACTTGCCTGCAGACTTAGTTTCTCGGGAACCACCAACAGTGTATAAGACAAGTCATGACAGGATTTTAAAACTACTTTACATTTCTTGAGGTCGGGGCTTTCAAAAATTACTTATGAAGACCTTATTATACATATGTCGGGGTCATATCATTTCTTCTTTACATATGGAGATAGAGAGACGCATTTTCAGTCTAGCAGTAAGGGCATGTTCAGAACATGACAGGACCAGTCCTGCCATTATCAATACATTTTTAAGTGCAATCCGGGTTCAATTCCTTTCAGTCACGGGTGGAAAATGTATGCAGTTAAAACCTGACGGCCTAATCATAAATAGTAACAGTTGTCTGAACCATGTAGTAACAAGAGAGAATTATTGTTAATTTAGCTCTGTGCCGGCATATGAGAATCTTAGATTTGTAAAGTTGTACAAATTATACCTGGGGTTTAATCTGAAGGTATCAGCACTCACATATGTTTACAAATCACTTAGGGTTCTCTCATATTCTCCCTCTCTGTTTGTTTGGACAGTGTGTGTGTGTGTGTGTGCATGTGCGTGTGTTAGTATGCAACGTGGTGTGTTAGTGTGTGTGTGTGTGTGTGTGTGTGTGTGTGTGTGTGTGTGTGTGTGTGTGTGTGCAACGTGGTGTAATGCTCAGAAATTTACTCACAGTCTTGTTTAAGTGAATAACGCAGTCAATATGGCTTTATCATAACATGCTATTATGCTCGAGAAAGGCTTTTGTCCACGCATGGGCTGATTCAAAAAGCCGAGTACCTGTTTGCACTCATGTATTCAAGTCAGTGTATGCGTGTTTATGTTAGTATGTACGTACGTGCGTCTGCATGTGTGTGTGTGTTTGTGTGTGTGTGTGTTTATGTGTTGGTATGTGTGTTTATGTGTGTGTATGCGTGTGCGTGCGTGTGTGTCAGTACTGCTTATAATAGAACGGTGGAGTGTCGACCTTGTACTGACTGTGTTGTACAAACACATTTCGGGTATACATAAGATGGCAGTCACCTTTTCAGAAATTGTATTTGCAGTAAAATAATATTAAACAGGACCCGTCAGTCTACTCGCTACGAGAGAGCTAACAGAAAAGTTAACTAATACTTGTAAACAAAGGTTAGGCCTGGAGTCCGAGACTCTTGAGGAACTGACCTGTGTCCACTTATAAAAATCTAGGCTCGTGAGAATCATATTCTATGTAAAACCTCATATACTCGGTACAAGGCAGCCAGATACTGAGGGTTTTACCGTCTACAGTCGATTTTACTTTCTGGTTCAGTGTGTACGGTAGCCATGAATGCAGAGCTGCACGGATCATGTTCATAAACATGACCATGGTCGCGATTAAAAAAAAAAATTAACAGTACATGATTAGGTGTTTACAGAGACAATAGTTATAGAGATAGAACAATAGAGACCCGTACGATAATTAGATCAATAAGGCCGCATCGGACATGGTCGTCACTTTTTAAAAAATCAAAGGGTTGATTCAATAATAACGAGGGCGTAATGGGGGTCAAAAATTTTATTATTAAAAATGATGTAATTTAATGACCGATGCGTCATTATTGAATTCATTGTCTTTCGGATCTCTATTGTTCTAGCTCTAAAAATTGATATTTTTCATTTTTAGAGGTAAATATTCTGGCTTCTTGTGAGAGATAGCACACAGAAAAGGCTCAAATTTAACTACATGCAAACTCAAGATTACAGAGTAAAATACATCATCAAAGGGTCTCTCCGGTTAATCACTGGTGAAAAGCACGACATGGTAGGCTATTGATCAGTATCACAATAGACTAACAATGGCCGACACAGAGGACTGAACTTCTGGTGAACCGCCAAACGTTCAACATCACTATCACCCACTGTAATCAAGTAATGAGTATTTATTAACAGGGTTTCTGTTTTCACAAAAGGTTAAATGGTCTGTAGACCCCCATGTATCAATTTTAGTGGGTACACAGACCCCTATCTGAGCATTATAGAGGGTCCGCAAATTTATTTAAGAAAAACTGCATCATCTGTATGTTCTTTAAAATAAACTAACTCGTTTCGCTCTCTCCTCTTTAAATTTGTTCTGACAGTGTCCGTGTGTCCTTTCCATGATACTGATTCTTTAACTGGTGAGCTGCAGTGCAAAAGCCTGTATTTATTTGTATGATCATTTGACAATGTAATGTAACAGAGAATATAGCCTTTTCTGCTGAATGCAGAATGTCAACCAAAGTCTGACTTGTCTAAACTCTCTCTCCCTCTCTCTTTCTGTGTGTGTGTGTGTGTGTGTGTGTGTGTGTGTGTGTGTGTGTGTGTGTGTGTGTGTGTGTGTGTGTGCGTGTGTGTAAACTGATGTACCTAAAAGTTGGTTTCAACCCATTTAACCCGAAAGACGTATTTCTCCAATGTTAGCGCTTTTGCCTAATAACTGTGTGCCAGAAGATGGATCGACCATGATAAAAAACAACAACTGACAAACTTATTTCTGTTTATATTTCTGGACTTGCTTTTTGAGTTTGCCTCCATGCATAGTGCGCATGTCATCCGTGTGCCGTCGTGCTGTAGCCACGGAAATACTGACACGCAGCCATGAACTCTGAAAACTGCATCGCAGCGGCGGTGCCACACACGGCCTAAGGGTATCAATTCTGGTACTGTCGCTTGTCGATGGAGACGGCGGTGTCGAAGAGGAACTTTCTTCTAAGTGATTATCAAGATCAGACGGTGCCGGATTGAAGAATCCGAAGCATTCCAGCATTCTTTGCTTTTGCTCCGCCATTTGCAACTTCGTTCAAGATTGAAAGTGAAACGCGCGATGCCGCATCCCATAATTGTATAAATGGTGACGTCACAGCAAGTAACGCGTTCAACATGTAGCGCGCACTTTGTAATAACATGCTGACACCACACGCAAAAACTTGCCCGTCCAGTGTGACACTCGCACAGACCCCGGAGTCAGGGCGATTCTGAATGCAGCCGCGACCAAGCGAGCAGCTAAACGAACCAACTCATACTAAAAGTAGAAATACTGTCACCGACCTCTGTTAGGGTACGCACGGTGGCGCAAGGATGATGTGTCTCAGACCGTTTTTAGTACGTCTGACTACCTGAGACGCACTAAAACGGAAGCCCTGTGAGTAAGCCTTATAATTATATTGGGCAGTGCATATGATGTTTCACTCGCGGGCACCACTGACGTTCAGTGACGATGAAGTAAAAGCTGGACACGGACCTGAACTCGTCCTATTTTTTAAACTCGGGTCAAGACTTGGAGAAAATGTGTTTCGCAAATTTTTCTCGGAACTCTATTTCATTTTCTCGGAAGTGACGCTAACTTTCCTTGGAAAATCGCGGATCAGAGGAGAGTTCTCCACCCTGATTTAAGTCGATCACTTGTATGCCTATACACAAAAGCAGTGAGTCACTTTCTACCTGTAGACACTGACAGTCTATCACACGACCTTGAAAGCAACCCTATTGTTTCAAGTTCAATTGGTAAATTAGCATGCGTCATGTTTTACAAGTTTGGAAATTACCTTGCACCTGTCGTAACCTTGCTTGTCACTGGGAGTCATATTGATTTTTCAAAAATAAATTTTACTGCATAAGAAAATGGACGAGATCCAGACGACTCCATAACCGAGTCCTGTCTTGACACAGGTTCAAACGGTGACTAAGACTAAAGGTCCAGGAAGGGTAGAGGCTGAAAAAAAGATTAGCCGAATATAACAGACCAAAAAAATTACAGCTTCAAGCGCAAACAGAAAAGGCACATGTAACTGACCCACCGTCAGGACCAGTATCAATACCAACACCGACAGGACCGTCAGAACCAACCCCATCAGTGTCACCAAAACACCCTCATCAAAGTGAGAGACTATCAACTAAGTCTAACCCTGAACCTGAAACAACAAGATATATAGTTGCTGGATTTGTTGTCGGATTTGGTTACGTAGGTTACCAATTATACAAAAAATACAAACCACAGACTCGTACAGTGTCCAAAAAATCAGACACTCTAAAAACAAAACCAGAAGTCGCCACATTACCAGTAACACCCAAAGCCGTTGACCCATTTCATATGCAGTGAATAAAAAGATTATTTTAATTTTTATTGCCTAAGAAAATGAACGACACAAAGAACATAATGAACCTTGTCTATCACTCTGCCGTAATCAGCGGACTAGCAGTAGCTTACTCTATGCTGGGAAAGTCTACTCAAAATGAAATCAGCAGACCTGAGTAGACTAGACTTTGAAGACAGCGCAAAGCTAATTGTAGTTGTCACAGCGTCAATTGCAACAAAAGACTTTCTTGTCAAGCAGGGAATTATTCCCAAAAATGTTTCTATGTAAATAAAAAGTATGGCGACTTTAGCCATAATAATTGGAGGCGCGATGGTTAACACCCTAGCTTTCAGTGGGTCAAATTATCTCTTTTCAAAAGTAGGTAGAGAAGAGAGTGCAGAAGAATTAAAGCATCTAATGAAGCATCTGAAAAATCAGCACAAGCGCAACAAGAATATGAAAAGCAACGAATTGAGAAACTTGATTTTATCAATGAAAAACTTCGTCTAGAAGGCCACGTACAACATACGTTTTTAAATACCGAGGACGCAATCCGTGAGTATTTTCTCGTCACTGGTAATGACATGTCTATCCCAAAACCGAAACTAAGTGACTATTACAAACAGAGTACAGAACAAAGAAATGGGGAGATAATCTTTGTTCCAGTGGGAATGACATTTGTATTTTTTACTGGTCTTTATATTGCTAGAAAAAATGAACGTTGAAAATAAACTATCAAAAATATATTACTCTCCAATTGGATATTGGAAAGGACAAACAGCTATACAAAAATTATATGCCCGCTGTGGGCGGAGATGTATCAATCAAGTCTAACAATGGTTACAGAGACAGGCAATTTGGCAGATATACCTCCCTGCTCCAAGAAAAATTTCAAGACCTCATTTTGAAAACACTACACCGAATGACACCCATCAAATGGATCTTTTGTTTCTACCACATGACACAATAAGAAAAAAGCGTTACAAGTATGCACTGTTGTAGACATAGCTTCAAGGTATAAAGACGCTGAACCCATATCTGACAAGAATGCTATCACGGTTGTGTCAGCGTTAACAAAGATATATAGTCGTGGTCCTTTAAAATTCTCCAGGCTTGTGCAGGTTGATGATGGGAGTTAATCAGTTATTTGCGAAGCACAGCGTACTGGTTAGACGCGGCATTGCAAGTGTACACAGATCACAGGCAATTGCAGAAAATTTCAACAAACAGTTATCAGAAAGACTTTTCAGTTACCAGTATTCTAAGGAACTCATGCATGACACCCATAACACTGAGTGGGTTAAGAGATTACCAGCTGTGATAAAAGCAATGAATAATGAAGGACATGTTAAACCTGCTGATGCTATTAAATTGAAAACAATTACAGAGCCAAAAACAACCCGGGCCCCGCAACCGCTGGCGCCAGACACAAGTTTATTTACTAAACAGGTGAGATATCTATATCAACCAGGGGAGGATGAGAACGATGTAAAGCGCAGAGCAATAGACCCCATCTGGTCTACATCTGTACACAATATAAAAAAAATAATTCCTGGTGCTGACGCATCAATATATTATTTATATGAACCTGCCCCTCAGAGGGCATTTGTCAGAGAAGAATTACAGATTATTCCCCCAGACACTGTTACTCATTTCAGTAACTAACTCATCAATTAATTCTTCAACCAGTTCATCGGCTATGTCTTCAGATAACTTGAGTCTGCAATGCCCAGGTGCATAAGCTTTTCTTTACTGTGAAAAACACGTTTCGTGTCCCCAACTGCAAGTGACTTCTTATGTGTTTGGATCATTTCAAGATTATGTTTGTTTGACCTCAGTGTCTTGTTTGGATAATCAGGCATTAATGCCCCATCTAATACTTGCTTATAATGCTCATGACGAATGTCTTTATTTTTTATCGCTGTTTTTTTTATACCTTTGGTTTTCGACTGACTTCCTTTTTGGTGTAGTATAGAATACATTTTTGATCTCAGTCCAATGTACTCGACTATCGGTACACCATTCAGTTCATCTTTAAACTTTCCAGGCACTTTCTTATTCTGTGTGCTGTACAGTAGATGATCTTTAGGGTAGTCAGACGTGTCATACATGTGTAACTCTGTTTTCATGTCTTCATAAAAGTCTTCAGTAGGCACATCTGAGTCAGTGTCAGTGTATAGCAGACGACACTCAGGATACTTCGGTTTGAAGTAATCATAATAAAATTCAAGCATCAACAGTTTTGATAACTCAAGAATTGCCATACCAATGAATACTGGCTTGTCCAGTTTGACAATCGTTTTTTTGAGTGACACAGCATACAATGATGAATGAAACTCTTTATACCCTGTGTACTGTGGCTTACCTGTAAGTTTAATTGCACCCGATTCAGTTGTGACAAGTCTCACAACTTTATGGTGATGAGGATTTTCCATCGTCTTGCCAAAGCAGGCATTGTTCATAAGCTTAAAGAAGTCTTTGTCAAATGCAGTGTTACCATCCCTCGCACGCAATGTTGTGTTCTTCATTATGTAATCGTTCATAAAAGCACTCTGATAAAATTGAATTCCTCTGTGAACTTTCTTAAGTACTAACCCATGTCTGATGTAAAACTGCAACAAGCGATAGTGACACACATAATTGAATTTGTCACTCAGATTTGGTACAAGTTTAGTGTCTTCTTTTTTCCCTGTCATAGTCATTTTCTCAACAGCTAAGGGATAATCATTGTGGTAATCATGTAGATGGTGTGGGTACTCTAGGTCTACTTCAAAGATCCAACCCGTCGCGTCGTTCCGGTCAAGATTTATAATATTGTTTGTTAACTAATCATGCAGACAAAAGTTTTTCAAGGGCAATAACTCACACATCGCCCAGCCATACAAATTGTTTGCGTCTACGTACAGGATATAATTAGATGACCTTGAGGGGTCAAAGTCATCCAGATATTTATTATTTGCTTTTGCATAATTATTTGCAGCTATACTAATGCCTCCCCTCAATCCACGTTCCACCATTTCACCCATCGTACGATCGGACAACAGGTCTATAAATATCTTACTGGATTTCAAAAATGCATCCCATGTCATGCCAGGACTAGTTATGTAGCAAGCTGGGTCAAGACTGTAATGTAACAAACCCTTCTCACGGTAACTTTCAAATACATCTGCTAGCAAGCAAACGTCAGCTTTTAAGTATTGATCATGGTAGTCACCAATCGTTTCACATCCTAATTTACCCCATGCATCAAGTGCGTGCTGGTATTCAGTTAGTTAGTTAGTTATTTGGGTTTAACGCCGAGCAGGCGACTAAGGCCATCTCACGGCGGGATGGGTAAAAATCTGGTCAGCCAGACTAAAAGCAAGGTCTTAAGACAAGATGTAAATATAGATTAAAAATCTCAGGCTAAAATGTCGCACATGTCTTTAAAAGAAACGTCTACAGACTCTCAAAAAGGGCAAATAAAAAATTCACATAGTCAATGAATGCTCAGATCTTGTTAAAAATATTGCATTCTCTCAAAAAATTGAAGATTTTGTCCGGAGGAACATCCCGGAACAAAACCTTCAAGGAGTCTGCTGTGAAGTGTTTATATCTGGTGTCAATGAGGTCAGCACAATACAGCAAAAAGTGTCGAACAGAAAACTGCTCATCACAGGCAAAACACCATGGACGCTCATCCTGTTTAAGTAAGTAAGAGTGCGTAACATACGTGTGCCCGATGTGAAGCCGAGCAAGGACAGTCTCCTCACGGCGGCTGCCGCAGCGGAAAGGTAGACTGTCAGACAACTTAGGAAGAGCTTCATGAAGCTTGTTCCCTTCCTCTTTGTCCCACTCGGACTGCCACTCGCGGGCTATGTACGCACTAATAACAGGTTTAAAATCACTATAGACAGTCTGTGTGTCAGGGACAGGGTCACTGCGGGCACTGTTGGCAGCAGAATCTGCGATTCTGTTGCCTTCGATGCCCACATGGCCCGGGACCCAAATAAAAATGATGTCATAATATTCCTTCATCAAGTCCGCGTAGAGCTCTCTAATCTGCACCAGCAGTGGATGGTCTGTTCCCGCGCCCTGAAGGGCCTGCAGGGCAGAAAGAGAGTCAGACAGAATCAGGAAGTTCCTTTCCCGAGACTGATAGGCATGCTTGAGTGCTAGCAGAATTGCCTGCAGTTCTGCACTAAATACAGAGGAATGGTCAAGGAGACGGAGCTTAAATGGGCGTCTAGGATGGCGAGAGGACACTGCAGCCGCAGCCACTCTTCCATCCTCAGATTTGGACCCATCCGTATAAAGACGACAATAGCCAGGAAAAATTGAAAGGAGTTCATTGAGGCTCTGTTGGTATATGGCTGGTGGAGTACAATCCTTCTTGTGGGCAGTCAAGTCCAGCAAGATGTCAGGAACTGGTAGTAGCCAGGGTGGAGTGACGTGTTGCAGAGATTCCGAAACTTTGTCCAGGTCCACTCCGGCCGCCTGCAGATGAGGTCGGACACGGAAGGAAAGTGGACGGACAGCTCCTGGATGGGCATCGTAAATCTCTGCAAACGACGGGGTAAAAACACAATCATAGGCAGGATTTTCTGGATGGGCCTTCAGCTTCAGAACGTAGCTGAGCATGAGGCGGATGCGGCGGAGCCTGAGAGAAGGCTCCCCTGCCTCTGCATACAGACTAGGAACTGGAGATGTCCTGAAGGCTCCCAGACATATGCGCAGACCTTGATGGTGAATTGTGTTCAGACGCTGTAGAACAGACTTGGAAGCCGAGCCATATACCACAGAGCCGTAATCCAGTTTGGACCGAACAAGGGCCCGGTACAGTCGAAGTAAGACGATACGGTCTGCACCCCAGTCAGTACGACCAACGACACGAAGAATGTCGAGGGCCTTCCGACAAGAGGTTCTAAGGTAGTTAACATGGTTGCGGAAGGTCAATCTTTTGTCAAAGATGACCCCCAGAAACTTTGCCTCTTCGGCCACCTGAATTGGCACTCCAGCAATGCTCAGGGTAGGTTTTGGAAAAAATTTCATTTGGTTAGTAAAATGCACACAGACTGTCTTGGAGGGCGAGAACCTGAATCCGTTGAGAGACACCCACCCCTGGATGCGATCAACGCACAGCTGCAAGCGCCTCTCAAGGGACGCAAGTCCTCGACCTCGTGCACACAAAGCAAAGTCGTCCACAAACAAAGAGCATTCAGAATCATCCTTGACGGCCTTTACAATGTTATTTATTTTAATGCTAAATAAAACAGGAGATAGAATGCTGCCCTGCGGGACACCCATCTCCTGTTCAAAGGAGTCGGAGAGGGTGGAGCCCACACGGACATGGAACGACATGTTAGACAAAAAATTGTGAATAAAAACAGGCAGGTGCCCTTTAAAACCCATGTCCGACAAATCAGACATTATACCATACTTCCAGGTAGTGTCATATGCCTTTTCAAGATCAAAGAAAATTGCATAGACATGCTGCTTGTTGACAAAAGCATCTCGGATAAAATACTCAAAGCGGACTAGATGGTCAGTTGTACTACGGAAGCGCCGGAAACCGCACTGGAGGTCTGTGATGAGACCACGTGACTCAAGATGCCACACCAGTCGGGCGTTGACCAAGCGTTCCATAGTCTTACATAAACATGATGTCAAAGCTATTGGCCGGTAGTTGCCCGGGTCGGAAGGATCCTTACCCGGCTTGGGGATTGGCACAACCACAGCCTGGCGCCAAGATGGCGGAAAACGACCGGTTATCCAGATATGGTTAAAGGCCTTGAGAAGTACAAGGAGTGAATCCTCAGGCAGATGAGTTAGGAGCTGATAATGGATGGTATCTAATCCAGCAGCAGAGTCAGTACATTTCAGCATGGCTTGCTGCAATTCTGAAAATGTAAAGGGGGCATTATAGTCTTCCGAGTTATCTGATATAAAATCACAAGCACAAGAGTCTCGCTTCTCCTTCTCTCTCTGGAAGAAAGGTGAATAATGCTCTGTTGAAGAATTATGGGCAATGGTGGAGGCAAGCAAATTGGCCACAGCCTTTTTATCTGTGACCAAACTGGCACCATCTCTAAGATGGCCAACAGAAGCCGAGCCACCCCTGCCCCTAATTCTTCGAACAGCCTTCCAGACTTTTTGGGACGGAGTCCTAGAAGATAAAGATGAGACAAAGCGTCTCCAGGAAGCACGGCGTTCGCGTTTAAAAATGTAACGGGCTTTCGCCCGCTGTCTTTTAAATGTTAAAATATTTGCTTGCGACGGATTACGAAAAGCACGTCGCTGAGCAGATTTGCGTATTTTTTGGGCCTTGCGGCACTCTTCATTGAACCATGGTACTCTCGGCCTCCGAGGGACTGATGTGGAAGTTCTAGGGATGGTTTCACCTGCTACGTCCAACAAAATCAAAGTAAAACAAGAAACAGGTTCTTCAGCTGACATGACCACCTCCTCTGTAAGACGAGACTGACAGAGAGAGGCAAACAGAGACCAGTTAGCTTTCTTGAGATTCCAGCGCCCCACCGGCGAATCCTCCTCACAGCTGACCGATGACAGGACTACTGGGAAGTGGTCACTACCACACAGGTCATCGTGAACCTTCCAGTCAAAGTCCAGCATGAGAGAAGGATCACACACAGTGAGGTCTAGAACAGAACTAGATCCGGAACCTGAGTTAGAGTATGTAGGTGAGCCATCGTTAAAGACACACAGGTTAAGTTGAGAAAAAACATCTTCTAACATCTGACCTCTGCCATCATAGTGGTCACTGCCCCAAAGGTGAGCGTGACCGTTAAAATCCCCCATGAGAATAAAGGGAGGGGGCAGTTGATCTACTAAGTTAAAAATATCATTGCTACAGACCCGCAGTGATGGTGGCAGGTAAATACTGCATATGGTTATGGTCTTCTTTAAGGTAACCCGAGCTGCGACAGCCTGAAGACAGGTGTCGATGCTAACGGGGCTACATAAAATTTGGCTACTAATGAGAAGAGCCGCTCCACCCGAGCGCCTCTCCGAATCAGAGCCTTTATGTATAACATTAAAACCATTAAAGGACACAGGGTCAGAAGTCTTCAGGTAAGTCTCCTGAAGAGATATTACTGAGGGGTTATAGAACTTGACTAAAAGACGCAATTCCTCAAAGTTAGCTTGAAAACCACGACAATTCCACTGAAGCAAAGAGTCCATGATTAAGTCTTATCTGGGGGTAAGGAGTTTTTCCCCCCTTTTTCCTTTACCTTGGAAGGAGTTGAAGAAACAGAGGGGGGCCGGCTCCCGGGCCTCCTCTGGTTCTTCGGAGAGGAAGGGGGTGGAGCTGCCGCAGCATCAGCAACAACAACTTCCACTCCCTCCATCTGCTCCTCCAGTGCAGCATATTTGTTTTGAAGGGGGACATCTGTGTTCCCCTTCTGGGCCCGTGCGCACAGCGGTCCCATAGATTTCTTAGACTTCTGGTCCTGGGCAGCGTTCCTGCCGCTAGAGTTAGCGGCCTTAGAAGGCTGACCAGAGCCAGAAGCCTTTGGAGTTGACTGACTAACAGGTTTGGGTGGGGGCTGAGGCTTAAGGGCAACAGAAGGCGGCACAACCGGACCGGCCGTGTCCGCCTTCTGCGTTCCTTGGCTCCTTGTCACCACCGGAGGAGGGTTACTCTCCAGGGGCGAGATGAGCCGAGGCTCCGCCCCCAACCAAGAAGTTGGGGTCTGACATGAAAAGTCTTTGGTGGGGCGCTTGCCTGCCACCGCTGCACTAAAAGTATACACAGAGGTGTTAGAGGTTGGGGCAGCCGCAGCTGCACCAGGGCCTTCAACCAGTTTTTTGGCATCCAGAAAGGACAACCCCTTCTCCACACGCACCTGCTGAATCTTGCACTTGGATATCCAACGAGGGCATTTCTTATCCGAAGCCATATGCGCCCCCTGGCAATTCACACACAGGGGGGTGGCTGTGCAGGACTCAGCAGAGTGTCCGGGCCTAGTGCAACGGGCGCATGAAGCCTCTGCCTGACGGCATGTCTTCTGCCCATGGCCATACTTTTGGCACTTAAAGCACCGGAGGGGAAGAGGGACGTACTTTTTCACTCTCAGGGAGTAGTAACCTCCCCAGATGGTAGTAGGAGGGGTGGGGGTGCCAAACGTCAGGATGATGGTAGGGAGACGGATCTCCCCACCACCTCGCTTGGAAGCGAAGCGCCTGACGCAAGTCACCCCCTGAGACTTAAGGTTCCTTACAAGTTCATCTTCTGACAGTTCTGCCAAAGCTTGATCTTTGATTACGCCTCTTGACGAATTCATAGTTTTGTGGGGTGTGACTTCCACAGGAGTGTCTCCGATGGAAGAGAGCCCCAGTAGCCCGCTGGAGTGTGCCCGAGTACGGCACTCCACCAGCAAGTCACCAGACCTGAGGCGCTGGGCGTCAGGCCTGCCAACACGGCTCCTGAGGGTCTCCCCCACCAGAAAAGGATGCAGCTTGGTAACTGGTTTCTCCTTCATCTTGCTATGGACAATGAGGAAGCGAGGCCATACGGCCGACGCCTGAGGCGTCGCTTCCTCACAGTCTGAATCACTGTCATGTTCAAATTCGGTGTCTATATGCCGTTTCTGTGCTAGTTTTGGTTTTTTTGTTTTATCCATATTATATTAGTAGAGATATTCATCCCCCGGGGGTCCCCGCCCGCCACCGAGCCCAACAAGGGAAAGTGCAACTGTCGGCGGGTCTCCAGCCGACGCACAATGGAGACTGCCCGAAAGATATACTCAAGGGGGTAAGCCCGATTGAACCGTTTGAGCCACCGCCTTCTATCACACCGTTGAATGCAGGGGAATACTGGCGTAAAGCACCTAATCAGCAGCAAAGGCTATAGCATGGTGCTCCGTATAGCAACCCGCATGTCAACAGTGGGATAGGGCTCAACGTGACAAGAGCCGATTGACTAGGCCGGTACGACTAGCCTCCCGTTTAGGCAGAAGTCAAGGCCAAAGTGGAGTGTTTCAGCCACCAGGATCCTCTTCTCCCCCGACACGGGTCTCCAAGCACGGCAAACACTTGGGATCCAAAGGACCAAAAAGTCACGAGTATTTTTAAGGACCAATCCAACATGGTACAACCTGGGTTAGCACAGCTCCTTAAAAACCGGACCAGTGAAAAGGCTGAACAACATATCTGTTGACATCAAGTCCTAATCCTGGACAAAGATGGCACCCGTCTGCTAGCCCACTCAGTCAGGGACTGAGCGGACTACCCACCTACACCACGTGGAGGCCGGTGCCGGGTAGGCTGCTGGTATTCAGAGTCAGAAATACCTTTTCCATTAAGTGTAGAATAAAATTTCTCTTTTGGTGGCAGTCTCCTTTCCTCAAACACAACACAGTGATCAATGTGCTCATAGGGATACACACCTTTCTTAATCAAGTCTGGCTCAAAATATTTACTTGTTATTGGATACTCAGTCAGTCCTTCTGCCAGACTAGCAAGACCTAAAGACAAATGTTGCATAGAGTCATAAAACACTAATTTGTCTAACCTAAAAGTCAAGTACTTTTCAGTTGTCTGGGCAATACAATTAATGTTTTTGTAAGACTCATCCACAGCCTGCATGATAATGTGTGAATCATATCCCTTTAGATTGTGGAAAAAGATTGGTAACTTATATGTCTTAGGATCTTTTTTTAATAGCAAGTTACAACTGTTATGTGCGGCACCTCTGTACCGTCCAGTTATGTGATCATGGTCACGAACTTTATCACCCCCCAGAGGCTGTTCACAAATCCAACACGTCACAGCTGTATTAAATTTCAGTTTGTCTTCTTCTGTCATCACCAAAGGCATCTGGCTTGTTGTGAGATACTGTACTACCTGACTATACAGTTGTCTCATTTCTGTTAAAAACAGACATGCTGCATTTTCTCCTCTGTAGATAACAGGTTCTGAATGCTGTCCATCTGACCTAACAATAATGTATCCAAAAGAACACACCACTTGGTCACTCAACTTTAGTCTTGGGTAATGACTCTGGAACAGGACCTTCAAACGGAACTACCAGTGATTCAAAATCAGCATACACTACAAACGGCAGCTTTTGTTGATTCCCATAGTTCTTAAAACACACTTGACTACCAGGCTCTGGATACTTAAGCAGCCCTGAAAATGGCGAGTAATTTACTCGCCATGGCGAGTGAATTTTTTATTTGGCGAGTAAAAAAAAATACTCACTCGCCAAATGCGAGTGCGCTCGTGCGTTTTTCAATTTAATGGCTAACCGCCAGCCGAACATCATACGCCGGCGCGTGACCTGACCGCACCGCGAGTCGCCTACATCACTTTGCGACAGTAGCCGAACACGTCACTCGAACTGTGCGTACCATAACAGTGGTCGGTGACAGTCGTTCTATTTTTAGTGACGAATTGGTTCGTTTAGCTGCTCGCTCAGTCGCGGCTGCGTTCAGAATCGACCCGACGCCAGCGTCCGTGCGAGTGTAACAGGGCGGGCAAACTGTTAGTTTATGTGTGGTTTCAGCATGTTATTACAAAGTGCGCGCTACATGTTGAATGCGTTACTTGCTGTGACATCACCGTACATACTATTATGGGATACGGCATCGTGCGTTTCGCTTTCGATCTAGAATGAAGTTGTAGATGGCGGAGAAAAAGCAAAGGAAGAGCTGGAATGCTTCGGATTCTTTAATCCGGCACCGTCTGATCTTGATAATCGCTAAGAAGAAAGTTGCACTTCGACATCGCCATCTCCATCGACAAGCGACAGTACCATAAATGCTACCCCTGGGCCGTGTGTGGCACCGCCGCTACGACACAGTTTTCAGAGTCCATGGCTGTACTGAGTGTATTTCCATGGCTAAAGCTTGACGGCACTCGAATGGCATGCGCAACTGATGTGCACTGAGGCAAACCCAAAAAGCAAGTCCAGAAATTTGAACAGAAATAAGTTTGTAAGTTTTTTTTTTTTCGTGGTCGATCCATCTTCTGGTACACAGTTATTAGGCAAACATTGGATTGATTGTATTGATTGATTGTACATTGCTTAACGTCCCGACAGCAACAAGGCTTTCTCAGGACGTGCCTGCACTGCTTGTGAAAAAAAATACTAAACAGAACATTGAATGTATGTCGCCAGCCGGTCAAATACATTAAATAAACCTAACACATGGGGCCTAAATAAAGCTAAGACCATTTAGCAACACACATCCAATATCAAGAGCTACAGGCAGTGCAGACAGTAGGGAGAATTTTTAAAAGGCAAATACAGGTGAATGGACAAAGGGTAGACAGAAACACATGCCCCAGAATAGAGAGAAAAACCCACCCTGTGGGGCTGACCAGGGTGACCCTGGGAACTAAAAAATACCTAACCCCACCCAAGTCCCCCAGGGCAGACCCGGGTGGGGGTGCAAACATTGGAGAAACACGTCTCAGTTCTGAGTGGTTAAACGGGTTGAAACTAACTTTGAAGTACATCAGTTTACACACACACACACACACACACACACACACACACACACACACACACACACACACACACACACACACACACACTACACACAGCACATACACACACGCACACACACACAAACACACACACACACACAGAGTTTAGACAAGTCACACTTCGGTTGTCAATCTGCCGCGTTCAGCAGAAAACGCTATATTCTCTGTTACAATACATTATCAAACGATCATACAAATAAATAAATAGAGATCTTTTTTCTGTGTGTGAGAGAGCTAGGGAGACAGGCTTTTGCGCGATAGCTCACCAGTTAAAGAATCAGATCATGGAAAGGACACACACACACTGTCACAACACATTTAAAGAGGAGAGAGTGAAATGAGATAATTTATTTTAATGATTGATTGACACACACTGTACATTGTTTATCGTCCCGACAGCAACGAGGCTTTCTCAGGACGTGCCTGCACTGCTTGTGAAAAAAAAAAGATTGATTGTAATGATTGATTGATTGTACATTGCTTAACGTCCCGACAGCAACAAGGCTTTCTCAGGACGTGCCTGCACTGCTTGTGAAAAAAAAAAGAAACAGAATATTGAATGTATGTCGCCAGTCGGTCCAATACGTTAAATAAACCTACGCCATGGGGCCTAAATAAAGCTAAGACCATTTAGCAACACACATCCAATATCAAGAGCTACAGGCAGTGCAGACAGTTGGGAGAGTTTTAAAAAGAGAAATACAGGTGAATGGACCAAGGGTAGACAGAAACACATGCCCCAGAAAAAACACACCCTGTCTGTGGGGCTGACCAGGGTGACCCTGGGAACTAAAATGTAGTTAATCCCACCCAAGTCCCCCAGGGCAGACCCGGGTGTGGATAATTTATTTTAAGGAACATACAGATGATGCAGTTTTTCTTAAATAAATCTGCGGACCCTCTATAATGCTAGTCTGGGGGTCTGTATACCCTCTAAAATTTATACCTGGGGGTCTACAGACCCTTTAACCTGTTGTGCAAACAGAAGCCCAGCTCTACTTACAAAAAATAAATAAAAAATCCCACCACAGTTCACATGGGGATTTTGTCAGTTATTTCTCCAATTGATACTATCAAAAGCCTGAAGTCGGGACATAAACATTAACTTGGTTATGATTGTCTGTTCAAATATTTGTTTTCAATGCCTCTGGGCAGAAAACACTCTCTAACATTGGGCGTCAAACACTTGTGGTACATTATATTGTTGAGTTGGGGGGCTATTTTCAGTAGTAAAATTTTCAGTTTTGGCTAGTAACATTTTCAGTTTGGCTAGTAAAACTTGCAAGTCACTAGCCAAAAGCTGGTGGGCAAAATTTTAGACTTTCAGGGCTGTTAAGTACTGTTTGTATGTCATCAGCTGACCTACAATGTAAAACATGTTTGTGCGCCACTGCAATAGAAGAGAATCTTTGTAAACATCTCTTACAAATTTCTTGTTTACTAACATATTTTGAAACAATACTGCGAATTAGACGTGACATACTCCTGATAACTGTGTAGTGAAAGTTATCATCATCACCGATTAATAACATATCAACATGTTTATCTTCTGACTGACCATAGGTTGGAGCAAATGGTGATACTCTAATTGGTTGTAACTTGTCAACAGACTCATTATCCCACACATACACGTTCACAGATATATCTGGATTTAGGTTTTCAAACAAGTCTATGTCCTCTATTTTAACAGGGAAATCAATTCCACTGAAGTTAAGTTCATTTACAAATTTGATGTAGTTAGATACACATTCAGGTTTTGATTTTACAAAGTATAGTTTAGCAAGCACACACCACATGAAACAATAGTGGTCATTGTTCTGTATGTTAACGACAGCCTTTTTGTTTACAACCTCTGTTGGCAGTGGTATCCATGATTTACCTAATATAGGATGATACCTTGACTGTTTTAATTGTAGTTCATGCACATGACCTTCATGCCAACCAGACCCTTTCATTTTTGCACTGTCAAAATTGCTTGGAGAAAGTCAGGTAATAGTCTGTCTCTAAACACGTTTTCTAATTCTCTTCTTGTGTTAACTGTGTGTTGTCTTGTTTATATATATGATACAATCACTTCACCATCTACTCTAGTAAATTCTATTTTGGCAACAATCTGAATCTTTATACTGCCTGTAAGAAGTTTATCTTGTATTACAGAAAAAGAGTTTTCTATTGATTCATAGACATTGTTACTATTAGATATAGGCAAGTCTGTTGTGTGAAACACGTTTCTTAAGCCTGATTGACTTGATGAACCTGATGGGCTTTGAGCATTGTCCGTCATTTTTATTTGTCCGACAAAATAATAAATGGGGAAAACAAATTACCACTGGCACACCTTATGTAATACTGTATTAACTGTAACTATGATAAACAAATCAACCACTTCCCTGGTGTGTGTCTTGAAGTCTTGTCCTGCAGGTGTAATATCACTTTATTGAATGTAACACTTTCAATATAACAATGTAGTTTTCTTAGTTGATCAAATATGTCTTTACACAGTGCCTCAAACAAGCGCAAGCGGCTACAGTTAGCATCATAAACTTTAAAAGCATTTGTCTTAAGATCAACAGTCTCATAATCATAACATGGTGATCCATCAGAATATTCCAAAGTAACATTATATGACATGTATATCTTCATTGGCGGTGTTGAGAGTTTAAAGCTGGGTTCAAACACACATGTTTTTAAGTCATAAAAACACTTAACATCTTTCAAGCAGTCTGTAACATCAACTGAGTGGGTTTGTCCGTCCGTCATTTTTATTGGACAAATAAAAGACTAAATTAATTTACTAACCCATACCCTGTGGGCTGATCTGTCTTTAAAATAAGCTTTAGATGCTTAGTTGATTTCAGTTTAGTTTTCACAATATCCCGTTCATGCTTATTTGGGATAACATCGTTCACTCTGAGACAGTCTTCAAAGCTGTCACGATCTTTACAGTAAAACAAACAGATAAACTTTAACTGTTCTCGAAAATCTTTCAGGACAGCATTATATTTTTGAGTGAGAATCCATACACTTATGTTTGCGTGTCTGCCACTGAAGGCAAGTTCTGCTAAAGTGTTTCTTTTTTTGACAATGTCTTTTTCTGCAGAACAATCATCAACAATAAACAACGTTGGCTGCCCTTCAAATTGTTTGTAAAAATATTGTAGGCAATCATTCAGTTTTTTCTCAGGGTCAACGAAATAGATGTTGTTGTCAGTCCAAATGAATAAACGGTTGTGATAAGCTTTGTTGTGTTTAATAGTAGGACAAAATATTACTGTTTTCAAAGTGATGGATGTATCTTGTTTGTAATAGATTAAGTACAAATTCAGTTTTACCACACCCTGTGGCACCACAAAATAATCCAGTGTGGGTCGAGGGTTATCAAGTTCATTTTAATACAGAATATAATTTTAATACAAGTGACCACTTAGTCTGCACTCTTGTATGTTCAGTTGTGCGTCATAAATCAGATACAAATATATATTTATGGCTTCGGCTTTTTCAACCTTTTTTTGTATCTGAATTGTAATTCCGTCACTGCCGTTTTCAACAGTTCGACCTGACCCATGTAGATAGTCATCGTCCGTACTGCGAAGGTCTAGCCAAAGTGCATACTTATTCGTAAGGTATTGACCGATCCCAACGTCATACAGATGTAAATCTTTACACGCAATGTTTGTTGGTTTATCTCTAATCCTTCCACCCGCAAAATACTTTGTGATCTCATCGTAGTGCTGATAAGGTAGCATTCCGGAAGCGTACACTTGATTTGGACGGCCTTCGATTGTACAGGACAAATGTGTAATCTTTGGATTGTAGAATTTTTCTGAATCCCGTTTGTATGGAGCTGCTGGTTCAACAAACAACATGAGTATACCTTTCAGTGACCTGGCAGGTGTGTTCAAGTTTATATTCCACATCGGGTCACACTTGTCTTTATTGATTAAACTATGTCTAATCACCCTGTCATAATAAATCGGCAGTCTTGACTGGTACAGATTTTGTATGAGTCTGGCTAGTTCAGAATGTGTGACAATTTCATATTCCAAAGAGATGTTAGAGATCTTATATGATGCATTGAGATCAGATGATTTTATAATTTTGAAGTAGTCATTGAAAGTTAGTTCAAAACTCAGACGGTCATTCAGTGCTCTTTGGTAATAAGGCAAATGAGCTGTTAGGATTTCAAACTCAAGTGGAATGAAAAATCTGGTTCCATATGTTTCAGCCATAATAACGTCCTTGGCTGCTGTCATTGATTTATCTGCTGCGTCGATTCTAAGTTTACCAATGTTATCTGACTGTATGCCTTGATAAATACGGTCTTCTCGTTCTTCTCTTGTAAGCCAAAGATCTTTGTAACAGTAAAACACAACAGCATCGTCAAGACTAAACACTTCCTGTCCTTCAAGTTTTACTTTAATAGTTCTAATAATTGCTCTGCCAAGATTGTTAACTAGTGTTCTGTTTACATCTGCATCTGATGATAGTTCAATATTAAATGCTAGGCGTGCAGTGCCAGGAACAATAACGTCACTGGGGCCTACATTTGGAAACTTGACTGTAAGTGTTTGGTTCTGATCTATGGTACTTGGATTGTTTGTGATCACGATTGATTGCCTAATGCCCTTAACACCAAGAGGCTCACGTAGTTTTCTATATGGGTCTAACTTTGATCCGTAAGACGATGTCATTTTTATGGTGCACAATAAAAAATATTAAATTAATAAAAACGATATTATGCACAATAAAAAATATTAAATTAATAAAAACGATGGCCACAGGAGGATTTAATCATGAAGATATTCAAATGGATGACATGTATGATTTTGGTAATACAACAGATATGTCAGATATGACAGATATGACTGGTACAAGAAATATTTACAGTTTACATCATGAACTTTTAGAAACCAAAGTGAACTCGTTTTATGATCATGTCGGTGAGCGCCCAGACAACATAGATCCTAATCAGTTTGAACTTGATGGCAAGGGTCATTTATATTTAAATACTGTTGACAAAGGAAAAGTACTATTGACTAACAAAAGAGACCCTGGTAAATTTAGGGCTTTAAGTACAATAAAAGGTGAAGGTGGTGTTGGTGCCTTGCGTCAACTTGGTATTGGTGGGTCTTCTGTCACGTCGCTTGCGCCTCAACTTGTTACTGCTCTTCACGACACACAAACACAGTTACCAACAGGACATGAAATTGAAATGGCAGCAGTAACAAGCCTACCAGAAATAGCAAACACAGTAATACAAGAAACCTAATTTACTGAAGGACAAATAAATGACTACCCTCCTTTGTCAATGTGGGAGATTATAGGGTTGGATAAATCACTGCAGTCAATAAGAGGTGAGATGGTAAACAATGTAGCCAAATTAGGTGAGCTTGATAAACACATAGAACGAGAAAAAGAGAAACTGGCTACAGCAGACAATGGGAATCTTGACACAGAAATAAAAGAAAGAATCCAACACAGATTAAATGATTTGCAGATAGAAAGATCAGGAAGGTTAGAAGTGATTAGTATTGGAAGACAAAAACTAAAAACACAGGTCAACAGGATTAGAGAAACTATTCAGAAAATACTTCACGAAGACACAACATTGGCTGAGAGACTTAAAACACTTTTCAGAGAACAGGGTATCACAATTGCAAGTTTAACTA
This sequence comes from Semisulcospira habei, assembly GCA_036245525.1. Classification (NCBI taxonomy): domain Eukaryota; kingdom Metazoa; phylum Mollusca; class Gastropoda; family Semisulcospiridae; genus Semisulcospira; species Semisulcospira habei. The sequence continues at coordinate 175,137,194 of BTPG01000008.1, read as the reverse complement.
CTGCTCTTGGATTTATTATCAGTACTGTTGTGTTGGCTGTCTCTGGGGGGCCTGGTGGTGGCGGTGGTTCTGTTACACCAAGTCCACCAGGCCCACCAACCCTGGCCCCATCAGACCCAAAAGATTTACAGTCGTGGGTAAAGAAACAGTTGTCACACATTTCAGACTTGCTTAAGAAATTGGCTCTGAAAGCGATGGATGCTTTGCCTGGTATAATAGGCTCACTTGTCAGTTGGCTTATTAGTACAGCGGCGAAAGTAGTCGGGTTTACGGCGGAAAATGTGTGGGTGTTTCTGGTTACAGTAGGAGGGTTAATCACTGGGTATTTAATGAAACAGGTAAAGAAGTAATATTCCCAGTCTGGTGAGTTCTATTACCAATGCAGTTCTCTCTGACTCATGAGTGCCAGGGGTTGGTGATGGTGAGTCAGGTGTAGGGGCCGGGAGTGTTACTGTCTGTACGGGTGATGACGTTACTGGTGCTGGTGTCATTAATGGTTTTAACAACTGTACATGCGTGGTTGCTGCTCCCAAGTTTACAGATTGGTTGAGTCCTAATTTTTTACCACGACCTGCAAGTATTATTTCGTTATTATAATTTGTTATTGTACCCATTTGGAGTTGAAGATCAGACGGTAACATGTATAACCCGATGCCAACTACAAAGTCAACTTTTGATCTGGCATATCTGAGAAAGTCTTGGTAGCGTTGTATGCTTGATGGGAGATCAACCATCGAGTTAATTGAATCTTCTAGATTTGCAAGAAACTGTTTTTGTGCTTCGAATTTACCACTCCCGTTTAAAATATTTGATTTTGTTAATGATTGTGCACCTAGTAAACACCACACATATGTTCTGATAGACTCATTTACGCGCTCGACTCCTGCTTGAGTAAATCCGTCACTCCTGTCTAAAATAAATGTGGTCCAGGCATTAGACTGTTTCTGTTCTATTGATCCTAACCAGACTTGTGATTTTGATGAGAATAAAGTGTAACCAAGGTAGTAATCTTGAGGGTATTGTCTGTGACTCATAGCATAATACAATGTACCCATGCCGTTGTGATCATCAAGTTTTTGAGTAAAGTCATATCCGGCACGGGGGCCAGGGCTTATGTTAAATTCATTACATATACGTTCAAACGCTTTCATATCCATGGGGTTGTTAAACCTGTTGAAACTGGATTCAGTTGGTAGTGGGGTATGGAGTTCTGACAGAATACGTCTAAGCTGGTAATACGTGTGAAAACGGTACACAGACCTAATAAGTTTGTTTGAGTGATTCAAATGGTCTGTGAATGAAACACCACAGCCTGTAGTTGAACATAGTATGGCAAAGTTAAGCTGGTTTTTAAACATCTGTAGTGGGCTTGAGACCACTTTCTTGCAGTAGCATCGTCTGTTATTGGAGGGTTTAGGTAATGGTCAAAGGGGTTTGGTACTTTGACTTGAAATAAATCTTGTTCCGACACAGCTATATCAAGCTGATTTAGTTGAATTATTTTCTGTTCATAAGTAGGTGTGACATTATATTTGGCATCCATATTAAATTGAAATGCGTTTGTTGTGGTAATGGTTGGTGATTTAAATTTCATCCTTCTTTTTATATGAGATAATAAAAATGTTTATTACCTTAACAAATCTTGACACAAGCAAACCAGTGTGGTTAACTAATGGGATTGATAATCGTGATGGTAGCAAGGCTGTAGCTATCCATGAAATGTTCTATACTGTAAAATGGTTTAATGTAACATATGATACAAGTTATTATGTAAATCATGTAGCTGGAGTAATGCTTGTTAGTACTGATGGAGCTAATGTTTTACGAGCTGGGTATTATGACTTTTGTACTTTAGCTGAATGGTTTCAAAATGAATTTAAAATTAAAGCAACTTTAAATCCTGCTAACTTACTTGTTACATTAGAATTTCCAAAAGATATTGAGTATTCATTATCATTAAGTCTTGTAAAATTACTTGGGTTTTATGGCGATAAATTTATTTTCCAGATGAAAATTGGTTAAGACCAGGTGGGCGTCAACTATTTTCACCAAAAAAACAAATAATAACTGGAATATATCCTGTCAATTTGGCAGTACACACAGTACTAAATGTTTATTTGAAAGAACTAAACACAACTGAAAATGTTCACAATGGAAAGCCTTCAACTTTGTTGAGAAATTTACCAACTAAAACTGCACCCTATTGTGAAAGTGTTGTTGCTAGATTTCCTAATTTGCAGTTTAAGAAATTAGGTTCCAGTTTCTTTGAGTCACTGTGTTTATCTGTAACTAATCAAGATGATAAACCAGTTGTAATGCATGATTTTAGTGTTGTGTTAGAAGTTAAATAATTTTATTTTTGTTTATAAAAATGAGTGCTGGCCCAAAGCCGAGAATTATTCCAATCGCGTGTCCTGTAACAGAGTTGAAAGATTTGGCTGACGTACAGGATTTTGAAAAGGAGGGGGAGGTGGGAGAGGTGTATGGTTTTGAACTTGATTCGACTGGCATGTACAAGCGGAAAGTAATCGATGACATGAAAGACGGAACAGAGAGACCGATACCTAAACTTGGTCAGCTGCGTGATGTCACTGTACCTGTTCCTGTAAATAATGTGCCCTACAACTTAATACATGTGGCTAATAAGTGGGTAGTTTCACCTGTGCCGCCTGCACCAACGCCCGCCGTGAGATGCCCTTGGCCGCCTGCTCGGCGTTAAACCCAAATAACTAACTGCACCAATGCCAGCACCCACAATTGACTGGGACATAAAGTTGGAATTTATTAGTCCTTTTCTATACACTGATGATGAAGGCACCTTAGTGTTTAGGAAAGTTGTTAACTCTGGGCCTTTGATTGTAAGTCTTGTTCCAAGCTTTGCACAAGACAACAATAGCAGAGAAAAACTGAAAGTACAGGAGTACGAAAAAAGATGGTATCTTCTTACGCACAGGAAGGGCAGATCTGATGCGAAGGTCATGTTTGCACCAGCAAACTTTACCATTGCAAGAGATGCGACAATAGTATTTGAAATTATCATGAGATCTGTTTCTTCTGCGAAAGTCATATTTTGCGCAGGGAATAAAACTTATGTGGGATGACACATTGACAGAGCCAACAAAGGTTTTTATTGCCATTAGAAAAAATGTAGATATTTTTGATGTTTCGAGCAGTGTTCCAGCTGTCAAGATATTAGTCGACAAAATAACTTTTGTTTTTCTAAATTTTATAAAACTAGAAAACATTGATCTTGTTTCGTTTTATTATGCTAGCAAATTGTATACTTTTGACGAGTTGCAAAATGTAATTGCTGTTTAAATAAAAAAACATTTGTGAATAAAAAAAATGGTAAACTGCTATCCACAACTACCGACGCTCGAGTGTGTGAGGACGCTTGCGCCTGATCCGCATGCGGCAATTGCATCAGATAAAACATTACAGGCAGACACATTCCATTTAATAAATATTACAGAAGCAATTAAATATTTGGAAAGTGAGGAGGCAAAATACTCCAGATATAAGACCGTTTTTAATTCTGTACAAAACACATCTATGGCTGTTGGTGCAGTTTCAGCTGGATGTTCTGTAGGGGATATTGTTCTGTTTGCCACAGGAATTGGAAGTTTAATTGGAATTGCAGTTGAGGGTGTTAGTGTTGCTACATGCCTGGCATGCTGTGGTTTGGAAGCCTTAAATAAAAGATTTTGTACGAAATTACAGAAACATGAAGCATTGAGTACGCTTGCTGGAGCAAATTTCAGTAGTATGAAACTTATTATTAGTAAGGCATTGGACGATAATTTTATTGACGATATTGAATTTAAGAGAGTGCAGGATGATTTGAACAATTACAAAAAACAAAAGTCAGAAATACAGAATAAAATACGTAGTCAATCTCCCGTGAATGCTGAAGAACTGAAAGCCAGTTTTTTAGAGATGGGAAAACAGATTGGATTGATTGATTGTACATTGCTTAACGTCCCGACAGCAACAAGGCTTTCTCAGGACGTGCCTGCACTGCTTGTGAAAAAAAACAACCAACTAAACAGAACATTGAATGTATGTCGCCAGCCGGTCAAACACATTAAATAAACCTAACACATGGGGCCTAAATAAAGCTAAGACCATTTAGCAACACACATCCAATATCAAGAGCTACAGGCAGTGCAGACAGTAGGGAGAGTTTAAAAAAGGCAAATAAAGGTGAATGGACCTCGGGTAGACAGAAACACATGCCCCAGAATAGAGAGAAAACCCCACCCTGTGGGGCTGACCAGGGTGACCCTGGGAACTAAAAAATACCTAACCCCACCCAAGTCCCCCAGGGCAGACCCGGGTGGGGGAAAACAGATTGGAGTTCAGGAAACCACGGAAAAACTATACAATCCAGACCTGTTTACCCCCAATTTGTTTGTCCAGTAGACATGGTCAACAAAACCAGAAGATTAGGGTAACAGACCAGAAGATCAGTACGTCAAACTGACTGGTTTACTGCTTCACAAGGAATATTTTAGCACACCTTTTTTCATGTTTTAAAATACATGTATACTGAATTTTGGATGGGGAAGTGGCGCAGTGGTTAAGGCGTCTGCCTCCAATGCCAAAGGTGCGAGGTTCGATACCGGGTTCCGGCGTTGGATTTTTCTCTTCTGGTAAGTGTCACCGTCTGGGCAGTGGGCAGATGTTCACATCTGCACGGGACATAGACGACCCTGGCCCCCACGAGTCCCTTACTGCCATGCAGGTCTGGCCGCTTGGCTGCAGAAAGGCTAAGGGAGGAAACCCCTGACATCAAAGCCCCCGTGTCTCCGGGGAAGGCTTTTGAGCCAGAGACTAAGACAAGGACAGTCTGATATAAAACCTACGACCCGAGGACCTCGATGCCACCGTCCCAGCTTGCTAGGCCATGGCAAACGAACCAAGGGTTTAAAGGGTGGGGCCAGTACTGCGCACACTGCACTCCACCAAAAAGCTCCACCGCGCAGGCTTTAGGAAACGCCCACAGACTATGACACTGAACTTTCCAAGTCCTGTAGCGATGGGCAAGGGGCAAAACGGCAGGTGAAAGATGTCACTGGAAGCCGCAGTCTCAAACCTGCATGCAGGCGGTTCAGGATATTGGTCGCCTGATGTTGACCTGGGGATGACAACGTCACTCGGCACACCCTGAACAACCAAGCAGCCTTCTCTAGGGACAGCACTGCTTGCTCCACACGGAGAGGGGCCTAGAAAAGGTGGCCTAACCAAAGCTCATCCCCTCGTAACCCCAGTTGGCTATCCGCGGTCAACGGGCATCTTCTCATGCGGTCAGAAAACAAGAAAAAACAATGGATCCACTCTCATGACGACCATGACCGGACTCAACGTAGCATGCTGGAACATCCGAACCATGCTCGACACAGCAGACAGCGGACGCCCGGAACATTGCTCCGCCCTCATTGCCCATGAATTGCGGAGGTTAAATATCAACATCGCCGCGCTCAGCGAAGTACGCCTTCCGGAGGAAGGCAGCCTCCAAGAACTTGGCGCTGGCTACACCCTCTACTGGTCAGGCAGGCCTGCATCAGAAAGACGGCTCTCAGGCGTGGGCTTCATGGTGAAGACCCCCATTGCGACTAAGTTGGAAAACCTACCAACGGGTCACTCCGACCGCATCATGTCCATGCGCCTCCCACTGAGACACCAGCAATAAGTCACCCTTCTCAGTGTGTATTCCCCAACCCTAATGGCAGAGCCTGCAGAAAAAGACAAGTTCTACTCTGACCTGCGCAGCCTCCTGCAGAGCTCCCCTGCAGACGACAAAGTCATCATCCTTGGCGACTTCAACGCCAGAGTGGGCCAAGACTCTGAAGCCTGGAAAGGAGTCATCGGCAAGCATGGCGTTGGGAACTGCAATGACAATGGTCGCCTACTGTTGGAGCTCTGTGCAGAGCAGCAACTTGTCATCACCAACACTACTTTCCAGCAAAAGGACAGTCGAAAGACCACCTGGATGCATCCTCGCTCCAAGCACTGGCACCTTATCGACTATGTCCTAGTGCGTCAGAGGGACCGCAGTGACATCCTCCTCACCAGTTAGTTATTTGGGTTTAACGCCAAGCAGGCGACTAAGGCCATCTCACGGCGGGATGGGTAAAAATCTGGTCAGCCAGACTAAAAGCAAGGTCTAAAGACAAGATGTAAATATAGATTAAAAATCTCAGGCTAAAATGTCACACATGTCTTTAAAAGAAATGTCTACAGACTCTCAAAAAGGGCAAATAAAAAAGATTCACATAGTCTATGAATGCTCAAATCTTGTTAAAAATATTGCATGCTCGCAAGAAATTGAAGATTTTGTCCGGGGGAACATCCCGGAACAAAACCTTCAAGGAGTCTGCTGTAAAGTGTTTATATCTGGTGTCAATTAGGTCAGCACAATACAGCAAAAAGTGTCGAACAGAAAACTGCTCATCACAGGCAAAACACCATGGACGCTCATCCTGTTTAAGTAAGTAAGAGTGCGTAACATACGTGTGCCTGATGTGGAGCCGAGCAAGGACAGTCTCCTCACGGCGGCTGCCGCAGCGGAAAGGTAGACTGTCAGACAACTTAGGAAGAGCTTCATGAAGCTTGTTCCCTTCCTCTTTGTCCCACTCGGACTGCCACTCGCGGGCCACGTACGCACTAATCACAGGTTTAAAATCACTATAGACAGTCTGTGTGTCAGGGACAGGGTCACTGCGGGCACTGTTGGCAGCAGAATCTGCGATTCTGTTGCCTTCGATGCCCACATGGCCTGGGACCCAAATAAAAATGATGTCATAATATTCCTTCATCAAGTCTGCGTAAAGCTCTCTAATCTGCACCAGCAGTGGATGGTCTGTTCCCGCGCCCTGAAGGGCCTGCAGGGCAGAAAGAGAGTCAGACAGAATCAGGAAGTTCCTTTCCCAAGACTGATAGGCATGCTTGAGTGCCAGCAGAATTGCCTGCAGTTCTGCACTAAATAAAGAGGAATGGTCGGGGAGACGGAGCTTAAATGGGCGTTTAGGATGGCGAGAAGACACTGCAGCCGCAGCCACCCTCCCATCCTCAGACTTGGACCCATCCGTATAAAGACGACAATAGCCAGGAAAACTTGAAAGGAGTTCATTGAGGCTCTGTTGGTATATGGCTGGTGGAGTACAAGATGTCAGGAACTGGTAGTAGCCAGGGTGGAGTGACGTGTTGCAGAGATTCTGAAACTTTGTCCAGGTCCACTCCGGCCGCCTGCAGATGAGGTCGGACACGGAAGGAAAGTGGACGGACAACTCCCGGATGGGTATCGTAAATCTCTGCAAACGACGGGTTAAAAACACAATCATAGGCAGGATTGTCTGGATGGGCCTTCAGCTTCAGAACGTAGCTGAGCATGAGGCGGATGCGGCGGAGCCCGAGAGAAGGCTCCCCTGCCTCCGCATACAGACTAGGAACTGGAGATGTCCTGAAGGCCCCCAGACATATGCGCAGACCTTGATGGTGAATTGTGTTCAGATGCTGTAGAACAGACTTTGAAGCCGAGCCATATACCACAGAGCCGTAATCCAGTTTGGACCGAACAAGGGCCCGGTACAGTCGAAGTAAGACAATGCGGTCTGCACCCCAGTCAGTACGACCAACGACACGAAGAAAGTCGAGGGCCTTCCGACAAGAGGTTCTAAGGTAGGTAACATGGTTGCAGAAGGTCAATCTTTTGTCAAAGATGACCCCCAGAAACTTTGCCTCTTCGGCCACCTGAATTGGCACTCCAGCAATACTCAGGGTAGGTTTTGGAAAAAAATTTCGACTGGTTAGTAAAATGCACACAGATTGTCTTGGAGGGCGAGAACCTGAATCCGTTGAGAGACACCCACCGCTGGATGCGATCAACGCACAGCTGCAAGCGCCTCTCAAGGGACGCAAGTCCTCGACCTCGTGCACACAAAGCAAAGTCGTCCACAAACAAAGAGCATTCAGAATCATCCTTGACGGCCTTTACAATGTTAAATAAATTTAATGCTAAATAAAACAGGAGATAGAATGCTGCCCTGCGGGACACCCATCTCCTGTTCAAAGGAGTCGGAGAGGGTGGAGCCCACACGGACATGGAACGACCTGTTAGACAAAAAATTGTGAATAAAAACAGGCAGGTGCCCTTGAAAACCCATGTCCGACAAATCAGACATTATACCATACTTCCAGGTAGTGTCATATGCCTTTTCAAGATCAAAGAAAATTGCATAGACATGCTGCTTGTTGACAAAAGCATCTCGAATAAAAGACTCAAAGCGAACTAGATGGTCAGTTGTACTACGGAAGCGCCGGAAACTGCACTGGAGGTCTGTGATGAGACGTGACTCAAGATGCCACACCAGTCGGGCGTTGACCAAGCGTTCCATAGTCTTACATAAACATGATGTCAAAGCTATTGGCCGGTAGTTGCCCGGGTCGGAAGGATCCTTACCCGGCTTGGGGATTGGCACAACCACAGCCTGGCGCCAAGATGGCGGAAAACGACCAGTTATCCAGATATGGTTAAAGGCCTTGAGAAGGACAAGGAGTGAATCCTCAGGCAGATGAGTTAGGAGCTGATAATGGATGGTATCTAATCCAGCAGCAAGGAGCTGATAATGGATGGTATCTAATCCAGCAGCAGAGTCAGTACATTTCTGCATGGCTTGCTGCAATTCTGAAAACGTAAAGGGGGCATTATAGTCTTCTGAGTTATCTGATATAAAATCACAAGCACAAGATTCTCGCTTCTCCTTCTCTCTCTGGAAGAAAGGTGAATAATGCTCTGTTGAAGAATTATGGGCAATGGTGGAGGCAAGCAAATTGGCCACAGCCTTTTTATCTGTGACCAAACTGGCACCATCTCTAAGATGGCCGACAGAAGCCGGGCCACCCCTGCCCCTAATTCTTCGAACAGCCTTCCAGACTGTTTGGGACGGAGTCCTAGAAGATAAAGATGAGACGAAGCATCTCCAGGAAGCACGGCGTTCGCGTTTAAAAATGTAACGGGCTTTCGCCCGCTGTCTTTTAAATGTTAAAATATTTGCTTGCGACGGATTACGAAAAGCACGTCGCTGAGCAGATTTGCGTATTTTTTGGGCCTTGCGGCACTCTTCATTGAACCATGGTACTCTCGGCTTCCGAGGGACTGATGTGGAAGTTCTAGGGATGGTTTCACCTGCTACGTCCAACAAAATCAAAGTAAAACAAGAAACAGGTTCTTCAGCTGACATGACCACCTCCTCTGTAAGACGAGACTGACAGAGGGAGGCAAACAGAGGCCAGTTAGCTTTCTTGAGATTCCAGCGCCCCACCGGCGAATCCTCCTCACAGCTGACCGATGACAGAACTACAGGTCGTCGTGAACCTTCCAGTCAAAGTCCAGCATGAAAGAAGGATCACACACAGTGAGGTCTAGAACAGAACTAGATCCTGAACCTGGGTTAGAGTATGTAGGTGAGCCATCGTTAAAGACACATAGGTTAAGTTGAGAAAAAACATCTTCTAACATCTGACCTCTGCCATCATAGTGGTCACTGCCCCAAAGGTGAGCGTGACCGTTAAAATCCCCCATGAGAATAAAGGGAGGGGGCAGTTGATCTACTAAGTTAAAAATATCCTTGCTACTGACCCGCAGTGATGGTGGCAGGTAAATACTGCATACGGTTATGGTCTTCTTCAAGGTAACCCAAGCTGCGACAGCCTGAAGACAGGTGTCGATGCTAACGGGGCTACTTAAAATTTGGCTACTAATGAGAAGAGCCGCTCCACCCGAGCGCCTCTCCGAATCAGAGCCTTTGTGTATAACGTTAAAACCATTAAAGGATACATGGTCAGAAGTCTTCAGGTAAGTCTCCTGAAGAGATATTACTGAGGGGTTATAGAACTTGACTAAAAGACGTAATTCCTCAAAGTTAGCTTGAAAACCACGACAATTCCACTGAAGCATAGAGTACATGATTATGTCTTATTTGGGGGTGAAGAGTTTTTCCCCCCTTTTTCCTTTACCTTGGAAGGAGTTGAAGAAACAGAGGGGGGCCGGCTCCCGGGCCTCCTCTGGTTCCTCGGAGATGAAGGGGGTGGAGCTGCCGCAAAATCAGCAACGACAACTTCCACTCCCTCCATCCGCTCCTCCAGTGCAGCATATTTGTTTTGAAGGGGGACATCAGTGTTCCCCTTCTGGGCCCGTGCGCACAGCGGTCCCATAGATTTCTTAGACCCCTGGTCCTGGGCAGCGTTCCTGCCGCTAGAGTTAGCGGTCTTAGAAGGCTGACCAGAGCCAGAAGCCTTTGGAGTTGACTGACTAACAGGTTTGGGTGGGGGCTGAGGCTTAGGGACAACAGAAGGCGGCACAACCGGACCGGCAGTGTCCGCCTTCTGCGTTCCCTGGCTCTTCGTCACCACCGGAGGAGGGTTACTCTCCAGGGGCGAGATGACCCGAGGCTCCGCCCCCAACCAAGAAGTTGGGGTCTGACATGAAAAATCTTTGGTGGGACGCTTGCCTCCCACCGCTGCACCGAAAGTATATACTGAGGTGTTAGAGGTTGGGGGCAGCCGCAGCTGCACCAGAGCCTTCAACCATTTTTTTGGCATCTAGAAAGGACAGTCCCTTCTCCACACGAACCTGCTGAATCTTGCACTCGGATATCCAACGAGGGCATTTCTTATCCGAAGCCATATGCGCCCCCTGGCAATTCACACACAAGGGGGTGGCTGTGCAGGACTCAGCAGAGTGTCCGGGCTTGGTGCAACGGGCGCATGAAGCCTCTGCCTGACGGCATGTCTTCTGCCCATGGCCATACTTTTGGCACTTAAAGCACCGGAGGGGGAGAGGGACGTACTTTTTCACTCTCAGGGAGTAGTAACCTCCCCAGATGGTAGTAGGAGGGGTAGGGGTGCCAAACGTCAGGATGATGGTAGGGAGACGGATCTCCCCACCACCTCGCTTGGAAGCGAAGCGCCTGACGTAAGTCACCCCCTGAGACTTAAGGTTCCGTACAAGTTCATCTTCCGACAGTTCTGCCAAAGCTTGATCTTTGATTACGCCTCTTGACGAATTCATAGTCTTGTGGGGTGTGACCTCCACCGGAGTGTCTCCGATGGAAGAGAGCCTCAGTAGCCCGCTGGAGTGTGCCCGGGTACGGCACTCCACCAGCAAGTCACCAGACCTGAGGCGCTGGGCGTCAGGTCTGCCAACACGGCTCCTGAGGGTCTCCCCAACCAGAAAAGGATGCAGCTTAGTAACAGGCGTCGCTTCCTCACAGTCCGAGTCACTGTCATGTTCAATGTTGGTGGCTATGTGCCGCTTCTGTGCAAGTTTGGTTTTTTTTGTTGTATCCATATTATAATAGTAGAGATATTCATCCCCCGGGGGTCCCCGCCCGCCACCGAGCCCAACAAGGGAAAGTGCAAATATCGGCGGGTCTCCAGCCGACGCACAATGGAGACTGCCCGAAAGATATACTCAAGGGGGTAAGCCCGATTGAACCGTTTGAGCCACCGCCTTCTATCACACTGTTGAATGCAGGGGAATACTGGTGTAAAGCACCTAATCAGCAGCAGAAGCTATAGCATGGTGCTCCGTATATCAACCCGCATGTCAACAGTGGGATAGGGCTCAACGTGACAAGAGCCGATTGACTAGGCCGGTACGACTAGCCTCCCGTTTAGGTAGAAGTCAAGGCCGAAGTGGAGTGTTGGCACCAGTGAGCCGCAGCCCAAAGGGAACCTCAGCCACCAGGATCCTCTTCTCCCCCGACACGGGTCTCCAAGCACGGCAAACACTTGGGATCCAAAGGACCAAAAAGTCACGAGTATTTTTAAGGACCAATCCAACATGGTACAACCTGGGTTAGCACAGCTCCTTAAAAACCGGACCAGTGAAAAGGCTGAACAACATATCTGCTGACATCAAGTCCTAATCCTGGACAAAGATGGCACCCGTCCGCTAGCCCACCCAGTCAGGGACTGAGCGGACTACCCACCTACGCCACGTGGAGGCCGGTGCCGGGTAGGCCTCCTCACCAGAGTGATGCCCAGCGCAGAGTGCCACACTGACCACCGCCTTGTTCGCTGCAAACTCAGGCTCCACCTCAAGCTGAAACCCAAGAAAGGGGGCCCCCCCAAGAAAAAGCTTGATGTTGCCAGCCTTCAGCGTGACGACAAGAAAGCTGCCCTTCAGGCCAATTTACAGCGCATGCTCAAAGACACAGTTGATCCAGCAGACTCCTCCCCTGAAACACTCTGGGAACAACTGAAAACTGCTATTGTAAAATCCTCTGTGGAAGTCTTGGGCTTTGCTAGAAAGAGGAACAAAGACTGGTTTGACGAAAACGACGTAGAGATCCAGGAACTTCTAGCAAAAAAAAAGAGCCGCCCACCAGGCCCACCTAGCCCAGCCTTTCTGCCCTGTGAAGAAGTCTGCCTTCCGCCTCATCTGCAGTAGTCTCCAGCTCAAGCTTAGAGAGCTCCAGAACGAGTGGTGGTCCAGACTCGCACAGAGGACCCAGCTCTGCGCTGACAATGGTGACTACAGGGGCTTCTACGAAGCACTGAAAGCAGTGTATGGCCCTAGGCACCTGGTACAAAGTCCCCTGCGAAGCGCTGATGGACAGGCACTCCTCACAGATAATACCTCCATCTTGAACCGCTGGTCGGAATACTTTCAGGACCTCTTCGGCGCTGAGCGCACTGTTCAAGAAACAGTCATCCTCCAAATTCCACACCTTCCACTAAAGGTTGAATTGGACGAACCGCCCACCACCGAAGAGACCCTCACAGCCATCCACCAGCTCAAGAGTGGCAAAGCAGCAGGCACTGACGGAATCCCGCCAGAGATATGGAAACATGGAGGCCCAGCACTGCACAACAAGCTCCACGACCTCTTTCTCTGCTGCTGGGAAAAAGGAACACTACCAAAGGATCTCCGTGATGCAGTCATCATCACCTTGTACAAGAACAAAGGAGAGAAGTCTGCCTGCTCTAATTATCGTGGAATTACCCTGCTGTCCATTGCCGGGAAAATTCTCGCAAGGTTGCTCCTGAATCGGCTGGTACCTGCCATCGCTGAAGACCACCTCCCAGAGGGCCAGTGTGGCTTCAGAGCCAACAGGAGTACCACCGACATGGTCTTTGTGCTGAGACAGCTTCAGAAGAAGTGCCGCGAGCAGAACAAAGGGCTGTACGTAACGTTTGTCGACCTAACAAAAGCGTTTGACACTGTGAGCAGGCAAGGTATGTGGCAGATCCTGGAGTGACTAGGTTGTCCCCCAAAGTTCCTCAACATGATCGTCCAGCTCCACGAGGACCAGAAAGGCCAGGTCAGACTAAACAGTGACCTCTCAGAACCATTCCCCATTCGCAACGGCGTGAAGCAAGGCTGCATGCTGGCACCGACCCTCTTCACCATCTTCTTCAGCATGATGTTGAAGCAGGCCACAGTGGACCTCGACGATGACGACGCAGTGTACATAAGGTATCGTCTCGATGGCAGCCTGTTCAACCTCAGACGACTGCAGGCCCACACAAAAACCCTAGACCAACTGATTCGTGAGCTGCTCTTTGCTGATGACGCTGCCCTCATTGCACACACAGAGAGAGCCTTGCAGCGCATTACGTCCTGCTTTGCACATGCCGCCCAGCTCTTTGGACTTGAGGTCAGTCTGAAAAAGACAGAGGTCCTTCATCAGCCGGCACCCAAGGAAGAGCATCGCCCTCCCCACATCACCATCGGCAAGTCCGAACTGAAGTCTGTACACCAGTTTACCTACCTTGGCTGCATCATCACGTCAGACGCCAAGCTGGACAAGGAGCTGGACAACAGGCTGTCAAAAGCGAACAGTGCTTTCGGGTGACTATTCAAGCGCGTGTGGCACAATCAACCAGCGTGCCACAGATTAAAGCTGATATCATATGAGACACACACAGACACACACACGCACGTAAACACATACACATGAGCCGTGGGTTATTAAAATAAACTTTTTAAAAAAATAAATATCCCGTCTTTTATCCGATTCTCAATGGCCTTTTCAAGGGAGGATTAACACTTGCCACTCTTGAAGAGGCATTGAGAATCGGATGCGGTGTTCCGTCACCCAGATGGGACAAGGGAAGGATGGACAGACAGACAGACACACACACACACACCCAGCCCCCCTTAACCCCTTATCCACCCCTTTCCCTCCCCCCCCTTTTTTACCCGTGTGTAAACAATTTGTTTTATTTATTTGCCGGCCGGTAATTTTTGGTTAATTATTTATTTATTTTTAAATTATTTAAATTATTATTGGATCGTCACACCCCAGATGAGAATCTCACAGCTCAGACATTTATCGAAACGAAAATTTGTGAGATTTTTTTTAGGTGATTCGATCCCACGCACACACGTACCTAGTAAACTGCACCAAGATCTACTCTGTACATGTGTAACGGGGCCGAACACAACCAGGCCAGCTCGGCCCAATGTCAATGTAGTTATTCTTACCTACTTAAATATAATTGATTGTACATTGCTTAACGTCCCGACAGCAACAAGGCTTTCTCAGGACGTGCCTGCACTGCTTGTGAAAAAAAACAACCAACTAAACAGAACATTGAATGTATGTCGCCAGCCGGTCAAACACATTAAATAAACCTAACACATGGGGCCTAAATAAAGCTAAGACCATTTAGCAACACACATCCAATATCAAGAGCTACAGGCAGTGCAGACAGTAGGGAGAGTATAAAAAAGGCAAATACAGGTGAATGGACCTCGGGTAGACAGAAACACATGCCCCAGAATAGAGAGAAAACCCCACCCTGTGGGGCTGACCAGGGTGACCCTGGGAACTAAAAAATACCTAACCCCACCCAAGTCCCCCAGGGCAGACCCGGGTGGGGTTACTTAAATATAAGATCGATTGAAACCGGAAGTGGTGTAATGCGTCTTTCCGACCGGTTCTGTATTAATTGATTACAGGTCTGTAGCGCTAACTAATCATACAACCGATTGAGCTGTGAACATTGTTAGTAGTCTTATTAACCTTGTTTTAGTTGGTTGTTATAGATAAGCGAGTAATTGTGTATCTCTTTTCTCAGAAATGTGATCGACGAAAGCGGTAAGAAAACTAAAAATACATTTCTAAGGGAAGTAACTGCTGTATGATGTTTTGCTTATAACCAAATCGGAAATTCCCGCAAATACGGCACACATAAGCTAGGCAAATGGTTGCTGATTTACTGCATTTTAGTGTGTAAATGTTTACATAATCACTCGTGATAGAGACAATGGTTAGAGAGAAATAAGAAACTGTTTTCCAAAGAATCCACAATCGTTATTGCCGCATTGTAAAACTCAAGTTTTATTTTGAATCAACAGGGTAATTGAGAAAGACGGAGGCGCTGGTGGGGTTCATTGTCAAAAAAGTCATAATTATTTAAAACAATGCGGCAATAACGATTGTGGAGTCTTTGGAAAACAGTTTCTTATTTCTCTGATTCCTGTTTCAGTAAATAAGAGTGCGTAACATACGTGTGCCCTATGTGGAGCCGAGCAAGGACAGTCTCTTCACGGCGGCTGCCGCAGCGGTAAGGTAGACTGTCGGACACCTTAGGAAGAGCTTCATGCAGCTTGTTAAAAAAAAAAACTACCAAGCGAGTAGGAAAAGCACTGTCAAGGGAGAGAAGTGTGCATGATAGACCAATGATCATAGATCTACTTTGGTCCAAGCACACACACAAAAAAAAAAGATAGGAAAGAGGGGGCGCTAAATAAGAGACTGAAAGCAATGCATATGGAAGCCCCCCCGAAGGGGGGCGTATCACATATCCCACTGTTCCAGCCCCTAGGTGCATGGAAATTTAAATCTAGGTCCCCCAAGTGGGGGTCCAGATATTGAGCCGGTGTGGACAGCTGTTTCGGTCTTGGCGACCTCTTCAGCACACCATCGGCAATACTGGAGGAAGAGAAGGAACTTCTGCTTACCTGCAAAGAAGACCACATTTTACTGTGGTTTCTGCAGGGGCATACATTCCATGCCTCCACCTAGAGCCAAATTTCCATGCACCCTAAGAGAGAACCTACTAAAAAGGGGAAAGGGGTTGCAGTCGAAATTGTAGTAAAAAAACTAGACCGAAAGGGTTGACTGCCAGTGCTTGTAATTTAGAAAAAACTACCAAGCGAGTAGGAAAAGCACTGTCAAGGGAGAGAAGTGTGCATGATAGACCAATGATCATAGATCTACTTTGGTCCAAGCACACAAAAAAAAAAAAGATAGGAAAGAGGGGGCGCTAAATAAGAGACTGAAAGCAATGCATATGGAAGCCCCCCCGAAGGGGGGCGTATCACATATCCCACTGTTCCAGCCCCTAGGTGCATGGAAATTTAAATCTAGGTCCCCCAAGTGGGGGTCCAGATATTGAGCCGGTGTGGACAGCTGTTTCGGTCTTGGCGACCTCTTCAGCACACCATCGGCAATACTGGAGGAAGAGAAGGAACTTCTGCTTACCTGCAAAGAAGACCACATTTTACTGTGGTTTCTGCAGGGGCATACATTCCATGCCTCCACATAGAGCCAAATTTCCATGCACCCTAAGAGAGAACCTACTAAAAAGGGGGAAGGGGTTGCAGTCGAAATTGTAGTAAAAAACTAGACCGAAAGGGTTGACTGCCAGTGCTTGTAATTTAGAAAAAACTACCAAGCGAGTAGGAAAAGCACTGTCAAGGGAGAGAAGTGTGCATGATAGACCAATGATCATAGATCTACTTTGGTCCAAGCACACACAAAAAAAAAAGATAGGAAAGAGGGGGCGCTAAATAAGAGACTGAAAGCAATGCATATGGAAGCCCCCCCCCCCCCCCCCGAAGGGGGGCGTATCACATATCCCACTGTTCCAGCCCCTAGGAGCATGGAAATTTAAATCTAGGTCCCTCAAGTGGGGGTCCAGATATTGAGCCAGTGTGGACAGCTGTTTCGGTCTTGGCGACCTCTTCAGCACACCATCGGCAATACTGGAGGAAGAGAAGGAACTTCTGCTTACCTGCAAAGAAGACCACATTTTACTGTGGTTTCTGCAGGGGCATACATTCCATGACTCCACATAGAGCCAAATTTCCATGCACCCTAAGAGAGAACCTACTAAAAAGGGGGAAGGGGTTGCAGTCGAAATTGTAGTAAAAAACTAGACCGAAAGGGTTGACTGCCAGTGCTTGTAATTTAGAAAAAACTACCAAGCGAGTAGGAAAAGCACTGTCAAGGGAGAGAAGTGTGCATGATAGACCAATCATAGATCTACTTTGGTCCAAGCACACACAAAAAAAAGATAGGAAAGAGGGGGCGCTAAATAAGAGACTGAAAGCAATGCATATGGAAGCCCCCCCGAAGGGGGGCGTATCACATATCCCACTGTTCCAGCCCCTAGGTGCATGGAAATTTAAATCTAGGTCCCCCAAGTGGGGAAATTTAAATCTAGGTCCCCCATGCACCCTAAGAGAGAACCTACTAAAAAGGGGGAAGGGGTTGCAGTCGAAATTGTAGTAAAAAACTAGACCGAAAGGGTTGACTGCCAGTGCTTGTAATTTAGAAAAAACTACCAAGCGAGTAGGAAAAGCACTGTCAAGGGAGAGAAGTGTGCATGATAGACCAATCATAGATCTACTTTGGTCCAAGCACACAAAAAAAAAAAGATAGGAAAGAGGGGGCGCTAAATAAGAGACTGAAAGCAATGCATATGGAAGCCCCCCCGAAGGGGGGCGTATCACATATCCCACTGTTCCAGCCCCTAGGTGCATGGAAATTTAAATCTAGGTCCCCCAAGTGGGGGTCCAGATATTGAGCCGGTGTGGACAGCTGTTTCGGTCTTGGCGACCTCTTCAGCACACCATCGGCAATACTGGAGGAAGAGAAGGAACTTCTGCTTACCTGCAAAGAAGACCACATTTTACTGTGGTTTCTGCAGGGGCATACATTCCATGCCTCCACCTAGAGCCAAATTTCCATGCACCCTAAGAGAGAACCTACTAAAAAGGGTTGTTAGCTTCCTGTGTCCCACTCGGACTGCCACTCACGGGCTATGTACGCACTAATCACAGGTTCAGGGACAGGGTCGGTGCTGGCATCGTTGGCAGCAGAATCTGCGATCCTGTTGCCTTCGATGCCCACATGCCCTGGGACCCAAATAAAAATGATGTCATATTATTCCTTCATCAAGTCTGCGTAGAGCTCTCTAATCTGCACCAGCAGTGGGTGGTCTGTTCCTGTGCCCTGAAGGGCTTGCAGGGCAGAAAGAGAGTCAGATAGAATAAAGAAGTTCCTTTCCCTAGACCGATAAGCATGCCGGAGTGCCAGCAGAACCGCATGCAGTTCTGCACTAAATACAGATGAATGGTCTGGGAGGCGGTGCTTAAATGGGCGTCTAGGATGGCGAGAGGACACTGCGGCTGCAGCAACTCTCCCATCCTCAGACTTTGACCCATCCGTATAGATACGGCAATAGCCATGAAAACTTGAAAGGAGTTCACTGAGGCTTTGTTGGTATATGGCTGGTGGGGTAGAGTCCTTCTTGTGGGCAGTCAAGTCCAGCAAGATGTCAGGAACTGGTAATAACCAGGGTGGAGTGATGTGCTGCAGAGATTCCGAAACTCTGTCCAGGTCCACTCCGGCCGCCTGCAGATGAGGTCGGACACGGAAGGAAAGTGGACGGACAGCTCCCGGATGGGTATCGTAAATCTCTGCAAACGGCGGTTTAAAAACACAATCATAGGCAGCATTGTCTGGACGGGCCTTCAGTTTCAGAACATAGCCGAGCATGAGGCAGATGCAGCGGACCTTGAGAGAAGGCTCCCCTGCCTCGGCATACAGACTAGGAACTGGAGACGTCCTGAAGGCTCCCAGACATATCCGCAGACCTTGATGGTGAACTGTGTTCAGACGCTGTAGAACACACTTGGAAGCCGAACCATATACCACAGAGCCATAATCCAGTTTGGACCGAACAAGGGCCCAAAGTAAGACAGTGCGGTCTGCACCCTAGTCAGTATGACCAATGACACGAAGAACGTCGAGGGCCTTCTGACAAGAGGTTCTAAGGTAATTAATATGGTTGCGGAAGGTCAGTCTTTTGTCAAAGATGACCCCCAGAAACTTTGCCTCCTCGGCCACCTTAACTGGCACTCCAGCAATGCTCAGACTAGGTTCTGGAAAAAATTTCGTCTGGTTAGTAAAATGCACACAGACTGTCTTGGAGGGCGAGAACTTGAATCCGTTGAGAGACACCCACCCCTGGATGCAATCAACGCACAGTTGCAAGCGCCTCTCAAGGGACGCAAGTCCTCGACCTCATGCGCAAAAAGTAAAGTCGTCCACAAACAAAGAGCATTCAGAGTCCTCCTTGACGGCCTGTACAATGCCACGCCTGCCCTAATTCTTCGAACAGTCTTCCAGACTTTCTGGGACAGAGTCCGAGCAGTTAAAGATGAGACGAAGTGTCTCCAGGAAGCACGGCGTTCACGTTTAAAAATGTAACGGGCTTTCGCCCTCTGTCTTTTAAAGGTTAAAATATTCACTTGCGACGGATTATGGAAAGCACGTCGCTGAGCAGATTTGCGCGCTTTTTGGGCCTTGCGGCACTCTTCATTGAACCATGGTACTCTCGGCTTCCGAGGGACTGATGCGGAAGTTTTAGGGATGGTTTCACTCTCTACGTCCAACAAAATAGTATTAAAAGAAGAAATAGGTTCTTCAGCTGACATGACCACCTCCTCTGTAATACGAGACTGATAGAGGGAGGTGAAAAGAGGCCAGTTAGCTTTTTTGAGATGCCAGCGCCCCACCGGCGGATCCTCCCCACAGCTGACCGATGACAGAACTACAGGTCGTCGTGAACCTTCCAGTCAAAGTCCAGCATGAGAGAAGGATCACACACAGTGAGGTCTAGAACAGAACTAGATCCCGAACCTGGGATAGAGTAGGTAGGTGAGCACCTAGGTTAAGTTAAAAACACATAGTTGAGAAAAAACATCTTCTAACATCTGACCTCTGCCATCATAGTGGTCACTACCCCAAAGGTGAGCGTAACCGTTAAAATCTCCCATGAAAATAAAGGGAGGGGGCAGCTGATCTACTAAGTTAAAAATATCATTACTACAGACCTGCAGGGATGGTGGCAGGTAAATACTGTATATGGTTATGGTCTTCTTTAAGGTAACCCTAGCTGCGACAGCCTGAAGACAGGTGTCAACACTAACGGGGCTACATAAAAAATGGTTGCTAATGAGAAGAGCCACTCCACCCGAGCGTCTCTCCGAATGAGAGCCTTTATGGATAGCATTAAAACCATTAAAGGAGACAGAGTCAGAAGTCTTCAGGTAAGTCTCCTGAAGAGATATTACTGAGAGGCATAATTCTTCAAAGTTGGTGTGAAAACCACGACAATTCCACTGAAGCAGAGAGTACATGATTAGGTTTTATGTGGAGGAGAAGAGTTCTTTCCCCCTTTACCTGTGCTTTGGAAGGAGTCGAAGAAACAGAGGGGGGTCGACTCCCGGGCCTCCTCTGGTTCCTCGGAGATGAGGGGAGAGGAGCTGCCGCAGCACCAGCTACGACAACTTCTACTCCCTCCATCTGCTCCTCCAATGCAGCATATTTATTTTGAAGGGGGAGATCAGTGTCCCCCTTCTGGGCACGTACGAACAGCGGTCCTGTAACTTTCTTCTGGGCCGGGGCAGCGTTCCTGCCGCCAGAGTTGGCGGCCTTAGAAGGCTGATCAGAGCCAGAAGCCTTTGTAGTAAGATTGACAGGCTTGGGTGGGGGCTGAGGCTTAGGGGCAGTAGAAGGCGGTGCCACCGGACCGGTATCGTCCGCCTTCTGCGTTCCCTGGCTCCTCGTCATCACTGGAGGAGGGTTACTCTCCAGGGGCGAGAGGATCCGAGGCTCCACCCCCAACCAAGAAGTTGGGGTTTGACAAGAGAAGTCTTTGGTGGGGCGCTTGCCTGCCACCGCAGCACTGAATGTATACACAGAAGTGTTACTTGAGTTTGTGGCAGCCTCAGCTGCACCAGGACCGTCAAACAGTTTTGGGGCGTCTGCAAAGGACAGCCCCTGCTCCACACGCACCTGCTGAATCCTGCACTCGGATATCCAACGAGGGCACTTCTTGTCCGAAGCCATATGTGCCCCCTGGCAATTCACACACAGGGGGGTGGCTGTGCAGAACTCAGCAGAGTGCCCGGGCTTAGTTCAACGGGCGCATGAAGCCTCTGCCTGGTGGCATGTCTTCTGCCCATGGCCATACTTTTGGCACTTAAAGCACCGGAGGGGGAGAGGGACATACTTCTTCATTTTCAAGGAGTAGTAACCTCCCCAGATGGTAGTAGGAGGGGTGGGGGTGCCAAACGTCAAGATGATGGTAGGGAGACGGATCTCCCTACCACCTCGTTTGGAAACGAAGCGCCTGACATAGGTCTCCCCCTGTGACTTAAGGTTGCGTACAAGTTCATCTTCGGACAGTTCTGCCAATGCTTGATCTTTAATCACTCCTCTAGAAGAGTTCATCATTTTGTGGGGTGTAACCTCCACTGGAGTGTCTCCGATAGCCCGTTGGAGTGTGCCTGGGTACGGCACTCTACAAGCAAGTCACCAGACCTAAGGCGCTGGGCCGCAGGCCTGCCAACACGGCTCCTGAGGGTCTCCCTTACCAGGAAAGGGTGCAGCTTGGAGACAGGCTTCTCTTTAACTTTGCTGTGGATAATGAGAAAGTGAGGTTAGACGCCCGTCGCGTTGCTTCCTCACAGTCGGAGATTCTATTATTCTCAAGGTCAATGTCAGTGACTATGTGCCGCTTTGGTGCCAGTTTTTTTGTGTGTGTATTTTCCATATTATAGTATGATTTATATTCATCCCCCGGGGGTCCCCGCCCGCCACCGAGCCCAACAAGAAAAGTGCATCTGTCGGCGGGTCTCCAGCCGACGCACGATGGAGACTCCCCGAAAGATATACTCAGGGGGTTAAGCCCGATTGAACCGTCAGAGCCGATGCCTTCTGTCACACAGTTGAATGCAGGGGAATACTGGCGTAGAGCACCTAATCAGCAGCAGAGGCTATAGCATGGTGCTCCGTAAATCAGCCTGCATGTCAACAATGGGATAGGGCTCAACGTGAAAAAAGCTGATTGACTAGGCCGGTACGACTAGCCTCCCGTTTAGGCAGAAGTCAAGGCCAAAGTGGAGTGTTTCAGCCACCAGGATCCTCTTCTCCCCCAACACGGGTCTCCAAGCACGGCAAACACTCGGGATCCAAGGGACCAGAAACTAATAAGTATTTTTATGGACCAATCCAACATGGTAAGACCTGGGTTAGCACAGCTCCTTAAAAACCGGACCCGTGACAAAGACTGAACAACATATCTGTTGACGTCAAGTCCTATCCTGGACAATTATGGCACCCCTCTGCTAGCCCACTCAGTCAGTGACTGAAGAGACTACCCACCCACGCCATGTGGAGGCCGGTGCCAAGTGGGCAAAAAGGTCAAAATAATGAAATTCACATAGTCTATGAATGCTCATCTCTTGTTAAAAATATTGCATTCTCTCAGGAAACTGAAGATTTTGTCTGGGGAAACATCCCGGAAAAAACCCTTCAAGGAGTGTGATGTGAAGTGTTTATATCTTGTGTTTAACAGAAAACTGCTCGTCGCAGGCATAACACCATGGACACTCATCCTGTTTTAGTAAATAAGAGTGTGCAACATACGTGTGCCCGATGTGCAGCCGAGCAAGGACAGTCTCCTCACGGCAGCTGCAGCAGCAATAAGGTAGACTGTCGGACATCGTAGGAAGAGCTTCATTCAGCTTGTTTGCTTCCTCTTTGTTCCACTCGGACAGCCACTTGAGGGCTATGTATGCACTAATCACATGTTTAAAATCACTATAAACAGTCTGTGTGTCAGGGACAGGGTCATTGCGGGCATCGTTGGCAGCAAAATCTGCGATCCTGTCGCCTTCGATGCCCACATGTCCTGGGACTCAAAATAAAAATGATGTCATAATACTCCTTCATCAAGTCTGTGTAGAGCTCTCTAATCGAAGTTCCTTTACCTATACCGATAAGCATGCCTGAGTGCCAGCAGAACTGCCTGCAGTTCTGCACTAAATACAGAATGATGAATGGTCTAGTAGGCGGTGCTTAAATGGGCGTCTAGGATGGCGAGAGGACACTGCAGCCGCAGCCTCAGACTTTGACCCCTCCGTATAAATACGACAATGCCAGGAAAACTTGAAAGGAGTTCATCGAGGCTCTGTTGGTATATGGCTGTTGGAGTAGAGTCCTTGTGGGCAGTCAAGTCCAGCAAGATGTCAGGAACTGGTAATAGCTAGGGTGTAGTGTGTTGTAGAGATTCCGAAATTTTGTCCAGGTACAATCTGGCCACCTGCAGATGAGGTCATGCGGAAGGAAAGTGGACGGACAGCGCCCGGATGGGTAGTGTAAATCTCTGTAAACGGCGGTATAAAAACACAGTCATAGGCAGGACTGACTAGATGGGCTTTCAGCTTCAGAATGTAGCTGAGCATGACGCGGATGCAGCGGAGCTTCAGAGATGGCTCTCTGCCTCAGCGTACAGACTAGGAACTGGGGATGTCCTGAAGACCCCCAGACATATCCGCAAACCCTGACAGTGAATTGTGTTCAGAAGCTGTAGAACAGACTTGAAAGCCGAGCCATATACCACAGAGCCGTAATCCAGTTTGGACTAAACAAGGGCCTGGTATAGTTGAAGTAAGACAGTGCGGTCTGCACCCCAGTCAGTGCGACCAATGACGGGAAGAACATCAAGGGCCTTCTGACAAGTGGTTTGAAGATAATTAATATGGTTGCAGAAGGTCAGTCTTTTGTCAAAGATGACCCCTAGAAACTTTGCCTCCTCTGCCACCTTAATTGGCACTCTGGCGATGCTCAGTCTAGGTTCGGGAAAAATTTTTTAATCTGGTTAGTAAATTGCACACAGACTGTCTTGGAGGGTGAGAACTTGAATCTGTTGAGACACCCACCCCTGGATGCCATAAACGCACAGTTGCAAGTGCCTCTCAAAAGACGCAAGTTCTCGACCTCTTGCACAAAAAGCAAAGTCGTCAACAAATAAAGAGTATTCAGAGTCATCCTTGATGGCTTTTACAGTGTTACTGATTTTAATACTAAATAAAACAGAAGACAGAATGCTGCCCTGCGGGACACCCATCTCCTGTTCAAAGGAGTCGGAGAGGGTGGAGCCCACACGGACATGAAACAACCGGTTAGACAAAAAGTTTTGAATTAAAAAAAAAAACAAGTCAGACATTATACCATACTTCCAAGTAGTGTCATATGCCTTCTCAAGATCAAAGAAAATTGCATAGACATGTTGCTTATTGAAAAAAGTATCTCGAATGATCGACTCAAAGCGGACTAGATGGTCAGTTGACTACAGAACTGCTGGAAACCGCACTGGAGGTCTGTAATGAGACCCTGTGACTCAAGATGCCACACTAGGCGGGCATTGACAAGGCGTTCCATAGTTTTACATAAACATGATGTTAGAGCAATTGTCCGGTAGTTGCCCAGGTCGGAAGGGTCCTTTCGCTGTGAGATGGCCTTAGTTGCCTGCTTGGCGTTAAACCCAACTAACTAACTAATTGGAAGGGTCCTTACCTCGCTTGGGAATGGGTACAATCACAGCCTGGCACCAAGATGGCGGAAAATGGCCAGTTACCCAAATATGGTTAAAGGCCTTGAGAAGTACAAGGAGTGACTTCTCAGGCAGATTCGTTATGAGCTGATAGTGGATGGTATCTAGTCCAGCAGCAGAGTCATTACATTTATGCAGGGCTTGTTGCAGTTCTGATAATGCAAAAGGGGTGTTATAGTCTTCAGAGTTATCCGATTTAAAATCACAGATACGAGACTCTCGCTTCTCCTTCTCTCTCTGGAAGAAGGGTGAATAATGCTATGTTGAAGAATTATGGGCAATGGTGGAGGCAAGCAAATTGGCCACAGCCTTTTTATCTGTGACCAAGCTGGCACCATCTCTAAGATGGTTGACAGAAGCCAAGCCACCCCTGCCCCTAATTCTTCGAACAGCCTTCCATACTTTCTGGGACAGAGTCCTAGAAGATAAAGATGAGATGAAACGTCTCCAGGAAGCATGGCATTCACGTTTAAAAATGTAATGGACTTTCACCCTCTGTTTTTTAAAGGTTAAAATATTCACTTGCGACAGATTACGAAAAGCACGTCGCTGAGCACATTTGCGCATTTTTTAGGCCTTCATTAAACATTGGTACTCTTGGCTTCCGAGGGACTGACGTAGAAGTGTTAGGGATGGTTTCACCTGCCATGTCCAACAAAACAGAAGTAAAACAAGAAACAGGTTCATCAGCTGACATAATCACCTCCTCTGTAATACGAGACTGACAGAGGGAGGCGAACAGAGGCCAGTTAGCTTTCTTGAGATTCCAGCGCCCCACTAGTGGATCCTTCTCACAGCTGACCGATGACAGGACTACTGGGAAGTGGTCACTATGTTAAAGACACACAAGTTGAGAAAAAACATCATAGTAGTCACTACCCCACAGGTGAGCGTGACCGTTAAAATCTCCCATGAGAATATAGGCAGCTGATCTACTAAGTTAAAAATATAATTACTACAGACCCGCAGGGATGGTGGCAGGTAAACACTGCATATGGTTATGTCTTCTCTAAGGTAACCCTAGCTGCGACAGCCTGAAGACAGGTGTCGATGCTAACGGGGCTACATACTAATGAAAAGAGCCACTTCACCCGAGCGCCTCTCCGAATCATAGCCTTTATGGATAGCGTTAAAACCATTAAAAGACACAGGGTCAGAAGTCTTCAGGTAAGTCTCCTGAAGAGATATTACTGAGGGGTTATTGGACTTCACTAAAAGACGTAATTACTCATAGTTAGCATAAAAACCACGACAATTCCACTGAAGCAGAGAATACGTGATTAGGTTTTACGTGGGGGAGAAAAGCGACTTCCCCCCTTTTCCTTAGTTTTGGTTAGGTAGTTAGTTATTTTGGTTTAACGCCGAGCAGGCAACTAAGACCATATCACGGCGAGATGTGTAAAAATCTGGCCAGTCAGACTAAAAGACAAGATGTAAATATATCTTTAAAATATTTCATGCTAAAATGTCGCACAGGTCTTTAAATGAAATGTCTATAGACTCACAAAAAGGGTCAAAATAATAGTATTGTCATAGTCTAAGAATGCTCAAATCTTATTAAAAATATTGCACTCTCTCAGCAACCTGAAGATTTTGTCCAGGGGTACATCCCAGAACAAAACCTTCAAGGAATCTGCTGTGAAGTGTTTATATCTTGTGTCAAATCGGCACAAGACAGCAAAATGTGCTTAACAGAATACTGCTCGTCGCAGGCATAACACCCTGTTTTAGTAAATAAGAGTGCGTAACATACATGTGCCCGATGTGGAGCCGAATAAAGGGAGGGGGCAGCTGATCAACCAATATCATGACTACAGATGCGCAGGGATGGTGGCAGGTAAACACTGCATATGGTTATGATCTTCCTTAAGGTAACCCGAGCTGCGACAGCTTGAAGACAGGTGTCGATGCTAACGGGGCTACATCAAATTTGGCTGCTAATGAGAAGAGCCACCCCACCCAAGCGCCTCTCTGAATCAGAGCCTTTATGGATAGCATTTAAACCATTAAAAGAGACAGGGTCAGAAGTCTTCAGGTAAGTCTCCTGAAGAGATATTGCTGAGGGGTTATAGGACTTGACTAAAAGACATAAATCCTCAAAGCTAGCGTGAAAACCACGACAATTATACTGAAGAAGAGGGTACATGGTTATGTCTTATGTGGGGGAGAAGAGTTTCTTCCCCCCTTGTCCTTTGCTTTGGAAGGAGTCGAAGAAACATAGGGGGGCCGCAACACCAGCTACGACAACTTCCACTCCCTCCATCTGCTCCTCCAATGCAGCATATTTGCCCGTGCGCACTGCGGTCCCATAGCTTTCTTAGACTTCTGGCTCTGGGCAGCGTTCCTGCCGCTAGAGTTAGCGGCCTTAGAAGGCTGACCAGAGCCAGAAGCCTTTGGAGTAAGATTGACAGTCTTGGGTGGGGACTGAGGCTTAGGGGCAGCAGAAGGCGGTACCACCGGACCGGTAGCGTCCGCCTTCTGCGTTCCCTGGCTCCTTGTCACCACTGGAGGAGGGTTACTCTCCAGGGGCGAGAGGAGCCGAGGCTCGACCCACAAGCAAGAAGTTGGGGTTTGACATGAGAAATCTTTGGTGGGGCGTTTGCCTGCCACCGCAGCACTGAATGTATACACAGAGGTGTTATTAGTGTTTGGGGCAGCCTCAGCTGCACCAGGGCCGTCAAAGTTTTTTGGCGTCCGCAAAGGACAGCCCCTTCTCCACACACACCTGCTGAATCTTGCACTTGGATATATAACGAGGGCACATTGTCCGAAGCCATATGCGCCCCCTGGCAATTCACACACAGGGGGGTGGCTGTGCAGGACTCAGCAGAGTGTCCGGGCTTAGTGCAACAGGCGTATGAAGCCTCTGGCTGGCGGCATGTCTTCTGCCCATGGCCATACTTTTGGCACTTAAAGCACCGGAGGGACGTACTTCTTCACTTTGAGGGAGTAGTAACCTCCCCAGATGGTAGTAGGAGGGGTGGGGGTACCAAACATCAGGATGATGGCTTGGAAGCGACGCGCCTGACGAAGTCACCCCTTGCAACTTAAGGTTCCACACAAGTTCATCTTCTGACAGTTCTGCCAATGCTTGATCTTTAATCACTCCTCTAGAAGAATTCATCGTTTTGTGGGGTGTGACCTCCACTGGAGTGTCTCTGGGAGAGGAGAGACTCAGTAGCCCGTTGGAGTGTGCCCGGATACGGCACTTTACCAGCAAGTCACCAGACCCGAGGCGCTGGGCCTCAGGCCTGCAAACACGGCTCCTGAGGGTCTCCTCCACCAGAAAAGGGTGCAGCTTTAAAACAGGCTTCTCTTTCACTTTACTGTGGACAATGAGAAAGCGAGGCCAGATGGCCGACGCCTGAGGCGCCGCTTCCTCACAGTCCGAGTCGCTATCATTCTCAAGGACAATGTCGGCGGCTATGTGCCGCTTTGGTGTTAGTTTTGAGTTTTTTTTTGGTTTCCATATTATAGTATGATAGATATTCATCCTCCGGGGGTGTCAGGTAGTGTCTGCCTTCTGCGTTCCCTGGTTCCTTGTCACCACTGGAGGAGGGTTACTCTCCAGGGGCGAGAGGAGCCTTGGCTTGGCCCTCAACCAAGAAGTTGGGGTTTGACATGAGAAGTCTTTGGTGGGGCGCTTGCCTGCCACCGCAGCACTGAATGTAAAGACAGAGGTGCCACTAGTGTTTGAAGCAGTCTGAGCTGCACCAGGGCCTTCAACCAGTTTATTTTTTAGTCTGCAAAGGACAGCGCCTTCTCCACACGCACCTGCTGAATCTTGCACTCGGATATCCAAGGAGGGCACTTCTTATCTGAAGCCATATGTGCCCCCTGGGAATTTACACACAAGGGGGTGGCTGTGCAGGACTCAGCAGAGTGTCCGGGCTTAGTGCAATGGGCGCATGAGGCCTCTGCCTGGCGGCATTTCTTCTGCCCATAGCCATACTTTTAGCACTTAAAGCACCGGAGGGGGAGAGGGACATACTTCTTCACCTTGAAGGAGTAATAAGCTCCCCAGATGGTTCCGTACAAGTTCATCTTTCGACAGTTCTGCCAAAGCTTGATCTTTTATCACACCTCTAGAAGAGTTCTTAGTTTTGTGGGGTGTGATTGACTGTACATTGCTTAACGTCCCGACAGCAACAAGGCTTTCTCAGGACGTGCCTGCACTGCTTGTGAAAGAAACTAAACAGAACATTGAATGTATGTCGCTAGCCGGTCAAATACGTTAAATAAACCTAACACATGGGGCCTAAATAAAGCTAAGACCATTTAGCAACACACATCCAATATCAAGAGCTACAGGCAGTGCAGACAGTAGGGAGAGTTTTAAAAAGGCAAATACAGGTGAATGGACAAAGGGTAGACAGAAACACATGCCCCAGAATAGAGAGAAAAACCCACCCTGCGGGGCTGACCAGGGTGACCCTGGGAACTAAAAAATACCTAACCCCACCCAAGTCCCCCAGGGCAGACCCGGGTGGGGGATTTGTGGGGTGTGACCTCCACTGGAGTGTCTCCGATGGAAGAGAGCCTCAGTAGCCCATTGGAGTGTGCCCGGGTGCGGCACTCTACCAGCAAGTCACCAGACCTGAGGCGCTGGGCATCAGGCCTGCCAACAGGGCTCCTGAGGGTCTCCCCTACCAGGAAAGGATGCAGCTTGGAAACAGGGTTCTCTTTCACTTTGCTATGGACAATGAGGAAGCGAGACCAGAGGGCCAACAACTGAGGCTTTGCTTCCGCACAGAATCACTATCAAGTTCTATGTCGGTGGCTATGTGCCGCTTTTGTGCTATTTTTAAGTCTCTTCTATTTATAGAAGGGACTTTTTAGGACTGGTCGTGGTGGGGCGAATTTAATAGCATGTCCATGATGTCAAAGGCGGGCAGGTTCAACCTCTAATAATTGAAGTAACAAGATAAAAATTATGTCATGTCTAATTATGCTAACCTCGCTGCTGAATGTACATTTGGTGCATATGTGTGTGCGTGTATGTAAACAAGAGAATCTCCAATATTTCTGTACACACAAGCTTGAAACTTGGCGAAACACTTTCTTAAGTGGGTGGCTAAGAGAGCCTCCGAGCATAATGTAATTGAATGTCTCATTGAAGACATAAACAACCGTTTATAGGAAGTCGGTTGACCCAGATTAGAGACTGTAATTTTTGTCATATTTACTTGAACTTTTGCATATAGCTAGTTTGGAGAAAGACATTGGATGAGTTTGTTAGCCAACTTTCAACTTCTTTAGTAAAAATTAATTTTTATCAGAAAAGAATTAAAGCAATAAAAAACCTTTACTTCTAGAGAAAGTCAGACAGCGACGATGACATAAAAGAGGCAACTCCGTCACCACGCAGACACTGACATAATACTCTAAATATGATGTCATTCTCTCTCGTGCACGGGGCTCTCTCTCTCACACAACATGCGCGCATCTCCAGGAGGATAGATCCTCATGTGCCCTTCAGGCGCATGAGGATCTATGCCTCTTGGAGATGTTTGGAGCATGCACGCATACACACATCGATTCGCTTTCAGAAGAGCATGCAGGTGACCCGTGTACTCAGTATATCATGTAGCTAGGTAAAGTCAACCTGCTTTCACACAAATTATAGCAAGACTGAAACTGTACCATGAAGTTCTAGTTTTGTCACCATTTTCTCAAGCCTTTGAAGCAAAAGTGAAACTCATATCACGTAAAATATAAAATTATGTAAAAACTAAAACTTACGTCATGACAAATGACATTTGACAAATCAATGACGCGCATGTCCTGCGCCCCTTATAGAACTCACTGAAGAATTGGCAGATCTGCGAGACTTTCAATAGGAGATAATTAAACATCAGAATCAGGTCAAAGACAAAAGTTAGATACCATTGACAAAGAGGACAGCTCTCATATAGAAGGGACTTTGTGGGTTATGGTTCATCCCATCTTGTTTTTTTGTTGTTGTTTTTTTTTTTTTTTTTTTTGTAGTTTCCTTATTACAGTATTATAGATATTCATCCCCTGGGGGTCCCCACCCACCACCGAGCCCAACGAGGGAAAGTGCATCTGTCGGTCTCCAGCCGACGCACGATGGAGACTGCCCGAAAGATATTCTCGGGGGGTTTTAAGCCCCATTGTACCGTCTGAGCCACCACCTTCTATCACATTGTTGAATGCACTGGCATAAAGCACCTAATCAGCAGCAGAGGCCTTAGTGTGGTGCTTTGTATATCAACCTGCATGCAAAACAGTGGGATACGGCTCAACGTGACAAGAGCTGATTGACTAGGCCGGTACTCCTAGGCTCCCGTCTAAGTAGAAGTCGAGGCTAAAGTGGAGTGTTTCAGCCACCAGGATCCTCTTCTCCCTGATGTGGGTCTCCAAGCACATCAAACACTTGGGATCAAAAGGACCCAAAAACTAATGGGTATTTTTAAGGACCAATCCAACATGGTAAGACCTATGTTAGCACAGCTTCTTAAAAACCGGACCAGTGAAAAAGACTGAACAACATATCTGCTGACATCAAGTCCTAATCCTGGACAAGGATGGCACCCCTTTGCTAGCCCACTCAGTAACTGAGGAGACTACCCACCCACGCCACGTGGAGGCCGGTGCCATAGTGGGCAAATCCCCCAGGGCAGACCCAGGTGGGAGGTCACTTCCAGGAGCACACACATGTATACTCATGGTTACCTTACAACTTACAATAATCAAAGAAACTAGGAGAGAAATGTAGTTTAACAAAATGGTGACTTACTGGTATGTCAATAAAATATAAAATAACAATTCAAATCCATAGCATGGCAACGGAAATTGAAATGTCATTGCAGGTTTATAACAAATGTCACAAATAATAAAGTATTTATGTGATTCATTCAATATTCATTCCTATCAGAGCTGCACAGCATCAGTGGTATACTGGAGAACCGCAGTTGGTTGTACATTGCTTAAAGTCCCGACAACAACAAGACTTTCTCAGGGCATGCCTGTAGGCCGTCAGATAGGAAGTGAACACCTTCCTCCTCCCCCCCCCCCAACCCCCTCCCACAGCAAAAGATCAGAGACCACATTTTTTTCTCGGAAGCCTATCACCTATGAAGTTAAACCGTAGGTGTTTGCCAAAAATAAATACCGTATTTGAATATAGGAGGGTCATATTTTTCTTCTTTGGGCCCTATATTTTGCTTTTGGGGGTAGTTTTGGTGTTAACGATGCAGTTCCCGTGAAAAAGCACACAGAACTAAATGACTGGTATCTTTGGAAACAGAATACATTTCAATACCATTTACAATGGTTCAATGTCTAAAAAGCAAAATGGTGACGTCATTGCGGTGCCATCTTTTTTTACCTTTCATTATCTGCAAAAATAGCCTTCTTGTCTAATCATTGACATACTATGATGAAAACATCTTATAATATATCATCAGTGGAAACGTAAATGATTCAATTATTTCCACTGGTGACTTTGAAAGGCGTTATTTAAAGTCAAGGTCACCTAAAGTTGTACTTTATGAAAAATGTTTTTTTGTTGAAAATGTGATAAAAAAATCTTACAAAAAGTGACAAGTACTTGATAAATGATTAGATGTGACCTTCACGAAGGTCAAGGTCGCAGTTTTCAAAGAGTTTATAAGAATATTCAGTTTACAATAGTGGTCAAACATTTGCTCTGATTTTAGGAATATTTGCTCACAACACCTATCAGATCTCTTACTATTGAATCATATTTTGTTGAGTCGAGATTATCAGGAACATTATAATATAGATACCCTATATAATTAAGGTCAAGGTCACAATATGTACAACTGTGCACTCAATCTGATAAGTTAACTGTTCCATGGTCCTGAAATTCTCTCTCTCTCCCTCTCTCTCGGACATAAGCGATGAAGCCGTTCACATACCTAACTTTAGCATCACTCGACGTGACCCTCGTGGACTTGGTCAAACTGGGCTTGCCGTTTACATCCATAACTCAATCCAACATTTAGTAAAAAGGCGTGAGGACTTAGAAACTCCGGAAGTTGAGTGCATTTGGTTGGAATTTAGGGCTCCAAAAACTAAACCCGTCTTCGTCGGCTTTTGTTATCGTAACCCAGCAGCCAAGTTTGAATGGTACGATGATTTTTTGCATGCAGTAGAAAAAGTTGGCTTACCTAACTGTGACGCGTTGGTACTAGGCGACTTTAACATAGATATGTTGAAGCCCCATACCGCATGGGATTGCATCACCACACAAACAGGCTTAGAACAGTTAGTTTCGGCCCCTACTAGGATCACAAAAACAACCGCAACACTCATTGATCACATTTACACCAACCGTCCCCTTAGTGTATTCAATGTTAGTGTTCCTGACCTCAGCATCAGTGATCACTTTCCTACTGTGTCCATGGTCAACAAAACTGCCAGTGCATCGTAAGAACGGGCACACAACTATAACGTATCGCTCATTTAAACAGTTTAATCAGTCTGCTTTTCTAGCAGACCTTGATCAAACACCATTTAATGTCGTTAATAACGAAACTGACCCTGAAAAGGCTCTGGCTGTTTGGTATGGACTCTTTACAAGAGTACTTAACAAACACGCCCCTTTGCGGCAAAAGCGGGTACAAAACCACACGTTACCGCCTTGGCTAAACCAAGAAATAATCGAAGCTATGAGATTGAGAAATGACTTAAGGAGACACAAGCTATTTAGCGAATACAAAAAACAACGTAACCGTGTCAAGTCTATGGTACGCAGGGCTCAAAAGTCTCTCTTTGAACGAATGATTAAAGAAGAGATACTGCCGCACTCTGGCGCGCGGTTAATCTCGTCACCCGAGGTAACAGCAAGAAATCGTCAGCCATTCCTTCTAGTATTACTGCAGAAACTTTTAATAAACATTTTCTGTCTGTTGCCGAGTCAATCATACCCTCAAGCGGTAACGCGTCTTACACATGCCCGGAGGCCCTACTTAACTTTTGTAAGCAGAAGACTAAGGACAAACCCCCATTCTCTATACCGCCTCTAGCTGTGTATGAAGTAGGAAAACTGATCGGGTCACTGAAAAACAAAAAGTCATCGGGACCTGACGAGATCAGCCCTAAAATACTGAAACTG
Organism: Semisulcospira habei; assembly: GCA_036245525.1. Classification (NCBI taxonomy): domain Eukaryota; kingdom Metazoa; phylum Mollusca; class Gastropoda; family Semisulcospiridae; genus Semisulcospira; species Semisulcospira habei. The sequence goes on along the minus strand of BTPG01000008.1, from coordinate 175,103,383 downwards.
TCCCTTCCCTATACAGTAGAATCGTTAACGTATATTTATAACTTATGTATCCAACAAAATATGTTTCCATCAGAACTGAAGCAAGCCAAGGTTATCCCTTTGCCTAAGTCAAAAGATCTGTCGGATGTTAATAACTATAGACCCATTTCAATATTATCCAGCCTTTCCAAACCTCTTGAAAGACACGTGCACAAACACCTTTATCAATATTTGGAGAGTCGCAGTCTTTTGCACGTATTTCAGTCCGGCTTTCGCCCCAAGCATTCTTGCCACACGGCACTGACAAGACTTATTGATGCATGGCTAGCATCCATAAATAACTCCCAAATAACTGGGTCGATCTTTATTGATTTTAAGAAAGCTTGTAAACCTTGTAAATCATAACATTCTTTTGTCAAAACTTCAAGCATATCTCTGCAATGCAGGTGCTGTCTCATTGTTTACTTCATATTTAAGCGGAAGGAAGCAAAGAGTACTGTTAAATGGATCCTACTCCTCGTATGGTCTCGTCAAAAGCGGAGTGCCTCAGGGCTCTTTTTCCTCGGGCCATTGCTGTTCTGCATATTTATCAATGACCTTCCACTGCATATTAGTTGCCAGGATATTTCTTGTGACATGTTTGCTGACGACTGCACACTACATACTCCTCACAAAGATGTAGCTGCAATTAGCACGCGTCTGCAGGAAAGCCTGCATGAGGTCACCGACTGGTGTCATTCCAACTCCATGTCCCTGAATCCGTCAAAAACAGAAGTATGGTTATAACCACACGTCAAAAGCTATGCCCGCTCTTTCTTAGTCTGTGTATAAACGACAGCCCAATTGAGCAAGTATCACACCACCGCCTCTTAGGGGTCACTATAGATGATCAGCTTAAATGGCAACTGCATATTAATAATGTGTGCAAAAGGGTTTCCAGCGGCCTGTATATGTTGTCAAAATTGAAAACAATTACTGACACAGATGCGCGTCTTCTTTTCTACAATGCTCATGTCAAATCGCACATAGACTATGCATCAACAGTGTGGGATGGTTCTAGTGATGTACATTTGAAGAGGCTGAACTCCCTACATAGGAGAGTGCTAAGCTTATATTTCCCGATCCCGAACTCTCAACTGACGAAAAGCTTAAAACTTTAAAAATGCTCCCTCTATCCCATCACTTTCAGTTCAATAAAGGTGTCTTGATGTACAAGCTGTACAAGCAGTCATGTCCACTGTACTTGAGTTCTTTTTTCTCAGAACGGATATCTGTAGCATCTAGACATGGACACCATTTCAAAGTACCCCTGCCGCGTATTGATTTATTCAAAACCAGTTTGTCATTTTCGGGAAGTTCATTCTGGAATTCTATTCCTGCAGAAATCAGAAACGCAAAGACGCTCACCTCATTTAGGGTCAGCCTCTTCAAACACCTAGAATCTCTGATGTAATCTAATCATTACAGTGCAGGGATAACTTGCGCGTGTGTTCAGGTGTGTGAATGTTTGTGTGTGTGAGAATGTCTGTCTGTGTGTGTGTGTGTGTGTGTATGTGTGTGCGTGTGTGCGCACGCGAGAGTGAGAGAGAGAAAGAGAGCGTCTGTTTTTTTTTATATTTTTTTTTATTTATTTTTTTTATATAATATACAGTGGACCATAATATCTGAGTGTCAAGAGTACATTGAATACTGCATGTACTATGTATAATGTTTTTGCCTTCATATGTGTGTACACGATATTTTTGGGCGCGCGCTCACGTGTGTGTGTGTGTGTGTGTGTGTGTGTGTGTGTGTGTGTGTGAGAGAGAGAGAGAGAGAGAGAGAGAGAGAGAGAGAGAGAGAGAGAGAGAGAGAGAGAGAGAGAGAGAGAGAGAGAGAGCACATATATACATATTTGCCTTTGCTGTATGAATTCTAATGTACTTAATGATTTTCTGTGTATTGCTTTACTTTGCATTTTTACTCATTTTATATTTTTGTGCGTACGCGTTATGCGCGTACGTATGTCTGGAGTGCGTGTCCGAGAGCGTGTGTGTATATGTGTGCGTGTGTGTCTAAGTGCGTGCGTGTGCAAGTTTGTGTTTGTGTGTGTGTGTGTGAGCGTGCGTGTGCGTGCGTATGTGCGGGCGTGCGTGCGTGAGCGAGTGCATACATGCGTCAGTGTGTGGTATGTGTATGTTTACATGTCTATGTCATTTATGTAGTAGATGTAGCAACGGCAAGTTTGAAAACTGGTCCTGTTACCAATAACTTCTACCGTTGGAAAATAAAGGTTCATTGTTCATTGTTCTCTCTCTCTCTCTCACACACACACACACACACACACACACACACACACACACACACACACACACCACACACACAGATAAAGAATCTAATATAGGTAGTAGAAAAGACAAGGATCTCATTTATTGTTTATGTATGGTCCATTCTGATAAGTATGGAACTTCTGCACAGCATGTAGGTTGGTTGGTTATTGGGGTTTAACGCCGAGCAGGCAACCAAGGTCATCTCACGGCTGGATGGGTAAAAATCTGGCCAGCCAGACTAAAAGAAAGGTATTAACTCTTCGACGCATGGCTGTGAACCCCCCAAGCCCACAGGGTCAAATTTTCTTGACTTCTAAAAGCGCACGCAGGCAGGAAAACTTGCCCGCTACAATGTAGCTCATCACTACTCGTACTCTTGTATCTTTCCCACAGTACCTGAGTGGTGGGTTCAGTTATCTTGTGTAGCTCTCAGTCGTATTTACGTAAATGCCGCCCTTATGTACCTCTATTTCTTCCTTTTCCATTTAGGGGTGAATGGGAAAAGTTAACTTTTAGATGAAGAAATACGGTATCGCTGAAATTGGTCCACACAGTAGGCCTGGGAAATAGAATTTGCACTGGTGCGTGAATAAAAAATAATCACACTAATCACTTTGCATGCTCCTAAATTGATTACAAATACACATTTTTCAGGTAAATATGCACATCAAAATAACGTTTAATGTACCCAAAATTTTTGGGGAAGTAATGCCCAACCACTACTGAATACGAAATATATACATACTTTAGTACAAACTTGAATGGCTAGCTGCAAAAAAATAATATTTAGAACCTATCAATTTAATCGCCGCCATCTCTTGAAACTGCCGTGCGTTTAGGGGTTACAGTGGCATGAGATTAATAGAGGCGTTTTTACTGACTGTGTGCATCAAAGAGTTAAGACAATATGTAAGTATATCTCATCATGCTAAAATGTCACAAGAGTTTTTAAAAGCAACATCTACAGACTCTCCAAAAAGTCAAAATAATGAAATTCACGTAGTCTATGAATAATGCTCAGATCTTGTTAAAAATATTGCATTCTCTCAAGAAACTGAAGATTTTGTCCGAGGGAACATCCCGGAACAAAACCTTCAAGGAGTCTGCTGTGAAGTGTTTATATCTTGTGTGTCAATTAGATTGGCACAAGATAGCAATAGTGTCGAACAGAAAACTGCTCGTCACAGGCATAACACCATGGACGCTCATCCTGTTTAGTAAGAAAGAGTGCGTAACATATGTGTGCCCGATGTGGAGCCGAGCAAGGACAGTCTCCTCACGGCGGCTGCCGCAGCGATAAGGTAGACTTTTGGACACCGTAGGAAGAGCTTCATGCAGCTTGTTTGCTTCCCCTTTGTCCCACTAAGACTGCCACTCGCGGGCTAAGTACGCACTAATCACAGGTTTAAAATCACTATGAACAGTCTGTGTCAGGGACAGGGTCATTGCAGGCATCATTGGCAGCACAATCTGCGATCCTGTTGCCTTCGATGCCCACATGCCCTGGGATCCAAATAAAAATGATGTCATAATATTCTTTCATCAAGTCTGCGTAAAGCTCTCTAATCTGCACCAGCAGGGGGTAGTCTGTTCCTGCGCCCTGAAGGGCCTGCAGGGCAGAAAGAGAGTTAGACAGAATCAGGAAGTTCCTTTCCCTAGACTGATAGGCATGCCCGAGTGCCAGCAGATGAATGGTCAGGGAGGCGGAGCTTAACTGGATGCCTAGGATGGCGAGAAGACACTGCAGCCACAGCCACTCTCCCATCCTCAGAATTTGACCCATCCGTATAAATACGACAATAGCCAGGAAAACTTGAAAGGAGTTCATTGAGGCTCATATGGCTGGTGGAATACAGTCCTTTTTGTGGGTGGTCAAGTCCAGCAAGATGTCAGGAACTGGTAATAGCCAGGGTGGAATGATGTGTTGCAGAGATTCCGAAACTTTGTCCAGGTCCACTTCAGCCCACCTGCAGATGAGGTCGGACACGGAAAGAAAGTGGACGGACAGCTCCCGGATGGGTATCGTAAATCTCTGCAAACGGTGGTTTAAAAACAAAATCATAGGCAGGATTGTCTGGATGGGCCTTCAGGTTTAGAACGTAGCTAAGCATGAGGCGGATGCGGCGGAGCTTGAGAGAGGGCTCCCCTGCCTCGGCATACAGACTAGGAACTGGAGACGTCGTGAAGGCCACCAGACATATTCGCAGACCTTGATGGTGAATTGTGTTCAGACGCTGTAGAACAGACTTGGAAGCCGAGCCATATACCACAGAGCTGTAATCCAGTTTGGACCAAACAAGGGCCCGGTACAGTCGAAATAAGACAATTCGGTCTGCACCCCAGTCAGTACGACCAACGACACAAAGAACGTCGAGGGCCTTCTGACAAGATTGTACATTGTTTGTACATTGCTTAACGTCCCGACAGCAACAAGGCTTTTTCAGGACGTGCCTGCACTGCTTGTGAAAAAAAAAATAAACAGAACATTGAATGTATGTCGCCAGCCGGTCAAATACGTTAAATAAACCTAACACATGGGGCCTAAATAAAGCTAAGACCATTTAGCAACACACATCCAATATCAAGAGCTACAGGCAGTGCAGACAGTAGGGAGAGTTTTAAAAAGGCAAATACAGGTGAATGGACAAAGGGTAGACAGAAACACATGCCCCAGAATAGAGAGAAAAACCCACCCTGCGGGGCTGACCAGGGTGACCCTGGGAACTAAAAAATACCTAACCCCACCCAAGTCCCCCAGGGCAGACCCGGGTGGGGAGCCTTCTGACAAGAGGTTCTAAGGTAATTAATATGGTTGCAGAAGGTCAGTCTTTTGTCAAAGATGACCCCCAGAAACTTTGCCTCCTCGGCCACCTTAATTGGCTATGCTCAGGTTAGGTTCTGGAAAATTTTTTGTCTGGTTAGTAAAATGCACACATACTGTCTTGAAGGGCGAGAACTTGAATCCGTTGAGAGACACCCAGTCCTGGATGCGATCAATACACAGTTGCAAGCGCCTCTCAAGGGACGCAAGTCCCTTATCCTGTGCACACAAAGCAAAGTCATCCACAAACAAAGAGCATTCAGAATCCTCCTTGACGGCCTTTACAATTTTATTAATTTTGATACTAAAGAAAACAGGAGATAGAATGCTGCCCTGCGGGACACCCATCTCCTGTTCAAAGCAGTCAGAGATGGTTTAGCCCACGCGGACATAGAATGACCGGTTAGACAAAAAATTGTGCATAAAAATGGACTGGTGCCCTTTAAAACCTATGTCCAACAAGTCAGACATTATACCATACTTCCAGGTAGTGTCATATGCCTTCTCAAGATCGAAGAAAATTGCATAGACATGCTGCTTGTTGACAAAAGCATCTCGGATAAACGACTCAAAGCAGACTAGATGGTTAGTTGTACTATGGAAGCGCCGGAAACCGCACTGGAGGTCTGTGACTCAAAAATGTCACATCAGGCAGGCGTTGACCAGGCGTTCCATAGTTTTACATAAACACGATGTCAAAGCGATTGGCCGGTAGTTGCCTGGGTCAGAAGATCCTTAACCGGCTTGGGGATCGGCACAAACACAGCCTGGCGCCAAGATGGTGGAAAATGACCGGTTATCCAGATATGGTTAAACTTTTAAAGGCCTTGAGAAGTACAAGGAGTGAATCGTCAGGCAGATGTGTTAGGAGCTGATAGTGGATGGTATTTAGTCCAGCAGCAAAGTCATGACATTTCTGCAGGGCTTGCTGCAGTTCTAAAATGTAAAAGGGGCATTATAGTCTTCCGAGTTATCTGATTTAAAACCACAAGTACAAGACTCTCGCTTCTCCTTCTCTCTCTGGAAGAAGGGTGAATAATGCTCTGTTAAAAGAATTATGGGCAATGGTGGAGGCAAGCAAACTGGCCACAGCCTTTTTATCCGTGACCAAACTGGCACCATCTCTAAGATGGCCGTCAGAAGCCGAGCCACCCCTGCCCCTAATTCTTCGAACAGCCTTCCAGACTTCTGGGATGGTGTCCTAGAAGATAAAGATGAGATGAAACGTTTCCAGGAAGCACAGTGTTCACGTTAAAAAATGTAACGGGCTTTCGCCCTCTGTCTTTTAAAGGTTAAAATATTCACTTGCGATGGATTACGAAAAGCACGTCGCAGAGCAGATTTGCGCATTTTTGGGGCCTTGCGGCATTCTTCATTAAACCATGGTACTCTTGGCTTCCGAGGGACTGATGTGGAAGTTCTAGGGATGGTTTCACCTGCCATGTCCAGCAAAATACAAGTAAAACAAGAAACAGGTTCATCAGCTGACATGACCACCTCCTCCGTAAGACGAGACTGACAGAGGGAGGCGAACAGAGGCCAAGTTAGCTTTCTTGAGATTCCAGTGCCCCACCGGCGGATCCTCCCCACAACTGAACGATGACAGGACTACTGGAAAGTGGTCACTACCACACAGGTCGTCGTGAACCTTCCAGTCAAAGTCCAGCATAAGAGAAGGATCACATACAGTTAGGTCTAGAACAGAACTAGTCCTGGACTTGGGTTAGAGTAGGTAGGTGAGCCATCATTAAAGACACATAAGTTGAGAAAAAACATCTTCTAACATCTGACCTCAGCCATCATAGTGGTCACTACCCCACAAGTGAGTATGACCGTTAAAATCTCCCATGATAATAAAGGGAGGGGGCAGCTGATCTATTAAGTTAAAAATATCATTACTACAGACCCGCAGGGATGGTGGTAGGTAAATACCACATATGGTTATGGTCTTCTTTAAGGTAACCCAAGCTGCGACAGCCTGAAGACAGGTGTCGATGCTAACGGGGCTACATAAAATTTGGCTACTAATGAGGAGAGCCACTAGAGCCTTTATGGATAGCGTTAAAACCATTAAAAGACACAGGGACAGAAGTCTTTAGGTATGTCTCCTGAAGAGATACTACAGAGGGGTTATAGGTCTTGACTAAAAGACGTAATTCCTCAAAGTTAGCATGAAAGCCATGATAATTCCACTGAAGCAGAGAGTACATGATTTGTCTTATATGGGGATGAATAGTTTCATCGGTGTGATATGCTCCCTTCTTCTGGTTCTTGTGACAATTCTGGCGGCAGTGTTCTGAACCAGTTGAAGACTTCTGAGTTGTTGCTCTGGCAGATCCCAAAGACAGCTGTTACAGTAGTCCAGTCTGGATAGGACAAGGGCAACAGTGATAGCATTTGGCTGTCAGGACAGTTCATAGTTTCCCAAGGGAGCGAAGATGGAAGTAGCATCCCCTGACAATAGCACCGATATGGTCTTCCATGGTAAGACTGGCATCGACAAAGACACCAAGATCTCTGGCCACCACCGCGTCCATAATCCTGGTGAACACCCAAGGGCTGAGGTTGAGGCTGAAAGGCAGGGCACGGAACTGGTAAATCGCCCTGTCGAAGGTGAAGCGAAGTTAACAGCATGCCGACGGGTGCATGGGGACGTGCAGGTAGGTGTCGGCTAATTCGAGACTGACACTTTTAAGGCTCTGGTAGTTTCCATCCGAAAAGTGGGGGCGGCGATAAACTTGTTCAAGGCTGAGAGGTCTATGACAGGACACCACCTGCCGTCCAGCTTGGGTACTACGAAGAGGCGGCTGTAGAAGGCTGGCGAGTCGTGATGAGCGACCACCTACGTGGCGGCCTTCTGTAGTAAAGAGAGAACCTCCCCTCGAAGTGCCCGAGCCTTGATCTGGTCGCCCGGAACTGTATTCCAGAGCGAGGAGCGACGAAGTGGCGGTGGCGACCGAAAGGAGATCTGAAGATCCTCCGAAATGGTAGAGAGGATCCAAGGGTTGTCCTGCAGCAGCGCCAGCCTCCCACCGACTGGAGACCCTGCAGACATCGGCAGGGGCAAACTGGTAAGGGAGTCAACGGGCCCAACCACGCCCGGGCCGCCGGTTGCTCCAGGACCAGCCAGGGGCGGGAGCCAGGAAGGCAGGGCTGCTGGCAGGGGGAGGGGGAGCAGCGGGGTTGGGTGACCGGAAACGAGAGTGTCTGGAGTGCTAACAAAGGGTTTGGAGGACCGCAGGGCGCGACCCACGGCCTTGTGGGCAGCCTGAAAGCGGGCAGAGGTCAGTCCCGGTGCGCTGGGCCACAAGTCCTTGTTTGTGTCCTTGACCGCTTGCCAGGTAGGGCCAAACAGACATGTGCCTACCAGCGGAACCTGGCGGAGCTGGGACCGCAGCATCATGGGTAACCGAGGACAGCCTGCCAGCACAACGTCCCGCATCATCAGATCGCAGTTGGCAGCAGCCGCCATCGTGTTCACCGAGGAGTGGTATGCCGCCCGATTCGCCATGACAGCTAAAGAGTGCAGTTAGTTAGTTAGTTATTTGGGTTTAACGCCGAGCAGGCGACTAAGGCCATCTCATGGCGGGATGGGTAAAAATCTGGTCAACCAGACTAAAAGCAAGGTCTTAAGACAAGATGTAAATAATTATAGATTAAAAATCTCAGGCTAAAATGTCGCACAAGTCTTTAAAAGAAACGTCTACAGACTCTCAAAAAGAGCAAATTAAAAAAATTCACATAGTCTATGAATGCTCAGATCTTGTTAAAAATGTTGCATTCTCTCAAAAAACTGAAGATTTTGTCCGGGGGAACATCCCGGAACAAAACCTTCAAGGAGTCTGCTGTGAAGTGTTTATATCTCGTGTCAATTAGATCAGCACAATACAGCAAAAAGTGTCGAACAGAAAACTGCTCATCACAGGCAAAACACCATGGACGCTCATCCTGTTTAAGTAAGTAAGAGTGCGTAACATGTGTGCCCGATGTGGAGCCGAGCAAGGACAGTCTCCTCACGGCGGCTGCCGCAGCGGAAAGGTAGACTGTCGGACAACGTAGGGAGAGCTTCATGAAGCTTGTTCCCTTCCTCTTTGTCCCACTCGGACTGCCACTCGCGGGCTATGTACGCACTAATCACAGGTTTAAAATCACTATAAACAGTCTGTGTGTCAGGGACAGGGTCACTGCGGGCACTGTTGGCAGCAGAATCTGCGATTCTGTTGCCTTCGATGCCCACATGGCCCGGGACCCAAATAAAAATGATGTCATAATATTCCTTCATCAAATCCGCGTAGAGCTCTCTAATCTGCACCAGCAGTGGATGGTCTGTTCCCGCGCCCTGAAGGGCCTGCAGGGCAGAAAGAGAGTCAGACAGAATCAGGAAGTTCCTTTCCCGAGACTGATAGGCATGCCTGAGTGCCAGCAGAATTGCCTGCAGTTCTGCACTAAATACAGAGGAATGGTCAGGTAGGCGGAGCTTAAATGGGCGTCTAGGATGGCGAGAGGACACTGCAGCCGCAGCCACTCTCCCATCCTCAGACTTGGACCCATCCGTATAAAGACGGCAATAGCCAGGAAAACTTTAAAGGAGTTCATTGAGGATCTGTTGGTATATGGCTGGTGGAGTACAATCCTTCTTGTGGGCGGTCAAGTCCAGCAAGATGTCAGGAACTGGTAGTATCCAGGGTGGAGTGATGTGGTGCAGAGATTCCGAAACTTTGTCCAGGTCCACTCCGGCCGCCTGCAGATGAGGTCGGACACGGAAGGAAAGTGGACGGACAGCTCCCGGATGGGCATCGTAAATCTCTTCAAACGATGGTTTAAAAACACAATCATAGGCAGGATTGTCTGGATGGGCCTTCAGCTTCAGAACGTAGCTGAGCATGAGGCGGATGCGGCGGAGCTTGAGAGAAGGCTCCCCTGCCTCGGCATACAGACTAGGAACTGGAGATGTCCTGAAGGCCCCTAGACATATGCGCAAACCTTGATGGTGAATTGTGTTCAGATGCTGTAGAACAGACTTTGAAGCTGAGCCATATACCACAGAGCCGTAATCCAGTTTGGACCGAACAAGGGCCCGGTGCAGTCGAAGTAAGACAATGCGGTCTGCACCCCAGTCAGTACGACGAACGACACGAAGAATGTTGAGGGCCTTCTGACAAGAGGTTCTAAGGTAGTTAACATGGTTGTAGAAGGTCAATCTTTTGTCAAAGATGACCCCCAAAAACTTTGCCTCTTCAGCCACCTTAACTGGCACTCGAGCAATGCTCAGGCCAGGTTTTGGAAAAACATTTCGTCTGGTTAGTAAAATGCACACAGACAGTCTTGGAGGGCGAGAACCTGAATCCGTTGAGAGACACCCACCCCTGGATGTGATCAACGCACAGCTGCAAGCGTCTCTCAAGGGACGCAAGTCCTCAACCTCGTGCACACAAAGCAAAGTCGTCCACAAACAAAGAGCATTCAACATCATCCTTGACGGCCTTTACAATGTTATTTATTTTAATGCTAAATAAAACAGGAGATAGAATGCTGCCCTGCGGAACACCCGTCTCCTGTTCAAAGGAGTCGGAGAGGTTGGAGCCCACACGGACATGAAACGACCTGTTAGACAAAAAATTTTGAATAAAAACAGGCAGGTGCCCTTTAAAACCCATGTCCGACAAATCCGACATTATACCATACTTCCAGGTAGTGTCATATGCCTTTTCAAGATCAAAGAAAATTGCATAGACATGCTGCTTGTTGACAAAAGCATCTCGGATAAAAGACTCAAAGCGGACTAGATGGTCAGTTGTACTACGGAAGCGCCGGAAACCGCACTGGAGGTCTGTGATGAGACCACGTGACTCAAAATGCCACACCAGTCGGGTGTTGACCAAGCGTTCCATAGTCTTACATAAACATGATGTCAAAGCTATTGGCCGGTAGTTGCCCGGGTCGGAAGGATCCTTACCCGGCTTGGGGATTGGCACAACCACAGCCTGGCGCCAAGATGGCGGAAAATGACCGGTTATCCAGATATGGATAAAGGCCTTGAGAAGTACAAGGAGTGAATCCTCAGGCAGATGTGTTAGGCGCTGATAATGGATGGTATCTAATCCAGCAGTACAGTCAGTACATTTCTGCAAGGCTTGCTGCAATTCTGAAAACGTAAAAGGGGCATTATAGTCTTCCAAGTTATCCGATATAAAATCACAAGCAGAAGATTCTCGCTTCTCCTTCTCTCTCTGGAAGAAAGGTGAATAATGCTCTGTTGAAGAATTATGGGCAATGGTGGAGGCCACAGCCTTTTTATCTGTGACCAAACTGGCACCATCTCTAAGATGGCCGACAGAAGCTGAGCCACCCCTGCCCCTAATTCTTCGAACAGCCTTCCAGACTTTTTGGGATGGAGTCCTAGAAGATAAAGATGAGACGAAGCGTCTCCAGGAAGCACTGCGTTCGCATTAAAAAATGTAACGGGCTTTCGCCCGCTGTCTTTTAAATGTTAAAATATTTGCTTGCAACGGATTACGAAAAGCATGTCGCTGAGCAGATTTGCGCATTTTTGGGGCCTTGCGGCACTCTTCATTGAACCATGGTACTCTCGGCTTCCGAGGGACTGATGTGGAAGTTCTAGGGATGGTTTCACCTGCTACGTCCAACAAAATAGAAGTAAAACAAGAAACAGGTTCTTCAGCTGACATGACCACCTCCTCTGTAAGACGAGACTGACAGAGGGAGGCGAACAGAGGCCAGTTAGCTTTCTTGAGATTCCAGCGCCCCACCGGCGAATCCTCCTCACAGCTGACCGATGACAGGACTACTGGGAAGTGGTCACTACCACACAGGTCGTCGTGAACCTTCCAGTCAAAGTCCAGCATGAGAGAAGGATCACACACAGTGAGTCTAGAACAGAACTAGATCCGGAACCTGAGTTAAGAGTATGTAGGTGAGCCATCGTTAAAGACACATAGGTTAAGTTGAGAAAAAACATCTTCTAACATCTGACCTCTGCCATCATAGTGGTCACTACCCCAAAGGTGAGCGTGACCATTAAAATCCCCCATGAGAATAAAGGGAGGGGGCAGTTGATCTACTAAATTAAAAATATCATTGCTACAGACCCGCAGTGATGTTGGCAGGTAAATACTGCATATGGTTATGGTCTTTTTTAAGGTAACCCGAGCAGCGACAGCAGGTGTCGATGCTAACGGGGCTACATTAAATTTGGCTACTAATGAGAAGAGCCACTCCACCCGAGCGCCTCTCTGAATCAGAGCCTTTATGTATAACATTAAAACCATTAAAGGACACAGGGTCAGAAGTCTTCAGGTAAGTCTCCTGAAGAGATATTACTGAGGGGTTATAGAACTTGACTAAAAGACGTAATTCCTCAAAGTTAGCTTGAAAACCACGTCAATTCCACAGAAGCAAAGAGTACATGATTAGGTCTTATCTGGGGGTAAGGAGTTTTTCCCCCCTTTTTGCTTTACCTTGGAAGGAGTTGAAGAAACAGAGGGGGGCCGGCTCCCGGGCCTCCTCTGGTTCTTCGGAGATGAAGGGGGTGGAGCTGCCGCAGCATCAGCAACGACAACTTCCACTCCCTCCATCCGCTCCTCCAGTGCAGCATATTTGTTTTGAAGGGGGACATCAGTGTTCCCCTTCTGGGCCCGTGCGCACAGCGGTCCCATAGATTTCTTAGACCCCTGGTCCTGGGCAGCGTTCCTGCCGCTAGAGTTAGCGGTCTTAGAAGGCTGACCAGAGCCAGAAGCCTTTGGAGTTGACTGACTAACAGGTTTGGGTGGGGGCTGAGGCTTAGGGGCAACAGAAGGCGGCACTACCGGACCGGCAGTGTCCGCCTTCTGCGTTCCCTGGCTCCTCTTCACCACCGGAGGAGGGTTACTCTCCAGGGGCGAGATGAGCCGAGGCTCCGCCCCCAACCAAGAAGTTGGGGTTTGACATGAAAAGTCTTTGGTGGGGCGCTTGCCTGCCACTGCTGCACTGAAAGTATACACTGAGGTGTTAGAGGTTGGGGCAGCCGCAGCTGCACCAGGGCCTTCAACCAGTTTTTTGGCATCCAGAAAGGACAGCCCCTTCTCCACACGCACCTGCTGAATCTTGCACTCGGATATCCAACGAGGGCATTTCTTATCCGAAGCCATATGCGCCCCCTGGCAATTCACACACAGGGGGGTGGCTGTGCAGGATTCAGCAGAGTGTCCGGGCTTAGTGCAACGGGGGCATGAAGCCTCTGCCTGACGGCAGAAAGCACCAGAGGGGGAGAGGGACGTACTTTTTCACTCTCAAGGAGTAGTAACCTCCCCAGATGGTAGTAGGAGGGGTGGGGGTGCCAAACGTCAGGATAATGGTAGGGAGACGGATCTCCCCACCACCTCGCTTGGAAGCGAAGCGCCTGACGTAAGTCACCCCCTGAGACTTAAGGTTCCGTACAAGTTCATCTTCTGACAGTTCTGCCAAAGCTTGATCTTTGATTATGCCTCTTGACGAATTCATAGTCTTGTGGGGAGTGACCTCCACCGGAGTGTCTCCGACGGAAGAGAGCCTCAGTAGCCCGCTGGAGTGTGCCCGGGTACGGCACTCCACCAGCAAGTCACCAGACCTGAGGCGCTGGAAGTCAGGCATGCCAACACGGCTCCTGAGGGTCTCCCCCACCAGAAAAGGATGCAGCTTTCTCCTTCACCTTGCTATGGACAATGAGGAAGTGAGGCCATACGGCCGACGCCTGAGGCGTCGCTTCCTCACAGTCCGAGTCACTGTCATTTCAATGTTGGTGGCTATGTGCCGCTTCTGTGCAAGTTTTTTTTGTTTTGTTTTTTCCATATTATATTAGTAGAGATATTCATCCCCCGGGGGTCCCCGCCCGCCACCAAGCCCAACAAGGGAAAGTGCAAATGTCGGCGGGTCTCCAGCCGACGCACAATGGAGACTGCCCGAAAGATATACTCAAGGGGGTAAGCCCGATTGAACCGTTTGAGCCACCGCCTTCTATCACACTGTTGAATGCTGGGGAATACTGGCGTAAAGCACCTAATCAGCAGCAGAGGCTATAGCATGGTGCTCAGCATAGCAACCCGCATGTCAACAGTGGGATAGGGCTCAACGTGACAAGAGCTGATTGACTAGGCCGGTACGACTAGCCTCCCGTTTAGGTAGAAGTCAAGGCCGAAGTGGAGTGTTGGCACCAGTGAGCCGCAGCCCAAAGGGAACCTCAGCCACCAGGATCCTCTTCTCCCCCGACACGGGTCTCCAAGCACGGCAAACACTTGTGATCCAAAGGACCAAAAGCTCACGAGTATTTTTAAGGACCAATCCAACATGGTACGACCTGGGATAGCACAGCTCCTTAAAAACCGGACCAGTTAAAAAGACTGAACAACATATCTGCTGACATCAAGTCCTAATCCTGGACAAAGATGACACCCGTCTGCTAGCCCACTCAGTCAGTGACTGAGGAGACTACCCACCCACGCCACGTGGAGGCCGGTGCCGAGTGGGCTAAAGAGTGCAGATCGCGCAGCGGAGGAGAGGCATCCAAATCCCAGTTCTCCGCCATCGATCTGATGAAAGCCTGGATCTGATGAAAGCCTCGATCTGATGAAAGCCTGCGTGGTCAGCTCCAGAAATCCTGCACAGGCTAAGGCGTTGCGCACCAGGGTGGCTGTCTGTCCCAGGCCAAGCGGTGTCCGGAGCTTGACGGTCTTGCGGCCTCCTGCCTGTAACTCTGCTGTGTTATCGAGCGAAAGAAGTGGGCAGGAGAAGGCTTACCACTGTTGGCAGAACTTGATATCCACTCCCTCTGGCCACTTGTTGTCTGTGAAAAAGCCTGCATCCGGCATGGGTCCCTGCAGATGGGCGGAGAACGTGTCTGAGAGGTCTTGAAAGCTGGGCGGCTGCGGAAGGGCCTTCAGTCTCTTAGGCTGGTGCGGAGCTTGTACCCAGGCTGAGGCCTTCCTCTTGAGTGGTGGAGCCGGGGGGCAAACCTCCGGCGGGAGAATCCCTGCAATAATCCACGCGGCCACCTCCAACGAGTGTCGAGCCTCCCAACTCGGAGCATCGTGGTTGTTGAACTCGGAGCATCATGGTCAGAGGATGAAGAAGGGTCTGGGGACGAAGGACTTACAGGAACAGGGCCGAAGCAGAGTCCTCTGGGTGCAGGCTGAGAGCGTTGTCCGCGTCCGCCAACTCTGAGGGCCGGGGCTGCGGGGGGGGGGGGGGGGGGGGGGGGGGAACTAAATTCAGAAGGGAGGGAACCTCTGCGCGGAGAGTGCCAGTTCGTAGAGGGAGAGAGGGCGTGAGGACCTGGGTCTACGGGCTCACCTGACGTCGTGACCGAGGCGTAGGGTCCGGAGTCCTGGACCGGCATCCTATTGGATTCCAGCGGTGTGAGTCGTCTGTCCAGCGAGTAGTCCGGTGACTGCTATGTGAATGGCTATGAGGTCTCACTTCCGCTGGCTGGCACCTACTGCGAGGCTCCCGCCGCGGGACTGCGGCTGGCCAAGCTTGCTCCCTGGCCGGAGCGTGTGGATCCTGGCACTGCAGGGGCGGAGGGGAACGTCCAAGGCGTCGTGGGGAGTCCCGCCATCCTGAAGCAGTTCCATCCGCGTGGCTTGAAACAAGGGACGTAATCGGCCACAAGCAGCAACATCCCTCCATCGAACTGTCTGTCGCTGTGGCTCTAGCACTCCCATCGGGTCTGCGGCCTGTCTCGACCCACGGTGTCCATAGGCCCCTGCCAAGGTATGGTCTGGCGACCGTGGTCGCTTGGGACGCCCCTCCCTGGCGCTGGCGGACGAGGACTCAGGCGCCGTGGGTACGTCCGGGCTAGAGGAGGGTCTGTGCGCCTCCCGCTACCACACCCTGGAGTGTGCGGGTAAGACCGTGGTAGACCTACGTGGGTCATCAGTTGGCTTTCCCATGTCGCGAGGCACCTCCCATCGAGCCGGGACTGCGACACAGGAGAGTGTGGTCTGTCTAGACACGCGAGGGCCCGTGGATCTTGTCACTGCGAGAATAGCCGACTTCAGTCGCTTCCGCTCCCTGGCGCTGTCGGACGTAGTCTCAGTCGACCTCTCCAGACCATAGGAGGACTGTGGTGACTCTCGTCGCTTATGCTGCTGCTCCTTGGCGCTGTCGAACGCATTCTCAGGCGACCTCTCCAGACCAGAGGAAGGCTGTGGCGATCCTGACGAGTGGCACTGGCAGAGGGACGTGCGGGGGTAATGGGCAGGGGCGTCAAGAGCATAAGGGATGTCCGACGTGACGAAATCCCCAGAATGTCCGACGTGGCGCGCCGGGCTTTAGTGACTTCAGTCGCTTGCGACGCCGCTCCCTGGCGCTGTCGGACGGGGTCTCTAGTGACCTCTCCAGACCAGAGGAGGGCTGTGGCGACCTGTGTCGCTTCTGACCCTACTCCCTGGCGCTGACAGATAAGGTCTCTGGCGACCTATCCGGACCAGAGGAGGGTCTGTGACGATCACCGATGAGTGGCGCTGGCAGAGGGACGTGCGGGGGTAAAGGGTAGGGGCGCCAAGAGCGTAAGGGGTGTCCGACGTGATGACATCCCCAGAATGTCCGACGTGGTGCCCCAAAGCTGTGACCATGGTGCACAAGTCCCGCATGTCCGTCCAGAAGCACATCCCGAACAGGGCAGGCACCAAGCATGTGTGTCACTCGGCCATTGGAAATCCCCACACTTGGGGCAGGTCTAAAGCTGTGAACTGCAACACAGAACACACCTGTAACAGTCGACCGTGCGTGGCGCCGAGGCCACGTGAACTGAGCTCACGGCCTTATTCTGAGCTGGACCAAGTCAAAATTTTACAACACATTTCCTCCGAAAATGCCAGAGCCTGTCCTCAATTTCTTGCGGCTGGTGGCATTAACTGAGGCCTTACCTCGGCATCTGTAGCGAAGGCTGAAGAAATTCTGAAAAACACGTAATCCCGTCCTGATTGAAGCTTGCGCAGACTGAAACCGGCAACCTTATCCCAGGAAGCAAAGTGTTAGACTGGCGAGACCGGTCCCGTCACGTGAGGAAGAAGGGGATGCTATCCAGGGGTTTGCTAGACTTACTTCCCTGGTTGTGTAGCAACACACAGCGTTTTTTTTAGGCTGAAATCAGTAAGCTAAGTGTACCTTCCTATTAGTAATGCCATCGGTATAGTTTTTGAAGAAATAAATTGTTTTTAGGTTTTGGACGATTCATGTTCACTTCAGAGCCAACCTGAGTGATGAATGCAAGCCACCTTTAGCTCGACTAACAATATTATGTTTGTTTTACAATTGTTTTGCTTATTAATCACTGCACTAACAAGCAACGCCATTCTGATTTTGAAAACATGTGACCAGCTCCAAAGGTGGCTTTGATTGCTAAAATTTGCTGGTACATCCTTCTTTTCACAATCCAATAAGTAGACATGTAACACAGGCTTTCTGCTACTTCTGGTACTGTCAGGAAACTCCTGCGTAGCAAAGAAAAAAGAGCAGAAAGGTACTCATTTTACTGCAAATGTCTGATTAGTCCATTGTGCAGCCTTCTTGTAAGACAGCATGTGTGATTGATCTTAGGAAAGATCTGACATTTATTTGAGTTATTGTGGATAAGAATTACGTACCTTTTTATTAGGATTCATTTTCTTATGCACGGAGAATTGCGATCGATTTTTGTTGTGATGCGTAGTCTCACTACAATGTTGTAAAGTTTGACCTACATTAGCAGGGTCACAATCTATCTAGTGACCTCATATATGATGTCAAAGTTGTTGGCAACATTTGTAACATTGTATCAAAGACACCTAGATGGTAGTGGAAATTTGTAGTTATTTCTAAAACATTCTTTTATAATGAATACCAATGAGTTTTGGTTACGTTTTCTTTTCTGATGGGTCGATTTGTGTGAATTTGCTGGATTATTCTGGAAATCTGTAATAGTATTAAAGACCGTGTTAGGAATGTGTGTACATTGTATGAGAGACGCAGTGTGTCAAAAGTGTTGATGCATTGTAGAGGAGACAGTGTATCAGTGTTGGTGCATTTGTGGATGCATTGTGCCGAGATCACATCGCTGCAATAAAATATTGTTGGAACTGTTACTCCAGTGTGGTCTACAACCTTATGCCATGTGTGACGAGTCGCAGCTCAGCGTGCGTCTGGCGTGATTGCATCATACTATGACTACCACGTAACAGTGTGTGTGTGGTGTGTGTGTGTGTGTTTGCAGTTGCCAAATCCACAATATGTATTAGTATTATCTTAGTTTATGTGTGTTTTATGTTTGTTTTATTTGAGCCAAAGA
Source organism: Semisulcospira habei (assembly GCA_036245525.1). Taxonomy (NCBI): domain Eukaryota; kingdom Metazoa; phylum Mollusca; class Gastropoda; family Semisulcospiridae; genus Semisulcospira; species Semisulcospira habei. Next base: position 175,084,974 of record BTPG01000008.1, on the reverse strand, counting down.
AATTTTTCCATTTTATGCTCGTTATTTAACAGACAATAAAGTTAATTTATTCTATACATTACAATTAGTTTACCTTCCATTTAGTAGAATGAGATGCTTGACCATGCAAAGACTACTTGGTAAACCATTAAACTTTCATAAATTGTCATCATTAATCAGCTGTTTACTGATATGCTGCAACCAAAATCCTTGATCAGCACAAACAATACATTCAGGGACAACCCTGGTATTTTAAAGGATACAAATTCTCTAATGAGTCAATATCATCCTGTCTCTTTTGTGCTTGCATTTCACGCTGTTCTTTTGCATAGCGCCGCAGGTCCTGAATTCTTTCCTTCTGTATTGCCAGGCCATCCTTGAACAGATTTTTAAAGATCTGCAACAGAAATAAAGCCCGTGTTCACAAGATACAGAGATGTCAGGACAAGAATACTTGGCATGAAAATAAAGATGGCTATCATGGCACAACTGACATAATCCTTGCACAAAACACTTTCTTTCAATAATACATAAAGACGTACTGTGACAGCCTGCCATGATGATGATGATGATGATAGAACTTTATTGCCATATGTAACAATACATTAGGAAATAGTTGTGGTGCCGCGCAACATAAAATGAAAAACATTAAACACATCAAAATCTAATTAAGCTACTCACGTGCACACACACACACACACCTTATGCCTTAGTAACTAATGTGGTCTAAGCATAAAGGCAATAAACACGATTTCACAGTAACACAAATTACATAGGACATACCGTAATATAAAACTGAACACATCCACTTGCATCATAGACACAGCAGTGCAGTTGGCCCTATTTGGCCAGCCGCCTGCTGCTGTGGTATGCAGTCGCTTCCCGCTGTCAGCAGGCTATTTAGGTCACTGTCGGCATAAACTATTCCTTCTATAATCTATGTTGTGGGATTCCTGTGTGTAATGTTCTCTAACTCTGCTTCCTCAGTTATCTGCATACCCTGAGGGATGTTTGACAGCAGATACACTTAGTAGTAGGATGTTGGAAGAGCATTCTCTTCTAGTATCATAAACAGTCCTTCCAGTCAGTATAACTAGACGCGCGCTAATGATTAATTGCTGCCGATGGCTTATCTTGTAGTCGAGTCAGTTTCACCCGACCGCTCCGTAACTAAAAGTGTGTTCTGCACAGCTGTGTACATAAAGTATTGTGCTGATAGCTGGGCAATACTATATATACATTACATTAAACATGGCATGTGAACCTCCAATGTATTGGTCACAAGGCTGTGAGAACCTTCTAAAAGGGGCACTCAATAGGTATTTTGATGTGCTAAATCTAAAGGAGTAGTCTCTTTGAAAATTCACTGTCTTACATCATGTACATTACGTACACAATTTCAAATGCCTATGTGATACGGTCGTTCAGATAGAGACTTCTGCATGTCTCCAAGATGTAGCTGTTCCTGTTTTCGGAGGGAAGCATTTAGTCAGTTTGTTTTTTGTTGGGGCATGAGCAATTACCTTGCACCTGTCGTAACCTTGCTTGTTACTGGGAGTCATATAGATTTTTCAAAAATAAATTTTAAATTAGAAGAAAATGGACGAGACCCAGATGGCTCTACAATTGAGTCCTGTCTTAACACAGGTTCAAACGATGACTAAGACTAAAAGTCCAGGTCGGATAGAGGCCGGGAAAAGATTAGCTGAATATAACAGACAAAAAAAATTACAGCTTCAGGCATTAACAGAAAAGGCTTATGTAACTGACCCACCATCAACAGCCCCAGCACCAGTGTCACTACCGTCAGGACCAACACCCTCACACCCCCCTCAAAGTGAGAGACAAACAACTGAGTCTAAACCTAAAACAACAAAATATATAGTTGCTGGATTTGTTGTCGGATTTGGTTATGTAGTTACCAATTATACAAAAAATACAAACCAAACACTCGAACAGTGTCCAAAAAATTAAACACTCCAAAAACAAAAGAAGAAGTCTCCACATTACCAGCAACACCCAAAGCCGTGGACCCATTTTACATGCAGTAAATAAATTTATTATTTTAATTTTTGTGGCATAAGAAAATGAGTGACACAAAGAACATAATGAACCTCGTCTACCACTCTGCCATAATAAGTGGGCTAACAGTTGCTTATTCTATGCTGGGAAAAAGTCTTCTCAAAATGAAATCAGCAGACTTGAGTAGATTAGACTTCGAAGACAGTGCTAAACTAGTAGCAGTTGTAACAGCGTCAATTGCTACAAAAGACTTTCTCGTCAAGCAAGGAATTATTCCAGAAAATGTTTCTATGTAAATAAAAATATGACAACTATAGCTACTATGATTGGTGGGGCCGTTGTTAACACACTTGCTTTCAGTGGATCAAACTATCTCTTTTCCAAAATGGGTAGAGAGGAATCAGCAGAAGAAATGAAGCGTCACAATGAGGCGTCTGAAAAACTAGCTCAAGCCCAGCAGGATTATGAGAAGCAAAGAATAGAGAAACTTGATTTCATCAATGAAAAACTCAGACTTGAAGGTTACGCACAGCATACATTTTGAAATGTTGATGACGCGATCAAAGAATATTTTCTTGTTACTGGCGAAGACATGACCATCCCGCAACCAAAACTTAGTGACTACTATCAACCAAGCCCAGAACAAAGAAATGGAGAAATAATTTTTGTTCTAGTAGGAATGACATTTGCATATTTTACAGGAGTTTTTATTGCTAGAAGAAATGACCGACGTCGGAAATAAACTATCAAAAATATATTACTCTCCAATTGGCTACTGGAAAGGGAATACTGCAATAGAGAAATTACATGCGGCTGTGGGCGGTGATGTTACACTCGAACAAATAAAACAGTGGCTCAAAAAACAAGTTATTTGGCAAATATATTTACCTGCTCCAAGAAAAATAACAAGACCTCATTTTTGTAAATACTACCCCTAATGACACGCATCAAATGATATTCTGTTCCTGCCACATGATACAATAAGAAAGAAACGATACAAGTATGCATTAACTGTTGTCGACATAGCTTCAAGGTATAAGGAAGCCGAACCCATAACTGACAAGAATGCTAGTATGGCAGCCACTGCGTTAATACAAATATATAGTCGAGGACCTTTAAAATATCCTAGGCTTGTGTAAGTCGATGACGGATCTGAATTTAAAGGCGCTGTTAATCAATTATTTGCAAAGCATGGTGTGCTAGTGCAGTGAGGCATACTAGGTGTGCACAGGTCACAGGCAATTGTTGAAAACTTTAACAAGCAATTATCAGAGAGACTTTTCAGCTATCAGTATTCTAAGGAACTCATGCATGATGCTCGAAACACTGAGTGGGTTAAGAGATTACCGTCTGTGATAAAAGCAATGAATAACGAGGGCCAGCTTAAACCTGTTGATGCTATTAAATTAAAAACAATACAGTCAGGGTCAGAAATAAAAACAAAAGCGCCAGACACAAGCTTGTTTACAAAACAGGTGAGATATTTATATCAACCTGGCGAGGCCGAGAATGACGTCAGACGTAGGGCAACTGATCCAATATGGTCTACATCTGTCCACAACATAAAAAAAATAGTTCCTAGCGCTAATGCATCGATTTATTATCTATATGAGCCTGCCCCTCAGAGGGCATTTGTCAGAGAAAAATTACAGATTATTCCTCCAGACACTGTTACACAATTTTAATCATTTCATCAACTAATTCATCGATTAGTTCATCAACCAGTTCAATGGCTATTTCTTCAGATATCATGGCTTGACTTCGCGAAGATTCTATAGGGCTTGCCCACGTTGTCTGCAGGATTTCTTCAGATAACTTAAGCGCAAAATGCCCAGGTGCATAAGCCTTTTCCTTAGTGTGAAACACTCGTTTTGTGTCCCCAACTGCAAGAGACTTTTTATGTGTTTGGATCATTTCAATATTGTGTCTATTTGACCTCAGTGTCTTGTTTGGATAATCAGGCATTAGTTCTCCATCTAATACTTGCTTGTAATGTTCATGACGGATGTCTTTATTTTTTTTAATCGCTTTTTTTTTTTATACCTTTGGCTTTTGACTGACTACCTTTTTGGTGCAGTATGGAATACATTTTTGCTCTTAGTCCAACGTACTCAACTATAGGCACTCCATTTAGTTCGTCTTTAAATTTCCCGGGCACTTTTTTGTTTTGTGTGCTGTATAGTGGGTGATCCTTGGGATAATCAGACGTGTTATACATATGCAACTCTGTTTTCATATCTTCATAAAAGTCTTCAGTAGGCACATCAATGATCATAAAGTCAGTGTCAGTGTATAACAGTCGGCACTCAGGATACTTCGGTTTAAAGTAATCATAGTAGAATTCAAGCATCAATAATTTTGATAACTCAAGTATTGCCATACCAATGAATACTGGCTTGTCCAGTTTAACAATCTTTTTTTTGAGTGTCACTGCATACAATGATGGTTGAAACTCTTTATACCCTGTGTATTGTGGCTTGCCCGTAAGTTTAATTGCACCTGACTCAGTTGTGACCAGTCTCACATCTTTGCGGTGATGAGGATTTTCCATTGTCTTACCAAAACAGGCATTGTTCATAAGCTTAAAGAAGTCTTTGTCAAATGCAGTGTTAACATCCCTTGCATGGAGGGTTGCGTTTTTCATTATGTAATCTTTCATGAAAGCACTTTGATCAAATTTAATACCTCTGTGAACTTTCTTTAGTACTAACCCATGTCTGATGTAAAACTGCAGCAATCGATAGTGACAAACATAATTGAATTTGTCATTCAAATTTGGCACAAGTTTAGTGTCTTCTTTTTTCCCCGTCAAACTCATTTTCTCAACTGCTAATGGATAATCATTGTGGTAATCATGTAGGTGGTGTGGGTACTCCAGGTCGACTTCAAAGATCCAACCCTTTTTGTGATTCTGGTCATAATTCATAATTTCGTTTGTTAATTTTTTTTATATCACACTGTGACAAATCATGTAGACGAAAATTTTTCAAGGGCAATAACTCACACATCGCAAAGCCATACAAATTGTTAGCGTCCAAGTACGTAATAAATGACCTTGACCTCAAGGGGTCAAAGACATCAAGATATTTGTTGTTGGCTTTGGCATAGTTGTTTGTGGCTATACTAATGCCTCCCCTTAATCCGCGTTCCACCATTTCACCCATCGTACGATCAGACAATAGGTCTATAGATATCTTGCTGGATTTCAAAAATGCATCCCATGTCATGCCAGGACTAGTTATGTAGCAAGCTGGGTCAAGACTGTAGTGTAACAAACCCTTTTCACGATAACTTTCAAATACGTCTGCTAGCAAACAAACGTCAGCTTTCAAGTACTGGTTATGGTAGTCGCCAATCGTTTCACACCCTAGTTTATCCCATGCATTGAGAGCGTGCTGGTAATCAGAGTCAGAAATACCTTTGCCATTTAGTGTAGAATAAAATGCCTCTTTTGGAGGTAGTCTCCTTTCCTCAAACACAACCCATTTATCAATGTACTCATAGGGATAGATTCCTTTGTTGATCAATTCTGGCTCATCGTAATTGGAAACCCAGTCAATCCTTCTGCCAGACTAGCAAGCCCTAAAGACAAATGTTGCATGGAGTCATAAAATGCTAATTTGTCCAACCTAAAGGTCAAGTATTTCCCAGTTGTCTGGGCAATACAACTAATTTTATTGTAAGACTCATCCACAGCCTTCATGATAATATGTGAATCATATCCTTTGAGATTGTGGAAAAAGATAGGCAGTTTGTATGCATGAGGATGTATTTTTAGTTTTAAGTTGCAATCACCATGTGCAGCACCTCTGTAACGTCCTGTTATGTGCTCATGGTCGCGAACTTTATTACCCTTCAGAAGTTGTTCACAACCTCCCAGGGGTTGTTCATAAATCCAACATATCTCTGTCGTATCAAAATTCTGTTTGTCTTCTTCTGTCATCACCAAAGGTATTTGACACTTTTCCAGATACTGTACTATCTGGCTATACAGTTGTCTCATTTCTGTTAAAAACTCAGCTGCTGCATTTTCACCTTTGTAGATAACAGGTTCTTCATGCACACCATCTGACCTAACAAGAATGTATCCAAAAGAACACACCACTTGGTCACTCAATTTTACAGTCTTTGGTAATGATTCTGGAACAGGACCCTCATATGGTACAACCAGTGATTCAAAATCAGCATACACTACAAATGGCAGCTTTTGTTGATTACCATGGTTTTTAAAATAAACCTTGCTGCCAGGATCTGGATACCTAAGTACTGTTTGAATGTCATCAGGTGACCTGCAATGTTTAACATGTTTGTGTGCTACTTCAATAGAGGAAACCTTTGTAAACATTTCTTACAAAATTCCTGTTTACACTTGTTTTGTTGTATGCCCATGAATTTGACGTGACATACTCCTGATAATTGTGTAGTGGAAGTTATCACCGGAGCCTATTAATAAAAGGTCAACATGCTTATCTTCTGGCTGACCGTAGGTGGGGGCAAGTGGTGATACTCTAATTGGTTGTAACTTGTTCTCAGACTCATTACCCCATTCACAGATATACCAGGATTTAGTTTTTCAAACAAATCTATGTCCTCCACTTTAACAGGAAAATCTATGCCACTGAAGTTGAGTTCGTTTTCAAATTTGGTGTAGATACGCGATCAGGTCTTGTTTTTACAAAGTGTAGTTTGGCAAGCACACACCACATGAAACAGAAATTATCATTGTTCTGAATATTGACTACAGCCTTTTTGTTTGCAACCTCAGTTGGCAGTGGCAACCATGATTTGCCTAAAATAGGATGATATCTTGACTGCTTCAGTTGCAGTTTATGTCCACGACCTTCATGCCAACCAGACCCCTTCATTTTTGCTCTGTCAATTGCTTCTAGGAAGTCGGGCAACAGTCTTTCTCTAAACACGTTTTCCAATTCTCTTCTCGAATTAACTGTGTGTTGTCTTGTCGAGATATACGAAACAATCACTTCACCATCTACCCTAGTAAATTCTATTTCCACAAGAATCTGAATCTTTACACTACCGGAAAGACCGAAAAAGATCTTTCTATTGATTCATAGACACTGTAAATGTTTGATATAGGCAAGACTGTTATGTGAAACATGTTTCTTAAGCCCGACGAACCAGACGAGCTTTGGGCATTGTCCGTCATTTTTATTTGTCTGACAAAATAATAAATAGAAAAAATTACACCATGTGTAATACCACTTTATTGACTGTAACACCTACAATAAACAGATTTAGTTCACATAGTTGTCTGAATATTTGTTTACACACTGTCTCAAACAAATGATCATCAACTGCAAAGGTATGTGTCTTAAGATCAACAGGCATGTACTCTACAAATGGTAACTCCTCAAATATTTCTAAAGTCATTTGATGACACATAAATCATCACAGGTGTTGATATTGGTGTTTTGTCCAGCTGTTTGAAATCTGTTTTTAACTGATCAAAGTGCTGGATATATCTGAAGCAGTCTGTTACATTGATCACGTTGTCTGTCATTTTTATTTGACCGACAAAATAATAAATAAAAAATATTAATGCTGGCACACTTTGTGTAATACCACTTTATTGACTGTAACACCTAAAAAAACAAACATTTATTTTTTTTAGTTGCTGGTGCATGTGTTCGCACACTTTTATAAACCAGTCATCATCAACTTCAAAGTAATTTGTCTTAAAATTACCAGCAAAGCACCCTCCAAATGGAAACTCATCAATATATTCCAAAGTCACATTATATGTCACATATATGACCGCTGGTACCGCTATTGGTGTTATAGCAAGCGCAAATGGGTTTTTGTAATGTGTTCTTATCTCTTCAAAGTGCTGGATATATCTAAAGTAATCTGTAACATCAACCACTTGCTCTTGTCTGTCCATTTTTTATGGACAAACCAAAAGACTAAATTAATTTACTAACCCATACCCTGTGGGCTGATCTGTAGTCAATTTCAGTTTGTTTTTCACAATGTCTCGTTCATGTTTATTGGGGATTACATCGTTTTCTCTGAGACAGTCTTCAAAGCTGTCATGATCCTTACAGTAAAACAAACAGATAAACTTTAGTTGCTCACGAAAATCTTTCAGTACAGCATTATATTTTTGAGTGAGAATCCATACACTGATATTTGCGTGTCTGCCACTAAAAGCAAGTTCTGTCAGTGTGTTTCTCTTCTTAACAATACCCTTCTCTGCAGAGCAGTCATCGACTATGAACAGGGTTGGCTGTCCTTCAAATTGCTTGTAAAAATACTGCAGGTAGTCTTTCATTTTTTTTCTCAGGGTCGACTAAATAGATGTTATGATCAGTCCAAGTGAATAAACGGTTGTGATAAGCTCTGTTGTGTTTAATAGTAGGACAAAATATCACAATGTTTTCAAAATGATAGATGTATCTTGTTTGAAAGAGGTTAAGAACAAATTCAGTTTATCCACAGCCTGTGGCACCACAAAATAAGCCGCAGTGTGGGTCGAGTGTCATCAAGTTCATTTTAAAATACAATATAATTTTAATACAGAGCACCACTTAGCCTGCTTTCTGCAATATTGAGTTGTGTGTCATAAATCAGATACAAATATATATTTATTGCTCCAGCGGTTTCAGTCTTTTTTTGTATCAGGATTGTGATTCCGTCACTGCCGTTTTCGACAGTTCGACCTGACCCATGTAGGTAGTCGTCATCTGTACTATGCAGGTCTAGCCAAAGTGCATACTTGTCTGTCAGGTATTGAGCGATTTTTACGTCATACAGATGTAGATCTTTGCAAGATATGTTTGCTGGTTTTTCTCTAAGCCTTCCACCCGCAAAATACTTTGTGATCTCGTCATAGTGCTGGTAAGGTAACATTCCTGAAGCATACACTTGATTAGGACGCCCTTCAATAGTACAGGACAAATGAGTAATCTTTGGATTACAGAATTTTTCTGAATCCCGTCCGTATGGACTCGTCGGTTTAACAAACAACATAAGAATGCCTTTTAGTGACCTAGCAGGTGTGTTCAAATTGATGTTCCAAACTGTGTCTTATCACATGATCATAATAAATCGGCACTTTTGTCTGGTACTGATTTTGAATGAGAGTAGCTAGATGAGCATGTGTGACAATTTCATATTCTAAGGAAATGTTAGAGATCTTGTATGTTGCGTCTGTCAGTTGATTTAATAACTTTGGAGTAGTCATTAAAGATTAGTTCAAAACTCATTTAGTGCTCCTTGGTAATAAGGCAAATGCGCTGTTAGGATTTCAAATTCAAGTGGAATGCAAAATCTATTTCCATATGTTTCTGCCACAATAACGTCATTGGCTTCTGTTGTTGATTTATCTGCTGCATTGATTCTGAGTTTGGCAACATTATCAGACTGTATACCTTGATAAATACGGTCTTCTCTTTCTTCTCGAGTGAGCCACAGATCTTTGTAACAGTAGAATACATCAGCATCGTCAAGACTAAACACTTCTTGTCCTTCAAGTTTAACTTTAATAGTCTTTATACTTGCTCTGCCAAGGTTTGCCAACTAGAGTTCTTTCGTCATCCGTGTCCGATGAAAGTTCAATATTAAAAGCAAGGCGTGCAGTACCAGGAACAATAACGGCATTGGGACCTAAGTTAGGAAATTTGACAGTAAGAATTTGATTTTGATCTATGGAGCTAGGATTGTTAGTGATGACAATTGATTGCCTAATGCCCTTAACACCAAGAGGTTCACGTAGTTTTCTGTATGGGTCTAACTTCGATCCGTAGGACTGTGTCATTTTATTATGCAAAAATAAAAAAATAAATTAATAAAAACAATGACAGTGGGAGGATTTGGTCATGAAGATTTTGAAATGGATGACATGAATGTCTCTGATTCTAGTGTTACAGATATGACTGGAATGGGAAATACTTCTAGTATGTATCGCGAACTGTTACAAGACAAAGTGAACTCATTTTATGATAGTGTTGGTGACCGCCCAGAAGTTATAGATCCTAATCAGTTTGAATATGATAAAGGTCACTTATTTATAAAAACAGACAGAGGGAAAGTACAATTGGACTTATATAAAAGATCCTGCTAAATTTAAAGCTTTAAGTTCAATTAGAACTAGTGTTGGAGGTAACTCTGGGTTGGTAAGGTACCTTGGTATTGAAGAAAAAAAGTTGTCACCTCGAATTGCTAGTGCTCTTCACGACGTGCAAACAAGGTTGCCAACGGTACAACAAATTGAAATGGCAGAAGTAACAAAACTGCCAGAAATAGCAGACAAGGTGATACAAGAAACATCATTTACAGAGGGACAAATAAATGAGGCTATGAAAACAATGGGTGACTCTCCTTTGACAATGCGGGAGTTAGTGGGGTGGGATAAATCACTGCAGTCAATCAGAGGTGAGCTTGTGAATAATGTAGCCAAACTAGGAGAGCTTGATAAATACATAGAAAGAGAAAAAGAAAAACTAGCTGAAGCAGACAATGGGAATGATGACATTGAAATAAAAGAAAGAATACAACACAGGTTAAATGATTTGTATATAGAAAGATCCGCATGGTTAGAAGTAATTGAAATAGGAAAAGGAAAACTGAAACACAGGTCAACAGGATTAGAGAAACTATACAGAAAATACTTCACGAAGACACAACTTTGGCTGAGAGATTGAAAACACTTTTCAGAGAGCAGGGTATCACAATTGCAAGTTTAATTACTGCTCTTGGATTTATTATCAGTACTGTTGTGTTAGCTGTAGTGGGTGGTGGTGGTGGAAGCCCTCCTCCTCCAGCACCTCCAGCTCCGACTGACCCAAAAGATTTAGAGACGTGGGTAAAAAAACAGTTGTCAGACATATCAGACTTGCTTCAGAAATTGGCTGTAAAAGCAATGGATGCTTTGCCTGGCATAATAGGTAGTGTTGTCAGTCGGCTGATTAGTACAGCAGCAAAGGTAGTAGGGTTTATGGCGGAGCATGTGTGGGTCTTTTTGGTGACAGTAAGAGGGTTAATCATAGGATATTTAATGAAACAGGTAAAGAAGTAATATTCCTAATCCAGTAAGGCCTATTACCAAAGCAGTTCTCTCTGACTCATGTGTGTTAACTGATGATTGTTCCGGGGCTTGTGTTACTGGCTGTACGGGTGTCGTTGTCAGTGTCGGGGTCAGTGTCGAGGTTGGGGACGGGGCTGTTACTGTCTATACAGGCAGTTGCGTGACTGGTGATATTAATGGTTTTAATGGTTGTAGGTGTGTGGTTGTTGGGCTCAAGTTTACAGATTGATTGAGTCCTAATTTCTGATCACGCCTTGCAACAATTATTTCGTTATTATAATTTGTTATTGTCCCCATTTGGAGTTGAAGGTCAGATGGCAACATGTATAGCCCAATGCCAACTACAAAGTCAACTTTTGATCTAGCATATCTGAGAACGTCTTGGTAGTGTTGTATGCTAGATGGGAGGTCTACTACTGATTTGATCGAGTCTTCTAGGTTTGCAAGAAACTGTATAACAAACCAAGGGGAATTACTTGCAAGAAACTGTTTTTGTGCTTCAATTTTGCCACTCCCATTTAAGATATTCGATTTTGTTTGAGCTTGTGCTCCTAGTATACACCACACATATGTTCTGATAGACTCATTTATGCGCTCAACTCCTGCTTGAGTAAACCCGTCGCTCCTGTCTAAGACAAATGTGGTCCAGGCATTAGACTGTTTCTGTTCAATTGAACCTAACCAGACTTCAGATTTTGATGAGAATGAAGAGTAGGGAGGCCAGTAATCTCGAGGGTATTGTCTGTGATTCATAGCATAATACAATGTACCCATGCCTTTGTGATCATCAAGTTTTTGTGTAAAGTCATACTTTGTACTAATGTTAAATTCATTACAGATGCGTTCAAATGCTTTCATATCCATGGGATTAAACTGGTTAAAACTTGAAAGAACTAAGCAATACTGATAATGTTCACAATGGAAAGCCTTCAACTTTGTTGAAATGTGTGTCAACTGGGACTGCTCCTTATTGCGAAAATGTAGTTGTTAGATTTCCTAATTCTCAGTTTAAAAAATTAGGCTCCAGTTTCTTTGAATCATTGTGTTTACATGTAACTAATCAGGATGACAAACCAGTTCAAATGTATGATTTTTATGTTGTGTTGGAAGTTAAATAAATTTTATTTTTGCTAAATAAAAAAATGAGCGGTCTTGGTCCAAAGCCGAAAATTATACCAGTTGCCTGTCCATCAATAGAGTTAAAAGATTTGGCTGACGTGCAAGATTTTGATAAAGAAGGTGAGGTAGGAGAGGTGTATGGCCTTGAACTTGTTTCCGTTGGATTGTACAAGCGGAAAGTAATCGATGACATGAAAGACGGCACAGAGAGACCGATTCCAAAACTTGGTCAGCTGCGTGATGTCACTGTTCCTACTCCGCCTGTAAATAATGCGCCCTACAACTTAATACATGTGGGTAATAAGTGGGTAGTTTCACCTTAGCCACCTGAGCCGCCTCCAGCACCCACAATTGACTGAGACATAAAGATGGTTGATTGATTGTACATTGATTGTACATTGCTTAACGTCCCGACAGCAACAAGACTTTCTCAGGACGTGCCTGCACTGCTTGTGAAAAAAAAAATAAACAGAAAATTGAATGTATGTCGCCAGCCGGTCAAATACGTTAAATAAACCTACAACATGGGGCCTAAATAAAGCTAAGACCATTTAGCAACACACATCCAATATCAAGAGCTACAGGCAGTGCAGATTGTACATTGATTGATTGTACATTGCTTAACGTCCCGACAGCAACAAGGCTTTCTCAGGACGTGCCTGCACTGCTTGTGAAAAAAAAACTAAACAGAACATTGAATGCATGTCGCCAGCCGGTCAAATACATTAAATAAACCTAACACATGGGGCCTAAATAAAGCTAAGACCATTTAGCAACACACATCCAATATCAAGAGCTACAGGCAGTGCAGACAGTAGGGAGAGTTTTAAAAAGGCAAATACAGGTGAATGGACAAAGCGTAGACAGAAACACATGCCCCAGAATAGAGAGAAAAACCCACCCTGTGGGGCTGACCAGGGTGACCCTGGGAACTAAAAAATACCTAACCCCACCCAAGTCCCCCAGGGCAGACCCGGGTGGGGGTGACATAAAGATGGAATTTATAAGTCCTTATGTATACACTGATGACGAAGGCGCCTTAGTATTCAGAAAAGTTGTTAACTCTGGACCTTTGATTGTTAGCCTTGTTCCAAGTTTTACACAAGACAATTATAGCAGAGATAAATTAAAAATACAAGAGTACGAAAAAAGACGGTATCTTCTTACGCATAAAAAGGGCAGATCAAATGCAAAAATTGTGTTTGCACCAGCAAACTTTACCATTGCAAGAGAAGCGACAATAGTATTTGAAATTATCATGAGATCTGTAACTTCTGCCAAAGAAACAGATATCGTGCAGGGAATCAAACTTACGTGGGATGAAACATTGGCAGAGTCAACAAAGGTTTTTATTGCTATTAGAAAAAATCTTGATGTTTTTGAAGTTTCGAGCAGTATTCCAGCTGTCAAGATATTGGTTGACAAAATAACTTTTGTTTTTCTAAGTTTCATAAAACTAGAACACATTGATCTTGTTTTGTTTTATTACGACAGCAAATTGTATACTTTTGACGAGTTGCAAAATGTAATCGCTGATTAAATAATAAAAAAATATTTGTCATAAAAAATGGTAGCACTGTATCCACAAATACCACCTGAGCCGCTTGAGCCTACTGTGCATGATGAAACATTACAGGCAAACTCGTTTCGTTTAATGAATATTACAGAAGCATTTAAGTATTTGGAAGGAGAACAGGCAAAATACTCCAGGTGTAAAAGATGGTATAAAACGGTTTTCAATTCTGTACACAACACATCAATGGTAGTGGGTGTGGTTTCAGCTGGATTATCTGTAGGAGGTATAGCCCTGTTTGCAACGGGAATTGGAAGTTTAATTGGAATTGCTATTGAAGGTGTTGGCGTTGCCACAAGCATGGCATGCCTTGGTATGGAAGCCCTTAACAAAAGATTTCATACAAAGTTACAGAAGCATGAAGCATTGAGTACGCTTGCTGGAGCTAAGCTGAGCAGTATGAAACTTATTATCAGTAAGGCTTTAGACGATAATAAAATTGACGATCACGAATTTAATTTGGTTAGTTATTTGGGTTTAACGCCGAGCAGGCGACTAAGGCCATCTCACGGCGGGATGGGTAAAAATCTGGTCAGCCAGACTAAAAGTAAGGTCTTAAGACAAGATGTAAATATAGATTAAAAATCTCAGGCTAAAATGTCGCACATGTCTGGAAAAGAAACGTCTACAGACTCTCAAAAAGGGCAAATAAAAAAATTCACATAGTCTATGAATGCTCAGATCTTGTTAAAAATATTGCATTCTCTCAAAAAATTGAAGATTTTGTCCGGGGGAACATCCCGGAACAAAACCTTCAAGGAGTCTGCTGTGAAGTGTTTATATCTGGTGTCAATTAGGTCAGCACAATACAGCAAAAAGTGTCGAACAGAAAACTGCTCATCACAGGCAAAACACCATGGACGCTCATCCTGTTTAAGTAAGTAAGAGTGCGTAACATATGTGTGCCCGATGTGGAGCCGAGCAAGGACAGTCTCCTCACGGCGGCTGCCGCAGCGGAAAGGTAGACTGTCAGACAACTTAGGAAGAGCTTCATGAAGCTTGTTCCCTTCCTCTTTGTCCCACTCGGACTGCCACTCGCGGGCTATGTACGCACTAATAACAGGTTTAAAATCACTATAGACAGTCTGTGTGTCAGGGACAGGGTCACTGCGGGCACTGTTGGCAGCAGAATCTGCGATTCTGTTGCCTTCGATGCCCACATGGCCTGGGACCCAAATAAAAATGATGTCATAATATTCCTTCATCAAGTCCGCGTAGAGCTCTCTAATCTGCACCAGCAGTGGATGGTCTGTTCCCGCGCCCTGAAGGGCCTGCAGGGCAGAAAGAGAGTCAGACAGAATCAGGAAGTTCCTTTCCCGAGACTGATAGGCATGCTTGAGTGCTAGCAGAATGGCCTGCAGTTCTGCACTAAATACAGAGGAATGGTCAGGGAGACGGAGCTTAAATGGGCGTCTAGGATGGCGAGAGGACACTGCAGCCGCAGCCACTCTTCCATCCTCAGACTTGGACCCATCCGTATAAAGACGACAATAGCCAGGAAAAATTGAAAGGAGTTCATTGAGGCTCTGTTGGTATATGGCTGGTGGAGTACAATCCTTCCTGTGGGCAGTCAAGTCCAGCAAGATGTCAGGAACTGGTAGTAGCCAGGGTGGAGTGACGTGTTGCAGAGATTCCGAAACTTTGTCCAGGTCCACTCCGGCCGCCTGCAGATGAGGTCGGACACGGAAGGAAAGTGGACGGACAGCTCCCGGATGGGCATCGTAAATCTCTGCAAACGACGGGTTAAAAACACAATCATAGGCAGGATTTTCTGGATGGGCCTTCAGCTTCAGAACGTAGCTGAGCATGAGGCGGATGCGGCGGAGCCTGAGAGAAGGCTCCCCTGCCTCTGCATACAGACTAGGAACTGGAGATGTCCTGAAGGCTCCCAGACATATGCGCAGACCTTGATGGTGAATTGTGTTCAGACGCTGCAGAACAGACTTGGAAGCCGAGCCATATACCACAGAGCCGTAATCCAGTTTGGACCGAACAAGGGCCCGGTACAGTCGAAGTAAGACGATGCGGTCTGCACCCCAGTGAGTACGACCACGAATTTAAGAGAGTGCAGGATGATTTGGCCAATTACAAACAACAGAAATCTGAAATACAGAATAAGATGTGTAGTCAACCCGTGAATGTTGAAGAGCTAAAGAAATCTTTTTTAGAAGAAGGGGAAAAAAATAGGGGTAGAAGAAACAATGAAAAAAGTTCAAGGACTTTTAAGCAAGTAATTATCAGTTTTGGTAATCCATTATTTTTGTCATACTTTTCGCAAAGAGATGTCATACCTTTCACGCCTGCCTATTTGACGCCATCAGCTCCACCACCAGAGTACTATTGAAAAAAAGTTTTTTATTGTCCTTGTAACTTGAGAAATCTGTCTGAGTAAGTTGCTGACTTGGGGTAAGAACTTACAAGTTATGTTTAGGTTCTTATAAAAACTAGTTTTAAGTCACTTAGAAGAACTTATGACAACTAACTTCAAAGTTACTTGAAAGTTGTAGGTATCTTTGAAGTTAGTTGGCAAGTAAAATCATGTTATTCTAGAAAGTCACATCAACAGTAACTTCCTAAGTTTACTTCCCACTCAGCTATAAGAGCAGTAAGTTTTTACGTTTACCCCACTCAGTCATTGTAAGACCTACCAGTTGTAATGTGTAGATTTTCGCATGTCTTAATAGACGTCTGAAAACAGAGTTAAAGGGGGGCTCGCCTGACCAGTCCTTAGCTTTGCACAGAGAGGTACATAGATCGCCCAGTAGTGTAATAGGATTTTTTTTTATCACACAATAGGGGTGTGTGCACATAGCATCCTGGAAAGAAAGGTCTATAGTGCAAAATCTGTTCATACCTCTGTGGATGGGAAAGGGATACATGAACAGTAACTTCATAAGTTTACCCCAGGCAATGTCTTGAAACAAACTGCGCACCTTAAGGTAATAGGATATTTTTTTAACACGCAATAGATCATAAGGGTGTTCACATACAGCACCCTGGAAAGAAAGGTCTATAGTGCAAAATCTGTTCATACCTCTGTGGATGGGAAAGGTTTTTTTTCAAACACCCCTTTTGAATGGACCCGACCATTTAAATAGCTTGATGGACTAGCCTATTCCCAGAGGGGTTTTTCATGTATTCTTGTTTGTTGCGAACAGAATTCATTTTGAGTTGGCTTGATACTGTTCAACTCAGAGCGCGGCATCCTTATGCTGAAATGACCTCCTTATTTCGGAATGAACTAGTAACCCAGATTTTTAGTTTTGACCCAGTGACCATAATCTGAACTACATTTGCGTTTTGACCCAGTGACTTAAATCACGCATTTGCCATGGTACGGGTAGGTTTGACACAGTGTAGTGATTGTGTGTGTGTGTGTGGGGTGGGAGTGGGATGTGTGTATGGGGGTGGGGTGTGTGTGTGTGTGTGGGGAGGGGGGGTGGAGGTGGGGGGGGATGTAAGTGACTAGGGGGTTTGATTGATTGTACATTGCTTAACGTCCCGACAGCAACAAGGCTTTCTCAGGACGTGCCTGCACTGCTTGTGAAAAAAAAAATATAAACAGAACATTGAATGTATGTCGCCAGCCGGTCAAATACGTTAAATAAACCTACAACATGGGGCCTAAATAAAGCTAAGACCATTTAGCAACACACATCCAATATCAAGAGCTACAGGCAGTGCAGACAGTAGGGAGAGTTTTAAAAAGGCAAATACAGGTGAATGGACAAAGGGTAGACAGAAACACATGCCCCAGAATAGAGAGAAAAACCCACCCTGTGGGGCTGACCAGGGTGACCCTGGGAACTAAAAAATACCTAACCCCACCCAAGTCCCCCAGGGCAGACCCGGGTGGGGGGACTAGGGGGTGTTTATGGGCACTTAGCTGTGTGCAGAACTGGAACAGTATACCTGTAATGAAATCTGACCACCCCAGTCAGGCCTGTAGTCAATAGTGCAGTTAACAGGGGAGCTTATATTCACACTTAGCCGACGTGTAATATTAGTAAATCATGTAAACCTACCCTGTCTGCACTGGTAATTGTCGTCAGTATTTCTGAAAAACTCTCACTAAGCTATATGATTATATTTAGAGTGAGTAATGTGGATGTTAGATTGTTGGTGTATGTTATTAAAATATAATAGATTAGGAGTATTTGATCGGCAATAATTAGATAGGAGTCGCAGAAGCCCCCACTTGTCTATCTCTGTTGTCCCGGCCCTGGGGTAGGATTAGATCAAATTGTGACCTGTAAGCCCTAGGCGTGAAAATCAGCAAGAAAATTGCAAAGTTGATTCTCTGATACGTCAAATGTTAGTACTGTAATGAGTGACGTATAACATCAAGTCGTCACTATGAACACAGGTCGTGGGACTTGTGATGTCATGACGTGAAGCTTGAAGTGACGTCATTTCGCTGCTTGTCCTATTCTTCTTCTGTAGAATATCTATGCTACGCCAGACCACAGAGCTTACGAATGGCTCGAATCGCAGTGCGTCCGTCTTTATTTCTGTGTGCCAGTGTATGTGGATCAGAGGAAGGAGATGGATTCCTGTCGCTACATGAGCCCCCAGAGCATACTATTCGTGGGAAGCACTGTGTGTCCGTCTTTATTTGTGTGCGCCGATGCGTGTGTTGATCAGGGGTTGGCTTAGAGAGGAGGGAAAAGGATCAGCATAATAAGCCTAAAAATGTGAACAACTCTGAATGTTCCTAAAAGATAAACGCACCTGAGCTCCAAACAATACGGTAGACTTTGGGATGAAATCCTCATCTTGTTTTAATACAAGGTTAGATGGATGCATTGCATTGGAAATGGGTAGGTACGGTCTTCAAAGTGATTTCCCCTTTATTATCATTAACTCATTTAAGGGCACAGCCCTTTAAAAGAGGGAACCAAAGAAGAATTTGAACTCTAGATTGTAAGGTACAGTAATGCCTCAGGGAAGAGCAGACATCAAAGTCAGTTATTTGGGTTTAAAGCCGATCAGGCAACGAAGGCCATCTCACAGTGGGATGGGTAAAAATGTGGCTAGCCTGACCAAAAAAAAGGTCCCAAGACAAGATGTAAATATATCTTTAAAATATTTTTTTATGCTAAAGTGTCACACAAGTCTACAGACTCTCGAAAAGGTCAAAATAATAAAATTCACATGACTATGAATGCTCAAATCTTACTACAGTCAGCGCCCCAGTCAGTACAACTGATGACATGAAGAACATCGAGGGCCTTCTGACATGAGGCTCCGTAGCTGATGTGGCTCTGAAAAGTCAACTAGAACTTGGCCTCCCCTTACTTAATAGGCGTACAGACAATGTGTAAATTAGGTTCTGATTAGTAAAATGTACGCAGACCGTTTGGAGGGTTAAAACTCGAATCCATTGAAAGTACACCCACTCCGGAATGCAGTCAACATACAGTTGTAAGCACCTCTCAAGGGATGCAAGTGGCCTCTGGCACATAGGGCCCTTGAGAATAAAGGGTGGGGGCAGCTGATCAACTAGGTTAAAAGTATCAATACTACAGACCCAGAGTGATGGTGGCAGAAAACACTGCACATGGTAGGTATCGGCAACCTGACGTTCTGCGTGGGCGTCCAAAGCACTGAGACTTCAACTCGCTGTAAATTCAAATAAATTGACTTTAAAATAAAGCTATTTGCATGGTGATACACTTTGTCTTCTCCTCTC
Organism: Semisulcospira habei; assembly: GCA_036245525.1. Classification (NCBI taxonomy): domain Eukaryota; kingdom Metazoa; phylum Mollusca; class Gastropoda; family Semisulcospiridae; genus Semisulcospira; species Semisulcospira habei. The sequence goes on along the minus strand of BTPG01000008.1, from coordinate 175,065,543 downwards.
TCCAAGGATGTTATTGGTTTTGTTCTTAGTCATTAAGACCACTGTGTGGAAGACAGTAAGTGTTGACCTTTTTTTCATTGCGTGACATACTTTTTGTGGGGCAGAAGACGTACGCGCAATTTATATTGAAAACACACGCATTTCTACAGCCAAGAGCATCTCCGCCGTTTAACCTACAGATTTTTTAAAATACACTAATCAAAAGATAATATTCTTGGCTAAAAAAATCTTGTTGCTTTTTCCGAACACTTCAGTCATTCACAAATTACGCTGCAGAACAGGCGTTTTAGCGAGTATTACGATTGTGTTGTCCTGTGAGAGCATGCATGTATTAATCGTAGGAAACGATCCGATATTTATTTGAGCAATCATGGTTACGTATCACGTAACTTTTAATAACAGTTTTTATTGTTCGCGCGTAGAGTAGAATTCGTTTTGTTATGATACGCTTAGTCCGGAAGCTTCTAGCAAAGTCATGCGGAGAATAGCGGTCGATTTTTGTTTGCGTAGTTTCGCCGAGAGTATACCAGAACATTCGAGAAAGGTTGCGCTGTCTAGTGACCTCGTATGTGTGACGTCGGAGTGTATGCAACATTGTGTACACAGTAATAGAGCTGCGCTATTTTCAGTCATAGTTGTTTTATGTGCACGTGAAGTTGGCAGCCGGTCGGTCTGTGCGCGTTGTGAGAGATCGTGAAACTTCTAGAAAATTCGGCTAGGTCGTGAACAACTACCATACTCTTGTGTGACGTCATTACACACTGGGATTCGGGGCTGAAATGAGCAGTCAAATTTTGTAGACCATTATAGTTATTCGAGAAAGTTCTTGTTTTATTAATATTTATGAGTTTTAGTTACATGTTCCGTTCTGATTGGTTGAGTTGAGTGATTTCATTAGATTATTCTGGAAAGTCGGGACTTCTATAAAAGTTGGTGCTAGGAAGCACGTGGGTACATTGTCATGCATTGTCAGTTGTAGGGACACACAGTTTATCGTAGGTACATGGCCCGTATAGGGGGTACATTGTGAGAGACGCAGCGTAACGATGGTATACGTTGTGTGAGGAACTTTGTGTCGCCAGTGTTGACGCCAGTGCAGAAGAGACATTGTATCAGTGTTTATGCATTTGGAAATGCATTGTGTGGAGATCGCATCGCTGAATTAAAATATTGTTGGAACTGTTACTCCAGTATTGTCTACATCCTTATGCCACATGTGACGGGTTGCAGCTGAATGAAGTTTATTTAAAAAGAACCTTATGTGCGTGCTCTGGTGTGATATCATACTACGACTACGACTCAACCACGTAACATATTGGCACCTCCGACGGGACTTCTTCAGTTGACTCGGTGGAAAGGGTAGCCGGAGAAAACAGCCAGCAGTGAAACGCAGAGATGGCAACATCGGAAATGGAGACATTCCTGCAAATTGGAAAGGAATGTAGACTCGAAGGAGCTCAACTCCTCGAGTTTGTAAAGGAGAGAGAGGAGAGATTAGAGAGAGAAAAGGAGAGACTGGAGAAAGAAGACAAGAAACGAGAGAGAGAAGAAAAGGAGAGACTGGAGAGAGAGGAGAAAGAAGAAAAGAAACGAGAGAGAAAAGAAAAAGAGAGACTAGAGAAAGAGAAGAGAGACTCGAGGAAGAAAAGAGACTGGAGAGAGAAGAAAGAGCCAAAGAGCGTGAAATCAGGAAACTCGAAATTCAATGAGAAGAGGCAGAGAAACAGCGAGAAGAGGCGGAGAGGCAGCGTCAACACGAAGTTCATCTAAAGCAGATGGAGATAGAGGCACAGAGCCAGAGGGCTTCTGAAGCAACAGCATTAGCCAGCAGAGAGCAAACAACCCGTGCGCCAAAGCTTCCACCTTTGGCAGAAAATTCAGATAAGATGGACGCTTATCTGGAGCGATTCAAGCGCTTCGCAAGCAGCAATAACTGCAGACAAGAGACTTGGGCTATCAAGATGAGTGCACTTTTAACTGGCAAAGCGCTTGAATTTTACACCCGCTTGCCAAGAGAAGAAGCCGAAGATTATACGCAGTTGAAAGCCACCCTGCTGAGACACTGAAGAGGGTTACAGGCGACGATTTCGGAACTGCAAGCCTGAAGAAGGAGAAACACCCAGCCTATTCATTGAGAGAATCAGGAGCTACCTGGAGAAATGGATAGAGCTGGCTGGTTTAAACAAAGAGTACCAGGACATGTGTGATCTCATCATCAAAGAACAAGTTGTCAACGCATGTTCCAAGGACCTGGCCGCCCACCTCAGGGAGCAAAAAGACCAGTCCCTAAAGGCCCTGGCCAACTTCGCTCAAAGATATCTTGACGCCCACAACATGAAGTTCGGGCCCAGTAAGCCACAGCGTGTGTTTGCACCAGCAGAGGAAATCCACAATGTCAGAGACACCCCGAAATACAAGCCGGTGGAGAACTTGACATGTTTTCTCTGTGGAAAGAAAGGTCACAAGGCGATACGGTGTCCTTCTAAAGATGTTCCCCGAGGCGACAACATCAGAAGATCAAACCAAGATCGTGGGATAGCAGGCAGAAGCGGTACTATGTCTCAACACAGAGCCACCACTGTATTAGCCAATAATGTGACGTCATCCAGTGACTTTGAATCTGGAGAAACGCGAGTGACACCGGAGCTGATTGAATCTTTTAGAAAGAATGGACGCATCCCAGTAGGAGATGGGGATACATTTTTACCAGTCTCAAACATCGCGCTGCCTGAGAATGAAGTGCCGAACATGCCGGTGGTATCAGGATTCGTCAGAAACACACCAGTGAGAGTGCTGAAAGATACCGGTTGTAGTTGCATCATCGTGAGAGAGGACCTAGTAACTGAAGACCAGAAGCTACAGGAGTGGACAAGCCTCATCTTGGCTGACAGAACTGTGAGGATCATCCCCCTTGCCAAGGTCAGTGTCAACACCCCATACCTGACAGGAGAGGTGAAGGCGTTGTGCGTGAAGACACCAGTCTACGACCTTATCATCGGAAATGTAAACGGCGCCAGAAACGCAGACGATCCAGATCCAGAGTGGAGACCCGAAAATGTGCTGTTACTACAAGAAATCAAGCAAAGAAGAGTCACCAGACCATCCCTCTAAAAGTGGCGGACAACACGGAAGCAGCTGTGGTGAATAGGGAAAGACTGGTGGAGCTACAGAAAGCCGACCCCACGCTCGACAAGTTCCGAGGTCAGACCAAGCCCGTAACGCGAAAGGGAAATGAGATAACCTTCGAGACCATTGATTGATTGATTGTACATTGCTTAACGTCCCGACAGCAACAAGGCTTTCTCAGGACGTGCCTGCACTGCTTGTGAAAAAAAAACAACCAACTAAACAGAACATTGAATGTATGTCGCCAGCCGGTCAAACACATTAAATAAACCTAACACATGGGGCCTAAATAAAGCTAAGACCATTTAGCAACACACATCCAATATCAAGAGCTACAGGCAGTGCAGACAGTAGGGAGAGTTTTAAAAAGGCAAATACAGGTGAATGGACCTCGGGTAGACAGAAACACATGCCCCAGAATAGAGAGAAAACCCCACCCTGTGGGGCTGACCAGGGTGACCCTGGGAACTAAAAAATACCTAACCCCACCCAAGTCCCCCAGGGCAGACCCGGGTGGGGTCCTTCGAGACCAGGAAAAAATACCCTGTACCGGATATTCAACAGCAATGGAGATAAACCTGTACGTCAAGTAGTAGTGCCTGAACCTTTGAGGATGCAGGTGATGAAATTGGCCCATGATTCCATATTGGGAGGACACTTGGGAATTAACAAGACCCTCGATAGGATCCGAGCCGTCTTCTACTGGCCCGATATGGGAGGCGACGTCACCCGATTCTGCAGGTCATGCGACATACGCCAGAAGACAATCTCCAAGGGAAAAGTGCCCAAGGTTCCTCTAGAGAAAATGCCACTGATCGATATGCCTTTCAAGCGGGTGGCTGTGGACCTGGTGGGGCCAATATCTCCTCCAATTGAAGATGGTCATCGCTACATTTTGACCCTGGTGGACTACGCTACACGTTATCCTGAGCCCATACCATTGAAGAAGATCGACACTCCAACAGTGGCAGAGGCGCTCGTCGACATGTTCAGCCGTTTGGGGATTCCTGAAGAGATCCTGAGTGACCTAGGAACTCAGTTCGTCTCCGACTGCATGGAGGAAGTCAACCGGCTATTGAGCATCCGACACCTTACTACCACCCCTTATCACCCCATGTGTAATGGGCTGGTTGAAAAGTTTAATGGAACGTTGAAGGCTATGCTGAAAAAACTGTGTGCTGAACAGCCAAGGTTGTGGCACAGATATATCAATGCCTTGCTCTTCGCATACTGTGAAGTTCTCCAGGATTCGACAGGGTTTTCCCCTTTTGAATTACTATACGGTAGGACTGTAAGGGGGCCCATGCACCTCCTGAAGGAGCTGTGGACCAAGGATATCGACGCGCCTGAGGTGAAGATCAGCTACCAGTACGTCTTCGACCTGAGAGAGAAGCTGGAAGATACTCTCAGGATGGCTCGAGAAGAACTGGGGAAGGCGCAGAACAAAGGGAAGCATTACTATGATCGTAAGGCGAAACCTCGACTATTCCAGCCAGGTGACCAGGTATTGATTCTTCTTCATACCGACAACAACAAACCTGGATGCAGTGGAAGGGACCCTACGTTGTCGACATGGTGGTTGGCATCAACGACTACAGAGTCAAGGTCAACAACAAGGTGAAGACTTACCATGCTAATCTGCTGAAGAAATATATTGAGAGAGGTCGTCAAGACAAAACACAACTGGCGGCATCGGTGCATCTTGCTGATGACGAAAGACTAGATGACGAGAACCTGTTTGACCTTAATGAACTCTGACACAAGGAAGATGTAGAAGACATCCAGTTCGGTCAGAATCTGACCCAGACTCAACGCAAAGAATTGCGCGTCCTGACTCAAGAGTTCAAGCATCGGTTTACACCTGACCCAGGGACAACATACACCGTCCCGCACGAGGTTGGTCTGACATCAAACGAGCCGGTTCGCGACAAGCCATGTCGTCTGCTTCACAACACGAGAGAAGGACTGAGGGAGAATGTTGGGGAGACGCCGGACATGGGAGTCATCAGAGATTCCAGATCTCCAGTGGTCATCGCGAAGAAACCAGAGAGATCCAATTTGGTGTGTATGGACTTTCATACATTCCGTAAGCCGACAGTGTTCGACCCAGGACCAGTAACATTTGAACTGTGTGAACTGTACCCCATGATGTTCCAGAAGTAAACTTTGACATTAATTTTTAGTTTATCTAAGGGTTCGCAGAACTTTGGAGCGGATTACCTGAGCAGAGCAGTTTAAATGATCATTTTTGTATCCAGAACAGTTTAAAGAAACATTTAGGTGTCCATGACTGTTTAAAGGGACATGTCTTCGCTCGGGACAGTTTAAAAATGTGAGACGATTATTTTAAAGTTCCAGGAGTAAACTCTGACATTAATTTTTAGTTTATCTAAGGGTTCGCAGAACTTTGGAGCGGATTACCTGAGCAGAGCAGTCTAAATGATCATTTTTGTATCCAGAACAGTTTAAAGAAACATTTAGGTGTCCATGACTGTTTAAAGGGACATGTCTTCGCTCGGGACAGTTTAAAAATGTGAGACGATTATTTTAAAGTTCCAGGAGTAAACTCTGACATTAATTTTTAGTTTATCTAAGGGTTCGCAGAACTTTGGAGCGGATTACCTGAGCAGAGCAGTCTAAATGATCATTTTTGTATCCAGAACAGTTTAAAGAAACATTTAGGTGTCCATGACTGTTTAAAGGGACATGTCTTCGCTCGGGACAGTTTAAAAATGTGAGACGATTATTTTAAAGTAGTTGATTTGATTTCATTTTGATGTGAAATTCTTGTTTAGGGATCTGTGTAGGTTAACACAGCCACAACTGTATTTTGAGATTTGAGAAGAAATTTTTGTGAAAATTCATTCTAAGGATGGGGGTAATGTTACGATTGTGGTTGTGTTGTCCTGTGAGAGCATGCATGTATGAATCATAGGAAACGATCCGATATTTATTTGAGCTATCATGGTTACGTATCACGTACCTTGTAATATTTTTTATTGTTCGCGTGTAGAGCAGAATTCGTTTTGTTATGATACGCTAAGTTTGGTCCGGAAGCTTCTAGCAAAGTCATGCGGAGAATAGCGGTCGATTTTTGTTTATGTAGTTTAGTTGAGAGTATACCAGAACATTCGAGAAAGGTCGCGCTGTCTAGTGACCTCGTATGTGCGACGTCAGAGCGTATGCAACATTGTGTACACAGTAATAGAGCTGCGCTATTTTTAGTCATAGTTGTTTTATGTGCGCCTGAAGTTGGCAGCCAGTCGGTCTGTGTGTGTTGTGAGAGATCGTGAAACTTCTAGAAAATTCGGCTAAGTCGTGAACAACTACCATACTCTTGTGTGACGTCATTACACACTGAGATTCGGGGCTGAAATGAGCAGTCGAATTTTGTAGACCATTATAGTTATTCGAGAAAATTCTTGTTTCATTAATGTTTATGAGTTTTAGTTACGTCTTCCGTTCTGATTGGTCGAGTGATTTCATTAGATTATTCTGGAAAGTCGGGACTACTATAAAAGTTGGTGCTAGGAAGCATGTGTGTACATTGAATTAAAATATTGTTGAAACTGTTACTCCAGTATTGTCTACATCCTTAAGCCACGTGACGGGTTGCAGCTGAATGAAGTTTATTTAAAAAGAACCTTACGTGCGTGCGTCTGGTGTGATATCATACTACGACTACGACTCGACCACATAACAGCGAGTTTTGGCGACTTGTTAACAAATATAAAAATTAAAATCCACTGAAAATAATACATATGTTCTGCGACTCAAAGTAAACATCAATCAACTTCTAGTAGATGTATAAGTTGCATGGTTCTAGCGCGAATGGCAGAGATGTCCGCTGCAGAAGAAAATAGTCACTGTGATGCACGTCATCTTACTCAATAACGTGAAATGACACATAGGCCTTCATTTCAGGCATGTCTAATATGTGGTAAGAAAATGAGAAAAGAATAATATAGTTTATTTTGTGTTTAAACAAAAAATGTTATCGTGTTTGTTTGTTCGGCGAGCTAAGAAGTCATCAAAACGAGTGTGTGTCGAAGGCAGCGAGTGTCTGCGATTTTTTCTTCATGTTGCAAGTTGTTGTTTTTCCAGGCTGATGCGACATTTACCTCGGGAAAAAAAGTTTGGAGTAGAAAGCTGATGACGCGTCATTTAATGCTGAAGACTGTCATGCATACGAATCCGAAAAAGATTTTATATTTATACATTCCGTTTTCCTCCCAGAAGGGGAGGTAGCACAATAGTTACTAAGGCATACGGTGTGTGTGTGTGTGTGTGTGTGTGTGTGTGTGTGTGTGTGTGTGTGTGTGTGTGTGTGCACGTGAGTAGCTTAATTATATTTTGATGTGTTTAATGTTCTTCTTTTTATGTTGCGCAGCACCGCAACGATTTCCTAATGTATTATTACATATGGCAATAAAGTTCTATCACATCACATCACATGACCATCTAGCGTCGGGCAGTCGAAACATAAGACATAGGACATTTATTCACCAAGTAAAACGTTACAAGGAGAGAATGAGCTTCGCAAACTTGATTTTGACATAAATATACAAGTTCTATAACAAAAAATGCTAACAGCAACTAATTTAAACATTTTATTGGATTTGTCAATGTTATGTACAAAAAGTTTATGATTCATGTTAATATTTACAATTTATGTGGGGGCATTTTACTGGATGCAAAATTTCGCCATAAAACAATTGCATGGCATTTTAGAAATAAAGCCCGATGTAAATAAAATGTAGTATATAACTTTCATGTTTTGGCTTACGTGTGATAGCAAATGAAAGTCTATGTAATGGGGCCATCCGTCATCTGTCGTCCATGATAAATTTGAACGTTGGCTCTTTCTCGGAGACTATTCAAGCCTCAGACATCAAACTTGGCCAAAAGATATTTTGTGGCAAAACATTTCTAAACATACCAATTTCAGTGACCTCTCTCAAAGGTCAAGTTAAAAAAGGGTCCACTCCAGAGAGGGATAAAAAATAGCCATATTTTGACACAAATTGTTTCTCCTCAAATACTTTTCAAACTTCAAACCCAAACTTCGTGCAGAGTTATTTGATGGTAAGACCTTTCTATGCATACTAGTTTGGATGACCCCTCAGAAAGTTCAAGGGTCACAAGAGGTCAGCAAATGTGTAAAAAATGCCAATTTGTGTTAGAAATGCAGTTTTATAAAAGTTCTCACCAACTTTTCAGTCAGATTTGGCTCAAAGTTGATGACAAGACCTTTCAATGCACACTAATTTAGTGGTCCCCTCGCAAAGGTCAAGGGTCATGGAGGGGTCCAGATATAGATAAACAAGATGAGGATTTCATCCCAAAGTCAACCATATTGTTTGGAGCTCATGTGTTTTTCTTTTAGGAACATTTAGAGTTGCTCATATTTTTAAGCTTATCCTTCTGATCCATTTCCCTACTCGCTAAGCCAAACTCTGATTAACACACATGCCACCGCACATAAATACAGACTGACACACAGCGCTTCCTGCCATTAGTAAGCTCTGTGGGTTTGTGTAGCGACAGGAATTCTGTAGAATAATAGCACGAGCAGCAAAATGATGTCACTATATTAATAAGCTTGACATCATGGCATCGCTAGTCTCATGCCACTGTGTACACAGCCACGCATTTGATGTTTCACGTCACTCATCTGAAAGGTTGACTGTTTTCAGGGCTGACTGTTTTCTTCCACACAACCTCTGCCAAGGCTGACTGTATGATGGGAGTATATACTGGATCCAAAACTTGAAAAAATGAATTAATTATTATTCAAAAAGCTGAAGAGGTACTGACAACATTGGATTACAAACTCATCCAATGTCTATTTCAAAGCTAGCTATCCAAAATTCCAAGTGAATAGAACGAAAATAATCAACTCAAATGTGGGTCAACTGACTTTCTATAAGCGGTCTTCCTAAATCAAACTGCCAGAGAGAGAGAGAGATAGAGAGAGATAGATAGAGAGAGAGAGAGAGAGAGAGAGAGAGAGAGAGAGAGAGAGAGAGAGAGAGAGAGAGAGAGAGAGAGATGAACAATAAATGAATAAACCTTTATTTTATAAAAGTATTTGGTTACAGGACCAATTTTCAAACTTGCCGTTACTACCATTAAGCTAAGAACTACAGCTGTGACCCGACATATCGCGGTCGTTGGGGTACACAAAATGGGACGTGATATATCCATCCGCAAGATATCGGGCTAAAGGGGGGTGGGTGGAGTGGGGAGGGGGTGGGGGGTCGTATCCGATGAGAATCGGGGCATGTGCATAGGCATTACCTATCGCCTGTGCGTTCTTTCTTTCAAAGCTGAGTACAATCAGAAACACTTACTTGCACTGTTAGCATCATGGAAAAAGAACTACAAAAGACAACTTCTGTTCTCGTTTATGTCGTTTATGGATACGGGCATACACCGATGGATCAGCCACAGATGCAGTTCAGGATGGAGGGGCTGGGGTGTACATTCAGTACCCAAACGGAAAATGGCAGGCAGAGGCAGTACCAACAGGCCTTCAATGCACAAATTACAGAGCTGAGGTGGAAGCCCTAGTCCGCGAAGCTAACACCCTTAGTGGCACTGCAGACCCTGATGCCCAGATTGTCTTCCTTACTGATGCCATGTCTGTCCTTGAGGCAGCAACAGCAAGCAAACTGCCACGTCTACAAGAGGCACTGCAAAACATCAAGTGCACCAGACTGGTGCTGCAGTGGATCCCTTCACACTGTGGCATCTACGGCAATGAAGAAGCTGACAGAATGGCAAAAGTGGGTGCAGAGAAAGAACAAGATGAAAATGGAGTCAGCTTCACAGAGATGAAGACCATCATTAAGTCTGTGTACAGACCACCACAACGGCCCCTAGACAGTTACCATCAGCTGTCCAGACAAGAGCAGGTGACCATCTTTCGTCTGAGGACCGGGCACAACCGACTCAATTTCCACCTGCACAGACGCTTCCACCTCGTGCCATCTCCCCTGTGCCCTTGTGGAGAAGCAGAGCAGACCGCAGAGCACATCCTCCAGGACTGTGGGAACCACCTGCCGCTGAGGGAGGAGATATGGCCGAAGCCCGCCACTCTACAAGAGAAACTGTACGGGCCTGTGGAGGCGCTACAGAAGACCACAGATTTCATTTTGAGAGCCAAACTCCAAGTGTGACGGCGTTCGAGAAGAAGAAGAAGAAGTTTATGTCATTCACACACATCAATAGACAATTTCCGAAACAAGTGATAGGTTGATCACCTCGCTAGTGTGTTTTGTTCGAAGTCATCACGCACGCTGAGAAAATCAGATTACGATGACCGGTGAGCACCAGCAGTAGGGTAGCACCCCTCTCTTTAACTTCAACAGCGGACCTAACTCTGCAGCAAGCATAGACATTCATTATCCCTCGCAGCTGTGCCTAAGGTCTTCCTATCATTGCCTGTGTTCTTCATTTGAGGAGGCGAACGAGGGTTCAGCGTCAGTATTTGCGCCCTCCAGGTCATAACCGCCGGCAGCCGAAACTGTGAAAAGAATAGACCTTGATGCACATCGAATCAGGTTTCTTAAAAACGCATTTACGTGTGTGGTCATATCTAGGAGGTCAAATTGTAGTCTGTGTGAAGCTGCTCCCACGCACCCAGTCAAGTGGGGAGACATCTGCCATGTGCCCGAAGCCTAGACCCTTATTATACACCAACTCTGTCTCCTACCCTCTTTATGTACATACATGTATGTATGTGTTCTTTATCTGGAGGTTTGTGGGTGTTCAGTATGTAGATGCCCTCCCAGCTGTTGCGTCACGCGTGTGTGCAGCACCCCGTGGAGCACAATACTGCCAAGGCCGGTGACAAATTATTTTGCGGTTCACTACCGTCCGCAGTCAGTCCGATTTTTTTCGGGATCCAAGGTACCCCCCGTGATATATCCGGGTTCACGATGTAATGATTTGCGATATGTCGGGTCAGAGCTGTACCATTAAACACTATCACAACAAAACAACCGTTTCACACGAAAGTAAATAAAAGCACACAGGCACAAACACTCTGTACATCACACACACACATTCTACACCACACACATACTGCAACACATGCACACATCAACGCACATTACACAACACGCATACACACACTCACATGATCCCCCCCTACCCTCTCCTCTTCCCACAGTGAGGTGCAATTTCCATTAAAAAACAAAACAAAAAACAGTTCACAGACATACAACGCACATCACAATGATTAAAACAGATACATGCGGGTAAAAACTGGAAAATTGAAAGAAATACAGAATCAAGCCTAGTGAGAAATAAAACTATATACATGTATACCACACACATTTCAAGATTCTAAAACTTTATTGTGTCAGTCTGGTCGACAATTTTTGTTTCGTTGGGATCAGTATGCTAAAACAGCGAAAGACACATGCGTGCGTACGATTTCAACCACATTATCACAATGGTAAAATTAAATTGGCCCGAGCCCCCCTCCCTCCCCCCCCCCCCCATGCGACAACCCCCCCAAAAAACAAACAAACAAACAACAACAAAAAACAAAGAAACAAACGCACACACACAACCTACCACATGACCACAGTGTCAGTAAGTAAGTCTGCCACTGCAAGATGCCACTGCGACATTCTGAGGTGCAAGTTCCTCGACAGTGTCAACAGGGAGAGAGAGAGATACGCTAGTCAACGCACTCCTCATTTAAAAGATGGATGGCCAAGGGTACAAAGCTGCCCTTGTAGCGTTTGGTTTTAACAAGAGGAGCTTTGAACCTAAGGCCAGATGGGAGCTTTTGAAGGTGCTTAAAAAGGCAATAGAAAGTGTAAGCTGCCAGCCTCTGGCCCTTGCGTATCATATTCGTCCTGTAGAGGCTGTCAAGGCTCTCCAACCTGCCCCAACGATTTTTTCACTAAACCTGACTATCTTCTTCAGCTTCTTCAAGTTCTTCTTGCCCAGGGAGCCGAACCATGAGACAAAGGAGAACGTGAGAAGGCTTTTTATAAAGCAGAGGTAGAACTGCCTGAGGATTTTGGTGCTCACATCAAAGGAGTGGAGTTTGCACAGCATATACACTCTCCCTTGGGCTTTCTTAAAGATGAGGTCTGTGTTGTCGGTGAAGGGCAGCCGGGAATCAATCAAGGTCCTTAAGTATTTGTAAACATCTGTGCGAGTGACAATAGTGCCATCACCAGGGGCTGAGGAGATGGGAGTGGTCTCCCAGAAGTTGGCCCACTGCCAGGCTTCCGAAAGTCGACTACCATCTCCTCAGTCTTGCCCACGTTCAACTGTAGATGGTTGTTATGACACCATGAGACGAAATGACCCACTTCTGCAAAGTAATCAGCATCTGATTTTGACATATCTACAACTGTTGTGTCGTCTGCAAATTTGACATAGCGAGTCCTGTCATTGGAGCTGGTACAGTCATTTGTGAAGAGGATGTAAAGGACAAGTGAGACCACATATCCTTGGGGGCTGCCCATGGACATGGTGACGACGGAGAACATCAAGTTGTTAACGCGAACATACTGCATCCTATACACTAGGAAGTTAGATCCATAGGATCAGAGAAGGGCTGACATTCATCTGGCGCAGCTTGTCAGCCAGAAGGTGAGGTCTCAGCGTGCTGAAGGTGCTGGAAAAGTCAACAAAGAGGACTCTGGCAAAGGACTTTGGTGTCTCCAGGTGAGTGAGGATTAGGTGCTGGAGAGTGATGACTGCATCATCCACACCCCTGTTGTGGCGATATGCGAACTCTAGAGGGTCAAGCTGGTCGCTTGTCTGACTGAGTAGTCAACTCAGGACAAGTCTCTCGAGGCACTTCATGATGATAGAGGTCAGGGCAATGTAGTTATTAGGGCAAGAGGGTTTGGGTTTCTTGGGAACTGGACAGATCAGGGAGTGTTTCCAGACTGATGGGATTGAGTTGGACGTGAGGGATGCGTTGAAGATCTGCATGAAGATTGGTGCAGGACTGCAGCATCTTATTACTGATTCCATCTGGGCCTGCGGCTTTACATGGCTGAAGGCAATGGAAGACCATGAACACCTCTTCCTCGCTGATCTCTGTAACTCTGCAGTCATCAGGAAGAGCCTGGAGTTCATCTCTGGTGGTCTGCACTTTTGACTGGAAGTTCACCTCAAACTGAGCAAAATGTCGTTCAACCGATTGGTGAGCTGTATGCTGTCATCATAGTGTAGACCTGCGGTGGAGTCACTTTGTTTCTACTGAGCCCCGGACATAGCCTTCAGACCTTGCCACGCTTTGCGTAGATCACCTGTCACGAACTGACTCTCCACCTTTTCTTTGAACTGACGTTTATTGTCTTGGATTTCCAAACGGAGCTGAGACTGTAGCTTTTTGCCCTCAATAAAGTCACAGCTAGCAAAAGCTTTTGACTTTTGTTTCAATGTCCCTTTTAGTTCTTTCGATACCCAGGGCTTGTTGTTTGGAAAAAAAACTTTCACCGTCTTAGTTGAAAATAATGACATATGACTTTATGCACACAAACGCACAAATACAAACATGTATACTCACGTGCGCACTCACACACACACATGCATACACACACACACACACACATGCATACACACAAATATGAAAAATATGCATGCAAAGAACATTGAAACATCCAAAATTCAAAAGGCGGGAAATCAAAATGCACATAGTAGACCTGCACAAAAACAACAACAAAAAAAGACTAGACAAAACAAACAACAAGAACAAAAAATTATCAATTTTTTAAATTTTTAAGACAAACTTTCTATCAACGTCCCCACATTTTACCCCCTTCCCTCTCCTCATGATAACTAGAACATGCACAAACAGTTTGTCTCCCTCGACTTCGCTGATCAACAATAGTAAATTGAGTGAGACAGCAGGTGAGGTATGTGCATGAAGACATAGCTATTATAAGCATTAATGTAAGCGAATGACTGGATATAGCACACATGAAATAAAGAAGAAGTACAATTCACATACACACACGTACGCTCGCACTCACACAACCACATGTACAAACAGAATGTTACCAGTGTACAGCGATTAATGCAGTTCAAAGACTGATCACAAAGCTGAGAACGTTGAGCCAGTGGATGTGTTAGAGGCACTGACATGACCAACAATGCCTTATAAACATGACTTGAGGTGCTTGAAGAGGCTAATCTTGAAGGACGACAGCGTCTGTGCACATCTTATGTTAAGTGGCAAAGCATTCCATAATGTGCTGTCTGCGAAAGACAGGCTTGATTTAAAGATGTCAATACGTGGGTGGGAGCTTGATATTGCGGGCCAACTCTAGAAACATGAGACACGTGTTCCGAAAAGAATGTGCTACGGTATGCTGGACATGACTGTGCAACTTAAATATGAAGACACCCTTGTTGAAAAGAAAGTGTTGCTTCAGAGGAAGCATGTCCAGTGACACAAGTTTTTGATCAGTTGAGAGATGGGGAGCTGGAAGTATTAATTTGGCAGCTCTCCGATGTAGGGAGTTTAGCCTCTTCAAATGCACTTCGCTTGAACCATCCCACACTGTTGATGCATAGCGGATGTGAGATTTGAAATGAGCATTGTAGAATATTGTACGAGTGGCAACGTCAGTGATGAATTTAAGTTTAGACAGCATGTACAGATTCTTAGAAACGCATTTACAGATGTGGGGCTGCCACTTCAGTTGATCGTCTATAATCACTCCCAGCAATTGATGCTGCACGACCTGTTCTATGACATTGTCATTGAGAGGCAAGCTGAGAGTTAGTTATTTGGGTTTAACACCGAGCAGGTGACTAAGGCCATCTCACGGCGGGATGGGTAAAAATCTGGTCAGCCAGACCAAAAGCAAGATCTTAAGACAAGATGTAAATATAGCTTAAAAATCTCAGGCTAAAATGTCACACATGTCTTTAAAAGAAACGTCTACAGACTCTCAAAAAGGGCAAATAAAAAAATTCACATAGTCTATGAATGCTCAGATCTTGTTAAAAATATTGCATTCTCTCAAGAAATTGAAGATTTTGTCCGGGGGAAGATCCCGGAACAAAACCTTCAAGGAGTCTGCTGTGAAGTGTTTATATCTGGTGTCAATTAGGTCAGCACAATACAGCAAAAAGTGTCAAACAGAAAACTGCTCATCACAGGCTAAACACCATGGACGCTCATCCTGTTTAAGTAAGTAAGAGTGCGTAACATACGTTTGCCTGATGTGAAGCCGAGTAAGGAAAGTCTCCTCACGGCGGCTGCCGCAGCGGAAAGATAGACTGTCGGACTTCATGAAGCTTGTTCCCTTGAGAGGCAAGCTGAGAGAAAGCGGTTTAAGCTGAATCTGGCATGCAGCAATTACCATGTCTTTTGTTTTGACTGGTTAAGTGCCACAGCGTTGGTCTCACACCACTCAGAAACTTTTTGCAGACTCTGCTGTAGCCGTGCATTAATGGTAACTAAGTCTTTAGCGGGTGTGTGGAGAGTTGTGTCATCGGCAAACATGTCACACATTGTCTCTGGGCTGCTGAGATAAAGCGGCAAGTTGTTAATAAATAAACAAAACAGCAGTGGCCCAACGACAGAGCCCTGAGGCACTCCATGTTTGACAATGCCTGGCGATGAATAGGTACCGTTGAATAACACCCATTGATGTCTGTTGCTGTCTGATATGGTGCTGGAACCACAAATATATTTTTCAACCTTCTTTATCAGGATTTCATGGTTAAACTATGTCAAAAGCTTTTTTAAAGTCCAAAAACACTGCTCCTGTAATTTCCAATGACCAGCCAGGTATCTACTAGTCTTGTTAGCGCTGTATGGCAGGAGTTTTTCAGATGGAAACCTGACTGAAAAACATGAGATAGTTCTCTGTCCTCTAAATATTTGTACAAGTGCTTGTGGATATGCCTCTCGAGCGGCTTTGAAAGTGTTGACAAAAGTGAAATAGGCCTATAGTTGTTTACATCTTCCAGGTCTTTGGACTTTGGTAATGGTACTACCTTGCCTTGTTTGAATTCTTGCGGAAACGTGTTGTGCTCAATGCACAAGTTGTAGATATACATAGCTGCCAACCCTGAGGCAACAAAAATCCTGAGTTGCCAAGACACACTTCACACATGACAGCCCGCAGACAGAAAATAAACATAACATATATGATATAATATATAAAAGAATATAATAATAATAATAATATATATATAAACAACCACTTCTGCTTCTTTGGAGGCATGATTTTGTTGAAAATCGAAAATACCAGTTGTGAAAATCGTTGAGCAATGTGCTCCAGACCAGGGCAAATTCGAAGCAACCAGAACAAACACAGAATGGACGGAAATTTGCTGCGTATGTGTAATCAAGACTGGCTATGGGTCCCCGAAAGCTTAGCGGTACAGTATAGTGATAGGCTCTCAACTACAGGCACTTGACACCACACGATACGCCAAAATGACTCGAATTTAAAACAAAGCTTGAAAATATGAAAATCGGTTAGTTATTTGGGTTTAACGCCGAGCATAAAATATGAAAATCGGGAGAAATGTACCAAAAAAAGGAGAAATCTGGAATTGAAAAAAAAAATCGGGAAATTCCCAATAAAATCAGGAGGGTTGGCAGCTATGGATATAGGTAAGGGATTTCACAATGTAAGGGAGGGCGATTTTCAAAATCTTGGGACTGATTTCATCTGTAACAGAGGAATTTTTGCTTTTCCTTGACATAATGCTTACCAACCACATGCACAGCCAATGTCGGAATAGAGAAGGGGGATTTGACAGCTGTCCCTTGTGCACAGAAGCTCAGCAAACTCTCGGGCCTTGTATAGGGGATTATTGAGTTGACAACAGAGATAAAATGATAACATACGTGTGCCCGATGTGGAGCCGAGTAAGAACAGTCTCCTCACGGCGGCTGCCGCAGTGATAAGGTAGACTGTCGGACACCGTAGGAAGAGCTTCATGTAGCTTGTTCGCTTCCTCTTTGTCCCACTTGGACTGCCACTCCCGGGCTATGTACGCACTAACCACAGGTTTAAATCACTATGAACAGTCTGTGTGTCAGGGACAGGGTCATTGCGGGCATCATTGGCAGCACAATCTGCGATCCTTTTGCCTTCGATGCCCACATGCCCTGGGACCCAAATAAAAATGATGTCATAATATTCCTTCATCAAGTGTGCGTAAAGCTCTCGAATCTGCACCAGCACGGCATGGTCTGTTCACGCGCCATGAAGGGACTGCAGGAAAGAAAGAGAGTCAGACAGAATCAGGAAGTTCCTTTCCCTAGACTGATAGGCATGCCTGAGTGCCATTAGCATTGCCTGCAGTTCTGCACTAAATACAGGGGAATGGTCAGGGAGGCGGAGCTTAATTGGGCATCTAGGATGGCGAGAAGACACTGCAGCTGCAGCCACTCTCCCATCCTCAGAGTTGGACCCATCCGTATAAATACGACAATAGCCAGGAATACTTGATAGGAGTTCATTGAGGCTCTGTTGGTATATGGCTGGTGGAGTAGAGTCCTTCTTGTGGGCGGTCAAGTCCAGTAAGATGTCAGGAACTGGTAATAGCCAGGGTGGAGTGATGTGGTGCAGAGATTCCGAAACTTTGTCCAGGTCCACTCCGGCCGCCTGCAGATGAGGTCGGACACGGAAGGAAAGTCGATGGACAGCTCCCGGATGGGCATCGTAAATCTCTGCAAACGACGGGTTAAAAACACAATCATAGGCAGGATTGTCTGGACGGGCCTTCAGTTTCAGAACGTAGCTGAGCATGAGGCGGATGCGGCGGAGCTTGAGAGAAGGCTCCCCTGCCTCGGCATACAGACTAGGAACTGGAGATGTCCTGAAGGCCTCCAGACATATTTGCAGACCTTGATGGTGAATTGTATTCAGACGCTGTAGAACAGACTTGGAAGCCGAGCCATACACCACAGAGCCGTGATCCAGTTTGGAACGAACAAGGGCCCGGTACAGTCGAAGTAAGAAAATGCGATCTGCACCCCAGCCAGTACGACCAACGACACGAAGAACGTCAAGGGCCTTCTGACAAGAGGTTCTAAGGTAATTAATATGGTTGCAGAAGGTCAGTCTTTTGTCAAAGATGACCCCCCAGAAACTTAGCCTCCTAGGTCACCTTAATTGGCACTTCAGCAATGCTCAGGCTAGGTTCTGGAAAAAATTTCGTCTGGTTTTTAAAATGCACACAGACTGTTTTGGAGGGCAAAAACCTGAATCCGTTGAGAGACACCCACCCCTGGATGCGATCAACGCACAGTTGCAAGCGCCTCTCAAGGGACACAAGTCCTCGACCTCGTGCACACAAAGCAAAGTCGTCAACAAACAATGAGCATTCAGAATCATCATTGACAGCATTTACAATGTTATTAATTTTAATGCTAAATAAAACAGGAGATGAGATAGAATGCTGCACTGGGGGACAGAATCATCATTGACGGCCTTTACAATTTTATTAATTTTGATACTAAAGAAAACAGGAGATAGAATGCTGCCCTGCGGGACACCCATCTCCTGTTTAAAGGAGTCGGAGAGGGTGGAGCCCACACGGATATGAAATGACCGATTAAACAAAAAATTGTGAATAAAAACGGGCAGGTGCCCTTTAAAACCCATGTCCGACAAGTCAGACATTATACCATACTTCCAGGTAGTGTCATATGCCTTCTCAAGATTGAAGAAAATTGCATAGACATGCTGCTTGTTGACAAAAGCATCTCGGATAAACGACTCAAAGCGAACTAGATGGTCAGTTGTACTACGGAAGCGCCGGAAACCGCACTTTAGGTCTGTGATGAGACCCTGTGATTCAAGATGCCACACTAGGTGGGCGTTGACCAAGCGTTCCATAGTTTTACATAAACACAATGTGAAAGTGATTGGCTGGTAGTTGCCCGGGTCGGAAGGATCCTTACCCGGCTTGGGGATTGACACAACCACAGCCTGGTGCCAAGATGGCAGAAAATGACCGGTTATCCAGATATGGTTAAAGGCCTTGAGAAGTACAAGGAGTGAATCCTCAGGCAGATGTGTTAGGAGCTGATAGTGGATGGTATCTAGTCCAGCAGCAGAGTCATTACATTTCTGCATGGCTTGCTGCAATTCTGAAAATGTAAAAGGGGCATTATAGTCTTCCGAGTTATACAATATAAAATCACAAGTACAAGACTCTCGTTTCTCCTTCTCTCTCTGGAAGAAAGGTGAATAATGCTCTGTTAAAGAATTATAGGCAATGGTGGAAGCAAGCAAATTGCCCACAGCCATTTTATCCGTGACCAAACTGGCACCATCTCTAAGATGGCCGACAGAAGCCGAGCCACCCTCGCCCCCAATTCTTCAAACAGCCTTCCAGACTTTTTGGGACGGCGTCCTAGAAGATAAAGATGAGACGAAGCGTCTCCAGGAAGCACAGCATTCACGTAAAAAAATGTAACAGGCTTTTGCCGAGCAGATTTGCGCGGTTTTTTGCCTTGTGGCATTGTTTTAAAGGTTAAAATATTCGCTTGCGACGGATTACGAAAAGCACGTCGCTGAGCAGATATGCGCGTTTTTTTGGCCTTGCGGCACTCTTCATTGAACCATAGTACTCTCGGCTTCCGAGGGACTGATGTGGAAGTTCTAGGGATGGTTTCACCTGCCACGTCCAACAAAATAGAAGTAAACCAAGAAACAGGTTTATCAGCTGATGTGACCACCTCCTCCGTAAGACGAGACTGACAGAGGGAGGCGAACAGAGGCCAGTTAGCTTTCTGGAGATTCCAGCGCCCCATCAGTGGATCCTCCTCACAGCTGACCGATGACAGGACTACTGGGAAGTGGTCACTACCACACAGGTCGTCGTGAACCTTCCAGTCAAAGTCCAGCATGAGAGAAGGATCACACACAGTGAGGTCTAGAACAGAACTAGATCCTGAACTTGGGTTAGAGTAGGTAGGTGAGCCATCGTTAAAGACACATACGTGAAGTTGAGAAAAAACATCTTCTAACATCTGACCTCTGCCATCATAGTGGTCCCCAAGTGAGCACGACTGTTAAAATCTCCCATGAGAATAAAGGGAGGGGGCAGCTGATCTATTAAGTTAAAAATATCATTACTACAGACCCGCAGGGACGGTGGTAGGTAAATACTACATATGGTTATGGTCTTCTTTAAGGTAACCCGAGCTGCGACAGCCTGAAGACGCTAACAAGGGCTACATAAAATTTGGCTACTCCACCTGAGCGCCTCTCCGAATCAGAGCCTTTATTGATAGCGTTAAAACCATTAAAAGACAGTCAGAAGTCTTAAGGTAAGTCTCCTGAAGAGATACTACAGAGGGGTTACAGGAATTGACTAAAAGACCTAATTCCTCAAAGTTAGGGTGAAAACCACGACAATTCCACTGAAGCAGAGAGTACATGATTATGTCTTATGTGGGGGTGAAGAGTTTCTTTCCCCCCCCCCCCCTTTCCTTTGCCTTGGAAGGAGTCGAAGAAACAGAGGAGGGCCGGCTCCCGGGCCTCCTCTGGTTCTTCGGAGATGAGGCGAGTGGAGCCGCCGCAGCACCCCCTACGACAACTTCCACTCCCTCCATCTGCTCCTCCAATGCTGCATATTAGTTTTGAAGGGCAACATCAGTGTCTCCCTTCTGGGCCCGTGTGCACAGCGGTCCCGTGGCTTTTTTAGACTTCTGGCTCGGGGCAGAGTTCCTGCCACTAGAATTAGCGGCCTTAGAAGGCTGACCAGAGCCAGAAGCCTTTGGAGTAGACAAACTGAAGGCGGTGCTACCGGACTGGCAGCGTCCGCCTTTTGCGTTCCCTGGCTCTTCGTCACCACCGGAGGAGGGTTACTCTTCAGGGGCGAGAGGAGCCTTGGCTTGGCCCCCAACCAAGAAGTTGGGGTTTGACATGAGAAATCTTTGGTGGGGCGCTTGCCTGCGACCACAGCACTGAAAGTATACACAGAGGTGTTAGAGTTTAGGGCAGCCGCAGCTGCAGCAGGGCCGTCAACCAGCTTTTTTGCATCCGCAAGAGATAGCCCCTTCTCCACGCGCACCTGCTGAATCTTGCACTCGGATATCCAACGAGGGCACTTCTTGTCCGAAGCCATATGCGCCCCCTGGCAATTCACACTCGGGGGGGGGGGGGGGGGGTGACTGTGCAGGACTCGGCAGAGTGTCCGGGCTTTGTGCAACGGGCGCATAAAGCCTCTGCCTGGTGGCATGTCTTCTGCCCATGCCCATACTTTTGTCACTTAAAGCACCGGAGGGGGAGAGGGACGTACTTCTTCACTTTCAAGGAGTAGTAACCTCCCCAGATGGTAGTTAGGGGGTGCCAAACGTCAAGATGATGGTAGGGAGACGGATCTCCCTACCACCTCGCTTGGAAGCAAAGCACCTGACACCCCCTGCGACTTAAGGTTCCGTACAAGTTCATCTTCTGACAGTTCAGCCAAAGCTTGATCTTTGATCACGCCTCTTGACGAATTCATAGTTTTGGGGGGTGTGACTTCCACTGGAGTGTCTCGGCGATGGAAGAGAGCCTCAGTAGCCGGCTGGAGTGTGCCCGGGTACGGCGCTCTACCAGCATGTCACCAGACCTGAGGCGCTGGGTATCAGGCCTGCCAACACTGCTCCTGAGGGTCTCCCCTACCAGAAAAGGATGCAGCCTGGAAACAGGTTTCTACTTCACCTAGCTATGGACAATGAGGAAGCGAGGCCGACGCGTCGCTTCCTCACAGTCCAAGTCACTGTCATGTTGAATGTTGGTGGCTATGTGCTGCTTCTGTGCCAGATTTTTTTTCTTCCCCCCATATTATAATAGTAGAGATATTCATCTCCCGGGGGTCCCCTTCCGCCACTGAGCCCAACAAGGGAAAGTGCAACTGTCAGCGGGTCTCCAGCCGACGCACAATGGAGACTGCCCGAAAGATATACTCAAGGGGGTAAGCCCGATTGAAACGTCTGAGCCACCGCCTTCCATCACACTGTTGAATGCAGGGGAATACTGGCGTAAAGCACCTAATCAGCAGCAGAGGCTATAGCATGGTGCTCCATATATCAACCCGCATGTCAACAGTGGGATATGGCTCAAAGTGACAAGAGCCGATTGACTAGGCTGGTACGACTAGCCTCCCATTTAGGTAGAAGTCAAGGCCAAAGTGGAGTGTTGGCACCAGTGAGCCGCAACCCAAAGGGAACCTCAGCCACCAGGATCCTCTTCTCCCCCGACACGGGTCTCCAAGCACGGCAAACACTTGGGATCCAAAGGACCAAAAACTCACGAGTATTTTTAAGGACCAATCCAACATGGTAGGGCCTGGGTTAGCACAGCTCCTTAAAAACTGGACTAATGAAAAAGACTGAACAACGTATCTGTTGACATCAAGTCCTTATCCTGGACAAAGGTGGCACCCCTCCGCTAGCCCCCTCAGGCAGGGACTGAGAGGACTACCCACCCATGCCACGTGGAGGCCGGTGCTGAGTGGGCCCCTATTTCGTGCCCCATCTTTGAAATCACTTTCGTGGTGGCCAAAGGACGTTAAACCCTAAACGTTAACATTAATGGTCTCTCTCTCTCTCTTTGCCAGCAAGATAGACTATCATCCATCCATTCATCTATCAATTAATCCATTCATCAAGCCATCTATTTGCCCATCCTTTAACCAGTCCGTTCCCCCCGTCCATCCATCCATCCATTTACATGCATCTCTCTTTCTCACACACACACACTCAGGAGACAGACAGCCAGTTACACTGTCATCAATAAATCCATCCATCCATTCATCCGTCTGTCCATCCATCCATTTACATGCATTCTCTCTCTCTCTCTCTCCAGCCAGCCAGTTAAACTGTCATCCATCCATCCATCTACATGCACCCTCTCTCTCTCTAGTCAGCCTGTCATCCATCCGACCTGGTAGTGCCTAAGCCCCGCCTTGACATTTTTAAATCGTCCTTGTCATATTCAGCAGCCAAAGAATGGAATTTACTTCCAAAAGAAATAAAATCTATCACGACCATAAATGCTTTCAAGACATCAGCATCAACATTTGCTACAAATGCAAGCGTAAACTGCCTTTGTCTTAGAATGACGTGGTATTTTGAATTTGTCTATCTGATTGTTGTTGTTTTTTGGGTGATCTTATGGTACATTTGTTAGATGGTAGCGCATGAATATCTCATTACGTGTATTAAGTGTGTTTATGATGTTTTTGTATATGATCGCCTACACACTGGTTGTATCCCTGCTGTCGCTTTCGAGCAGCAGCTGATCGAGGGGGGCAGCCAGTATGACTCGCCTTGTTGGGCGCTTATGGCGTGTCAGTGCGTGCAGCCCTGTGAGTGTTTGTGCAAGTAGTTTAGCAAGGACAAGATGGAAGAAAGGTCTTCAGACCTAAATCTTTTTATCCTTGGAAAATAAAGATTCATTGTAATTGTCCATCCATCAATCCACCCATCTATCCATTTACATGCATTCTCTCTCTCTCACTTTTCCTCACTCTCACTGTCCGTCCATCCATCATCGTCCCTCCATCATAGCCGCCCTATTTTGTCTTTGTTTCTGAACTTCACTGACACATCATCACATGCATGCATGCACACATAGCCCTGTCATAGGAGAGAACTAAATAAGGCAACCTCAAGTTCAGAACTCTGCTAATGTTATGGCTTCAAGAGAAGGATCAAGTGTTGCTGATTATATTATCTCTATTTTCGTTGGAAATGTTGCTTTCATGCAAAGCCCCAAGTTTCACGCAGAACGTCAATGGTGGGTAAGTTGGCATCGTTTTGGACGCTTTCTTTTACTGTCGTTTTCCGTGGTATATAGTGTGCCTACTGTTGGCGTAGTGATGGTAAACGCAGGGTCGAAGCATCAAACTAAAAAACAAAGTGCAAAGAACAGTGGTGAAATATTTGTGTGTAGATATTGGTAGTCCTTCACATCAGTGGTCTCATGTATGGGTTGTCGTTCGTGGCAACGCTTCGGTGATTCTATGATTAATTTGCAATGTGATTTGTCATAGAGGATAGTTTTACTCGATTTTTGCCACACAGTTAAACATGGCTGAGGAGGAAAATGGCCGGAAAAGGGAAAGTGAGAGAGACAGAGACAGACAGACTGACAGGCAGACATGCAGACTATTTGACAATAAAAAAAAAAAAGTAAGCATGAATGGGATCGAAAAGCTAAGAAATAAAATTGCGTTTTTACGTTAAAACCCGGTGTCTAATACATATGTTTTTAAAGTCGTTTCTCTTGTTTGTGACAGGCATCACTGCTGGAAAAGTGCAGTCTATGATGGCTACATTTTATGATGTCCAAGTGAGTGGGGGCTAGGCTTGTTTCTGTAATGACTGTCATAATTGTGTCTTGAAACGTTTATAATGTTCACACTCTGAAAGGGAATGAAGCTCCAGCATTACAACAGAAATGTGTGAACCTCCCCCCCCCCCCCCCCATATTGTAGCACAGACTTATTGCAAAAAGATCTTTTGTTCATACCTTGTTTCATTCAGGTGTATGTGTTGAATTTAACTTCCTCTTCAACTCAGAGCATGATTATGTTTCCACCAATGAGATGAGACACGCTGGCGGCCATGCAACCCCCCCCTGGCCACCCGCTCTGGTAGAAATGGTCGCCACCCGCAGTATTTTAGCAGTCATTGTGTCTTTGTTTCATATATGATGTCCGGCCCTGCAATGCTGCATCATGACTGGTGTTTCTTTTTGATGACTTTTGGGAATTTGTTGTGCTGTGGCTGTTAATTGGATTTTCAGTAGTTTCCCCCACCGTCAGTGCAATGCTAGTTTATACACGTCGGCTGATTTTTGTTAGTGCCATTGGAATTCGGATCTCAGAAGAACAGCGCGCATTATGCTGTGGCAAAGAACCAATGTGCTTTTCTCCCCTTTCAAGCATCTCAGGAGTGTCTCTTCCCATGCCACGCGCAACATCACTGCCTGAGGAGTAGCGTGAGTGCATGCAGCCAGGCTAGTGCCGGCAGGCTTCGGGCCCCAACATTCCAGCCGAGTGACGTGATGACAGACACCTCCCCCACACAGTGACTGTGTTTCTTACAACACTGACTTAACAATTTTTGACTGCTTTCACTTTAATGTTGTAGTTTTACTATTATTGTTTAAAAAATGAGTAGGTGTGAAGTCATAGACTAGTTAAGTGATAATGAAGGTGTGACTGTTTATGCCGGAGTGACTAATAGCCGGCGCTGTTCTTATAGCGACGGGCCCCCAGGTAGCTACTGTGAAAGTATAATTCGTCTTTTTGTTTTGTTTATGCGCATTTCTCATTTGTGTAACTAGTCTCAGCCAAGCAGAAAGTTTAAAAACATTTATTACGTGTTTAAGAGATACAATGGTAGGGCTGTCCTTAGTTTGCTTTGTGTTAGGGAGGTTCAGGTTGGGTTGGGGCCGTTGGCGCTGGCCATGAGACGCCTTGGTGACGGGCTTCACCCGTCCCAAGCCATTGTCCATTTGTTCTTTGTAAACTGTTGTGTGAGTCTGGGTGATTGCGAGTTGCACCTGAGGTGGCGAAACAAATTTTCCTGTACGTGGCAACATGTATTTGGAAGAATAAAGTTTATTGATTGATGGATTGATTGATGGATAAAAACAAATTTTGAAATATAAATAGTTTGTCAAAGGTAGCTTTGGTTGTAACAAATACAAAGAACAAACATTTTCTTATTGTTATGCCTAACGCTTTTGTCGGTGAAATAACACATTTAGAAATAGTGTAGTTGGGACCTCCAAAAAGTGTCATTACATCTGACTTTTGTTCAATCTGACCATTTTATATGCAAAGTTGCTGTACACATGGTATTGTATTTTTTTCAGGTGCTAATGCTAAGTGACTACAAGACACAGCAGATCATAACATCTAACTGCACCAGTTCTGCCTACAACATGACGTCTATGGCTTCTTCACCAAAAAGGCACGAAATCATAACCGTGACAGCTCAAATAAACAACATATCGTTACCTACGAATAACACATGTACGCTCTCACAGGATAACACAACCACAATCGTAACACAGAATTTTGATTTCTTCACCATAATGGTTGAAACTGTGAACTGTAGCCGTCTTGTTGCATTCTTGCACTTTTTCGAAAGTTAATCATATCGTGCAGGAACATTAAAGCAGCACGTTCCAAACAATTCACGGCAGTACATTTTACTGAACTACTGACTAAAACTGAGGAGGTCAGAGCCAAAGCTATGCGGGTCTAAACTTCTTTCTTTCTTTATTTTTTTTGTACTTTTTTTTTAAAAAGAGTCATGATAACTCATTGAGTGTGAAAGACACGAAGAAAAAAATATATATATTTACTGTTATAAATGATCAAGAATAAATTAAACACAATTGGTCATATTTACAGTTTTATGTTTGGTTTGTTTGCAGTTGTTTACATTTTTCTTCAGATTGTTCTTTTCATGACAGTTTCTGTCAAGCTTTAGATAGACTAAGTAGACATTTTGTCTAAGAAGTCATTTGTAATGCATTTTACAGCGTGCCTCTTTGTAGAAGAATGCCTAATGTTTGACTCAGGCTTGACTGTTGTAATTATTATTCATGCAAATATTGTTTGAGGAACAAAAAAGGGTGGGAAAAGGGTGGGGTCACAATGAATCTGAAATGCGACCATCCTGCAACGGTCCCTGTGGGCCCTTATTGCGACCATGATGCGACCGTCGCATCTTCGCATTCCTTTTAGTCACCAGAACGTCACCTGGAGGAGGGTTACTCTCCAGGGGCGAAAGGATCCGAGGCTCGGCCCCCAACCAAGACGTTGGCGTTTGACATGAGAAGTCTTTGGTGGGGCGCTTGCCTGCCACTGTAGCACTGAATGTGAATACAGAGGTGCTACTAGAGTTTGAAGCAGCCTCAGCTGCACCAGGGCCTTCAACCATTTTTTTTTTTTTTTGCATCTGCAAAGGACAGCCTTTTTTTCCATAGCACCTGCTGAATCCTGCACTCGAATATCCAATGAGAGTATTTCTTATCCGAAGCCATATGCGGCCCCTGGCAATTCACACACAGGGGGGTGTCTGTGCAGGACTCAGCAGAGTGTCCGGGCTTAGTGCAACCGGCGCACGAGGCCTCTGCCTGGCGGCATGTCTTCTGCCCATGGCCGTACCTTTGGCATTAAAAGCACCGGAGGGGAAGAGGGACGTACTTCTTCACTTCCAAGGGATAATAACCACCCCAGATGGTAGTAGGAGGGGTAGGGGTACCAAACGTCAGGATGATGGTAGGGAGACGGATCTCCCTACCACCTTGCTTGGAAGTGAAGCGCCCAATGTAAGTCACCCCCTGTGACTTAAGGTTCCGTACAAGTTCCTCTTCCGACAGTACTGCCAAAGCTTGATCTTTTATTAGATGAGCCAAAGTGCAAAGACATGACACCTGACAACTACGTCATGAAGTCCTACCCCCGTGCTTCAAGAGGCAGAGGTCTGGCTTTCATTTTCAGATCATCACTTCAAGCTTTTATTGCATACACTGACTCTTTTGCATTCAGCCATTCGTCCTTTGAATTAGCTGAACTGTCCTTTTCACTTCCACAGCAGCGTGTGCATTTTCTGCTGCTTTATCGACCCTCACCCAACAAGGCCAACCAGCTGACTGACACCATTTTTCTCCAGGAGTTTCCTGATCTTCTCGACCTGTGCGTTGACAGACCAAGTCCCTCCATTATCCGGGGGGACATTAACTTTCATTTTGACTGTGATGGAAACTCTCATCGTGTGAAGGATCTTCTCCTGCAGTATGGTCTAACCCAGGCCGTCAGTGAACCTACACACCGCTCTGGACATATACTGGACTGGGTTATCCACAGAGAGACCGACCAGCTCCTTTCATCATCCTGTGTCTCCGATCATCTTGTGTCCGACTACCAATACATTGTATGTGATCTGAATATCATTACCCCTCCCCCCGTGACCATCACAAGTAGGAACCTCCATGCCATAGACCATGAGTCGTTCTGTGCTGACCTGGCCCGTGTCCTGTCCAGCACCCCCTCCCCCACAGCCTCCACCCTCAACGCTGATCTCTCCACTCTTATCGACCGCCACGCGCCAGCCACCACGAGGTCTGTGAGAAGATCCAAGTGCTCTCCGTGGTTTGTCCCTGACATTCGGACAGGAAAGCAAGAGAGACGTCGCGCTGAGCATGCATGGCATGCGTCCTGCTTGGAAGTACACCGCCAGATCTACAACGCTGCGCGCCAAGCATGCCGTCACACGTCTTGTTCTTACTTGCAAGAAACTGTTTAGTATTATGAACTCCTTGCTTGGCAAGTGCAAGACTTCTCCGCTTCCCATTACCATCCCTACAAGCGATCTTCCTCAAGATTTTTGCGACTTTTTTCTGTGATAACATCAGACATATCCGCGACAAACTGGATAAGCTTAGTTTGTCTGTTGTTTTGTCGCCATCACTTTGTTTCGGTCATGGCACCGCTTTCTCATTTTTTGAGCCAGTTACGCAGGCGACTATTATCGACATTTTAAAAAAGACGCCTCCAAAGACATGCGAAAGAGATCCCAACACATTGATCTCTTGATTGGTCCCATGACCCACATCATTAATTCATTAATGTGTCTCTATCCACTGGTGTATTCCCGGACGAGTTCAAGATGGCCTTAGTTAGACCACTGCTGAAGAAACCAAACCTCGATCCTAATGTACTGCAAAATTACAGGCCTTTCTACACCCTTCCCTTTATTTCTAAAATCCTCGAGAATGCCGTTTTATCTCAGATGTTTAGTACCTCCAAGAAAATTCTCTCCTACATCCTGCATACTTACCTGGATGTTCCACTCAAACTGCCCTGATTAGAATCTTGAACGGTCTTTGCACTGCTGATAATAATGAGATGTCTGTCCTGACTCTCCTTGATCTGTCCACAGCCTTTGATACTATCGATCACTCCATTCTTCTGTCTTGTCTTCACTTTGACTATGGCTTCTCTGACCGTGCTTTACTCTGGATGGATTCATATCTCACAAATTGGCATCTAGCTGTCTCTGTCAACGGCTGTCACTCTGCCCCAGACCCACTACTTTTTGGCGTGACCCAAGGTTCTGTGCTCGGGCCTATTTTTTAATTCTGTATATGCAGCTATTAGCTACTATTTTTTAAAGTAAACCCTTTTATCGATGTGGGATTGTACTTCAGCCTGCGGACTCCACTGTACTCTGTTACCAGACATGCCTACCCCTAATTTCAAATTTCAGTATTTTTCTTTCTCCAAAATGTGAAATTTCAGGACAAATTTCAGGAACAATACCATGAAGAAATTGAACTGATAAAATGTGTGCCCAAAGCGATTCATTTAAAGCACTCATACACTATCTGGGGAAAAATAAAAAACAAAACCTCACCATTTTATTTACAAAATGTACAATATGAGCTTTGACATGATTTACTGTGGCTGAAGACACATGTCTTGAACGTCATCTATTCCTCCATGTGCACAGCTAAATTCTGTGACAATTGGTACAGACCACCTTTGTAGACGCTTCCTGGCTTGATACACAGGAACTTCTCTGTGTAAATCTCTCAGTAGCATTGTGTATGAACTTTTACGCTAGACCGATCGCTCGATTCGCTTTCTTCAACGCCATGATTGTGAAACAGCACATGTGCACTCAGAAACGCTTCTGACCTTACATATGAGCCATCGTGAAATCCACTGCTTAGCCCAAAGGCGCTAGGCCTATATTTCGACCTCTGGAACACCGCTTGTTTCACAATTCTGATTTAATGTAACGTGAAAAAAATATAAGTATTTTCTGTAATGGCTGCCAATTTTTCTGAATTTCTGGAGAAAATACTGAAATTCTGTATATATAGGCATCTCTGTGTTAGACATCATATGTGCGCTGATGACACAGTTGCACGATTCTGGTCCCGTTCCTGATGCTGGTCGTTTAATTTCCAACATGAAAAAAGTCTGACAGAAGTTAAAGACTGGATGATTAGCAACAAACTCTAGCTAAATGATGGTAAAACAGAGCCCATGCTTATCAAAGCTGGTGTGCGTCCTTCTCAGTTGTCCTGTCTTCCTAGTCACATCTCTGTTTGTCAAAATCAAATCACTTTCTCTGACTGTCAAAAACCTTGGTGTTTTCATTGACAGAGACCTGAAAATGGATAAGTATGTTAGTCATATGTGCAGATCAGCTTTTATTGAACTTCGGCGCATTAGCAGTGTTAGACAGTATCTGACGCCTGAAGCAACTGCCACCCTTGTCTCCTCCTTTGTTTTATCACGGTTAGACTACTGTAACTCCCTCCTTTCCGGCCTACCTAAAGCCCAGCTAGATAAACAGCAGAGAGTGCAAAACAATGCTGCCCGTTTAGTTCTGCGCGTGCGTAAGCGTGACCATATCTGCCCCACCCTTAAGAAACTCCACTGGCTGCCCGTACAAAAACGCATTCTGTATAGACTGTCCTGCTGTGCTTTAACTCTATCAGCCTGACTTCTCCTGCCTATATCTCTGACTTACTCCATCTCGCACCCTCCGCTCTTCCTCCGACACAGGTAAATTTTGCCTTCCCAATTTCAGATGTAAAACATGTGGCAGGCGTGCCTTCTCCCATCTTGGCCCCGCCGCTTGCAACAGCCTCCCTGCCCATGTCCGTAACTGTCAAACGCTCTCCTCATTCAAATCACTTCTCAAAACCCACCTCTACAACGCTGCCTTTTACTAGTTCATTTCTCCAGCCATGCACAATTCATGCATGCATATCATGTGCATTTATCATCTTGAGGTCTTCATTTTCAACTGAGCTACATAGAATAGTACGTTTAACTTTCTCAAATGCACGTTTGTGTCCTTTTTCTTCCACAGGAAACGAAATAGGAGTGTGTTTAATTTGTCTAATATTTCTTTTGGAACCATTAGTGCCTGCATGACATACACAAATTGTGATAACAAAAATGTCTTAATAATGCATAGTTTACCACTCATGCCAGGGTTTCTTTTAGCCTACCAGCCTATTTCTTTTTGGATTCGTGGTATCCACTTCTCTTCTAAACTTGATGAGTTTTCTTTTCCTTGCTGAAGAACATGCATATAATCTAAAGTTTCATTTTACATTTTATTCCACAATGCTCTTCTTGGCTGCGTTTCTTCAAGCCAAGCCAAATGTGTAACATATCTGATTTTGCTGCTTCTGTGTACATTCTGAGAATAAATTCTGGCTAAAGAATTGATACTGAGTCAAAGTACATGATTCTAGCTACATCAGAACGAATGTGGAGAACAGTGGAGAATTACTCAATACATTTTGGGGCTCAAATTGACATTCAATTTTCAGTAGATTTGTGTCAGCCTGCATATCAACAGTGGGATAGGGCTTGACGTGACATTTGCATTTGCCCAAGGAAATATGTGCTGTAAAGCAAAAGAAGAAGACAAAAGAAATAGTGGATAATATAGTTTGACAAGAAGTCAAGTACTGACAAGAAAAAAGAACTCGAAGACTAACCTCCAAGTCAAAGAAGAGCAAAGCAAAGAAGAACACACACAAGCAAACGCAAATCAGAAGTATATCAGCCCTCTAGCATCTTAACATCTTGTGCACACACACAAGGTTAAAGGCAAAACAATACACACCATTTCTTCTCTAGTTCTCCGCTTCAGTATTTTGGAGTGGGCGCGTACTTGGTATTCATTATAATATCGGCGAGCTCTGGCTGACTGGACACGTTTCTCATGAAGCTTATTCTTCAACATCACCTGCTGCTTTTTCTGGTCATGAATGTCATGCTGCAAACAAGAATGGCAAAGCCCTTAAGGCTCACGTGCATTACCGATCAACATACTTAATCTAACATTTGCGATGGTTGACCTTTCCGACAGGTCATGTTTTCTCAAAATATATGCATTTTTCACATTTGTCAACCTCCCATGACCTTTGTGAGTAGTGAACTAAATTAGTATGCATAGAAAGGCCTTATCATCAGCTACCTTTCTGCTACATTTCTTTGAAAAGTTTGAAAAATTCCCCCCAAAAAACAACCTAAAATTCTACCAAACAAGACATCATTTGCTGATCGCTTGCGACCCTTGACCTTTCCGAGGGGTCAACCAAATTAGTATGAATAGGAAGGTCTTACTATCAGGTATCTCTGTACCAAAATGTGGCTATTTATTTTTATCTATTTCCCAATCTCTTGTGACCTTTCCATGACATCAACCAAATTAGAATGCATAGAAATGTCTTACCACCAGGTATCCTTGTACACAGTTTGGGTTTGAAGTTGTGAATAGTATTAAAAATTTTGAGAAAATGTACATTTTGTCAAAATATGGATAATTTTGACCTATTTCCTGATCCCGTGACCTTGACCTTTGAGAGAGGTCACTCAAATTAGTATGTTTAGAAAGGTCTTGCCACAAAGTATCCTTGGGCTAAGTTTGAAGACTGGCTTGAATAGTCTCAGAGAAAATGCCAACATTAAAGTTTACCAAGGACTATATCCACTGGCCCACAACATACAGTTGCTTTGCACGCGAACCCAAAAATGAAAGCAACTGATCTACAAAAACAAACAAACATATGGACACTTACAACTAAGGAAATGTCACAAAGTTCAGGGGTTACTGACCATCATTTTGTGGCATTTGATGAAATACAAGGAACTTTATGATTTGCAAAAAAAGGTATATGATAATTTGCAAATGTTCTGCATGTCTCTGCAAACTCTGGTCACAAGGCACTGCATGGTTACACTTACACAGTGGCGATAAGAAATCACTTCATTTACTCAACAAGAAAGGCAAAGCCATCAAGGCACACGCACATCATGGCACACGCACATTATTTATCTGCCCCTCTGTCACTCATATAGGCAAATGATTTAAATGTTAAATAGCAATAGTAACTGCAACAACCTATGTCTTGTCAAAATATCCATGTGCATTTTTCATGTATCTGTCCACCTCACTTGAACCTTCGCCCCACCTGGGGCAGCCCTGGGGGGGCTTCGGCGAGATTAACTAGTTTTTAGTTCTCAGGGTCACCCTGGTCAGCCGCACAGGGTGTCGTTTTCTCTCTTTATCTGGGGCATATGTTTCTGTCTACCCTTGGTCCATTCACCTGTACTGTAAAAAGAGACTGAGGAAAACATGGACAAGAAAGAATAAATTTTCCTACAAAAGGTGTAAATTTTTTAAAAAACATCCTACTGGGTCTGGAAAAGAGCAATTAATTGGCTATCTAAATATATCTTTATTTCATCGCTTATGCTAACTTCAGCGGTCTGGTACCTTATATTGTTTACCACCCACAAACTAAAAAAAAACATAGGGTGTCTGGGCGCCATCTTGACAATGGCAGCCATGCGTCATAGGTATTCATGTCAGCAATCACAGTCATATTCTACTATAATCCAACTAATCAAAAGCGAAAATTACATGTTCCTAATTTCAAAATGACATTATTTAGCTGTGGTTAAAAAGTAATGGTGGTAAAATGGTCATTCAAGAGATGACGTCGCAAAAAATTTTTGTTAACAGATCCATGGCAAAATCTCAATGGGATCCTACTAGTTTTGGTATCGACGGCTAGCTGCATCCAAAATTTGGTGCCCACAAGTTGAATTTGCAGGATAATGCACTTTTCATGGCGGTACTGCTTACACTAGTGAAACACTTTTTGCCGTCGTGGGGATTTGAATGATGTAAGACATAAGAGCCCATATTAATATCCTGAAGTGTCCAATGTTCACATTGCTGAAGTTTACTTCTCAAAGTGGACATCATCCAAGCATTCTCACTGCCAGAATCCACCAAGGGTCACCAGACTGTGGCTCCTTCCCTTGCATGCCAGCTCAGCTCACATTTTCTATCCATGATGCTACCTATACTATCATATTGTGTGTTTTGTTTTGATGTGGGTATAATATAACCGCTGCATATACTTTTTTCATTGTGCAAGCCCCACAGTTTGTATTAATCTGCCTTTTCCCCCTCCAGTGGTGTAACACTGTAGTCAAATCTGCGTCTGCAAACTAACTGCATATAGCCCTTGTCCCTGGCCATTTTCCTTTTGTATCCAACATCAGTCGTATTCCATCTCAAAACATTTCCGACCAAGCATTTCTAGCGGAGTGACTATCCCCGGACAAAGCAATTTTTACTTTTGCATGACAGAAAAAGGATCATGTCAGAAAAACAGCCTGTGTGGTGCTATTTGTGCAAGGATTTCACAGATTTTTGGAAGTATTGCGTTTATGTGAATGCCTCCTAATTTCGACCAGTAGTTTTAGGAAAACGTGTGTGGCAGAAGCCACTGTATTTTTGTCATCAAAAGATGCTAATTTCTTCTACGTTGGTAATAACCTTAACCATGTCTCTTTTTCTGCAGTGCTTGCATTTTTATGCCTTCTCTTATTTGGTCGCGTTCAGCTCTGTGCACATGTACTTGCTGAATAGAGTTCTACAGTAATATGTGTTGGCGAATATTTAGTAATTCTCATTCCTGCTTACGTAGTGAACTCGCCCTAGGTGGTTTGACGTCATTTATTAGCTGGCGGCTTCTTACGAGTTGGCCAAACAGGTATGACATTTGTTTTAGTATTAGCGCATGCGCTTCATCCATTCTTAGTATGTAAAACTATATTCAGCCAGTTCACGTGCGCTTACGAACAGGTAACAAAACCATCTTAGATTGTTCTAGATGGTTGGGAGGGTATATAAACCCTGCTTAGTCCTTGTTTAGTTGAGTTGTCAGAACTGCCGCAACTCCATTAGTTACTGTAGCATTAGGTTACAGTGAGGTTGGACTTTCCACCCACTCAAATGGGGTTGGGGTCAGTATGGTTTGGAAGTAGGGACTTAGTGGTTACCCAGGGTCCTCATCCCATCTATCTCCCAAGGAGTAAGGGGTCCTCATTTTAGATTGGGTTGTTGGGTGGATTTCTTTTTTCTCTCTCTCTCTGTCCTTTGCTGTTGTGTGAATGTGATGTTCGTCTCATCTTCGACTGATCACGGTTGCTTAGATTCACATGGGCGAGACCGAGAAAAAAGTTGAATCCTGAAGCAAGGGTCTTGGAGCACTTTTTAAGTGAAATTTTTTTTTTTTCCTTTGAATCCGGAAATCCAGCTGTAGCTGGAAAAGTCCCACCCATGGATTTATGTTTGTCATATGAAAGGAATAAAAATGGGTGTGTGTTGTATTTTGTAAACAAGTGAAGCTTTAGGAAATAAATTATATCGTTAACTGTTGACCTTTCTTTGACTGTTGCTGTCAGTGTTAGTGAGAGTAAATGTGCGTGTGAACATTTAAATCTCACTGATAACACGAAATGCGTAACACGAAATTTTGCTTTACACAAAGCTGGTTTCGGCTCCCAACCAGGGCAATTTCACTATTATTCACCTGTTTAACACGAATGATCCAAAATTCAACACAACCTGGTTAAATTGTGAAAATTCTTTAAAAAGGGGTGAAATAGAAAGTTCAGCCTACTAGTCAGTCGTTTCTGAACATTACATGATGGCGAATTGGCCAAAAACATGCCGCTCCTGCCATGACACCTGCCCCTCATTATTAACGTACTCCTTGATCTCGTCCCACACGCCACGGGCATCTTCTCCTGACCTATTGGCAGAATGTCTTTAATAGCATCCAGCTGCTGTCTGTTCTACCGCCAATCCCCTAACGTAACCTCCCTCGTCGCAGGATTTTCATGATCAACCAGGTTGGGTATGTTGAAGTTCTGGTCATTCTTCGTCATCAGAAAGTTGTGTAGGGCAAGGGTAGCCAGTGTCACACGTGTTGCCTTCTCAGGCTGCAGGTGCATACACGTACGAAACACACCAAATCTTGCAGCCAAAACTCCAAAAGCGTTCTCTGAAATCTGGCGGCTTGCTGAGAGCTCTCACTGTGTACAGTGAAAAACTATCGACCAGATAGAATAGTAGTGATATAACAATCTACAATCCAAAGACACCAAAATCGATAATGCCGCATCGATCACAAAATCATGGCATTTTTGACAATAACCCACCATTGACCCCAGCACCACCACACCTTCCCCCAATGCACCCTGTTGATTTTAAATATGACAACAAAGAGTCGATCCAGCCCCAGTGCTCTGAGCCTGCGGGCCTACGCGCCTATCAATAAGTTGCCAGCTCCCACAGTCTGCAGTGCCCAGTGTCTTCAAACATTGAACAATGAAGCACACGCCGCACACGTGCCAGCTATAGGTTTACACAGTCCGTGCTATTAATTTTGATTATTGGCTTTTGTGTTTGCTATCTACAGGCGTGTTTGCCGGTTTAAATGCACCTGTTGCTAGCTACTTATTGATTTTAAGAAACACATACGCCTGCCTTGACAGCCTCTAGCTTAATACCCCTGTTATCTTACTACCTCGTACTGAGTACATAAAAAACATGGGGTTTTACAAGAGGCTAAGATTCTCAGGAGCCTGTACCCCCTGGCTTCGCAGGCATAGATTCTTATGAGCTGATACATGGTCAGATTCTCAAGAGTCTGGCTCCTGTTCTCACAAGGTTTCAGTCAGCTGTACTGTTACCAGTTCAACCGTCAGGCATTCATTGATTTTCTCGTAACATTTCTAAAAGTTTTGTTTTGCATGGCCGACGTCTGACGAGGAGATTCATTGATTTTGATCCCTCCCTTCCCCTCCCACACATACACACACACACATACATACACACATACAATCATATTGTGTAGAACCACACTATGTCACCACACCTATCCGTACCATGCCAAATGCCAGATTTAGGTCACTATACCAAAACGAAAATGTAGTTCAGATTACAGTGTGCCAAAACAAAAAATCTGGGTCATTAGGTCATTCGGAAAAAAGAGGTCATTCTGGAAAAAACAGGCCACACATTGGTTTGAACAATTACAAGTTATCTCAAAATGATTTTCTGTTTGCAATCACAAAAGCACATAAAATACACCCCTTTCAAATGGGCTCGTCCATCAGGCCTATTCAAATGGTCGGGCCCATTCAAAAGGGTATTTTAAAATACACCTTTCCCATCCACAGAGGTATGAATAGATTTTGTACTAAACACCTTTCTTTGCCAGGGTGCTATGTAAAAGGTGTCGGGCCTTTCATTAAAGCAGATCAAACCGTTTGTTATTACGCAGTTACCAGCCGTGCATGGTGTGTCTGTCTGTTAATTTTATTGATTTAAAAAGTTCCTTAAAAATTAATCAGCTAATACTGCACTATACAGGCACACGATAACACACTAACAAAACAGTTGGATAGGATACTATCTTTTTCCAGTAAACACTCTAGTTGTGCAAAAATCAGATGCCTGTGTTTTATTCGCCGAGAGGGTGTAAAGACCTAATGCACGGTGCCAATCAATAAGTTGCCCATGGCAACAAAAAGCTGTTGATTATTGGATTTTATGTTTGCTGGCTACAGATCATTTCAAAAGCTTTTAACTCGATGTTGGCACAGTAATTGATTGCAGCACTATGGGCGTCAAATAGGCAGGCATGAGTAGTGTTTTATCTCTCTGTGAGTTAGCTGCCAGGGCTTGCCCTCTAATCTTAAACACCTTCTACAAGCGTCACCCTACAGTACGCTGTGCCAGTCTTTTCGAGAAAACGTGATTACGCAGGATGGCCTGTGTGTTTTTTGTGAAATGTGTTCTTCGCTAGCAAGGATTAAAGTGTTAAGAATTTATCTGAAACAGCCTAAACCAAAAGTACTCAAATTTTGTTTCACTGTTTTATTTTTTATTATAAAATGAATCAAGATGAACGTCTTCTGTTGAGTGAAATAAACTCTTTAGAAAATAAAGACATAAGCTTGAAAAGGGAACGTTTATTTTCAGTAATTGTTTCTGGAAAATCAAAAGCTTATCTCGGAAAATCTTATACCACAGATAATATTGAATCTCTTACTGGAGAAAAAATAATTAAACTACATGCTAAATATGAAAATCACATTGGATTGTTAGTGACTCATGATCTGAGTCAATCTCTGTGTCTCTTTATACAAAAGCTGTTAGTCAATTTCTACTGGTCGATAAAGACAGTCTGTCACATATTCTCAAAAACAATCCTATTTTTTTCAACTTCAATCGGTAAATTGGCATGCCTCATGTTTTACAAGTTTGGCAAATACCTGGCTCCTTTTGTGACCTTACTAATTACTGGGAGTCATACTGATTTTGATAAAATTAATTTTACTGCAAAAGAAAATGATGGACGAGAATCAGATGACCCCACAGATGAGCCTTGTCTCGACTCAGATTCAAACAGTGTCTAAACAAAAAAGCCCTGGAAAAGAGGCTGGAAAAATATTAGCTGAACATAACAGACAAAAAAAAATTACAGCTTCAAGCGTTAACACAAAAGGATTATGTAACTGACCCGCTGTCAACAGCCCCGGTCCCGACACCGGTGCCACTACCAACACCCCCACCCCCTCAACAAAGTGAGAAATTATCAACTGAACCTGCCACCCATCAGTCTAAACCTGAAATAACAAAATATATAGTTGGCGGATTTGTTGTTGGATTTGGTTAAGTAGGTTACCAATTATACAAAAAATACAAACCGCACACTCGAACAAAAAATCAAACACTCCAAAAACAAAAACAGAAGTTGCCACATTACCAGCAGTGCCAAAACCGATTGACCCATGTTTTATGCAGTAAATAAAATTAATATTTTAATTTTTGTGGCATAAAAAGATGAGCGAAACAAAAAAAAATTAATAAACCTTGTCTATCACTCTGCCATAATAAGTGGACTAGCTACTGCTTATACTATGCTAGGGAGAAGTCTCCTCAAAATGAGATCTGCTGATCTGAGTAGATTAGACTTCGAAGACAGTGCTAAGCTAATTGCAGTTGTAACAGAGTCAATTGCCACAAAAGACTTTCTCGTCAAGCAAGGAATTATTCCAGAAAATGTTTCTATGTAAATAAAAAGTATGGCGACACTAGCTGTTATTGTGGGCAGGGCCATTGTCAATGCACTTGCTTTCAGTGGATTAAATGATCTCTTTTCAAAAGTAAGTGGAGAAGAGTCTGCAGAAGAAATGAGATGCCACAATGAGGCATCTGAAAAATTAGCACAAGCCCAGCAGGATTATGAGAAGCAAAGAATTGAGAAACTTGATTTTATCAATGAAAAACTCAGACTTGAAGGTCACGCACAGCATACATTTTTAAATGTTGATGACGCCATCAAAGTATACTTTCTTGTTACTGGCGAAGACATGTCTACCCCACAGCCAAAACTTAGCGATTACTACCAACCCAGTCCAAAAAAAAAAACCCAGTGAAATAATCTTCGTTTTAATAAGAATAACATTTGTATATTTTACAGGAGTTTTTATTGCTAAAAAAAAAAATGACAAGCGCTGAAGCCGGAGCTAAACTATCAAAAATATATTACTCCCCAATTGGATACTGGAAAGGAAAAACTGCGATAGAGAAATTACATGCTGCTGTAGGCAGCGATGTCAAACTCGATCAAATAAAACAGTTTGATTGTACATTGCTTAACGTCCCGACAGCAACAAGGCTTTCTCAGGACGTGCCTGCACTGCTTGTGAAAAAAAAACTAAACAGAAAATTGAATGTATGTCGCCAGCCGGTCAAATACGTTAAATAAACCTACAACATGGGGCCTAAATAAAGCTAAGACCATTTAGCAACACACATCCAATATCAAGAGCTACAGGCAGTGCAGACAGTAGGGAGAATTTTAAAAAGGCAAATACAGGTGAATGGACAAAGGGTAGACAGAAACACATGCCCCAGAATGGAGAGAAAAACCCACCCTGTGAGGCTGACCAGGGTGACCCTGGGAACTAAAAAATACCTAACCCCACCCAAGTCCCCCAGGGCAGACCCGGGTGGGGAAAATAAAACAGTGGCTGTAAAAACAAGCAATTTGGCAAATTTATCTTCCTGCCCCAAGAAAAATATCAAGACCTCATTTTGTGAACACTACTCCAAATGACACCCATCAAATGGATCTTTGGTTTCTGCTGCACAATACAATAAGAAAGAAGTGATACAAGCATGCATTCACTGTTGTCGACATAGCTTCAAGGTACAAGGACGCCAAACCCATAACTGACAAAAATGACGCTTCAGCATTTTCATTGATTTATAGTCGAGGCCCTTTAAAATACCCCAGGCTTGTGCAAATCGATGAGGGATCTGAATTCAAAGGCGCCGTTAATCAATTATTTGCGAAGCATGGCGTGCTAGTGCGGCGAGGCATACCGAGTGTGCACAGATCACAGGCAATTGTCAAAAACTTTAACAAACAATTATCGGAAAGACTTTTCAGCTATCAGTATTCTAAACAACTCATGCATGACGCGCGTAACACTGTGTTAAGAGATTACCATCTGTGATAAAAGCAATGAATAACGAGGGTCATTTAAAACCCGCCGATGCTATTAAATTAAAAACAATGCCACCAGCGTCAGAGACGGAGCTAAAAACATTAGCGCCTGACACAAGTTTGTTTACAAAACAGGTGAGATATCTGTATCAATCCGGCGAGGCAGAAAGTTACGTCAGGTGCAGGGCAACTGATCCAATATGGTCTACGTCTGTTCACAATATAAACCCATCAATTTATTATCTATATGAGCCTGCCCCACAGAGGGCATTTGTCAGAGATTGATTGATTGATTGTACATTGCTTAACGTCCCGACAGCAACAAGGCTTTCTCAGGACGTGCCTGCACTGCTTGTGAAAAAATAAAAAAGAAACAGAACATTGAATGTATGTCGCCAGCCGGTCAAATACGTTAAATAAACCTAACACATGGGCCTAAATAAAGCTAAGACCATTTAGCAACACACATCCAATATCAAGAGCTACAGGCAGTGCAGACAGTAGGGAGAGTTTTAAAAAGGCAAATACAGGTGAATGGACAAAGGGTAGACAGAAACACATGCCCCAGAATAGAGAGAAAAACCCACCCTGTGGGGCTGACCAGGGTGACC
Organism: Semisulcospira habei; assembly: GCA_036245525.1. Lineage (NCBI taxonomy): Eukaryota > Metazoa > Mollusca > Gastropoda > Semisulcospiridae > Semisulcospira > Semisulcospira habei. The sequence goes on along the minus strand of BTPG01000008.1, from coordinate 175,024,406 downwards.
CTGGGAACTAAAAAATACCTAACCCCACCCAAGTCCCCCAGGGCAGACCCGGGTGGGGTGCATTTGTCAGAGAGGAATTACAGATTATTCCTCCAGACATGTTACTCATTTCAACAACTAACTCATCGACTAGTTCATCGGCTATTTCTTCAGATAACTTAATTGCGTAATGACCAGACGCATAAGCCTTTTCCTTAGTGTAAAACACACGTTTTGTGTCTCCTACTGCAAGTGACTTTTTATGTGTTTGGATCATTTCAAGATTATGTCTATTTGATCTAAGTGTCTTGTTTGGATAATCAGGCATTAGTTTTCCATCTAATACTTGCTTGTAATGTTCACGATGGATGTCTTTAGTTTTTATCACTGTTTTTGTTATATTCCTTTGGTTTAGGACTGACTGCCTTTTTGGTGCATTGATTGATTGTACATTGCTTAACGTCCCGACAGCAACAAGGCTTTCTCAGGACGTGCCTGCACTGCTTGTGAAAAAAAAACAACAAACAGAACATTGAATGTATGTCGCCAGCCAGTCAAATACGTTAAATAAACCTAACACATGGGGCCTAAATAAAGCTAAGACCATTTAGCAACACACATCCAATATCAAGAGCTACAGACAGTGCAGACAGTAGGGAGAGTTTTAAAAAGGCAAATACATGTGAATGGACAAAGGGTAGACAGAAACACATGCCCCAGAATAGAGAGAAAAACCCACCCTGTGGGGCTGAGCAGGGTGACCCTGGGAACTAAAAAATACCTAACCCCACCCAAGTCCCCCAGGGCAGACCCAGGTGGGGTGCTTTTTGGTGCAGTATAGAATACATTTTTGATCTCAGTCCAACGTACTCTACTATAGGCACTCCATTCAGTTCGTCTTTAAACTTCCCATGCACTTTTTTTGTTTTGTGTGCTATACAGCGGGCGATCCTTAGGATAATCATATGCAACTCTGTTTTTATGTCTTCATAAAAGTCTTCAGTAGGCACATCAATGATCATAGAGTCAGTGTCAGTGTATAACAGATGACACTCAGGATACTTTGGTTTAAAGTAATCATAGTAAAATTCAAGCATCAACAGTTTTGATAGCTCAAGTATTGCCATACTAATGAATACTGGCTTGTCCAGTTTAACAATCTTTTTTTTGTTGAGTGTCACTGCATACAATGATGGATGAAACTCTTTATACCCTGTGTATTGTGGCTTACCTGTAAGTTTAATTGCACCTGATTCAGTTGTGACAAGTCTCACATCTTTGCGGTGATGAGGATTTTCCATCGTCTTGCCAAAACAGGCATTGTTCATAAGCTTAAAAAAGTCCTTGTCAAATGCAGTGTTACCGTCCCTTGCATGAAGGGCTGTGTTTTTCATTATATAATCTTTCATGAAAGCACACTGGTCAAATTCAATACCTCTGTGAACTTTCTTTAGTACTAACCCATTTCTGATGTAAAACTGCAGTAAGAGATAGTGACAAACGTAATTAAATTTGTCGTTCAAATTTGGCACAAGTTTAGTGTCTTCTTTTTTCCCTGTCAAACTCATTTTCTCAACAGCTAATGGATAATCATTTGTGGTAATCATGTAGATGGTGTGGGTGCTCCAGGTCGACTTCAAAGATCCAACCCTTTGCATCATTCCGGTCATAATACGTTTTGTTAAGTCTGTTATATCACACTGTGGTTAAAGGTCTTGAGAAGTACAAGGAGTGACCTCTCAGGCAGATGCGTTAGGAATTGATAGTGGATGGTATCTAGGCCAGCAGCAGAGTCATTACATTTGTGCAAGGCTTGCTGCAATTCTGATAATGTAAAAGGAGCATTATAGTCTTCTGAGTTATCGGACTTAGACTCTCGCTTCTCCTTCTCTCACTGGAAGAAGGGTCAATAATGCTCTGTTGAAGAATTATGGGCAATGGTGGAGGCAAGCAAATTGGCCACAGCTTTTTTATCTGTGTCCAAGCTGGCACCATCTCTAAGATGGCCGACAGAAGCCGAGCCACCCCTGCCCCTAATTCTTCGAACAGCCTTCCAGACTTTCTGGGACGTAGTCCGAAAAGTTAAAGATGAGATGAAGCGTCTCCAGGAAGCACGGCATTCACGTTTAAAAATGGAACGGGCTTTCACTTTTTTAAAGGAGACAGGGTCAGAAGTCTTCAGGTAAGTCTCCTGAAGAGATATTACTGAGGGGTTATAGGACTTGACTAGAAGGCGTAATTCTTCAAAGTTGGTGTGAAAACCACAACAATTCCACTGAAGCAGAGAGTACATGATTAGGTTCTATGTGGAGGAGAAGAGTTCTTTCCCCCCATTTCCTGTGCTTTGGAAGGAGTTGAAGAAACAGAGGGGGGTTCGACTCCTGGGCCTCCTCTGGTTCCTCAAAGATGAGGAGGGAGGAGCTGCCGCAGCACCAGCTACGACAACTTCCACCCCCTCCATCTGCTCCTCCAATGCAGCATATTTATTTTGAAGGGGGACATCAGTGTCCCCCTTCTGGGCCCGTACGCACAGCGGTTCTGTAACTTTCTTAGACTTCTGGGCCGGGGCAGCGTTCCTGCCGCCAGAGTTGGTGGCCTTACAAGGCTGACCAGAGCCAGAAGCCTTTGGAGTAAGATTGGCAGGCTTGGGTGGGGGCCGAGGCTTAGGGGCAGCAGAAGGTGGTGCCACCGGACCGGTATCGTCCGCCCTCTGCGTTCCCTGGCTCCTCGTCACCACCGGAAGAGGGTTACTCTCCTGGGGCGAGAGGATCCGAGGCTCTGCCCCCAACCAAGAAGTTGGGGTTTGACAAGAGAAGTCTATGGTGGGGCGCTTGCCTGCCACCGCAGCACTAAAGGTATACACAAAGGTGTTATATGAGTTTGGCGCAGCCTCAGCTGCACCAGGGTCATCAACCATTTTTTTGGTGTCCGCAAAGAACAGCCCTTTCTCCACACGTACCTGCTGAATCTTGCACTCGGATATCCAACGAGGGCACTTCTTGTCCGAAGCCATATGCGCCCCCTGGCAATTCACACACAGGAGGATGGCTGTGCAGGACTCAGCAGAGTGTCCGGGCTTAGTGCAGCGGGCGCATAGAGCCTCTGCCTGGCGGCATGTCTTCTGCCCATGGCCATACTTTTGGCACTTAAAGCACTGGAGGGGGAGAGGGACGTACTTTATCACTATTAGGGAGTAGTAACCTCCCCAGGTGGTAGTACGAGCAGTAGGGGTGCCAAACGTCAGGATGATGGTAGAGAGACGGATCTCCTTACCACCTTGTTTGGAAACGAAGCGCCTGACGTAGGTCACCCCCTGTGACTTAAGGTTCCGTACAAGTTCATCTTCAGACAGTTCTGCAAATGCTTGATCTTTAATCACTCCTCTAGAAGAATTCATCGTTTAGTGGGGAGTGACCTCCACTGGAGTGTCTCCGATACAGGAGAGCCTCAGTAGCCCATTGGAGTGTGCCTGGGTACGGCACTCTACCAGCAAGTCACCAGTCCTGAGGCGCTGGGCCTCAGGCCTGCCAACACGGCTCCTGAGGGTCTCCCCTACCAGAAAAGGGTGCAGCTTGGAAACAGGCTTCTCTTTAACTTTGCTTTGGATAATGAGAAAGCGAGGCCAGATGGCCGACACCTGAGGCGTCGCTTCCTCACAATCGGAGTCGCTATCATTCTCAAGGTCAATGTCAGTGGCTATGTGCCACTTTGGTGCCAGTTTTTGTTGTTGTTGTATGTTCCATATTATAGTATGATAGATATTCATCCCCCAGGGGTCCCCACCCGCCACCGAGCCCAACAAGGGGAAGTGCATTTGTCGGCGGGTCTCCAGCGGATGCACGATGGAGACTGCCCGAAATACATACTCATGGGGTTATGCCCGATTGAACCGTCTGAGACACCGCCTTTATCACATGATTGAATGCAGGGGAATACAAGCGTAGAGCACCTAATCAGCAGCAGAGGCTATAGCATGGTGCTCTGTATATCAGCCTGCATGTCAACAATGGGATAGGGCTCAACGTGACAAGAGCCGATTGACTAGGCCGGTACGACTAACCTCCCGTTTAGGCAGAAGTCAAGGCCAAAGTGAAGTGTTTCAGCCACCAGGATCCTCTTCTCCCCCGACATGGATCTCCAAGCACGGCAAACACTTGGGATCCAAAGGGCCAAAAGCTCACGAGTATTTTTAAGGACCAATCCAACATGGTAGGACCTGGTTTAGCACACCTCCTTATAAACCGGACCAGTGAAAAAGACTGACCAACATATCTGCTGACATCAAGTCCCAATCCTGGACAAAGATGGCACCCTTCTGCTAGCCCACTCAGTCAGGGACTGAGGGGACTACCCACCCATGCCACGTGGATGCCGGTGCCCAGTGGGCTTGTATATTATAGAGCCACTGATAGATTATTCACAGACACGCAATTTATACCATCTGGGTATTATGACTTTTGTACTATAGCTGAATGGTTTCAAATCAAATTTAAAATTAAAGCAACTTTAAACCCCGCTAACTTAATTGTTACATTAGATTTTCCAGGCCCTAATTTTGTAATTTTAAATAAACTTGCATCTTTACTTGGTTTAATAGGCTATTTTGTAACTAGTGCAGATGAAGATTGTACACAAGTAGTGGGTATGATAATAGTGGGGGTATTACAATGTCATTGAAGCCCCAAAAATGTAAAGTATTTGGAAAATACCCTGGCAATTTAGCAGTACACACAGTACTAAATGTTCACTTGAAAGAACTAAACACAACTGAAAATGTTCAAAATGGAAAGCCTTCAACTTTGTTAAAAGCTTGCCAACTGGAACTGCTCCTTATTGTGATAGGGTATTGTTAGATTTCCTAATTTACAGTTTAAAAAATTAGGTTCCAGTTTCTTTGAATCACTATGTTTATCTGTAACTAATCAAGATAGCAAACCAGTTTTTGATGCATGATTTTAGTGTTGTGTTGGAAGTTAAATAAATTTTGTTTTTGCTGAATAAAAAAATGAGTGTTGGTCCAAAACCAAAAATTATACCAGTTGCCTGTCTAGTAATAGAGTTGAAAGATTTGGCTGATGTTCAAGGTTTTGATAAAGAAGGAGAGGTAGGAGAGGTGTATGGCCTTGAATTTGATTCCTATGGATTGTACAAATGAAAAGTAATCGATGACATGAAAGATAGCACCGAAATACCGATTCCTAAACTTGGCCAGCTTCGTGATGTTACTGTACCGCTTCCGCCTACTCTTGTAAATAATGCGCTCTACAACTTAAAACATATGGGTAATAAATGGGTAGTTGTTCCGCTTGTGCCCGCTCCTGCAACTGCGCCCACAATTGACTGGGATATAAAGTTTGAGTTTATTAGTCCTTATGTGTACACTGATGAAGGAGCCTTAGTTTTTAGGAAAGTTGTTAACTCTGCGCTGCTTGTGAGTCTTGTTCCAAGCTTTTCCGAAGACAACAATAGCAGAGATAAACCAAAAGTGTAAGAGTATGAAAAACGGAGGTATATTCTTACAAACAGAAAGGGTAGATCAGATACTTCTGTTGTGTTTGTGTCAGCAAATTTTACTATGGATAGAGAAGCAACAATAGTATTTGAAGTTATTATGAGGTCTTTGGCTGATGCCAAAGAAGCAGATATCGCACAGGGAATTAAACTTACGTGGGATAACTCAGTAGCAGAGACAGCAAAGGTCTTTATTGCTATTAGAAAAGGCACAGATGTTGAAGTATCGAGCAGTATCCCAGCTGTTAAGGTGGTGGTCGATAAAACAACTCTTGTTCATCTAAGTTACATTAAACTAAAACACATAGGTCTTGTTTCATTTTATTACGCTAGCAAATTGTATACTTTTCATGAGTTGCAAAATGTAATTGCTGATTAAATTTAAAAAATATTTGTCAATAAAAAAAAAAGGTAAACTTGTATCCGCAAATACCGCCGATGAGCCAATTGCGCCTGATAAAACATTACAGGCAGACTGTTTCGATTAATAAATGTTACAGACATGGAAGAGGCAAAATACACCAGGTGTAAAAGACGGCACAGCACAGTTTTCAATTCTGTACAAAACATATCAATAGCTGCAGGTGTGGTTTCAGGCGGTTTATCTGCTGGTGGTATTGCACTGTTTGTAACGGGAGTGGGGAGTGTCATAGGAATTGTTATTGAAGGCATTAGTGTTGCCACATGTCTGGCAAGGTTTGGTTTGGAAGCCCTTAGCAAAAGATTTTATAAAAGTTGCAGAAGCATGAAGCATTGAGCACGCTCACTGGTGCAAAGCTGAGTAGTATGAAACTTATTATCAGTAAAGCTTTGGAAAACAATTTTATTGACGTTGATGAATTTAAGAGAGTTCAAGATGATTTGGCCAATTACAAACAAAAAAAAGTCTAAAATTCAGAATAAGATGTGTAGTCAACCCGTGAATGTTGAAGAACTAAAGGCTAATTTTTTAGAGGAAGGAAAGACAATGAGGGTAGAAAAAAACAATGAAAAAAGTACACGGTCTTTTAAGCAAGTAAAAGTCAGTTTTGGTAATCATTCATTATTTATGTCATACACTTCACAGAGAGATGAAACACCACTCATGCCGCTTACGCCTGTCTATTTAAGCCCATCAGCTCTGCCTTCAGAATATTACTGAAAAAAAATATTTTGTTGTCCTTGTAACTTGACAAATCTGTCCAAGTAAGTTGTTGACTTGAGTCAAGAACTTATAAGAACGTATGTTAAGAACTTAGAAGAATTTGTTTTAAGTGACCTATAAGTTCTTATGACAACTAACTTATATAAACTTGTAAAAGTAACTTTGAAGTTAATTGTCAGTTAAAGGTAACTTATTAATTTACTTTTTTTTGTTGACACGTAACAAAGTAGGTACTTAATGTTGTCATATTGCGTTTTATTTTAAATGAACAGTGTTTATCGAGATAGGCGGGGGGTGCTGACGGAGACAATGGTTAGAGAGATATACCAATATACAAAAGAAAATTACCTAAATTGATAATGCCGCATTTGACAATGGGCGTTTTATTTAAAATCAACAGGGTGCGTTGGGGGAGGCGTGGTGGTGGTGGGGTCAATGGTGGGTTATTGACAAAAATGCCATGATTTTGTGATCGATGAGGCATTATTGATTTTGGTGTCTTTGAATTGTAGATTGTTATATTTCTATAGTCCGCCGATAGTTTTCTATCAGGTCAAAACTATCCACATTTACGATAACGATTGCCTTAAATCTGAAAGTGCCTGAACGTTCAACCTTCACTTCTCGTAATACTAAGGCAAGCAATTGAGACAAGTTCTACAATAACGTTTTTGGCGAGTGCATTAAAACATTATTTTACATTTGACAATCAGACCTGCCAACCCCTACACAGCTATGCTAGTAAAATTTTGGACAAGTAGTAGTAGTTTTGGAGATGTCAAGTGTAGTTTAGCATGGAAGTTACTGTTCGCTCAATGCCGAAAGCTTCATGCATGGAAATTTCTCAATACAACACAACTTTATTGTCTGTTAGAGTCAAAGCATGACAAATTTTCCTTATATATAGCGATCGGAGCTTTGGCTGGCTGGTACAAACTTTCTTCTTTTCAGGCGGTGCGCTTTTCGATTCGAGTTCCTTTCTCCTCGGCATGACAGGTCATGTTACATATTCAAATTGGGCAGTTCAGGCAGTAAGAGGACCAGTGTTTTTAAAAATAACTTTTTGCCTTGTTTGAAAATTTGTAGTAGGGTTTAATGTTGTAATTTGCTGGAAATTTCTGGTTAGATAAGAGGAGACATGTTTGGTGCTTTGATTCATACCATCCTGAGCTTATCCAGTGGACAATTGTGGGCCTATGTTGAGTTGTCATTGACGTAGTGATTTGATGGGCACGCTGATTTCAGCTGTGCTTGGGTGTGGGGTTGGTAAGGAATCAGGTTCATAGCCAAGAAATGAGACAGTCAATGTGCTGGTTTTTTTTGGTTCATTTTGTGCATGGCAAATGTGCAGCTGTTAGGCGGTAGTGATTTTTAGGGGATTGAAATATTAGGGGATGACTGGGACTGACTAAGGCTAAGAGACTGGACAGTACGGAAATGGCACCGTGTTCCGTGGCCATGGTTCAGGCTGTCGTTTATCTGAAGCACTTTGTGAATGAAATGATGCACACTGGGAAAACAGGAAGTTCACGCCGCTCGTTCTCATTGGCCCCAAACCGCATGCTCTTACCGACTACAAACCGAAAACAACACCAAAAAAGTTTTCTGTATATATTTTTCTTCAGCGTAGAATTTCATTAATGATTGTAGTAGTGTAGTATTGGGAACGGCGTAGGAAAATACGGTAAAATCATAGTGGTTGGCAGGTCTGGCTATCGATACGTGCGTTTTCCGATCCATACTTTTTCAGTCCTCAATCCAAAAGTACTCTAACATTTGGTGTCAAACACTTGTGGTTCATTATATTGTTGTGTTGGGCTATTTTCAGTAGTAAAATTTTCAGTTTGGCTAGTAACATTTTCAGTTTCGCTAATAAAGTTTGGAAGTCTCTAGCCAAAAGCTGGTGGGCAAAATTTTAGACTTTCAGGGCTGTAAAGGAAGGGAGACTAGAGTTATCTCCTTCCATAAACATCCGCTAGGACAGCTAACTCTGCTCGTAAAGTAGTGACATGTGACAAAGTTTTCTCATTTGCGGGCGAGGGGAAGAAACTTGTGTGAACGAGGATTTTTTTGTTTGCAGTCAGAAATGTGTAAAAACACTACATGACTGGTAACCCACAAATGACAAAAGAGTCACTAAAGGTATTTCCTTGGTACTAACTGAGATAATTTCATTGAACAACGCCAAGCAGACGACCCACTCAACATTTTGAGTGTCCATTTGAATAGCCTTGGCTTGACTGACCAATCAAGACGTGGAGAAGGTTGAAGGCCCAAAAAATTTTGCTGAGCATGCACTGTGATGTTTGAAGGCACTTTGATGAAGTAACCAAAGTAGCTTTGCTTAAGTCTCCTGTGTACCCTTTGCGAAATAAAATTTTGGCATAATGAGATGAGGCCTACGCACTACATAGTGAACTCTGAAGGTTTTGTTTTGGGATTTTTGTTGTCAGAGAGTCTAATATCTGATTTAAATTTTGTTGACTTCTAATCTGTACCATTTTGATCTTTAAAAGTCTGCAATTATGTCCCTTAAAACGTCTGCCAGCCTATAAGGACATGCATGCAGTCCTGATGAGTCATTCGAATCCTAGCCCTCAGTGCGAAAGCATGCACCACCTGCTCTGCAGCTAAACTGTAGGTGCACCTTCAGGACCCCACACTTTAATGCAACATTTTCATCAGATATATATTTCTTTAAAATTTACATAGGTTTTAAAAATGTCATGTCAGATGGCCTTTGTCACATGGTCAGCATTAAACATCAATAACTAATTAACTCAAATGGGTGTTTAGAAAGGCCATGCACCATTTCAGAGGTTGCTCTTTGTTAAACATAAGAAAAACATTACCATTCGTTTACTGTGGTCCATTTGTTTCTTGACAATGTTAGTCAGCACATCATGCTTTCTGGCTGCTTCTTCCACCTGAAAAGAAGACTACACATGTTATTGAATCAAAGCAACACTCAGCTGAACTCAAACAATAAAAGTTCAGCAACATCTGAGTCTTTCATATCTGCACAACTCCATATATGTCCTTTGTCCCTGCAAACTTACATTTTTTTTAATTTTTATTTTTTTTGGGGGGGAGGGCTCACAAGCAATAGAGAGAAAAAAAGAAAAGGCAAAGCACTTATAACTCATGTGCATACAGCAGATCCACATAATTAGTCTGACCTTTGTGACCTTGACCTTTCCAACAGGTTACTGTAATGAGCAAGTATATTCAGGTGTCTTAACTATTGGCTTTTGTAGCAACAAATTCATGTTCTCTCAAAATTTATGCATTTTTCACACATGTGTCAACACCCCTGTGACCCTTGACCTATGCAGGGGGAGATGGGGTGGGGGCACTCAACTAAATTAGTATGCATTAAAGGTCGTTTCATCAACTACCTTTGTGCCAAATATGATTGAGAAGTTTGAAAACACTGATGCAAATCAACATTATAAAATTGGCATTTACAGCAAGGTCTTTTCGTCAGCTACCTTTGTGCCAAATTTGATTGAGAATTTTGAAAAACGCTGATGTAAACAAACAATATAAAATTGGCATTTTCAAACATTTGCTGACCTCTTGCGACTCCCGACCTTTTTAAGGGGTCATCCAAATCAGTACACATAGATAGAAAGGTCTTACCATCAGGTATCCAAGTACCAAGTTTGGTTTTGAAATTGTAAACAGTATTTGTGAAAAAAACAATTTTGGCAAAATATGGCTACTTTGACCCATTTCTGGACAGTAAGAGGTAATTGAAATTGGTATCTTTAGCAAGGTTTCACAACAAACAGACCTTCCAAAGGTTGGAGGCTAAGACTACCTTATGGGACTCCTCTGCAGGGGGTCAGGGGTAAAACCCTAAAGAATTTGAAGCTGAAAAATACCTCTAAGCTTTACTAACCAGATTATAACAGACAAAAAAGGCAAAGCCCTTATGGCTCACATGTATGATCAATGCACATAAATGTGACCTTTCGAAATAACTGGTGACCAACAGCAAAATCCATGTTGTCTCAAAATTTAAGCATTTTTCACACATCTGTCAAACCCCAGTGACCCTTCACATTTGCGACGAGTCAACTAAATTAGTATGCATAGAAATATCTTGCCATCAGTAAACTTCACACCAAATCTGAATGAAAAATTTGCAAAAACCATTATAAAAACTACAATTATAACCTACAAAATGTCTTTTTGCACACATTTACCAACTTCTTGTGACCCTTGACCTTACCAAGGGGTCATCCAAATTAGTATGCATAGATAAAATGTAGTAAAACTGTTGCTGCAAGGGTTTCATGTGAAAGGAAAACAGAAAATAGAGGTTGAAAACCCAGTAAGTTAAAAACATGACGTTCGGATCGAATATTTAGGGCTTCATGATGATATGGAAACAACGTAAAACAGAAACAAACACAAGATAGAAAGAAAAGACGTGATCCTGTACAGAGAAAATTTAGAATGACATAACAAAAAATAAAAGAAATAATAATAATCACGAGAAAGAGAGAACAGAAGATACACAATGATGTAAACACATACATACAAAACACGTAGCACAAAACATACGTCTACATACATTCATATCACTACACGCATTCACATTTACTGCCTGCTGCCACTCACATATATATGCAAACACAGACACACACAATAATCAGTGCAACGGTAGCATCGAGTATCAACGGTAGCATCAAGTATCAGCAGTGAGCAGGGGCGGATCCAAGGGGGTCTGGATGGGGAGAGGGGGGGCCCAAATTCGCTCCCCCCCCCCCCCCCCCCCCGTCAGATGTACAGACTCGGACAAACGCGTGCGTGCACGTACGCACACACGCAAGCACACGTGCACGCAAGCACACACACACCAACACAATAGTTTTACAACCATGAAAGGATGGGAGGAGAATCTTGCGGGGCTCACCGCAAAGTCCCTTACATATCGCATTAGTAGAAAGACAACACCATGACAGGTAAATCCAAACAAGTGCCTTTTGTCAAAAATAATGCACAGAATCCTGGAAGCTTATGCAGCGGTGACAGGTAGTAAACTGATGTATGCGAAATCAGACGGACCGGTTGTCTTGACGAAGTTGTAAAGAAACAATAGCTGGGGATTGAATGGCACACAGCTACGTTTTATTTTTTCAGGTAAAGCGTTCGTTGCTACCTATGAGCCTATTCATTGCAGTGATAGGGTTACAATGTGATTGTCAAAGCTAGAGAAGATTCACGCCGGCATCAAAAGGCTAAACTAACTTGAACCGTTCCTGACATAAAGACGTGTGACTGTTGCGTAAGGTATCCGTTACTTTATCCTCGCCGCGGACAAAGACATCCGGTGAAGTTCAATGATCCTTAACCGTACTCTGCTAGCACCACAAAACATTACACGATTTGGCAGATTTGAAAAATAACTCCTTTCGTCAATGGTGGTGATTTTGCGACATCTGCGTTTCTTTGCGGCATAAAGAACTGTTGTAGCCATAGTATGAGAGACGAGTGCACTACAAAGGACTTGATTCAGGAATACACAAGTTCTGGCATGACATCAGCGGTAGAATGATCGGACATTGACAGCTTCTTTAAAAAGACCAATAGGACATTTGACTGTCAGTCTGCTGTTACAATCGGACATTTTAGCCCGACAATCAGACTATGTCCAATTTCCAACAACTTGAGTCACATTCCTGACCCTCCTCAAATTTTTCTCCCCCGACATTTCACAGAAATGACTCAGTTGGACTTGAAAACAAAAAAATCTTAAAACAAGATGGGATGAACCATAACCCACAAAGTCTCTTCTATATGAAAGCCATAACCCACGTCCTTTTTATGAGAGCTGTCCTCCCTGTCATTTGTGTCAAGGGTCTCTACCTGTTGTCTGTGTCCTGATTCTGATGTTGAAATATATCCTACTGAAAAAGCCTAGCAGATCTGGCAAATGCGCAAGTGAGCTCGATCTATAAGGGGCACAGTGCACACGCTTCACTGGTTTGGAAAACGTTATTTGTCATGATGTAATTTTAGTTTTTACGTAATTTTATATTTTACGTGATATGAGTTTAACTTGAGAAGAAACTACCAGGCAAGTAGGAAAAAGCACTGTCAAGGGAGAGAATTGTGCAACATCAACCAATAATCATAGATTTACTTTGGTCAAATCACACAACAACAAAAAAAAAAAAAAAAAAAAAAAAAAGGAAAAAAAAAAAGGAATGATAGGTGCGCCAAGTGACTGGAAGCAATGTATATGGAAGCCCCCCCTCCCAGAAAGGGGGGGGGGGGGAGGGCGTATCAAATATCCACTGGATAACCAGCCCCTTGGTCCATGGAAAATAGATCTAGGTCCCTCAAGTGGGGTCCAGATGTTTAGCGGTGTGGACAGCTGTTCTTCAGCACACCATCCGCATAAATGGAGGAAGAGAAGGAACTTCTGCCTACCTGCAAAGAAGACCGCATTTTACTGTACACTTCAGGGGCATACATTCCATGCCTCCACCTAGAGCCAAATTTCCATGCGTCCCAAGAGAGAACCCACTAAACAGGGGAAAGGGGTTGCAGTTGAAATTGTAGTAGTAAACAAGGTCAAAGGAGTTGACTGCCAGTGCTTGCAATTTAGACGAAACTACCAAGTATGTAGGAAAAAGCACTGTCAGGGAAGAGAATTGTGCATTATCGACCAATGGCCATAGATCTACTTTGGTCAAAGAACAGAAGAAAAAAAAAGGATAGGAAAGACAGGGTGCGCTAAGTGAGTGGAAGCAATGCATATGGAAGCCTTCAGCTTTGCCTTCCAGACGACCTGAGAAGCAATGGTGACCAGACTAGAATTTCATGGTGCAATTTCCAGCCTCAATAATAAGTGTGAAGGGAGGTTGACTTCACCTAGATACATGATATTCTACTGTTTACATGCATGCTCTTCTGACAGCATGTTGATGTGTGTGCGTTTGCTGAATACGTTATCTAGAGTATTGTGTCAATGTCTGTGATGATAAAATTTCTGCGTTGATGTCACCGTCACTGTCTGACTTACTCCAGAAGTCGAGTTTTTTTACTTTATAAAACATTTCATAGAATTAATTTGTACTGAAAAAGTTCAAAAGATACACAGCTGGCTAACAAACTCATCCAATGTCTTTCTCCAATTTAAAACTGCAAGTAAATATAATAAAAATAACATACTCTAATGTGGGTCAGTCGACCTCCTATAAACGGTCATTTAAATTTCAATGAGACATCCAATTTAAAAATACTTGAAGGGGCTCCTAGGCACCCCCGAAATGAAGCACCTCCCCTAATTTTGTGCTTGTACGTATGCAAACTTCGGAGATTGTGTTGTTAACATACATACGCACACAAACGGACTTTCATGCCAAAAGTACATTCTACAGCAAGGTTTGCATAATTAGACATGATGTAATTTTTATCTTGTTACTTCACCGTCAGAGTTTTAGTCTAGCCTGCCTATGATGTTGTGTTTGTTCTTTTGAAATCGCACTACCGCAACCTATCCTAAAAAGTCTCTTTTATAAATAGAAGAGAAAAAAAATGGACAAAACGGACTAATGGAAGGTCTGAACAAAGTATCCTTAGGCCAAGATTGAAGTCTGTGGCTTCAAAAGTCAACAGATACAAAATGTTTCACTGCCAATTATATATGTCCATTAGAAACAAGGATAAGCATCTACGTGGCTTCCACTCACTTAAATGTCTTATTCAGTGTCGTGATGAAATTGTGAAAAGAAAGCTTGGGCTTTTTGTATACAATGCAACAAGAATAAGATGTGAATATATACAGCATGTGGCAGATGTAATTTCCTTCAAGAAAATCCCCAAATCTGTCTTTGTCAGCACATGAAGCACTTGTAAACATGCACACTAACCTGTTGTTGGGCTTTGCTCTTTTTTCTCTTGCTCTCCTCATATGCACGCGTGAGATTCTCAATCTGGGCTATACCACGACGCCACAACTCTTGCCAGGTGTGCTCCGACATGTACAGGTGTGGAAACTCTTCCAGCAGGACGGGAAGAAGGTCATAGTCATCACCTAGTGACACTGACATTAGACAAGCAAAAATCATGATGCATAAAGTGACCATAAAATTCGGCAGATTTATGTACATTATCTGTGATCACACATACATATGAAACTGAAATTACTACCGAATACTGGCGACTGTTTCTGTGCCCAACTACAACTGTACATCTGATTTTATGTATAAATCTCAACCACTGAAAGCACCTCAGTACCTTTCCCATTCCCCCTCAAATTTGTAAATAGTAAATTTGATTATTATTTCACAGCAGCAGATGTGTCATACCATAAATATTTGATTGCCCTAAATATTCAACCACAAGTTTTCTTGGACAATTTTTCTGCAAAATAAAAACCTGTACAATTTTAGACCAGCACTAAAAAATCAGGCCCTAAATATTCAACAACCACCTGGTAAAGAAACTCTTTAACAACATGGCTCACTGGTATGACCAATCCACATATGACCTTGACCTTTCCAACATGTCACTGAAATGAAGAAGTGTTCAAGTGTCTAAAATTTAGTATAAGGTTGGCTTTTGTACCAGCGAAATCAGACTTTTCTCAAAATATAGGCAGAAACAATATAAACTGACAGCAATTATCTTGTATGCAGTACTTTGTCTGAGGCAAGGAATCATCACCCAAAGTTTGGAAAAAGTCAAATCAATGCTTTGAGATATAGTGAGATATCATGAAACACAGTGACTGCTGAGAGGTTCTAGCAAAAATGATAGTCGTGACCCTGACCTTGACCTTAAAGACCAGATTTTCATTCACAGCACTTTGGCTTTTATTTGGAGTATCATTGCCTTGAATTTGTATCATATAAGTCATTTGAGAGAAAGAGCCTGCATCAAGTGCTGAAACGAATATGGTAGCCATGACCTTGACCTTGAGGATGACAACCTGATCCTCACATCAAACAATCTGCAATGAGTAGCATTATCATCATCTTAAACTTAGATTAAATTGGTCCTGTAGTTCAGACATCTTGCATGCACTTAGGATTTAATAAAAATAGCCATTGTGACCTTGATCTTTATTATATTAGCAACAAATGGTTAGTTTCTGATATTTCTTTTTAAATACAAAAATATCATCAACTATTTATATCGATTGATTGATTGATTGTACATTGCTTAACGTCCCGACAGCAACAAGGCTTTCTCAGGACGTGCCTGCACTGCTTGTGAAAAAAAAAAAAATAAACAGAACATTGAATGTATGTCGCCATCCGGTCAAATACGTTAAATAAACCTAACACATGGGGCCTAAATAAAGCTAAGACCATTTAGCAACACACATCCAATATCAAGAGCTACAGGCAGTGCAGACAGTAGGGAGAGTTTTAAAAAGGCAAATACAGATGAATGGACAAAGGGTAGACAGAAACACATGCCCCAGAATAGAGAGAAAAACTCACCCTGTGGGGCTGACCAGGGTGACCCTGGGAACTAAAAAGTACCTAACCCCACCCAGGTCCCCCAGGGCAGACCCGGGTGGGGGAACTATTTATATCGAATTAGTAACTAATTTGAGAGATATAATATACGCAAAGGTTCGAAGAAATATGGTAGCTATGACCTTGACCTCAGATAATGCAGCATGACACAGGTTCATAATATTTCGTCATGAAGTAGAGTACCATCAAGTAAAATGTAAGTTGACGATACGGTTTCTTTTTTAAGCTGTCTTCTGACGCAGGATTTCAAGGGGGGAAAAAAAAACATGGGATGGCAATGACCTTGATCTATGGCTGCTCCTAGTTAGGTGATAGGACAAACTTTATTAGGCAAACATGTGCAAATGTGGCCGAAATGTGTACTTATCGAAAAATTGTAAATCTTGTAGTGTTCAAAAGATAAATGTTACGTGTCATATGAGCCAACTGAAAACAGACTGCAGATTAAGTCAGACATAATGGTCAAGAAACTAGAAGTGTTTGGGTTCTTATGTTTATAAGACAACTGCTAGCAGGGTCACTTTGGTTGCACACTGTACACAGCAACCTATTTCCTAAGGCTACAGATGTGATACCTCGCGCTGGGACCATATGGCGTTGAGGCGCGTCCCCTGGGTGGTGGATAGGGGATCTCTCGCGAGAGGGGTGCACTGAATGAAATAAGGTGCCGTGAACCAACATGGTCTAAGGGAAGGTGACCCCAACAGAAAACCCCTGGTCCTCCTAGTAAGGGGGTTGGGCGTGGGGGTAGCTTCCCCACCCTGCAAAAAAGGAAATAGCTACAAAAACGCCGAAAAAAAGACAAACAGTAATTCCTTTCCTGGAGGAGGAAGGTTCTTCTACCAGAAGATTTAAGACGTCCTGTGGTGAAAGCCGGAAGTCTTCGGAAGCCACAGGACCGAGCAGCCTCTCCCTATCCAGGGACACAACCATGGGCACATGGAACGTCAAGACCATGTACCAGAGCGGCAAGGCCGCCCAGATAGCAGCGGAAATGCAAAAGTACAACCTTTCCCTGCTAGGTATCAGTGAAGCCAGATGGACGCAGTCTGGCCAGAAAAGGCTGTTAAGTGGGGAGATTCTGTATTCAGGTCATGAAGAGGAGAATGCCCCCCATACAGAAGGAGTAGCATTCATGCTGTCACCAGTGGCACGGAGAGCGCTGATGGGCTGGGAACCTCTTGGGCCAAGAATTATCACAGCAGCCTTTAGAACCAAGAAAAAGCTCAAGCTGAACGTCATCCAGTGTTATGCGCCCACTAATGACAGTGACGAGGAAGAGAAACAAGAGTTCTACGACCGACTCCAGAGTGCCATGGACAAATTTGCGGAGCGAGACATCACCATCGTCATGGGCGATTTTAATGCCAAAATAGGGGAGGACAACACCGGATACGAAGAGGTGATGGGGAGACAGGGACTAGGGGAGAGGTTCGTAGACTTTTGTGCTCTAAACAGACTTGTCATTGGAGGCATCTTACCACAAAGAAGAATACACAAAGCAACGTGGGTCTCACCTGACCATACTACAGAGAACCAAATAGACCATATCTGCATTAGCAAGAAATTTAGAAGATCCCTTCAAGATGTTCGAGTGAGGAGAGGAGCAGATGTCGCCTCAGACCACCATCTGCTGACCTTAAGAATAAAGCTCAAGTTAAAGAAAAGCTGCACAGAGACAACAAGAAGACAGCGCTATAATGTAGGCCTCCTGAGAGAGACTGGAGTGAGAGAAGAGTTCAAACTGGTGCTGTCCAACCGGTTTCAAGCGCTACAGGAGCTAGTAAATAAAGAGGAGGCGGTCACCACAGAGCAGCAGTGGAAGGCAGTTAGAGAGGCGCTGAACTCAACCTGCAAAGACACCATAGGGTTCAAGAAGTTAGTTAGTTATTTGGGTTTAACGCCGAGCAGGCGACTAAGGCCATCTCACGGCGGGATGGGTAAAAATCTGGTCAGCCAGACTAAAAGCAAGGTCTTAAGACAAGATGTAAATATAGATTAAAAATCTCAGGCTAAAATGTCGCACATGTCTGGAAAAGAAACGTCTACAGACTCTCAAAAAGGGCAAATAAAAAAATTCACATAGTCTATGAATGCTCAGATCTTGTTAAAAATATTGCATTCTCTCAAAAAATTGAAGATTTTGTCCGGGGGAACATCCCGGAACAAAACCTTCAAGGAGTCTGCTGTGAAGTGTTTATATCTGGTGTCAATTAGGTCAGCACAATACAGCAAAAAGTGTCGAACAGAAAACTGCTCATCACAGGCAAAACACCATGGACGCTCATCCTGTTTAAGTAAGTAAGAGTGCGTAACATATGTGTGCCCGATGTGGAGCCGAGCAAGGACAGTCTCCTCACGGCGGCTGCCGCAGCGGAAAGGTAGACTGTCAGACAACTTAGGAAGAGCTTCATGAAGCTTGTTCCCTTCCTCTTTGTCCCACTCGGACTGCCACTCGCGGGCTATGTACGCACTAATAACAGGTTTAAAATCACTGTAGACAGTCTGTGTGTCAGGGACAGGGTCACTGCGGGCACTGTTGGCAGCAGAATCTGCGATTCTGTTGCCTTCGATGCCCACATGGCCTGGGACCCAAATAAAAATGATGTCATAATATTCCTTCATCAAGTCCGCGTAGAGCTCTCTAATCTGCACCAGCAGTGGATGGTCTGTTCCCGCGCCCTGAAGGGCCTGCAGGGCAGAAAGAGAGTCAGACAGAATCAGGAAGTTCCTTTCCCGAGACTGATAGGCATGCTTGAGTGCTAGCAGAATGGCCTGCAGTTCTGCACTAAATACAGAGGAATGGTCAGGGAGACGGAGCTTAAATGGGCGTCTAGGATGGCGAGAGGACACTGCAGCCGCAGCCACTCTTCCATCCTCAGACTTGGACCCATCCGTATAAAGACGACAATAGCCAGGAAAAATTGAAAGGAGTTCATTGAGGCTCTGTTGGTATATGGCTGGTGGAGTACAATCCTTCTTGTGGGCAGTCAAGTCCAGCAAGATGTCAGGAACTGGTAGTAGCCAGGGTGGAGTGACGTGTTGCAGAGATTCCGAAACTTTGTCCAGGTCCACTCCGGCCGCCTGCAGATGAGGTCGGACACGGAAGGAAAGTGGACGGACAGCTCCCGGATGGGCATCGTAAATCTCTGCAAACGACGGGTTAAAAACACAATCATAGGCAGGATTTTCTGGATGGGCCTTCAGCTTCAGAACGTAGCTGAGCATGAGGCGGATGCGGCGGAGCCTGAGAGAAGGCTCCCCTGCCTCTGCATACAGACTAGGAACTGGAGATGTCCTGAAGGCTCCCAGACATATGCGCAGACCTTGATGGTGAATTGTGTTCAGACGCTGCAGAACAGACTTGGAAGCCGAGCCATATACCACAGAGCCGTAATCCAGCTTGGACCGAACAAGGGCCCGGTACAGTCGAAGTAAGACGATGCGGTCTGCACCCCAGTCAGTACGACCAACGACACGAAGAATGTCGAGGGCCTTCCGACAAGAGGTTCTAAGGTAGTTAACATGGTTGCAGAAGGTCAATCTTTTGTCAAAGATGACCCCCAAAAACTTAGCCTCTTCAGCCACCTTAATTGGCACTCCAGCAATGCTCAGGCTAGGTTCTGGAAAAAATTTCGTCTGGTTAGTAAAATGCACACAGACTGTCTTGGAGGGCGAGAATCTGAATCCATTGAGAGACACCCACCCCTGGATGCGATCAACGCACAGCTGCAAGCGCCTCTCAAGGGACGCAAGTCCTCGACCTCGTGCACACAAAGCAAAGTCGTCCACAAACAAAGAGCATTCAGAATCATCCTTGACGGCCTTTACAATGTTATTTATTTTAATGCTAAATAAAACAGGAGATAGAATACTGCCCTGCGGGACACCCATCTCCTGTTCAAAGGAGTCGGAGAGGGTGGAGCCCACACGGACATGGAACGACCTGTTGGACAAAAAATTGTGAATAAAAACGGGCAGATGCCCTTTAAAACCCATATCCGACAAATCAGACATTATACCATGCTTCCAGGTAGTGTCATATGCCTTTTCAAGATCAAAGAAAATTGCATAGACATGCTGCTTGTTGACAAAAGCATCTCGGATAAAAGACTCAAAGCGGACTAGATGGTCAGTTGTACTACGGAAGCGCCGGAAACCGCACTGGAGGTCTGTGATGAGACCCTGTGACTCAAGATGCCACACCAGTCGGGCGTTGACCAAGCGTTCCATAGTTTTACATAAACATGATGTCAAAGCTATTGGCCGGTAGTTGCCCGGGTCGGAAGGATCCTTACCCGGCTTGGGAATTGGCACAACCACAGCCTGGCGCCAAGATGGCGGAAAATGACCGGTTATCCAGATATGGTTAAAGGCCTTGAGAAGTACAAGGAGTGAATCCTCAGGCAGATGTGTTATGAGCTGATAATGGATGGTATCTAATCCAGCAGCAGAGTCAGTACATTTCTGCATGGCTTGCTGCAATTCTGATTAGTTATTTAGTTAGTTATTTGGGTTTAACGCCGAGCAGGCGACTAAGGCCATCTCACGGCGGGATGGGTAAAAATCTGGTCAGCCAGACTAAAAGCAAGGTCTTAAGACAAGATGTAAATATAGATTAAAAATCTCAGGCTAAAATATCGCACGTCTGGAAAAGAAACGTCTACAGACTCTCAAAAAGGGCAAATAAAAAATTCACATAGTCTATTAATGCTCAGATCTTGTTAAAAATATTGCATTCTCTCAAAAAATTGAAGATTTTGTCCGGGGGAACATCCCCGAACAAAACCTTCAAGGAGTCTGCTGTGAAGTGTTTATATCTGGTGTCAATTAGGTCAGCACAATACAGCAAAAAGTGTCGAACAGAAAACTGCTCATCACAGGCAAAACACCATGGACGCTCATCCTGTTTAAGTAAGTAAGAGTGCGTAACATATGTGTGCCCGATGTGGAGCCGAGCAAGGACAGTCTCCTCACGGCGGCTGCCGCAGCGGAAAGGTAGACTGTCAGACAACTTAGGAAGAGCTTCATGAAGCTTGTTCCCTTCCTCTTTGTCCCACTCGGACTGCCACTCGCGGGCTATGTACGCACTAATAACAGGTTTAAAATCACTGTAGACAGTCTGTGTGTCAGGGACAGGGTCACTGCGGGCACTGTTGGCAGCAGAATCTGCGATTCTGTTGCCTTCGATGCCCACATGGCCTGGGACCCAAATAAAAATGATGTCATAATATTCCTTCATCAAGTCCGCGTAGAGCTCTCTAATCTGCACCAGCAGTGGATGGTCTGTTCCCGCGCCCTGAAGGGCCTGCAGGGCAGAAAGAGAGTCAGACAGAATCAGGAAGTTCCTTTCCCGAGACTGATAGGCATGCTTGAGTGCTAGCAGAATGGCCTGCAGTTCTGCACTAAATACAGAGGAATGGTCAGGGAGACGGAGCTTAAATGGGCGTCTAGGATGGCGAGAGGACACTGCAGCCGCAGCCACTCTTCCATCCTCAGACTTGGACCCATCCGTATAAAGACGACAATAGCCAGGAAAAATTGAAAGGAGTTCATTGAGGCTCTGTTGGTATATGGCTGGTGGAGTACAATCCTTCTGATAGAATACTGCCCTGCGGGACACCCATCTCCTGTTCAAAGGAGTCGGAGAGGGTGGAGCCCACACGGACATGGAACGACCTGTTGGACAAAAAATTGTGAATAAAAACGGGCAGATGCCCTTTAAAACCCATGTCCGACAAATCAGACATTATACCATGCTTCCAGGTAGTGTCATATGCCTTTTCAAGATCAAAGAAAATTGCATAGACATGCTGCTTGTTGACAAAAGCATCTCGGATAAAAGACTCAAAGCGGACTAGATGGTCAGTTGTACTACGGAAGCGCCGGAAACCGCACTGGAGGTCTGTGATGAGACCCTGTGACTCAAGATGCCACACCAGTCGGGCGTTGACCAAGCGTTCCATAGTTTTACATAAACATGATGTCAAAGCTATTGGCCGGTAGTTGCCCGGGTCGGAAGGATCCTTACCCGGCTTGGGAATTGGCACAACCACAGCCTGGCGCCAAGATGGCGGAAAATGACCGGTTATCCAGATATGGTTAAAGGCCTTGAGAAGTACAAGGAGTGAATCCTCAGGCAGATGTGTTATGAGCTGATAATGGATGGTATCTAATCCAGCAGCAGAGTCAGTACATTTCTGCATGGCCTGCTGCAATTCTGAAAACGTAAAAGGGGCGTTATAGTCTTCCAAGTTATCCGATATAAAATCACAAGCACAAGATTCTCGCTTCTCCTTCTCTCTCTGGAAGAAAGGTGAATAATGCTCTGCTGAAGAATTATGGGCAATGGTGGAGGCAAGTAAATTGGCCACAGCCTTTTTATCTGTGACCAAACTGGCACCATCTCTAAGATGGCCGACAGAAGCCGAGCCACCCCTGCCCCCAATTCTTCGAACAGCCTTCCAGACTTTTTGGGACGGAGTCCTAGAAGATAAAGATGAGACGAAGCGTCTCCAGGAAGCACGGCGTTCACGTTTAAAAATATAACGGGCTTTCGCCCGCTGTCTTTTAAAGGTTAAAATATTTGCTTGCGACGGATTACGAAATGCACGTCGCTGAGCAGATTTGCGCATTGTTTGGGCCTTGCGGCACTCTTCATTGAACCATGGTACTCTCGGCTTCCGAGGGAGTGATGTGGAAGTTCTAGGGATGGTTTCACCTGCAACCTCCAACAAAATAGAAGTAAAACAAGAAACAGGTTCTTCAGCTGACATGACCACCTCCTCTGTAAGACGAGACTGACAGAGAGAGGCAAACAGAGACCAGTTAGCTTTCTTGAGATTCCAGCGCCCCACCGGCGAATCCTCCTCACAGCTGACCGATGACAGGACTACTGGGAAGTGGTCACTACCACACAGGTCGCCGTGAACCTTCCAGTCAAAGTCCAGCATGAGAGAAGGATCACACACAGTGAGGTCTAGAACAGAACTAGATCCGGAACCTGAGTTAGAGTATGTAGGTGAGCCATCGTTAAAGACACATAGGTTAAGTTGAGAAAAAACATCTTCTAACATCTGACCTCTGCCATCATAGTGGTCACTACCCCAAAGGTGAGCATGACCGTTAAAATCCCCCATGAGAATAAAGGGAGGGGGCAGTTGATCTACTAAGTGAAAAATATCATTGCTACAGACCCGCAGTGATGGTGGCAGGTAAATACTGCATATGGTTATGGTCTTTTTTAAGGTAACCCGAGCAGCGACAGCCTGAAGACAGGTGTCGATGCTAACGGGGCTACATAAAATTTGGCTACTAATGAGAAGAGCCGCTCCACCCGAGCGCCTCTCCGAATCAGAGCCTTTATGTATAACATTAAAACCATTAAAAGACACAGGGTCAGAAGTCTTCAGGTAAGTCTCCTGAAGAGATATGACTGAGGGGTTATAGAACTTGACTAAAAGACGTAATTCCTCAAAGTTAGCTCGAAAACCACGACAATTCCACTGAAGCAAAGAGTCCATGATTAAGTCTTATCTGGGGGTAAGGAGTTTTTCCCCCCTTTTTCCTTTACCTTGGAAGGAGTTGAAGAAACAGAGGGGGGCCGGCTCCCGGGCCTCCTCTGGTTCTTCGGAGAGGAAGGGGGTGGAGCTGCCGCAGCATCAGCAACAACAACTTCCACTCCCTCCATCCGCTCCTCCAGTGCAGCATATTTGTTTTGAAGGGGCACATCTGTGTTCCCCTTCTGGGCCCGTGCGCACAGCGGTCCCATAGATTTCTTAGACTTCTGGTCCTGGGCAGCGTTCCTGCCGCTAGAGTTAGCGGCCTTAGAAGGCTGACCAGAGCCAGAAGCCTTTGGAGTTGACTGACTAACAGGTTTGGGTGGGGGCTGAGGCTTAGGGGCAACAGAAGGCGGCACAACCGGACCGGCAGTGTCCGCCTTCTGCGTTCCCTGGCTCCTTGTCACCACCGGAGGAGGGTTACTCTCCAGGGGCGAGATGAGCCGAGGCTCCGCCCCCAACCAAGAAGTTGGGGTCTGACATGAAAAGTCTTTGGTGGGGCGCTTGCCTGCCACCGCTGCACTAAAAGTATACACTGAGGTGTTAGAGGTTGGGGCAGCCGCAGCTGCACCAGGGCCTTCAACCAGTTTTTTGGCATCCAGAAAGGACAGCCCCTTCTCCACACGCACCTGCTGAATCTTGCACTCGGATATCCAACGAGGGCATTTCTTATCCGAAGCCATATGCGCCCCCTGGCAATTCACACACAGGGGGGTGGCTGTGCAGGACTCAGCAGAGTGTCCGGGCCTAGTGCAACGGGCGCATGAAGCCTCTGCCTGATGGCATGTCTTCTGCCCATGGCCATACTTTTGGCACTTAAAGCACCGGAGGGGAAGAGGGACGTACTTTTTCACTCTCAGGGAGTAGTAACCTCCCCAGATGGTAGTAGGAGGGGTGGGGGTGCCAAACGTCAGGATGATGGTAGGGAGACGGATCTCCCCACCACCTCGCTTGGAAGCGAAGCGCCTGACGCAAGTCACCCCCTGAGACTTAAGGTTCCTTACAAGTTCATCTTCTGACAGTTCTGCCAAGGCTTGATCTTTGATTACGCCTCTTGACGAATTCATAGTTTTGTGGGGTGTGACTTCCACAGGAGTGTCTCCGATGGAAGAGAGCCCCAGTAGCCCGCTGGAGTGTGCTCGAGTACGGCACTCCACCAGCAAGTCACCAGACCTGAGGCGCTGGGCGTCAGGCCTGCCAACACGGCTCCTGAGGGTCTCCCCCACCAGAAAAGGATGCAGCTTGGTAACTGGTTTCTCCTTCACCTTGCTATGGACAATGAGGAAGCGAGGCCATACGGCCGACGCCTGAGGCGTCGCTTCCTCACAGTCTGAATCACTGTCATGTGCAATGACGGTGTCTATGCGCCGTTTCTGTGCTAGTTTTGGTTTTTTGGTTTTATCCATATTATATTAGTAGAGATATTCATCCCCCGGGGGTCCCCGCCCGCCACCGAGCCCAACAAGGGAAAGTGCAACTGTCGGCGGGTCTCCAGCCGACGCACAATGGAGACTGCCCGAAAGATATACTCAAGGGGGTAAGCCCGATTGAACCGTTTGAGCCACCGCCTTCTATCACACCGTTGAATGCAGGGGAATACTGGCGTAAAGCACCTAATCAGCTGCAGAAGCTATAGCATGGTGCTCCGTATAGCAACCCGCATGTCAACAGTGGGATAGGGCTCAACGTGACAAGAGCCGATTGACTAGGCCGGTACGACTAGCCTCCCGTTTAGGTAGAAGTCAAGGCCGAAGTTGAGTGTTGGCACCAGTGAGCCGCAGCCCAAAGGGAACCTCAGCCACCAGGATCCTCTTCTCCCCCGACACGGGTCTCCAAGCACGGCAAACACTTGGGATCCAAAGGACCAAAAAGTCACGAGTATTTTTAAGGACCAATCCAACATGGTACGACCTAGGTTAGCACAGCTCCTTAAAAACCGGACCAGTGAAAAGGCTGAACAACATATCTGCTGACATCAAGTCCTAATCCTGGACAAAGATGGCACCCGTCCGCTAGCCCACTCAGTCAGGGACTGAGCGGACTACCCACCTACGCCACGTGGAGGCCGGTGCCGGGTAGGCTGCTGCAATTCTGAAAACGTAAAAGGGGCATTATAGTCTTCCAAGTTATCCGATATAAAATCACAAGCACAAGATTCTCGCTTCTCCTTCTCTCTCTGGAAGAAAGGTGAATAATGCTCTGTTGAAGAATTATGGGCAATGGTGGAGGCAAGTAAATTGGCCACAGCCTTTTTATCTGTGACCAAACTGGCACCATCTCTAAGATGGCCGACAGAAGCCGAGCCACCCCTGCCCCTAATTCTTCAAACAGCCTTCCAGACTTTTTGGGACGGAGTCCTAGAAGATAAAGATGAGACGAAGCGTCTCCAGGAAGCACGGCGTTCACGTTTAAAAATATAACGGGCTTTCGCCCGCTGTCTTTTAAAGGTTAAAATATTTGCTTGCGACGGATTACGAAATGCACGTCGCTGAGCAGATTTGCGCATTGTTTGGGCCTTGCGGCACTCTTCATTGAACCATGGTACTCTCGGCTTCCGAGGGAGTGATGTGGAAGTTCTAGGGATGGTTTCACCTGCAACCTCCAACAAAATAGAAGTAAAACAAGAAACAGGTTCTTCAGCTGACATGACCACCTCCTCTGTAAGACGAGACTGACAGAGAGAGGCAAACAGAGACCAGTTAGCTTTCTTGAGATTCCAGCGCCCCACCGGCGAATCCTCCTCACAGCTGACCGATGACAGGACTACTGGGAAGTGGTCACTACCACACAGGTCGTCGTGAACCTTCCAGTCAAAGTCCAGCATGAGAGAAGGATCACACACAGTGAGGTCTAGAACAGAACTAGATCCGGAACCTGAGTTAGAGTATGTAGGTGAGCCATCGTTAAAGACACATAGGTTAAGTTGAGAAAAAACATCTTCTAACATCTGACCTCTGCCATCATAGTGGTCACTACCCCAAAGGTGAGCATGACCGTTAAAATCCCCCATGAGAATAAAGGGAGGGGGCAGTTGATCTACTAAGTGAAAAATATCATTGCTACAGACCCGCAGTGATGGTGGCAGGTAAATACTGCATATGGTTATGGTCTTTTTTAAGGTAACCCGAGCAGCGACAGCCTGAAGACAGGTGTCGATGCTAACGGGGCTACATAAAATTTGGCTACTAATGAGAAGAGCCGCTCCACCCGAGCGCCTCTCCGAATCAGAGCCTTTATGTATAACATTAAAACCATTAAAAGACACAGGGTCAGAAGTCTTCAGGTAAGTCTCCTGAAGAGATATGACTGAGGGGTTATAGAACTTGACTAAAAGACGTAATTCCTCAAAGTTAGCTCGAAAACCACGACAATTCCACTGAAGCAAAGAGTCCATGATTAAGTCTGATCTGGGGGTAAGGAGTTTTTCCCCCCTTTTTCCTTTACCTTGGAAGGAGTTGAAGAAACAGAGGGGGGCCGGCTCCCGGGCCTCCTCTGGTTCTTCGGAGAGGAAGGGGGTGGAGCTGCCGCAGCATCAGCAACAACAACTTCCACTCCCTCCATCCGCTCCTCCAGTGCAGCATATTTGTTTTGAAGGGGTACATCTGTGTTCCCCTTCTGGGCCCGTGCGCACAGCGGTCCCATAGATTTCTTAGACTTCTGGTCCTGGGCAGCGTTCCTGCCGCTAGAGTTAGCGGCCTTAGAAGGCTGACCAGAGCCAGAAGCCTTTGGAGTTGACTGACTAACAGGTTTGGGTGGGGGCTGAGGCTTAGGGGCAACAGAAGGCGGCACAACCGGACCGGCAGTGTCCGCCTTCTGCGTTCCCTGGCTCCTTGTCACCACCGGAGGAGGGTTACTCTCCAGGGGCGAGATGAGCCGAGGCTCCGCCCCCAACCAAGAAGTTGGGGTCTGACATGAAAAGTCTTTGGTGGGGCACTTGCCTGCCACCGCTGCACTAAAAGTATACACTGAGGTGTTAGAGGTTGGGGCAGCCGCAGCTGCACCAGGGCCTTCAACCAGTTTTTTGGCATCCAGAAAGGACAGCCCCTTCTCCACACGCACCTGCTGAATCTTGCACTCGGATATCCAACGAGGGCATTTCTTATCCGAAGCCATATGCGCCCCCTGGCAATTCACACACAGGGGGGTGGCTGTGCAGGACTCAGCAGAGTGTCCGGGCCTAGTGCAACGGGCGCATGAAGCCTCTGCCTGACGGCATGTCTTCTGCCCATGGCCATACTTTTGGCACTTAAAGCACCGGAGGGGAAGAGGGACGTACTTTTTCACTCTCAGGGAGTAGTAACCTCCCCAGATGGTAGTAGGAGGGGTGGGGGTGCCAAACGTCAGGATGATGGTAGGGAGACGGATCTCCCCACCACCTCGCTTGGAAGCGAAGCGCCTGACGCAAGTCACCCCCTGAGACTTAAGGTTCCTTACAAGTTCATCTTCTGACAGTTCTGCCAAAGCTTGATCTTTGATTACGCCTCTTGACGAATTCATAGTTTTGTGGGGTGTGACTTCCACAGGAGTGTCTCCGATGGAAGAGAGCCCCAGTAGCCCGCTGGAGTGTGCCCAAGTACGGCACTCCACCAGCAAGTCACCAGACCTGAGGCGCTGGGCGTCAGGCCTGCCAACACGGCTCCTGAGGGTCTCCCCCACCAGAAAATGATGCAGCTTGGTAACTGGTTTCTCCTTCACCTTGCTATGGACAATGAGGAAGCGAGGCCATACGGCCGACGCCTGAGGCGTCGCTTCCTCACAGTCTGAATCACTGTCATGTGCAATGTCGGTGTCTATGCGCCGTTTCTGTGCTAGTTTTGGTTTTTTGGTTTTATCCATATTATATTAGTAGAGATATTCATCCCCCGGGGGTCCCCGCCCGCCACCGAGCCCAACAAGGGAAAGTGCAACTGTCGGCGGGTCTCCAGCCGACGCACAATGGAGACTGCCCGAAAGATATACTCAAGGGGGTAAGCCCGATTGAACCGTTTGAGCCACCGCCTTCTATCACACCGTTGAATGCAGGGGAATACTGGCGTAAAGCACCTAATCAGCAGCAGAAGCTATAGCATGGTGCTCCGTATAGCAACCCGCATGTCAACAGTGGGATAGGGCTCAACGTGACAAGAGCCGATTGACTAGGCCGGTACGACTAGCCTCCCGTTTAGGTAGAAGTCAAGGCCGAAGTGGAGTGTTGGCACCAGTGAGCCGCAGCCCAAAGGGAACCTCAGCCACCAGGATCCTCTTCTCCCCCGACACGGGTCTCCAAGCACGGCAAACACTTGGGATCCAAAGGACCAAAAAGTCACGAGTATTTTTAAGGACCAATCCAACATGGTACGACCTAGGTTAGCACAGCTCCTTAAAAACCGGACCAGTGAAAAGGCTGAAACAACATATCTGCTGACATCAAGTCCTAATCCTGGACAAAGATGGCACCCGTCCGCTAGCCCACTCAGTCAGGGACTGAGCGGACTACCCACCTACGCCACGTGGAGGCCGCTGCCGGGTAGGCAGGGTTCAAGAAACACCATCACAAGGACTGGCTGTCGGCACAGAGCTTGAAGAAAATAGAAGTGAGGAAGCAGAAGAAAGCAGTTGTCAACAACAGTCGCACGAGAGCAGCCAAAGCAAGGGCACAGGAGGAATACTCGGAAGCCAACCGCGAGGTGAAGAGGAATATCAGGGCAGACAGACAGCCTGGCAGCAGAGGCAGAAAAGGCAGCAGGCAGCGGCAACATGAAACAGCTCTACGACATTACCAGAAGATTGTTGGGCAAGTATGGCCATACAGAAAGACTAGTAAAAGACAAAGAAGGCAAGCCTATTGCAGACAGAGCAGACCAACTCGACAGATGGGCTGAGTATTTTGAAGAGTTACTGAACAGACCCAGCCCACCCGACCCCCCAGACATCCAGCCAGCAGAGACCGACCTACCCATCAGCTGTGACAGAACCAGCTGGGAAGAGATCAGAAGAGCAGTGGCATTTTTGAAGAACGGCAAAGCAGCTGGGCCAGATGGCATCCCAGCGGAGTCTCTGAAAGCAGACCTAGAGACAACAGTAGAGATGCTGTAACCACTGATTGGAAAGATCTGGGAAGAGGAGGTGATGCCGGCTGACTGGAAGGAGGGGTACCTAATCAAGCTTCCCAAGAAAGGTGACCTCAGCAAGTGTTCCAACTACAGAGGAATCACCTTGCTGTCAGTACCAGGAAAGGTCTTCATCAGGATCATCCTGGAGAGAATGAAGAGCTCCGTTGACCCCCAGCCGAGAGACCAGCAAGCAGGATTCAGGAAAAACCGATCATGTACAGACCAGATCGCCACTCTCCGCATCATCGTGGAACAGTCTCTGGAGTGAAGCTCCCCCCTGTACGTCAACTTTGTGGATTACAAGAAAGCATTTGACAGCGTGGACCGAGAGACTCTGTGGAAACTCCTATGACACTACGGTGTACCCACAAAGCTCGTCCGCCTAATCAGGAGCAGCTACGATGGCATGACATGTCGCGTGATCCACGAAGGGCAGTTCACCAGGGAGCTCCAGGTCAGAGCCGGTGTCAGGCAGGGGTGTCTGCTGTCTCCGTTCCTCTTCCTACTGGCCATAGACTGGGTCATGAAGAGGACCACAGAGCACAGACGAAGTGGAATACAGTGGACACTGTGGACACAGCTTGACGACCTCGATTTTGCAGATGTCCCACACTCATCAACAAATGACAAAGGACAAGACCACGAGGCCTCACCATCCACAAACACAAAACAAAGACAATGAGGCTGAACGCAACCAGGGAAGAACCAGTCTTGCTTGCTGGCACCCCGTTGGAGGAGGTGGAGTCCTTCACCTATCTCGGAAGCATAATAGACAAAAAAGGCGGCACTGATGCAGATGTCAGAGCAAGAATCGGTAAAGCCAGAGCAGCCTTTCTCCATTTGAAAAAAGTGTGGAGTTCTAGAGAGCTGTCACAACACACCAAAGTCCGGATTTTCAACTCCAATGTAAAAGCAATTCTCCTATATGGAGCAGAGACTTGGAGATTGACAAAAACCACAGTCAACAGAGTACAGATCTTCATAAACAGTTGCCTTAGAAGAATTTTGAAAATCCACTGGCCAGAGAAGATCAGCAACGTCAGACTCTGGGAGAGAACAGAGCAGATAACAGCAGAGAATGAAATTGGGCGAAGAAGATGGGGATGGATTAGTCACAGTCTGAGAAAGCCAGCTTCCAGTATCACTAGGCAGGCATTGTCATGGAACCCCCAGGGAAAGAGGAAAAGAGGTAGGCCGAGAAACTCCTGGCGTCGAGACCTCCAAGCAGACATCAAGAGACTGGGAACCACCTGGAGTAGAATTGAAGGAAAAGCACAGGACAGGAGTCGCTGGAGGTCTCTCGTCGACGGCCTATACCCGGGTAGGGGTGACAGGCGTAAGTAAGTAAGTAACAGATGTGATAGGTGGCCATTTTGAAAATGGTGGCCACATTTGATCCAATAAGATGCACGTTATTGTATCAATACTACACTCCGGTTTCATTCCTAAAAAATCGTGTCACAACACTAATACACTTTCTTTTACTGTGCTCTCAAACATATAATACTGAATAATTTTTTAAAAGAGACTGATAAAAATGTGGACAAGAAATTATTAATGTTCATGCAAAATGTGTACATTTTTCGACTGGTCTAGAGAACAGCTATTTGGCTATCCAAATATATCTTTATTTTATCACTGATGTTAACTTCAGCAGTCTGGTGCACTCCAAACTATAAAAAAAAACATAGGGTTTGTGGCCGCCATCTTGAAAATGGCGGCCACACATCACTGGTATACATGTAAGCAATCGCAGTCATATTCCACTATAACCAAACAAGAAAGGCAAAGCCATTATGGCTCACATATATGACCGATCTACATGTGTGACCTTTGTGACAATAAGAAAAGGGAGGGATTCTGCACCAGCAAAATCCATGTTTTCTCAAAATGTAACCAGATTTCACACATCTGTGAACCCCCCCCCCCCCCTCCTTGACCTTCGCGATGAGATGACTAAATTGGTATACATAGGAAGGTCTTATCATCATCAGCTACCTTTGTCAAATTTGACTGAAAAATTTGCAAACTGTTGATAACTACAATTTTATCAAAAATTGGCATTTTACACACATTTGCCAACCTCTTGTGACTTGACCTTTCCAAGGGGTCATCCAAATAAGTATGAATAGATAGGTCTTACCTCATCCAAATAAGTATGAATAGATAGGTCTTACCATCAGGTATCTCTGTAGCAAGTTTGGTTTTGAAGTTGTAAATAGTATTTGCGAAAAAAAAATCTTTTGCCAAAATATGGCTATTTTTTTACCTATTTCCTGAGCTCTCATGACGACCTTTCTGAGGGGTCATGCATAGATGAAGTTGTGAATAGAATTTGAGAAAAAAACCCATCTTTTGTCAAAATGTGTCTTTTTTTTTTAAAAACCCATTTTCTGAGCTCTTGTAACCCTTGACCATTCTGAGGGATCAACCAAATTAGTATGTATAGAAAGGTCTTCCCATCAGGTGTCTTTGTAACAAGTTTGGGTTTGAAGTTGTCAATAGTATTAAAATTTTGAGAAAAAATAAATTATGTCAAAATATAGCTTTTTTTAAAAACCTATTTCCTGATCCCTGTAACCTTGACCCTCAAGGGTTAGTTAGTTAGTTATTTGGGTTTAACGCCGAGCAGGCAACTAAGGCCATCTCACGGCGGGAAGCGTAAAAATCTGGCCAGCCAGACTAAAAGAAAGGTCTTAAGACATGATGTAAATATACCTTAAAAATATGTCAGGATAAAATGTCGCACAGGTCTTTACAGAAAACGTCGACAGACTCTCAGAAAGGTCAAAATAATAGAAACATCATAGTCTATAAACGCTCAAATCTTATTAAAAATATGGCACTCTCTCAGAAAACTGAAGATCTTGTCCGGGGGCACATCCCGGAACAAAACCTTCAAGGAGTCTGCTGTGAAATGTTTATACCTTGTGTCGATTAGATCAGCACAAGACAGCAAAAAGTGTCGAACAGAGTACTGCTCGTCGCAGGCATAACACCATGGATGCTCCTAATGTTTTAGTAAATAAGAGTGCGTAACATACGTGTGCCCGATGTGGAGCCGAGCAAGGTCAGTCTCCTCACGGCGGCTGCCGCAGCAATAAGATAGACCGTCGGACAACTTAGGAAGGGCTTCATGCAGCTTGTTAGCTTCCTCTTTGTCCCACTCGGACTGCCACTCATGGGCTACGTACGCACTAACGACATATCTAAAATCACTATAAACAGTCTGTGTGTCAGGGACAGGGTCGTTGCGGGCATCGTTGGCAGCAGAATCTGCGATCCTGTTGCCTTTGATGCCCACATGCCCTGGGATCCAAATAAAAATGATGTCATAATATTCCTTCATCAAGTCTGTGTAGAGCTCTCTGATCTGCACCAGCAGTGGGTGGTCATTTCGCGTGCCCTGAAGGTTTAATGATTGATTGTACATTGCTTAACGTCCCGACAGCAACAAGGCTTTCTCAGGACGTGCCTGCACTGCTTGTGAAAAAAAACAACCAACTAAACAGAACATTGAATGTATGTCGCCAGCCGGTCAAACACATTAAATAAACCTAACACATGGGGCCTAAATAAAGCTAAGACCATTTAGCAACACACATCCAATATCAAGAGCTACAGGCAGTGCAGACAGTAGGGAGAGTTTAAAAAAGGCAAATACAGGTGAATGGACCTCGGGTAGACAGAAACACATGCCCCAGAATAGAGAGAAAACCCCACCCTGTGGGGCTGATCAGGGTGACCCTGGGAACTAAAAAATACCTAACCCCACCCAAGTCCCCCAGGGCAGACCCGGGTGGGGTCGTGCCCTGAAGGGCCTGCAGGGCAGAAAGAGAGTCAGACAGAATCAGAAGTTCCTTTCTCTAGATCGATAAGCATGCTTGAGTGCCAGCAGAACCGCCTGCAGTTCTGCAATAAATACAGATGAGTGGTCTGGGAGGCGGTGCTTAAATGGGCGTCTAGGATGGCGAGAGGACACTGCGGCCGCAGCCACTCTCCCATCCTCAGACTTTGACCCATCCGTATAGATATGACAATAGCCAGGAAAAATTGAAAGCAGTTCATTGAGGCTCTGTTGGTATATGGCTGGTGGAGTAAAGTCTTTCTTGTGGGCAGTCAAGTCCAGCAAGATGTCAGGAACTGGTAAGAGCCAAGGTGGAGTGATGTGTTGCAGGGATTCCGAAACTCTGTCCAGGTCCAATCCGGCTGCCTGCAGATGAGGTCGGACATGGAAAGAAAGTGGACGGACAGCTCCCGGTTGGGTATCGTAAATCTCTGCAAACGATGGTTTAAAAACACAATCATAGGCAGGATTGTCTGGATGGGCCTTCAGTTTCGGAACGTAGCTGAGCATGAGGCGAATGCGGCGGAGCTTGAGAGAAGGTTCCCCTGCCTCGGCATACAGACTAGGAACTGGAGACGTCCTGAAGGCCCCAAGACATATCCGCAGACCCTGATGGTGAATTGTGTTCAGACGCTGTATCACAGACTTGGAAGCTGAGCCATACACCACAGAGCCGTAATCCAGTTTGGACCGAACAAGGGCCCGGTACAGTCGAAGTAAGACAGTACGGTCCGCACCCCAGTCAGACCGACCAACGACACGAAGAACGTTGAGAGCCTTCTGACAAGAGGTTCTGAGGTAATTAATATGGTTGCGGAAGGTAAGTCTTTTGTCAAAAATGACCCCCAGAAACTTTGCCTCCTCGGCCACCTCCAACAATGCTCAGGCTAGGTTTTGGAAAAAAATTTCGTCTGGTTAGTAAAATGCACACAGACAGGAGGGCGAGAACTTGAATCCATTGAGAGACACCCACCGCTGGATGTGATCAACGCACAGCTGCAGGCGCCTCTCAAGAGACGCAAGTCCTCGACCACGTGCGCACAAAGCAAAGTCGTCAACAAACAAAGAGCATTCAGAATCATCCTTGACGGCCTTTACAATGTTATTAATTTTAATGCTAAATAAAACAGGAGATAGAATGCTGCCCTGCGGGACACCCATCTCCTGTTCAAAGGAGTCGGAGAGGGTGAAGCCCACACGGACATGGAATGACCGGTTAGTCAAAAAATTGTGAATAAAAACGGGCAGGTGCCCTTTAAAACCCATGTCCAACAAGTCAAAAATTGTGAATAAAAACGGGCAGGTGCCCTTTAAAACCCATGTCCAACAAGTCAGACATTATGCCATACTTCCAGGTAGTGTCATATGCCTTCTCAAGATCGAAGAAAATTGCATAGACATGCTGCTTGTTGACAAAAGCATCTCGAATAAATGATTCAAAGCGAACTAAATGGTCAGTTGTACTACGGAAGCACCGGAAAACGCACTGGAGGTCTGTGGAGACCCTGTGACTCAAGATGCCACACCAGGCGGGCTTTGACCAGGCGCTCCATAGTTTTACATAAACATGATGTCAAAGCGATAGGCCGGTAGTTGCCCGGGTCGGAAGGATCCTTACCCGGCCTGGGGATCGGTACAACCACAGCCTGGTGCCAAGACGGCAGAAAATGGCCAGTTCTCCAGATATGGTTAAAGGCCTTGAGAAGTACAAGGAGTGACCTCTCAGGCAGATGCGTTAGGAATTGATAGTGGATGGTATCTAGGCCAGCAGCAGAGTCATTACATTTCTGCAAGGCTTGCTGCAATTCGGATAATGTAAAAGGGGCATTATAGTCTTCTGAGTTATCGGACTTAAAATCACAAATATGAGGCTCTCGCTTCTCCTTCTCTCTCTGGAAGAAGGGTGAATAATGCTCTGTTGAAGAATTATGGGCAATGGTGGAGGCAAGCAAATTAGCCACAGCTTTTTTATCTGTGACCAAGCTAGCACCATCTCTAAGATGGCCGGCAGAAGCCGAGCCACCCCTGCCCCTAATTCTCCGAACAGTCTTCCAGACTTTCTGGGATGGAGTCCGAAAAGTTAAAGATGAGACGAAGCGTCTCCAGGAAGCACGGCGTTCACGTTTAAAAATGTAATGGGCTTTCGCCTTTTAAAGGTTAAAATATTCCCTTGTGACGGATTACGGAAAGCACGTCGCTGAGCAGATTTGCGTGCTTTTTGGGCCTTGAGGCACTCTTCGTTGAACCATAGTACTCTTGGCTTCCGAGGGACTAATGCGGAAGTTCTAGGGATGGTGTCACCTGCTACGTCCAACAAAATAGAAGTAAAACAAGAAACAGGTTCTTCAGCTGACATGACCACCTCCTCTGTAAGACGAGACTGACAGAGGGAGGCGAACAGAGGCCAGTTAGCTTTCTTGAGATTCCAGCGCCCCACCGGCAAATCCTCCTCACAGCTGACCGATGACAGGACTACTGAGAAGTGGTCACTACCACACAGGTCGCCATGAACCTTCCAGTCAAAGTCCAGTATGAGAGAAGGATCACACACAGTGAGGTCTAGAACAGAACTAGATCCTGAACCTGAGTTAGAGTATGTAGGTGAGCCATCGTTAAAGACACATAGGTTAAGTTGAGAAAAAACATCTTCTAACATCTGACCTCTGCCATCATAGTGGTCACTACTCCAAAGGTGAGCGTGACCGTTAAAATCCCCCATGAGAATAAAGGGAGGGGGCAGTTGTTCTACCAAATTAAAAATATCATTACTTCAGACCCGCAGGGATGGTGGCAGGTAAATACTGCATATGGTTATGGTCTTTTTCAAGGTCACCCGAGCTGCGACAGCCTGAAGACAGGTGTCGATGCTAACGGGGCTACATAAAATTTGTCTACTAATGAGAAGAGCCGCTCCACCTGAGCGCCTCTCCGAATCA
The DNA here is from genome assembly GCA_036245525.1 of Semisulcospira habei. Lineage (NCBI taxonomy): Eukaryota > Metazoa > Mollusca > Gastropoda > Semisulcospiridae > Semisulcospira > Semisulcospira habei. The sequence continues at coordinate 174,987,832 of BTPG01000008.1, read as the reverse complement.
GAGCCTTTATGTATAACGTTAAAACCATTAAAGTAAAGGACACAGGGTCAGAAGTCTTCAGTTAAGTCTCCTGAAAAGATATTAATGAGGGGTTATAGCACTTGACTAAAAGATGTAATTCCTCAAAGTTAGCTTGAAAACCATGACAATTCCACTGAAGCAGAGAGTACATGGTTATGTCTTATCTAGGGGTGCGGAGTTTTTCCCCCCTTTTTCCTTTGCCTTGGAAGGAGTTAAAGAAACAGAGGGGGGCCGGCTCCCGGGCCTCCTCTGGTTCTTAGCTGATGAAGGGGGTGGAGCTGCCGCAGCATCAGCAACAACAACTTCCAATCCCTCCATCCGCTCCTCCAATGCAGCATATTTGTTTTGAAGGGGGACATCAGTGTTCCCCTTCTGGGCCCGTGCGCACAGCGGTCCCATAGATTTCTTAGACTTCTGGTCCTGGGCAGCGTTACTGCCGCTAGAGTTAGCGGCCTTAGAAGGCTGACCAGAGCCAGAAGCCTTTGGCGTTGACAAACTAGCAGGTTTGGGTGGGGGCTGAGGCTTAGGGGCAGCAGAAGGCGGTGCCACCGGACCGGTAGCGTCCGCCCTCTGCGTTCCCTGGCTCGTCACCACCGGAGGAGGGTTACTCTCCAGGGGCGAGAGGATCTGAGGCTCCGCCCCCAACCAAGAAGTTGGGGTTTGACAAGAGAAGTCTTTGGTGGGGCGCTTGCCTGCCACTGCAGCACTGAAGGTATACACAGAGGTGTTATTTGAGTTTGGCGCAGCCTCAGCTGCACCAGGACCGTCAACCAGTTTTTGGGCGTCCGCAAAGGACAGCCCCTTCTCCACACGCACCTGCTGAATTCTGCACTCGGAGATCCACCGAGGGCACTTCTTGTCCGAAGCCATATGCGCCCCCTGGCAATTCACACACAGGGGGATGGCTGTGCAGGACTCAGCAGAGTGTCTGGGCTTAGTGCAGCGGGCGCATAGAGCCTCTGCCTGGCGGCATGTCTTTTGCCCATGGCCATACTTTTGGCACTTAAAGCACCGGAGGGGGAGAGAGACGTACTTTTTCACTTTTCACTTTCCCCAGATGGTAGTAGGAGCAGTGGGGGTGCCAAACGTCAGGATGATGGTAGGGAGACGGATCTCCCTACCACCTCGTTTGGAAATGAAGCGCCTGACGTAGGTCACCCCCTGTGACTTAAGGTTCCGTACAAGTTCATCTTCAGACAGTTCGGCCAATACTTGATCTTTAATCACTCCTCTAAACGAATTCATCATTTTGTGGGGAGTGACGTCCACTGGAGTGTCTCCGATAGAGGAGAGCCTCAGTAGCCCATTGGAGTGTGCCCGGGTACGGCACTCTACCAGCAAGTCACCAGACCTGAGGCGCTGGGCCTCAGGCCTGCCAACACGGCTCCCAAAGGTCTTCCCTACCAGGAAAGGGTGCAGCTTGGAAGCAGGCTTCTCTTTAATTTTGCTGTGGATAATGAGAAAGCGAGGCCAGACGGCCGATGCCTGAGGCGTCGCTTCCTCACAATCGGAGTCGCTATCATTTTCAAGGTCAATGTCAGTGGCTATGTGCCGCTTTGGTGCCAATTTTTTCTTTTTTTTGTTTTTTCCATATTATTATAGTAGAGATATTCATCCCCTGGGGGTCCCCGCCCGCCACTGAGCCCAACAAGGGAAAGTGCAACTGTCGGCGGGTCTCCAGCCAACGCACAATGGAGACTGCCCGAAAGATATACTCAAGGGGGTAAGCCTGATTGAACAGTTTAAGCCACCGCACTGTTGAATGCAGGGGAATACTGGCATAGAGCACTTAATCAGCAGCAGAGGCTATAGCATGGTGCTCCGTATATCAGCCTGCATGTCAACAATGGGATAGGGCTCAACGTGACAAGAGCCGATTGACTAGGCCGGTACGACTAGCCTCCCGTTTAGGCAGACGTCAAGGCCAAAGTGGAGTGTTTCAGCCACCAGGATCCTCTTCTCCCCCAACACGGGTCTCCAAGCACGGCAAACACTTGGGATCCAAAGGACCAAAAGTTCACGAGTATTTTTAAGGACCAATCCAACATGGTACGACCTGGGTTAGTACAGCTCTTTAAAAACCGGACCAGTGAAAAAGACTGAACAACATATCTGCTTACATCAAGTCCTAATCCTGGACAAAGACGGCACCCCTCTGCTAGTCCACTCAGTCAGGGACTGAGGGGACTACCCACCCACGCCACGTGGAGGCCATTGCCCAATGGGGCCCCTCAAGGGAGGTAACTCAAATTGGGATGTTTAGAAAGGTCTTGTCATGAAGTATCCTTGGGCCAAGTTTGAAGACTGTGGCTTGAATAGTCTCCGAGAAATTGCCAACGTTTAAGTTTACCATGGATGACGGCGGATGGACGACAGATGACAGACGGACGACCACTGGCCCAGAACACAGACTCACTTTTGCTTTGCACGTGAGCAAATAAAAACCGAACACTAAATATTCCTAATTTTCAAATGGCATGATTTTAGCTGCATTTAAAAAGTAATGGTGGTAAAATGGTCATTCAAAAGATATTGTCACAAACAACTTTTTTTTTAACGGTTCCAAGATAAAATCCTGATAGGATCCTACTGGTTTTACCAGTAGAATACTGACGGCTAGCTGTGACCAGAATTTGGTGTGCCTAATGCACTTTTTGACTTTAAATTGATGATGATGATGATGATGATGATTTCATCCCAAAGCCTACCATATTGTTTGGAGCTCACGTGTTTTTCTTTTAGGAACATTCCGAGTTGATTTTCATATTTTAAAGCTTATCCTTCTGATCCATTTCCCTCCTCTCCAGCCCAACCTCTGATCAAAAGACACTGGGCACACAAATAAAGATGGACACATGGCACTTCCTGCTATTACTACGCTCCGTGGGCTGATATAGCGACAGGAATTCTGAAGAGGAAGAATATCACGAGCAGCAAAATGACATGACTATAAGCTTCACGTCATTGCATCACTATTATTATTATTATTATTACATGGTATTTATATGGCGCATCTCTCGTATTTATAATATAACTCAATGCGCAGAATGTAGCCGCGAACTGAACCCAACAAGCACGCTCACGTGAATCACACGCATTCACTCACACACTGTACGTAAACACAGAACATTCACGTGGTGCTAAGGGCAAGCTCAAGCGAGCTACTGACGGTATTTGGAAATCGTTTTGTATTTGAAATTTTATTAAGTTGGCTGAAACTGATACCAAAGTCCCACGATGCTGGTTACACAGCAACGAATTTGATGTCACTTCAGAAACATTGTATAACACCGACATCTGGTGTTTTGCGACAATTTAACGTGTTTGGCGCCTTTACGTCACCATCTGATCCTTTTCAAGAGTCGAGAATTCTTACTTTTTAATTTGTTTTCTGCAATGAATTTTTTTTAATGAAAAAGTTGAAAAGGTACAAAGCTGGCTAACGAACTCATCCAATGTCAATTTCCAAGGTAGCTATATGCAAAATTCCGTGTGAATAGAACGAAAATTACAGACTCAAATGCAGGTCAATCGACTTTATTTTTTGAACGAGTCTATGCTTTGAGGCTGTCCGAAATATATCTCGATCAAATCAAAGCATTTCCTAAAGTTTCAGGCCTATACAAACACAACTGCCATAGATACTTGTGTCTACATACACGCACACACACACAGTGTTTCCCGCCATATGTATGTTCAACAGCGCGGTTAGCATAGGTAGGTATGACGTAATTTTTTTATCGTGTTACTTCACTGTCGGAGTCTGACGTGTGCCCGCCTATGTTCGTCATTTGCATGCTACGCAATCAGCCCTATCTCAAAGTCAACCGTATTTTCAATACAGAAGTGATATCCGCAAACTGACTGCTGTAGCGTTTAGCCCATCCACTATTTTATGACAGTTAGCCTTTCGATTGTCTTACCATGGCTTGTTATTTTCTGTAACCGATCAAATAATTATGAAGCAGAGGGTCAAAACAGACCCCACGAGTCGATAGTTGTAACATTCTGTATCTCAGCTCGCAACCCCATAAAAAGTATAATCAAAGACATCATTCAGTTTCCAGTAGATCTGTGTCAGTTTTATGGTTGTAAAGTGAATGGCGGAGACGCCCTCCGCTGAAGAAAGCAGTCACTGTGTCGTGTCATCCGACTCAATAATGTGAAAAGACATGTAAGCCTTCTTTTCAGGCATGTCTAAAATGTAGTAAGAAAATGAGAAAAAGAATAATAGTTTATTTTGTCTCCTTTTCTTTTTTAATTTATGTTGTTTTTTTGTTTTGTTCGGCGAGCTATGAGTCATCAAAATGAGTGTGTGGTAGGCAGTGAGTGTATGCAATTTTTTCCCTGGGCCGATTGCATACACGATGATAGAACCTTTCAAGATCACTTTACATAGATAGTATCTCCACACTATGTGATAGGCTTACCCCGTGAAGGTGTCTGGGATATCCTGCTGAACCTGTAAGCAGTTTGCAAGCTGGAGTGTGCGACGGTTCGCATAAAAAAACACATTAACATTTGAATGGCTTAAAGCTCCTTTCTTACACGTAGAATGGCTACTCACAATCCGAAAAAAATACTCATTTTCCGATTATTTATTTCGAAATAAGAAGTTTAGATCGTGAATCATAAGTAAAAAGTCTACATACCAAACTACCACAAGAAAGCGAGAAATACCAAAAAGAATACAAAAATATTAGTAAAAGGGAAACAACTTTGCTTTTGCATTTTAACGTAGATTTCAGTTTATAGGTACCGAGTTCAAAATAGTTTCGTATTACACTTTGTTGTTTCATATTTTCGTATTACACTTTGTTGTTTCATATTTTGTAAGTTAAATTGCATCCTATTTTTGTTGTTGTGCAAAATGGACATTTGTTACGAATTTTATTTGTTGATTCAACTGTTGAGTTTACTATTTACAAAAATAAATGCATCGCTCCTGTTCAAAAGATGGCTTCGACCTACAGAGGAACTGTCCCACCTGAACACCATTCAATCTGCCATCAGTGCAATCCTTAGACATTAGCTAAGTCAAACCCAAAGTGACACCATTAAATGTTGCTGCATCTTTATGTTCCTCGCGCTGGGACCATATGGCGTTGAGGCGCGTCCCCTGGGTGGTGGATAGGGGGTCCCTCGTGAGAGGGGTGCACTGAATGAAATAAGGTGCCGTGAACCAACATGGTCTAAGGGAAGGTGACCCCAACAGAAAACCCCTGGTCCTCCTAGTAAGGGGGTTGGGCGTGGGGCTAGCTTCCCCACCCTGCAAAAAAGGAAATAGCTACAAAAACGCCGACGAAAAGACAAACAGTAATTCCTTTCCTGGAGGAGGAAGGTTCTTCTACCAGAAGACTTATGGCGTCCTGTGGTGAAAGCCGGAAGTCTTCGGAAGCCACAGGACCGAGCTGCCTCTCTCTATCCAGGGATACAACCATGGGCACATGGAACGTCAAGACCATGTACCAGAGCGGCAAGGCCGCCCAGATAGCAGCGGAAATGCAAAAGTACAACCTTTCCCTGCTAGGTATCAGTGAAGCCAGATGGACGCAGTCTGGCCAGAAAAGGCTGATAAGTGGGGAGATGATTCTGTATTCAGGTCATGAAGAGGAGAATGCCCCCCATACAGAAGGTGTAGCATTCATGCTGTCACCAGTGGCACAGAGAGCGCTGATGGACTGGGAACCTCTTGGGCCAAGAATTATCACAGCAGCCTTTAGAACCAAGAAAAAGCTCAAGCTGAACGTCATCCAGTGTTATGCGCCCACTAATGACAGTGACGAGGAAGAAAAACAAGAGTTCTACGACCGACTCCAGAGTGCCGTGGACAAATGTGCGGAGCAAGATATCACCATCGTCATGGGCGATTTTAATGCCAAAATAGGGGAGGACAACACCGGATACGAAGAGGTGATGGGGAGACAGGGACTAGGCTCGGAGATGAGTGAGAACGGGGAGAGGTTTGTAGACTTTTGTGCTCTAAACCGACTTGTCATTGGAGGCAGCATCTTCCCACACAGAAGGATACACAAAGCAACTTGGGTCTCACCTGACCATACAACAGAGAACCAAATAGACCATATCTGCATTTGCAAGAAATTTAGAAGATCCATTCAAGATGTTCGAGTGAGGAGGGGAGCAGATGTCGCCTCAGACCACCATCTGCTTACCTTAAGAATAAAGCTCAAGCTAAAGAAAAGCCGCACAGAGACAACAAGAAGACAGCGCTATAATGTAGGCCTCCTGAGAGAAACTGGAGTTAGAGAAGAGTTCAAACTGGTGCTGTCCAACCGGTTTCAAGCACTACAGGAGCTAGTAAATGAAGAGGAGGCGGTCACCACAGAGCAGCAGTGGAAGGCAGTTAGAGAGGCGCTGAACTCAACTTGCAAAGACACTGTAGGGTTCAGGAAACACCATCACAAGGACTGGCTGTCGGCACAGACCTTGAAGAAGATAGAAGTGAGGAAGCAGAAGAAAGCAGTTGTCAACAACAGTCGCACGAGAGCAGCCAAAGTAAGGGCACAGGGGGAATACTCGGAAGCCAACCGCGAGGTGAAGAGGAGTATCAGGGCAGACAAGAGGGCCTACACAGACAGCCTGGCAGCAGAGGCAGAAAAGGCAGCAGGCAGCGGCAATATGAAACAGCTCTACGACATTACCAGAAGATTGTCGGGTAAGTATGGCCATACAGAAAAACCAGTAAAAGACAAAGAAGGCAAGCCTATTGCAGACAGAGCAGACCAACTCGACAGATGGGCCGAGTATTTTGAAGAGTTACTGAACAGACCTAGCCCACCCGACCCCCCAGACATCCAGCCGGCAGAGACCGACCTACCCATCAGCTGTGACAGACCCAGCCGGGAAGAGATCAGAAGAGCAGTGGCATTTTTGAAGAACGGCAAAGCAGCAGGCCTAGATGGCATCCCAGCGGAGTCTCTGAAAGCAGACCTAGAGACAACAGTGGAGATGCTGTACACACTGTTTGGAAAGATCTGGGAAGAGGAGGTGATGCCGGCTGACTGGAAGGAGGGGTACCTAATCAAGCTTCCCAAGAAAGGCGACCTCAGCAAGTGTTCCAACTACAGAGGAATCACCTTGCTGTCAGTACCAGGAAAGGTCTTCAACAGGATCATCCTGGAGAGAATGAAGAGCTCCGTTGACCCCCAGCTGAGAGACCAGCAAGCAGGATTCAGGAAGAACCGATCATGTACAGACCAGATCGCCACTCTCCGCATCATCGTGGAACAGTCTCTGGAGTGGAGCTCCCCGCTGTACGTCAACTTTGTGGATTATGAGAAAGCATTTGACAGTGTGGACCGAGAGACTCTGTGGAAACTCTTACGACACAATGGTGTACCCACAAAGCTCGTCCGCCTGATCAAGAGCAGCTACGATGGCATGACATGTCGCGTGATCCACGAAGGGCAGTTCACCAGGGAGCTCCAGGTCAGAACTGGTGTCAGGCAGGGGTGTCTGCTGTCTCGGTTCCTCTTCCTACTGGCCATAGACTGGGTCATGAAGATGACCACAGAGCACAGACGAAGTGGAATACAGTGGACACTGTGGACACAGCTTGACGACCTCGATTTTGCAGACGACTTGGCATTACTGTCCCACACTCATCAACAAATGTTGGACAAGACCACGAGGCTTGCTGACATCTCGTCCCAAGTGGTTGGTTATTGGTTATTTGGGTTTAACGCCGAGCAGGCGACTAAGGCCATCTCACGGCGGGATGGGTAAAAATCTGGTCAGCCAGACTAAAAGCAAGGTCTTAAGACAAGATGTAAATATAGATTAAAAATCTCAGGCTAAAATGTCGCACATGTCTTTAAAAGAAATGTCTACAGACTCTCAAAAAGGGCAAATAAAAAAGATTCACATAGTCTATGAATGCTCAAATCTTGTTAAAAATATTGCATGCTCGCAAGAAATTGAAGATTTTGTCCAGGGGAACATCCCGGAACAAAACCTTCAAGGAGTCTGCTGTAAAGTTTTTATATCTGGTGTCAATTAGGTCAGCACAATACAGCAAAAAGTGTCGAACAGAAAACTGCTCATCACAGGCAAAACACCATGGACGCTCATCCTGCTTAAGTAAGTAAGAGTGCGTAACATACGTGTGCCCGATGTGGAGCCGAGCAAGGACAGTCTCCTCACGGCGGCTGCCGCAGCGGAAAGGTAGACTGTCAGACAACTTAGGAAGAGCTTCATGAAGCTTGTTCCCTTCCTCTTTGTCCCACTCGGACTGCCACTCGCGGGCCACGTACGCACTAATCACAGGTTTAAAATCACTATAGACAGTCTGTGTGTCAGGGACAGGGTCACTGCGGGCACTGTTGGCAGCAGAATCTGCGATTCTGTTGCCTTCGATGCCCACATGGCCTGGGACCCAAATAAAAATGATGTCATAATATTCCTTCATCAAGTCTGCGTAAAGCTCTCTAATCTGCACCAGCAGTGGATGGTCTGTTCCCGCGCCCTGAAGGGCCTGCAGGGCAGAAAGAGAGTCAGACAGAATCAGGAAGTTCCTTTCCCGAGAGTGATAGGCATGCCTGAGTGCCAGCAGAATTGCCTGCAGTTCTGCACTAAATACAGAGGAATGGTCGGGGAGACGGAGCTTAAATGGGCGTTTAGGATGGCGAGAGGACACTGCAGCCGCAGCCACCCTCCCATCCTCAGACTTGGACCCATCCGTATAAAGACGACAATAGCCAGGAAAACTTGAAAGGAGTTCATTGAGGCTCTGTTGGTATATGGCTGGTGGAGTACAATCCTTCTTGTGGGCGGTCAAGTCCAGCAAGATGTCAGGAACTGGTAGTAGCCAGGGTGCTGCGGCGTTACCGTATCTTTATCTTCTACTTTCAGCATCTCGGGGCACACTCCGTCATCGCCAGGTGCCTTCCCGTTCTTCAGCTTTTGAATGGCCTGCTTGACTTCCGCAATAGTAATGTTGCCGAGGTTAATGTCCAGGTCCTCCTCCGCTTCAGGAATGTCAGTGAGGGTTGGTGGGTCTGAGCGGTTCAGGATGGACTCGAAGTGTTGCTTCCATCTCTTCAGCTTCTCTTCCTCTACTGTGACATGAGTTCCATCTTCAGCTCTCACTGGAAGGTCGTGGTACTGTCCGTAATCGCCCTTCAGCTTCTTGGTGTTCTGGTATACTGTCTTCGTGTCTGTTTTGCAGCTGCCTCCGCTTCTTCTGCCAGCCTTTCTGTGTGCATTCTCTTGTCTCTTCTCGCTGATGTCTTCACCGCTTGATCTTTCTCTCTGTATTCTCTTGATATTCTTTCCTTCAGTCTTGGTGATTTGGTGTCCAAAAGTTTCTTCTTGATCTGTCTTCTCTCTTCTATGCGAGCCCACGTGTCTTCTGAGATCCACTCTGTCTTCCTGCTCTTTCTGTATCCTAAAACTTCCCCTCCTGTTTCCTTCATGGCTCTATTGAAATCTTCAATAGTCAGCGCTGTCTCATCTTCCAAAACACTAAATCTATTCCTGAGGGCCAACCTAAACTCTTCTTTCACTTTTGGGTCTTTCAACTGGGCCACGTCGTAGCGCTGATTTCTGGTGTCTCCTATCTTTACTTTCCTAAGGTTCAATGTCACCTTCCCCACCAGAAGACTATGGTCGCTGCCAATGTCAGCATGTCGCATCACTCGCACATCCTGCAGAGAGTGTCTCCAGCGACCGTTAATGATGATGTGGTCGATCTGGTTCTGGGTCTTGCCGTCTGGTGATTTCCATGTGAGTTTGTGGATCTCCCTATGAGCAAACAGGGTCCCTCCTATGACTAAGTCATTTTCCTCGCAGAAATTGACCAGCCTCTCCCCGTTGTCGTTGATTACACCCGCTCCATGTCGTCCCATGGTCCTCTGTCTTCATTGTCGCAGCCGACCTTAGCGTTGAAGTCACCGATCAGCATCAGCACGTCATGTCGAGGGATGTCTTCCAAAACAGCTTGGAGGGCGTCGTAGAATGCATCCTTATCCTCTTCTTCCGCGTCGTCTATCGGTGTGTAGCCCACAACAATAGACAGCTTTGCGTATTTGGAATTCATCCCGACGTATAGCAGGCGCTCGTTCACAGGTTTCCACTGTAGGACGGTGTTGGCCTTGCTCTTATTGATGATGACAGCAACTCCTTCTCGGTGTTCGTTGTCTGTTCTTCCAGACCAGATGATGACTTCTCCGGAGCTCAACCTCTGTTTGCCAGCACCAGTCCATCTTGCTTCTGTTACTCCCATGAAGGTTAGTTTGTAGCGGTTCAGTTCACTTAGTGCTTGCGCCAGTCTTGTTGTCGTTTCCGTAGCAAGTTTCTTTTTACAGGGTGGAGTCGCTAGCCCCACGCCTAACCCTCCTCCTTTATCCTGACTTGGGACAGGCAGTTAAGCCCCCAAAGGGGCCTCCCTGGTGGAGTTCTGCCTCGGCATACAGACTAGGAACTGGAGACGTCCTGAAGGCCCCAAGACATATCCGCAGACCCTGATGGTGAATTGTGTTCAGATGCTGTAGCACAGACTTGGAAGCTGAGCCATACACCACAGTTTGGACCGAACAAGGGCCCGGTACAGACGAAGTAAGACAGTACGGTCCGCACCCCAGTCAGTACGACCGACGACACGAAGAATGTCGAGAGCCTTCCGACAAGAGGTTCTAAGGTAATTAATATGGTTGCGGAAGGTAAGTCTTTTGTCAAAAATGACCCCCAGAAACTTTGCCTCCTCGGCCACCTTAATTGGCACTCCAGCAATGCTCAGGCTAGGTTCTGGAAAAAATTTCGTCTGGTTAGTAAAATGCACACATACAGTCTTGGAGGGCGAGAACTTGAATCCATTGAGAGACACCCACCGCTGGATGCGATCAACGCACAGCTGCAAGCGCCTCTCAAGGGACGCAAGTCCTCGACCACGTGCGCACAAAGCAAAGTCGTCAACAAACAAAGAGCATTCAGAATCATCCTTGACGGCCTTTACAATGTTATTAATTTTAATACTAAATAAAACAGGAGATAGAATGCTGCCCTGTGGGACACCCATCTCCTGTTCAAAGGAGTCGGAGAGGGTGGAGCCCACACGGACATGGAACGACCGGTTAGTCAAAAAATTGTTTATAAAAACGGGCAGGTGCCCTTTAAAACCCATGTCCAACAAGTCAGACATTATGCCATACTTCCAGGTAGTGTCATACGCCTTCTCAAGATCGAAGAAAATTGCATAGACATGCTGCTTGTTGACAAAAGAATCTCGAATAAATGATTCAAAGCGGACTAAATGGTCAGTTATACTACGGAAGCGCCGGAAACCGCACTGGAGGTCTGTGAGGAGACCCTGTGATTCAAGATGCCACACCAGGCGGGCGTTGACCAGGCGCTCCATAGTTTTACATAAACATGATGTCAAAGCGATAGGCCGGTAGTTGCCCGGGTCGGAAGGATCCTTACCCGGCTTGGGGATCGGTACAACCTGGCGCCAAGACGGCGGAAAATGACCAGTTCTCCAGATATGGTTAAAGGCCTTGAGAAGTACAAGGAGTGACCTCTCAGGCAGATGCGTTAGGAATTGATAGTGGAAGGTATCTAGGCCAGCAGCAGAGTCATTACATTTCTGCAAAGCTTGCTGCAATTCTGATAATGTAAACGGGACATTATAGTCTTCTGAGTTATCGGACTTAAAATCACAAATACGAGACTCTCGCTTCTCCTTCTCTCTCTGGAAGAACGGTGAATAATGCTCTGTTGAAGAATTATGGGCAATGGTGGAGGCAAGTAAATTGGCCACAGCTTTTTTATCTGTAACCAAGCTGGCACCATCTCTAAGATGGCCAACAGAAGCCGAGCCACCTCTGCCCCTAATTCTCCGAACAGCCTTCGATACTTTCTGGGACGGAGTCCGAGAAGTTAAAGATGAGACGAAGCGTCTCCAGGAAGCACGGCGTTCACGTTTAAAAATGTAACGGGCTTTCGCCCTCTGTCTTTTAAAGGTTAAAATATTCACTTGCGACGGATTACGGAAAGCACGTCGCTGAGCAGATTTGCGCGCTATTTGGGCCTTGCGGCACTCTTCGTTGAACCATGGTACTCTCGGCTTTCGAGGGACTGATGCGGAAGTTTTAGGGATGGTTTCACTCCCTATGTCCAACAAAATAGTAGTAAAAGAAGAAATAGGTTCTTCAGATGACATGACCACCTCCTCTAATACGAGACTGACAGAGGGAGGCGAACAGAGGCCAGTTAGCTTTCTTAAGATTCCAGCGCCCCAACGGCGGATCCTCCCCACAGCTGACCGATGACAGGACTACTGGGAAGTGGTCACTACCACACAGGTCATCGTGAACCTTCCAGTCAAAGTCCAGCATGAGAGAAGGATCACACACAGTGAGGTCTAGAACAGAACTAGATCCTGAACCTGGGTTAGAGTATGTAGGTGAACCATCGTTAAAGACACATAGGTTAAGTTGAGAAAAAACATCTTCTAACATCTGACCTCTGCCATCATAGTGGTCACTACCCCAAAGGTGAGCGTGACCGTTAAAATCCCCCATGAGAATAAAGGGAGGGGGCAGTTGATCAACTAAATTAAAAAAATCATTACTACAGACCCGCAGGGATGGTGGCAGGTAAATACTGCATATGGTTATGGTCTTCTTCAAGGTAACCCGAGCTGCGACAGCCTGAAGACAGGTGTCGATGCTAACGGGGCTACATAAAATTTGGCTACTAATGAGAAGAGCGCCTCTCCGAATCAGAGCCTTTATGTATCTTCAGGTAAGTCTCCTGAAGAGATATTACTGAGGGGTTATAGCACTTGACTAAAAGACGTAATTTCTCAAAGTTAGCTTGAAAACCACGACAATTCCACTGAAACAGAGAGTCCATGATTATGTCTTATCTGGGGGTGCGGAGTTTTCCCCCCCTTTTTCCTTTGCCTTGGAAGGAGTCGGAGAAACAGAGGGGGGCCGGCTCCCGGGCCTCCTCTGGTTCTTAGGAGATGAAGGGGGTGGAGCTGCCGCAGCATCGGCAACTTCCACTCCCTCCATCTGCTCCTCCAATGCAGCATATTTGTTTTGAAGGGGGACATCAGTGTTCCCCTTCTGGGCCCGTGCGCACGACGGTCCCATAGATTTCTTAGACTTCTGGTCCTGGGCAGCGGTCCTGCCGCTAGAGTTAGCGGCCTTAGAAGGCTGACCAGAGCCAGAAACCTTTGGCGTTGACAAACTAGCAGGTTTGGGTGGGGGCTGAGGCTTAGGGGCAGCAGAAGGCGGTGCCACCGGACCGGTAGCGTCCGCCCTCTGCGTTCCCTGGCTCCTCGTCACCACCGGAGGAGGGTTACTCTCCAGGGGCGAGAGGATCCGAGGCTCCGCCCCCAACCAAGAAGTTGGGGTTTGACAAGAGAAGTCTTTGGTGGGGCGCTTGCCTGCCACCGCAGCACTGAAAGTATACACAAAGTTGTTATTTGAGTTTGGCGCCGCCTCAGCTGCACCAGGACCGTCAACCAGTTTTTTTGCGTCCGCAAAGGACAGCCCCTTCTCCACACGCACCTGCTGAATCCTGCACTCGGAGATCCAACCAGGGCACTTCTTGTCCAAAGCCATATGCGCCCCCTGGCAATTCACACACAGGGGGATGGCTGTGCAGGACTCAGCAGAGTGTCCGGGCTTAGTGCAGCGGGTGCATAGAGCCTCTGCCTGGCGGCATGTCTTCTGCCCATGGCCATACTTTTGGCACTTAAAGCACCGGAGGGGGAGAGGGACGTACTTTTTCACTTTTAGGGAGTAGTAACCTCCCCAGATGGTAGTAGGAGCTGTGGGGGTGCCAAACGTCAGGATGATGTAGGGAGACGGATCTCCCTACCACCTCGTTTGGAAATGAAGCGCCTGACGTAGGTCACCCCCCTGTGACTTAAGGTTCCGTACAAGTTCATCTTCAGACAGTTCGGCCAATGCTTGATCTTTAATCACTCCAGAGGAATTCATTGTTTTGTGGGGAGTGACCTCCTCTGGAGTGTCTCCGATGGAGGAGAGCCTCAGTAGCCCATTGGAGTGTGCCCGGGTACGGCACTCTACCAACAAGTCACCAGACCTGAGGCGCTGGGCCTCAGGCCTGCCAACACGGCTCCTGAGGGTCTCCCCTACCAGGAAAGGGTGCAGCTTGGAAACAGGCTTCTCTTTAACTTTGCTGTGGATAATGAGAAAGCGAGGCCAGGCGGCCGACGCCTGAGGTGTCGCTTCCTCACAGTCAGAGTCACTATCGTTCTCAATGACAATGTCGGCGGCTATGTGCCGCTTTGGTGCCAGTTTTGGTTTTTTGATATTTTCCATATTATAGTATGATAGATATTCATCCCCTGGGGGTCCCCGCCCGCCACCGAGCCCAACAAGGGAAAGTGCAATTGTCGGCGGGTCTCCAGCCGACGCACAATGGAGACTGCCCGAAAGATATACTCAAGGGGGTAAGTCCGACTGAACCGTTTGAGCCACCGCCTTCTATCACACTGTTGAATGCAGGGGAATACTGGCGTAAAGCACCTAATCAGCATCAGAGGCTATAGCATGGTGCTCCGTATAACAACCCGCATGTCAACAGGGGGATAGGGCTCGATTTGACGAGCCGATTGACTAGGCCGGTACGACTAGCCTCCCGTTTAGGCAGAAGTCAAGGCCAAAGTGGAGTGTTTCAGCCACCAGGATCCTCTTCTCCCCCGACGCGGGTCTCCAAGCACGACAAACACTTGGGATCCAAAGGACCAAAAGCTCACGCGTATTTTTAAGGACCAATCCCACATGGTAGGACCTGGGTAAGTACAGCTCCTTAAAAACCGGACCAGTGAAAAAGACTGAACAACATACCTGCTGACATCAAGTCCTAATCCTGGACAAAGATGGCACCCGTCTGCTAGCCCACTCAGTCAGGGACCGAGTGGACTACCCACCCACGCCACGTGGAGGCCGGTGCCGGGTAGGCGAGAGAAGAGTTCAAACTAGTGCTGTCCAACCAGTTTCAAGCGCTACAGGATCTAGTAAATGAAGAGGAGGCGGTCACCACAGAGCAGCAGTGGAAGGCAGTAAGAGAGGCACTGAACTCAACCTGCAAAGACACTGTGGGGTTCAAGAAACACCATCACAAGGACTGGCTGTCGGCACCGACCTTAAAGACAATAGAAGTGAGGAAGCAGAAAAAAGCAGTTGTCAACAACAGTCGCACAACAGCAGCCAAAGCATGGGCACATGAGGAATACTCGGAACCCAACCGCGAGGTAAAGAGGAGTATCAGGGCAGACAAGAGAGCCCACACAGACGGCCTAGCAGCAGAGGCAGAAAAGGCAGAGGCAACATGAAACAGCTCTATGACATTACCAGAAGATTGTCTGGCAAGTATGGCCATACAGAAAGACCAGTAAAAGACAAAGAAGACAAGCCTATTGCAGACAGTTAGTTAGTTAGTTAGTTATTTGGGTTTAACGCCGAGCAGGCAACTAAGGCCATCTCACGGCGGGAAGGGTAAAAATCTGGTCAGCCAGACTAAAAGAAAGGTAAATATACCTTAAAAATATGTCAGGTTAAAATGTCGCACAAGTCTTTAATGAAAACGTCGAAAGACTCTCAAAAAGGTGAAAATAATAGAAACATCATAATCTATAAACGCTCAAATCTTATTAAAAATATGGCACTCCCACAGAAAACTGAAGATCTTGTCCGGGGGCACATCCTGGAACAAAACCTTCAAGGAGTCTGCCGTGAAATGTTTATACCTTGTGTCGATTAGATCAGCACAAGACAACAAAAAGCGTTGAACAGAGTACTGCTCGTCGCAGGCATAACACCATGGACGCTCCTCCTGTTTAAGTAAATAAGAGTGCGTAACATACGTGTGGCCGATGTGGAGCCGAGCCAGGACAGTCTCCTCATAGCGGCTGCCGCAGCGATAAGGTAGACCGTCGGACAACTTAGGAAGGGCTTCATGCAGCTTGTTAGCTTCCTCTTTGTCCCACTCGGACTGCCACTCACGGGCTATGTACGCACTAGCCACATGTCTAAAATCACTATAAACAGTCTGTGTGTCAGGGACATGGTCATTTCGGGCATCGTTGGCAGCAGAATCTGCGATCCTGTTGCCTTCGATGCCCACATGCCCTGGCACCCAAATAAAAATGATGTCATAATATTCCTTCATCAAGTCCGCGTGGAGCTCTCTGATCTGCACCAGCAGTGGGTGGTCATTTCCCGTGCCCTGAAGGGCCTGCAGGGCAGAAAGAGAGTCAGACAGAATCAGGAAGTTCCTTTCTCTAGATCGATAAGAATGCCTGAGTGCCAGCAGAACCGCCTGCAGTTCCGCACTAAATACAGATGAGTGGTCTGGGAGGTGGTGCTTAAATGGGCGTCTAGGATGGCGAGAGGACACTGCGGCCGCAGCCACTCTCCCATCCTCAGACTTTGACCCATCGGTATAGATATGACAATAGCCAGGAAATGAAAAGAAAAGGGGAGACTGCCAGTGCTAATATTTTAGGAAGGTTACAAAGCAAAGTAGATTATAGCACTGTCAGGGGAGAGAAATGTGCATGATCGACCAGTGATCATAGATCTACTGTGGCCAAAGCACAAAAAAAAAAAAAAAAAAAAAAGAGATAGGAAAGAGAGGGGGCGCTAAAAAAGTGACTGAAAGCAATGCATATGGAAGCCCCCCCCCCGAAGGGGGGCGTATCACATATCCCACTGTTCCAGCCACTCAGTGCATGGAAATTTAAATCTAGGTCCCCCCGAGGGGGGTCCAGATATTTAGCCGGTGTGGACAGCTGTTTCGGTCTTGGCGACCTCCTCAGCACACCATCGGCGATACTGGAGGAGGCAGGAATTTCTGCCTACCTGCAAAGACAACCACATTTTACTGTGGTGTCTGCAAGGGCATACATTCCATGCCACCACCTAGAGCCAAATTTCCATGCACCCTAAAAGAGAACCTACCAAAAGGGGGGAAGGGGTTGCAGTCGATATTGTAGTAGTAAATGAAAAGAAAAGGGGAGACTGCCAGTGCTAATATTTTAGGAAGGTTACAAAGTAAAGTAGATTATAGCACTGTCAGGGGAGAGAAATGTGCATGATCGACCAGTGATCATAGATCTACTGTGGCCAAAGCACAAAAAAAAAAAAAAAAAAGAGATAGGAAAGAGAGGGGGCGCTAAAAAAGTGACTGAAAGCAATGCATATGGAAGCCCCCCCGAAGGGGGGCGTATCACATATCCCACTGTTCCAGCCACTCAGTGCATGGAAATTTAAATCTAGGTCCCCCCGAGGGGGGTCCAGATATTTAGCCGGTGTGGACAGCTGTTTCGGTCTTGGCGACCTCCTCAGCACACCATCGGCAATACTGGAGGAGGCAGGAATTTCTGCCTACCTGCAAAGACAACCACATTTTACTGTGGTGTCTGCAAGGGCATACATTCCATGCCACCACCTAGAGCCAAATTTCCATGCACCCTAAAAGAGAACCTACCAAAAGGGGGGAAGGGGTTGCAGTCGATATTGTAGTAGTAAATGAAAAGAAAAGGGGAGACTGCCAGTGCTAATATTTTAGGAAGGTTACAAAGTAAAGTAGATTATAGCACTGTCAGGGGAGAGAAATGTGCATGATCGACCAGTGATCATAGATCTACTGTGGCCAAAGCACAAAAAAAAAAAAAAAAAGAGATAGGAAAGAGAGGGGGCGCTAAAAAAGTGACTGAAAGCAATGCATATGGAAGCCCCCCCGAAGGGGGGCGTATCACATATCCCACTGTTCCAGCCACTCAGTGCATGGAAATTTAAATCTAGGTCCCCCCGAGGGGGGTCCAGATATTTAGCCGGTGTGGACAGCTGTTTCGGTCTTGGCGACCTCCTCAGCACACCATCGGCGATACTGGAGGAGGCAGGAATTTCTGCCTACCTGCAAAGACAACCACATTTTACTGTGGTATCTGCAAGGGCATACATTCCATGCCACCACCTAGAGCCAAATTTCCATGCACCCTAAAAGAGAACCTACCAAAAGGGGGGAAGGGGTTGCAGTCGATATTGTAGTAGTAAATGAAAAGAAAAGGGGAGACTGCCAGTGCTAATATTTTAGGAAGGTTACAAAGTAAAGTAGATTATAGCACTGTCAGGGGAGAGAAATGTGCATGATCGACCAGTGATCATAGATCTACTGTGGCCAAAGCACAAAAAAAAAAAAAAAAAAAAGAGATAGGAAAGAGAGGGGGCGCTAAAAAAGTGACTGAAAGCAATGCATATGGAAGCCCCCCCGAAGGGGGGCGTATCACATATCCCACTGTTCCAGCCACTCAGTGCATGGAAATTTAAATCTAGGTCCCCCCGAGGGGGGTCCAGATATTTAGCCGGTGTGGACAGCTGTTTCGGTCTTGGCGACCTCCTCAGCACACCATCGGCGATACTGGAGGAGGCAGGAATTTCTGCCTACCTGCAAAGACAACCACATTTTACTGTGGTGTCTGCAAGGGCATACATTCCATGCCACCACCTAGAGCCAAATTTCCATGCACCCTAAAAGAGAACCTACCAAAAGGGGGGAAGGGGTTGCAGTCGATATTGTAGTAGTAAATGAAAAGAAAAGGGGAGACTGCCAGTGCTAATATTTTAGGAAGGTTACAAAGTAAAGTAGATTATAGCACTGTCAGGGGAGAGAAATGTGCATGATCGACCAGTGATCATAGATCTACTGTGGCCAAAGCACAAAAAAAAAAAAAAAAAGAGATAGGAAAGAGAGGGGGCGCTAAAAAAGTGACTGAAAGCAATGCATATGGAAGCCCCCCCCCGAAGGGGGGCGTATCACATATCCCACTGTTCCAGCCACTCAGTGCATGGAAATTTAAATCTAGGTCCCCCCGAGGGGGGTCCAGATATTTAGTCGGTGTGGACAGCTGTTTCGGTCTTGGCGACCTCCTCAGCACACCATCGGCGATACTGGAGGAGGCAGGAATTTCTGCCTACCTGCAAAGACAACCACATTTTACTGTGGTGTCTGCAAGGGCATACATTCCATGCCACCACCTAGAGCCAAATTTCCATGCACCCTAAAAGAGAACCTACCAAATGGGGGGAAGGGGTTGCAGTCGATATTGTAGTAGTAAATGAAAAGAAAAGGGGAGACTGCCAGTGCTAATATTTTAGGAAGGTTACAAAGTAAAGTAGATTATAGCACTGTCAGGGGAGAGAAATGTGCATGATCGACCAGTGATCATAGATCTACTGTGGCCAAAGCACAAAAAAAAAAAAAAAAAAAAAAAGAGATAGGAAAGAGAGGGGGCGCTAAAAAAGTGACTGAAAGCAATGCATATGGAAGCCCCCCCGAAGGGGGGCGTATCACATATCCCACTGTTCCAGCCACTCAGTGCTTGGAAATTTAAATCTAGGTCCCCCCGAGGGGGGTCCAGATATTTAGCCGGTGTGGACAGCTGTTTCGGTCTTGGCGACCTCCTCAGCACACCATCGGCGATACTGGAGGAGGCAGGAATTTCTGCCTACCTGCAAAGACAACCACATTTTACTGTGGTGTCTGCAAGGGCATACATTCCATGCCACCACCTAGAGCCAAATTTCCATGCACCCTAAAAGAGAACCTACCAAAAGGGGGGAAGGGGTTGCAGTCGATATTGTAGTAGTAAATGAAAAGAAAAGGGGAGACTGCCAGTGCTAATATTTTAGGAAGGTTACAAAGTAAAGTAGATTATAGCACTGTCAGGGGAGAGAAATGTGCATGGTCGACCAGTGATCATAGATCTACTGTGGCCAAAGCACAAAAAAAAAAAAAAAAAAAAAAAGAGATAGGAAAGAGAGGGGGCGCTAAAAAAGTGACTGAAAGCAATGCATATGGAAGCCCCCCCGAAGGGGGGCGTATCACATATCCCACTGTTCCAGCCACTCAGTTTGGCTCTAGGTGGTGGCATGGAATGTATGCCCTTGCAGACACCACAGTAAAATGTGGTTGTCTTTGCAGGTAGGCAGAAATTCCTGCCTCCTCCAGTATCGCCGATGGTGTGCTGAGGAGGTCGCCAAGACCGAAACAGCTGTCCACACCGGCTAAATATCTGGACCCCCCTCGGGGGGACCTAGATTTAAATTTCCATGCACTGAGTGGCTGGAACAGTGGGATATGTGATACGCCCCCCTTCGGGGGGGCTTCCATATGCATTGCTTTCAGTCACTTTTTTAGCGCCCCCTCTCTTTCCTATCTCTTTTTTTTTTTTTTTTTTTTTGTGCTTTGGCCACAGTAGATCTATGATCACTGGTCGATCATGCACATTTCTCTCCCCTGACAGTGCTATAATCTACTTTACTTTGTAACCTTCCTAAAATATTAGCACTGGCAGTCTCCCCTTTTCTTTTCATTTACTACTACAATATCGACTGCAACCCCTTCCCCCCTTTTGGTAGGTTCTCTTTTAGGGTGCATGGAAATTTGGCTCTAGGTGGTGGCATGGAATGTATGCCCTTGCAGACACCACAGTAAAATGTGGTTGTCTTTGCAGGTAGGCAGAAATTCCTGCCTCCTCCAGTATCGCCGATGGTGTGCTGAGGAGGTCGCCAAGACCGAAACAGCTGTCCACACCGGCTAAATATCTGGACCCCCCTCGGGGGGACCTAGATTTAAATTTCCATGCACTGAGTGGCTGGAACAGTGGGATATGTGATACGCCCCCCTTCGGGGGGGCTTCCATATGCATTGCTTTCAGTCACTTTTTTAGCGCCCCCTCTCTTTCCTATCTCTTTTTTTTTTTTTTTTTTTTTGTGCTTTGGCCACAGTAGATCTATGATCACTGGTCGATCATGCACATTTCTCTCCCCTGACAGTGCTATAATCTACTTTACTTTGTAACCTTCCTAAAATATTAGCACTGGCAGTCTCCCCTTTTCTTTTCATTTACTACTACAATATCGACTGCAACCCCTTCCCCCCTTTTGGTAGGTTCTCTTTTAGGGTGCATGGAAATTTGGCTCTAGGTGGTGGCATGGAATGTATGCCCTTGCAGACACCACAGTAAAATGTGGTTGTCTTTGCAGGTAGGCAGAAATTCCTGCCTCCTCCAGTATCGCCGATGGTGTGCTGAGGAGGTCGCCAAGACCGAAACAGCTGTCCACACCGGCTAAATATCTGGACCCCCCTCGGGGGGACCTAGATTTAAATTTCCATGCACTGAGTGGCTGGAACAGTGGGATATGTGATACGCCCCCCTTCGGGGGGGCTTCCATATGCATTGCTTTCAGTCACTTTTTTAGCGCCCCCTCTCTTTCCTATCTCTTTTTTTTTTTTTTTTTTTTTTTTTGTGCTTTGGCCACAGTAGATCTATGATCACTGGTCGATCATGCACATTTCTCTCCCCTGACAGTGCTATAATCTACTTTACTTTGTAACCTTCCTAAAATATTAGCACTGGCAGTCTCCCCTTTTCTTTTCATTTACTACTACAATATCGACTGCAACCCCTTCCCCCCTTTTGGTAGGTTCTCTTTTAGGGTGCATGGAAATTTGGCTCTAGGTGGTGGCATGGAATGTATGCCCTTGCAGACACCACAGTAAAATGTGGTTGTCTTTGCAGGTAGGCAGAAATTCCTGCCTCCTCCAGTATCGCCGATGGTGTGCTGAGGAGGTCGCCAAGACCGAAACAGCTGTCCACACCGGCTAAATATCTGGACCCCCCTCGGGGGGACCTAGATTTAAATTTCCATGCACTGAGTGGCTGGAACAGTGGGATATGTGATACGCCCCCCTTCGGGGGGGGGGCTTCCATATGCATTGCTTTCAGTCACTTTTTTAGCGCCCCCTCTCTTTCCTATCTCTTTTTTTTTTTTTTTTTTTTGTGCTTTGGCCACAGTAGATCTATGATCACTGGTCGATCATGCACATTTCTCTCCCCTGACAGTGCTATAATCTACTTTACTTTGTAACCTTCCTAAAATATTAGCACTGGCAGTCTCCCCTTTTCTTTTCATTTACTACTACAATATCGACTGCAACCCCTTCCCCCCTTTTGGTAGGTTCTCTTTTAGGGTGCATGGAAATTTGGCTCTAGGTGGTGGCATGGAATGTATGCCCTTGCAGACACCACAGTAAAATGTGGTTGTCTTTGCAGGTAGGCAGAAATTCCTGCCTCCTCCAGTATCGCCGATGGTGTGCTGAGGAGGTCGCCAAGACCGAAACAGCTGTCCACACCGGCTAAATATCTGGACCCCCCTCGGGGGGACCTAGATTTAAATTTCCATGCACTGAGTGGCTGGAACAGTGGGATATGTGATACGCCCCCCTTCGGGGGGGGCTTCCATATGCATTGCTTTCAGTCACTTTTTTAGCGCCCCCTCTCTTTCCTATCTCTTTTTTTTTTTTTTTTTTGTGCTTTGGCCACAGTAGATCTATGATCACTGGTCGATCATGCACATTTCTCTCCCCTGACAGTGCTATAATCTACTTTACTTTGTAACCTTCCTAAAATATTAGCACTGGCAGTCTCCCCTTTTCTTTTCATTTACTACTACAATATCGACTGCAACCCCTTCCCCCCTTTTGGTAGGTTCTCTTTTAGGGTGCATGGAAATTTGGCTCTAGGTGGTGGCATGGAATGTATGCCCTTGCAGACACCACAGTAAAATGTGGTTGTCTTTGCAGGTAGGCAGAAATTCCTGCCTCCTCCAGTATCGCCGATGGTGTGCTGAGGAGGTCGCCAAGACCGAAACAGCTGTCCACACCGGCTAAATATCTGGACCCCCCTCGGGGGGACCTAGATTTAAATTTCCATGCACTGAGTGGCTGGAACAGTGGGATATGTGATACGCCCCCCTTCGGGGAGGCTTCCATATGCATTGCTTTCAGTCACTTTTTTAGCGCCCCCTCTCTTTCCTATCTCTTTTTTTTTTTTTTTTTTGTGCTTTGGCCACAGTAGATCTATGATCACTGGTCGATCATGCACATTTCTCTCCCCTGACAGTGCTATAATCTACTTTACTTTGTAACCTTCCTAAAATATTAGCACTGGCAGTCTCCCCTTTTCTTTTCATTTACTACTACAATATCGACTGCAACCCCTTCCCCCCTTTTGGTAGGTTCTCTTTTAGGGTGCATGGAAATTTGGCTCTAGGTGGTGGCATGGAATGTATGCCCTTGCAGACACCACAGTAAAATGTGGTTGTCTTTGCAGGTAGGCAGAAATTCCTGCCTCCTCCAGTATCGCCGATGGTGTGCTGAGGAGGTCGCCAAGACCGAAACAGCTGTCCACACCGGCTAAATATCTGGACCCCCCTCGGGGGGACCTAGATTTAAATTTCCATGCACTGAGTGGCTGGAACAGTGGGATATGTGATACGCCCCCCTTCGGGGGGGCTTCCATATGCATTGCTTTCAGTCACTTTTTTAGCGCCCCCTCTCTTTCCTATCTCTTTTTTTTTTTTTTGTGCTTTGGCCACAGTAGATCTATGATCACTGGTCGATCATGCACATTTCTCTCCCCTGACAGTGCTATAATCTACTTTACTTTGTAACCTTCCTAAAATATTAGCACTGGCAGTCTCCCCTTTTCTTTTCATTTACTACTACAATATCGACTGCAACCCCTTCCCCCCTTTTGGTAGGTTCTCTTTTAGGGTGCATGGAAATTTGGCTCTAGGTGGTGGCATGGAATGTATGCCCTTGCAGACACCACAGTAAAATGTGGTTGTCTTTGCAGGTAGGCAGAAATTCCTGCCTCCTCCAGTATCGCCGATGGTGTGCTGAGGAGGTCGCCAAGACCGAAACAGCTGTCCACACCGGCTAAATATCTGGACCCCCCTTGGGGGGACCTAGATTTAAATTTCCATGCACTGAGTGGCTGGAACAGTGGGATATGTGATACGCCCCCCTTCGGGGGGGCTTCCATATGCATTGCTTTCAGTCACTTTTTTAGCGCCCCCTCTCTTTCCTATCTCTTTTTTTTTTTTTTTTTTGTGCTTTGGCCACAGTAGATCTATGATCACTGGTCGATCATGCACATTTCTCTCCCCTGACAGTGCTATAATCTACTTTACTTTGTAACCTTCCTAAAATATTAGCACTGGCAGTCTCCCCTTTTCTTTTCATTTACTACTACAATATCGACTGCAACCCCTTTCCCCCTTTTGGTAGGTTCTCTTTTAGGGTGCATGGAAATTTGGCTCTAGGTGGTGGCATGGAATGTATGCCCTTGCAGACACCACAGTAAAATGTGGTTGTCTTTGCAGGTAGGCAGAAATTCCTGCCTCCTCCAGTATCGCCGATGGTGTGCTGAGGAGGTCGCCAAGACCGAAACAGCTGTCCACACCGGCTAAATATCTGGACCCCCCTCGGGGGGACCTAGATTTAAATTTCCATGCACTGAGTGGCTGGAACAGTGGGATATGTGATACGCCCCCCTTCGGGGGGGCTTCCATATGCATTGCTTTCAGTCACTTTTTTAGCGCCCCCTCTCTTTCCTATCTCTTTTTTTTTTTTTTTTTTTTTTTTTTGTGCTTTGGCCACAGTAGATCTATGATCACTGGTCGATCATGCACATTTCTCTCCCCTGACAGTGCTATAATCTACTTTACTTTGTAACCTTCCTAAAATATTAGCACTGGCAGTCTCCCCTTTTCTTTTCATTTACTACTACAATATCGACTGCAACCCCTTCCCCCCTTTTGGTAGGTTCTCTTTTAGGGTGCATGGAAATTTGGCTCTAGGTGGTGGCATGGAATGTATGCCCTTGCAGACACCACAGTAAAATGTGGTTGTCTTTGCAGGTAGGCAGAAATTCCTGCCTCCTCCAGTATCGCCGATGGTGTGCTGAGGAGGTCGCCAAGACCGAAACAGCTGTCCACACCGGCTAAATATCTGGACCCCCCTCGGGGGGACCTAGATTTAAATTTCCATGCACTGAGTGGCTGGAACAGTGGGATATGTGATACGCCCCCCTTCGGGGGGGCTTCCATATGCATTGCTTTCAGTCACTTTTTTAGCGCCCCCTCTCTTTCCTATCTCTTTTTTTTTTTTTTTTTGTGCTTTGGCCACAGTAGATCTATGATCACTGGTCGATCATGCACATTTCTCTCCCCTGACAGTGCTATAATCTACTTTACTTTGTAACCTTCCTAAAATATTAGCACTGGCAGTCTCCCCTTTTCTTTTCATTTACTACTACAATATCGACTGCAACCCCTTCCCCCCTTTTGGTAGGTTCTCTTTTAGGGTGCATGGAAATTTGGCTCTAGGTGGTGGCATGGAATGTATGCCCTTGCAGACACCACAGTAAAATGTGGTTGTCTTTGCAGGTAGGCAGAAATTCCTGCCTCCTCCAGTATCGCCGATGGTGTGCTGAGGAGGTCGCCAAGACCGAAACAGCTGTCCACACCGGCTAAATATCTGGACCCCCCTCGGGGGGACCTAGATTTAAATTTCCATGCACTGAGTGGCTGGAACAGTGGGATATGTGATACGCCCCCCTTCGGGGGGGCTTCCATATGCATTGCTTTCAGTCACTTTTTTAGCGCCCCCTCTCTTTCCTATATCTTTTTTTTTTTTTTTTTTTGTGCTTTGGCCACAGTAGATCTATGATCACTGGTCGATCATGCACATTTCTCTCCCCTGACAGTGCTATAATCTACTTTACTTTGTAACCTTCCTAAAATATTAGCACTGGCAGTCTCCCCTTTTCTTTTCATTTACTACTACAATATCGACTGCAACCCCTTCCCCCCTTTTGGTAGGTTCTCTTTTAGGGTGCATGGAAATTTGGCTCTAGGTGGTGGCATGGAATGTATGCCCTTGCAGACACCACAGTAAAATGTGGTTGTCTTTGCAGGTAGGCAGAAATTCCTGCCTCCTCCAGTATCGCCGATGGTGTGCTGAGGAGGTCGCCAAGACCGAAACAGCTGTCCACACCGGCTAAATATCTGGACCCCCCTCGGGGGGACCTAGATTTAAATTTCCATGCAATGAGTGGCTGGAACAGTGGGATATGTGATACGCCCCCCTTCGGGGGGGCTTCCATATGCATTGCTTTCAGTCACTTTTTTAGCGCCCCCTCTCTTTCCTATCTCTTTTTTTTTTTTTTTTGTGCTTTGGCCACAGTAGATCTATGATCACTGGTCGATCATGCACATTTCTCTCCCCTGACAGTGCTATAATCTACTTTACTTTGTAACCTTCCCAATAGCCAGGAAAAATTGAAAGCAGTTCATTGAGGCTCTGTTGGTATATGGCTGGTGGAGTAGAGTCTTTCTTGTGGGCAGTCAGTCCAGCAAGATCTCAGGAACTGGTAAGAGCCAAGGTGGAGTGATGTGTTGCAGGGATTCCGAAACTCTGTCCAGGTCCAATCCGGCCGCCTGCAGATGAGGTCGGACACGGAAAGAAAGTGGACGGACAGCTCCCGGATGGGTATCTTAAATCTCTGCAAATGATGGTTTAAAAACACAATCATAGGCAGGATTGTCTGGATGGGCCTTCAGTTTCAGAATGTAGCTGAGCATGAGGTGGATGCGGCGGAGCTTGAGAGAAGGCACCCCTGCCTCGGCATACAGACTAGGAACTGGAGACGTCCTGAAGGCCCCAAGACATATCCGCAGACCCTGATGGTGAATTGTGTTCAGACGCTGTAGCACAGACTTGGAAGCTGAGACATACACCACAGAACCGTAATCCAGTTTGGACCGAACAAGGGCCCGGTACAGACGAAGTAAGACAGTACGGTCCGCACCCCAGTCAGTACGACCGATGACACGAAGAACGTCGAGAGCCTTCTGACAAGAGGTTCTAAGGTAATTAATATGGTTGCGGAAGGTAAGTCTTTTGTCAAAAATAACCCCCAGAAACTTTGCCTCCTCGGCCACCTTAATTGGCACTCCAGCAATGCTCAGGCTAGGTTCTGGAAAAAATTTCGTCTGGTTAGTAAAATGCACACAGACAGTCTTGGAGGGCGAGAACTTGAATCCATTGAGAGACACCCACCGCTGGATGTGATCAACGCACAGCTGCAAGCGCCTCTCAAGGGACGCAAGTCCTCGACCACGTGCGCACAAAGCAGAGTCGTCAACAAACAAAGAGCATTCAGAATCATCCTTGACGGCCTTTACAATGTTATTAATTTTAATACTAAATAAAACAGGAGATAGAATGCTGCCCTGTGGGACACCCATCTCCTGTTCAAAGGAGTCGGAGAGGGTGGAGCCCACACGGACATGGAACGACTGGTTAGTCAAAAAATTGTGAATAAAAACGGGCAGGTGCCCTTTAAAGCCCATGTCCAACAAGTCAGACATTATGCCATACTTCCAGGTAGTGTCATATGCCTTCTCAAGATCGAAAAAAATTGCATAGACATGCTGCTTGTTGACAAAAGCATCTCGAATAAATGATTCAAAGCGGACTAAATGGTCAGTTGTACTACGGAAGCGCCGGAAACCGCACTGGAGGTCTGTGAGGAGACCCTGTGACTCAAGATGCCACACCAGGCGGGCGTTGACCAGGCGCTCCATAGTTTTACATAAACATGATGTCAAAGCGATAGGCCGGTAGTTGCCCAGGTCGGAAGGATCCTTACCCGGCTTGGGGATCGGTACAACCACAGCCTGGTGCCAAGACGGCGGAAAATGACCAGTTCTCCAGATATGGTTAAAGGCCTTGAGAAGTACAAGGAGTGACCTCTCAGGCAGATGCGTTAGGAATTGATAGTGGATGGTATCTAGGCCAGCAGCAGAGTCATTACATTTCTGCAAGGCTTGCTGCAATTCGGATAATGTAAAAGGGGCATTATAGTCTTCTGAGTTATCGGACTTAAAATCACATAACTCTCGCTTCTCCTTCTCTCTCTGGAAGAAAGGTGAATAATGCTCTGTTGAAGAATTATGGGCAATGGTGGAGGCAAACAAATTGGCCACAGCTTTTTTATCTGTGACCAAGCTGGCACCATCTCTAAGATGGCCGACAGAATCCGAGCCACCCCTGCCCCTAATTCCTCGAACAGCCTTCCATACTTTCTGGGACGGAGTCCGAGAAGTTAAAGATGAGACGAAGCGTCTCCAGGAAGAACGGCGTTCACGTTTAAAAATGTAACGGGCTTTCGCCCTCTGTCTTTTAAAGGTTAAAATATTCACTTGCGACGGAGTACGGAAAGCACGTCGCTGAGCAGATTTGCACGCTTTTGGGGCCTTGCGGCACTCCTCATTGAACCATGGTACTCTCGGCTTCCGAGGGACTGATGCGGAAGTTTTAGGGATGGTTTCACCCGCTACGTCCAACAAAATAGTAGTAAAAGAAGAAATAGGTTTTTCAGCTGACATGACCACCTCCTCTGTAATACGAGACTGACAGAGGGAGGCGAACAGAGGCTAGTTAGCTTTCTTGAGATTCCAGCGCCCCACCGGCGGATCCTCCTCACAGCTGACCGATGACAGGACTACTGGGAAGTGATCACTACCACACAGGTCGTCGTGAACCTTCCAGTCAAAGTCCAGCATGAGAGAAGGATCACACACAGTGAGGTCTAGAACAGAACTAGATCCTGAACCTGAGTTGCTATCCTCAGCAATGTGCAAAACCGGGCACTTTGGTTTCACCTACGCCTCGCTTTCAAATCCTGGCATAATATGCCCATCTCATTCTCCTTTAACTCGGACTGTGCGAACAGGAAAAATATCGCATCTTCATTGCTCTACTGGACCATCCAGATTGAATCGACAAACACACGAAGGGACTAAGCGTAATACAGCGGCCCACCATCACTCATCTTCATTTCGCCAGAGTGATGATGCAATCAGGATGACGCCACCGCTATCGGCCCCACGCGCGCACCGTTATGAGTGGCCACGCTTCAATGCACACAACCCCCAACCTCAGTCTCACCGTCCTGAGGGGATCGGAACACTGATTCAACGAAGCAGAGAGCGCCTCTTAAATAAGAGGAGATAGCTCACATCAGTGCCGGTAGAAGAGCAATCCAGCTATGAGCTCACTTTCTAGCAAACACTTACGGAAGACGGACGTGTCACGACAGATGTTTACTCTAAGCATCCAGCTAAAACACCATCAACAGACAACTACCTCTCATCCCCACGTCTATACGGCTGACAGAGATATAGCATACCACAAAAATGGACCGGCCGACATAGAAGATAGACTCCACCTGCAACCAAGGTCACAGGACGCCATCTCACACGGACAGCGGGCGACCAGTCCGACCGCGACAGCCGACCAATGAGATTCGACCATACGTCATCGGCACGCGCGCTGCACTAAGCCGCTCTGCCCTCACACCCAGCAAAGCCTCATTCGAAGCGAGACGACGAAGGAAACAACAGCTGCCAACCCTAACTCCGCCAGAAACGGCGATCAAGACCCAAGACATCTAGTATGTCAACGGAGAACTACAAGCAAGAAGAAAGTCTTCGATGGTCTCCCACACCTGAAACAGTGTGGTTGAGACCCATTCCTCACACCGGAAAAAGGGTGGATGGAACGAATACAAGCAAGAAAACCACAAGCAAGAAGGAGCTCTTCGACCATTCTCCCACACCTATAATAGGGTGGTTGAGACCCACTCCCACACCTATAATAGGGTGGTTGAGACCCACTCTCCCACACCTATAATAGGGTGGTTGAAACGCATTCCCCACACCTGAGAAAGGGTGGATGGAACGAAAACCACCAAGTAACTCGTCCCCCACGGCTGAAAAAGGCTGGAAATCCAGGTGGAAAAATATAACACCACACGACCGACAAGCTATAACAAGCAACAAACTACACTGCGATCCTATTTTTCTGCTGCTTTAACAAGACACGTGTGAGCCAGCTACTCAACCGAGGTCAACAATCGGCCCTGCAGCCCCCCACGGCAAAACCCTCTACTGAAGTGACATCTGTCATGAATCGCTACACGCTATGATGTCATACTGTTTGCTAAAAGACTTAGCTCCCGCCAACGAGAAAGGCAAGCCACTTTGTCCACAACACGGACTAAGAATAGAGGAAACGGACACTGCCTACATCGCATCGACCACAAAACAACGCAGCACCAACTTTAATCTACAACACCAGGCAACACTGGTCACAAAGAACTCGTTCTAAAGCGCACAAAAGTGAAAGGAGGACTGAAACGCCGCTCGTAACAAGCGAGGCCAACTATTCTGTGAAGCACTCGAAGAATTGAAGGCCCTTCTACAACGACAAAACCTGGCACCTACCACCAAAACGGTATACAATTCAGGCGGCCCAACAAGCCAACGGCAACAACAGCAATCAACGAAACGACAGCCACACCAAAACAGCAGCAACAGCTATGATTAAGCTGATTTTAAAGCATCAACTGTGAGATATGCACCACGGCAACACTGCGTACCACCTACGCAGAGGACAATGCTAGAAACACTAGTCTGTCGCATGGAAGGCAACACAGCCACACAAACAACCGGCATCGTCTACAAACACGAATACACGGAGAATCAACAACAACAACGACACTAAGTCTGGGATTGATCCGTCAAACGGACGGATTAATAAACAAAGAACATGACTCCCACGTCTATACACGCAAACTCCGCCCAACGGTTCCTTGTGTCTTATCGCGGCTAAGTCCCGCTGAGCAGGAAATGACCTTGGAACTGACAGGCACAAGCGCCGAGGGAACAGAAGACGCGGCGATACAATCGGATCCCGACCCAAGACTGGCCCCTGCAAGGATTTGAAGCGATCATACTTGACATCAATAACACCGCATCAGGAATACTGCAAGGATTTGAAAGCGTTCATACTAGACATCAATAACACCGCGTCAGGAATACTGCAAGGGTTTGAAAGCGACCATACTGGACATCAATAATGCCGCGTCAGGACTACAGTTACATGCATGGACTACACGGATAACATGTCCTTATGTAAGGAATTAAATGCGACACACTTAGAGGAAGACACCAAGAAATGGACTGCGAATTGTAGGCCGGTTCCCTGATGAGTAAATCGGAGCCTGTAGTTACTAACTACGAATACCGATCGAAACGCCCCCGAGTGCTTCACATTCTTCTGCTCGGATATTTTGAGGCGTCGGGACCAGAGTGACCGGATGCATACCTGGGTGGGACCGGTCTTGCTTTTTTACCACTCTGCTAGCCCACTCAGTCAGGGACTGAGGAGACTACCCACCCACGCCACGTGGAGGCCGGTGCCTAGTGGGCGACCAACTCGACAGTTGGGCCGAGTATTTTGAAGAGTTACTGAACAGATCCACCCCACCCGACATCCAGCCAGCAGAGACTGACCTACCCATCAGCTGTAACAGACCCAGCTGGGAAGAGATCAGAAGAGCAGTGGCATTTTTGAAGAACGGCAAAGCAGCAGGGTCAGACGGCATCCCAGCGGAGGCTCTGAAAGCAGACCTAGAAACAACAGTAGAGATGCTGTACCCACTGTTTGGAAAGATCTGGGAAGAGGAGGTGATGCCGGCCGACTGAAAGGAGGGGTACCTAATCAAGCTTCCCAAGAAAGGCGACCTCAGCAAGTGTTCCAACTACAGAGGAATCACCTTGCTGTCAGTACCAGGAAAGGTCTTCAACAGGATCATCCTGGAGAGAATGAAGAGCTCCGTCGACCCCCAGGTGACAATGACAATGACAATGACAATGATTCTTTATTTTACAACGGTGAAAGTTTTGGCTGGCACAACCATTTTTCGAACTTGCCGTTGCTAATCTACAAATAATGCACAAAGTGTGAAAATATTATATGAGAAAAAAGAAATAGAAAAAAAAAAGAAGAAGAAGAATAAATGATATAAAAACAAAACAAAACCAGCAACAACAACAACAACAAAAACGTGCGCGCGCACACACACACACACACACACACACACACACACACACACACACACACACACACACACACACACACACACACGCACACACTGAGTATTATAGGGTCGCAGTGAAAGTATTAAGATAATGACGTGAGGTAATTGAAAATACTGGCTCTAAAATAAGAAAGGGTTGTTGCTGTTGTAACTTTCCTAGGCAAATTGTTCCACAGGCTATGGCCTGAGAACGCTAAACTTGTCTTGTAGAGATCGATTCTAGGTCGTGGTACAATAATGAATTGCCTTGATCTTGAGTACGTTGGTGATGGAAAGGAAAATAGTTTATTAATATAATCAGGCATTTTGCTATTCAATGTTTTGAACATAATTATTCCCTTATTGTACATTAAGTGATTTTTCAGGGGAAGAATCTCCAAGGTTTTCAGTTTATTATCGGTAGTTGAGTTAGGATCAGGTAGGATAAGTTTTGCGGCTCTACGATGAAGAGCGTTCAGTCTCTTCAAGTGGACCTCGCTTGCTCCATCCCACACTGTAGAAGCATAGTCGATATGTGACCTGATGTGGGCGTTAAAGAACAGTTTACGTGTTTCTACATCAGTGATATATTTTAATTTGGCTAAAATGTAAAGTTTCTTTGATATTATGTTGCATATGTTAGTAATATGACACTGCCATTTAAACTGGTTATCTACAGTAACACCGAGAAGACGATGTTCTGTTACTTGACTGATGGGTTTTCCTTGAAGAGACAAGCTGAGTGAGAGAGAGCCTAGCTGGTGCTTTTGACGGGTACTTAATACCATACATTCAGTCTTCGCTGGGTTTAGGATCATGGAGTTGTTACTACACCAGCTGTCAATGTCTTGTAGTGCGCTTTGTAGGCGTGTATCAATAATAGATAAATCCTCGTCGGGCATGTGTATTGCAGCATCATCCGCGAACATATCGCATGAAACATTATGATCGTTAATTGTGAGCGGAAGGTCGTTAATGAACAAACAAAATAAAAGAGGGCCTAAAATAGAGCCCTGGGGCACGCCATGCTTGACTAAGCGGTGATTAGAATATGTACCATTAAGAAGGACTTTTTGTCTTCTGTCATCCAAGTAGGATTTGAAGAACGTGGCAGCGCTGTTGGTGTACAACGAAATTTTCTTTATCAATATATCATAGTTTACTAAATCAAAAGCTTTACGGAAGTCTAAAAAGACTACACCTGTTAGTTTGGATTCATTGATAGATGCTAACCAGGTGTCTGTCATCCTAATCAGCGCAGTATGGCAGGAATGGTTTGGTCTGAAACCTGACTGCAATGGATGGATAAGATTTTGGTTTTCTAAATATTTAGATAGATGTTTATGAATATGCCTCTCTAAAGGCTTTGACAAAACTGGTAGTAATGAAATGGGACGAAAATTATTAATTTCACTTAGATCTTTTGATTTTGGTAGTGGGATTACTTTTGCATCTTTAAATACATCCGGAAAACAGTTTTGTTTTATACAGAGATTGTAGATGTACGTGAGACTCTCAACGATATATGGAAGAGATGTCTTGAGTATTTTTGAGCTGATCTCATCAGGCCCGGATGACTTTTTATTTTCCATCGAGGTAATTAATCTGCCCACTTCATGAACCGCTATAGGCGGTATGATGAAAGGTTCGTTGTTTTTATTTTTCTGGTTACAGTAGTCTAGTAATTTGTCTGGACAAATATACTCATGTGAGTTATTTCCCAGTGGCATTAGTGATTCCGCCACAGAGACAAAATGGTCGTTAAAACTGTTTGCAGTGAGGTGGGGTGGTAAAGACGCACTACTTTTATTTGTACCTTTGGTTACTAAATTTATGGCACGCCATACAGTGGAGGAGTCTTTACTTTGCTTAACTACCTTACTGAAGAGAGATTTTCTTGCTTCTAAAACCATTGATTTTACGCGATTACGCTGTGTTTTGTATTCAGCAAAACGCTTCGTTTTTTTTAGCTCGTCCCTGTGTTCCATAGCCTCTATCAGATCCGCAGTTAGCCAGGGTGGTAAGGCGGCGTACTTAACTCTCTTTTGCTTCAGGGGCGCGTGTTTATTCAGGACACCGAGAAAGACGCGGTATCAGGTGTCCAATGCTTTGTTTGGGTCACTATCGTTATAAACGTCCATGAACTGTGCTCTATCTAAATCAGTCAAAAAGGCAATTTCATTAAAGTTTTTAAATGATCTATAAGTGATGCACGTGTGACCTTGCTTTTTCATTTTTGGAAGTTTTGACAGCCATATGCAGCTAACTGGATAGTGGTCGCTGACACTCAGACTATCAACTTGAGTGTTGCTAACTGCGAGAGGTTTGTTGGTATAGATAATTGTGGCTGATGTTGGCGTAACTCTCGTGGGGGATGTCACCATTTGTTGGAGACCGACTAAGGTAGTAGTACACTCCCATGATGGATGAGGTTTCAGAAAGTCAATATTAAAATCTCCAAGAAGCAGAACATCTTTGGTCTGAATGTCTGTTTTATCGATCATGTGTAGAAAGCTATCGTACCACTCAAAGGTGGCTGCAGGGTTTCGATACAGAAACCCGACAAGCAAAGGAGGGGATTTAGAGTGTTTGATTTCTACCCAAATACATTCTACATCATCCGTTTCTAGGTCTTGTCTCCTGCGGGTTATGTGTAGAATTGATTGATGGATGTATACCGCTACACCTGTCTCACCCTGGACTGACGGATCTCGCCTAATAATAGAATAATTTGGGATGGTGATGGCTTCATTACTGATGTGGGAGGCCAACCGAGTTTCGGTTAAACCCATTAGGTGAAAATAGTCGGGGGAATTAACATAAACACAGACATCTTGAACTTTGTTTGCTAGGTGGTAGACATTGAGCTGACCGATACGGAATCTTTGTCCTTTTTTCGATGGTCCGCGCATGGCTTTACAATGTTTAAAGAACCAGGTAACAAAATATCAACACAAAGTACCAAAGCAAAAACTAGAAAACGAATACACATACAAGTAAATATCTACAGGAAAAAAAAAACCCACACAACTAAAATGAAGTTAAATCAAGTGTCGGTAAGTAAACTGAACGGTTAACTTCAAGAACCGTGTGATGTAGCACCCCCGAAATAAAAATGGAAGTGAAAGTATAGTGACTACAAGTACGAAATATAAGAACCAGACAAGAGTTAATATCAAAGTTCACGTGAAATGAAGTCCATATGCTATTAAAACACACTTGCTTCGCCACTGCAAACATATAATATACGAGTCCGAGAGTGCGGAGTGAATGTGAAAACAGATACACCAGTCCTTTGATTTCACTTCGATGATCGTAAACTGAGTCAGGTGTACGGGCTGTCCGAAACAGAACAAGTACAGTAGTCATGCAATTTAAAATATTTGCATAACTTACAGTTTGCAGTGCAAACTCACTGTACTATTATGTGTAACAGTTTCACATATACGACCAAGCACTAGTGCAACCAGGTGTAGCTGTCAACCATGTGTCTCTGTCACATAAGGAATTAATCTTTAAACTACTGAGTCACTGTCAAAACCAGACAACTAAATAAGTCGTTACTATAATATCAGATCGAGCGTGTTTGATGACACCTTCACACCTACACCTACACACACACAAACACACATACTCACACACATACACACACACACACACACGGAGTGTATATGCGTACCTTTTTTACTTCCAGCGCCAAGTAGGAACGACTAATCGACCCTGAAAGCCGGAAAGTAGTAACCGACCAGCTGTGCGCGGCGCAGAGCTGATCGGACAAAACCTCCATCGATAAAGGTCCATCCATCGCTCCTCGTGTGGTTAGAACAAAGACAACATCCTAAAGTCTATAGCTCTTGGCCCTGGAAGTAAAAGAGGCAGCGGGATGTCCTTCAGACAAACGGTCTTAGAAACTGAGCCAGCAACTTCAGCAGGTGTTGAGGGTCCAGGGCCGTGTTGGTCTCCGCTCCCTGACTCTGGAACCAGGCGTTGGTGGGTGGGGCGGCCATTGGCGGAACGATAGGCCCTGTTCCTGCTGGCACTAGTGGCGGGAAGTCTGAAGACTGGAGCTGGAGCCCCTGACGTGCTCGGCGTTGTTTGCTCCCCAACCCATTGTCGGGCGCTGATTGGTTAAGCTGGCTGGTCGACGTTGAATGAAACTGTTGGCGGTTCTGGGCGTCGAACATCAAAGGATGCGATCCGCCAAGGTCCGACAACAAGTTGCCTTGCGGCCCTTTCTCGCCACGTGTCACGTTACGGCTTATAGGTAGGCTGGACACGCCCCGTTGACTGTGCCCCCCGGCGTCTCTCTGTTGGTGGTGGGGGCCGCGGGGAGGGTCGCCGTAGCGGATCTTGAAGGCAATCAGTTTAATGCCCTCGTCACTGGGGTGGGTCATGGTGTTGTCGCGCCTGTACATGACTTGCTTGGGAGCGCCGTTCTTTGTCAGGAAAGTGGAGGTGTGGTCAACAAACTGAGTGTTTGTTTGTTGACAGGCCTGTTTCAGGTTGACGTTGGACAGGCGTGCAGGTCGTGACAGGGCGTGGTGACTGCTGTAGGGAGGGATGATGGAGGAGGCCTGGAGTGTAGCACGTGGGAATGCGACGGACACTAGATGGATTAGCCTCAGCCAGGTGTGTGTCGGAACCGGACCCTGGTTGTCGCAGCAGCTGTTGATCCCTACGTGAAAAACTACATGGCGGATACGTGGAGTAGGGGGGAGGTTTGTAAGCCACTTGCCCAAGGCCTCGACTGATAGGCCGGACACTGCCAGGTTCTGCACGTTGCAGTCTGTATCCGACATTTTTCGTTCGCTGACTCGCTTCATACTGGAGTCACCGAGCAGCAGAACGTTAGAATCTGACCTGATGTTCATGTTGCAGAGGTGGTCATACGGAGTCTTGGTAACGGGTGCAAACGTGGTTGTCTGTTCAGCTTCTTGCAATAGTCCGTGTGTGATTACATCACAATCATCATCTGTGGCAAGGGCTGCGAAGCGATTACGCGTGGCAATATTAACAGCTGAGTTAGGAGTTCCGCTTGTTAACGACAGGCGTTGTGAAGTCACTGGTGTGCTATTGGTTGATGACGAGTCCTGCATACCGACGTGCTTGTTGCAGTTTGAGGGAGATGGGAAGTTTGATAGGGACTGGCTTGTACCCGGGTCTTGGACGGGCAGTGTGGTACTGGATTTTGTTGAAGGTGGCAGGGATTCAATTTGTTTTTTCAGCGTACGAAGCGTAGCGCCGTGTGTGTCTTTGCTGAGTGCAAGTTTCGTCACTTGTGTGGACAGACTGTTCTGTTCATGAGTTAAGAGAGTTCGTGAGAGACCAGCAAGCAGGATTCAGGAAAAACCGATCATGTACAGACCAGATTGCCACTCTCAGCATCATCGTGGAGCAGTCTCTGGAGTGGAGCTCCCCGCTGTACATCAACTTTGTGGATTACGAGAAAGCATTTGACAGTGTGGACCGAGAGACTTTGTGGAAACTCTTACGACACTAAGGTGTACCCACAAAACTCGTCTGCCTGATCAAGAGCAGCTACGATGGCATGACATGCCGCGTGATCCATGAAGGGCAGTTCACCAGGGAGCTCCAGAACCGGCATCAGGGGCAGGGGTGTTTGCTGTCTCCATTCCTCTTTCTACTGGCCATAGACTGGGTCATGAAGAGGACCACAGAGCAGAGAAGAAGCGGAATACAGTGGACACTGTGGACACAGCTTGACGAACTCAATTTTGCAGAGGACTTGGCTTTACTGTCCCACATTCAACAACAAATGCAGGACAAGACCACGAGGCTTGCTGACATCTCATCCCAAGTCACCATCCACAAACAGAAAACAAAGACAATGAGGCTGAACGCAACCAGGGAAGAACCAGTCTTGCTTGCTGGCACCCCGTTGGAGGAGGTGGAGTCCTTCACCTATCTCGGGAGCATCATTGACAAAAAAAGTGGTACTGATGCAGATGTCAGAGCACAAATCGGTAAAGCCAGAGCAGCCTTTCTCCAGCTGAAAAAAGTG
Organism: Semisulcospira habei; assembly: GCA_036245525.1. NCBI lineage: Eukaryota > Metazoa > Mollusca > Gastropoda > Semisulcospiridae > Semisulcospira > Semisulcospira habei. Next base: position 174,949,952 of record BTPG01000008.1, on the reverse strand, counting down.
TGGAGTTCCAGAGAGCTGTCACAACACACCAAAGTCCGGATTTTCAACTCAAACGTAAAAGCAGTTCTCCTATATAGAGCAGAGACTTGGAGGTTGAAAAAAACCACAGTCAACAGAGTACAGATGTTCATAAACAGTTGCCTTAGAAGAATCTTGGAAATCCACTGGCCAGAGAAGATCAGCAACGTCAGACTCTGGGAGAGAACAGAGCAGATAACAGCAGAGAATGAAATTGGACGAAGAAGATAGGGATGGATTGGTCACAGTCTGAGAAAGCCAGTTTCCAGTATCACTAGGCAGGCACTGTCATGGAACCCCCAGGGAAAGAGGAAAAGAGGCAGGCCGAGAAACACCTGGCGTCAAGACCTCCAAGCAGACATCAAGAGACTGGGAACCACCTGGAGTAAAATCGAAGTAGAAGCACAGGACAGGAGTCGCTGGAGGTCTTGCGTCGACGGCCTATACCCTGGGAGGGGTGACAGGCGTAAGTAAGTAAGTAAGAGAAAACTGGTTATGTACAGTTCATTTTTATATAAAACACACTTGTCAGAGTATCAAAACACCTCAACTCATGTTGCAAATGCAGCAGGCATGTGTGTGCCGAACCTGTGAACACTCCTGTTAAAGCCTGTACTTGTGGCTGCAACTGCTGGTCCCATTACAATGCACTCAAATGAACTTTACGCAGTGTAAAAGTGCTTGTGTTTGGCTCAGAATAGACACCAGAGACATCCCTCATGAAAATTACAGCAGAATGACACCTCAGATGCAGCCAATGTAGCTGGATCATGCAAAATAACACTTCTGCATGTCACACTATTTTGACGGCTTATTTCACTCCGAGGTCAGCTGTCTGATGAAATGAACATGTTGACACCGTTTCATTGTAGTTTTCATCTTCCCTCCCCGCACCTCCAACCCAACCCCCCCCCCCCACCCCCCCCCCCCCCACCCCACAACTTCAATAACTGAAAGAGAGCATTTTTTAAAAAACGCATTTATTAAACTGAACGCCCCAAACCCCACCCCTTTCACAGCTCAAGGTCAAAGGTCAGACTCATGACTACCTGTAAGACAAAAAATAAATGAACAAACACACTAAATATAGCTCACAGTGCAGGAAAACAGGGTGTTGCGACGCAAAACATGCAAAAACGCCTATAATTATAAAACTGCAAGCGCAGCAATTTTTAGGCAAAATTTCATGATTTTCTCAGTTTTCCAACTGCAAAAGTCCAAACTCAATGATATGGTTACATTAAACCAGTTTTCGGTCCATGTCACATATAGCATGTGGTGCCTCTGACATGAACACAGTGCCATTTCCGTACTGTCCAGTCTCTTAGCCTTAGTCAGTCCTAGTCATCCCCTAATATTTCAATCCCCTAAAAACACTACCGCCTAACAGCTGCACATTCGCCATGCACAAAATAATAATAAAAAAAACAAACAGCACTCTGACTGTCTCATTTCTTGGCTATGAACCCCATTCCTTACCAACCCCACACCCAAGCACAGCTGAAATCTGCGTGCCCCTCAAATCACTACATCAACGGCAACTCGACATAGGCCCACAATAAAAAATCCACTGGATAAGAATCAAAGCACCAAACATGTCTCCTCTTATCTAACCAGAAATTTCCAGCAAATTCCAACATTCAGCCTTACTATAAATTTTCGAACAAGGTAAACATTTATTTTTAAAAACACCGGTCCTCTTATGACTTGTCACTATTCTGTGGTTGTAAAACATAAAAGTGAAGTATACGTATACAATCATTTCTAGAAGTCCTTGTGGCTGACACTTCTGCACACTTCTCTCCCTTGACAGTGCCTTTTCCTATTCACTTGGTAGTTTTTTCTAAATTACAGGCACTGGCAGTCAACCCTTTCGGTCTGCTTTTTTAACACAATTTCAACTGCAAATCCTTCCCCCTTTTTAGTAGGTTCTCTCTTAGGGTGCATGGAAATTTGGCTCTAGGTGGAGGCATGGAATGTATGCCCCTGCAGAAACCACAGTAAATTGTGGTCTTCTTTGCAGGTAAGCAGAAGTTCCTTCTTCCTCCAGTATTGCCGATGGTGTGCTGAAGAGGTCGCCAAGACTGAAACAGCTGTCCACACCGGCTAAATATCTGGACCCCCCTTGGGGGGACCTAGATTTAAATTTCCATGCACTGAGTGGCTGGAACAGTGGATATGTGATACGCCCCCCTTCGGGGGGGCTTCCATATGCATTGCTTTCAGTCACTTTCTTAGCGCCCCCTCTCTTTCCTATCTCTTTTTTTTTTTGGTGTGCTTTGGCCACAGTAGATCTATGATCACTGGTCGATCATGCACACTTCTCTCCCTTGACAGTGCCTTTTCCTACTCACTTGGTAGTTTTTTCTAAATTACAGGCACTGGCAGTCAACCCTTTCGGTCTGCTTTTTTAACACAATTTCGACTGCAAATCCTTCCCCCTTTTTAGTAGGTTCTCTCTTAGGGTGCATGGAAATTTGGCTCTAGGTGGAGGCATGGAATGTATGCCCCTGCAGAAACCACAGTAAATTGTGGTCTTCTTTGCAGGTAAGCAGAAGTTCCTTCTTCCTCCAGTATTGCCGATGGTGTGCTGAAGAGGTCTCCAAGACTGAAACAGCTGTCCACACCGGCTAAATATCTGGACCCCCCTTGGGGGGACCTAGATTTAAATTTCCATGCACTGAGTGGCTGGAACAGTGGATATGTGATACGCCCCCCTTCGGGGGGGGGGGGGGGCTTCCATATGCATTGCTTTCAGTCACTTTCTTAGCGCCCCCTCTCTTTCCTATCTCTTTTTTTTTTGGTGTGCTTTGGCCACAGTAGATCTATGATCACTGGTCGATCATGCACACTTCTCTCCCTTGACAGTGCCTTTTCCTACTCACTTGGTAGTTTTTTCTAAATTACAGGCACTGGCAGTCAACCCTTTCGGTCTGCTTTTTTTAACACAATTTTGACTGCAAATCCTTCCCCCTTTTTAGTAGGTTCTCTCTTAGGGTGCATGGAAATTTGGCTCTAGGTGGAGGCATGGAATGTATGCCCCTGCAGAAACCACAGTAAATTGTGGTCTTCTTTGCAGGTAAGCAGAAGTTCCTTCTTCCTCCAGTATTGCCGATGGTGTGCTGAAGAGGTCGCCAAGACTGAAACAGCTGTCCTCACCGGCTAAATATCTGGACCCCCCTTAGGGGGACCTAGATTTAAATTTCCATGCACTGAGTGGCTGGAACAGTGGATATGTGATACGCCCCCCTTCGGGGGGGCTTCCATATGCATTGCTTTCAGTCACTTTCTTAGCGCCCCCTCTCTTTCCTATCTCTTTTTTTTTTTGGTGTGCTTTGGCCACAGTAGATCTATGATCACTGGTCGATCATGCACACTTCTCTCCCTTGACAGTGCCTTTTCCTACTCACTTGGTAGTTTTTTCTAAATTACAGGCACTGGCAGTCAACCCTTTCGGTCTGCTTTTTTAACACAATTTCGACTGCAAATCCTTCCCCCTTTTTAGTAGGTTCTCTCTTAGGGTGCATGGAAATTTGGCTCTAGGTGGAGGCATGGAATGTATGCCCCTGCAGAAACCACAGTAAATTGTGGTCTTCTTTGCAGGTAAGCAGAAGTTCCTTCTTCCTCCAGTATTGCCGATGGTGTGCTGAAGAGGTCGCCAAGACTGAAACAGCTGTCCACACCGGCTAAATATCTGGACCCCCCTTGGGGGGACCTAGATTTAAATTTCCATGCACTGAGTGGCTGGAACAGTGGATATGTGATACGCCCCCCTTCGGGGGGGCTTCCATATGCATTGCTTTCAGTCACTTTCTTAGCGCCCCCTCTCTTTCCTATCTCTTTTTTTTTTTTGGTGTGCTTTGGCCATAGTAGATCTATGATCACTGGTCGACCATGCACACTTCTCTCCCTTGACAGTGCCTTTTCCTACTCACTTGGTAGTTTTTTCTAAATTACAGGCACTGGCAGTCAACCCTTTCGGTCTGCTTTTTTATAAGTATAATGTTCTGCCGTCTATGGCCTAGCGCATCTCCGCTGGTCAGTCTACACATTTGGTTTCAGAATCATTGGAAAGATCAGATTCTTGGCTGTAAGCACTGTGTTGCCATAAAAACACAGGCATTTACGATACATTCTGCAAGATGTACGTTTATAGAATTTGTTTCCGACTTGTTACAGATTATCATAAAATCCGGAAAAAAACATGTGTTCCGAGTTCCAGTCAAATTCCATTCAATTTCAAGTAGGTCTGTCTAAATTGTATGGATCTAAAGAAAATGGCGAAGACGTCCTCTGCAATGAGAAAGAGTCACTGTGCTATATGCCGACTCAAGAATGTGAAAAGTCGCGTCAGGCTTCCAGTATGTCTTAAATGTGTTATGAAAATTAAAATAAAAAATACATTTAATTTGTTTTTGTATCTTCAACTTTTTAAAGTATGTTATTGTTTTTCTTTGGCTCATGTACAAAGCAAAAGTGAGTATGTTCTGGGCCAGGTCGTTCGTCTTCTGGGGTAAACTTTAATGTTGGCATTTTTTCGGGAACTATTCTTTAAACAGTCTTTAAACTTTCTCCAAGGATAATTTGTGGCAAGATCTTTTTAATTAAACATACATTTCAGTAACCTCTCTCAAAGGCCAAGATCATAGGGGATCAGGAAATTGGTAAAATAGCCATATTTTGACACAATAATTTTTTCTCTAATAAAAATTGAGAGTCAAACTCATATATTTATCATGTGTGAGGCTATATTATCTCCAGCAGAAATGATTATAACGGTCTTTTTATCATCTTCTTGTTTGCAGTTTGTGAGTGTGTAACACCATGCGTAATGCACGTTATGTTTGTTTGGGGTACCTATATCTTTCCACTTTTTGTCTCACCTTTTGAATGTTTTATTCAAGCATTTTAAGGCCAGACACGGTAACCCAAAAAGTCATTTCGGGTGTTCCGAAGTGTTTTTGGGTTGTTGGAACCCCCTAGAACCTGGCCACAACCATAAAATATCACAAAATACCTTTTATTTTCTGTAAAAAATATAAATAAAGTGAAGCACCAGCTCAATGCTCAAGCGTTTGCGATGTCTTTTGCTAAAAAAAAATCCAATGTTCGGACCCTGACAACACCACTTTGCGAGCGACGAATGCCGCCATGTTTGGGTCCATTCGAACCGGTTCCATTTCTACTTTCACATTCACAAACCAGCTGAAGGCCACAAAGGCTCTATAAGTAGCTATTGCCGGTGGCTTCGGGCTTTTCCGGCCAGGCTCTGGGTGGCTTTGGGTTTTTCCGACCATCCCACAATGCACCATTGCGCATGGTGTACAACTCGATCAAAATAAGAGCATCGCTCATTCAGATGGGTCCTACTAAAACCCGGAATAACCTGTCCTAAGCTAAAATAATCATATCCTTAACTATTATTGCGTACCTAAACACAAAATAATCATGTGTTAGAAGTTTGGTTTTAAAGTTGATTTAGTTGTACTAGTAAGCCGTTGACGCGTCAATTACTTCCCTTGCTACACGATCGCGCTGTCCGAAAACAGTCGTAATAACCTCTCCTAAGCCAAAATAACCACATAAACACATATTATTAAGTACTTAAAGTCGTAATATTCCTATATTTGAAGTTGTAGGTGCCGTAAAAGTTGTTTATTTAGCGTTAGAAAGCTTCGAAGGGCTTCTTCTTTGAGCCTGTTGATCTATGCGTATCTTCACACTACGCGCATTCGCCCACACAGTTTGTCCCAAACACATTTCGTCCCATGATGTTTCATTCCCGATGCTATTTAATGGAAGACATTACGCTATGAACCCTCGCGATGGGACCATATGGCGTTGAGGCGCATCTCCTGGGTGGTAGATAGGGGGTCCCTCGCGAAAGGGGTGCACTGAATGAAATAAGGTGCCGGAACCAACATGGTCTAAGGGAAGGAGACCCCGACAGGAAACCCCTGGTCCTCCTAGCAAGGGAGTTGGGCCCACCCTGCAAATAAAGAAATAGCTACAAAAATGCCGACGTACAGACAAACAGCAATTCCTTTCCTGGAGGAGGAAGGTTCTTCTTATGACGTCATGTGGTGAAAGCCGGAAGTCTTCGGAAGCCACAGGACCGAGCCGCCTCTCTCTATCCAGGGACACAATCATGGGCACATGGAATGTCAAGACCATGTACCAGAGCGGGAAGTCCGCCCAGATAGCAGAAATGCAAAAGTACAACCTTTCCCTGCTAGGTATCAGTGAAGCCAGATGGACGCAGTCTGGCCAGAAAAGGCTGTTAAGTGGGGAGATGATTCTGTATTCAGGTCATAAAGAGGAGAATGCCCCCCCCCCCCCCCCATACAGAAGGAGTAGCATTCATGCTGTCGCCAGTGGCACAGAGAACGCTAATGGGCTGGGAACCTCTTGGGCCAAGAATTATCACAGCAGCCTTTAGAACCAGGAAAAAGATCAAGCTGAACGTCATCCAGTGTTATGCGCCCACTAATGACAGTGACGAGGAAGAGAAACAAGAGTTCTACGACCGACTCCTGAGTGCTGTGGACAAAATAATGTGCGGAGCGAAGACCTCACCATCGTCATGGGCGATTTTAATGCCAAAATAGGGGAGAACAACACCGGATACGAAGAGGTGATGGGGAGACAGGGACTAGGGGAGATGAGTGAGAACTGGGAGAGGTTCGTAGACTTTTGTGCTCTAAACAGTCTTGTCATTGGAGGCAGCATCTTCCCACACAGAAGAATACACAAAGCAACGTGGGTCTCACCTGACCATACTACAGAGAACCAAATAGACCATATCTGCATTAGCAAGAAATTAGAAGATCCCTTCAAGATGTTCGAGTGAGGAGGGGAGCAGATGTCGCCTCAGACCATCGTCTGCTTATCTTAAGAATAAAGCTCAAGTTAAAGAAAAGCAGCACAGGGACAACAAGAAGACAGCGCTATAATGTAGGCCTCCTGAGAGATACTGGAGTGAGAGAAGAGTTCAAACTAGTGCTGTCCAACCAGTTTCAAGCGCTACAGGAGCTAGTAAATGAAGAGGAGGCGGTCACCACAGAGCAGCAGTGGAAGGCAGTTAGAGAGGCAATGAACTCAACCTGCAAAGACTTTGTCGGGTTCAAGAAACACCATCACAAAGACTGGCTGTCGGCACAGACCTTGAAGAAGATAGAAGTGAGGAAGCAGAAGAAAGCAGTTGTCAACAACAGTCGCACGAGAGCAGCCAAAGCAAGGGCACATGAGGAATACTCGGAAGCCAACCGCGAGGTGAAGAGGAGTATCAGGGCAGACAAGAGAACCTACACAGACGGCCTAGCAGCAGAGGCAGAAAAGGCAGAAGGCAGCGGCAACATGAAACAGCTCTACGACATTACCAGAAGATTGTCGGGCAAGTATGGCCATACAGAAAAACCAGTAAAAGACAAAGAAGGCAAGCCTATTGCAGACAGAGCAGACCAACTCGACAGATGGGCCGAGTATTTTGAAGAGTTACTGAACAGACCCACACCACCCGACCCCCCCAGACATCCATCCAGCAGAGACTGACATCAGCTGTGACAGACCCAGCCGGGAAGAGATCAGAAGAGCAGTGGCATTTTTGAAGAACGGCAAAGCAGCAGGGCCAGATGATCCCAGCGGAGGCTCTGAAAGCAGACCTACAAACAACAGTAGAGATGCTGTACCCACTGTTTGGAAAGATCTGGGAAGAGGAGGTGATGCCGGCTGACTGGAAGGAGGGGTACCTAATCAAGCTTCCCAAGAAAGGAGACCTCAGCAAGTGTTCCAACTACAGGGGAATCACCTTGCTGTCAGTACCAGGAAAGGTCTTCAACAGGATCATCCTGGAGAGAATGAAGAGCTCCGTCAACCCCCAGCTGAGAGACCAGCAAGCAGGATTCAGGAAAAACCGATCATGTACAGACCAAATTGCCACTCTCCGCATCATCGTGGAGCAGTCTCTGGAGTGGAGCTCCCCGCTGTATGTCAACTTTGTGGATTACGAGAAAGCATTTGACAGCGTGGACCGAGAGACTTTGTGGAACCTACTACACTAAGGTGTACCCACAAAACTCGTCTGCCTGATCAAGAGCAGCTACGATGGCATGACATGTCGCGTGATCCATGAAGGGCAGTTCACCAGGGAGCTCCAGGTCAGAACCGGCATTAGGCAGGGGTGTTTGCTGTCTCCGTTCCTCTTCCTACTGGCCATAGACTGGGTCATGAAGAGGACCACAGAGCAGAGAAGAAGCGGAATACAGTGGACACTGTGGACACAGCTTGACGACCTCGATTTTGCAGACAACTTGGCTTTACTGTCCCACACTCATCAACAAATGCAGGACAAGACCACGAGGCTTGCTGACATCTCGTCCCAAGTGGGCCTCACCATCCACAAACAGAAAGCAAAGACAATTAGGCTGAACGCAACCAGGGAAGAACCAGTCTTGCTTGCTGGCACCCTGTTGGAGGAGGTGGAGTCCTTCACCTATCTCGGGGGCATCATCGACAAAAAAGGTGGCACTGATGCAGATGTAAGAGCACGAATCGGTAAAGCCAGAGCAGCCTTTCTCCAGTTGAAAAAAGTGTGCAGTTCCAGAGAGCTGTCACAACACACCAAAGTCCGGATTTTCAACTCAAACGTTGATTGTACATTGCTTAACGTCCCAACAGCAACAAGGCTTTCTCAGGACGTGCCTGCACTGCATGTGAAAAAAAAAAAGAAACAGAACATTGAATGTATGTCGCCAGCCGGTCAGATACATTAAATAAACCTAACACATGGGGCCTAAATAAAGCTAAGACCATTTAGCAACACACATCCAATATCAAGAGCTACAGGCAGTGCAGACAGTAGGGAGAGTTTTAAAAAGGCAAATACAGGTGAATGGACAAAGGGTAGACAGAAACACATGCCCCAGAATAGAGAGAAAAACCCACCCTGTGGGGCTGACCAAGGTGACCTTGGGAACTAAAAAATACCTAACCCCACCCAAGTCCCCCAGGGCAGACCCGGGTGGGGTTCAACTCAAACGTAAAAGCAGTTCTCCTATATGGAGCAGAGACTTAGAGGTTGACAAAAACCACAGTCAACAGAGTACAGATGTTCATAAACAGTTGCCTTAGAAGAATCTTGAAAATCCACTGACCAGAGAAGATCAGCAACGTCAGACTCTGGGAGAGAACAGAGCAGGTAACAGCAGAGAATGAAATTGGACGATGAAGATGGGGATGGATTGGTCACAGTCTGAGAAAGCCAGTTTCCAGTATCACTAGGCAGGCATTGTCATGGAACCCCCAGGGAAAGAGGAAAAGAGGCAGGCCAAGAAACACCTGGCGTCGAGACCTCCAAGCAGACATCAAGAGACTGGGAACCACCTGGAGTAAAATCGAAGTAGAAGCACAAGACAGGAGTCGCTGGAGGTCTCGCGTCGACGGCCTATACCCTGGGAGGGGTGACAGGCGTAAGTAAGTAAGTATTATGTTATGAACGGACCATGATAATCAGTTGACATTCAAAGAGAACATAACTGGGCCGTTTCTGAGCTCAAATATTTAAAGGAAACGTTTCTGAGTTCGTATTTTTGAAGCAACCCTTAATTTATGTTTTAATATTTTGGGGCAATGGATTATATGTATGATACTCTGTGTGGATTAAATGTATTCAACTCTTTTTATTTTAAATTTATTTCCTTTGTTGTTTTTTAAGTCCTTTCTATTTATAGAAGGAACTTTTTAGGATGGGTCGCAGTCTGGCGAATTTAATATCATGTCCATGATGTCAAAGGTGGGCACTGAGGCCCAAACCTCTGACAACTGAATAACAAGATAAATATTACGTCATGTCTAGTTTGGCGCGAAGGGCCGTGTGTGTGTGTGTGTGTGTGTGTGTGTGTGTGTGTGTGTGTGTGTGTGTGTGTGTGTGTGTGTGTGTATGTAAACATGAGAATCTCAGATATTGCTGTATGTAAAGCTCAGTTGAAATTTGGCGAAATACTTCATTTAAGGAGTGGTTAAGAGAGCCTCCCAGCATTTGTAACTGTCTCATTGAAGACATAAAAGAACGTTTATAGAAAGTCGGTTGACCCAGATTAGAGTCCGTCATTTTTGTCATATTTACTTGAAATTTAGGACATAGCTAGTTTAAAGAAAGACACTGGATGAGTTCATTAGCCAGCTTTGTACCTCTTCAACTTTTTGCAAGTTTTGATCTACCATATACTCCCATCAAACAGTCAGCCCTGGAAGAGGCTGTGTGGAACAAAACAGTCAGCCCTGGAATAGGCTGCATGCCTTTCGGAGAGTGACGTAAAACATAAATTTTGTCCCTGTGTACACGGTGTCGTGATTATTGCGTTGTGTTGACGTCAAGCTTATAGTGATGTCATTTTGTTGGTCCTGCTATTCTTCTTCATAACTGCTGTCGCTACTCCAGCCCACAGAGCATACTAATGGCGGGAAGTCTTGCTATAATTTGTGCGAAAGCAGGTTGACTTTTCCTAGCTACATAATAATAATAATGTACATTTACATAGCGCTTAACCTCCAAATGAATGGTGCTCTAAGTGCTTTACAAGATCAAAAATCACAGAACAAAAAGTACAAGAAAGAAAACTCTACAATAAATGTTACAAAAACTAAAGTGACACATATCAAAAGCTCACTCACACATACACACACCGTTACAAGAACAGTTACTGCTAAAGATTGCTAACGCACTGAAAATGCATCTAACTGTATGTATAAGAAAACAGATAGGTCTTGAGCAGTGATTTAAAAGCAGAGAGAGTTGGGGCATGTCTGACATGGGGTGGAAGGTCGTTCCAGGTGAATGGACCGAAATAAGAAAAGGCACGCTGGCCCTGGCTAGATTTCTTTCGCCTAGGAACCTTGAAAATACGCGTGTTTGATGCTGAACGGAGGGATCTTGAAGGCGTGTAAATATTAACCAGGTCAGACAAACATGGGGGAGCAGAACCGGTAATAGCATTGTAACAAATGACAGAGACCTTGTACACAATTCTTTGAGATACAGGCAGCCAGTGCAGGTCAACAAGTAAGGGTGTTATGTGCTCACGTTTTGGTACTCTGTAAATTAGTCGGGCAGAGCAGTTCATAACTCTTTGAAGTTTATCAAGAAGATTCTGAGGAACACCAGCCAAAAGGGAATTACAAAGATCAATGCATGAAAGAACAAGGGAAGTAACAAGCGTTTTAGTTGCTTCGGTAGTGAGAAGGTGTCGAATTGAACTGATCTTTCTCAATTCAAAGTAGGAACATTGGCAAACCTTGTTGACATGCTCTCTCATGGTCAGCCTATTGTCAAAGATAACACCAAGATTATGGGCCGACTCGGAAAAGGGCATACTGTTCTGACCAACCCTGATCGAGTCTGGGAGATCAGTAGAGGTTGAACAAGAAAATCTTAAGGCCCAGTTTTGAGACTATTCATTTGCAATTTGTTCTGTGTGGTCCAATTCTGAACGTCTGTGACACAGGACTCTAAAGACTGGAACATCTGACTAACATGTTTGCGTTGAGCACTGGCATACAGCTCTGTGTCATCAGCATAAAAATGGTGAGAAACAGAGTGACATTTGATGACACTAGATAGAGGCTGGGTTATACAATGTGAAAAGGATCGGCCCCAAAACAAAGCCTTGGGGAACACCATACACAAGCTCAGTGGGATCGGACTCTATTCCCAACACTGACACTACTTGCTTTCTTCCAAAGAGATAATACTAAAAGAATTTGGTTGGTTGGTTGTACATTGCTTAATGTCCCGACAGCAACAAGACTTTCTCAGGACGTGCCTGCACTGCTTGAGAAAAAGAAAACTAAACAGAATATTGAATGTATGTCGCCAGCCGGACTATCATGCTAAATAAACCTAAGACCATTTAGCAACACACATCCAATATCAAGAGCTACAGGAAGCACAGACAGTAGGGAGAGTTTAAAAACGGTAAATACGGGTGAATGGACCAAGGTTAGACAGAAACACATGCCCCAGAATAGAGGGGAAAACCCACCCTGTGGGATTGACCAGGGTGACCCTGGGAACTAAAAAGTAGTTAACCCCACCCAAGTCCCCCAGGACAGACCCGGATGGGGGCTCAAAAAAGTGTAAAGCAGTACTCTTGATGTCAAAAACAGAGTCTAAATGTTGAATGAGAATCTGGTGATCTATCGTGTCAAAAGCAGCGCTCAAATCAAGAAGGGCCAGAACAAAAACATTATCTTCATCACTGGCAGTGAGCAGATCGTTCACGACCCGAAGCAACGCTGTCTCCATGCTGTGACCGGGGCGGTATGCTGATTGATAAACTATTGATAAACATAATATAATAAATATACGGGGTACTTCCATGCTTTTCTGAAAGCGCGTCGATGTGTGCCAGTGTGTGTGTGTGTTAGTGCGTGCTTGCGCGCGTGCTCCAAACATCTTCAAAAGGCACAGATCCTCATGCGCCCGAAGGGCGCAGGAGGATCTATGCCTCCTGGAGATGAGCGCATGTGTGTGTGTATGTGTGTGTGAGAGTGAGAGAGTGAGTGAGTGAGCGAGCGAGCGAGCGAGAGAGAGAGAGAGAGAATCAATGAATCTTTATTTTACAACGGTAAAGATATTAACAATGCCAGAGGCAATGACATTTTTCAAATCTGCCGTTGCTACAACTACAAACAAACACAACAATGACATTACATTAATACATGTATATGACCAACGCCTCCGGATGTGTTGGGGGAGGGGGAGCAGTGGTAAGGGGGAAAAAAACAAAACAACAACAATAAAAAAAAAAGAACACACACACACAGCAGCTCTATACATACACAGCAGTAAAATGGGTACTTACTAACAATGATATCTACGTATAGAAAGCAAAGCTTGCAGATAGTTATGGCTGCGAAGATAAATGTTTAAAAAGACTTTTCTTGAAACATGATCCCGTTGGAGTGGTCTTCATGAGGGTTGGAAGCGAATTCCACAAAGTCGCCCCTGAGAATGCTTGACTGGTTTTAAATAAGTCTATTCTGGTTTTGGGTACTATATACAGGCTTTTCGTATCACCATAACGGGACTGAGACTGGACTAGCAGCTGGGTTGGATATTCTGGTGTGTTGTCATTCTGAATCTTGAACAGGAGAACACCTTTGTTGAATGCAAACTGATTCTTGAGAGAAAGAAGTCCCACTTTGTCATTCTTATCATCCGTTGTCAATGTAGGATCGGGTAAAATTAATTTCGCTGCTCGTCTGTGTAAGGAGTTCAGTCTTTTTAAATGTACAGAAAGAGAGAGAGAGAGAGAGAGAGAGAGAGAGATTTGTGTCATATTTAGAGTATTGTATCAATGTGACGGAATTGCTTCTTTTACGTCAATGTCACTGTCTGGCTCTTTCCAAAAGTCAAGTTTTTTTTTTTTACTGTTTTAATTTGTTTCTAAAAAAAGAATTAATTTCTATTGAAGAAGTTGAAAGGGTACAAAGCTGGCTAACGAACTCATCACATACCTTGCTCCAAACTAGCTATATTGGGTCACCTGTATGCTCTTCTGAAAGCGCGACGATGTGTGTGTGTGTGCGTGTTAGTGCGTGCATGCGCTCCAAACATCTCCAAGAGACATAGATCCTTATGCGCTCTCCGGGAGATGCACGCATGTCTGTGAGAGAAAGACTTCGGCGCGCGCTAGAGAGAATTACGTCATATGTAGAGTAGTATGTCAATGTCTGCATTGCCTCTTTTACGTCACCGACACTGTCTGACTTTCTCTAAAAGTCAATTTTTTTTTTTTTACTATGTTTAATGTTTTAATTTTTTTCTGAAAATAATTAATTTTTAGTACAGAAGTTGAAAGGTTACAAAGCTGGCTAACAGACTCATCCAATGTCTTTTTCTAAACTAGCTATATCCAAAATTTCATATAAATATGACAAAAATTATAAACTCTAATCTGGGTCAACCGACTTCCTGTACTAAACAGTTGTTTGTGTCTTTAATGAGACATTCAATTACAAAATGCTCAGAGGCTCTCTTAGCCACCCCTTTAAGAAAGTATTTCGCCAAGTTTCAAGCTTGTGTGTACTGAAATATCGGAGACTCTCTTGTTTACATACATAAGCACACACATACATACATACATACATACGCACGCACATGCATGCAAGCATGCATGCATACATACATACATACGCACATAAGGCGCTTAGCATAACTAGATATGACGTAATTTTTATCTTGTTACTTCAATTGTTAGAGGTTTAGCCTGCCCTCCTTTGACATCATGGACATGCTATTAAATTCGCCCCACTGCGACCCGTCCTAAATAGAAGGGACTGTTTAAAAAAAGGTCCAAAAGCGGAGCTGTGTCCCGAGATAAAAGAAGAAAAGTTTCCATAAATAAAAATCTCATGCTTTGAAAACTGTATGTATGTCTGAGAAAACCCGCTTCCCCCCCACCTCCCCACCCCAAAAAACACCCCCCCCCCAAAAAAAAAACCAAAACAAACAAAACAACAAACACAACAAACAAACAAAACAAAAAAAAAAAAAAAAAAAAACCCAAACAAACAACAACACGCGTAGATGGTACGGTTACAACATGATAGTACAACTTCAAAGAAAATCCCCAAAAGAAATGCAATCCCCAATACACATTCTTTGTCTGTTCTGTATCATATTACAAAGTTAGACGATTCATACGACGAAGAAATATGACAAAATTTTGACTATTTTTGTGTGTGCAATGATTTCACTATTGTTGTGTTTACATTGATTTCACTAATTGATATGTCTTCCTTGATTTATCTCCCATCCTGTTTCCATGCAAGGTAGGCACAGACACTTCCACGTTGAATGTTAAACAGCCTGGCGCTGCAAGGGCTTAAACTGTTCATGGCTTGACAGTGGTCACTGAAACCTGAACAGAGTATTCAACTTTAGTAGCTAAACCGCTGAGTTTGAAGCCAACTCAATTTTAAAATAATTTTGGTCTCAATTTGGTGATCACGTTTTGTGTGTAGCGTTTTATTCATGAGTTCCGCGATTCCGCGCGTGAGTGTAGTGAATGAGTGATTATTAGCCTGTGACTTTAACACTGATGATTGGAAATATAGTGGCCAAACAAGGCAAATACATACGCCCATCTGGGCCCCGGTGCCTACAGAGAGACGGGAAGGCATGTGCCTCCTGCAGATGTTCGGTGTTTTCATGACGGACTGACCAGAAAACCCGACAGGCCCATTGCTGGATTGCAATTAGTTGACATGTTTGTATTAGCGACTTGAGACGCGCGCTGATTGACAACTTATCACTTGCATGTAAGCACCCTGACACACTTCACCGAGACCATGTTCACAGTGATGCTATGATACATCGCAAAACTTGAAATTGAGATGTCATTTTGCGGCCGAGATACCATTCAGGTTGACGCTAAGATTCTCATGAGCGCCGGAGTCTACAGACACGCATGAAAATGTATGCCTCTTGCAGATGGTCGATTTTTCATGACGCAGCAACCAGAAAAACTCGATAGCCCCATTGCTAGATTGCACTTAAGTACATATAATTGACTCATGTGTATTGACGGCTACTTCAAACCGTGATCACAGTGGATGAACTCAGGCTACATCTCACAACTTTGAGAGAAAGACCGATTTACCATTCAGTTTGACGCTATGATTCTCATGAGTTCCTGCGGATGCAAGCGCTTTTGTAGCTCTACGTCAGTTGGAGGTGGTTGGGACTGAGGGAAAAGAACACCACAGTCAGCAGTGGGGGAAAGGGGGAGGGGGGGGGGAGGGGCTGTTCAGCAGAGTTTTTGTCTATGAGTTTACTGTTGGATGCACTTGTTCCCAGCATTAGCTTTTATTCTCAAGATGTAAAGAAAGGATAGACGTTGATAAATTACATACTCTGACCAAACAAATGGGACCCAATAATACAGACAAAGTACATGTGATGTATTAGACTCCTAGTTGTGAACATCAAAGGCTTCTGTGTTAATCTGTTCTGCTTCCAAAGACCCCGATAGACACAACTTTTACACAGAAACAGACATATTTTTCAATTTTTACTTTGGAAAAAAACGCACACTTTTCCTCAAACTGCGACGTAACATACGTCCAACATGACACGTTTAGGTTTTAGCATTTCCTTGGGATACATAGAAATTAATTAATTGCAATGTTTACTCTAATTAATTCTGTTTAAATGAATCGAAGTTTCCTGTTGCGTTACGTAGAGCTAGTCAAATACTTTTATATAAGTCTGTGTTTTTCAAGATTTAATTTGCTTTTCGCCAGTAAAGTGATGGCGTCACAATATAATGTCCGTTAATAATAAATTGTGTTGTAACTGTCTTCTCTAAGCGTGTTTCTTTTTCCATCGAGTTCTTCTCTGCACGTTAGGGTTTAGCACTATTTAATGTACCTGCATTTCTGTGCAGCAGAGAATGAAATTGGGCGAAGAAGATGGGGATGGATTGGTCACAGTCTGAGAAAGCCAGTTTCCAGTATCACTAGGCAGGCATTGTCATGGAACCCCCAGGGAAAGAGGAAAAGAGGCAGGCCAAGAAACACCTGGTGTCGAGACCTCCAAGCAGACATCAAGAGACTGGGAACCACCTGGAGTAAAATCGAAGGAGAAGCACAGGACAGGAATCGGTGGAGGTCTCTTGTCGACGGCCTATACCCTGGGAGGGGTGACAGGCGTAAGTAAGTAAGTAAGATTTCTGTGCCGGAAATCTTTGTCACAGAGAGGCGGTCCGTTCTATGAATTTAAATGCCGGTGCTAGCGCATACACCATTTGTACACAAATCGAGCAAATTTTATCTGACCAGTCTTGGGTAGCTATGAAGAAAACTAGGATTGCACGGAAGGTGTTGCGACTAGATGCCAAGCGTCTGATTTAGTATGACTGCACTATTAGAAAGCGTCACTGTTTGTCGCCAGACATGTGTCAAGTTTCTTTTTTTTCCCTGACGATATGAAAATATGCACAACACCATGCATTGATCCCGTAGTACGATGCACTGCTAAGAAACTGGCCAGAAACGTGTTCACCATCTGCGTCCTTCTTCTTCTAACGCAAGACCTAAGCCTTCTCTACTTCTCCACTAACTCCAGGTTACAATACGATAATTTCCTATTTATGTCCCCCTTGCATAGTCATTTGCTGGTTCATTTTATTAGCCCTCGTAACAAATATGGCTGGCGCCGTTCCATTTTAATCCATACATTGCATTAAACGCTACTCCGTAACTTTGGTCACGCATAATTGATCGGCATCTCCCAACACCTCCCCGCAACGACCACTAATAATCATAACATCTGCCCGTTACAGCGACACCCGCCATGTGCACCTAGGTCCCCCAAGGACTTATTTCGGGGTTCTGACTGTGCAGTGTTCATTTCATTTGGGCTTTTGTGTTCTCTGACTGGAGCATTTTTACGTTGATTCATGCAGACTAGCAACAGACATCCCACAGCTCGAACTGAATGTAGACGACACAGCGATATTTTAAATCTGTATTTTGTTTTCTATTATACTAAGGATTTATTAAAGTGCCCTCAACCCTTCTACGGCCACACTCCGCACAAATATTTACTTTCTTGTAGTGGTGGAAAAGCTGAATACAGTGATGAAAGTGCGGCATACGGGGGTGATTATACAAATCACTTAGGAATATACAGTGTTCGCATTAACTCGTCATTTTCAGATTTAAACCGGTTTTGAAAGTAGTGGCCGGGTGATGATACTTGTTAGAACTGAGGAATACCGATCGGAGGCAGGGACACCGAAACTATATGAACTATATTACCAGAATTGGATTACACTGAATTCAAGATGTTACTTGATTTTGGGGGGTTTGAAGGAAAGCATATTTTTTCTCTACCTGCCCCTCCTCCCCCCCCCCCTCCAACACCCCCCCCCCTCCAACACCCCCCCCCCCCCGCCCCCCCCCCCCCCCTTTTAATTGTCCAAGGCCTGACTAGCAACCCATTTGTCAGTTTTGTTGGTATCACCGATTTTGACGGTGGGCGCTATAAAACAGCGGTTGTAAAAATCATAACACGAACTGAATGTAGAGGACACAGCGATAATTATTTCTGTTGGCCTATATCCACTCTTTCTGCTTTTGTCTCTGTGAACTTCAACTTGTCCTCCGGTCTGCACCGTTTGACACGAGGTTGAAAAAAAACCCCACCTGTTACGGTTGATTCAAACTTTTTTCCTGATTGTCATTTGTATCTTGCCTGACTTAAACACAAATTACTTTTCTCAAATTACTTTTACCAAGCAATATGTTTGGCTTCATCGGCACGGTAATTTCACGGAGAGTTTCCAAACTGACGGAAGAGTCGATTCTGAATGGTCACTCAACAGATTTTCTATTTTCTATTTTATGGTCAGACTGAAAACATCTGCCAGGTTAAAATAAACAGATCACACTGAATTATTTTCTAAAACTGAGTACATGTATTTATCTGCTTTTCTACTGAGCCGAACACTGAAGCTGATTTCAGACAGATTGCCGAAGCAGATTGCATACATGACGGAGCCGTAGCAGTACTTTCCTACAGCCCAGTACTACCACTGTGAAACCGTCTTCCACTGGTTCCAGCAAAGACAATACATGTATAATTAAATTTGGTTCCAGTGAATTTGCTCACATTTTGAAACCTTTTGCTAACTGCAAAATGTCGCGAAAGACCGTGATAGCACAGTGTAATTGCGTCTTAAACTCAGCATCTGAAGAAGCACTAGATTAATTAGGCACTACCGGTAACTTAATGTGATCGTTGAACCCGCAGTTGAACGGACAGACTGAAAAGGTATGAGATACTGTCTGAATGATCTGCGGTGTGGCGAAATAGAAATGCCCACAGACGTGACATTACAAGAACATTTTAGCTTCACATTATCTGAATGCGGCTTTTAATGCTCATCTGTAATTCTGCCGGACAGTCTTTCAACAACTGCAGTACACTTGGCAAGTGTGCTGTTCATGAACCTTACTTTACATAGGTTAGTGTCGAAGTTTCACGTCACAGTGTGGCTTGTACGATCCACTTACGCTCGGCCGGATTATCGGGTCTGTAACCGAGATCAAACGCGTAATGATCAGTGACCTATATTTAACAATCAAACAAATGTAGATCCCCCCCCCCCCCCCCCCCCCGACTTGAAAAAGTAGGTTGGCCCAGAGAAACCCTTGCTTCCCTCCCCCCCCCTCACTCCCGGGTTATTCCCAGTGACGGTTGTCTGCCCACACGGGTACAGTTCGCACTCCGGCGCTAATTACGGCCAATACCTCTCCCCGACAGACCTGCGTTTCCTGGCTGGCTCAGGTGGCTAGGCTTCGCTTGAACGCGCATGAAGCAAGTCTATCGGCGAACCCACAACACCTGCGGTAGAAACAGAGCTTCAGTCTACAAGCCAGTTTAGGGTATTAGGTCATAAAGCGAAATTAACAATCTCTCCCGCATTTACATCTGCCTCCTTTTGGACAATGAGATCTGGTATTTGGGAGGGCCAGGGCGGGAGAGGGATGAAGTGGTGGGTGATCAGCTGATTAACTGTTTATGGAGAATGAATCTGGCGTTTGGATGGCCAGTGAGGGGTGGGGGAGGGGGGGGGGGGGCAGGGGAGAGACCGTAAGGTCTGCCGTAGGGATGTCACGTGACATCCACTAATAACACCCTGACTCAAATCCAGTTCTGATTGGGCGGCTTGCTCTCGTAGGTCCGCCCTCTCCACCAGCAATCGGCTGAAGGACAGCCTCCGGTCAAATCTGACATGCCTTTCGTCAAATGACAACAAGCTGAATAGATAGACATCAGCATAGAGAAATCAGGTTTGGTTCGGAAATCAGAAGTAGATCACAAGTGAATGTCTTTTGACAAAATCAGTGAATTAAAAGCCTGTAAACATTTATGTGTTAAGCAAATATAATTTTTGAGATTACGAACACACTAAGAAGTATTTCATCACTAATGGACATAATCCAAACTGTACCCTCTTTGGTCTGCAAGGGTTGTAGAAAAGGAAAGTATATCAAGCAGATTCATGAATATTTAAAAAAAATATTTGCTTGTTTTATATCGCAGTCGCATGGGTACATTAAACAGTCTCTGAACAAGAAATGACTATTTGTTCATGTTTACCGTAGCTGTCGCCGTCGTGTATAGGTGGATCAGGAAAAAAAGACAATTGTTTTCGCAAACACCTAAGCATATTCGTGATAACTGGATCAACGAGTTTATCAATAGACGTGTGGAAATGGAAAGACTTGCAGCAGGCTGAATACCAGGATACGCTGTTACACTGGCATAAATTGTCCCTTGACAAACGTAACAAAACAGTGAGACAGAATTTGAACACAAATTGCAATAGTCGGAAAAAATGCTTTCCACAGGTGGGTAGGCCAGCAACTCCACATTTCAGTGAGGCTAAACATACTACTAATACTACTTTCATAGATGACTGATCTTGCCTTTAAATTGTTTTACTTTTGAGAATATACCTGTCACCCAGATTTGACTAGTATTTGTGAAGCAGTCAGATCTGCCAGCTATGTCGCGTTGAGATGTAGAAGAATTTTAGAGAAATGAACAGTACTTTTGGTGTCAATTTGACTGTCCCACCAGCGCTCTGTTAGGATATTAAACTGGCTTTTTAATAAACCAAATTCTGACCACCACCACTATCACAAGGAACACCAACAATAAAATAAAGAAGGAAGAAAAAGAGAAAAAATACAAGCAGTCTAATCACTGTCCTTATGTATTAACATGAACTAAGGATTCCTCTTTTTTTTAAATAGAAAAAATAACAGTCTCAGAAACGTTTATATTTGAGCTCAGAAACGGTCCAATTATGTTCTCTTTGAATGTCAACTGATTATCATGGTCCGCTCATAGTGTAATGTCTTCCATTAAATAGCATCGGGGATGAAACGTCATGGGACGAAATGTGTTTGGGACGAACGGTCTGGGCAAATGCGCGTAGGGTGAAAATAGGCGGCATAGATCAGAGCCCTTGAACAAGCCCTTCGAAGCTTTCTAAAGCTAAATAAACAACTTTTACTGCACCTACAACCTCAAATATAATAATATTTTGACCTTAAGTACTTAATAATATGTCTTTATGTGGTTATTTTGGCTTAGGATAGGTTATTCCGACTGTTTTCAGACAGCGCGATCGTCAGTGCAGCAAGGGAAGTAATCGACGCGACAATGGCAGTGGCAAACTGCTTACTAGTACAACTAAATCAACTTTAATGTATACCAAACTTCTAACACATGATTATTTTGTG
This sequence comes from Semisulcospira habei, assembly GCA_036245525.1. Classification (NCBI taxonomy): domain Eukaryota; kingdom Metazoa; phylum Mollusca; class Gastropoda; family Semisulcospiridae; genus Semisulcospira; species Semisulcospira habei. The sequence goes on along the minus strand of BTPG01000008.1, from coordinate 174,928,613 downwards.
TTTAGGTATGCAATAATAGTTACGGATATTGCTATTTTAGCTTAGGACAGGTTATTCTGGGTTTTAGTAGGACCCCCATTCAGATCATGCATTTTCAACGCTTTACATCACTTCAGCAGTTATTTTTGCGAAGTCCATCAGTTGTAATCATCTTCCCGTCTCCAACGGCTTCGAAGAAGTTGCGTGGTGCTCAGCTAGCAAGGTTGAACAGACAAAGAGAGATGTGTTTGAGCAGACAAACCTGAGTGAATGTAGTAAAAATGAATTTTTCTCTAAAATGTATTTTTTTCGTTACTTACCGATGTCATTACTGTTAGGAATAGTGTCTTAGCTAGCCTAAATTTAGCCCAAATTGGTTGTGTACCTATATGGCAGGGGAGGCAACAAGGGGCATCATAAGCCTAGCCAGTATCCCGAGTAGCCTCCCTTCCATCCCCATCCGGACAACCACTCGCCGGAATCCCGCCAGTCTGTTTACTTAGCTGACGAGCGGCAAGTGGGGCAGGTGGGAGGGTCATTCGCGTAATGTCATACATTTTAGAATATATTTTAGAGAAAAATTTCTTTCTTTCCTCAAAACACATTACCGATGACATTACTGTTAGGAAGAATTATGATGAGGAGGTGGGTGCCGCTTATAACACCCCTAACCCCCAACTGCCAACTAGGCCCGCCCTCTCAGGAGCAACCTCCCGATAATTTTAGCTAAGAATAGCCGACAGCACTGAGGGTGCCGGGAGTATTGCGCTCCGGGGATGTTTCCCCCCAGCGCCATGTTTCCCGCTGGCCTGGGAGGATCCGAGAGGATCTCGCGCTGTCCGGAGAGGTCCCTCAGGTAGAATCGGGCGAAGTTGACTCCGCTCACCAGTGCACGGCCACCGCAGAGTCTTTGACGGCTTAGTAGTGGTCGAATGCGAGGATGCGGCTGTGGCTTTGACCTCATGCGCCCTGATGTTCATCCCTTTGGCCGCATCAGGGTAGAGGTCCTGGTAGAGGTCCTGGTAGGCAGCGCGAAGTACGCAATGGAGCCAGGTCTGGGGTGAGAAGTCATCCCCACCTGGAGGCGGGTGCGTCCCCTGCGTATCGGCTTGGTCCGGCACAGGTGTCCACATAAGGCTCTCACCGGATCCTGCTGTCTGTATCCCGGGCAGGGCCTGAATCCAGCAAGGGCCGAATGGTGACCAACTGGGCGAACCAAGGAACCGGGTTGTGGCTAGGAAGCCGGGTTGGGCAGCAGAAGTCCCGCTCATCATCCAAATTGCAAGTCTGAGGGCGCGCTGAAGAGCGTGCAGTTCGCTGACCCTGGCAGCCGTGGTGAAGGTCAGTCGGGAGTAGGTCTTCCATGGTACGTCGGCCGTCCGCACCAACTGGAGCGGGTGGAAATGGTCGAAGACGAGCCCCCGTAGCCCCTAGGCAAGGTCCCATCGCGGCAACCACGAGCGAAGGCAAGACATGTAGACCGAAGAGCATCAGAATGCCGGCGAGGTCTGTACAGGCACCAGGGTCGGCCGGTCTAAGTCGGTCTGTGTCAGCGATCATGGTCAGGTAGCCCCTAAAGGTGAGAGCGCCAAGTTGGTCGGTGAAGAGCCAGAGGAAGCACTCCACCCGCCGAGGAACCGTCCGGCACATGGGGAAGAAGCGCTCGTCACCTGCGTCGCCCAGCACTCGCTCCTTCCCTCATAAACTCATCTGGTCGAGTGTCCACGGACTGTAGCGATAGCTCCCACAGCTGCACTTGAGAAGCCTCTAGCGGCGAGGGCTTGCCGCACAACGTCCAAGCGTGGAGGAAGAGTTCTCGGAGCTGCAAAGCATCGTGCGTGGGGTGGTGATCCGCAGAGTGGGGCTCACAGTGAGGTTCCCGCAGCAAGTATCCACCTGGACCCGGAGTGCGCTGCAACCTTGAGCTAGGGCAGGAGCTTGGGACTAGCACCGTTGGTGGGTCGGCGAGGTGTCGAGGCCATCCCCAGAGAGGTAGAGAGCGCCGACCGCTCAGGCTAGCGGAACTGGAACAGAAGAGACGAAGCGAGCGATTTCACCTCGGCGCGATCATGGCGGACTCTCCACTGTGCAGAACACCCGAACGATGTCCGGATGTAATGTCCACTCTGTGCGGAGAAGCTGGGTGCAATGCGCGACGGAGTCGGCAGGTCATGCAGAAGTCCCAGGAAGTCTCTAGCTCAGAAGCGATGTCTCAATCTTTGCACCAACGGAGCCTCTGGCAGAGGAGGAAGTACAGGGAGAGTAACTGCGTCCCGCCCTGCTTCTGAAAGAAGTCGACTACTGTGGCGCTGTCGGAGAGGACGAGAGGCTCCTGACGTCGCAGACGTGACACCCGAAGCTGGGCCACGAGGTCTGGAGGCCCTCCGCCGGAGGCAGAGTAGGATCTCGGTAACAGGAGAGCGCCCCCGGTGGCGAGACTTGCGTTGACACAAGGGACATCTTGGGAGGAGGCGAGAAGAGAGGAACTCACGTAGCGAGCCAGTCAGGATCCGCCCCACGAAGAAGAGGATGTAGCAACGGCCGCACCCGAACCTGAGACTCGAGGTCGCCTGTCGAGGGCCGTCCGGGGAGAAGCAGGAGCAGCTGAAGCGGGGGGCAGTAAAGACGTCATAGGTGAAGTAGGTCTGCTGTGGTACTCACCAGTTCCCGACTCTGAAGTCACCGTCTGGCGGAGGATGCCTGCTCTTGAGACAACCGCCGCGCTGGGTTCGCCAAGTGCTGCATTTGCCGCTCTGGAAGCCGCCCTGCGTGAGGTGGGTGCGTGGTTCCATCCCCGGGTAGACAAGCGGCGCTACGGCGTGAGGACGGACTTGCCCACGTAGACCAGGAAGCCAAGCCTGCTGAGGAGATCCCGAAGTGCATCTTGATCCTTCCGGTTCCGCAAGAGAAGATCGTCTAGGGATGTCGATGTGGAGCACAAAGACGTCCATCTGGTCTTGTCTGCTACGAAGTACAGCTATAGTAGAACCCCCAGAGGCTGCGATAGACACCGAAGGGAGCACGCGTCCCTTTTAGATCACGAGGTCGAAGGCAAGCGGAGGGAACGGCTGGAGACGGTGTCTGGGGATGAGCAGAACGCATTTTTCTCAAAGGAGGTCTCCGACCGGTTCCGCAAGCGACGATCATTTAGGGATGTCGATGTGGCCGCACGGAGATGTCCAACCGGTCTCGTCTACTACAGCGTCCAGATGCAGTAGAACACCCAGTGGCTGCGGTAGCTTAGCTTAGCCGTGGAAGGTTGTGTACCTCTGCTTCTGCGTCTTGGATGTGTACGGTGTGACCGGTCGCCTGGTGGCTTGGACTCTGCTGTGTTTAAGAAGAGAGATAGAGCTGTGCTCGCCTGGGATTACTGATGCAGCTGTGCTAGCTGGGAGTTTACCTTCTTCGGTTTGAGAGTGACCTTCCTCTGGTCTTGTGGTGTTGGGGACTTGGATTACTTCCAGTGGTCCGCACGAGCCTTGGATTACTGTGTTCATGGTGCTTCTTGGAGCCACCTTCGGGATGCGGCTCTTCCGCTGGTGGTGTGAGCCTTCACTTCGGCGGCACGGTTGGTCCCTTTGGTCCCTGGTTGGCCTCCGGCCTTCCCGACATGGTAAGGTAAAACCTCGATGGGTGCCCGTGACCGGCGCTAAAGGGGAGGGAAAGCGCCGGGCGTCGGCACTAGTCGTGGAGTAAAAATCGCTTCGATTCTCGGCTTTGCGCACGTACGCATCGGATGCATGGCCTCAGGGAGCCACGCTTGCTCGCCTGTCACTCTTGATGTTTTGCAGTTGCAAGTCTGCACCTGCACGCGTGGTGGGGACTTCCGATGGTAGAGTGACGTGCTTGCTGTATGCCTACCTTGTTCCGGCTGTGCCTCCACTCACCCGTGCGTCGTCTGCGCCCCCTAGCTGGAGGAGCAGTGGTCTCAGCTTTGGGGATTCTGTCGCTATGAACAACCGACACAAGTCCGAGTGCAGGTGCCCGCCACCGACCCAACCACCTTCGGGGAGGGAACAGCTCGGACACTCGCAACTTGGGACGCAAGGCCGGCTTCAGACCTTATCGAGCCGAGGACTTCAGCCGATGGTTCGTCAGCTCACTGGGGAAACGAGACACCGAGCTTGGCCAACACAGGACTTCAGCAAGAATGTTCGTCAGCTCGCTGGGTAAACGACACACCGAGCTTGGCCAACACAGGCCTCAGCAAGAATGTTCGTCAGCTCGCTGGGAAAACATACACTGAGCTGGCCAACATAGGCCTTCAGCAAGAATGTTCGTCAGCTCGCTGGGTAAACGGATCATCGAGCTTGGCCAACATAGGATGTCAACAGGTTTGTTCACCAGCTCGCTGAGTAATCTAAGCACCGAGTCTGGCCAACAACGTACTTTTACGAACCGCCACACGCCCAGACCCTTGAGACAAGTCCAGCACAGGTGTATGGCATCCCGTGCAGAGGTCAGTAACAAGGTGAGGTACCCTAGCACGGATGAGAATGCCAGACAAGTGCTTACCCGCTCGTCAGACGAAGATAGAGATGAGACGGGCCCATAGCGACATAGTTCGCAATTACGAAACTAATGTTCGGACAGTTGCAGGGGGGAAGAACTTCACCACCTCACTGGTAGAATCATCGAGCTTGGCCTACTACGTGCATACATGATCAGACCTGGGAGCGCGTCCAGCACAGGTGTACAGCGTCCTGCTCTGAGGTCAGTGACGAAGACAAATGCCCTCGGCCGGACGAAAAGGCTGGACCAGTGAGGGCCCTCTCGTCAGCGGGATTTAGAAAAGTAAGCGACGAGATTACACGAAGCTTCGACATCCCACTCCAAGGTCAGTACTTTTATTTATTTATTTTGGGGGGTTTGGCGCCGACCAGGTGACTAAGGCCATCTCATGGCGGAAGGTCAGTGACAGGTGTTCACGACCGGACAATTCTGCTGGACTTATGTGCGCCCGTTCGTCGGATAAAAGTAAAGGGACGAGCCGGGTTCACGTCGATATCGCACGCCCCATCTACCCTCAGAAGGGGCGGACGGGCCACTGGGTGTTAGAAGAATCGAGCAGACTCCTGTACCTCGTCGGCGGCCACGCTCACGGGACAGGCCGCCGCTACGGCAGACTGCTTCCCGCGACTTGGATGCCACCCGTCACCATTTGCCTGCTGCCGAGACTACGGCCGTCCACCCATGCCACATTCCTACAGAAGTGTTCCGCCTCAAGCTCAGTTTAAGTACCATCGCCCAGGGCGAGACTACGGGATCAGTGTGCGGCCGCTCGCCTGACACTCACAGGATGGGTCGACTCGCGCTGCATGGGTTACACCGCACGCATTCTGGCCCAGCACAGATGTACGGCGTCCAGCCCAGGGACGGATGCCTTTACCCTAGACAGGATGAGACTTAGGGCCTTTTGGGTGCCCGCGTGGCTCTTAAGAATACTTCGAGTGCAGCCACAGTGTCAGCTGACCACTCCGGCTCCCCACCTGGTCAGCTTCCTGCTTTCTTACGGCCACTAGTATGGTTTGGGTACACATGTCACGGGTTTTTAATCGTGGGTACTCATTTTAAAGCGCTTACAGCTGGAAGGTAAGTTAAGCGCTGTAGGTTAATGATCGTTTTTTACGCGTAGTAGCTGCGGCGGATGACACAGGTTTCCTGCTGGCGCCCCAGGGTGTATATATTGTCCCGGGACGTTGCGTGTCGGCCTGCGGAGACGGCACTTGACTATGCTTGACTGAGCCTCTACCGCACTTCGTTCCGCGCATCGAGGATCGGAGACTCCCTCCACTTGCCACGGTTAGGAGCTTCCTGGCTTGCCGGTCACCACCCACCACGCTGTGTACCACTTCTCAGTCGACGCTTTGCCGGCTACCACTTCGTGTGAACTGGTGCTTCAGGATGACACCTGCATGGCGGCCTCGACCTTCAGACCGTTGGTAAGCGGCTACGACAGTCGACGTGCGCTCCATGCTGTACAAGTTCATCGCCGCCCCATCCTTCGGCGTGGAGACCGCCCGAGCCTTTGCGCCGCAGTACACACTTGGACTGGGCCGTCAGCCTGGACTCGTCGACATTCCTAGACGATCTTGTGGAGCCGGTCGGAGACCTCCTTGGACAATATTGCGTTCTGCTCGCCCCCGGACACCCTGTCTCCGGCCGTTACCTCCGCCTTCGGCGGCGTGGTCTACCAGTGTCGCGGCACTTCCCTTTGACTGGCAGGATTCCGGTGAGCGGTTGCCGAGATGGGAATGGAAGGGAGGCTACTTGGGATACTGGCTAGGCTTATGATGCCCCTTGTTGCCTCCCCCTGCCAAATAGGTACACAACCAATTTTGGCTAAAATTAGGCTAGCTAAGACACTATTCCTAACAGTAATGTCATGGGTAATGTGTTTTGAGGAAAGAACTGTTGCCGCTAGGGTTTCATGTGAGTGAAATGAACCTGAGTGAAGAGAGAGAGAAAGAAAACATTCCTAAGCCTTGTACTGTAAATGCCGATGAGACGGTGGTGAAATCCACAACACGCAAGGAACTTGAATTGATGAAAGATGCTCGTGACGTCGGCATTGGACAGTAAATGATAAAGAAATTTGGTTTTACACATCGTAAACAGGTACAGCAGACACTTTGTGCACATGACAGTTTCCTTTGACATTTTACCTGCAGAAACTTCATCAGTGTGCATATATCCAAGACTGAGAAACCTTTCGCTTTTCATTTTCTCATATGTTTATACTGCATAATTCGCATATTTATGACTACAAAGCTGAATTATGACAAAGTAAAGGTTGATGTTTACCTTATTCTCTGTTTTGCTCATTTTCACTTTTTTTTTTTTCATCTTTGATTGAATAGATTTCATAAACCTGAAGAGGCACAGCATTCAAACTTTACAGTTATGATTGTTATTCACTTTGCTGCATTTTGTCAGAAGGATTTTGTGATTGCACCTCTTTCAGATCATGTAGAATATTTCATCATGAATAACTTTTTCCCCCAACAGCTTCAAAATAAAATCATCCTGACAAAGTGTAGTTGTTTTGACAAAGAATCACCAGAAAAAAAATCTCTGTTTTTAAGCTTAGTAGTGTTTGAGATCTATTGCTTTGAATTTGTACTAAAATGTGTATCCATGGCAATGGGGAGTCATACACACCCAAAAACACTTTTTTGGGGGTCAAAGTCTGTGACTCTAGCTAGATCAGAATGGGTATACCCCTAATAGTCACCAAGAGTGGAGAATTACTCAATATGTTCTGGGGCTCAAAATGTCATTCAATTTGCAGTAGATCTGTGTAAGGTAAATGACTGTTAAGCGCATAGCGGAGCTGGTATCCTATGCGTTTTAAAACAGTCCCCTGCTCTGTTCGTTGCCGATTCAATAGTGTAAACGTAAAAAGTCTGTAACCACACTGTAAAGTCCAAGTTAAAAACCTTCCTCCAGCCAGTTTAAGAAGGTTGTAAAAGTCCGCCCATCATGAACATCTAGTCCCACAGTCCCAATCCTCCTCACCGCCCCCCCCCCCCTCCCCCCCACACACACACCATGCCACCAATTGTCAGTTTTGGGGCACTGAAATAGTCATCATCGTTTTTTTCATCGTGAATCTTAAATGCTATTCATCTTGAGATTCATCATGAATCTCAAAATGAATCATCGTGAATCCGTGACGATACCAACTTTAGTTTTCAGTCATGATTCTGATTCATGTAATCTTTATCACTGAGGGATGCTGCTACAGGTCACTTCAGCCAGGTAATTTACATAAATTAATAAACTGTACGTAAAACACTCAAATATGTAAGTTTACCTCCCTACAAAACAAAACAAAAAGAAACAAAGAACTTCAGAACTGTAGGAATCATCGTGACAAAAACCACTACCGACACGCAAAGGGTTAAAAACTGTTTATCATTAAATTCAGTCGGACATGCAGAATTTACATTCTTTTATGATTTTTCAATGACCTAGACAAAACGTCTCAGTGTGTGCGTGTGTGTGTGTGCGCGCGCACATGCACGTAAGTCAGTCACATAAAATAGTAGTTTAGCAGCTGCCCTTCATAGATGATCAGCCGTTTACGAGATAGTGATTTTCTAGAGAGTAACAAAGGTTTGGGTATATCAAAATGAAGTCTAGTATGAATAAAAGCAGTGCGCACTCGTTTTAAACCGCCGGAGGATAAAGACATTTTTCTGTAGCACATTTTGTTTCCAGTATGGCTGCAGATGAAACCAGGACCATCGCAGCCATGTTCACAGGGGATCAGTAGTTTATACGGATCTCATTGTTCCTGTATTCAGTGGTAGTATGCACTATATGTCACTTAAAAGGATTTCATTTATTTTTTAAGTAATATTTTCACACTGAGATATATTAAGAGAAGAAACAATTACGAAAAAGCTTGCCTTGAACTCAAATATCGTTACTCAACAATAAGGTATCCCAAATCACGTGATCAAAACGTGATACAACCTACACGCGAATTCGTTGCTGTGAATTTCGGTGTGCGACGGGTTCTTTTTGATTTGTTATACATAAGCTTGTTTTTAAAAAATAAAAAAAAAGCACACGTGTAAAGTTGCTGTGTGCATTTTTACGTCCTGATAAAGGTTTGCCACGTTTATTTCCATTCGCTTTACCATTGCTTTGCCCGTTTCATTTCGACACCACAGTACCAAAACAAAACGCAACCCACAACACAAACGCTATCTTCGAAACCTATGTCCGAAGTGCAACATGCTGTAAAAGAAAAAGAGTGCCACACCACTTGGTTTTAACTGTCATGGCTGAGCAAAGTTTCGGAACTTGATTAATTATTTTATGCAGTAACATTTATTTTAATCAGTTGCACTGACAAGCTATGTTGTGATGTGCGATCACTGCCAGTGCCAATTATGCAGTCTCAGTGATCACTGATGGTACAGTACACTTCACACTGAAAAAAATACACAGCACAATGTGAACACGCTTGGAAGTTCATGCAATGCTTTGTTCAAAATTAAACCCTATCTTGCTAGCAGTAGCCTACTGCACAAAAGAGGAACTTATTTTGCTGCTGTGTTATTTGCAGTTTGTCTGCATATAGACATTTGCAGTTCGCTGCAAGGATTCTTAGCAGCTGACATTAGCACTGACATCTATATTATGATTAAAACGAGAAAGAAAACATAGAAAGGTGACACAGAGATTTAATAAATCAGTCAAGTGATCAAATGAATGAGATATATGTTTTATGATGAACAGCTAGTTAAGGGGTGGGGGTGGGGTGGGGGTGGGGGGGGGGGGAGGCACATACTTTATAATGTACCACATACTATTTCTTTCAGTGTTTCCATCACCCACTCATAACACCATTAGGCTCGATGAGTTCTCATGTTTTGAGTGGTTCACAAAATACATGTACTTGTTGCTGTTACATTATCTTCTTACTGGCAGTTTTGGCCTCACCTTTAAGTTTGGTGCCGCTGTGCATGTGGCCACCAGTACTATTTACAGAACTGATGGCTGCATGTGCAGGCTAGTTCACAGTATCACTTATCAATGTGAACTGGGCAGCCTATTGTTTGAAGTGATCAGTGGTAGCGCATCATCCATGATGTATGTGTGCATTTGGCCACTGGTACTGTTTACAAAGGTGCTGTTTACAGAACTAGTGGCTGAGTATGCATATTATTATTATTACTGTTATTGTTATCAGGTGTGGCCTTATCTCTAAGTTTTGGTGCCCCTGTGCATGAGGCCAACAGTACTTTTCACAGAACTGATGGCTGCATGTGCAGTGTAGTTAACTCTACACATGAAATTTGTAGGTGGGCAGCTAAAATACAGGCAGTCAATACAAGCCACTTTCTTAACCTGAAGTCTCTATATATAGGTTTTACAGTCCACTAATGCCCATCAGTATACAATTGTGCATGTCTTTTGTGGGCGTTCTGTGGTTTTGTGTGTGTATGTGTGGTGGGGTTGAAAGTGGGGCGGTATGGCACCTATTACCGTGTATGTGTATGTACAAAACCTACATTACAAACATAAATTAATAATTTTAAATAAATAGCTATTTGGGTTTAACGCCGTGCACCCGACTACGGCCATCTCATGGCAGTTAAATAAATAAGATAAAGTAAGTCAAAGATACCTGGGACATATGAATACTAAGTAAAGTATAGATTATGATCATGCACAGATATACATTCTTTTGGTGGGTGTTCTGCGGTTTTGTGTGTGTAACTGGATTGGGGTTGGGAGCGAGCGGTACGGCACCTATTACCATGTATGTGTATAAGACATAAGACATTTATTCACCAAGTAAAATGTTGCAAGGATTTTTGTGCGACATGGCGACAGTAAAATACATCCTCACTTGTAGGGCATTCATCATGTCATACACTCATTTGGCGATCATCCTATATACAGCACTAAAAGATAGATAAACATAATATTAACCCTTATCATTCGGAATACACCAGTGTGCGAAATAAGTTTGACTAAAATAGTTCAAGGGTAGTGCCAGAATAGCTTGGCGCCTCTAGGCGCCAAGCTATTCTGGCACTACCCTTGAACTAAAGCCATTGGTCTATATTCTTATCTGTAAGTACTATAATGTAGCTCGCACATGGCAGTGTACAAATTGGAAGCTTTTAGCCTCAGTATGATATGGGTTAAACACAAATCAGTCATATGTCACAAATCATGGAATCACGTTGTTCCATGCATGGTGATGTATCGAGGACAGCTTCTGGAAAACAAATTGCATCTGAATCGAGAGGTTCTGGCTTTAAAAGCACGGAACCGCTGGCCAGAGGGCAGAAGCTCGAAGAGATGATTGGCTGGGTGTGACAGATCTGACAGAATAATGCTGATGTGCATGTACAAAACCTACATTACAAACAAACAAAATAAATAAATAAATAATCTAAATAAATAAGATAAAGTAAGCCTAAGGTACCTGGGACATATGCATGCTAGGTAAAGGATAGATTAACAATTATGAACATACACAGATGTGCATGTCCTTTGGTAGGTGTTTTGCGGTTTTATGTGTGTATTTTGGTAGGGGTTGGGAGCAGGCAGTATGGCACCTATTACCATCTATATATGTGTATATTTTCTTGTATGCTGATGTGTATGTATGTTACGTTTGTGGTTGTGTTATCCTGTGAGAGCATACATGTGTTATTCGTAGGTAACGATCTGATGTTTATTTGAGCTATCACGGTTACATTTCACGTGTTTTTTTTTTAGTAAGATTTTCTTTTGTTCGTGAGTAGAGCCGATTTCGTTTTGTTAAGTTTAGTCCGGAACGTTGTAGACAGGTCGCACTGTCTGGTGGCCTCGTAAGTGTCACGTCAATTAGTTGACATCGCAACATTTTTGCTACTTTTTGTTTTCCTGTGCGCGTGTTTTGAGCAGCCCTTATTGTTTTGGGAATGTTCTCGTACCTTTTTGAGCTACCAGGTGATAGGGATACCATACTTTTATGTGACTTAATTATACGCTAGAATTTAGAGCTGAAGTAAGCAGCCGTGTTTTTGTAGCCCATTATAGTATTGTTTCTGGAAAGTTTATGTTAATGAGTTTCGGCTGCGTGTTTCGTTCTGATTGGTCGCGTTGTATGATTTGCATAGACGGTTCTAGAATTTCATAGTATTATATAAGGAGGGCGCTGGGAAAGCGTGTTAGTACATGGTCTTGCTTTGTCAGTTGTAGAGACATGCAGTTTATTGCGAGAGATGCTGTGTATGAGAAACTTTGAGTCGTAGTGTGGACATAGCAGAAGAGACTTTGTATTCAGTAGTTTGTGCATTTGGAATTGCACTGTGTGGATATCGCATCGCTGAATTAAATATTGTTGGAACTGTTACTCCAGTATTGTCTACATCCTTAAGTCACGTGTGACGGATTGCAGCTGAACGAGGTTTACTATAAAGAACTCTACGTGTGTGTGTCTGGTGTGTTTATCATACTTCGACTACAACTCCCCCACGTAACAATGTACAAAACCTTCATTACAAGCAAACAAAATAAATAAATAATTTAAATATATAGTATATAGTTATTTGGGTTTAATGCCGAGCAGGCGACCAATGCCATCTCATGGCGGTTAAATAAAAAAGATGAAGTAAGTCAAGATACCTGGGACATATGAATGCTAAGTAAAGGATATATTATGAACATGCACAGATGTACTTGTCTTTTGGTGGGTGTTCTGTGGTTGTGGAGTGGGGCTGGGAGTGGGCAGTATTACCATGTATGTGTATGTGAACATCAGCATATGTACAAAACCTACTTTTCAAACAAATAAAAATAAATAATAAATTTAAATAACTAGGACATATGAATACCAAGTAAAGGATATATTATGAACATGCACAGATGTGCATGTCCTTTAATGGGTGTTCTGTGGTTTTGTATGTGGGGTGGGGAGCGGGTGTATGCATCTATTACCATATATGTACATGTTATGTTCACATCATATGTGTACATGTATGTTCTCATCTTTTATGCCGATGTCCCCCACCCGGGTGTGCCCTGGGGGACTTGGGTGGGGTTAACTACTTTTTAGTTCCCAGGGTCACCCTGGTCAGCCCCACAGGGTGGGTTTTCCTCTCTATTCTGGGGTATGTGTTTCTGTCTACCCTTGGTACATTCACCTGTATTTTCCTTTTTTTAAACTCTCCCTACTGTCTGCACTGCCTGTAGCTCTTGATATTGGATGTGTGTTGCTAAATGGTCTGGTTAGGTTTATTTAGTGTACTAGACCGGCTGGCGACATACATTCAATATTCTGTTTAGTTTTTTTTTTTTTTTCATAAGCAGTGCAGGCACGTCCTGAGAAAGTCTTGTTGCTGTCGGGACGTTAAGCAATGTACAATTAATCATTTTATGCTGATGTGTATGTGCAAACATACATCACAAACAAACAAACAAACAAAAAATAAATTAAAAAAAAAATTAATAAATAAAATAAGTTGGACATTCCTGGGACCTAAGAATATGCATGTTAAGTAAAGGATAGATTATGAACATGCACAGATGTATGCATATTGAAAACAAACTTCCTCTCCTTGGTGGCCACTACCATACCACTATAGTGATCATGTGCATCAAGAAATTCCTTACATCCATAATTAAAACGATAAATAATAAATAAATATGTAAGTGAATACATAAATGAATCGATAATAAATAAATAAATAAAACATGTAATATAATGGAGAGGGCTACTATCTGTATTGTATCTCATGCAGTCCCGATAAAGCTTGATCATAAGAGTCCTTGTGAGTACTTGAGTGCGGATTGGTTGAATTGGTTGCAAAAACTAAATTTTTATATTTAGGTGTTTAGCTGAACATGGTGATTTTGATGGAAACGGTTCGGAGATGGATTTCACTCTGCCTGGCTTGTGCTTAAGACCAGTGGGATACGAGTGTGCTTGACCAGTTAAAAATCCCACCTCCACTAATAAAAAAAAAGAAAAAAAGAGCAGACCTGCACTTAGAGCCGTTAGGCTGAAAAACAGACGAACAACATGCATGTTGCATCCGGACAAAAATTCTTCAGAATGTTGAAGATGGTCAGCAGACACATTGCACAACATGCACAAAGGGAGTTTACTTTCGATATGCTGTCCTCCCACAAAAGACCGAGTTCTATGGAAAAGGCTGTTTTCAAGACCAGATTGTACATTGCTTAACGTCCCGACAGCAACAAGGCTTTCTCAGGACGTGCCTGCACTGCTTGTGAAAAAAACAACAGAATATTGAATGTATGTCGCCAGCCGGTCCACTACGTTAAATAAACCTACAACATGGGGCCTAAATAAAGCTAAAACCATTTGGCAACACACATCCAATATCAAGAGCTACAGGCAGTGCAGACAGTAGGAAGAGTTTTAAAAAGGCAAATACAGATGAATGGACCTCGGGTAGACAGAAACACATGCCCCAGAATAGAAAGGAAAACCCACCCTGTGGGGCTGACCAGGGTGACCCTGGGAACTAAAAAGTACCTAACCCCACCCAAGTCCCCCAGGGCAGACCCGGGTGGGGTGTTTTCAAGACCAGGAAAAATAACGTATTTGATGTTGACAAGATGTACTTCAATGTTCAAATCAAAAATAATCTCTGTTTCACTTTAGGAGCAAAGTAAAGCTGCATCAACCGTGCGCGTCTGATTGACTTCTTTCGAAGGCATCTTGCTGACCGCCATTTTGAAACTAGCGACGCGAGTATGCTTACCGCATTAAAAATAATACTTTTAAAATTATTTTATCGTATATATGTATGCATGTTTACTTGCTCATGATTTTAATTTACTCACTGAAATAAACTTGTAACTTGTATGCTTGACATTTTCAATGTTATGCACAAAAAATGTCTTGCGCCTTATCCGGGCCGTGTACGAGGACTGGTTCCCTCACATCGAAAAATAGCTTTTGAAAAACACTTCTACAAAAATGTCTCCATCCTAAGGACAAATATTGTTGCCATGCATAAACTATATGGCATTAGTACTTTCGTTTCATACCTGCAAACCATTGTTACTCTTTTGACGAACTACTTACCTCTGCAGAAATTGCGTAAGCTGCTAAAATATAGGAATTGATTGTTTTGAGTTGTTGATTTGAGTAAAGGTGTGGTGGTTTATCAGTATGAAGTAAAATGATTTAATGCGTGGTCACTTTCATGTGTGCAAAGAATTCCAGTGTAGAAACCAACACTAATGTTGGGGGAGGGGGGGGGGGGGGTTAAAATAGTAGCAAGCAGGGGCAGATGGGGAGATCCACCCCCCCCCCTCCTTCCCCAGGTGAGAAATTCTTTACCGGCAATGATATAACAAATTTCTTTTTTGTTTCCCAGGGTCACCCTGGTCCCTGTTGTCTGTTATTTCAGCGAGAGGTGAGAGTCTGTCTGATTTTTCGGCCACTGGCAGAAAGGTCTAGTCAGGAGGTCTTTTTGCATCAGGTTGAATGACCCAAACAAAAAGATGGAACATCCCCCCCACCCCCCCACACACACACCCTACTCCAGGTAACTGATCCGCCCTTTACAAGAGCTGGTCAAGGCAGCGATTTACAAGAAAGCAGGCTTTCAAGAGGAATCTGAAACCTGGGTGCAACAGACTGTACCACCAGAAGGAATATAAGCTGAAGGAGAAAGACAATTACAAAAAGAAAACAAGAAAGGCAAAGCCCTTATGGCTCATGTGTATGACTGATCCACACATGTCTGACAATAAGTAAAGGGATGGCTTTTGCACTAACAAGATCTATGTGTTCTCAAAATTTAATGTGAAACCCCCCGTGACCCTTGACCTTTGCGATGAGTCGACTAAATTAGTTTACATAGAAAGGTCTTATCATCAGCTACCTTTGTGCCAAATTTGATTGAAAAGTTTGCAAAACTTTTGATAATAACTACAATTATTGGGCTTGCTGACATCTTGGGCTTGCTGACATCTCGTCCCAAGTGGGCCTCACCATTCACAAACAGAAAACAAAGACAATGAGGCTGAACGCAACCAGGGAAGAACCAGTCTTGCTTGCTGGCACCCTGTTGGAGGAGGTGGAGTCCTTCACCTATCTCGGGAGCATCATAGACAAAAAAGGCGGCACTGATGCAGATGTCAGAGCACAAATCGGTAAAGCCAGAGCAGCCTTTCTCCAGTTGAAAAAAGTGTGGAGTTCCAGAGAGCTGTCACAACACACCAAAGTCCGGATTTTCAACTCCAATGTAAAAGCAGTTCTCCTATATGGAGCAGAGACATGGAGATTGACAAAAACCACAGTCAACAGAGTACAGACCTTCATGAACAGTTGCCTTAGAAGAATTTTGAAAATCCACTGGCCAGAGAAGATCAGCAACGTCAGACTCTGGGAGAGAACAGAGCAGATAACAGCAGAGAATGAAATTGGGCGAAGAAGATGGGGATGGATCGGTCACAGTCTGAGAAAGCCAGCTTCCAGTATCACTAGGCAGGCATTGTCATGGAACCCCCAGGGAAAGAGGAAAAGAGGTAGGCCGAGAAACTCCTGGCGTCGAGACCTCCAAGCAGACATCAAGAGACTGGGAACCACCTGGAGTAGAATCGAAGGAGAAGCACAGGACAGGAGTTGCTGGAGGTCTCTCGTCGACGGCCTATACCCGGGTAGGGGTGACAGGCGTAAGTAAGTAAGTAAGTAAGCATAGACTTTCAGACATACAGACTTTTATGACGTTTTCGATTGACAAAGTGATTTGTTTTGCATAAACTTATTATCACAGACTGTTGCATGACGTCTCATTTAAGGCCACTATGTATGTTGTTGCATTGACCCAAAGGAACCTATCTTCAAGCCTGTGACTAGACTATAACATAGAGCACGGTGGACTTTTATTGTGTTGCTGGACCACCTGGAGTAGAATCGAAGGAGAAGCACAGGACAGGAGTTGCTGGAGGTCTCTCGTCGACGGCATATACCCGGGTAGGGGTGACAGGCGTAAGTAAGTAAGTAACAATTATTGGCATTTTATACACATTTGTCAACCTCTTGTGACCCTTGACCTTTTCCAAGGGGTCATCCAAATTAGTATGCATAGATGGGTCTTACCATCAGGTATCTCGTAGCAAATTTGGGTTTGAAGTTGTGACTAGTAATTGAGAAAAAACATTTCTTTTCAAAATATGGCTATTTTTTACCTATTTCCTGAGATCTTGTGACCCTTTACCTTTCCGAGGGGGTCATCCAAATTAGTACTCTTACCATAGGGTATCTCTGTAGCAAGTTTGGGTTTGGAGTTGTGAATAGCAATTGAGAAAAAACATTTCTTGTCAAAATATGGCTATTTTTTAAAAACTATTTCTTGAGCTCTTGTCACCCTTGACCTTTCCAAGGGGTCATCCAGATTAGTATGCATAGATAGGTCTTACCATCAGGTATCTCTGTAGCAAGTTTGGGTTTGAAGTTGCGAGCAGTAATTGAGAAAAAACATCTTTTGTCAAAATATGGCTATTTTGGACCCATTTCTTGAGCTCGTGTGACCCTTTACCTGTCCGAGGGATCAACCAAATTAGTGTGCGTATAAAGGTCTTACCATCAGGTATCTTTGTACCAAGTTTGGGTTTGAAGTTGTGAATAGTATTTGAGAAAAAAAAATTATGTCCCAAAATAGCTATTTTGATATATTTTCTGATTTTCCTGTGACCTTGACCTTTGTGAGAGGTCACTGAAATTGGTATGTTTAGAAAGGTCTTGCCACAAAGTATCCTTGGGCCAAGTTTGAAGACTGTAGCTTGAATAGTCTCCGAGAAAATGCCAACGTTAAAGTTTACCACAAAAGACGGCGGACGGACGATAGACGGACGGACGACCAGTGGCCTAGAACATACTCACTTTTGCTTCGCACGTGAGCCCAAAAAAGACATTAACACTGAAAGAAGGATGAACAGTAAAGAATTTGTTTCATTAAAAAAGCCCAAATCAGTTCCTAGTTGTATTATTGAGAAGTAAATTGCTCTTCAAACATACAGTTCCTCTGTGTGTGTGTGTGTGTGTGTGTGTGTGTGTGTGTGTGTGTGTGTGTGTGTGTGTGTGTGTGTGTGTTTTGGGGAAGGAGGGAGGGGGAGATGGGGAGTGGGAAGGGGTGGGGGTTTGAGAACATATATGATTGGTGATGTCTGTTTTATCAGTTTACTGGTAATAACGTTCATCTGCAACTGATGGTATCGTCTGCTTTATGTCATTATCAATAATCAAGCTGACCTACTATTTCATGGATGATGCATAATTGTCTTAAATTTGCATGCGTTTACATACGTTGGATGGAGGGAGGAATGAGGAGGATGAAAAAGAACAAGTCATTGGTGATAATTTCTCATTAATCTTCTTGTGCATGCACCATCAGGTACTGTTTACTGTTCCTGGGGTTGTATGCACAAGGGGGTTAATATGGCCCGTGCGTATAATCACTGTTTGGCTTTGTTTATAGATTGGTGGTAATACCTATTGTAAGTTAAAATGTAAACATACTAACCAGAGTAACTGATCATGTGATAGTGTAAAAAAGAAAAAGAAAAGTGTTTCTGTAATTTTCTTAAAATCCAAAGTTGGTGGTTTGTTTGTTTGTTTGTTGTGTGTGTGTGTGTGTGTGTGTGTGTGTGTGTGTGTGTGTGTGTGTGTGTGTGTGTGTGTGTGTGTGTGTTCGCGCGCGCGCGTGCTATACATCAACCTATTTTTACAGCAACAAGGAATTGCCCGATTTACTGATATATCTTGTTTCTTGCACATGTTAATTTACTACTTTTCACAAAGAAAATCTTTAAATTAAAGATAGCAAAATTCAGAGAAAAGTATCTTAGAATCAATGCTCTTGTAAAAAAAGTAATAATTTTTTTTTTAATTGAAAAATGCAATGCACGCACATAGCACATGAATATGCTGAGTTCCCCTTCAGAAAGCCTAGCAACACAGTATGCATAAGCCAAGGGTCTGAACCCTTACACTGACCTCGCTTTTTTCAGTAAGCCTTATGAAGTTCCCTCCATTTACAAGGCTCAAACCTGATACTCTAAGACTATGAAATGAGAATAACATTAACTCTGACCTTGACCCCATCTCAAGGTTACTGACATATACTGTTATAGTCACCAACACAGGAAACTAACAAAGTGCACTGGAACACTCAAAAGAGTTGTTCATTTTGACAGATTTGCTAATCTGTGACCCTTGCCTGCACTTGGGGTCAAATTATTAGTATGCAAAGAAAGCCCCTTTCATAAACAAAGAGTATATCATGTTTATCTGACCACAGAACCTTTCAGAAATGTAGTCACAGACAAACTATTACTGTTTTTCGCACATTACTTGACCTTTGTGACCTTGAGCTGCCAGATGTCAACCAGATTGGAATATACAGAAATGATTTTCAAGCTCCAAGCTGAATTAATATGCAGGTCAGGGGATGCAAATACAGCTCCGACTCGATATATTGCGGTCGTCGGGGTCCACAAAATGGGACCGCGATATATCTGTCTGCGATATATTGGGCCAATGGAAGGGGGGGTGGGGGTGGGTGGGGGTGGCTGATGAGAATCGGGGGCGTGTGCGTATAGGCATTACCTATCGCCTGTGCGTTCCTTTTTTCAAAACCGAGTACACAAGAAAAACACTTGCAATGTTACTTACTTACTTACTTACGCCTGTCACCCCTACCCGGGTATAGGCCGTCGACGAGAGACCTCCAGCAACTCCTGTCCTGTGCTTCTCCTTCGATTCTACTCCAGGTGGTTCCCAGTCTCTTGATGTCTGCTTGGAGGTCTCGACGCCAGGAGTTTCTCGGCCTACCTCTTTTCCTCTTTCCCTGGGGGTTCCATGACAATGCCTGCCTAGTGATACTGGAAGCTGGCTTTCTCAGACTGTGACCGATCCATCCCCATCTTCTTCGCCCAATTTCATTCTCTGCTGTTATCTGCTCTGTTCTCTCCCAGAGTCTGACGTTGCTGATCTTCTCTGGCCAGTGGATTTTCAAAATTCTTCTAAGGCAACTGTTCATGAAGGTCTGTACTCTGTTGACTGTGGTTTTTGTCAATCTCCATGTCTCTGCTCCATATAGGAGAACTGCTTTTACATTGGAGTTGAAAATCCGGACTTTGGTGTGTTGTGACAGCTCTCTGGAACTCCACACTTTTTTCAACTGGAGAAAGGCTGCTCTGGCTTTACCGATTCGTGCTCTGACATCTGCATCAGTGCCGCCTTTTTTGTCTATGATGCTCCCGAGATAGGTGAAGGACTCCACCTCCTCCAACGGGGTGCCAGCAAGCAAGACTGGTTCTTCCCTGGTTGCGTTCAGCCTCATTGTCTTTGTTACTTGCAATGTTAACATCACAGAAAAAAAAACGTTTTTCATATTTTCAAGGATCAGAAATGGTCCATTTTTGCTGAATATTTCCTTCTCTATTTAGACATAAAATACATTTACGCATTTAGACAATTTCTGCCACAAGTTTGGTAGTCTTTATTCATCAATGAATGAGCATATTTCTCTCTAACTTAAACAGCGGACCGCCTAACTCTGGAGCAAGCATAGACATGCATTATCCCTCACATCTGTGCCTAAGGTCTTCCTATCATTTAGATCCCCTGCCCCCCCCTGTCTTATTCTATACCTGCGTATTTCTCTGAGAGAAGATAAAAGAGAGAGGCCTGCGACACCTATGTCAGTAATACCGTATCGATACTCTAAATCAGGGTAAATTACATACGTAATTACGTTAATGACACCTATGTCAGTAATGCCGTATCGATAGTTTTAAATCAGGGTAAATGACATAGACTACTTTTCAGAATTTCCAATCTCCCGTTATCCCAATTCTCAGTGCAAAGAATGTATCTGATTCACAGCATAATGCCCTCTTAACAAACTGCGTAATACACCCCCCCCCCCCACCACACTTCACCATACAATAAACAATAGTCAATTGACACGGCGACACAACAATGCGCTGATTCAGTCTCTCTCTCTCTCTCTCTCTCTCTCTCTCTCTCTCTCGGCTTGACACGGCCACACAATTAACAGTGAGCTGATTCACTGCTAAACAAACTGCGTAATACACCCACCCCCCTTCCCCCTTAAACGTCACCACCCTCCGCACTCATCCATACAATTTCACAATAGACAATGCGCCGATTCACTTCTAAACAAACTGACCTACTTTCACAGTCCACCATCAATTGACATGGCCACACAATCGACAGTGCGCACCAGGAAATATATATATAACCTCAGACTAGTAAACAGCCACCTTCGTTCAGGCGCGTTATGATTGGACCTGTTCTGAAAAATATGCACCGAACTTGTTTCGTTATGTACCCTACTTGAGTCAATATGTACGAGACCAAACACAATATTCATAAATGAATTTATAATTTTTTTAAATATGTATCAGACCCTACACGATATTCAAAAAGTTTTTTAAATATGTACCAGACCCTATGGTTTTTTTCATATATTCAAATAGCCAGCGGCTTCACACACCCACAATGTGGGCAGGGGAAAAAACCCACTCTATGTATAAACACCATGAAGTCTTCACAGACACAGAGCCAAAATGAGTTTGCAACCTGTTGGAAAACAGAGAAAGCTTTAAGATAAGGCCCTTCTTGTGAGTAGACTAAAGGGTATTTAGTGTTGACTTCTGCGCAGGCCAGCCCTAACAGGACTTGTGACACATGCACTGACAAAGGGTGGTGTGTGATAGGCTAGTTTTGCCTGAAAGATTTTACAGTGCTTATGACCAGGAAGGTTAAAACTGTTACCTCAGTGAAACGACGCCTTTTATTTTCAGTTTAGTCCGTGTTTCAGCACAAGCGTGACGTGCCTACTAATACGTTCGGATTTTATAGTGATTTCGGTATTCAAAATGGGCTGTGAAGGATTAAAACCAAGCTAAGTGAATACTTTTAATATATGTGACTACTTAGCCTGCTCTCAGCTATGTTTAACTGAGCGTCAAAAATCAGATATAGATATATATTTATTAATCCATCGGTTTCTGTTTTTTTCTGTATTTGAATTGAGATTCCGTCACTACCGTTTTCGATAATACGGCCAGAGCCATGAAGGAAATGATCGTCCGTAGAACGCAGATCTAGCCACAGTGCGTACTTGTCTGTCAGGTATTCACCGATTCTTACGTCATACAGATGCAGATCTTTGCACGCAATATTTGCTGATTTTTCTCTAAGTCTTCCCCCAGCAAAATACTTTGTGATCTCATCATAGTGCTGATATCCCATCATTCCAGATGCAAAAATTTGATTAGGTCGGCCTTCGATTGTGCAGGATAAATGTGTAATTTTCGGATTGTAAAATTTTTCTGAATCTCTTTTGTAAGGACTTTCAGGTTCAACAAATAACATAAGAATGCCTTTCAGTGACCTAGCAGGCGTGTTTAGGTTTAAGTTCCAAATTTGGTCCATTTTGTTTTTATTAATTAAACTGTGTCTAATCACTCGATCATAATAAATCGGAAGTCTTGACTGGTACTGATTTTGAATGAGTCTGGCTAGTTCAGTATGCGTGACAATCTCATATTCCAAAGAAATGTTAGAGATCTTATATGATGCATTGAGATCCGTTGATTTTATAACTTTGGAGTAGTCATTGAAGGTTAGTTCGAAGCTCAGGCGGTCATTTAGTGCCCCTTGGTAATAAGGCGAATGTCCTGTTAGGATTTCAAATTCGAGTGGAATGCAAAACCTATTTCCATATGTTTCGGCCACAATAACGTCCTTGCCTTCTGTGGTTGTTTTGTCTGATGCATTTATTCGAATTTTCATAATGCTATCTGACTGTATGCCTTGGTAAATACGATCTTCTCGTTCTTCTCTTGTAAGCCACAAATCCGTGTAGCAGTAGAACACATCAGCATCGTCAAGACTAAACACTTCCTGTCCTTCAAGTTTAACTTTAATATTCTTAATAATTGCTCTACCTAGATTGTTAACTAGTGTTCTTTTGTCATCTGCGTCCGATGAAAGTTCAATATTAAAAGCAAGGCGAGCAGTACCAGGAACAATAACGTCACTGGGGCCTAGGTTTGGAAACTTGACAGTAAGAGTCTGGTTTTGGTCTATAGTACTAGGATTGTTTGTGATGACTATTGATTGTCTAACTGCTTTAACACCGAAAGGTTCACGTAGTTTTCTGTGTGGGTCTAACTTTGATCCGTAGGACTGTGTCATTTTTATTATGCACAATAAAAAAAATTAAATTAATAAAAACAATGGCCGCGGGAGGATTTAATCATGAAGATTTTGAAATGGATGACACGTATGATTTTGGTAATACAACAGATATGGCAGATATGACTGGTACAAGAAATATTTACAGTTTACGTCACGAACTTTTAGAAACCAAAGTGAACTCATTTTATGATCATGTTGGTGGCCGCCCAGACAACATAGACCCTAACCAGTTTGAACTTGATGTCAAGGGTCATTTATATTTAAATACTGTTGACAAAGGAAAAGTACTATTGACTAACAAAAAAGACCCTAGTAGGTTTAGGGCTTTAAGTACAATAAAAAATGAAGGTGGTGTTAGTGCCTTGCGTCAACTTGGTATTGGTGGGTCTCCTGTCACGCCAAGACTGGCTAGTGTTCTTCATGACACGCAAACAAAGTTACCAACAGGGCAAGAAATTGAAATGGCACCAATAACAAGCCTACCAGAAATAGCAAACACAGTGATACAAGAAACCTCATTTACTGAAGGACAAATAAATGACGCTTTGAAAACAATAGATGATCCACCTTTGTCAATGCGGGAGATTATAGGGTTAGATAAATCACTGCAGACAATAAGAGGTGAGATGGTTAATAATCTTGCCAAACTGGGAGAGCTTGATAAACACATAGAACGTGAGAAAGAGAAACTGGCTACCGCAGACAATGGGAATCTTGACACAGAAATGAAAGAAAGAATCCAACACAGATTAAATGATTTGCAGATAGAAAGATCAGGACGGTTAGAAGCGATTAGTATTGGAAGGGAAAAACTGAAATCACAGGTCAACAGAATAAGAGAAACTATTCAGAAAATACTTCACGAAGACACTACTCTGGCTGAGAGACTTAAAACACTTTTCAGAGAACAGGGTATCACAATTGCCAGTTTAATTACAGCTCTGGGGTTTATTATCAGTACAGTTGTGTTGGCTGTAACGGGTGGTGGTTCTCCACCTCCAGCACCACCAACCCCAGTTCCCACAGATCCAAAAGACTTACAGTCGTGGGTAAAGAAACAGTTGTCACACATATCAGACTTGCTTAAGAAATTGGCTCTGAAAGCAGTAGACTCGTTACCTGGCATTTTAGGCACGGTTGTCAATTGGTTGATTAGTACAGCGGCAAAGGCAGTAGGGTTTATGGCAGAACATGTGTGGGTCTTTTTGGTGACAGTAGGAGGGTTAATAGTGGGTTATTTAATGAAACAGGTAAAGAAGTAATATTCCTAATCCTGTTAATCCTATTACCAATGCAGTTCTCTCTGACTCATGTGTGTCAAGGATTGGTGTTGGTGTTATCGTTATGGGTACCGGTGTCAAAGCTGGAGCTGTTACTGTCTGTACAGGTGATGATGTTACTGGTGCCGTGGGTGTTACCGTCTGTAATGATTTTAATGACTGAACATGTGTGGTTGTGGCCCCCAAGTTTACAGATTGATTGAGTCCTAATTTCTGACCAACACCTGCAACAACTATTTCATTATTATAATTTGTTATTGTACCCATTTGGAGTTGAAGGTCAGATGGTAACATGTATAACCCAGTGCCAACTACAAAGTCAACTTTTGATCTGGCATATCTGAGTACATCTTGGTAACGTTGTATGCTTGATGGGAGATCAACTGATGAATTTACTGAATCTTCAAGATTAGCGAGAAACTGTTTTTGTGAATCAAAAATTCCACTTCCATTCAGAATATTAGATTTTGTTAATGATTGTGCACCTAATATACACCAGACATATGTTCTGATAGACTCATTTACGCGCTCGACTCCCGCTTGAGTAAACCCGTCAGATTTATCTAAAATAAATGTGGTCCACGCATTAGACTGTTTCTGCTCTATTGATCCTAACCAGACTTCAGATTTAGATGAGAATGAAGTGTAACCAGGGTAATAATCTTGAGGGTATTGTCTGTGACTCATAGCGTAATAAAGTGTACCCATGCCTTTGTGATCATCAAGTTTTTGTGTGAAGTCATACTTAGTGCTTATGTTAAATTCATTACAGATGCGTTCAAATGCTTTCATATCCATGGGGTTGTTATACCTGTTAAAACTGGATTCAGTTGGTAGTGGTGTATGCAGTTCTGACAGTATACGTCTAAGCTGGTAATAAACATGAAAACGATACACAGACCTAATCAGTTTGTTTGAGTGATTCAAATGGTCTGTAAATGAAACACCACAGCCTGTAGTAGAACACAGTATGGCAAAGTTAAGTTGGTTTTGAAACATCTGTAGTGGACTTGAAGACCACTTTCTTGCTGTAGCATCGTCTGTTATTGGAGGGTTTAGGTAATGATCAAAAGGGTTGGGTACTTTGACTTGAAATAAATCTTGTTCGCTTACAGCTATGTCGAGTTGATTTAGTTGAATTATTTTCTGTTCATAAGTAGGGGCGACATTATATTTAGCATCTACATTAAATTGAAATGCGTTTGTAGTGATAATGGTTGGTGATTTAAATTCCATTGTTCTTTTTTATGTGATAATAAAAAATGTTTATAACCTTAACAAATATTGACACAAGCAAACCAATGTGGTTAACTAATGGGATTGATAATCGTGATGGTAGCAAGGCTGTAGCTATCCATGAAATGTTCTACACAGTAAAGTGGTTTAATGTAACGGATGATGAAAATTATTCTGTAAGTGGAACTCTTGATGGTATTGAGAAGGGTGATACTTTACGAGCCGGATATTATGACTTTTGTACTTTAGCTGAATGGCTTCAAAATGAATTTAAAATTAAAGCAACTTTAAACCCAGCTAATTTACTTGTTTCAATTGATTTTCCGAAAAGTGGTCAGTTTTCTTTATCAATTAATCTTTTATTATTACTTGGATTTTTTAAAACAATAACACATCCAGATGAAGATTGGTCACAATCAGTTGGTAGTCTACTATCACCAAAAAAACCAAGAATAACTGGCAGATATCCTGTTCATTTGTCAGTACACACAGTGCTAAATGTTCATTTGAAAGAACTGAACACTACTGAAAATGTACACAATGGAAAGCCTTCAACTTTGTTAAGATGCTTGCCGACTGGAACTGCCCCATATTGTGAAAATGTGGTTGCTAGATTTCCTAATTCTCAGTTTAAAAAATTAGGTTCTAGTTTCTTTGAATCATTGTGCTTATCTGTAACTAATCAGAATGGTAAACCAGTTGTAATGCATGATTTTAGTGTTGTGTTGGAAATTAAATAATTTTATTTTTGTTTATAAAAAATGAGTGGTGGTCCAAAGCCGAGAATCATACCAGTTGCGTGTCCAGTAACAGAGTTGAAAGATTTGGCAGACGTACAGGATTTTGAGAAAGAGGGAGAAATTGGAGAAATATATGGTTTTGAACTTGATTCCTATGGCATGTACAAAAGGAAAGTAATTGTTGACATGAAAGATGGTGAAAAACAGATTCCTAAACTTGGTCAGCTTCGTGATGTTACTGTACCTACTCCACCTGTAAATAATACGCCTTACAACTTAATACATGTGGGTAGTAAGTGGGTTGTTTCACCTGTACCGGCACCACCACCCACAATTGACTGGGACATAAAGATTGAATTTATTAGTCCTTATGTATACACTGATGATGAAGGCGCCTTAGTGTTTAGGAAGGTTGTTAATTCTGGGCCACTTATTGTAAGCCTTGTTCCAAGTTTTGCCCTAGACAACAATAGCAGAGAAAAACTGAAAGTTGAAAATTATGAGAAACGGAGATATCTTCTTACAACTAGAAAGGGTAGATCAGATACTTCTGTTGTGTTTATGCCAGCAAGCTTAGTCGTGGCTAGAGAAGCGACAATAGTATTTGAAATTATCATGAAATCTGTTGCTACTGCTAAAGAGGCTCAAATTGCACAAGGAATTAAACTTACATGGGATGAAACAGTATCAGAATCATCAAAGGTCTTTATTGCTATTACAAAAAATAATGATGTTATTAATGTTTCGAGCAGTATTCCAGCTGTCAAGGTGGTGGTTGACAAAACAACTTTTGTTCGTCTAACTTACATAAACCTTGAACACATTGATCTTGTTGCATTTTATTATGCCAGCAAATTGTATACTTTTGAAGAGTTGCAAAATGTAATTGCTGATTAAAAAAATATTTGTCATAAAAAATGGTGAACTTGTATCCACAAATACCACCTGAGCCTATTGAGCGTGATAAAACATTAAAGGCAGATTCATTTCGTTTAATGAATATTACAGAAGCGTTGAAGTATTTGGAAGAAGAACAAGCAAAATACTCGAGGTGTAAACGCCGTTACAATACGGTTTTCAATTCTGTACACAACACATCAATGGCCATGGGGGTGGTTTCAGCCGGATTATCTGTAGGAGGTATAACTCTTTTTGCAACGGGGGTGGGAAGTGTTATAGGAATTGCTGTTGAAGGTATTGGTCTTGTCACAAGTCTAGCATGCTTTGGTATGGAAGCCATTAACAAAAGATTTTATATGAAGTTGCAGAAGCATGAAGCATTAAGTACGCTCGCAGCAGCTAAGCTGACGAGTATAAAACTTATTATTAGTAAGGCTTTGGAAAATAATGAAATTGATGACGAAGAATTTAAGCGAGTCCAGGATGATTTGGCTAACTATAAACAACAAAAATTTGAAATACAGAATAAGATGCGTAGTCAGGCTGTAAATGTTGAAGAGCTAAAGAAATCTTTTTTAGAACAAGGAAAAAAGATAGGCGTAGAAGAAACTATGAAAAAAGTTCGAGAACTTACAAGCAAGTAACGATAGGTTTTGGTAATCCATTATTTTTGTCATACACTTCGCAAAGAGATGTCATGCCTGCTCATTTGACGCCATCAGCTCCACCACCAGATTATTACTAAAAAAAAGTTTTCTTGTTGTCCTTGTAACTTGAGAAATCTGTCCGAGTGTCTTATGACTTGGGTTAAGAACTTATGATAACTAACGTCAAAGTTACTTGTAAGTTGTAGGTAACTTTGAAATTAGTTATCAAGTAAGATCACATTATTCTAGACAGTTACATGAACAGTAACTTCATAAGTTATTCACAGGCAAAGTTTTTTTTATTTTATTATAAAATGAACCAAGACGAATTACTTCTTCTTAATGATATCAATGCGGTAGAGAACAAAGACTTAGACTCGAAAAAACAACGCATTCTTTCTGTTATTGTCTCAGGCAAATCAAAGACTTATCTCGGAAAACAATACATGGTAGAAGACATAGAGTCTCTCACCGCTGAGGAACTATTAAAACTTCATGCTAAATATGAAAACCATATTGCTTCACTAATGACACGCGATTTAAGCAGGTCTCTTATTTACCTATACACAAAAGCTGTTAATCACTTCATACCAATAGACACTGACAGCCTTTCTCAAGATCTCGAAAGCAACCCTATAGTTTCTAGTTCGATTGGCAAATTAGCATGTACCATGTTTTACAAGTTTGGCAATTACCTTGCACCTGCCGTAACTTTGATGGTAACTAGTAGTTATATCGATTTTTCAAAAATAAATTTTACTGCAGAAGAAAAAGAAGTATCAAATGGACGAGACGACTCCAGTTTTGACGCAGGTTCAAACTGTGACGAAGACTAAAAGTCCAGGCCGTGTTGATGCTGGAAAAAGACTGGCTGAATGGAACAGGCAAAAAAAATTACAGATTCAAAAAGAACAAAATAATATAACTGATCCACCATCAACAGCACCAGAGCCGTCACTCCCTAATCAAAGTGAGAGACAAACAACTAAGTCTGACCCTCAAACAACAAAATATATAGTTGCTGGATTTGTTGTCGGATTCTGTTACGTAGGTTACCAATTATACAAAAAATACAAACCACAGACTCAAACAGTGTCCAAAAAATCAAGCACTCCAAAAATAAAAGAAGAAGTCTCCACATTACCAACAGTGTCAAAACCTTTGGACTCATTTTACATGCAGTAAATAAATTAATTATTTTAATTTTTGTGGTATAAGAAAATGAACGACGCAAATAATAATATCATGAACCTCGTCTATCACTCTGCCGTAATAAGCGGATTAGCAGTAGCTTATTCTATGCTGGGAAAAAGTCTACTCAAAATGAAATCAGCAGACCTCAGTAGACTCGATTTCGAAGACAGCGCTAAGCTAATTGCAGTTGTTACAGCGTCAATTGCGACAAAAAATTTTCTTGTCAAGCAGGGAATTATTCCTGAAAATGTTTCTATGTAAATAAAAATATTATGGCGACGATAGCTATTATGATAGGAGGTGCTATGGTTAATGCTCTGGCATTTAGTGGCTCTAATTATCTCTTTTCAAAAATGGGTAGAGAAGAATCTGCAGAAGAATTAAAACGTCATAATAAAGCATCTGAAAAACTTGCTCAAGCCCAGCAAGATTATGAAAAGAATAGAATTGAGAAACTTGATTTCATCAATGAAAAACTCAGGCTTGAAGGTCACGCACAGCATACGTTTTCAAATACAGACGAAGCAATCCGTGAGTATTTTTTAGTCACGGGTGAAGATATGTCTATCCCAAAACCAAAACTAAGTGACTATTACAAACCAAGCACACAACAAAGAAACGGGGAGATAATCTTTGTTCTAGTGGGAATGACATTTGTTTATTTTACAGGAGTTTTCATTGCTAGAAAAAATGGCAGCCGAAAATAAACTATCAAAAATATATTACTCTCCATCAGGCTATTGGAAAGGAGCAACAGCTATTCAGAAATTACATGCCGCTGTGGGCGGAGATATAACACTCAATCAAGTCAAGCAATGGTTACAGAGACAGGCAATTTGGCAGATATATTTACCTGCTCCAAGAAAAATAACAAGACCCCATTTTGAAAACACTACCCCAAATGACACACACCAAATGGACCTCCTGTTCTTACCACATGACACAATAAGAAAGAAACGATACAAGTATGCACTGACTGTTGTAGACATTGCTTCAAGGTATAAAGACGCTGAACCCATATCTGACAAAACTGCCAGTACAGTTGCTACAGCATTAACAAAAATATATGGTCGAGGCCCTTTAAGATACCCCAGACTAGTGCAGGTTGATGATGGATCAGAATTCAAAGGTGCAGTTAATCAGTTATTTGCTAAGCATGGCGTACTGGTCAGACGCGGTATTCCAGGTGTGCACAGATCACAGGCAATTGTAGAAAATTTCAATAAACAGTTGTCAGAGAGACTTTTCAGTTACCAGTATTCTAAGGAACTCATGCATGACACCCGTAACACGGAGTGGGTTAAGAGATTACCACATGTGATAAAAGCAATGAACAATGAAGGACACCCTAAGCCTGCTGATGCTATTAAATTGAAAACAATTGCAGAGCCAAAAAAAGGGCCAACCCCACCTCCAGACACAAGTTTATTTACCAAACAGGTGAGATATTTATATCAACCAGGGGAGGCTGAGAACGACGACAGACGCAGGGCGACAGACCCCATCTGGTCAACATCTGTTCATAATATAAAAAAAATAATCCCTGGTCCAGACGCAACAATATATTATCTGTATGAGCCTGCGCCTCAGAGGGCATTTGTCAGAGAAGAATTACAGATTATTCCCCCAGACACCGTTACGCATTTTTAATCATTTCATCAACTAACTCATTGATTAGTTCATCAACCAGTTCGTCAGCTATTTCTTCAGATAACTTGAGCCTGTAATGTCCAGGTGCATAAGCCTTTTCCTTAGTGTGAAACACTCTTTTCATGTCCCCCACTGCAAGTGACTTCTTATGTGTTTGGATCATTTCAATATTGTGTCTATTTGACCTCAGTGACTTGTTTGGATAATCAGGCATCAGTTCTCCATCTAATACTTGCTTGTAATGTTCATGACGTATGTCTTTATTTTTTATTGCTGTTTTCTTGATACCTTTGGCTTTTGACTGACTACCCTTCTGGTGCAGTATAGAATACATTTTTGATCTCAGTCCAACATACTCAACTATAGGCACACCATTTAGTTCATCTTTAAACTTACCAGGCACTTTTTTGTTTTGTGTGTTGAACAGTGGATGGTCTTTAGGGTAATCAGACGTGTCATACATGTGTAGTTCTGTTTTCATGTCTTCATAAAAGTCTTCAGTACATACGTCTATGATCATAGAGTCAGTGTCAGTGTATAGCAGACGACACTCAGGATACTTTGGTTTGAAGTAATCATAATAAAATTCAAGCATCAACAGTTTTGACAATTCAAGAATTGCCATACCAATGAATACTGGCTTGTCTAGTTTGACAATCTTTTTTTTGAGTGACACAGCATACAATGATGAATGAAATTCTTTATACCCTGTGTACTGAGGCTTGCCTGTAAGTTTAATTGCACCTGATTCAGTTGTAACCAGTCTCACATCTTTTCTGTGATGAGGATTTTCCATTGTCTTACCAAAACAAGCATTGTTCATAAGCTTAAAGAAGTCTTTATCAAATGCAGTGTTGCCGTCTCTGGCACGCAATGTGGTGTTCTTCATTATGTAATCTTTCATGAAAGCACTCTGATCAAATTGAATTCCTCTGTGAACTTTTTTTAGTACTAACCCGTGTCTGATGTAAAACTGCAACAAGCGGTAGTGGCAAACGTAATTGAATTTGTCATTTAAATTTGGTACAAGTTTGGTGTCTTCTTTTTTCCCTGTCAAACTCAGTTTCTCAACTGCTAATGGATAATCATTATGGTAATCATGTAGATGGTGTGGGTACTCCAGGTCTACTTCAAAGATCCAACCCTTTTCATCATTTTGACCTCGAGCCATAATATATTTTGTTAATTTTTTTATGCCATACTGTGACAAATCATACAAACAAAAGTTTTTTAATGGTAATAATTCACACATCGCGAATCCGTACAAATTGTTAGCGTCCACGTACGTAATAAATGACCTTGGCTTTGAGGGGTCAAAGTCATCAAGATATTTATTATTTGCCTTGGCATAATTGTTTGCTGCTAGACTAATGCCTCCCCTCAATCCACGTTCCACCATTTCACCCATCGTACGATCAGACAACAGGTCTATAAATATCTTACTGGATTTCAAAAATGCATCCCATGTCATGCCAGGACTAGTGATGTAACAAGCAGGGTCAAGTCTGTAGTGCAACAAACCCTTTTCACGGTAACTTTCAAATACATCTGCTAGCAAGCAAACGTCAGCTTTCAAGTACTGGTCATGGTAGTCACCAATTGTCTGACATCCTAACTTCCCCCATGCATCAAGTGCGTGTTGATATTCAGAGTCAGAAATACCTTTACCAGTTAGTGTAGAATAAAATTTCTCTTTTGGTGGCAGTCTTGTTTCTTCAAAAACTACCCAGTCACTGATGTACTCATATGGATAGACTCCTTTCTTAATCAATTCTGGCTCAAAATATTTACTTGTTATTGGATACTCAGTCAGTCCTTCTGCTAGACTAGCCAACCCTAAAGACAAATGTTGCATGGAGTCATAAAATGCTAATTTATCTAACCTAAAAGTCAAGTATTTTTCAGTTGTCTGGGCAATACAACTAATTTTTTTGTACGACTCGTCTACAGCCTGCATGATAATGTGTGAATCATATCCCTTCAGATTGTGGAAAAAGATTGGTAACTTATATGTCTTAGGATCTGTTTTTAATAACAAGTTACAATTGTTATGTGCAGCGCCTCTGTAACATCCAGTTATGTGATCATGGTCATGAACTTTATCACCCCCCAGAGGCTGTTCACAAATCCAACACATCTCAGCTGTATCAAATTTCAGTTTGTCTTCTTCTGTCATCACCAAAGGCATCTGACATGTTGTGAGATACTGTACTACCTGACTATACAGATGTCTCATTTCTGTTAAAAACAGACATGCTGCATTTTCACCTCTGTAGATAACAGGCTCTGAATGAAGACCGTCTGACCTAACAAAAATGTATCCAAAAGAACACACCACTTGGTCACTCAATTTTATAGTCTTTGGTAATGACTCTGGAATTGGACCTTCATATGGAACGACGAGTGATTCAAAATCTGCGTATACTACAAATGGCAGCTTTTGTTGATTAACATAGTTCTTGAAATACACTTGACTACCAGGCTCTGGATACTTAAGTACAGTTTGTATGTCATCAGCTGACCTACAATGTAGAATGTGTTTATGTGCCACTGCAATAGAGGAGAATCTTTGTAAACATCTTTTACATATTTCCTGTTTGCCATTGTGTTTTGATACATGATTATGAATTAGTCGTGACATACTCCTAATAATTGTGTAGTGAAAGTTATCACCAGAGCTTATTAGTAACATATCAACATGTTTATCTTCTGGCTGCCCATAGGTTGGGGCAATTGGAGATACTCTAATTGGCTGTAACTTATTCTCTGACTCATTTTCCCATACAAACACATTCACAGATATACCAGGATTTAGTTTTTCAAACAAGTCTATGTCCTCTATTTTAACAGGGAACTCAATGCCACTGAAGTTGAGTTCGTTTATAAATTTGGTATAGTTAGATACACGTTCAGGTTTTGTTTTTACAAAATGAAGTTTAGAAAGCACACACCACATGAAACATAAATTATCATTGTTCTGAATATTGACGACAGCCTTTTTTTTTGCAACCTCAGTTGGAAGTGGTATCCATGATTTGCCTAAAATAGGATGATATCTTGACTGCTTTAGTTGTAGTTCATGTACAAGGCCTTCATGCCAGCCAGACCCTTGCATTTCTGCTCTGTCAATTGCTTTATGGAAGTTTGGTAACAATCTTTCTCTAAACACTTTCTCTAGTTCTCTTCTCGAATTAACTGTGTGCTGCCTTGTCGAGATATACATTACAATAACTTTACCAACATCTCTGACAAATTCTATTTTTGCAACAATCTGAATCTTTACACTATCAGAAAGAAGGTTATTTTGTATGACTAAAAAAGATCTTTCTATTGATTCATAGACATTGTAAATATTATATATAGGTAAGTCAGTTGTGTGAAACACGTTTCTTAATCTTTGACGGTTGTCCATCTTTTTTATTTGTCCGACAAAAAAATAAATAGAAAATTATATAATGAAAATGGCACTTTATTGACTAAAATCTATATAATAGACAAAATTAATCACCAACTAATAAGCCACTTCATTGATATGTCTTCTGTGGTATCATTTTCAAGCTTTTGCATGTGTAATATCGTTTTACTGACAGTAATAAATTTAACATTTTTATTTTCTTTTTTTATTTGATAGTATATGTTTAAACACATATTCTTAAACCAGTCAGATTTAGCATCATAAACTAAAAAATTTGCTGTCCTATTATTATAAAGTGGAAAAGTATTAGAATATCCAAGATAAAAACTATATGTCATGTACATCTTCATCGGTGATGGGAGTTCTGAAAAAGGGCGTCTAACTTGTGTTTTTAAGTCACTAATAAGCATAAAATCCCTGAAACTCGATGTAATATCCATGAATTTACCAATAGGCCAATTTTGATCCTCTTGTCCATCCATCATTTTTTATAGACAAACCAAAAAGATAAATTAATTTACTAACCCATACCCTGTGGGCTGATCTGTCTTCAAAATGAGCTTTAGATGCTTAGTTGATTTCAGTTTATTTTTTACATCATCCCGTTCTTGCTTATTTGAAATGACATCGTTCTCTCTGAGACAGTCTTCAAAGCTGTCACGATCCTTACAGTAAAACAAACAGATAAACTTTAACTGTTCTCGAAAATCTTTCAGTACAGCATTATATTTCTGAGTGAGAATCCATACACTTATGTTTGCATGTCTGCCACTGAAGGCAAGTTCTGCTAATATGTTTCTCTTTTTGACAATGTCTTTCTCTGCAGAACAGTCATCGACTATGAACAATGTTGGCTGTCCTTCAAATTGCTTGTAAAAATATAGCAGGTAATCATTCAGTTTTTTCTCAGGGTCGACTAAGTATATGTTGCTGTCAGTCCAAATGAATGAACGGTTGTGATAAGCTTTGTTGTGTTTGATTGTTGGACAAAATATTACAATGTTTTCGAAATGATGAAGGTATCTTGTTTGTAAGAGGTTAAGAACAAATTCAGTCTTCCCACACGAAGTGGCGCCACAAAATAGGCCGCAATGTGAATCGTGCGTCATTAAGTCCATTTTAATACAAAATATAATTTTAATACAAGTAACCGTCTGCAATATGATTAAAACAAAACTTATCTTTTGGTTTACAAGATGTTTCTTAACAAAACACATAAATCCTTCCTAGCAAAACACATCTTGCATTCAACACATCATTTTCAAAATGACTACACAGACGACTGTAAAATCTTTCAGGCCCACAGCACCGAGGCCGTGATCATGACTGGCCCTGAGCGGGTTATGCCTTGGGTGGGACAGAGAAATCTATTGCCTCATGCACAGCAGATGCGAGATTGACGTGCGAGAGGCGTTGACCGAGTTACGGGTAGTAGGCTAGCATGAGGCATAGATTTTCATGCGAAGCCCTGCGACTCAGTGCAGCAGCTCATGAGAATTTATGCCTCATGCGCAGGCCGTGGTTAGTTCGGGTGTAATTATGGACGGCCCTCAGTGACTGACGGGCGGGTTACGCACAGACGCGACTGAGATTGACGTGCGGGAGGCGTTGACTGAGTTATGGGTAAGTAGGCTAGCATGAATGCATGTGTCACAAGTCCTGTTAGGGCTGGCCTGCGCAGAAGTCAACACTAAATACCCTTTAGTCTACTCACAAGAAGGGCCTTATCTTAAAGCTTTCTCTGTTTTCCAACAGGTTGCAAACTCATTTTGGCTCTGTGTCTGTGAAGACTTCATGGTGTTTATACATAGAGTGGGTTTTTTCCCCTGCCCACATTGTGGGTGTGTGAAGCCGCTGGCTATTTGAATATATGAAAAAAACCATAGGGTCTGGTACATATTTAAAAAACTTTTTGAATATCGTGTAGGGTCTGATACATATTTAAAAAAATTATAAATTCATTTATGAATATTGTGTTTGGTCTCGTACATATTGACTCAAGTAGGGTACATAACGAAACAAGTTCGGTGCATATTTTTCAGAACAGGTCCAATCATAACGCGCCTGAACGAAGGTGGCTGTTTACTAGTCTGAGGTTATATATATATTTCCTGGTGCGCACTGTCGATTGTGTGGCCATGTCAATTGATGGTGGACTGTGAAAGTAGGTCAGTTTGTTTAGAAGTGAATCGGCGCATTGTCTATTGTGAAATTGTATGGATGAGTGCGGAGGGTGGTGACGTTTAAGGGGGAAGGGGGGTGGGTGTATTACGCAGTTTGTTTAGCAGTGAATCAGCTCACTGTTAATTGTGTGGCCGTGTCAAGCCGAGAGAGAGAGAGAGAGAGAGAGAGAGAGAGAGAGAGAGACTGAATCAGCGCATTGTTGTGTCGCCGTGTCAATTGACTATTGTTTATTGTATGGTGAAGTGTGGTGGGGGGGGGGGGGGGGTGTATTACGCAGTTTGTTAAGAGGGCATTATGCTGTGAATCAGATACATTCTTTGCACTGAGAATTGGGATAACGGGAGATTGGAAATTCTGAAAAGTAGTCTATGTCATTTACCCTGATTTAAAACTATCGATACGGCATTACTGACATAGGTGTCATTAACGTAATTACGTATGTAATTTACCCTGATTTAGAGTATCGATACGGTATTACTGACATAGGTGTCGCAGGCCTCTCTCTTTTATCTTCTCTCTCTGTGGGCTGGCGATTGGGTGCCTGATAGTCGGGGGCAGGGGATCTAACTGTTTGTCTGTCCAGCGCTGTGATTCCCCTTGGTTTGCATACAATTCTGCCAGCGCTAGCCTCACCTATCTGGTTTGTGAGAGACTTCCTATCATTGCCCGTGTTCTTTGTTAGAGGAGGTGAACGAGGGTTCATCGTCAGTTTTCCCACCCTCTAGGTTGGGGGCCATAATTGCAGGCTGCCCAGCGTGGCGAAACTTGACACCTGTGAAAAGCATAGATCTTGATGTGCATCGAATCAGTGTTTCCCATTACCGCATTTACATGTGTGGTCATATCTAGGAAGAGGTCACGTTGTGGTCTGTGTAAAGCTGTTCCCACAAGTCCAGCAGCCAGTCAAGTGGGGAGACATGCCAGAAGCCTAGAACCTCATTATACACTGTCTCCTATCCTCTTTATGTGCATACATGTATGTATGCGTTCTTCATTTGGGGAAGGTTTGTGGGTGTTGAGTGTGTGGACGCCCTCCCAGCTGTCGCTTCAGGCATGTGTGATACACCCAATGGAGCGTGATCCAGCCAAGGCCAGTGACAAATTATTTTGCGGTTTACCGCCATCCGTGGTGGTTCCGATTTTGGGGGGTGGGGGGGTGGGGGGGCTGGGCGGGGGGTGGGGGGAGGTGGGGGGGGGGGTCCAAGGTACTACCTGTGATATATCCGATATATTTGGGATCGCGATATAACGATTCGCGATATATCATCGAGTCAGAGCTGTATGTAGTCTCAAACTCTGATGCACATTGACCACTTTTCAAGAATTGGATGACCTCCAGTGACCTTGATCATTGCAAAATCTTATCAAAGGTTGCCTTGGACGCATAATGCTGTGTTTCATTATAAAGCATTCATGATAGGCTTCCAAATCAGTGTAAAAATCTTGAGGAAAACATATTTCATTATATATATATTAACCTTGTGTGACCTTGATCTTTGGATAAGTTATATAAACACTCATGCGCATATAGCTCTTTTTATATACTTTAATAGGGCCAAATTTTAAGTTAGAGTCTAGGAGATATTAGCTTTTGAAGACTGAAACCCAACACTCAAGCTAAAAGGACATCAGTAGATTTTCACAATTTGGCGTTTTTAATGGCCTGCGTAGTACAAACCCAGAAAAAATTTGGCACAATCTACACAGTGGTCGGAGTGTGTGTACCTAGTTTGAACTCTGTGCAGCTTATAGTCCGAGTCATACAGGAGCCTAAAGTTGCCATTTTCCCCAATCTGACAATATTGGGTCAAAACACGGACATTTTAAATGGCACGTTTTATGCCATATCTCAAGAACAGTTTATCGGATCAGCATAATTCTTTTTGTGTTTTGCTTCATCCAGCAGCAGCTACATGCAACCAATGTAAATTGATACAAAATTTTGGTTGCCGATACCCATTAAAATTATAATTTCTTCTTATCACCTGTGACCCTTGCCTTTCTGAGGGCTCACCCAAATTAGCATGCGTACGGAGGACTTAAGTACTATCAGGTATCGCTGGAATAAGTTTGAGTTGTAAATAGTATTCGAGATTTAAAAAATTTGGTCAAATATAGCTATTTGTGACCTCTTTCCTGATCTCTTGTGGCCCTTGACCTTTGCGAGGGATCATCCATATTAATATGCATAGAAAGGTCTTACCATGAGGTATCTCTGTACCAAGTTTGGGTCTGAAGTTATGAACAGTATATGAGGAAAAACATCTTTTGTCAAAATATGGCTATTTTTTTAAAACCTATTTTCTGACCTTTCCAAGGGGTTATCCAAATTAGTATGCATAGAAAGGTCTTACCATCAGGTGTCTTTGTAGCAAGTTGGCGTTTGAAGTTGTGAATAGTATTTGAAAAACAAGAATGGCAAAGCCCTCAAGGCTCACATGCATCCAATCCACGTAATTAATGACCTTGTGACCTCGACTAAGTGTTCTAACATAACATAAGGAAAGGGTTGGCAATTGTACTCGCAAAATACACGTTTTCTCAAAATTTACACATTTTTTACAGACACATACAGATTTTGGTCATGGTGCAAAG
The DNA here is from genome assembly GCA_036245525.1 of Semisulcospira habei. Classification (NCBI taxonomy): domain Eukaryota; kingdom Metazoa; phylum Mollusca; class Gastropoda; family Semisulcospiridae; genus Semisulcospira; species Semisulcospira habei. The sequence goes on along the minus strand of BTPG01000008.1, from coordinate 174,890,061 downwards.
AATGCACTTGGTACTCTCTAATCTCTTTCTCACACACACCCACACATGGAGGATTGAGGACTTAATGCAAATATAGTACTCACATGGTCGCTGCAGTATGTCATGGGCATGTCCTGTGCTGGAACTGGGATGATAAACTTTTGTGCTAACAGTAGGGTATGATCTTCTGACTTTTCGCATGGCTGGTAACAAATAACCTACAAAGTAAAAGCACCGACATTTAAGAAAAACAAATTTGCATGGATGCTAACAAATAACCTATGCCACACAAACCTGAGCACTCCACAGTTTACACAAGCACCCATTAAATCAGAATTTGAAAGTGCAAAGAGGCGGTCCCCCACCCCCTTTAATCACTTTAATGTAAACAAGGTTGTGTTTGTGACCCCATGGAACGTAATCTGACATGAATCCTTTACATTTGTAAAAAGTAAATTTCCTCCACACACTATGCAATTTTTACATACAGAACTGACATCAATTAGTGTGACCATGTGGTCCCAGTCTTACCTTTAGGCTTTGCTGTATTCCTTGGTTTCTTTGTTGCGTGTTTACTTGTTACAGCAGCTGCTGCTTTCACTAGCTTTCTGTACTCTTGGTCCTTTATGAACAGAATGCATACATATTAAAACAAGAATGGTAGTCTTTATGGCTCATGGGTCTGACTGATCCACATAACTGATCTGAACTTTGTGACTCTGACCTTTCCTGCAGATCACTGAAATGAGGAAATGTTCAACTGTCATAAGGGTTAGCATTTGTATCTATGAAATCTATGTTTTCTCAAAACATCTGAATTTATGACATATAACTCTTATATGAGACACCCAATTTAAATATCCTCGAAGGCTCTCTTGGACACCTCTTGAAGAGGAGATTTTCTTGTACACATACATACACACACACTGCACTTCGTGCCAAAAGTTAGTTCTGCAGTGAGGTTTGTGTAACTAGACATGACGTAAGTTTTATCTCTTATTATCTGGTTACTTCAGCTGTCAGAGGTTAGGCCTGCCCGCCTATGCTGTCATGGGCATACTATTGAATTTGCTCCACCACAACCCATCATAACAACTCCCTTCTGTAAATAGAAAGGACTTTAAAAAGTATAAGCTTCTAAGAGTCTTAAGGTGAAAGCACTGAGACACATTGTAATTTCAAATCCATGAAAAAGCTTTAGGAATGACTTTGTGAAGTTCCTTAGGGTCCCCCAGATGTTTAATAGACACAATGCCCTTACAAATGGCTTGCAAAAACCTTACAAAAACTTTCAGTCATAGAACATAGCTGGTACTTCACAGGGTACACATTCCAAACTCCCTCACACCTAGATATGATAGAAATTGAAACAAAGGGACCAATTCTGAAATGCGGAGAGCCTGGGTTTTCTAAAAATATACAGAGCCACTTTCCTTATATATAAAAAGCCTCGCAAAAATGTCTGAGATCGTTGCTGACATGTTTACTGAATATGTTGCCAACATGTTTACAACAGCTTGGCCAGCACCGGGGATATATCGCTGATGTTTCTTCAAAGAATTAACGTCACATATCTTTGTAACAAGTTTGGATTTGGGTTTGAAGTTGAAAATAGTATTTTAGAAATAAGAATGGCAATGCCCTTATGGCTCACATGTATGAGTAATCCAAAACTCTGATGAAACAAAAATTCTATCAAAAACTGGAATTGTTCACATATCTGTCAACCTCTTGTGACCCTTGACCTTTTCATGGGGTCATCCACATTAGTTTGCACTGAAAGGTGTTACCAGTAGGTAGCTCAGTACCAAGTTTGGGTTTGAAGTTCAAAATAGTATTTTAGAAAAAAACAGCTTTTGTAAAAATGTCCGTTTTGGACCTATTTCTGGACCTCTTGTGACCCTTGACCTTTCCGAGGGGTCATCCCAATGAGTATGCATAGAAAGGTCTTACCATCAGCTATCTCTGTACCAAGTTTACGTTTGAAGTTGACTATAGTATTTGAGAACAAGATGGGATGAACCATAACCTTCTATATGAGAGCTGTCCTCGTCAAGGGTCTCTACCTTTTGTCTTTGACCCGATTCTGATGTTGAAATATCTCCTACTGAATAAGATGAGGATTTCATCCCAAAGTCTACTGTATTATTTGGAGCTCACATGCATTTTTCTTGTAGGAACATTCACAGTTGTTCATATTTTTAAGCTCATTTCCCTCCTAAGCCAACCTCTGATCAAGACATGCTGGCACACACAAATAAAGACGGACACATGGCGCTTCCCACCATTAGTATGCTCTCTGGGCTGAAGTAACGACAGGAATTCTGAAGAAAAATAGCACGAGCAACAAAATGACGTCTCTATAAGCTTGACGTCATGGCATCGCTAGCCTCATGACACCATGTACACAATGACAAAATTGATGTTTCAAGTCACTCATCTTCCAGGGCTGACTGTTTGATGGGAGTATATGGTGGATCCAAAACTTGAAAAAATGAATTATTTATTATTCCAACAAAGAAGGCAAAGCCCTTATGGCTCACATGTATGACCGATCCGCATGTGTGACAATAAGTAAAGGGATGGCTTCTGCACCCAAAAAATCCATGTTTTCTCAAAATTTAATCAGCTTAACAACCCCGTGACACTTTACCTTTGCAATCAGTCGACTAATTTAGTATACATTGGAATTAGTATACATAGGAAGGTCTTATCATCAGCTACCTTTGTGCCAAATTTGATTGAAAAGTTTGCAAAAATGTTGATAATAACCACAATTCTATCAAAAATTGGCATTTTATGCACATTTGTCGACCTCTTGTGACCCTTGACCTTTTCCGAGGGGTCATCCAAATTAGTATGCATAGATAGGTCTTACCAAGTTTGGGTGTGAAGTTGTGAATACTAATTGAGGAAAAATATTTCTTGTCAAAATATGGCTATTTCTGACCTATTTCCTGAGCTCTTGTGAGCCTTAATCTTTCCGAGGGATTAACCAAATTAGTATACATAGAAAGGTCTTACCATCAGGTATCTTTGCACCATGTTTGGGTTTGAAGTTGTGAATAGTATTTGAGAAAAAATAAATTATGTCAAAATATAGCTATTTTTCATATATTTTCTGATCCCCTGTGACTTTGACCTTTGTGAGGTCACTGAAATTGGTATGTTTACAAAGGTTTTGCTACAAAGTATCCTTGGCAAAGTTTGAAGACTGTGGCTTGAATACTGTCCGAGAAAATGCCAACGTTAAAGATTTTATCACGGACAACAGCAGACCGACGACGGACAGATGACCACTGGCCCAGAACATAGACTCACTTTTGCTTCGCAGGTGAGCCAAAAATTGAAGAGGTACAAAGCTGGCTAACGAACTCATCCAATGTCTTTCTCCAAACTAGATATACCAAAATTGTTTAGTTAATATGACCAAAATTACGGACTCTAAATCTGGGTCAACCGACTTTCTATAAACGGTCTTTTATGTATCCAAGGAGACATCCCATTACAATATGCTCGGAGGCTCTCTTAGCCACCGATTGAAGAAAGTATTTTGCCAAGTTTCAAGTTTGTGCGTACAGAAGTATCGGAGATTTTTGTGTTTACATACATATGCACACACACACGGCGCATCGCGCCAAATGTACGTTCAGCAGCGAGGTTGGTGTATCTAAACATGATGTAATTTTTTTCTTGTTACTTCAGTTGTCAGAAGATTAGGCCTGCCCGCCTTTGACATCATAGACATGCTATTAAATACGCCCCATCGCGACCCATCCTAAAAAGTCCCTTTTATAAATAGAAGGGACTTAAAAAACAATTTTGTGAATGGCAATTTTTAACCTATTTCTGGACCCTGATCTTTGAAAGAGGTCACTGAAATTGGTATTTTTAGAAAGGTCTTGCCACACAGTACCATTGGGCCAAGTTTGAAGACTGTGGTGTGAAAAGTCTCAAAGAAAAATGCCAACATTCAATTTTAACAATCATGGATGCTGAACGGACAATCACAGACGCACTTTTGCCATCACACGTGAGCCAAAATATTAATGTGGTCATAATATGGCTATTTTTTTTTTTAACCTCTTTCTAGAACTCTTGTGACCCTTGACCTTTCCATGGAGTCATCCAAATTAGTATGCTTAGAAGGTCTTACCATCAGATGTATCAGTACCAAGTATGGGTTTGAAGTTGAAAACAGAATCTGATTAAGAAAAGAGGCTATTTGGCTCACATGCGAAGCAAAAGTATGTTCTGGGCCATTGGTCGTCTGTCCGTCCAACACCGTCCATGGTAAACTTTAATGTTGGCATTTTCTCAGAGACTATTCAAGCCACAGTCTTCAAACTTGGTCCAAGGATACTTTGTGGCCAGACCTATCTAAACATAATTTGAGTGATTTGTCAGAAAGGTAAGGTAATATTTTGACATTTAATTTTTCTCAAATGCTATTCACAACTTCAAACCCAAACTTGGTACAAAGATACCTGATAGTAAGACCTTTGTGAGAGGTCAATGAAATTGGTATGTTTTGAAAGCTCTTGCCAGAAAGTATCCTTGGGCCAAGTTTGAAGACTGTAGCTTGAATAGTCTCCGAGAAAATGCCAACATTAAAGTTTACCACGGATGATGGTGGACGGACGACTGACGGACAACGGATGGATGACCACTGGCCCAGAACATACTCACTTTTGCTTCGCACATGAGCCAAAAATTGTTTTTTGGGGAATTATTTGTGGACGCTGGCTGTGGATATTCTCTTTTACTATTCAACGATTCTTCTTTTCTTGTACAGTGTATTTCACACTTAACTTCAGGATAAATGAATGGACCTAATGTGTTGTGCTTGGCGCCTATAGGGTCATCAGGTCTAGTGTGTTCATAAGGCTATAGCTAAATATCATCTTTGTCACTGCTGACCTGCGCCCATCACAGTACCTCACCCACTCACAGGGACTCATGTAAATCAGTACCTCTTGCTGTGCTATATAATCCTCATTGCACCCTCAGTCTGAGGCAGCCATCTGGCCATAAGCTGCCGACGGCTGGTCAATCCGAACTGTGGAAAAGTATCCAATCACTGCATATCTGGGGCCCAACACAGTCCATAAGCCAGCCATAGAGTTTTATGTGCCCCTTGAGTCAAAGGGGCTCAAGTAAAAGCAATAACTCTTTCTGTGCATCCTCATACGTAGCAGTCATCAAGGTTTAAGTCTACGTTTGTGGATATGCCCAGTGATGCAATAATCCATCCTCATACCTAGCAGTCATCAAGGTTTAAGTCTACGTTTGTTGATATGCCCACTGATGCAATAATCCAATCAGAAAGCGAGAAATCAACTGCGCTGTGAGCGTCTCCCCCGCCGGGGTAAGCAGTCAGCTGCCGAGTGTCAACCTGTTGATCGGATCACTGCCCATGATAGAGTCATTTTAGTGTGGTGATAGACTTGCCACAGGTGAGTGCTAATCCCCTAATCCCGTCACACATCACTCTTAGCACAGTGGGTTGCGCGTCTCACTCAGATTGCGTAGCTTTGCCTTTTGAGGTAGTGTCCATGGACATGCACCAGTACCCATCAGAGCCACATTGTAGTCAACGCGTGTCACCATAGGAGGGGGTGTGTAAAGTGTTCTGATTCTGAACACTAACTAACCTCTAAGCAATCGGCAGCCAGTGTGAGCGATATACATCATGGGAGATCATGACTGCTTACATGATCTGCACCTGTGTTTGGGTTACAGAGCCTCTGGATCTGCCCTTAATACAAGGACTAGAAGAGAATGCTCTTCCAATATCCTACTACTAAGTGTATCTGCTGTCAAACATCCCGCAGAAAACTGAGGAAGCAGAGTTAGAGAACATTACACACAGGCACAACACACACATCATTAGTCCCTCAACATAGATTATAGAAGGAATAGTTGATGCCGACAGTGACCTAAATAGCCTGCTGGCAGCGGGGAGTGACTGCATATCACAGCAGCAGGTGCCTGGCCAAACTAATGTGTAGGCCTGGAAATAGGGCTAACTGCACTGCTGTGTCTATGATGCAAGTGACGTGTTCAGTTTTATATTACGATATGTCCTATGTTATTTGTGTTACTGTGAAATTGTGTTTATTGCCTTTATGCTTAGACCACAATAGTTACTAAGGCATACGGTGTGTGTGTGTGTGTGTGTGTGTGTGTGTGTGTGTGTGTGTGTGTGTGTGTGTGTGTTTGTATGTGCATGTGAGTAGCTTAATTATATTTTGATGTGTTTAATGTTCTTCCTTTTGTGTTGCGCGGCACCGCAACGATTTCCTAATGTATTGTTACATATGGCAATAAAGTTCTATCATCATCATCATCCTGAGCTTTGCCCCATATCATATTTGTCATATTTGCTCACTTCACTCATCATCAGAAGTCTTGCTGGGACATCCTCGCACAGACTGTACCAGCAAGAATATGATGGAGCAAGGTTGCCAATTCACTCTGCTCCACAGCTATGGAATGCCCTGCCTGACATCCAAACAAGACTTAGCAACATATATTTGCATTTCTTCACTTTGTTATGGTTTGTTTCCATCTTTCTTTTCAAACCTCTCCCGAAGCGCTTTCAGCAGACTTGCTATGACTGAAAACAACAGCTATGCAAATGCTGTAAATCAAATTATCATAAATTATTATATCATGCAAAAAAAACAACATACGCAAACATACACTTTTATTTCGAACATCTGATAGCTGCAAATAGATTGGCACACCTGCATCTCTTTGCAGAATTTCAAAAGCTGGCAGGAAATTGTCATAATTTGAAGAATCGGTGACCTTTTGATGTGCAAAATTGTTAGCAATACAGCGAGACTTACTTGTAAGGTGAAGCTGATTGCAAATTCTTATGAATTTGTTGTAAACCGGAACTAGTGCACTTGTGGAACGCGCGCTGCCTATCCCTTCAGTATTGAAAGACAGCTCATTACCACTGATGGAACCCCGGAACAAGTGCACCTTACACGAAGTGAAAGGTTAGTTAGTTAGTTATTTGGGTTTAACGCCGAGCAGGCGACTAAGGCCATCTCACGGTGGGATGGGTAAAAATCTGGTCAGCCAGACTAAAAGCAAGGTCTTAAGACAAGATGTAAATATAGATTAAAAATCTCAGGCTAAAATGTCGCACATGTCTTTAAAAGAAACGTCTACAGACTCTCAAAAAGGGCAAATAAAAAAGATTCACATAGTCTATGAATGCTCAGATCTTGTTAAAAATATTGCATGCTCGCAAGAAATTGAAGATTTTGTCCGGGGGAACATCCCGGAACAAAACCTTCAAGGAGTCTGCTGTGAAGTGTTTATATCTGGTGTCAATTACGTCAGCACAATACAGCAAAAAGTGTCAAACAGAAAACTGCTCATCACAGGCAAAACACCATGGATGCTCATCCTGTTTAAGTAAGTAAGAGTGCGTAACATACGTGTGCCCGATGTGGAGCCGAGCAAGGACAGTCTCCTCATGGCGGCTGCCGCAGCGGAAAGGTAGACTGTCGGACAACGTAGGAAGAGCTTCATGAAGCTTGTTCCCTTCCTCTTTGTCCCACTCGGACTGCCACTCGCAGCCTATGTACGCACTAATCACTGGTTTAAAATCACTCAAAACAGTCTGTGTGTCAGGGACAGGGTCACTGCGGGCACTGTTGGCAGCAGAATCTGCGATTCTGTTGCCTTCGATGCCCACATGGCCTGGGACCCAAATAAAAATGATGTCATAATATTCCTTCATCAAGTCTGCGTAGAGCTGCACCAGCAGTGGGTGGTCTGTTCCTGCGCCCTGAAGGGCCTGCAGGGCAGAAAGAGTCAGACAGAATCAGGAAGTTCCGTTCCCGAGACTGATAGGCATGCTTGAGTGCCAGCAGAATTGCCTGCAGTTCTGCACTAAATACAGAGGAATGGTCAGGTAGGCGGAGCTTAAATGGGCGTTTAGGATGGCGAGAGGACACTGCAGCCGCAGCCACTCTCCCATCCTCAGACTTGGACCCATCCGTATAAAGATGACAATAGCCAGGAAAAATTGAAAGGAGTTCATTGAGGCTCTGTTGGTATATGGCTGGTGGAGTACAATCCTTCTTGTGGGCGGTCAAGTCCAGCAAGATGTCAGGAACTGGTAGTAGCCAGGGTGGAGTGACGTGTTGCAGAGATTCCGAAACTTTGTCCAGGTCCACTCCGGCCATCTGCAGATGAGGTCGGACACGGAAGGAAAGTGGACGGACAGCTCCCGGATGGGCATCGTAAATCTCTGCAAACGACGGGTTAAAAACACAATCATAGGCAGGATTGTCTGGATGGGCCTTCAGCTTCAGAACGTAGCTGAGCATGAGGCGGATGCGGCGGAGCCTGAGAGAAGGCTCCCCTGCCTCGGCATACAGACTAGGAACTGGAGATGTCCTGAAGGCCCCAGACATATGCGCAGACCTTGATGGTGAATTGTGTTCAGACGCTGTAGAACAGACTTGGAAGCCGAGCCATAGACCACAGAGCCGTAATCCAGTTTGGACCGAACAAGGGCCCGGTACAGTCGAAGTAAGACAATGCGGTCTGCACCCCAGTCAGTACGACCAACGACATGAAGAATGTCGAGGGCCTACCGACAAGAGGTTCTAAGGTAGTTAACATGGTTGCTGAAGGTCAATCTTTTGTCAAAGATGACCCCCAGAAACTTTGCCTCTTCGGCCACCTGAATTGGCACTCCAGCAATGCTCAGGGTAGGTTTTGGAAAAAATTTCGTCTGGTTAGTAAAATGCACACAGACTGTCTTGGAGGGTGAGAACCCGAATCCGTTGAGAGACACCCACCCCTGGATGCGATCAACGCACAGCTGCAAGCGCCTCTCAAGGGACGCAAGTCCTCGACCTCGTGCACACAAAGCAAAGTCGTCCACAAACAAAGAGCATTCAGAATCATCCTTGACAATGTTATTTATTTTAATGCTAAATAAAACAGGAGATAGAATGCTGCCCTGCGGGACACCCATCTCCTGTTCAAAGGAGTCGGAGAGGGTGGAACCCACACGGACATGGAACGACCTGTTAGACAAAAAATTGTGAATAAAAACAGGCAGGTGCCCTTTAAAACCCATGTCCGACAAATCAGACATTATACCATACTTCCAGGTAGTGTCATATGCCTTTTCAAGATCAAAGAAAATTGCATAGACATGCTGCTTGTTGACAAAAGCATCTCGGATAAAAGACTCAACACGGACTAGATGGTCAGTTGTACTACGGAAGCGCCGGAAACCGCACTGGAGGTGTGTGATGAGACCACGTGACTCAAGATGCCACACCAGTCGGGCATTGACCAGGTGTTCCATAGTCTTACATAAACATGATGTCAAAGCTATTGGCCGGTAGTTGCCCGGGTCGGAAGGATCCTTACCCGGCTTGGGGATTGGCACAACCACAGCCCGGCGCCAAGATAGCGGAAAACGACCGGTTATCCAGATATGGTTAAAGGCCTTGAGAAGGACAAGGAGTGAATCCTCAGGCAGATGAGTTAGGAGCTGATAATGGATGGTATCTAATCCAGCAGCAGAGTCAGTACATTTCTGCATGGCTTGCTGCAATTCTGAAAACGTAAAGGGGGCATTATAGTCTTCCGAGTTATCTGATATAAAATCACAAGCACAAGATTCTCGCTTCTCCTTCTCTCTCTGGAAGAAAGGTGAATAATGCTCTGTTGAAGAATTATGGGCAATGGTGGAGGCAAGCAAATTGGCCACAGCCTTTTTATCTGTGACCAAACTGGCACCATCTCTAAGATGGCCAACAGAAGCCGAGCCACCCCTGCCCTTAATTCTTCGAACAGCCTTCCAAACTTTTTGGGACGGAGTCCTAGAAGATAAAGATGAGACGAAGCATTTCCAGGAAGCACAGTGTTCGCGTTTAAAAATGTAACGGGCTTTCGCCCGCTGTCTTTTAAATGTTAAAATATTTGCTTGCGACGGATTATGAAAAGCACGTCGCTGAGCAGATTTGCGTATTTTTTGGGCCTTGCGGCATTCTTCATTGAACCATGGTACTCTCGGCTTCCGAGGGACTGATACAGAAGTTCTAGGGATGGTTTCACCTGCTACGTCCAACAAAATCAAAGTAAAACAAGAAACAGGTTCTTCAGCTGACATGACCACCTCTTCTGTAAGACGAGACTGACAGAGGGAGGCGAACGGAGGCCAGTTAGCTTTCTTGAGATTCCAGCGCCCCAACGGCGAATCCTCCTCACAGCTGACCAATGACAGAACTACTGGGAAGTGGTCACTACCACACAGGTCGCCGTGAACCTTCCAGTCAAAGTCCAGCATGAGAGAAGGATCACACACAGTGAGGTCTAGAACATAACTAGATCCTGAACCCGAGTTAGAGTATGTAGGTGAGCCATCGTTAAAGACACATAGGTTAAGTTGAGAAAAAACATCTTCTAACATCTGACCTCTGCCATCATAGTGGTCACTGCCCCAAAGGTGAGCGTGACCGTTAAAATCCCCCATGAGAATAAAGGGAGGGGGCAGTTGATCTACCAAGTTAAAAATATCCTTGCTACTGACCCGCAGTGATGGTGGCAGGTAAACACTGCATATGGTTATGGTCTTCTTCAAGGTAACCCGAGCTGCGACAGCCTGAAGACAGGTGTCGATGCTGACGGGGCTATATAAAATTTGGCTACTAATGAGAAGAGCCGCTCCACCCGAGCGCCTCTCCGAATCAGAGCCTTTATGTATAACATTAAAACCATTAAAGGATACATGGTCAGAAGTCTTCAGGTAAGTCTCCTGAAGAGATATGACTGAGGGGTTATAGAACTTGACTAAAAGATGTAATTCCTCAAAGTTAGCTTGAAAACCAGGACAATTCCACTTAAAAATAGAGTACATGATTATGTCTTATCTGGGGGTGAAGAGTTTTTCCCCCCTTTTTCCTTTGCCTTGGAAGGAGTTGAAGAAACAGAGGGGGGCTGGCTCCCAGGCCTCCTCTAGTTCTTCGGAGATGAAGGGGGTGGAGCTGCCGCAAAATCAGCAATGACAACTTCCACTCCCTCCATCCGCTCCTCCAGTACAGCATATTTGTTTTGAAGGGGGACATCAGTGTTCCCCTTCTGGGCCTGTGCGCACAGCGGTCCCATAGATTTCTTAGACCCCTGGTCCTGGGCAGCGTTCCTGCCGCTAGAGTAAGCGGCCTTAGAAGGCTGACCAGAGCCAGAAGCCTTTGGAGTTGACTGACTAACATGTTTGGGTGGGGGCTGAGGCTTAGGGGCAACAGAAGGCGGCACAACCAGACCGGCAGTGTCCGCCTTCTGCGTTCCCTGGCTCTTCTTCACCACCGGAGGAGGGTTACTCTCCAGGGGCGAGACGAGCCAAGGTTCCGCCCGCAACCAAGAAGTTGGGGTCTGACATGAAAAGTCTTTGGTGGGGCGCTTGGCTGCCACCGCTGCACTGAATGTATATACCGAGGTGTTAGAGGTTGGGGCAGCCGCAGCCGCACCAGAGCCTTCAACCAGTTTTTTGGCATCCAGAAAGGACAGCCCCTTCTCCACACGCACATGCTGAATCTTGCACTCGGATATCCAACGAGGGCATTTCTTATCCGAAGCCATATGCGCCCCCTGGCAATTCACACACAGGGGGGTGGCTGTGCAGGACTCAGCAGAGTGTCCAGGCTTAGTGCAACGGGCGCATGAAGCCTCTGCCTGATGGCAGGTCTTCTGCCCATGGCCATACTTTTGGCACTTAAAGCACCGGAGGGGGAGAGGGACGTACTTTTTCACTCTCAAGGATTAGTAACCTCCCCAGATGGTAGTAGGAGGGGTGGGGGTGCCAAACGTCAGGATGATGGTAGGGAGACGGATCTCCCCACCACCTCGCTTGGAAGCGAAGCGCCTGACGTAAGTCACCCCCTGAGACTTAAGGTTCCGTACAAGTTCATCTTCTGACAGTTCTGCCAAAGCTTGATCTTTGATTACGCCTCTTGACGAATTCATAGTCTTGTGGGGTGTGACCTCCACCGGAGTGTCTCCGATGGAAGAGAGCCTCAGTAGCCCGCTGGAGTGCGCCCGGGTACGGCACTCCACCAGCAAGTCACCAGACCTGAGGCGCTGGGCATCAGGCCTGCCAACACGGCTCCTGAGGGTCTCCCCCACCAGAAAAGGATGCAGCTTAGTAACAGGTTTCTCCTTCACCTTGCTATGGACAATGAGGAAGCGAGGCCATACGGCTTCCTCACAGTCCGAGTCACTGTCATGTTCAATGTTGGTGGCTATGTGCCGCTTCTGTGCAAGTTTTTTTGTTTGTTTTATCCATATTATAATAGTAGAGATATTCATCCCCCGGGGGTCCCCGCCCGCCACCGAGCCCAACAAGGGAAAGTGCAAATGTCGGCGGGTGTCCAGCCGACGCACAATGGAGACTGCCCGAAAGATATACTCAAGGGGGTAAGCCCGATTGAACCGTTTGAGCCACCGCCTTCTATCACACTGTTGAATGCAGGGGAATACTGGCGTAAAGCAGCAGCAGAAGCTATAGCATGGTGCTCCATATATCAACCCGCATGTCAACAGTGGGATAGGGCTCAACGTGACAAGAGCCGATTGACTAGGCCGGTACGACTAGCCTCCCGTTTAGGTAGAAGTCAAGGCCGAAGTGGAGTGTTGGCACCAGTGAGCCACAGCCCAAAGGGAACCTCAGCCACCCCCGACACGGGTCTCCAAGCACGGCAAACACTTGGGATCCAAAGGACCAAAAAGTCACGAGTATTTTTAAGGACCAATCCAACATGGTACAACCTGGGTTAGCACAGCTCCTTAAAAACCGGACCAGTGAAAAGGCTGAACAACATATCTGCTGACATCAAGTCCTAATCCTGGACAAAGATGGCACCCGTCTGCTAGCCCACTCAGTCAGGGACTGAGTGGACTACCCACCCACACCACGTGGAGGCCGGTGCCGGGTAGGCACGAAGTGAAAGGGCAGGATTTTTTACAATGTCTCGTTCATGCTTATTTGGTATTACATCGTTCTCTCTGAGACAGTTTTCAAAGCTGTCATGATCTTTACAGTAAAACAAACAGATAAACTTCAACTGTTCTCGAAAATCTTTCAGTACAGCTTTATATTTTTGAGTGAGAATCCATACACTGACATTTGCGTGTCTGCCACTGAAGGCAAGTTCTGCTAAAGTGTTTCTCTTTTTAACAATGTCTTTTTCTAATAATAATAATAATACATAGTTTTTATATAGCGCCCTTCCCCACGAACAGCAAGCTCGGAGCGCTTTACAGCACAAAAAAAATATTAAAAAGGAGAAAAATTAGAACGCACTCACTCTTTAAATAAACATCTGCTCGCACCATGTAGGCGCATTCCTAACACGAAACACACACACACACACACACACAGATAGCCTATCAACATGGGGAAACAACCAACATTTCCAGGCGGCACATCCAGACTAAGCTAATCTTGATATGCTACCTGGAAATGATGGGTCTTCAAATTTGTTTTGAAGGTCAACAGGGTAGGGGAAAGACGGACATGCAGCAATCGTCAATCGAGCAATCGTCAATTATAAACAAAGTTGGCCGTCTTTCAAATTGCTTGTAAAAGTAATGTAGGTAGTCGTTCAGTTTTTTCCTCAGGGTCGACTAAGTAAATGTTGTTGTCAGTCGAAATGAATAAACGGTTGTGATAAGCTTTGTTGTGTTTGATAGTAGGACGGAATATCACTATGTTTTCAAAATGATGGATGCATCTTGTTTGTAATAGATTAAGTACAAATTCAGTTTTACCACATCCTGTGGCACCACAAAACAAACCACAGTGTGGGTCGAGTGTCATCAAGTTCATTTTAAAATAGAATATAATTTTAATACAAATGTCCACTTAAGTCTGCTTTCTGCAATATTTAGTTGGGCATCATAAATCAGATACAGGTATATGTTTATTGCTCCAGCGGTTTCAACCTTTTTTTGTATTTGAATTGTAACTCCGTCACTGCCGTTTTCCAACAGTATGACCTGACCCATGTATGTAGTCGTCGTCTGTACTATGCAGGTCTAGCCAAAGTGCATATTTATTCGTAAGGTATTGCCCAATTCTTACGTCATACAGATGTAGATCTTTACACGCCATGTTTGCTGGTTTTTCTCGAAGTCTACCACCTGCCAATTTTGTGATTTCATCGTAGTGTTGATAAGGTTGCATTCCTGATGCAAACACTTGATTAGGGTGGCCGTCACGACACGGGTTTTTCGTCTAATTCTGTAGGGGAGTAAGTTTAGAGGGGTGACAGGATTCAGTTAGTCACTGGGTAGCGATAGCGTATGTGTCTAGTATTTTGGCCTTAACACGAGTATTTGCTGCCGTGCGACAGTTTGGATGTTGGCGTACCACACGTGATCGCCCAGTCTGAACGCCATCGGGTGGTTAGTGTTTCACGTGTTTTCATATCACATGATGTAGGGAGCGTTTTTTGGCCAACCTTAAGTTATCCAAATTTTCGTCAGTCGCTTTTCCAACTGCGAACGAGTCGGTCGCTTTACCAGCAAGTCTCCGAGGTGGTTTTCCAGGCGTGGTTCGTTGTCAAACCTCTCCTGAAAAAGTCGAATCTTGACCCCCAACCAGCTAAGGAACTATCGCCAAAGAGAGACAATAGGAGATCCGTAAGGCAATGAATTCAATAAAGCCACATCAGTCATTAAATTACGTCATTTTTAATAATAAAATTTTTGACCCCATTACGCCCCCGTTATTACCCAATCAACCCTTTGATTTTAAAAAAGTGACGAGCATGACTGATGCGGCCTCATTGATCTGATTATCTTACGGATCTCCTATTGTCTCTCTCTATAACTATTGTCTCTGTGAACACCTAATCATTTACCTGTCTAAGTGATTTCAGTGGAACTTTATATGTTACTAATAAGTTACAACTAACTTCTAGGAACCTGCAGAGGTAACCTTTAAGTTAGTTATCATAAGAACTTATTAATTACTTATTATAAGAACTTATTAATTTCTTACTGTAAGTTCTTATAAGTTCTTACAACAACTTGACTTAAGTCACAACTTACTCGGTCAGATTTGTCAAGATACAAGGACAATAAAAAAACTTTTTTTTCTCAATAATACTCTGGTGGTGGTGCTGATGGGGCTAAACAATCAGGCACAAGTGGTGTAAATGACGTGTCATCTCTCTGTGAAGTGTATGACATTATTAAAGGATTACCAAATCTGATTTTTATTTGTTTAAAAGATTGTGTAGCTTTTCTGTGGTTTCCTGAACACCAATCTTTTTCCCCATTTCTAAAAAAGAAACCTTCAGTTCTTCAACATTCACAGGAGATTGACTACGCATTTTATTTTGTATTTCAGACTTCTGTTTTTTGTAATTATTTAAATCATCCTGGACCCGCTTAAATTCATCATCACTAATATTATTATCATTCAATGCCTTACTGATAATAAGTTTCATACTGCTCAGCTTCGCACCCGTCAAAGTACTCAACGCTTCATGTTTCTGTAATTTTGTGTGAAACCTCTTGTTTAAGGCTTCCAAACCAAAACAAGTCAGGCATGTAGCAACGCTAACACCCTCAACTGCAATTCCTATTAAACTTCCAATTCCTGTGGCAAACAGAACAATACCCCCCACAGAACAACCAGCTGAAACGACACCAACAGCCATTGAAGTATTTTGTACAGAATTGAAAACAGTCTTATACCTCCTTTTGCATCTGGAGTACCTCGCCTCTTCACTTTCCAAATATTTAATTGCTTCTGTAATATTATTTAATCTGAATGCGTCTGCCTGTAATGTTTTATCTGATGCAATTGGCATATGTGGATCAAGCGCAAACGACGACACAGTCTCAGGCGCAAGCATCGTCGGTAGTTGTGGACAGAAGTTTACCATATTTTTTTTATTGACAAATATTTTTTATTTAATCAGCAATTACATTTTGCAACTCGTCAAAAGTATACAATTTGCTGGCATAATAAAATGAAACAAGATCAATGTGTTCAAGGTTTATGTAACTTAGACGAACAAAAGTTGTTTTGTCGACAACCACCTTGACAGCCGGAACACTGCTCGAAACATTAATAACATCTACATTTTTTGTAATAGCAATAAAGACCTTTGTTGATTCTGATACTGTTTCATCCCATGTAAGTTTTATTCCCTGTGCAATATTTGCCTCTTTCACAGAAGCTATAGATCTCAAGATAATTTCAAATACTATTGTCGCTTCTCTAGCCACGACTAAGCTTGCTGGCATAAACACAACAGAAGTATCTGATCTTCCCTTTCTAGTTGTAAGAAGATACCGTCGTTTCTCATAATTTTCAACTTTCAGTTTATCTCTGCTATTGTTGTCTGGGGCAAAACTTGGAACAAGGCTTGCAATCAGCGGCCCAGAATTAACAACCTTCCTAAACACTAAGGAGCCTTCGTCATCAGTGTATACATAAGGACTAATAAATTCAATCTTTATGTCCCAGTCAATTGTGGGTGCAGGTGTAGGTGCAGGCGGCACAGATGAAACAACCCACTTGTAGGGCACATTATTTACAAGAGTAGGTGCAACTGGTACAGTAACATCACGCAGCTGACCAAGTTTAGGAATCTGTCTTTCACCATCTTTCATGTCAACAATTACTTTCGCTTGTACATACCAGTTGAATCAAGTTCAAAACCATATATTTCTCCAATTTCCCCTTCCTTCTCAAAATCCTGTACGTCTGCCAAATCTTTTAACTCTGTTACTGGACATGCAACTGGTACGATTCTCGGCTTTGGACCAGTACTCATTTTTTATAAACAAAAATAAAATTATTTAATTTCCAACACAACACTAAAATCATGCATTACAACTGGTTTGTTATCCTGATTAGTTACAGATATACACAGTGACTCAAAGAAACTAGAACCTAATTTCTTAACTGCGCAGGATTGATTGTTGATTGTATATTGCTTAACGTCCCGACAGCAACAAGGCTTTCTCAGGACGTGCCTGCACGGCTTGTGAAAAAAACAAAACAGAATATTGAATGTATGTCGCCAGCCGATTCAATACGTTAAATAAACCTACCACATGGGGCCTAAATAAAGTCAAGACCATTTGGCAACACACGTCCAATATCAAGAGCTACAGGCAGCGCAGACAATAGGGAGAGTTTTAAAAAGGCAAATACAGGTGAATGGACCAAGGGTAGACAGAAACACGTGCCCCAGAATAGAGAGGAAAACCCACCATGTGGGGCTGACCAGGGTGACCCTGGGAACTAAAAAGTACCTAACCCCACCCAAGTCCCCCAGGGCAGACCCGGGTGGGGGTTTAACTGCGCAGGAAATCTAACAACCACACTTTCGCAATAGGGTGCAGTTCCAGTCGGCAAGCATCTCAACAAAGTTGAAGGCTTTCCATTGTAAACATTTTCAGTTGTGTTTAGTTCTTTCAAATAAACATTTAGTACTGTATGTACTGACAAATGAACAGGATATTTTCCAGTTAATTTTCCATCAATCATCTCTATTTTCCAAAGCTTTGTTTTAGCTTCAGTTTCATTTATTAAACCAAGTAATAATAGAAGATCATCTGAAAATGTTATCCTACGCTCAGAAGAAAATTCTAATGTAACAAGTAAGTTAGCTGGATTTAAAGTTGCTTTAATTTTTATTTTACTTTGAAACCAGTTAGCTAATGTACAAAAGTCATAATACCCAGATGTTATTTTATGGTTCTCAATAGGAGAGGATTCATTACTAACAGATACATAATAATTTATATCATCTGTTACATTAAACCATTTTACTGTAAAGAACATTTCATGGATAGCTACAGCCTTGCTACCATCACGATTATCAATCCCATTAGTTAACCACACTGGTTTGCTAGTATCAAGATTTGTTAAGATAATAAACATTTTTATTATCTCATAAAAAAAGAAGGATGGAATTTAAATCACCAACAAGCGTTACTACAAATGCATTTCAATTTAATGTGAATGCCAAATATAATGTTGCACCTACTTATGAACAGAAAATAATTCAACTAAACCAGCTTGATATAGCTGTAAGCGAACAAGATTTATTTCAAGTGAAAGTACCCAACCCCTTTGATCATTACCTAAACCCTCCAATAACAGATGATGCTACTGCAAGAAAGTGGTCCTCAAGTCCACTACAGATGTTTCAAAACCAACTCAACTTTGCAATACTATGTTCAACTACAGGCTGTGGTGTTTCATTTACAGACCACTTGAATCACTCAAACAAACTGATTAGGTCTGTGTATCATTTTCATGTTTATTACCAGCTTAGACGTATACTGTCAGAACTGCATACACCTCTACCCACTGAATCCAGTTTTAACAGGTTTAACAACACCATGGATATGAAAGCATTTGAACGCATATGTAATGAATTTAACATAAGCCTTAAGTATGACTTCACACAAAAACTTGATGATCACAATGGTATGGGTACATTGTATTATGCTATGAGTCACAGACAATACCCACAAGATTACTACCCTGGTTACACTTCATTCTCATCAAAATCACAAGTCTGGATAGGTTCCATTGAGCAAAAACAGTCTAATGCCTGGACAACATTTATTTTAGACAAGAGTGACGGGTTTACTCAAGCAGGAGTCGAGCGCGTAAATGAGTCTATCAGAACATATGTCTGGTGTTTACTAGGAGCACAATCACTAACAAAATCGAATATTTTAAATGGAAGTGGTAAATTTGAAGCACAAAAACAATTTCTTGCTAATCTTGAAGATTCAATTAATTCAGTGGTTGATCTCCCATCAAGCATACAGCGCTACCAAGACGTTCTCAGATATGCGAGATCAAAAGTTGACTTTGTAGTTGGCATCGGGTTATCCATGTTGCCATCTGACCTTCAACTCCAAATGGGTACAATAACAAATTATAATAATGAAATCATTGTTGCAGGTCATGATCAAAAATTAGGACTCAATCAATCTGTAAACTTAGGAGCAACAACCACACATGTTCAGTCATTAAAATCATTACAGACGGTAACACCCCCGGCTCTGGCCCCAACACCGGCACCCATACAACCAGTACAGTCAACCCCTGACACACATGAGTCAGAGAGAACAGCATTGGTAATAGGCCTCACTGGATTAGGGGTTTTACTTCTTTATCTGTTTCATTAAATAACCCACCATCAACCCTCCTACTGTAACCAAAAAGACCCACACATGTTCTGCCATAAACCCAACTACCTTTGCTGCTGTAGTAATAAGCCAACTGACAACTGTGCCTATAATACCAGGCAAAGCGTCCATTGCTTTCAGAGCCAATTTCTTAAGCAAGTCTGATATATGAGACAGTTGTTTCTTTACCCATGACTGTAAATCTTTTGGGTCAGTTGGGGCCGGTGGACCTGGCGGTGCCGGGGTTGGACCCCCACCACCGCTTGCGCCCCCACTACCAGAGACAGCCAACACAACAGTACTGATAATAAATCCAAGAGCAGTAATTAAACTAGCAATTGTGATACCTTGTTCTCTGAAAAGTGTTTTCAATCTCTTAGCCAGAGTAGTGTCTTCGTGAAGTATTTTCTGAATAGTTTCTCTAATCCTGTTGACCTGTGTTTTCAGTTTTTGTCTTCCAATACTAATTGTTTCTAACCTTCCTGATCTTTCTATCTGCAAATCATTTAATCTGTGTTGTATTCTTTCTTTTATTTCTGTGTCAATTAGTTAGTTATTTGGGTTTAACGCCGAGCAGGCGACTAAGGCCATCTCACGGCGGGATGGGTAAAAATCTGGTCAGCCAGACTAAAAGCAAGGTCTTAAGACAAGATGTAAATATAGATTAAAAATCTCAGGCTAAAATGTCGCACATGTCTTTAAAAGAAATGTCTACAGACTCTCAAAAAGGGCAAATAAAAAAGATTCACATAGTCTATGAATGCTCAAATCTTATTAAAAATATTGCATGCTCGCAAGAAATTGAAGATTTTGTCCGGGGGAACATCCCGGAACAAAACCTTCAAGGAGTCTGCTGGTGTCAATTAGGTCAGCACAATACAGCAAAAAGTGTCGAACAGAAAACTGCTCATCACAGGCAAAACACCATGGACGCTCATCCTGTTTAAGTAAGTAAGAGTGCGTAACATACGTGTGCCCGATGTGGAGCCGAGCAAGGACAGTCTCCTCACGGCGGCTGCCGCAGCGGAAAGGTAGACTGTCAGACAACTTAGGAAGAGCTTCATGAAGCTTGTTCCCTTCCTCTTTGTCCCACTCGAACTGCCACTCGCGGGCCACGTACGCACTAATCACAGGTTTAAAATCACTATAGACAGTCTGTGTGTCAGGGACAGGGTCACTGCGGGCACTGTTGGCAGCAGAATCTGCGATTCTGTTGCCTTCGATGCCCACATGGCCTGGGACCCAAATAAAAATGATGTCATAACATTCCTTCATCAAGTCCGCGTAGAACTCTCTAATCTGCACCAGCAGTGGATGGTCTGTTCCCGCGCCCTGAAGGGCCTGCAGGGCAGAAAGAGAGTCAGACAGAATCAGGAAGTTCCTTTCCCGAGACTGATAGGCATGCTTGAGTGCTAGCAGAATGGCCTGCAGTTCTGCACTAAATACAGAGGAATGGTCAGGGAGACGGAGCTTAAATGGGCGTCTAGGATGGCGAGAGGACACTGCAGCCGCAGCCACTCTTCCATCCTCAGACTTGGACCCATCCGTATAAAGACGACAATAGCCAGGAAAAATTGAAAGGAGTTCATTGAGGCTCTGTTGGTATATGGCTG
This sequence comes from Semisulcospira habei, assembly GCA_036245525.1. NCBI lineage: Eukaryota > Metazoa > Mollusca > Gastropoda > Semisulcospiridae > Semisulcospira > Semisulcospira habei. The sequence continues at coordinate 174,869,254 of BTPG01000008.1, read as the reverse complement.
GTGGAGTACAATCCTTCTTGTGGGCAGTCAAGTCCAGCAAGATGTCAGGAACTGGTAGTAGCCAGGGTGGAGTGACGTGTTGCAGAGATTCCGAAACTTTGTCCAGGTCCACTCCGGCCGCCTGCAGATGAGGTCGGACACGGAAGGAAAGTGGACGGACAGCTCCCGGATGGGCATCGTAAATCTCTGCAAACGACGGGTTAAAAACACAATCATAGGCAGGATTTTCCGGATGGGCCTTCAGCTTCAGAACGTAGCTGAGCATGAGGCGGATGCGGCGGAGCCTGAGAGAAGGCTCCCCTGCCTCTGCATACAGACTAGGAACTGGAGATGTCCTGAAGGCTCCCAGACATATGCGCAGACCTTGATGGTGAATTGTGTTCAGACGCTGCAGAACAGACTTGGAAGCCGAGCCATATACCACAGAGCCGTAATCCAGTTTGGACCGAACAAGGGCCCGGTACAGTCGAAGTAAGACGATGCGGTCTGCACCCCAGTCAGTACGACCAACAACACGAAGAATGTCGAGGGCCTTCCAACAAGAGGTTCTAAGGTAGTTAACATGGTTGCAGAAGGTCAATCTTTTGTCAAAGATGACCCCCAAAAACTTTGCCTCTTCGGCCACCTTAATTGGCACACCAGCAATGCTCAGGCTAGGTTCTGGAAAAAATTTCGTCTGGTTAGTAAAATGCACACAGACTGTCTTGGAGGGCGAGAATCTGAATCCATTGAGAGACACCCACCCCTGGATTCGATCAACACACAGCTGCAAGCGCCTCTCAAGGGACGCAAGTCCTCGACCTCGTGCACACAAAGCAAAGTCGTCCACAAACAAAGAGCATTCAGAATCATCCTTGACGGCCTTTACAATGTTATTTATTTTAATGCTAAATAAAACAGGAGATAGAATACTGCCCTGCGGGACACCCATCTCCTGTTCAAAGGAGTCAGAGAGGGTGGAGCCCACACGGACATGGAACGACCTGTTGGACAAAAAATTGTGAATAAAAACGGGCAGATGCCCTTTAAAACCCATGTCCGACAAATCAGACATTATACCATGCTTCCAGGTAGTGTCATATGCCTTTTCAAGATCAAAGAAAATTGCATAGACATGCTGCTTGTTGACAAAAGCATCTCGGATAAAAGACTCAAAGCAGACTAGATGGTCAGTTGTACTACGGAAGCGCCGGAAACCGCACTGGAGGTCTGTGATGAGACCCTGTGACTCAAGATGCCACACCAGTCGGGCGTTGACCAAGCGTTCCATAGTTTTACATAAACATGATGTCAAAGCTATTGGCCGGTAGTTGCCCGGGTCGGAAGGATCCTTACCCGGCTTGGGGATTGGCACAACCACAGCCTGGCGCCAAGATGGCGGAAAATGACCGGTTATCCAGATATGGTTAAAGGCCTTGAGAAGTACAAGGAGTGAATCCTCAGGCAGATGTGTTATGAGCTGATAATGGATGGTATCTAATCCAGCAGCAGAGTCAGTACATTTCTGCAAGGCTTGCTGCAATTCTGAAAACGTAAAAGGGGCATTATAGTCTTCCAAGTTATCCGATATAAAATCACAAGCACAAGATTCTCGCTTCTCCTTCTCTCTCTGGAAGAAAGGTGAATAATGCTCTGTTGAAGAAATATGGGCAATGGTGGAGGCAAGCAAATTGGCCACAGCCTTTTTATCTGTGACCAAACTGGCACCATCTCTAAGATGGCCGACAGAAGCCGAGCCACCCCTGCCCCTAATTCTTCGAACAGCCTTCCAGACTTTTTGGGACGGAGTCCTAGAAGATAAAGATGAGACGAAGCGTCTCCAGGAAGCACGGCGTTCACGTTTAAAAATGTAACGGGCTTTCGCCCGCTGTCTTTTAAAGGTTAAAATATTTGCTTGCGACGGATTACGAAAAGCACGTCGCTGAGCAGATTTGCGCATTGTTTGGGCCTTGCGGCACTCTTCATTGAACCATGGTACTCTCGGCTTCCGAGGGAGTGATGTGGAAGTTCTAGGGATGGTTTCACCTGCAACCTCCAACAAAATAGAAGTAAAACAAGAAACAGGTTCTTCAGCTGACATGACCACCTCCTCTGTAAGACGAGACTGACAGAGAGAGGCAAACAGAGACCAGTTAGCTTTCTTGAGATTCCAGCGCCCCACCGGCGAATCCTCCTCACAGCTGACCGATGACAGGACTACTGGGAAGTGGTCACTACCACACAGGTCGTCGTGAACCTTCCAGTCAAAGTCCAGCATGAGAGAAGGATCACACACAGTGAGGTCTAGAACAGAACTAGATCCGGAACCTGAGTTAGAGTATGTAGGTGAGCCATCGTTAAAGACACATAGGTTAAGTTGAGAAAAAACATCTTCTAACATCTGACCTCTGCCATCATAGTGGTCACTACCCCAAAGGTGAGCATGACCGTTAAAATCCCCCATGAGAATAAAGGGAGGGGGCAGTTGATCTACTAAGTTAAAAATATCATTGCTACAGACCCGCAGTGATGGTGGCAGGTAAATACTACATATGGTTATGGTCTTTTTTAAGGTAACCCGAGCAGCGACAGCCTGAAGACAGGTGTCGATGCTAACGGGGCTACATAAAATTTGGCTACTAATGAGAAGAGCCGCTCCACCCGAGCGCCTCTCCGAATCAGAGCCTTTATGTATAACATTAAAACCATTAAAAGACACAGGGTCAGAAGTCTTCAGGTAAGTCTCCTGAAGAGATATTACTGAGGGGTTATAGAACTTGACTAAAAGACGTAATTCCTCAAAGTTAGCTCGAAAACCACGACAATTCCACTGAAGCAAAGAGTCCATGATTAAGTCTTATCTGGGGGTAAGGAGTTTTTCCCCCCTTTTTCCTTTACCTTGGAAGGAGTTGAAGAAATAGAGGGGGGCCGGCTCCCGGGCCTCCTCTGGTTCCTCGGAGAGGAAGGGGGTGGAGCTGCCGCAGCATCAGCAACAACAACTTCCACTCCCTCCATCCGCTCCTCCAGTGCAGCATATTTGTTTTGAAGGGGGACATCTGTGTTCCCCTTCTGGGCCCGTGCGCACAGCGGTCCCATAGATTTCTTAGACTTCTGGTCCTGGGCAGCGTTCCTGCCGCTAGAGTTAGCGGCCTTAGAAGGCTGACCAGAGCCAGAAGCCTTTGGAGTTGACTGACTAACAGGTTTGGGTGGGGGCTGAGGCTTAGGGGCAACAGAAGGCGGCACAACCGGACCGGCAGTGTCCGCCTTCTGCGTTCCCTGGCTCCTTGTCACCACCGGAGGAGGGTTACTCTCCAGGGGCGAGAGGAGCCGAGGCTCCGCCCCCAACCAAGAAGTTGGGGTCTGACATGAAAAGTCTTTGGTGGGGCGCTTGCCTGCCACCGCTGCACTAAAAGTATACACTGAGGTGTTAGAGGTTGGGGCAGCCGCAGCTGCACCAGGGCCTTCAACCAGTTTTTTGGCATCCAGAAAGGACAGCCCCTTCTCCACACGCACCTGCTGAATCTTGCACTCGGATATCCAACGAGGGCATTTCTTATCCGAAGCCATATGCGCCCCCTGGCAATTCACACACAGGGGGGTGGCTGTGCAGGACTCAGCAGAGTGTCCGGGCCTAGTGCAACGGGCGCATGAAGCCTCTGCCTGACGGCATGTCTTCTGCCCATGGCCATACTTTTGGCACTTAAAGCACCGGAGGGGAAGAGGGACGTACTTTTTCACTCTCAGGGAGTAGTAACCTCCCCAGATGGTAGTAGGAGGGGTGGGGGTGCCAAACGTCAGGATGATGGTAGGGAGACGGATCTCCCCACCACCTCGCTTGGAAGCGAAGCGCCTGACGCAAGTCACCCCCTGAGACTTAAGGTTCCTTACAAGTTCATCTTCTGACAGTTCTGCCAAAGCTTGATCTTTGATTACGCCTCTTGACGAATTCATAGTTTTGTGGGGTGTGACTTCCACAGGAGTGTCTCCGATGGAAGAGAGCCCCAGTAGCCCGCTGGAGTGTGCCCGAGTACGGCACTCCACCAGCAAGTCACCAGACCTGAGGCGCTGGGCGTCAGGCCTGCCAACACAGCTCCTGAGGGTCTCCCCCACCAGAAAAGGATGCAGCTTGGTAACTGGTTTCTCCTTCACCTTACTATGGACAATGAGGAAGCGAGGCCATACGGCCGACGCCTGAGGTGTCGCTTCCTCACAGTCTGAATCACTGTCGTGTTCAATGTCGGCGTCTATGTGCCGTTTCTGTGCTAGTTTGGGTTTTTTGGTTTTATCCATATTATATTAGTAGAGGTATTCATCCCCCGGGGGTCCCCGCCCGCCACCGAGCCCAACAAGGGAAAGTGCAACTGTCGGCGGGTCTCCAGCCGACGCACAATGGAGACTGCCCGAAAGATATACTCAAGGGGGTAAGCCCGATTGAACCGTTTGAGCCACCGCCTTCTATCACACCGTTGAATGCAGGGGAATACTGGCGTAAAGCACCTAATCAGCAGCAGAAGCTATAGCATGGTGCTCCGTATAGCAACCCGCATGTCAACAGTGGGATAGGGCTCAACGTGACAAGAGCCGATTGACTAGGCCGGTACGACTAGCCTCCCGTTTAGGTAGAAGTCAAGGCCGAAGTGGAGTGTTGGCACCAGTGAGCCGCAGCCCAAAGGGAACCTCAGCCACCAGGATCCTCTTCTTCCCCGACACGGGTCTCCAAGCACGGCAAACACTTGGGATCCAAAGGACCAAAAAGTCACGAGTATTTTTAAGGACCAATCCAACATGGTACGACCTAGGTTAGCACAGCTCCTTAAAAACCGGACCAGTGAAAAGGCTGAACAACATATCTGCTGACATCAAGTCCTAATCCTGGACAAAGATGGCACCCGTCCGCTAGCCCACTCAGTCAGGGACTGAGCGGACTACCCACCTACGCCACGTGGAGGCCGGTGCCGGGTAGGCTATTTCTGTGTCAAGATTCCCATTGTCTGCGGTAGCCAGTTTATCTTTTTCACGTTCTATGTGTTTATCAAGCTCACCCAGTTTGGCAACATTATTCACCATCTCACCTCTTATCGTCTGTAATGATTTATCCAAGCCCATAATCTCCCGCATTGACAAAGTTGGGTCATCTATTGTTTTCATAGCATCATTTATTTGTCCTTCAGTAAATGAAGTTTCTTGTATCACTGTGTTTGCTATTTCTGGTGGACTTGTTACTGGTGCCATTTCAATTTGTTGCCCTGTTGGCAACTTTGTTTGTGTGTTGTGAAGAACACTAACCAGTCTTGGCGTGACAGGAGAGCCTCCAATTCCAAGGTACCTTGCCAACCCAGAGTTACCACCGACTTCACCTTTAATTGTACTTAAAGCTCTAAACTTAGAAGGATTGTTTTTATGTGTTAGATTTATTTTCCCTCTGTCCGTATTTACAAATAAGTGTCCTTTATCATATTCAAACTGATTAGGATCTATTACATCTGGACGCGCACCAACACTGTCATAAAATGAGTTTACTTTGTCTTTTAACAGTTCATGATACATACTACTACTAGTTACCATTCCAGTCATATCTGTGATACTGGTATCTGAGGCATCCATGACATCCATTTCAAAATCTTCATGATTAAATCCTCCTGCTGCCATTGTTTTATTAATTTAATATTTTTTATTGTGCATAATAAAAATGACACAGTCTTACGGATCAAAGTTAGACCCATACAGAAAACTACGTGAGCCTCTTGGTGTTAAGGGCATTAGACAATCAATCGTCATCACAAACAATCCAAGTACCATACATCAGAACCAAACACTTACAGTCAAGTTTCCAAACCTAGGTCCCAGTGACGTTATTGTTCCTGGCACTGCACGCCTAGCATTTAATACTGAACTATCATCAGACGCAGATGCAAACAGAACACTGGTTGACAATCTTGGCAGAGCAATTGTTAGAACTATTAAAGTAAAACTTGAAGGACAGGAAGTGTTTAGTCTTGACGATGCTGGTGTATTTTACTGTTACAAAGATTTGTGGCTCACAAGAGAAGAACGAGAAGACCGTATTTATCAAGGCATACAGTCTGATAATGTTGGTAAACTTCGAATCGATGCTGGAGATAAGGTAACTACTGGGGTAGCCAAGGAAGTTATTATAGCAGAAACATATGGAACCAGATTTTACATTCCACTTGAGTTTGAAATCCTAACAGCACTTTTGCCTTATTATCAAGGGGCACTGAATGACCGTCTGAGTTTTGAACTAACTTTCAATAACTACTCCAAAATTATTAAATCATCTGATCTCAGTGCAACATATAAGATCTCTAACATTTCTTTGGAACACGAAATTGTCACACATACTGAACTAGCCAGACTCATTCAAAATCAATACCAGTCAAGACTTCCAATTTATTATGACCGAGTGATTAGACATAGTTTAATCAATAAAGACAAGAGTGACCCAATGTGGAATATATACTTGAACACACCTGCCAGGTCACTGAAAGGTATACTTATGTTGTTTGTTGAACCAGCGGCTCCATACAAAAGAGATTCAGAAAAATTCTACAATCCAAAGATTACACATTTGTCTTGTACAATCGAAGGCCGTCCTAATCAAGTGTACGCTTCAGGTTTGTTACCTTATCAACACTACGATGAGATCACAAAGTATTTTGCGGTTGGAAGGATTAGAGATAAACCTGCAAACATTGCGTGCAAAGATTTACATCTGTATGACGTAAGGATTGGTCAATACCTTACAAATAAGTATGCTCTTTGGCTAGACCTTTGTAGTACAGATGATGATTACCTTCATGGGTCAGGTCGAACTGTTGAGAACGTCAGTGATGGAATAACAATTCAGGTACAAAAGAAGGTTGAAGCTGCTGCAGCCATAAACATATATTTGTATTTGATTTATGATGCACAACTCAATATTGCAGAAAGCAGACTGAGTGGTCACATATATTAAAATTATATTGTGTATTAAAATGAACCGGAGCTTGATGACCCTTGACCCACACTGTGGATTGTTTTGTGGTGCCACAGGGTGTGGGAAAACTGAATTTGTTCTCAACCTATTACAAACAAGATACATACACCACTTTGAAAACATTGTAATATTTTGTCCTACTATTAAACACAACAAAGCTTATCACAACCGTCTATTCATTTGGACTGACAACAACATTTACTTAGTTGACCCTGAGAAAAAACTGAATGACTACCTACAATATTTTTACAAGCAATTTGAAGGACAGTCAACATTGTTTATTGTTGATGACTGTTCTGCAGAGAAAGACATTGTCAAAAAGAGAAACACATTAGCAGAACTTGCAAACGTCAGTGTATGGATTCTCACTCAGAAATATAATGCTGTACTGAAAGATTTTCGAGAACAGTTAAAGTTTATCTGTTTGTTTTACTGTAAGGATCGTGACAGCTTTGAAGACTGTCTCAGAGAGAATGATGTCATCCCAAATAAGCATGAACGAGATGATGTAAAAAATAAACTGAAATCAACTAAGCATCTAAAGCTCATTTTAAAGACAGATCAGCCCACAGGGTATGGGTTAGTAAATTAATTTATACATTTGTTTGTCCAATAAAAAATGACAGACGGACAAACCCAAGTGTTTGATGTTACAGAATGCTTCAAAGATGTTATGCACTTTACCGACTTAAAATCATGTGTGTTTGAACCCAGCTTTAAACTCTCAACACCGTCAATAAGAATATACACGACATATAATGTTACTTTGGAATATTCAGATGGATTACCACGTTATGATTATGAGACTGTTGATCTTAAGAACACCTAGCAAAAAAAAGAGCCGCCCATCAGGCCCACCTAGCCCAGCCTTCCTGCCCTGTGAAGAAGTCTGCCTTCCGCCTCGTCTGCAGCAGTCTCCAGCGCAAGCTCAGAGATCTCCAGAATGAGTGGTGGACCAGACTTGCACAGAGGACCCAGCTTTGTGCTGACAATGGTGACTACAGGGGCTTCTACGAAGCACTGAAAGCAGTGTATGGCCCCAGGCACCTGGTACAAAGTCCCCTGCGAAGCGCGAATGGCCAGGCACTCCTCACAGATAATACCTCCATCTTGAACCGCTGGTCGGAATACTTTCAGAGCCTCTTCAGCGCTGAGCGCACTGTTCAAGAAGCAGTCGTCCTACAAATCCCACACCTCCCAGTAAAGGTTGAATTGGACGAACCGCCCACCGCTGAAGAGACCCTCACAGCCATCCACCAGCTCAAGAGTGGCAAAGCAGCAGGCATTGATGGAATACCGCCAGAGATCTGGAAACATGGAGGCACAGCACTGCACAACAAGCTCCATGACCTCTTTCTCTGCTGCTGGGAGGAAGGAACACTACCAAAAGATCTCCGTGACGCAGTCGTTATCACCCTGTACAAGAACAAAGGCGAGAAGTCTGACTGTTCCAACTATCGGGGAATTACCCTGCTGTCCATTGCTGGGAAAATCCTTGCAAGGCTGCTCCTGAATTGGCTGGTACCTGCCATCGCTGAAGACCAACTCCCAGAGGGCCAGTGTGGCTTCAGAGCAAACAGGAGCACCACCGATATGGTCTTTGTGCTGAGACAGCTACAGGAGAAGTGCCGCGAGCAGAACAAAGGGCTGTACGTAACATTTGTCGACCTAACAAAAGCGTTCGACACTGTGAGCAGGCAAGGCATGTGGCAGATCCTGGAGCGACTTGGCTGTCCCCCAAAGTTCCTCAACATGATTGTCCAGCTACACGAGGACCAGCAAGGCCAGGTCAGACTCAACAATGACCTCTCAGAACCATTCCCTATTCTCAACGGCGTAAAGCAGGGCTGCGTGCTGGCACCGACCCTCTTCACCATCTTTTTTAGCATGATGTTGAAGCAGGCCACAGCGGACCTCGATGATGACGATGCAGTGTACATCAGGTATCGTCTCGATGGCAGCCTGTTCAACCTCAGACGACTGCAGGCCCACACGAAAACCCTAGACCAACTGATTCGTGAGCTGCTTTTTGCTGATGATGCTGCCCTCGTTGCACACACAGAGAGAGCCCTGCAGCGCATCACGTCTTGCTTCGCAGATGCTGCCCAGCTCTTTGGACTCGAGGTCAGTCTGAAAAAGACAGAGGTCCTCCATCAGCCGGCACCCAAGACAGTGTATCGCCCTCCTCACATCACCATTGGCGAGTCTGAACTAAAGTCAGTGCACCAGTTTACTTACCTTGGCTGCATTATCACGTCGGACGCCAAGCTGGACAAGGAGCTTGACAGCAGGCTGGCAAAAGCGAACAGTGCTTTCGGGCGACTTTTCAAGCGGGTGTGGCACAATCAACAGCTGAAAACAGGCACCAAGTTCAGCGTGTACAGAGCTGTGGTCCTCACCACCCTGCTGTATGGTTCCGAGTCCTGGGCCCTCTACCGCAGCCAACTACGACTCCTCGAACGCTTCCACCAGCGCTGCCTGCGTACCATCCTGGGCATTCACTGGAGTGACTATGTCACCAACGTCGAGGTCCTTGAACAGGCTGAAACTGTGAGCATCGAGGCTTTGCTGCTGCGGACACAGCTCCGCTGGGCGGGGCATGTCTCCAGGATGGAGGATCATCGCCTACCAAAGATCACCCTGTTCGGCGAGCTTGCTTCTGGACACCGTGACAGAGGGGCACCAAAGAAGAGATACAAAGACTGTCTCAAGAAGTCGCTTAGTGCCTGCCAAATCGACCACCACCAGTGGTCTTCGCTTGCTGCGGACCGTGACACCTGGCGCTCCACCATTTACAAGGCAGCTGTCTCCTTTGAGGACTCTCGCAGAGCTAGCCTTAAGGACAAGCGGCTCAGGAGAAAAAACAGAGATGCCGCAGCTCAGAACCCTGGCCAGACCTTCCCCTGCAGCCACTGCGGTCGAACCTGCCTGTCTCGGATTGGCCTCCGCAGCCACGAACAAGCCTGCAGACGTCGTGGGCAACTCCTATAAAATCTTCGTTCGCGAAGTCAAGCCAAGAGAGAGAGAGGAATATTCAGATGGATTACCACGTTATGATTATGAGACTGTTGATCTTAAGACAAATGCTTTTAAAAGTGGCCACTTGCGTTGGTTTGAGGTACTGTGTGAAGACATATGTGACCCTCTCTCACAAAATCAGTCTTAACTTGCATTTTGGATGTTTTGACATATATACATTTCTGAAAACTACAATGTTTGCTGATTACTGTGATATATGACTGTATGCTGTAGTGCAAAAATTGTAGAAGTTGTTAGTGTTTAAAGTTGTTAAAGCCTCCGGTGGCCATTTTGAGAAAACAGCCTGTGAAGTTTATGTGTGCAGCATAATTGGAGCCAAGGGCAGACTTTTAAAATCATTTTTAACATATTTAATGGCATTTTTCATGATAAAGATGTTAACCATATGATACTTTGTTGTATGTAGAAAACATTTCTGCAAAAAAGTGAAAATGACCCAGATTGACCCTCACCACATATTATTGTGTGTAGTGGTGATCGGCTCCCTGCGAGTTAAGACTGGTTTCGTGAGAGTGGGTCACATATTTGATCAATTAAGAAAACTACATTGTTACATTGAAAGTGTTACATTTAATAAAGTGATATTACACCTGCAGGACAAGACTTCAATGATTGATTGTACATTGCTTAACGTCCCGACAGCAACAAGGCTTTCTCAGGACGTGCCTGCACTGCTTGTGAAAAAAAAAAAATAATAAAAAAAAAAAAAATAAACAGAACATTGAATGTATGTCGCCAGCCGGTCAAATACATTAAATAAACCTAACACATGGGGCCTAAATAAAGCTAAGACCATTTAGCAACACACATCCAATATCAAGAGCTACAGGCAGTGCAGACAGTAGGGAGAGTTTTAAAAAGGCAAATACAGGTGAATGGACAAAGGGTAGACAGAAACACATGCCCCAGAATAGAGAGAAAAACCCACCCTGTGGGGCTGACCAGGGTGACCCTGGGAACTAAAAAATACCTAACCCCACCCAAGTCCCCCAGGGCAGACCCGGGTGGGGTGACAAGACTTCAAGACAAACACCAGGAAAGTAGTTGACTTGTTTATCATAACTACAGATAATACAGTATTACATATGGTGTGTCAGCGGTAATTTTTTTTTCATTTATTATTTTGTCCGACAAATAAAAATGACGGACAATGTTCAAAGCCCATCAGGCTCATCAAGCTTAAGAAACGTGTTTCACACAACAGACTTGCCTATATCTAATACTAATAATGTCTATGAATCGATAGAAAACTCTTTTTCTGTCATACAAGATAATCTTCTTACAGGCAGTGTGAAGATACAGATTGTTGCCAAAATAGAATTTACTAGAGTAGACGGTGAAGTGATTGTATCGTACATATCAACAAGACAACACACAGTTAACACAAGAAGAGAATTAGAGAACGTGTTTAGAGACATTCTATTACCAGACTTCCTCCAGGCAATTGACAGTGCAAAAATGAAGGGGTCTGGTTGGCACGAAGGACATGTACATGAACTACAACTAAAGCAGTCAAGGTATCATCCCATATTAGGTAAATCATGGTTGCCACTGCCAACAGAGGTTGCAAACAAAAAGGCTGTTGTTAACATACAGAACAATGACAACTATTGTTTCATGTGGTGTGTGCTTGCCAAACTACACTTTATAAAATCAAAACCTGAACGTGTATCTAACTACACTAAATTTGTAAATGAACTCAACTTCAGTGGCATTGAGTTCCCTGTTAAAATAGAAGACATAGACTTGTTTGAAAAACTAAATCCTGGTATATCTGTAAATGTGTTTGTGTGGGATAATGAGTCTGTCGACAAGTTACAACCCATTAGAGTATCATCACTTGCTCCAACCTACGGTCAGAAGATAGACATGTTGACATGTTATTAATCGGTCCTGCCGGTGATAACAATAACTTCCATTACACAATTATCAGAAATATGTCACGTCTAATTCATGGGCATACAACAAAACACAATGGCAAACAGGAAGTGTGTAAAAGATGTTTACAAAGATTCTCCTCTATTGCAGTAGCACATAAACACGTCCTGCATTGTAGATCAGCTGATGACATACAGACTGTACTTAAGTATCCAGATCCTGGTAGTCAAGTTTATTTTAAGAACTATGGGAATCAGCAAAAGCTGCCGTTTGTAGTGTATGCTGATTTTGAATCACTAGTTGTTCCATATGAAGGTCCTGTTCCAGAGTCATTACCAAAGACTATAAAACTAAGTGACCAAGTGGTGTGTTCTTTTGGATACATTATTGTTAGGTCAGACGGTCAGCATACCGAGCCTGTTATCTACAGGGGTGAAAATGCAGCATGTCTGTTTTTAACAGAAATGAGACATCTGTATAGTCAGGTAGTACAGTATCTCACAACATGTCAGATGCCTTTGGTAATGACAGAAGAAGACAAACTGAAATTTGATACAGCTGAGACGTGTTGGATTTGTGAACAACCCCTCCAGGGTGATAAAAGTTCGTGACCATGACCACATAACTGGGCGTTACAGAGGTGCTGCACATAACAATTGTAACTTGTTATTAAAAACAGATCCTAAGACATATAAGTTACCAATCTTTTTTCACAATCTCAAAGGATATGATTCACACATTATCATGCAGGCTGTGGATGAATCTTACAAAAACATAAGTTGTATAGCACAGACAACTGAGAAATATTTGACTTTTAGATTAGACAAATTATCATTTTATGACTCCATGCAACATTTGTCTTTAGGGTTGGCTAGTTTGGCAGAAGGACTGACTGAGTATCCAATAACAAGTAAATATTTTGAGCCAGACTTGATTAAGAAAGGTGTGTATCCGTATGAGTACATTGATCATTGGGTTGTGTTTGAGGAAACAAGACTGCCACCAAAAGAGAAATTTTATTCTACACTTAATGGTAAAGGTATTTCTGACTCTGATTACCAGCATGCACTTGATGCATGGGATAAATTAGGATGTCAGACTATTGGTGACTACCATGACCAGTACTTGAAAGCTGACGTTTGTTTGCTAGCAGACGTATTTGAAAGTTACCGTGAAAAGGGTTTGTTACACTACAAGCTTGACCCTGCTTATTACATAACTAGTCCTGGCATGACATGGGATGCATTTTTGAAATCCAGTAAGATATCTATAGACCTGTTGTCTGATCGTACGATGGGTGAAATGGTGGAACATGGATTGAGAGGTGGTATTAGTATTGCAGCAAACAATTACGCCAGAGCAAATAATAAATATCTGGATGGCCCAGGTCATAGTGACCTTGGGTTTGACCCCTCAAGGTCAAGGTCATTCATTACCTATGTAGACGCTAACAATTTGTATGGCTGGGCGATGTGTGAGTTATTGCCCTTGAAAAACTTTTGTCTGCATGATTTGTCACAGTATGATGTAACAGAGTCAGGGTTAACTAACAATATTATGAATCTTGACCGAAACGACGCGAAGGGTTGGATCTTTGAAGTAGATCTAGAGTACCCACACCACCTACATGATTACCACAATGATTATCCATTAGCTGTTGAAAAAATGAGTATGACAGGTAAAAAAGAAGACACCAAACTTGTACCGAATTTGAATGACAAATTCAATTACGTTTGCCACTATCGATTGCTGCAGTTTTACATCAGACACGGGTTAGTACTAAAGAAAGTTCACAGAGGAATTCAATTTGATCAGAGTGCTTTCATGAAAGATTATATAATGAAGAACACAACATTGCGTGCAAGGGACGGCAACACTGCATTTGACAAAGACTTCTTTAAGCTTATGAACAATGCCTGTTTTGGGAAGACTATGGAAAATCCTCATCACCGCAAAGATTGATTGATTGTACATTGCTTAACGTCCCGACAGCAACAAGGCTTTCTCAGGACGTGCCTGCACTGCTTGTGAAAAAAAAAAAATAAACAGAACATTGAATGTATGTCGCCATCCGGTCAAATACGTTAAATAAACCTAACACATGGGGCCTAAATAAAGCTAAGACCATTTAGCAACACACATCCAATATCAAGAGCTACAGGCAGTGCAGACAGTAGGGAGAGTTTTAAAAAGGCAAATACAGGTGAATGGACAAAGGGTAGACAGAAACACATGCCCCAGAATAGAGAGAAAAACTCACCCTGTGGGGCTGACCAGGGTGACCCTGGGAACTAAAAAGTACCTAACCCCACCCAGGTCCCCCAGGGCAGACCCGGGTGGGGGCTCATCACCGCAAAGATGTGAGACTTGTCACAACTGAATCGGGTGCAATTAAACTTACAGGTAAGCCACAGTACACGGGGTACAAAGAGTTTCATTCATCATTGTATGCAGTGTCACTCAAAAAAAAGATTGTTAAACTGGACAAGCCAGTATTCATTGGTATGGCAATTCTTGAGTTGTCAAAACTATTGATGCTTGAATTTTATTATGATTACTTTAAACCAAAATATCCTGAGTGTCGTCTGCTATACACTGACACTGACTCTATGATCATTGATGTGTGTACTGAAGACTTTTATGAAGACATGAAAACAGAGTTACACATGTATGACACGTCTGACTACCCTAAAGATCATCCACTGTACAGCACACAAAACAAAAAAGTGCCTGGAAAGTTTAAGGATGAACTGAATGGTGTGCCAATAGTTGAGTACGTTGGACTGAGATCCAAAATGTATTCTATACTGCATCAGAAAGGTAGTCAGTCAAAAGCCAAAGGAATTAAAAAAACAGCAATAAAAAATAAAGACATCCGTCATGAACATTATAAGCAAGTGTTAGATGGGGCATTAATGCCTGATTATCCAAACAATTGATTGTACATTGCTTAACGTCCCGACAGCAACAAGGCTTTCTCAGGACGTGCCTGCACTGCTTGTGAAAAAAAAAACAACCAACTAAACAGAACATTGAATGTATGTCGCCAGCCGGTCAAACACATTAAATAAACCTAACACATGGGGCCTAAACAAAGCTAAGACCATTTAGCAACACACATCCAATATCAAGAGCTACAGGCAGTGCAGACAGTAGGGAGAGTTTAAAAAAGGCAAATACAGGTGAATGGACCTCGGGTAGACAGAAACACATGCCCCAGAATAGAGAGAAAACCCCACCCTGTGGGGCTGACCAGGGTGACCCTGGGAACTAAAAAATACCTAACCCCACCCAAGTCCCCCAGGGCAGACCCGGGTGGGGTTTATCCAAACAAGTCACTGAGATCAAATAGACACAATCTTGAAATGATTCAAACGCATAAGAAGTCACTTGCAGATGGAGACACAAAGCGTGTGTTTTATAGTAAGGAAAAGGCTTATGCACCTGGACATTACAGGCTTAAGTTATCTGAAGAAATAGCTGATGAACTGGTTGATGAATTAATTGATGAGTTAGTTACTGAAATGAGTAACGGTGTCTGGGGGAATAATGTGTAATTCTTCTCTGACAAATGCCCTCTGTGGCGCAGGGTCATACAGATAATATATTGTTGTGTCAGGACCGGGGACTATTTTTTTATATTGTGTACAGACGTTGACCAGATGGGGCCTGTTGCTCTGCGTCTGTCGTCGTTCTCAGCCTCTCCTGGTTGATATAAATATCTTACCTGTTTAGTAAACAAGCTTGTGTCTGGTGCTGGGGTTGGTCCTGTTTTTGGGTCTGTAATTGTTTTCAATTTAATAGCATCAGCAGGTTTTGGATGGCCTTTATTGTTCATTGCTTTTATCACATGTGTTAACCTCTTTACCCACTCTGTGTTCCGGGTGTCATGCATGAGTTCCTTTGAATACTGGTAACTGAAAAGTCTCTCTGATAATTGTTTGTTAAAGTTCTCTACAATTGCCTGTGATCTGTGTACACCTGGAATGCCTCGTCTGACTATTACGCCATTCTTCGCAAATAACTGATTAACAGCACCTTTGAATTCTGATCCGTCATCAACTTGCACTAGTCTGGGGTATCTTAAAGGGCCTCGACTATACATTTTTGTTAATGCTGTAGCAACTGTTGTAGCTGTTTTGTCAGATATGGGTTCAGCATCCTTGTACCTTGAAGCAATGTCTACAACAGTCAGTGCGTATTTGTATCGTTTCTTTCTTATTGTATCATGTGGTAGGAACAGGAGGTCCATTTGATGTGTGTCATTGGGGGTAGTGTTTTTAAAATGGGGTCTAGATATCTTTCTTGGAGCAGGGAGATATATCTGCCAAATTGCCTGTCTCTGTAACCATTGTTTGACTTGATTGAGTGTTATATCTCCGCCCACAGCGGCATGTAATTTCTGAATAGCGGTGTTACTTTTCCAGTACCCTGATGGGGAGTAATATATTTTTGATAGTTTATTTTCGGCTGCCATTTTTTCTAGCAATATAAAGACCAGTAAAAAATACAAATGTCATTCCCACTAGAACAAAGATTATCTCCCCGTTTCTTTGTTGTGTACTCGGTTGATAGTAGTCACTAAGTTTAGGTTTTGGGATAGACATGTCATTACCTGTGACTAAAAAATACTCGCGGATTGCGTCGTCTGTATTTGAAAACGTATGTTGTGCGTGACCTTCTAGACGGAGTTTTTCATTGATAAAATCAAGTTTCTCAATTCTATTCTTTTCATAATCCTGCTGCGCTTGTGCAAGTTTCTCAGATGCCTCATTGTGACGTTTCATTTCTTCTGCAGATTCCTCTCTGCCTACTTTTGAAAAGAGATAATTTGAGCCGCTGAATGCCAGGGCGTTGACCATCGCGCCTCCAATTATTACTGCCAAAGTCGCCATATTATTTTTATTTACATAGAAACATTTTCGGAAATAATTCCTTGCTTAACAAGAAAATCTTTTGTCGCAATCGATGCTGTTACAACTACAATTAGCTTAGCCCTGTCTTCAAAGTCTAATCTACTCAAGTCTGCTGATTTCATTTTGAGTAGATTTTTTCCTAGCATAGAATACGCTACTGCTAGTCCGCTGATTACGGCAGAGTGATAGACAAGGTTCATTATGTTCTTGTGTCGCTCATTTTCTAAGGCAATAAAAATTAAAATAATATTTTTATTTACTGCATATAAAATGGGTCAACGGCTTTGGGTGTTACTGGTAATGTGGCGACTTCTGGTTTTGTTTTTGGAGTGTCTGCTTTTTTGGACACTGTTCGAGTCATTGATTGATTGATTGTACATTGCTTAACGTCCCGACAGCAACAAGGCTTTCTCAGGACGTGCCTGCACTGCTTGTGAAAAAAAAAAAAATACAGAACATTGAATGTATGTCGCCAGCCGGTCAAATACGTTAAATAAACCTAACACATGGGGCCTAAATAAAGCTAAGACCATTTAGCAACACACATCCAACATCAAGAGCTACAGGCAGTGCAGACAGTAGGGAGAGTTTTAAAAAGGCAAATACAGGTGAATGGACAAAGGGTAGACAGAAACACATGCCCCAGAATAGAGAGAAAAACCCACCCTGTGGGGCCGACCAGGGTGACCCTGGGAACTAAAAAATACCTAACCCCACCCAAGTCCCCCAGGGCAGACCCGGGTGGGGTCTGTTCGAGTCAGTGGTTTGTATTTTTTGTATAATTGATAACCTACGTAACCAAATCCGACAACAAATCCGGCAACTATATATTTTGTTGTTTGAGGTTCAGGGTCAGGGTTAGACTGGGTTGTTTGTCTCTCACTTTGATGAGGGAGTGACGGACCTGGTGGTCCTGACGGTCCTGATGGTAGTGACACCAATGGTGTTATTGACGGTGGGTCAGTTACATGTACCTTTTGCAGTAGTTCTAACTTTCTTTGTTTGTTCAATGCAGCTACTCTTTTTCCTGCCTCAACGCGGCCTGGACTTTTAACCTTAGTCACAGTTTGAACCTGCATCAAGACCGAACTGGGGTTCGGGAGTCATCTGGGTCTTGTCCATTTTCTTCTGCAGTAAAATTTATTTTTGAAAAATCAATATGACTCCCAGTAACAAGTAAGGTTACCACAGGTGCAAGGTAATTTCCAAACTTGTAAAACATGAGGCATGCTAATTTACCAATTGAACTTGAAACAATAGGATTGCTTTCAAGGTCGTGTGATAGGCTGTCACAATCTACAGGTAGAAAGTGACTCACTGCTTTTGTGTATAGGCATACAAGAGATCGGCTTAAATCACGAGTCATTAGTGAAGCGATGTGGTTTTCATATTTAGAATGAAGCTTGATTAGCTTGTCAGAGGTTAGAGATTCAATTTCCTCTGTCATGTATTGTTTACCGAGATAAGCCTTTGATTTGCCTGACACAACTACAGACAAAAGGCGCTGTTTTTTCGAGTCTAAGTCTTTGTTTTCTACAGCATTGATATCATTCAATAAAAGGAGTTTATCAGGGTTCATTTATAATGAAATTAAAAAATTTAAAACAAAAAACAAAATTGCAGGCAACTTTAAAATTGTTATCAAGCAAATCATGTTTTTCTAGGAAGTTACACTGATTGATTGATTGATTGTACATTGCTTAACGTCCCGATAGCAACAAGGCTTTCTCAGGACGTGCCTGCACTGCTTGTGAAAAAAAAAAACAACAACAGAACATTGAATGTATGTCGCCAGACGGTCAAATACATTAAATAAACCTAACACATGGGGCCTAAATAAAGCTAAGACCATCTAGCAACACACATCCAATATCAAGAGCTACAGGCAGTGCAGACAGTAGGGAGAGTTTTAAAAAGGCAAATACAGGTGAATGGACAAAGGGTAGACAGAAACACATGCCCCAGAATAGAGAGAAAAACCCACCCTGTGGGGTTGACCAGGGTGACCCTGGAAACTAAAAAATACCTAATCCCACCCAAGTCCCCCAGGGCAGACCCGGGTGGGGTGGAAGTTACACTGAACAGTAATTTTATACGTTTACACCATTCAGCAATATTGTCAGTAATGTTTTACGTTTACACTGTGTTACCGCTTCTATGTGAGCTAAATGGATTTATATTCAAACCACAGATACACTCACTCAGGGATAAAACACACTCTGTATTTCCTGCAATGTCCTAAGGGACATAATCACCGGAAGATACAACCACTATACAGAAGTTGTCTCCCATAGACTATATATGACATACCCCTATGATAGCCTTGACGGGCTTAAATGACATGCGTCACAGATTTGTGAGTGTGTTTGCAATGGAGCAAGTTTCTGAGAATATTCATTGAGGATATTGTTCCTGTATGTGCGTAGCGAGGATAGTAATTTCAGGTATGCTCATTTGTAAAGTACACTTGTAGGCTTAGCTCAGTGACATGTCTCGTATGTGTGTGTGTATGTGTGTGTGTGTGTGTGCAACTTGGATTATGCAGAGATTCAGAAATCTTTACAGTTAACTCAAACCCAATAAAAACAGTGGCTCTTGAGAATCTCGCCATGCTCATAAGAATCTGTGATCGAGTGGGCTACTGAAAATGTACAATAAAACATGTTTTTTATGTTCTCATAGAAGGGATTCCTCTACTTGTTCAGTAAAGCAGAACGACTCATAGGGATTCCTCTACTTGTTCAGTAAAGCAGAACGACTCATAGCGTCACTCAGCTATACAAAAGACACTGTGAACCCTAAAATAACTGAACTGTGTGTTGAGCCGTGTATTGCCGTACACTGGCGTGTGGGTGTTTTTGTGTATACATGTTCTGTGTGTGTGTGTGAGTGCGTGTGCGTGCATGTGTGTCAGTGCGTGTGTGTGTGTTACCTACCTACCTCTAACAAAACCTGTTTGGCTTAAATAGCATGTTTTAAAAGTGACGGTTGACACACATGGCACTGGAATTGAAACGGTGGGGTAATTTCCACCTCGCTGGGAACTGAAAGCAAATAACACGCTACGGGGGACACTGAAAACCTGTTCGCCCAGATAGGGGTGGGAGGTAATGGTGGTATGTGTGTACACACAGTTTAAAATATACCAGTTAGAACATGACGTCTATTCACTGACTTTATGGCGGGCCTCTCTCTGTGTGAGGAGCTCATAGGGGGGGGGGGGGTGGGGGGGGGGATTATGCGGGCGAGTGTTTTCTCATTCACTGTTCAAAACCAATTAGCATTTTGTGGGGGACTCCATATCAATAATGAAAAATAAGACATACCTTGGCGTGTTTAGACATAACATGGTGTTTTTTCATGCATACTGTGTCAGTCTGTGAATATCGAACTGCCTGAAAAAGTTTGGAAAACCTTCTCTGAGCCTAAAGGCGACATTTAAATTACCTTACAGGTTCAGTCATGACGTGAAAAATGTTTGCAGTTAAACCCTGTCAACTTACTCATAAAGAGAGATAGCGAGTAAAATTATGTGGAAAGAGAGAGAGCTATTGTGTGTGTCAGGGTATTCCCGTGTGTCTGTACATGTGTGTTTGTGAGTGTGTGTGTGTGTTTGGGTGTGTGTACGGGTATGTTTATTCATGTGTTTGTGTGTCAGTGTGTGTAAATGTATGTTTATTCATATGTTTGTGTGTGTGTGTGTGTGTGTGTGCGTGTGTGTTTGCGTGTGTGTTTGCGTATGCAACGTGGTGTAATGCTCAGAAATTTAACTCACAGTTCTGTTTAAGGGAATAACGCAGTCAATATGGCTTTATCATAACAAGCCATTATGCTTGAGAAAGGCTTTTGTCCACGCATGTACTGATTCAAAGAGCCGTGTACTTGTTTGCACTGATTTATTCAAGTCAGTGTATGCGTGTTTATGTTAGTATGTACGTACGTGCGTGTGCATGTGCGTGTGTTTGTTTATGTGTTGGTATGTGTGTTTATGTGTGTGTATGTGTGTGCGTGCGTGTGTGTCAGTACTGCTTATAATGGAACGGTGGAGTGCCTGACCTTGTACTGTGTTGTACAACACATTTTGGGTATACATAAGACGGCAGTCACCTTTTCAGAAATTGTACTTGCAGTAAAATAATATTAAACAGGACCCGCCAGCATACTCGTTACGAGAGAGCTAACAAAAAAAGTTGACTAATACTCTTTTAAACGCGGGTTACGCCTGGAGTCCGAGGTTCTTGAGGATCTGACCTGTGTCCACTTATAAAAATCTAGGCTCGTGAGACTATGTAAAACCCCATATACTCGGTACAAGGCAACCAGATACTGGAGGTTTTACCGTCTACAGCCGATTTTAACTTCCTGGTTCAGTGTGTACCGTAGCCATGAATGCAGAGCTGTAATGGTAAAGTTCATAAACATGGCCATGGTCGCGATTTTTAAAATTAACAGTGTGTGATTAGTGTTCACAGAGACAATAGTTATAGAGAGAGACAATAGGAGATTTAAAGATAATTAGATCAATAAGGCCACATCGGTCATGGTCGTCAGTTTTTAAAAATCAAATTATTCAGAAATAACGGGGGTGTAATGGGGTCAAAAATTTTAATATTAAAAATGACGTAATTTAATGACCGATGCGTCATTATTGAATTCATTGCCTTTTAAATCTCCTATTGTCTCTCTCTTCGCCCCGTTTCAAACCTGCCCTTTCTGTCCAAAGTTCTTGAGAGAATCGTTCTGACACAGCTCACTTAATACCTACAGTCAAACAATCTCGTCCATCCGCTTCAGTCTGCTTACCATGCCAGGCACAGCACTGAAACTGCTCTCCTCTGTGTCGTTAATGGCCTCCTAAGTGCCTATGAGTCATTGTCTAAAGCGTGCGCATGCGTGTGCGAGTTGTGAGTGCACGCTTAGAGTTATAATTATTATAAGATAAGCGCATTATAAATACCGTAATTATTATTATTATGATGAAAACCAGATCTCAGTTCTTGCCCTGTTAGACCTGTCAGCTGCGTTTGACACCATTGACCACTCTATCTTGCTCCAACATCTAGAAAACTACTTTGGTATTTCTGGTAAAGCTCTCACCTGGTTTCACTTTTATCTGTCTTCCCGTCAGATCAACGTCTCTGTCAAGAACGTTCTTTCTGAAGCTGCTGCGCTAGAGTTTGGGATCCCCCAGGGTTCCGTCCTGGGCCCCATTCTATTTACGCTGTACACTCAGCCTCTCTCTCAGATTATCGCATCGCATTCAACCGATCATCACATGTATGCGGATGATACACAACTTCGGAAATCTGCACCTCCAAACAGCTCCAGTCAGGCTATTTCAGATGTTCAGAACTGTATCTCAGATGTTAAGTCCTGGATGTGTGAAAATAAACTTCAGTTAAATGAGGGCAAGACAGAAGCTCTTCTTGTCGGTGCCTCTCGACTGCTGCCCAATTCTCCTGACTCAATGCGCATTTGTGACGCACCTATTCCGTTTTCTGATTCTGTTTGCAATCTTGGTGTTTTTCTTGATAAAGATCTTCAAATGAAGGAGCATGTAAATCATGTTTGCAAACTTGCTTTTCTGGAATTAAGACGTATCAGTTCTATCCGTCATTACCTCACTACTGAAGTTACGACCAACCTGGTCGTCTCTTTAGTCTTGTCCCTCATCGATTACTGCAATGCCCTCTTAGCTGGCCTCCCTCAGTTTCTCATTCAGAAATTGCAGCGAGTTCAGAATTGTGCTGCACGTCTCATCGTCCACGCCTCACAGCGTCAGCCCATCACTCCTATTCTGAGACAACTTGATTGGCTGCCAGTGAAACAACAAGTCTCGTACAAAATCGCCTGTCTGTGCTACAAAGCTATTAACTACTCTACCCCTGCCTATCTCGCTGATCTTCTTCAACTATACACTCCCTCCCGCTCTCTCCGTTCAAGTAGTGACACGTGCCTTCTCAGAGTCCCGCTCTTCAAATACAAAACCAGAGGTGACCGTTGTTTTGCGCACGTTGGACCTGTTGTCTGGAACTCAAACCTATAGACATTAGACATTCTTCCTCATTCACTGCCTTTAAATCTGCCCTAAAGACCCACCTGTTCGATACCCCAATGTAGCTCAGTTCTTTGTCATTATGTACCTGTGTGTGTGTGCGCGTGTGTATTGCACAATGCGTCGTTTCTCTGGTTATTTGTAAAGCGCTTAGAGCTTATTTAAGGATAAGCGCTATATAAGTAGCCATTATTATTATTATTATTATTATTTGCTGGAAGCCACAAGCAGCTGTGTCGGTCTGGTGTATCGGCCCTGCGATGCGGTTCGGGTCGTCCCCGGAGCCGTTGTCCGAGGAAGGAGAGAGAAGAGAAGAGCTGCGACGACTTTACCCCTGGCTTGTCTCGTCTTGTTTGTCGGGGCATCTTCACGGATGACAGTGAGTACACATGACAATTCTCTAGTGGCCATTTGCTCGGGGGGTTTGTTTGTGTTTGCTTGTTCTGTATTATTTTGGCTAGAGTGTATTGGGGGGGGGGGGGGGAGGTGTAGAATAAAAGAATAGAAAGTAGAGGGCTATTTTGTAGTACCTAGAGTATTTAGCGGCAGATTAGTTAATTAGTTATGGGGGTTTAACGCCGAGCAGGCGTCTGAAGCTATTTTACTATTTAGCGTAGGGGTGTAAATATCGGAAGTGAGTCACAGGGAGACGTGTAAATATGTATTCTGCTGAGGTTGAATTCATTGTTGCGGGAAGCGTGGCATGATTGCAAATATGTATTTTGTTGAGGTTGAGTTTACCGTTGTGGGAGAGAAGTGTTCGGAATATAAATGTGGGCAATTAAAGTCGCGGGAAGGGTGATGTGATTATTGTGTTTCTTTTGTTAGTTATTTATGCTCATATTTTTGCACCTGTGTTTTAGAGCATCCTATTTCCGACTGGTTCAGATCCTAACCCAGTGGTGTACTGAGAGTGGAGGCTGACGTTGTCACTCTGCCTTGTGGGGCTACGACGCCGAACCTGAGTGCCTTTGCGAGTGTCGCGGCGCACCTCGTTTAGTCAGGTTGGGTCGTCCCGTTTAAATATTCTTAACTTGTTTAAGCAAAGTTTTGTTCGCATATAATCTTGTAAAGAACGTCATACATTGTGATCTTTATTTCATCTCCTCGTAGTGACTGTACTGTGAGAGGAGCTCTGTCACAGTAACATTTTGAGATGTTGTATTATTTAAAGCAGCCTGTGTTACGGAAGACCTTATCGCGGAAGCAAGAGCGTCGAGTTGAGCTGCGCTTAACGGTTGTGCTTCCGGCGAGAAGGTCCCGTGACGTGAAATATATTGTTTATTCAACTTTCAGTTATATTAATTTAAGGACATTAGCTCCATTCGCATATGTGATATTGTTTATTTTGAAACGTTGCTAGTTAAAGTAGCCTTGTGCTGTGAATGTCTAGTTGGTGAAAACTTTAGCTTAATTCGAACTTGTTGTTCGTGCTCCCGCTGAGGGGATGTAGTAGCTTATGAACAATATTCCTTTATCTCGATCTTCGCTTGTTCTAGTAGGCATATAGTTCATATAGTTGATATTGCGTTATTTGAACTATTGTATTAAGGAGCCACATACTGTGAGGGACTCTTAGCGAAAGCAAAGGCACTGGTTTAACTGACATTAGCGCTCAACGCTTGTGCTTCCGTAGGGGGGCCCAGTGGCATTTGATTTGAGCTTTTTCAGTTTGAGTTTTTGGTGCATTAAGGATAGTCGTTATTATATATTAGTTTCCTCAGCCTGTTTTATTAGGGCTATTTAGTTTATTATATATTTTGTTATTTCATATTGTGTATTAAGGGTATTTGGTTTGGGGAGTTTGGACGTATGTGTGTGTGAATGTGACGGGTGAGCGTGTGGTTAGGATTGAATGAGGGTATAGTTGGTTATTGTTAGGGTTTTATTTAATAAATGTCGTCGTCACTGTTCCTCTGGTGTTTGTGTTAGGTCTGTGTTAGTGTGGGTTGGGCGAGTCTCAAGCGGTAGCGCTCATAGTTTGCACCCCGGAAGTGGGGGTCGTGACAGCGGCCTTCGATTGTACAGGACAAATGAGTAATTTTTGGATTGTAAAATTCTTCTGAATCCCTTTTGTATGGACTCACTGGTTTAATAAATAACATGAGTATGCCTTTCAGTGACCTGGCAGGTGTGTTCAGGTTTATGTTCCACATTGGGTCGCTTTTGTCTTTATTAATTAAACTGTGTCTTATAACATGGTCATAATAAATCGGCAGTTTTGTCTGGTACTGATTTTGAACAAGTCTGGCTAAATAACCATGAGTGACAATTTCATATTCCAAGAAAATGTTAGAAATCTTATATGTTGCATCTGTGGCAGATGATTTTATAACTTTGGAGTAGTCATTGAAGGTTAGTTCAAAGCTTAGACGGTCATTCAATGCTCCTTGGTAATAAGGCAAATGCGCTGTCAAGATTTCAAATTCAAGTGGATTGTAAATCTTGTTCCATATGTTTCTGCCATAATAATGTCCTTGGCTGCAGTGGTTACTTTATCAGCTGCATCGATTCGGAGTTTAGCAATGCTATCTGACTGTATGCCTTGATAAATACGGTCTTCTCTTTCTTCTCGTGTAAGCCAAAGATCGTTGTAGCAGTAGAACACATCAGCATCATCTAGACTAAACACTTCCTGTCCTTCAAGTTTAACTTTGAGGGTCCTAATAATTGCTCTACCTAGATTGTTAACTAGTGTTCTGTTTACATCTGTGTCTGATGAAAGTTCAATATTAAAAGCAAGACGTGCAGTGCCAGGAACAATAACATCGCTGGGACCTTGGTTCGGAAACTTGCCTGTTAAGGTTTGGTTTTGGTCTATAGTACTTGGATTATTTGTGATGACAATTGATTGCCTAATGCCCTTAACACCAAGAGGCTCTCATAGTTTTCTGTATGGGTCTCAGCCCTGAAAGTCTAAAATTTTGCCCACCAGCCTTTGGCTAGTAACTTCCAAGTTTTACTAGCAAACTGAAAATGTTACTAGCCAAAACTGAAAATTTTACTACTGAAAATAGCCCCCCAACTCAACAATATAATGTACCACAAGTGTTTGACGCCCAATGTTAGAGTGTTTTCTGCCCAGAGGCATTGAAAACAAATATTTGAACAGACAATCATAACCAAGTTAATGTTTATGTCCTGACTTCAGGCTTTTGATAGTATCAAGTGGAGAAATAACTGACAAAGTCCCCATGTGAACTGTGGTGGGATTTTTTATTTATTTATTTTTTTGTAAGTAGAGCTGGGCTTCTGTTTGCACAACAGGTTAAAGGGTCTGTAGACCCCAGGTACAAATTTTAGAGGGTATACAGACCCCCATCCTAGCATTATAGAGGGTCCGCAGATTTATTAAGAAAAACTGCATCATCTGTATGTTCCTTAAAATAAATTATCCCCACCCGGGTCTGCCCTGGGGGACTTGGGTGGGGTTAACTACATTTTAGTTCCCTGGGTCACCCTGGTCAGCCCCACAGGGGTGGGTTTTTCCCTATATTCTGGCGCATGTGTTTCTGTCTACCCTTGGTCCATTCACCTGTATTTGTCTTTTTAAAACTCTCCCCTGAACTGTCTGCACTGCCTGTAGCTCTTGATATTGGATGTGTGTTGCTAAATGGTCTTAGCTTTATTTAGGCCCCATGGCATAGGTTTATTTAACGTATTGGACCGGCTGGCGACATACATTCAATATTCTGTTTCTTTTTTTTTTTTCACAAGCAGTGCAGGCACGTCCTGAGAAAGCCTTGTTGCTGTCGGGATGATAAACAATGTACAATCAATCAATCATTAAAGTAAATTATCTCATTTCGCTCTCTCCTCTTTAAATGTGTTGTGACAGTGTATCCTTTCCATGATACTGATTCTTTAACTGGTGAGCTATCACGCAAAAGCCTGTCTCCCTCGCTCTCTCACACACAGAAAAATATATATCTATTTATTTATTTGTATGATTGTTTGATAATGTATTGTAACAGAGAATATAGCATTTTCTGCTGAACGCGGCAGATTGACAACCAAAGTGTGACTTGTCTAAACTCTGTGTGTGTGTGTGTGTGTTTGTTTGTGTGTGTGTGTGTGTGTGTGTGTATGTGTGTGTGTGTGTAAACTGATGTACTTCAAAGTTTGTTTCAACCCGTTTAACTACTCAGAAAGACGTGTTTCTCCAATTTTTGCCTAATAACTGTGTACCAGAAGATGGATCGACCACGATTAAAAAAAAACTGACAAACTTATTTTTGTTCAAATTTCTGGACTTGCTTTTTGAGTTTGCCTCAGTGCTCATTGTGCATGCCATTCAAGTGCCGTCGTGCTTTAGCCATGGAAATACACTCAGCACAGCCATGGACTCTGAAAACTGTGTCGTAGCGGCGGTGCCACACACGGCCCAGGGGTAGCATTTCTGGTACTGTCGCTTGTCGATGTAGATGGCGATGTCAAAGTGCAACTTTCCTCTTAGCGATTATCAAGATCAGACGGTGCCGGATTGAAGAATCCGAAGCATTCCAGCTCTTCCTTTGCTTCTTCTCCGCCATGTACAACTTCGTTCTAGATCGAAAGCGAAACGCACGATGCCGTATCCCATAATAGTATGTACGGTGACGTCACAGCAAGTAACGCGTTCAACATGTAGCGCGCACTTTGTAATAACATGCTGACACCACACATAAACTAACAGTTTGCCCGCCCTGTTACACACGCACGGACCCCGGCGTCGGGTCGATTCTGAACGCAGCCGCGACTGAGCGAGCCGCTAAACGAACCAATTCGTCACTAAAAATAGAACGACTGTCACTGACCACTGTTATGGTACGCATGTGTTCGGCTACTGCCGCAAAGTGATGTTAGAGGCGACTCGCGGTGCGGTCAGGTCACGCGCCGGCGTACCTGATGTTCGGCTGGCGGTTCGCCGTTGGATTGGAAAACGCACAAGAGCACTCACATTTGGCGAGTGGGTATTTTTTTTTACTCGCCTCAAAACAAATTCACTCGCCATGGCGAGTAAATTACTCGTTATTTTCAGGGCTGGGTCTAACTTAAGACTGTGTCATTTTATTATGCAAAAATAAAAAATATTAAATTAATAAAAACAATGGCAGCGGGAGGATTTAATCATGAAGATTTTGAAATAGATGACATGTATGATTTTGGTAATACAACAGATATGACAAATATGACTGGTACAAGAAATATTTCTAGTTTACGCCACAAACTTTTACAAAGCAAAGTAAACTCGTTTTATGATCATGTTGGTGATCGCAAAGACAACATAGACCCTAATCAGTTTGAACTTAATGGCAAGGGCCATTTATATTTAAATACTGCTGACAAAGGAAAAGTACAATTGACTAACAAAAGAGACCCTGGTAAGTTTAGGGCTTTAAGTACAATTAAAGGTTAAGGTGGTGTTGGCGCCTTGCGTCAACTTGGTATTGGGGGGTCTCCCGGCCCTACCGGTCCACTTGCGCGTCTTGTTAGCGCTCTTCACAACACGCAAACAAGGTTGCCAACGGGACAAGAAATTGAAATGGCAGTAGTAACAAGCCTGCCAGAAATAGCAAACACGATAATGAAAGAAACTTCATTTACAGAAGGACAAATAAATGACGCTAAAGCCTTTGTCAATGCGGGAGATTATAGGCTTGGATAAATCACTGCAGTCAATCAGAGGCGAGATGGTAAATAATGTAGCCAAACTAGGTGAGCTTGATAAACACATAAAACGAGAAAAAGAAAAACTGGCTACAGCAGACAATGGGAATCTTTACACAGAAATAAAATTAGTTAGTTAGTTATTTGGGTTTAACGCCGAGCAGGCGACTAAGGCCATCTCACGGCGGGATGGGTAAAAATCTGGTCAGCCAGACTAAAAGCAAGGTCTTAAGACAAGATGTAAATATAGATTAAAAATCTCAGGCTAAAATGTCGCACATGTCTGGAAAAGAAACGTCTACAGACTCTCAAAAAGGGCAAATAAAAAAATTCACATAGTCTATGAATGCTCAGATCTTGTTAAAAATATTGCATTCTCTCAAAAAATTGAAGATTTTGTCCGGGGGAACATCCCGGAACAAAACCTTCAAGGAGTCTGCTGTGAAGTGTTTATATCTGGTGTCAATTAGGTCAGCACAATACAGCAAAAAGTGTCGAACAGAAAACTGCTCATCACAGGCAAAACACCATGGACGCTCATCCTGTTTAAGTAAGTAAGAGTGCGTAACATATGTGTGCCCGATGTGGAGCCGAGCAAGGACAGTCTCCTCACGGCGGCTGCCGCAGCGGAAAGGTAGACTGTCAGACAACTTAGGAAGAGCTTCATGAAGCTTGTTCCCTTCCTCTTTGTCCCACTCGGACTGCCACTCGCGGGCTATGTACGCACTAATAACAGGTTTAAAATCACTATAGACAGTCTGTGTGTCAGGGACAGGGTCACTGCGGGCACTGTTGGCAGCAGAATCTGCGATTCTGTTGCCTTCGATGCCCACATGGCCTGGGACCCAAATAAAAATGATGTCGTAATATTCCTTCATCAAGTCCGCGTAGAGCTCTCTAATCTGCACCAGCAGTGGATGGTCTGTTCCCGCGCCCTGAAGGGCCTGCAGGGCAGAAAGAGAGTCAGACAGAATCAGGAAGTTCCTTTCCCGAGACTGATAGGCATGCTTGAGTGCTAGCAGAATGGCCTGCAGTTCTGCACTAAATACAGAGGAATGGTCAGGGAGACGGAGCTTAAATGGGCGTCTAGGATGGCGAGAGGACACTGCAGCCGCAGCCACTCTTCCATCCTCCGACTTGGACCCATCCGTATAAAGACGACAATAGCCAGGAAAAATTGAAAGGAGTTCATTGAGGCTCTGTTGGTATATGGCTGGTGGAGTACAATCCTTCTTGTGGGCAGTCAAGTCCAGCAAGATGTCAGGAACTGGTAGTAGCCAGGGTGGAGTGACGTGTTGCAGAGATTCCGAAACTTTGTCCAGGTCCACTCCGGCCGCCTGCAGATGAGGTCGGACACGGAAGGAAAGTGGACGGACAGCTCCCGGATGGGCATCGTAAATCTCTGCAAACGACGGGTTAAAAACACAATCATAGGCAGGATTTTCTGGATGGGCCTTCAGCTTCAGAACGTAGCTGAGCATGAGGTGGATGCGGCGGAGCCTGAGAGAAGGCTCCCCTGCCTCTGCATACAGACTAGGAACTGGAGATGTCCTGAAGGCTCCCAGACATATGCGCAGACCTTGATGGTGAACTGTGTTCAGACGCTGCAGTCCACAAACAAAGAGCATTCAGAATCATCCTTGACGGCCTTTACAATGTTATTTATTTTAATGCTAAATAAAACAGGAGATAGAATACTGCCCTGCGGGACACCCATCTCCTGTTCAAAGGAGTCGGAGAGGGTGGAGCCCACACGGACATGGAACGACCTGTTGGACAAAAAATTGTGAATAAAAACGGGCAGATGCCCTTTAAAACCCATGTCCGACAAATCAGACATTATACCATGCTTCCAGGTAGTGTCATATGCCTTTTCAAGATCAAAGAAAATTGCATAGACATGCTGCTTGTTAACAAAAGCATCTCGGATAAAAGACTCAAAGCGGACTAGATGGTCAGTTGTACTACGGAAGCACCGGAAACCGCACTGGAGGTCTGTGATGAGACCCTGTGACTCAAGATGCCACACCAGTCGGGCGTTGACCAAGCGTTCCATAGTTTTACATAAACATGATGTCAAAGCTATTGGCCGGTAGTTGCCCGGGTCGGAAGGATCCTTACCCGGCTTGGGAATTGGCACAACCACAGCCTGGCGCCAAGATGGCGGAAAATGACCGGTTATCCAGATATGGTTAAAGGCCTTGAGAAGTACAAGGAGTGAATCCTCAGGCAGATGTGTTATGAGCTGATAATGGATGGTATCTAATCCAGCAGCAGAGTCAGTACATTTCTGCATGGCTTGCTGCAATTCTGAAAACGTAAAAGGGGCATTATAGTCTTCCAAGTTATCCGATATAAAATCACAAGCACAAGATTCTCGCTTCTCCTTCTCTCTCTTAAAGAAAGGTGAATAATGCTCTGTTGAAGAATTATGGGCAATGGTGGAGGCAAGCAAATTGGCCACAGCCTTTTTATCTGTGACCAAACTGGCACCATCTCTAAGATGGCCGACAGAAGCCGAGCCACCCCTGCCCCTAATTCTTCGAACAGCCTTCCAGACTTTTTGGGACGGAGTCCTAGAAGATAAAGATGAGACGAAGCGTCTCCAGGAAGCACGGCGTTCACGTTTAAAAATATAACGGGCTTTCGCCCGCTGTCTTTTAAAGGTTAAAATATTTGCTTGCGATGGATTACGAAATGCACGTCGCTGAGCAGATTTGCGCATTGTTTGGGCCTTGCTTCACTCTTCATTGAACCATGGTACTCTCGGCTTCCGAGGGAGTGATGTGGAAGTTCTAGGGATGGTTTCACCTGCAACCTCCAACAAAATAGAAGTAAAACAAGAAACAGGTTCTTCAGCTGACATGATCACCTCCTCTGTAAGACGAGACTGACAGAGAGAGGCAAACAGAGACCAGTTAGCTTTCTTGAGATTCCAGCGCCCCACCGGCGAATCCTCCTCACAGCTGACCGATGACAGGACTACTGGGAAGTGGTCACTACCACACAGGTCGTCGTGAACCTTCCAGTCAAAGTCCAGCATGAGAGAAGGATCACACACAGTGAGGTCTAGAACAGAACTAGATCCGGAACCTGAGTTAGAGTATGTAGGTGAGCCATCGTTAAAGACACATAGGTTAAGTTGAGAAAAAACATCTTCTAACATCTGACCTCTGCCATCATAGTGGTCACTGCCCCAAAGGTGAGCGTGACCGTTAAAATCCCCCATGAGAATAAAGGGAGGGGGCAGTTGATCTACTAAGTTAAAAATATCATTGCTACTGACCCGCAGTGATGGTGGCAGGTAAACACTGCATATGGTTATGGTCTTCTTCAAGGTAACCCGAGCTGCGACAGCCTGAAGACAGGTGTCGATGCTAATGGGGCTACATAAAATTTGGCTACTAATGAGAAGAGCCGCTCCACCCGAGCGCCTCTCCGAATCAGAGCCTTCGTGTATAACGTTAAAACCATTAAAGGATACATGGTCAGAAGTCTTCAGGTAAGTCTCCTGAAGAGATATTACTGAGGGGTTATAGAACTTGACTAAAAGACGTAATTCCTCAAAGTTAGCTTGAAAACCACGAAAATTCCACTGAAGCATAGAGTACATGATTATGTCTTATCTGGGGGTGAAGAGTTTTTCCCCCCTTTTACCTTTACCTTGGAAGAAGTTGAAGAAACAGAGGGGGGCCGGCTCCCGGGCCTCCTCTGGTTCCTCGGAGATGAAGGGGGTGGAGCTGCCGCAAAATCAGCAACGACAACTTCCACTCCCTCCATCCGCTCCTCCAGTGCAGCATATTTGTTTTGAAGGGGGACATCAGTGTTCCTCTTCTGGGCCCGCGCGCACAGCAGTCCCATAGATTTCTTAGACCCCTGGTCCTGGGCATCGTTCCTGCCGCTAGAGTTACCGGCCTTAGAAGGCTGACCAGAGCCAGAAGCCTTTGGAGTTGACTGACTAACAGGTTTGGGTGGGGGCTGAGGTTTAGGGGCAACAGAAGGCGGCACAACCGGACCGGCAGTGTCCGCCTTCTGCGTTCCCTGGCTCTTCGTCACCACCGGAGGAGGGTTACTCTCCAGGGGCGAGATGACCCGAGGCTCCGCCCCCAACCAAGAAGTTGGGGTCTGACATGAAAAATCTTTGGTGGGATGCTTGCCTGCCACTGCTGCACTGAAAGTATATACTGAGGTGTTAGAGGTTGGGGCAGCCGCAGCTGCACCAGAGCCTTCAATCAGTTTTTTGGCATCTAGAAAGGACAGTCCCTTCTCCACACGCACCTGCTGAATCTTGCACTCGGATATCCAACGAGGGCATTTCTTATCCGAAGCCATATGCGCCCCCTGGCAATTCACACACAAGGGGGTGGCTGTGCAGTACTCAACAGAGTGTCCGGGCTTGGTACAACGGGCGCATGAAGATTCTGCCTGACGGCATGTCTTCTGCCCATGGCCATACTTTTGGCACTTAAAGCACCGGAGGGGGAGAGGGACATACTTTTTCACTCTCAGGGAGTAGTAACCTCCCCAGATGGTAGTAGGAGGGGTGTGGGTGCCAAACGTCAGGATGATGGTAGGGAGACGGATCTCCCCACCACCTCGCTTGGAAGCGAAGCGCCTGACGTAAGTCACCCCCTGAGACTTAAGGTTCCGTACAAGTTCATCTTCCGACAGTTCTGCCAAAGCTTGATCTTTGATTACGCCTCTTGACGAATTCATAGTCTTGTGGGGTGTGACCTCCACCGGAGTGTCTCCGATGGAAGAGAGCCTCAGTAGCCCGCTGGAGTGTGCCCGGGTACGGCACTCCACCAGCAAGTCACCAGACCTGAGGCGCTGGGCGTCAGGCCTGCCAACACGGCTCCTGAGGGTCTCCCCCACCAGAAAAGGATGCAGCTTAGTAACAGGTTTCTCCTTCACCTTGCTATGGACAATGAGGAAGCGAGGCCATACGGCCGACGCCTGAGGCGTCGCTTCCCCACAGTCCGAGTCACTGTCATGTTCAATGTTGGTGGCTATGTGCCGCTTCTGTGCAAGTTTGGTTTTTTTTGTTGTATCCATATTATAATAGTAGAGATATTCATCCCCCGGGGGTCCCCGCCCGCCACCGAGCCCAACAAGGGAAAGTGCAAATGTCGGCGGGTCTCCAGCCGACGCACAATGGAGACTGCCCGAAAGATATACTCAAGGGGGTAAGCCCGATTGAACCGTTTGAGCCACCGCCTTCTATCACACTGTTGAATGCAGGGGAATACTGGCGTAAAGCACCTAATCAGCAGCAGAAGCTATAGCATGGTGCTCCGTATATCAACCCACATGTCAACAGTGGGATAGGGCTCAACGTGACAAGAGCCGATTGACTAGGCCGGTACGACTAGCCTCCCGTTTAGGTAGAAGTCAAGGCCGAAGTGGAGTGTTGGCACCAGTGAGCCGCAGCCCAAAGGGAACCTCAGCCACCAGGATCCTCTTCTCCCCCGACACGGGTCTCCAAGCACGGCAAACACTTGGGATCCAAAGGACCAAAAAGTCACGAGTATTTTTAAGGACCAATCCAACATGGTACGACCTAGGTTAGCACAGCTCCTTAAAAACCGGACCAGTGAAAAGGCTGAACAACATATCTGCTGACATCGTCCTAATCCTGGACAAAGATGGCACCCGTCTGCTAGCCCACTCAGTCAGGGACTGAGCGGACTACCCACCTACGCCACGTGGAGGCCGGTGCCGGGTAGGCATTTTAAAAAATGATCCGTACGAAATACGGAAGAATACGGGGGGTGCACAGCCCTGTTATCAGTAAATCTTTGCAAGACAATTTTATTGATGATGATGAATTTCAGAGAGTGCAGGATGATTTAAATAATTACAAACAACAGAAGTCAGAAATCCAGAATAAAATGCGTAGTCAATCTCCCGTAAATGTTGAAGAACTGAAGGCTAGTTTTTTTTTTAGCAGAAGGAAACCACAGAAAAATTACACAATCTACTTTCAAGCAAATAAAGATCGGTTTTGACAATTGTTTAATATTGATATACACTTTACAAAAAGATGACATGCCTCTCACGTCGCTTACGCCTGTTTATTCTTCCCCATCCGCTCTGCCACCAGAGTACTATTGAGAAAAAGTTTTTTGGTTGCCCTTGTAAGGAAAAACTTACAAGTTGTTATGTTTGAAGTTCAGAATAATATTTGAGAAAAAAACATCTTTTGTCAAAATATGGCGATTTTGGACCCATTTCTTGAGTTCTTGTGACCCTTGGCCTTTCCGAGGGATCAACCAAATTAGTGTGCATATAAAGGTCTTACCATCAGGTATCTTTGTACCAAGGTTGGGTTTGAAGTTGTGAATAGTATTTGAGAAAAAAAAATAATAAATAAGAAAAAATAAATTATGTCCAAAAATAGCTATTTTTTCATGACCTCTGTGACTTTGACCTTTGTGAGAGGTCACTGAAATTGGTATGTTTAGAAAGGTCTTGACACAAAGTATCCTTGGGCCAAGTTTGAAGACTGTAGCTTAAATAGTCTTCAAGAAAATGCCAACGTTAAAGTTTACACGGACGAGGGCGGACAGACGACCACTGGCCCAGAACATACTCACTTTTGCTTCGCACACGAGGTAAAAAAGGTCTTCCCCTCAGGTATCTTTGTACCAAGTTTGGGTTTGAATTAGTCAATAGTATTTGAGAAAAAAAAAATTATGTCAAAATATAGCTATTTTTTTTATATATTCCCTGATCCCCTGTGAGCTTGACCTTTGTGAGAGGTCACTCAAATTGGTATCTTTAGAAAGGTCTTGCCACAAAGTATCCTTGGGCCAATTTTGAAGACTATGGCTTGAAGAATCTCAGAGAAAATGCCAATGTTAAAGTTTACCACGGACGACAAAGGATGGATGACAAACGACCGACAGACGACCGCTGGCCCAAAACATACTCACTTTTGCTTGGCATGTAAGTCAAAAATTGACCCCAAAAATTGACAATGTCAATGCATTGCACATTTGCTTTCTCTGTTTCCAATCAGGTTTTCTGTTTGTGTACTGCCATTGTGCGCACATTCTGTAGGGGAAAAAAACCCACTGACCCCTTTCAGAGGCTGTAAAATAATCCAAGATAACAAGCAAAATCCTAGATCCTATCAGTTTGATGTTAAATAAAATGTCCACAAAGGTGAACAAACATGCTGTAGAAGAAATTAAATATGCTGCAAAAACATTAATTTCATCATTTGATCCTTCAAAAGTCTGCATCCTCCTTTCACTAGGCCTTTTGATAGTGGCTTTTGCTCAGTTCTAAAACAAAAGCAAGAAACTACCTCGCAAAAAAATTTCTCTAAGAATTACCTCTGTCCACCATGTACTGCAAACCTACAGCAAATGAAATGCCGACTGAAAAGTAGCCAACAACAGCAACTCAACTCTGAAACACTATGCAAACAAAATATGAACAGGATACCCATTCATTTTTTAGAATGCAGCATGCATGCTCTGGAATAACTTCCCATTACAGACTAAACACTACAAAATAGTCTAGCACACATACTGTATTTCAGCAGATTGCTCTAATGTCCTTGGTAGAAGGGAAGCAAGCCAGCAGTGGACTCTACCAACAGTAGTGACAAAGAGCTATTGTTGTAGAGCTGACGAACAGGACATGTACAATGGTGAAAATGCACAAAACATTTTGAGTAAAGCTGAAATGGCCATGGTCTGAACAGTACCTACAGGAAACATGGGTTGATATAAAAGCTGCAGTACATCGATGGGATGATACTGAAATCCAACAATAAAAGAGAGAACACTTACCATGTCCTTTAGAATCTTGTTCTCCTTTTCAACCTGATTCTTTGCATCCTCTGCTACATCCTCATATTCCTGTCTGTACATTTTTTTCAAAATCTGAAATAATCAGCACAGAATATTTGTCACAAACCTGTAGTTGGCAGGAAGAGGGGGGGGGGGGGGGGGGGGGGGGGGGCAAGCAAGCTTGAGAAAGTCAAACTAACCAAGAATTGTCCTGCCATATGGAGTTTTAGGTTTCGATTTTTAGTTAATGAAACTGGGAGGGAGGTGGGGTGGGGTGTGGGGTGGGGGAGCATCTACTCACCGACTATATACCTTCATGCTGCTGCCCTTAAAAAGCTTCATCAGTCAACTGTGTGCACAAAAGTACTTGGCGGATACAACAAGGGGGTGCAACAAGGAAATAATCTAAGCCCTACTCTGTTCAATATTTTCATCAACGACCTCCCAAATTGCTTAAAGGATGAAGACTCCCCAACCGTTAAGAACACGACAGGTACTGAAATACCCTGTTTACTGTAAGCAGACGATCTAGCGGTTCTGGTCACGACAAAAGCTGGCCTCCAGAACAAATTAAATAAACTACATAAATACTGTTAAGACTGGGGCCTGTCAATAAAAACAAAACAAAGATAATCGCGTTCGCATGATCAGCACAAGACCACCTAGGGAGACGAGCCAGCAAAGCCGCTCATACCCTTAAATGCTCACTATACAAACAAAACCAATAAACTAAAACGATAATGCAACTGTTTGACTCTCTAGTGGTCCCTGTCACAACATATGCATCAGAAGTATGGTTCCCTTTCACACTAAAGGCAAATAGTATTGACAGTGACCCGAGTCACCTCTTCAATTACTGCATGAAGGGACAAGTGCATTCAACTGAAATTTGCTAAGTCTATCTTAGGTATCCACAAAAAAGCTATGAATATTCTGGCCCTAGCTGAGATCAGACAATTTCCTGTGAGCATCAGTGTATCGGTCCAAGTGATAGGTTTTTGGCTTCACATGCTAAACTCTGACAGCATCTCCTACCTCAAACAGGCGTATCACGAACAGCTCGAGACCACCACCCCATGGGTCACTTTTACAAGACAAATTCTTTGCTCACTGGGCTTTTGCCACGTGTAGGACAACGAGTGTACATTCAGGAGAACCTCACTTAAAACATCCCTCCATAGAAAACTAGATGAGCAGTACATTAGATACTGGAACAGAATTAAGCGGAAGAACACATCGAGACTGACATTCTATAACAAAGTTACTGATAAATACGAAATACAAAGCTATCTTATTTACACAAAAATACGAGAACACAAACAAGCCCTCACGAAGTTGCGAGTAAGTGCCCACATGCTAGAAGTAGAAAGAGGCAGGTATATACAAACACACCCCAGGAACATAGACTGTCGCGCGTGTGGAGTAGTAGAGGACGAAATTCACAAGCTAGACGATTGTAGTTTATATTATCAGCTCAGAACTCAGCTAGCTACAAGTACAGACTGCCATAAGCCAAGCCAACTACTAGTCAGGGAGGATGCACAATGCACTCTAGCAAAGTTTGTATTTGACTGCTTCTCCATAAGGGAGAGAAATGTAACGACCAAACAGCATTGTTACTGCGTATTCCCCTCTCTTCTTTTTCATGCCCCGAACCGTCTGAGATGCTACAAGACCAGAAAGAACCACAGACCACGCAAAATTCACCGGCAGTCACAAAAATAATACGGACGAGACTCCATGAACACAGACGCCGCACAATGAACACCAATGAACTGACTTACTGCCGACAGAAAAGTGCAAAACTCCGTGTGGACTGAACAAGCTTAAAGAATGATAAAAAGTAATGTATATGATAGTTAAGTCCGATCCCTCTGTGTCCTTTGGCCCCAATGGGCCCCTCGATAATAAACGTTGTTCTGTTCATCAGGATCTGTGGACTTTGCAGCTGGAATGGCTCAGGTGGGGTGGGGGGCACTGGTCTACGTTCAGTTTTAAGGCAGAACTTTTGAGCTACAATGGATGCATGGGTGGTTTGGGGGGGGGGTGGGGTGGGGGAAGAGGGGGGGGGGGGTGGTGCCTGATATGCAAGCTCACTTCTGCCTTTCTTAAATCCAGTCGTAGATGTAATTGGTATGGTTAGAAAGGTTTTTGCCACAAAGTACCCTTGGGCCCATTACATAGATTCACTTCTAATACCGCATGTCGGCCAAAAATGTCTTTTAATCCCCTGCATGGGTTCTTTTCGCATGAGGCTACATTTTGTGTGATGGTGTATAATCAAACCCCGCCAGGTAAAAGCTCTATATCAATAACTCAGTGCAAGCAGGATCCAAACTGGAGCATGATGGCTTCGACTTCTTGATGATTTGACAGCCTCTGTTCACAAAGAGACTCAATCCTTTATTGCACTTCAACCAGATTCACTCCGCTATCGCACTTCAACCAACTCAACCTTACACAGACTCTCGCCACTGTCACACACAGAACCAAATGAGCTCCGTACACAGATTCACTCCATAATTGCATTTTAGCCAACACAGACTTACTGCATTGTCGTACTTGCAACAACAGTACTCTGTACACAGACACTCCATTATTGGACTTGAGCCAACACAGCTCCATACACAATTCCATACACTCCACTGTCACACCTGAGCAAATAGCTTCATACCCAGACTCACTCCACTACTGCATTTGAGCCAACACAGCTCCATACACAGTAATTCCATTATCACACTTTAGCAAAAACAGCTCAGGTACACCGACTCACTCCACTTCTGCACTTGAGCAAACACTCACTCAACTGTCCCACTTGAGCCAACACAGCAATGTACACAAACTCACTGCACTGTCAACTCCACACACAGATTCACTCCACTAATGCACTTCAGTCAACAGAGCTCCACACAGACTCACACCTAAACCAACACAGCTTCGTACACTATCGCACTTGAAAGAACATAGCTCCGTACACAGTCACTCTGTTATTACTTTTGATCCAACAGAGCTCCGCACACAGCCTCTCTCCATTATCACACAATATAGCCAACACAGCTCTGCAGCCTGACTCGCTCCACTATCGCATAAAAGTCAACACAGCTCCATACAAACTCTCACTCCACTATTGCACTTGAACCAACAGAACCCACCCCCTCCCCCCAAATAAAAACAACAACCAAAAAACAAAAAAGGCAAAGCCCTTATGGCTCACGTGTATGAGCGATCTACATGTGTGACCTTTATTACAATAAAGGCGCAGATCCACAGTCCGTTTGTGTCATGCGACTGTGCGGGACGGTCGGCCGCCTGATCGGATGTCTGACGGGATGGAGCGCTCCACGTTCCCGCATAGCCCGACCCGCAGATACCACTACCTGCTCAAAATTCTAGACGGGGTCAAGGTCTCTGCTTCGGTAAACAATGGCGGATTCACACGGCAGCAGCGCCATTTTTCAAAAGAGAGGGGTGTGTGCAAAACTCGCAATGTGATTGGTCATCCTGTGCCAGCCGTCAGACTCTGCGGGATGAAAAGTAGTGCCAGCCTCAACTCGTCCCACAGCCCGCGCGATCCGATGGTGATGTCAGAAATTTGATGGTTGCCCTGGAAACCCATCAGATCGCGCACAGTCGCACGACACGAACGGACCGTGGATCTGCACCTTAAGGGATGGCTTCTGCAGCAGCAAAATAAGAATAAGAGTACTTTATTATCTCAAAAAGAGAAATTCGTTTTGCCACCTCAGGTGCAACTCACAATTACACACACTCACACAACAGATTTCAAACAAATGGACAATGGCTCGGGACAGGTGAAGCCAAGGCATCTAATGGCCGGCGCCAACAGCTCCAACCCAACCTGAACCTCCCTAACACAAGCAAACTAAAGACGGCCCTATCTTAGTATCTCTGTAACACATAATATAATGTTTTTTAACTTTCTGCTTGGCTGAAACTAGTTACACAAATAACAAATATACGCAACCAAAAACCCCCCCCCCCCCCCAAAAAAAAAAAAAAAAAAAAAAACCCACCAAACAAACAAATACTTTCACAGTTGCTACCAGGGGGCGGTCGTCGCCATAACAACAGTACTGGCTATGCTCTGGCATAAACAGTCACCACCTTAATTATACTGAACTTAACTAGTATATAACTTCATAGTAATTTTTAAAGCAATAGTAGTAGAACTACATCATTAACGTGAAAGCAGTCCAAAATGGTTTCTAAAGAGTACACACGCTGTTGTTAGAAACACAGTCACTGCGTCTGGGAGGTGTCTATCATCACATCATTTGGCAGCTGGAATGTGGGGCCTGAATCCATGTTTTCTCAAAATTTACACATCTGTCAAACCCCCTTGATCTTTGCGATGAGTCGACTAAATTAGTATACCTAGGAAAGTCTTATTATCATCAGCTACCTTTGTGCCAAAAATGATTTTAAAGTTTGCAAAACAGTTGATAATAAGTACAATTCTATCAAAAATTTGCATTTTACACACATTTGCCGACCTCTTGTGACCCTTGACCTTCCTGAGGGCTCATCCAAATTAGTATAGGTCTTACCACCAGGTATTTCTGTAGCAAGTTTGGGTTTGAAGTTGTTAATAGATTTTGCAGAAAAAAAAATCTATTGTAAAAATATGGCTATTTTCTACCTACAGTAAAACCCGTTTTGAACGGTCACCGGATTTTACG
This sequence comes from Semisulcospira habei, assembly GCA_036245525.1. Lineage (NCBI taxonomy): Eukaryota > Metazoa > Mollusca > Gastropoda > Semisulcospiridae > Semisulcospira > Semisulcospira habei. Next base: position 174,828,239 of record BTPG01000008.1, on the reverse strand, counting down.
GTCACCTGCCGTTTACGGTCACTTTCACCATATACGGACAATGTTTACTATATAAAGTACCTGGATTATATGGTCACCTGCTGAACGCGGCCAACGGTCAGGGTATCGGAGCCAAAAATGCAAAAAAATACCTGGAATTTACGGCCACGGCCAGACCGGCGCGGTAAAGCCGTCGCACACAAACGATCAATGAATGCTTACTCAACACCTTGACCAGACAGCCGCTACACACCTCGACAAAGCCAAGCACCATGTCGTTATGCAATGATGAGTGCGTGGCATCTGCTTTACGTTGGGTTGAGACGCCTTGTGAAAGGGGCGGTGTATATCAATGGGATTGACAATTAACTGGGGGAACAAAACACAAGTTTCGCAAAACACATAACTGCAAGAGGCACAGACTTTCACGCACCCCGGGGCTCATGAGAATAAATTTCTCCTGTTGATTTCATTTACCTCCGCTGTTTGTTCTCTTATGTAGAATGCATCCCATGCTCAGTTTGTCACCGTGATTATCGACTTAAGATTTGGCAACAAATGCTCTAGTCCCAAGTCAATGGCTGTACGACGTGTTAAATCAGAAGTGGATTAAGCAGGTGTTGAAATTGATGCCCTTATGGTCTCACTTGGCAGAGTGAATTGTGTTTGCGTTGTGCGTGTGTTTTCCCTCTAATGCTCGGGGTCTGTGAGTGTGTGTATCGAATTCATGTTCCGTAGGTGCACAAATGACTGACACAACGGCTTATCCAGACCTGCCTACCCCCAAATTCTTCTGTCAGTACTCTTGACAGCCTATATCAGTATTTTCCAAGTTTTGACCAGATTTTGGCGGACGTGTCATCAACCAACCAAAACAGACAACTACACAAACGCAATTTTTTCATCATTTAATCAAACGAGAAAAGCGAGTGAACACATCTACTTTGAGTCAGTTTACTTGTACTGCCCCTGGGACTTAAAGTATGCACATTTTAGCTGCTCGAGCTCTTCTGGTCCCAGGATTCTGTCCCCTGGTTGGGATTTCAGAGTGTTATGATGAAGAGTGGATATCTGGTCAGTTACGTTCTTCCACACACAGGTGAACATATGCTCACATGCCGCACTGCTGTGGGGAATGGTGGCAATTCCAAGCCAGGTTTTTTTAGGTCTTGGTGCTTTTTGCTGATGCTTGACCAAGTGGCATCCACCCTCTCTCCTCATGGATCACATCTGGAGTTGCTCCTTGAGGCACCAGGCAGGGAAACTTGTCCAAGATAAATTTCAAGTCAGAAGTACAGACTGTCAGCTGCTGTGCAGGATCTACTATGGCAGCATGCTTCAGCAACGGGTCTTGCAGCGGTAAATTTCGTCAGCAGTTACTCGCAGGTTTCTTCAAAGTACTTGCGGACAGACAAATAGAACTCTTCCAGGTGCTAGTCACGGAGCTTGTTTGCTTTTGCCTCTGCAATAAATGTTCGTGCAGCATCCCCTATCAGCAGGTCCTTGTTAGTTTTCTGGTGATATGGGAGCATGTGCTGTATACAGTGGAGTCCGCTTAACACAAATTTCTGGGGACACGGAAAATCACTTCGTGTTAACCGTATTTCGTGTTGACCAATATGGCCTCAAAATTGATCACGGCCCTCAAGGAGAAAGTGTGTAAGACGTGTGCATGAATGAGTACCAGGTTAAAAGTGCACATTATCGTACTTTCTATGCATACCTTCAGCTCACTAGGAAAACACAAGGAAACGTGTACAGCTCGAGTATTTAATGTAAATCCATCAGGTAAAATCCATACTAAGTTACAATCCTCAGGTAAAAGCAACACAGGCTGAAATACAATCCCGCTTCGGTAAAAGGGTTGTGTTGGTACACGAATGATACAACATGAATACAGTACAGAAATGCTAGCCAATGAGAAGACAGATTACAACAGCCGAAGGCTATTCAGCCAATCACAGACTAGAGTTCGCTCTGATCTGTCATGTGTACTTCCACAGCGCGAGAGCAACACGTGAATTGGTTTTCTGTGAATGGAATCTGTGTTCATGTTAAACGGGTGAATAATAGTGAAATTGCCCTGGTTGGGAACCGAAACCAGCTTCGTGTAAAGCGAAATTTTGTGTTAAGCATTTCGTGTTATCAGTGAAATTTTAATACAGAATAAGAAGGCCGTCGGCCGGGAATGCAAAAACGGTTCGTGTTAACCGGAATTTCGTGTAAAGCGAGTTCGTGTTAACTGGACTCCACTGTATCAGTGACCAGCTTCCCATGTACTGTGACAGGCTTCAGAAATCTGCTGAACAGAGACATCATCAGCTTTACAAGTGAGGGGCAGAGCTGGTGGATCAGAGGCTCCTCTGCCTGCAGCTTGACCAGATCTTCATCGTACACCTTATTCGTGTAGCTCAAAAATAAGCAGTACAAGTGATTAGTGGGCGATTTCAGGAAGGATGTGATAGTCTCCAGCTTCTGGGTGGAGCAAGGCTTGGGAACATCTTCATCCTCCTCATCCTTCTTTCTGCTGTTATCTTCCTTCCTCAAGTCTCCCACACCTGTTCCTTCCTCCTCCTTCTCCTCTTCCAGCTTGTTGAGCTCCTCAGTGAAGAAGTACCGGAGAGCGCCGTTGTTGTCCAGCAGTCAACAGATGCATCTGTAACATAGAAACGTACAGAAAACATTTCAATCTCTTACCCTCTCAAGAGAGATTAAGAGTGAACCCCTTCATCTTTCTGATGACTCTCCCCCCCCCCCCCCCCCCCCCCCAAATAATTTGGCATACCTTCACAAAGGCAAATTTAATGCAGGAACATTACTTCACTGACTAAAATTATTTCATTTTCAAAACAGACGAGAATTTTAAATACCTTGCGTGATGGTGGAGTCAGTAAACATCGCTTTCATCTTTGACACTATTATGTCAGCTGAGCTCAGCGGCAAGTTCCTGTCAACGATGAGATGGCACATGTAGACCGCGCTCCTTGTTATGTTCCTCTGGTGCACTGTCTTGCTGTTGTTGCTGTTTGAGGTGAAGAGAGACGCTATTTTTGGCCCAGATGATGTGGCTGCAAGCCGCTTGTGCGATTCTGAATTGACACGACGGTCACAATCATTTCGCCCACCATGCGCACAAGAGAAGTCTGAATTGCAAACAGTGCAATGTACCATGGGTGGTCCTTTCTTTGATGTCACGAGGCATGGCCAAGTTGTGATGTAATCTCTTTTGAAGTGTTGTTTCCTGGCCGGAGTCCTTTTCCTTGCCTGTTTTTCACATTCTGCTCCCTCTTCATCGGTTTCATGCAGGCGCTTGCTACAGTGCGCATCCATGATATTAACAAAGTGGTCGGAATAGCGAGAGTCAAGATGGCTGACCTCTGACCCACATCGAAAGATTCAAATGTAAACTCGATCTTCTTTGGTTTCACAAACACCTTGACCAATCAGCACCGACCTTTTTGAGCCATGGAATATGCAAAACTGATGCACACGGCACAAGCAAATATCACAGAACGATAACTCCATGAGTTCTCAACACTCAAATTCGCTCACAACAAATTAGCCGTGATTTCAGTAGTCTTGGGAACTCCGTATTTTGACAAAAATAAGCGTATTTCCGTACTAGCAGCTGATTTCTGTAAAAATTTGGTCAAATACATAGAGGTATGCAGTTCTGCTTTAGCCATCACATCAGAAAACGCAATGTCAGAAACTACAAAAGACTGACGAAGATTTGTGTCTGTAAATGACACATTGGTATGTCACAGTTGCAAATATTGTAAACATGCCAATGCTTCCAAAGCACTTTTCCCCATATCTATCTGTTGGTATGCACCACGGAGACGGATTGTTAAGCTTGAAACTTACATGTGCAGTTATGAGTTGATTGGGTTTTTCTATTTTCATCGGATGTAATGTGGCAACAAAATGAAGCCGCACTGACTTTGAAGTGCAAATGTTTACATGTTCAACATTTTACAAGGACAAAGTACATGTGCATTACATGTATTCTTTCCACATCTTTTGTCTTAACCGTGACAATTTTACACACACCAAGGCTGCGAACTTGCACTGTAGGGGACATACAGTAGCATACACTAACTCTATTAGTAGTAAATGTTAGCGCAGATTTACATTTCTCGGTGCTTCTGGGTTCATTTCTATCGTACTTGCCATGAGCGGTCACCTGCTGTTTATGGCCACTTTTACTTGGCAACAGGGGTGACTGCTCATAGCAGGTTTTACTGTATTTCCTCAGCTCTTGTGACCCTTGACCTAACCGAGGGGTCATCCAAATTGGTATGCACAGAGATGTCTTACCATCAGGAATCTCTGTATCAAGTTTGTGTTTGAAGTGTGAATAGTATTTGAGAAAAAAACATCTTTCATTATAATATGGCTTTTTGGGACCTATTTCCTGAGCTCCTGTGACCCAAGACCTTTCCATGGGATCAACCAAATTAGTATGCATAGAAAGGTCTTCCCATCAGGTATATTTGTACCAAGTTTGGGTTTGAAGTTGTGAATAGCATTTGAGAACAAGAAAGGCAAAGCCCTTATGGCTCACATGTATGACCAATCCACACAATTGACAATAAATAAAGGGATGGCTTCTGCAGCAACAAAATCCATGTTTTCTCAAAATTTAATTAGTTTTCACACATCTGTGAAACCCCCATAACCCTTGACCTTTGCGATGAGTCAACTTAATTAGTATACATAGGAAGGTATTATCATCAGCTACCTTTGTGCCAAATTTGATTGAAAAGTTTGTAACAATGTTGACAATAATTACAATTTTATTAAAACATTGGCATTTTATGCACATTTGTTGACCTCTTGTGACCCTTGATCTTTTCTGAGGGGTCATCCATATTAGTATGTATCTCTGTACCAAGATTGGGTTTGAAGTTGTGAATAGTGTTTGAGAAAAAACATCTTTTGTCAAAATATGGCTATTTTGGACCTATTTCCTGAGCTCTTTTGACCCTTGACCTTTCCGAGGGATCAACCAAATTAGTATGCATAGAAAGGTCTTACCATCAAGTACATTTGTACCAAGTTTGTGAATAGTATTTGAGAAAAAATAAATTATGTCAAAATATAGCTATTTGGGATATATTTCCTGATCCCGTGACCTTGACCTTTGTGAGAGATCACTCATATTGGTATGTTTAGAAAGGTCTTGCCACAAAGTATCCTTGGGGCAAGTTTGAAGACTGTAGCTTGAATAGTCTCCAAGAAAATGCCAACGTTCAAGTTTACCATGGACGACAGACGGACGACCACTGGCCCAGAACATACTCACTTTTGCTTCGCAGGTGAGCCAAAAAGAAAAGAAAAAAAAAGGAAGAAAAAAAAGGCCTACATCCTGTTTACGTCGGAAAGCCATGTTTTCCCTTTCCACATGACGCTGAGCATCAGCCAGACAAGGTTTGCCCATCTCAAGCAGCTTTTGGGAGAGTTTAGTTTGCTGATCTCTGCCCTCATCATGTCTTCTAGCAGCTGCCATGTGATCTGTGTCACTGCCAGTACTCAACACATCCTCAACCACCTCCGCATACCTAAAAAAAACAAAAAACACCAATATAAAACTTTTCATTCTTACATAGAAGCAACAGCAAGCAGGTGGACCTTCATCAGTTATCACCTGAAGAAAGAATGACTCACTTCTCAAACTTTGTCACAAAGTCCCCCAAGTGAGCAGCTCTTATGTGACAATGACTCAGAGAAAGTAAGCTTTGAGAACTTAATAAATAATATACTATGCAAAAAAGTAGGGGATATTGAGATTTCAACCTGAATGGTTGCGAATTTTCAAAATTGGCAAAATTATGAGTTATATAATAATAATTCCAGTTACCGGTTATATGTTATAGGCATTCATTTTCACAACATTGGTTAACATTGGTCAACATTGGTTTCATTGTGCAGGTCACATGATCAGATCGAGAGCCATGAATATGGTCTTATAGTAAAAATCACATGCAGGTTTATTGTGCGAGAAAAAGAGAAAAAAAAAAAATCGCTTTATTTTTGTCTGTTTGTTTGTGATAATCCAGAACATGCATACCGATATTAAAACTTGTTGTCCTTTGTCAGATTAATAGGCTGCAATCCACATGCAACTGATCACTGTTGTTTGTTAATCAAGATTGTTCTTGATAAAAGATAATAGAAAGGAGATTTTTGAAGCTTTTCCATTGTCTTAAGTTTACCCTAATTAATTAACTAATTAGGGTCATTAACGTCCACATGGCCGTTTCTCTCAAAACAAACCAGATCCATATAGCACACTCTGTGAAAATAGACTAAAGAAATTTCAACCCCCTGTCAGAGTCGATTTCTGAGGAACGCAATTTTCTCAAGTAGAACTTTATACGTTACTAGCAAGTTGCAACTAACTTTTAAAAACCTGTTACTTAACATAAGAATTTATTAATTACTTACCCTAAGTTCTTACAAGTTCTTACAACAAGTCGACTCCAGTCACAACTTACTCGGAAAATTTTTTCAACTTACATGGGCAACAAAAAACTTTTTTTTCTCAATAGTACTCTGGTGGCGAAGCGGATGGGTCTAAGTAGACTGGCTTAAACCATGAAAGTGGCATGTCATCTTTTTGTAAAGTGTATGTCAATATTAAACGATTGCCATAACTGATCTTTATTTCCTTATAAGTAGATTTTGAAGTTTTTTTTTTGTGGTTTCCTGTACCCCCAAGCTGTTTCCATTGTTCTAAAAAACTAGCCTTTAGTTCTTCAACATTCATAGGAGATTGACTACTCATCTTATTCTGGATTTCAGTTGTTTGTAATTGCTCAAATCATCTTGCACTCTCTTAAATTCAATATCGTCAATAAAATTATCTTTCAAAGATTTACTGATAATAAGTTTCAGACTGCTCAGCAAAGCGAGCATGCTCAATGCTTCATGTTTCTGCAACTTTGTATGAAATCTTTTGTTTAGGCCTTCCAAACCAAAGCATACTAGTCCTGTGGCAATGCTTGCTCCTTTAAGACCAATTCCAATTAAACTGCCGATTCCAGTTGATATCAAAACAATACCCCCTACAGATAATCCAGCCGAAACAACACCTGCAACCATTGAAGTGTTTTGTACAGAAATGAAAACTGTCTTATACCGTCTTTTACATCTGGAGTATTTTGCTTCTTCACTTTCCAAATATTCAATGCTTCTGTAATATTTATTAATCGGAATGCGTCTGCCTGTAATGTTTTATCAAATGTAATTGGCACAGTTGTCACATGTGGATCAATCGTCACAGTCTCAGTCGTCGATAGTTGCGGATACAAGTTCACCATTTTTTATGACAAATATTTTTTTAAATTTAATCAGTGATTACATTTTGCAACTCGTCAAAAGTGTATAATCTGCTAGCGTAATAAAACGAAACAAGATCAATGTGTTCTAGTTTTATGTAACTTAGACAAACAAAAGTTGTTTTGTCGACCACTATCTTGACAGCGGGAATACTGCTCGAAACTTCAACAACATCAATACCTTTTTTAATAGCAATAAAAACTTTTGTTGACTCTGCCAATGTGTCATCCCATGTAAGTTTGATTCCCTGTGCAATATTTGCCTCTTTTACAGAAGATACAGACTTCATAATAATTTCAAATACTATTGTCGCTTCTCTAGCCATGATAAAGTTTGCTGGCATAAACACAACAGAAGTATCTAATCTGCCCTTTCTATGCGTAAGAAGATACCTCCGTTTCTCATACACAAGCACTTGTAGTTTATCTCTGCTATTGTTGTCTGAAGAAAAACTTGGAACAAGGCTTACAATCAACGGCCCAGAGTTAACAACTTTTCTGAATACGTCATCAGTATATACATAAGGACTAATAAATTCAAACTTTATGTCCCAGTCAATTGTGGGTGGCGGTGCAGGTACAGGCGAAACTACCCACTTATTACCCACATGTATTAAGTTGTAGGGCACATTATTCAGGGGTCAAAACACGTGCTGGGGAAAAAGGCCGAAACAACGGGGAGGGGGGGGGGATGGGAGGGAGCGAGACATTAATTCCGGAGGGCGAAAACTCAAACAGCAGGGGGGGGGGGGGGGGGGGGAAGGTGGGCGCGAAGAGTCACGGTACACAATGTTGGCGGGCCTATGCTCACTTCCGATTCCAGCTTTAGAATGTGCTCTTATATCCGTTCAAACATGTCAGGGCGAACCCTGACATGTTTGAACGGATATAACAGCACTTAACTTTCACCGATTTTTCACACCACTCCCAGCTCCATTTCTTTCTCACTCCCGTTTCATTAAAAGTTTAGCCACGAGCGACAATGTGTCATGCATCGCTAGACGCCATCTTGGAAAAACAAAGCTTGCCTAAAGTTAACGATAAACGAATCTGACAACTTGTGGACCTGCGCCGTTTAAGAACCACGACCATTTTAGATTTTTTACGTTTCATTTTTTTCCACGCGGAATTGACTTTTTTTAAACAGCGGATTTTTTTAAAATTAACGCTGATATCCTCGGAAAAGCGGAAGATTTTGACCCCTGATTATTTACAGGAATAGGAACAGTAACATCACACAGTTGACCAAGTTTAGGAATCGGTCTATCTGTTCCGTCCTTCATGTCATCGATTACTTTATGCTTGTACATGCCAAAAGAATCAAGTTCAAAACCATATACCTCTCCTACTTCCCCCTCTTTCTCAAAATCATGCATGTCAGCCAAATCTTTCAACTCTGTCACTGGACACGCAACTGGTATGATTCTTGGCTTTGGTTGATTGATTGATTGTACATTGCTTAACGTCCCGACAGCAACAAGGCTTTCTCAGGACGTGCCTGCACTGCTTGTGAAAAAAACAACTAAACAGAACATTGAATGTATGTCGCCAGCCGGTCCAATACATTAAATAAACCTAACACATGGGGCCTAAATAAAGCCAAGACCATTTAGCAACACACATCCAATATAAAGAGCTACAGGCAGTGCAGACAGTAGGGAGAGTTTTAAAAAGGCAAATACAGGTGAATGGACCTCGGGTAGACAGAAACACATGCCCCAGAATAGAGAGAAAAACTCACCCTGTGGGGCTGACCAGGGTGACCCTGGGAACTAAAAAGTTCCTAACCCCACCCAAGTCCCCAGGGCAGACCCAGGTGGGGGCTTGGCTTTGGACCACCACTCATTTTTTATAACAAAAATAAAATTATTTAACTTCCAACACAACACTAAAATCGTGCATCAGAACTGGTTTGTCATCTTGATTAGTTACATATAAACACAGTGATTCAAAGAAACTGGAACCTAATTTCTTAAACTGCGCAGGAAATCTAACAACCACACTTTCACAATAAGGTGCAGTTCCGGCTGGCAAGCATCTTAACAAAGTTGAAGGCTTTCCATTGTGTACATTTTCAGTTGTGTTCAGTTCATTTAAATGAACATTTAGTACAGTGTGTACTGACAAATGAACAGGGCGTTTTCCAGTTATTTTTTGTTTATTTGGATTTTTTGTCAAATCTGTAACATGTGACAAATCTGTAGTATCCCAAAATGTCCAATCATCACGCAATTTATCAAAAGGTATATCTTTTAAACCAAGTAAAAATACAAGTTTATATGAAAATTCAAGCACACGCATGTTACTCGAAAATTCTAATGTAACGTGTAAGTTGGCTGGATTTAAAGTTGCTTTAATTTTTAATTCATTTTGAAACCATTCAGCTAAAGTACAAAAGTCATAATACCCTGGTGGTATAACATAAGTCCCATTATATTTTACATAATAATTTTTATCAATTGATTGATTGATTGTACATTGCTTAACGTCCCGACAGCAACAAGGCTTTCTCAGGACGTGCCTGCACTGCTTGTGAAAAAAAAACTAAACAGAACATTGAATGTATGTCGCCAGCCGGTCCAATACGTTAAATAAACCTACGCCATGGGGCCTAAATAAAGCTAAGACCATTTAGCAACACACATCCAATATCAAGAGCTACAGGCAGTGCAGACAGTAGGGTTTGATTGATTGTACATTGCTTAACGTCCCGACAGCAACAAGGCTTTCTCAGGACGTGCCTGCACTGCTTGTGAAAAAAAATAAATAAACAGAACATTGAATGTATGTCGCCAGCCGGTCAAATACATTAAATAAACCTAACACATGGGGCCTAAATAAAGCTAAGACCATTTAGCAACACACATCCAATATCAAGAGCTACAGGCAGTGCAGACAGTAGGGAGAGTTTTAAAAAGGCAAATACAGGTGAATGGACCAAGGGTAGACAGAAACACATGCCCCAGAATAGAGAGAAAAACCCACCCTGTGGGGCTGACCAGGGTGACCCTGGGAACTAAAAAATACCTAACCCCACCCAAGTCCCCCAGGGCAGACCCGGGTGGGGTAGCAGACAGTAGGGAGGGTTTAAAAAGGCAAATACAGGTGAATGGACCGGTAGACAGAAACACATGCCCCGGAATAGAGAGGTTTGATTGATTGATTGTACATTGCTTAACGTCCCGACAGCAACAAGGCTTTCTCAGGACGTGCCTGCACTGCTTGTGAAAAAAAAAAATAAACAGAACATTGAATGTATGTCGCCAGCCGGTCAAATACATTAAATAAACCTAACACATGGGGCCTAAACAAAGCTAAGACCATTTAGCAACACACATCCAATATCAAGAGCTACAGGCAGTGCAGACAGTAGGGAGAGTTTTAAAAAGGCAAATACAGGTGAATGGACAAAGGGTAGACAGAAACACATGCCCCAGAATAGAGAGAAAACCCCACCCTGTGGGGCTGACCAGGGTGACCCTGGGAACTAAAAAATACCTAACCCCACCCAAGTCCCCCAGGGCAGACCCGGGTGGGGCCGGAATAGAGAGGAAAACCCACCCTGTGGGGCTGACCAGGGTGACCCTGGGAACTAAAAAGTAGTTAACCCCACCCAAGTCCCCCAGGGCAGACCCGGGTGGGGGAATAATTTTTATCAACTGTTGCATTAAACCACTTAACAGTGTAGAACATTTCATGGATAGCTATAGCCTTGCAACCATCACGATTATCAATCCCATTAGTTAACCACACTGGTTTGCTTGTGTCAAGATTTGTTAAGGTAATAAACATTTTTATTATCTCATAAAAAATGATGGAATTTAAATCACCAACCATTACCACAACAAACACATTTCAATTTAACGTGGATGCCAAGTATGAACAAAAAATAATTCAATCAGCTCGACATAGCCGTGTCTGAACAAGATTTATTTCAAGTGAAAGTACCCAACCCCTTTGATCATTACATAAACCCTCCAATTACAGACGATGCAACTGCAAGAAAATGGTCCTCAAGCCCACTACAGATGTTTCAAAACCTGCTTAACTTTGCCATACTATGTTCAACTACAGGATGTGGTGTTTCTTTTACAGACCACTTGAATCACTCAAACAAACTGATTAGGCTGTGTATCGTTTTCACACATAGTACCAGCTTAGAAGAATACTGTCAGAACTGCATACCCCACTGCCCACTGAATCCAGTTTCAACAGGTATAACAACCCCATGGATATGAAAGCGTTTGAATACATCTGTAATGAATTTAACATAAGCACAAAGTATGACTTCACACAAAAACTTGATGATCACAATGGCATGGGTACATTGTATTATGCTATGAGTCACAGACAATACCCTCAAGATTACTACCCCGGTTACACTTCATTCTCGTCAAAATCTGAAGTCTGGTTAGGATCAATAGAACAGAAACAGTCTAATGCCTGGACCACATTTATCTTAGACAGGAGTGACGGGTTTACTCAAGCAGGAGTCGAGTGCGTAAATGAGTCTATCAGAACATATGTGTGGTGTTTACTAGGTGCACAATCACTAACAAAATCAAACATTTTAAACGGGAGTGGTAAATTTGAAGCACAAAAACAGTTTCTTGCTAACCTTGAAAATTCAATCAACTCAGTTGTTGATCTCCCATCAAGCATACAACACTATCAAGATGTACTCAGATATGCCAGATCGAAAGTTGACTTTGTAGTTGGCATCAGGTTATACATGTTACCATCTGATCTTCAACTCCAAATGGGGACAATAACAAATTATAATAATGAAATCATTGTTGCTGGTCGTGACCAGAAATTAGGACTCTGTGAACTTGGGGGCAACCACACATTTACAGTCATTAAAACCATTAATAATGTCTATACAGACAGTAACACCCCCGGCCCCGTCACCGGCACCCATACAGCCAGTACAGTCAGCCCCGGTCCTTTCCGTAAACACACGCGTCAGAGAGAACTGCATTGGTAATAGGCCTTACTGGATTAGGAATATTACTTCTTTACCTGTTTCATTAAATAATCCACCATTAATCCTCCTACTGTAACCAAAAAGACCCACACATGTTCTGCCATAAACCCTACTACCTTGGCCGCTGTACTGATCAGCCAACTGACAACTGTGCCTATTATACCAGGCAAAGCATCTATTGCTTTTACAGCCAATTTCTTAGGCAAGTCTGAAATATGTGACAACTGTTTGTTTTTTGTTACCCATGTTTGTAAATCCCTTGGGTCAGTGGGGGATGGTGGGCCTGGTGGAAGAGCGCTACCCCCGCCACCGCCACCACCACCACCACCTCCGGAGACAGCCATTACAACAGTACTGATAAAAAATCCAAGAGCAGTAATTAAACTCGCAATTGTAATACCCTGCTCTCTGAAAAGTGTTTTCAATCTCTCAGCCAATGTTGTGTCTTCGTGAAGTATTTTCTGAATAGTTTCTCTAATTCTGTTGACCTGTGTTTTCAGTTTTTCTCTTCCAGTACTAATTACTTCTAATCACCCTGATCTTTCTATCTCCAAATCATTTAATCTGTGTTGTATTCTTTCTTTTATTTCTGTGTCAAGATTCCCATTGTCTGCTGTAGCCAGTTTCTCTTTTTCTCGTTCTATGTGTTTATCAAGCTCACCTAGTTTGGCTACATTATTTACCATCTCACCTCTTATTGACTGCAGTGATTTATCCAAGCCCATAATCTCCCACATTGACAAAGGCGGGTCTTCTATTGTTTTCATAGCGTCATTTATTTGTCCTTCAGTAAATGAGGTTTCTTGTATCACTGTGTTTGCTATTTCTGGCAGGCTTGTTACTGCTGCCATTTCAATTTCTTGTCCTGTTGGTAACCTTGTTTGCACGTCATGGAGAGTAGTAACCAGTCTAGGCGCAAGCGGTGGTACAGGAGACCCTCCAATTCCAAGTTGACGCAAGGCGCCAACACCACCTTCACCTTTAATTGTACTTAAAGCCCTAAACTTACCAGGGTCTCTTTTGTTAGTAAATTGTACTTTTCCTCTGTCAACAGTATTTAAATATAAATGACCCTTTCCATCAAATTCAAACTGATTAGAATCTATGTTGTCTGGGCAGTCACCAACATGATCATAAAACGAGTTCACTTTGCTTTCTAAAGGTTCGCGACGTAAACTGTATTTCTCATACCAGTCATATCTGTGGTACTAGTATTATAATCATCCATGTCATCCATTTCAAAATCTTCATGATTAAATCCTCCCGCTGCCATTGTTTTTATTAATTTAATATTTTTTATTTTTGCATAATAAAATGACACAGTCCTATAGATCAAAGTTAGACCCATATAGAAAACTACGTGAGCCTCTTGGTGTTAAGGGCATTAGGCAATCAATTGTCATAACAAACAATCCAAGTACTATAGACCAAAACCAAGCACTCACAGTCAAGTTTCCAAACCTAGGTCCCAGTGACGTTATTGTTCCTGGCACTGCACGCCTTGCTTTTAATATTGAACTATCATCAGAATCAGATGTAAACAGAACACTAGTTAACAATCTAGGTAGAGCAATTATTAGGACTATTAAAGTAAAACTTGAAGGACAGGAAGTGTTTAGTCTTGATGACGCTGATGTGTTCTACTGTTACAAAGATCTTTGGCTTACTCGGGAAGAGAGAGAAGATCGTATTTATCAAGGGATACAGTCAGATAACATTACTAAACTTCGAATCGATGCCAGTGACAAAACAACCACTGCAGCCAAAGACGTTATTATGGCTGAAACATACGGAACCAGATTTTACATTCCACTTGAGTTTGAAATCCTAACAGCGCATTTACCTTATTACCAAGGTTGATTGTACATTGCTTAACGTCCTGACAGCAACAAGGCTTTCTCAGGACGTGCCTGCACTGCTTGTGAAAAAAAAAACTAAACAGAACATTGAATGTATGTCGCCAGCCGGTCAAATACATTAAATAAACCTAACACATGGGGCCTAAATAAAGCTAAGACCATTTAGCAACACACATCCAATATCAAGAGCTACAGGCAGTGCAGACAGTAGGGAGAGTGTTAAAAAGGCAAATACAGGTGAATGGACAAAGGGTAGACAGAAACACATGCCCCAGAATAGAGAGGAAAACCCCACCCTGTGGGGCTGACCAGGGTGACCCTGGGAACTAAAAAGTACCTAACCCCACCCAAGTCCCCCAGGGCAGACCCGGGTGGGGGCTTATTACCAAGGAGCACTGAATGACCGTCTGAGCTTTGAACTAACCTTCAATGACTACTCCAAAGTTATAAAATCATCTGACACAGACGCAACATATAAGACCTCTAACATTTTTTTGGAATACGAAATTGTCACACATACTGAACTAGCCAGACTCATACAAAATCAGTACCAGTCAAGACTGCTGATTTATTATGACCGGGTGATAAGACATAGTTTAATGCATAAGACAAAAGCGATCCAATGTGGAACATCAACTTGAACACACCTGCCAGGTCACTGAAAGTCATACTTATGTTGTTTATTGAACCAGGAAAACCATACCAACGGGATTCAGAAAAATGTTATAATCCAAAGCTAACACATTTGTCTTGTATAATCGAAGGCTGTCCAAATCAAGTCTATGCATCAGGCATGCTACCTTATCAACACTACGACGAGATCACAAAGTATTTTGTAGGCGGGAGACTTAGAGAAAAACCGGCAAACATAACTTGCAAAGATTTACATCTGTATGACGTTAGGATCAGTCAATACCTTACAAACAAGTATGCACTTTGGCTAGACCTGCGTAGTACAGATGACGACTACCTACATGGGTCAGGTCGTACTGTTGAAAATGGCAGTGACGGAATCACAATTCTGATACAAAAAAAGGCTGAAACCGCTTGAGCAATAAATATATATTTGTATCTGATTTATGACACCCAACTCAATATTGCAGAAAGCAGACTAAGTGGTCACGTGTATTAAAATTATATTCTGTATTAAAATTAACTTGATGACACTCGACCCACACTGTGGCTTATTTTGTGGTGCCACAGGCTGTGGTAAAACTGAATTTGTTCTTGACCTCTTACAAACAAGATACATCCATCATTTTGAAAACATAGTAATATTTTGTCCTACGATCAAACACAACAAAGCTTATCACAACCGTTTATTCATTTGGACTGACAGCAACATTTACTTAGTCGACCCGGAGAAAAAACTGAATGACTACCTGCAGTACTTTTACAAACAATTTGAAGGACAACCAACTTTGTTTATTGTTGATGACTGCTCTGCAGAGAAAGATATTGTTAAGAAGAGAAACACTTTAGCAGAACTGGCCTTTAGTGGCAGACACGCAAAGATCAGTGTATGGATTCTCACTCAAAAATATAATGCTGTACTGAAGATTTTCGAGAACAGTTAAAGTTTATCTGTTTGTTTTACTGTAAGGATTGTGACAGCTTTGAAGACTGTCTCAGAGAGAACGATGTTATACCAAATAAACATAAACGAGACATTGTGAAAAATAAACTGAAATCAACTAAGCATCTAAAGCTTATTTTAAAGACAGATCAGCCCACAGGGTATGGGTTAGTGAATTAATTTAGTCTTTTGTTTTGTCCATAAAAAATGACAGACAGACAAACCCACGCAGTTGATGTTACAGACTGCTTCAAAGATGTTGAACGCTTTTATGACTTAAAAACATGTGTTTGAACCCGGCTTTAAACTCTCAACACCGCTTGCACCAATGAAGATATATATGACATATAATGTAACTTTGGAATATTCTGATGGACCACCACATTATGAGTACAAGATTGTTGATCTTAAGACATATGCTTTTAAAGTTTATGATACTAACTGTGACTGGTTTGAGTCAATGTGTAAACACATATCATCAACTAAGAAAACTACATTATTAAATTAAAAGTGTTAAATTACACCTGCAGCACGATCACAAGACTTTAAGACACTCACCAGGGAAGTGGTCGATTTGTTTTGGTGACTAAACTAAATTTGTTTATTGTAGGGGTTACAGCTAATAAAGTGGTATTACATAAGGTGTAAAAATTTTTATTTAATATTTTGTCGAACAAATAAAAATGACAGACAATGCTCAAAACTTGACAAGTCAATCAAGCTTAAGAAATGTGTTTCACACAACAGATTTGCCTATATCTAATAGTAACAATGTCTATGAATCGATAGAAAACTCTTTTTCTGTCATACAAGATGACACTTTCAGGCAGTGTAAAGATTCAGGTTGTTGCTAAAATAGAATTTAACAGAGTAGATGGTGAAGTGATTGTTTCGTATATATCGACAAGACAACACACAGTTAATTCAAGAAGAGAATTAGAGAACAATTGACAGTGCAAAAATGAAGGGGTCAGGTTGGCACGAAGGTCGTGTGCATGAACTACAATTGAAGCAGTCAAGGTATCATCCTATATTAGGTAAATCATGGTTGCCACTGCCAAAAGAGGTTGCAAACAAAAAGGCTGTCGTTAATATACAGAACAATGACCACTATTGTTTCATGTGGTGTGTGCTTGCTAAACTACACTTTGTAAAAACAAGACCTGATCGCGTATCTAACTACACCAAATTTGTAAACGAACTCGATTTCAGTGGTACAGATTTTCCTGATAAGGAGGAGGACATAGACTTGTTTGAAATACTAAATCCTGGCATATCAGTGAATGTGTATGAATGGAATAATGAATCTGATGACAAGTTACGACCCATTGGAGTATCACCACTTGCTCCAACCTATGGACAGCCAGAAGATAAACATGTTGACATGTTATTAATAGGAGATGGTGATAACTTTCACTACACAATTATCAGAAATATGTCACGTCTAATTCATAATCATGTATCAAAACACAACGGCAAACAGGAATTGTGTAAAAGATGTTTACAAAGGTTCTCCTCTATAATAGCAGCACACACACATGTCCTGCACTGCAGGTCACCTGATGACATACAAACAGTACTTAAGTACCCAGATCCTGGTATATTTCAAGAACTATGGGAATCAGCAAAAGCTGCCGTTTGTATATGTTGATTTTGAATCACTGGTTGTACCATATGAGGGTCCTGTTCCAGAATCATTACCGAAGACTGTAAAATTGAGTGACCAAGTGGTGTGTTCTTTTGGATACATTCTTGTTAGGTCAGACGGTAAGCATTCAGAACCTGTTATCTACAGAGGAGAAAATGCAGCATGTCTGTTTTTAACAGAAATGAGACAACTGTATAGTCAGGTAGTACAGTATTTCACATGTCAAATGCCTTTGGTGATGACAGAAAAAGACAAACTGAATTTTGATACGGCAGAGACGTGTTGGATTTGTGAACAACTTATGGGAGATGAAAAAGTTCATGACCATGATCACATAACTGGACGCTACAGAGGTGATGCACATAACAATTGTAACTTGCTATTAAAAATAGATCCTAAGACATACAAACTACCAATCTTTTTTTACAGTCTCAAGGGGTATGATTTGCACATTATCATGCATGCTGTTGATGAATCTTATAAAAACATTAGTTGTATTGCACAGACAACTGAAAAGTACTTGACTTTTAGGCTGGACAACAAATTAGCATTTTATGACGCCATGCAACATTTGTCTTTAGGTCTTGCTAGTCTGGCAGAAGGTCTGACATCGTTTCCAATAACAAGTAAATATTTTGAGCCAGACTTGATTAAGAAAGGTGTGTAGCTGTACAAGTACATCAGTGAGTGGGTTGTATTTGAGGAAAGGAGACTGCCTCCAAAAGAGACATTTTATTCTACCTTAAATGGTAAAGGTATTTCCGACTCTGATTACCAGCATGCTCTTGATGCATGGGGTAAATTAGGGTGCCAGACAATTGGTGACTACCACGATCAGTACTTAAAAGCTGATGTTTGCTGCTAGCAGACGTATTTGAAAGTTACCGAGAAAAGGGTATGTTGCACTACAGTCTTGATCCAGTTTGTTACATAACTAGTCCTGGCATGACATGGGATGCATTTTTGAAATCCAGTAAGATATCTATAGACCTGTTGTCTGATCGTATGATGGGTGAAATGGTGGAACGTGGATTGAGGGGAGGCATTAGTATAGCCGCAAACAATTATGTGAAAGCCAACAACAAATATCTGGACGACCTTGACTTTGACCCCTCAAGGTCAAGGTCATTCATTACGTACATGGACACGAACAATTTGTATGGATTCGCGATGTGTGAGTTATTGCCCTTGAAAAACTTTGTATGATTTGTCACAGTATGACATAACACAGTCAGGGTTAACAAACTATATTATGACTCTTGACCAAAATGATGCAAAGGGTTGGATCTTTGAAGTCGACCTGGAGTACCCACACCATCTACATGATTACCACAATGATTATCCCTTGGCTGTTGAGAAAACGGGTTGATTGTACATTGATTGATTGTACATTGCTTAACGTCCCGACAGCAACAAGGCTTTCTCAGGACGTGCCTGCACTGCTTGTGAAAAAAAACTAAACAGAAAATTGAATGTATGTCGCCAGCCGGTCAAATACGTTAAATAAACCTACAACATGGGGCCTAAATAAAGCTAAGACCATTTAGCAACACACATCCAATATCAAGAGCTACAGGCAGTGCAGACAGTAGGGAGAGTTTTAAAAAGGCAAATACAGGTGAATGGACAAAGGGTAGACAGAAACACATGCCCCAGAATAGAGAGGAAAACCCACCCTGTGGGGCTGACCAGGGTGACCCTGGGAACTAAAAAATGCCTAACCCCACCCAAGTCCCCCAGGGCAGACCCGGGTGGGGTGAGAAAACGGGGAAAAAAGAAGACACTAAACTTGTGTTGAATCTGATTGACAAACTCAATTACGTTTGTCACTATCGCTTACTGCAGTTTTACATCAGACATGGGTTAGTACTAAAGAAAGTTCACAGAGGCATTCAATTTGACCAGAGTGCTTTCATGAAAGATTGCATAATGAAGAACACAACCTTGCGTGCAAGGGACGGCAACACTGCATTTGACAAAGACTTCTTTAAGCTTATGAACAATGCCTGTTTTGGTAAGACAATGGAAAATCCTCATCACCGCAAAGATGTGAGACTGGTCACAACTGAATCGGGTGCAATTAAACTTACGGGTAAGCCACAGTACACAGGGTACAAAGAGTTTCATTTATCATTGTATGCAGTGTCACTCAAAAAAAAAGATTGTTAAACTGGACAAGCCAGTATTCATTGGTATGGCAATACTTGAGTTGTCAAAACTGTTGATGCTTGAATTTTATTGTGATTACTTCAAACCAAAGTATCCTGAATGTCGACTGCTATACATTGACACTGACTCTATGATCATTTATGTGCCTACTGAAGACTTTTATGAAGACATGAAAACAGAGTTACACATATATGACATGTCTGACTACCCAAAGGATCACCCGCTGTACAGCACACTAAACTAGAAAGTGCCTGGGAAGTTTAAAGATGAACTGAATGGTGTGCCGATAGTTGAGTACGTTGGACTGAGATCACAAAAGTATTCTATACTGCACCAGAAAGGTAGTCAGCCCAAATCCAAAGGTATAAAAAAAAAACAGCGATTAAAAATAAAGACATTCGTCATGAACATTACAAGCAAGTTTTAGATGGAGCATTAATGCCCAACTATCCAAACAAGTCACTGAGATCAAATAGACTCAATCTTTAAATGATTCAAACACATAAAAAGTCACTTGCAGTGGGGGACACAAAACGCGCGTTTCATACTAAAGAAAAGGCTTAAGCGCCTGGGCATTACAGACTTAAGTTATCTGAAGGTATTTGTGATGAGCTCATCGACGAACTGATTGACGAATTGGTCAAAAGTGAGTAACAGTGTCCGGGGGAATAATCTGTAATTCTTCTCTGACAAATGCCCTCTGTGGCGCAGGCTCATATAGATAATAAATCGGCGGGTTAGCGTCAGTGCCGGGAACAATTTTTTTTATGTTGTGTACGGACGTAGACCAAATGGGGTCAGTTGCTCTGCGTCTAACGTCATTCTCAGACTCACCGGGTTGATATAGATATCTTACCTGTTTTGTAAATAAACTTGTGTCTGGCGCCAGCGGTGGTGGTGTTTTTAGTCCTGGTCCTGACGGTTTTGTTTTCAATTTAATAGCATCAGCAGGTTTAGGCTGACCTTCGTTATTCATTGCTTTTATCACAGATGGTAATCTCTTTACCCACTCAGTGTTACGTGCGTCATGCATGAGATCCTTTGAATACTGGTAGCTGAAAAGTCTTTCCGATAATTGTTTGTTGAAGTTTTTGACAATTGCCTGAGATCTGTGCACACCCAGAATGCCTCGTCTAACCAGTACACCATGCTTCGCAAATAACTGATTAACTGAGCCCTTGAATTCAAATCCGTCATCGACTTGCAAAAGTCTGGGAAATTGTAAAGGACCGCGACTATACATTTTTGTTAACGCTGTAGCAACCGTACTAGCATTTTTGTCAGTTATGGGTTCAGCGTCTTTGTACCTTGAAGCAGTGGGCAGATGTTCACATCTGCACGGGACATAGACGACCCCGCCCTCCACGAGTCGCCTGCTGCCTTGCAGGCCTGGCTGCTTGGCTGCGGAAAGGCTAAGGGAGGAAACCCCTGACATCAAAGCCCCCGTGTCTCCGGGGAAGGCTTTTGAGCCAGAAACTAGGACAAGGACAGTCTGATATAAAACCTACGACCCGAGGACCTCGATGCCATCGTCCCAGCTTGCTAGGCCATGGCAGATGAACCAAGGGTTTAAAGGGTGGGGCCAGTACTGCGCACACTGCACTCCACCAAAAAGCTCCACCGCGCAGGCTTTAGGAAACGTCCACGGACCATGACACTGACCATTCCAAGTCCTGTAGCGACGGGCGAGGGGCGAAACGGCAGGTGAAAGATGTCACTGGAAGCCGCAGTCTCAAACCTGCATGCAGGCGGTTCAGGATATTGGTCGCCTGATGTTGACCAGGGGATGACAACATCACTCGGCACACCCTGAACGACCAAGCAGCCTTCTCTAGGGACAGCACTGCTTGCTCCACACGGAGAGGGGCCTAGAAAAGGTGGCCTAACCAAAGCTCGTCCCCTCGCAACCCCAGTTGGCTAGCCGCGGTCAACGGGCATCTTCTCCTGCGGTCAAAAAACAAGAAAGAATAACGGATCCACTCTCATGACGACCACGACCGGACTCAACGTAGCATGCTGGAACGTCCGAACCATGCTCGACAAAGCAGACAGCGGACGCCCTGAACGTCGCTCCGCCCTCATTGCCCATGAATTGCGGAGGTTAAACATCGACATCGCCGCGCTCAGCGAAGTACGCCTTCCGGACGAAGGCAGCCTCCAAGAACTTGGTGCTGGGTACACCCTCTACTGGTCAGGCAGGCCTGCATCAGAAAGACGGCTCTCAGGCGTGGGTTTCATGGTCAAGACATCCATTGCGACTAAGCTGGAAAACCTACCAACGGGCCACTCAGACCGCATCATGTCCATGCGCCTCCCACTTAGACACCAGCAACACGTCACCCTTCTCAGTGTGTACTCCCGAACCCTCCTGGCAGAGCCTGCTGAAAAGGACAAATTTTACACTGACCTGTGCAGCCTCCTACAGAGTACCCCTGCAGACGACAAAGTCATCATCCTTGGCGACTTCAACGCCAGAGTGGGCCAGGACTCTGAAGCCTGGAAAGGAGTCCTCGGCAAGCATGGCGTGGGGAACTGCAATGACAATGGCCACCTACTGTTGGAGTTCTGTGCGGAGCAGCAACTGGTCATCACCAACACTACTTTTCAGCAAAAGGACAGTCGAAAGACCACCTGGATGCATCCTCGCTCCAAACACTGGCACCTTATCGACTATGTCCTAGTGCGTCAGAGGGACCGCAGTGACGTCCTCCTCACCAGAGTGATGCCCAGCGCAGAGTGCCACACTGACCACCGCCTTGTCCGCTGCAAACTCAGGCTCCACTTCAGGCCAAAACCCAAGAAATGGGGGCCCCCCAAGAAAAAGCTTGATGTTGCCAGCCTTCAGCATGACGATGTGAAAGCCGCCTTTCAGACAGATTTACAGCGCAGGCTCAAAGACACAGCGGACCCAGTAGACTCCTCCCCTGAAACACTTTGGGAACAACTGAAAACTGCTATTACAAAATCCTCTGCAGAAGTCTTGGGTTTCGCCAGAAAGAAGAACAAAGACTGGTTTGACGAAAACGATGTAGAGATCCAGGAACACCTAGCAAAAAAAAGAGCCGCCCATCAGGCCCACCTAGCCCAGCCTTCCTGCCCTGTGAAGAAGTCTGCCTTCCGCCTCGTCTGCAGCAGTCTCCAGCGCAAGCTCAGAGATCTCCAGAATGAGTGGTGGACCAGACTTGCACAGAGGACCCAGCTTTGTGCTGACAATGGTGACTACAGGGGCTTCTACGAAGCACTGAAAGCAGTGTATGGCCCCAGGCACCTGGTACAAAGTCCCCTGCGAAGCGCGAATGGCCAGGCACTCCTCACAGATAATACCTCCATCTTGAACCGCTGGTCGGAATACTTTCAGAGCCTCTTCAGCGCTGAGCGCACTGTTCAAGAAGCAGTCGTCCTACAAATCCCACACCTCCCAGTAAAGGTTGAATTGGACGAACCGCCCACCGCTGAAGAGACCCTCACAGCCATCCACCAGCTCAAGAGTGGCAAAGCAGCAGGCATTGATGGAATACCGCCAGAGATCTGGAAACATGGAGGCACAGCACTGCACAACAAGCTCCATGACCTCTTTCTCTGCTGCTGGGAGGAAGGAACACTACCAAAAGATCTCCGTGATGCAGTCGTTATCACCCTGTACAAGAACAAAGGCGAGAAGTCTGACTGTTCCAACTATCGGGGAATTACCCTGCTGTCCATTGCTGGGAAAATCCTTGCAAGGCTGCTCCTGAATCGGCTGGTACCTGCCATCGCTGAAGACCAACTCCCAGAGGGCCAGTGTGGCTTCAGAGCAAACAGGAGCACCACCGTTATGGTCTTTGTGCTGAGACAGCTACAGGAGAAGTGCCGCGAGCAGAACAAAGGGCTGTACGTAACATTTGTCGACCTAACAAAAGCGTTCGACACTGTGAGCAGGCAAGGCATGTGGCAGATCCTGGAGCGACTTGGCTGTCCCCCAAAGTTCCTCAACATGATTGTCCAGCTACACGAGGACCAGCAAGGCCAGGTCAGACTCAACAATGACCTCTCAGAACCATTCCCTATTCTCAACGGCGTAAAGCAGGGCTGCGTGCTGGCACCGACCCTCTTCACCATCTTTTTTAGCATGATGTTGAAGCAGGCCACAGTGGACCTTGATGATGACGATGCAGTGTACATCAGGTATCGTCTCGATGGCAGCCTGTTCAACCTCAGACGACTGCAGGCCCACACGAAAACCCTAGACCAACTGATTCGTGAGCTGCTTTTTGCTGATGATGCTGCCCTCGTTGCACACACAGAGAGAGCCCTGCAGCGCATCACGTCTTGCTTCGCAGATGCTGCCCAGCTCTTTGGACTCGAGGTCAGTCTGAAAAAGACAGAGGTCCTCCATCAGCCGGCACCCAAGACAGTGTATCGCCCTCCTCACATCACCATTGGCGAGTCTGATCTAAAGTCAGTGCACCAGTTTACTTACCTTGGCTGCATTGTCACGTCGGACGCCAAGCTGGACAAGGAGCTTGACAGCAGGCTGGCAAAAGCGAACAGCGCTTTCGGGCGACTTTTCAAGCGGGTGTGGCACAATCAACAGCTGAAAACAGGCACCAAGATCAGCGTGTACAGAGCTGTGGTCCTCACCACCCTGCTGTATGGTTCCGAGTCCTGGGCCCTCTACCGCAGCCAACTACGACTCCTCGAACGCTTCCACCAGCGCTGCCTGCGTACCATCCTGGGCATTCACTGGAGTGACTATGTCACCAACGTCGAGGTCCTTGAACAGGCTGAAACCGTGAGCATCGAGGCTTTGCTGCTGCGGACACAGCTCCGCTGGGCGGGGCATGTCTCCAGGATGGAGGATCATCGCCTACCAAAGATCACCCTGTTCGGCGAGCTTGCTACTGGACACCGTGACAGAGGGGCACCAAAGAAGAGATACAAAGACTGTCTCAAGAAGTCACTTAGTGCCTGCCAAATCGACCACCAGCAGTGGTCTTCGCTTGCTGCGGACCGTGACACCTGGCGCTCCACCATTTACAAGGCAGCTGTCTCCTTTGAGGACTCTCACAGAGCTAGCCTTAAGGACAAGCGGCTCAGGAGAAAAAACAGAGATGCCGCAGCTCAGAACCCCGGCCATACCTTCCCCTGCAGCCACTGCGGTCGAACCTGCCTGTCTCGGATTGGCCTCCGCAGCCACGAACAAGCCTGCAGACGTCGTGGGCAACTCCTATAAAATCTTCGTTCGCGAAGTCAAGCCAAGAGAGAGAGAGACCTTGAAGCAATGTGGACAACAGTTAGTGCATACTTGTAACGCATTTTTCTTATTGTATCATGTGGCAGAAACAATAGGTCCATTTGATGGGTGTCATTTGGTGTTGTATTTTCAAAATGAGGTCTTGAAATTTTTCTTGGTGCAGGTAAATAAACCTGCCATATTGCTTGTCTTTGTAACCATTGTTTGACTTGATCAAGTGTTACATCTCCACCCACAGCGGCATGTAATTTTTGAATAGCGGTTTTGCCCTGCCAATATCCAATTGGGGAGTAATATATTTTTGATAGTTTATTTTCGTTTGTCATTTTTTCTAGCAATATAAAGTCCCGTAAAATATACGAATGTCATTCCCACTAGAACAAAAATTATCTCCCCGTTTCTTTGTTGTGTGCTTGGTTGGTAACAGTCACTAAGTTTCGGTTTTGGGGTGGTCATGTCAATGCCTGTAACAAGAAAATATTCCCTGATTGCGTCATTGACATTAGAAAATGAATGTTGCGCGTGACCTCCTAGTCAGAGTTTTTATTGATAAAATCAAGTTTCTCTATTCGTTGCTTCTCATAATCCTGTTGGGCTTGTGCGAGTTTCTCCGACACTTCGTTGTGTCGCTTCATCTCAAGAGAATTGATTGATTGATTGTACATTGCTTAACGTCCCGACAGCAACAAGGCTTTCTCAGGACGTGCCTGCACTGCTTGTGAAAAAAAACTAAACAGAATATTGAATGTATGTCGCCAGCCGGTCCAATACGTTAAATAAACCTAAGACATGGGGCCTAAATAAAGCTAAGACCATTTAGTAACACACATCCAATATCAAGAGCTACAGGCAGCGCAGACAGTAGGGAGAGTTTTAAAAAGGCAAATACAGGTGAATGGACCAAGGGTAGACAGAAATATGCCCCAGAATAGATGAGAAAACCCACCCTGTGGGGCTGACCAGGGTGACCCTGGGAAGTAAAAAGTAGTTAATCCCACCCAAGTCCCCCAGGGCAGACCCGGGTGGGGGCTCTCTAGAGAAGATTCTTCTCTACCCACTTTTGAAAAGAGATAATTTGATCCACTAAATGCCAGGGCGTTGGCCATCGCGCCTCCAATTATTACGGCTAAAGTCGACATACTTTTATTTACATAGAAACATTTTCGGGAATAATTCCCTACTTGATGAGAAAGTCTTTTGTGGCAATCGATGCTGTTACAACTGCTATTAGCTTTGCACTGTCTTCAAAGTCCAATCTACTGAGGTCTGCCTATTTTATTTTGAGGAGACTTTTTGCAAGCATAGAATAAGAAACAGCTAGTTCGCTTATTACGGCAGAGTGATAGACAAGGTTCATAAAGTTTTTTGTTTCGCTCATTTTCTTAGGAAATAAAAATAAAAATTGTATTTATTGCATAACAAATGGGTCAACAACTTTGGGTATTGCTGGTAATGTGGCGACTTCTGTTTTTGATGATGGAGTTTCTAATTTGTTGGACACTGTTCGAGTCTGCGGCTTGTATTTATTCCATAGCATGTAACCTACGTAACCAAATCCAACAACAAATACGGCAACTATATATTTTGTTGTTTCGGGTTTAGACTCGGTTGATAGTCTTTCACTTTGATGTGGGGGAGATGGGGGTGCACTGATGGGGTTGTTAACGGACCTGACGGCGGGTCAGTTACACGATCTTTTTCACCTGTAGCTGTAATTTTTTTTGTCTATTCCATCGGCTAATCTTTTTCCCGCCTCAACTCTACCAGGACTTTAAACTTTGGTCACCGTTTGTGGGTTCGTCTGTAGGGTCGTCCATCATTTTCTTTTCCAAACAAATTTAATTTTGAAAAATCGATATGACTGCCAGTAATGAGCAAAGTTACGGCAGGTGCCAGATATGTGCCAAACCTGTAATACATGAGGCAAGCTAATTTACCTATTGCACTCGATACTATTGGATTTGAACCCAAGTCACTACTTAATCCGTCAGGATCATGTACTTCAAAAGAGTGGCTCACAGCTTTTGAATATAGACAGACAAGAGACTGGCTCAAATCATGGGTCATTAGTGAAGCGATGTGATTATCATATTTAGCATGTAGATTGATGATCTCGTCAGCGGTGAGAGATTCAATATCTTCTGTGGAATAACATTTCCCGAGATATGTTTTGGACTTCCCAGAAACAGCTACAGAGAGGTCTTTTTTTTTTAGACTCTATTTCTGTATTTTCTAACGAGTTTATTTCACTCAACAAAAGAATTTCTTCTTGGTTCATTTTATAATGTAATTTAAAAAAAAAAAAGTAAAATAAACTTAAAGAACACATTTGTCCCTTTGTCAGTAAATCTGGTTAGTATATTAAGTGACATCTCTTGTTAATTGACGGCCCTCTTTTCAAACAAGCTGTCTCCCCCTATTCAGTGTATTTGACACCACTCAGCGGTTGAAAAGGTAATAGGCGCGTGGCAGCTTATTCATATAAGCGTGCCCGCATTGATTGAATGTGTCACCCCTAGCATATTAAATAGCAGCGTGTCAACTTTGACGCGTGCAATTTGTAAGCCTATCTGTGAAACGATAATAATAACTTATTCAATTTCACGCGCTGGGGGACATGGTGGGTGTAACTAAAGCTAAAAGAGACACATTCCTTTTGAAAATCATACACCCGACTGAGTACATAAACAACAGATTCTCAAGAGCCCCCGGGGGCCCGGGCTCGACTCCTGTTTTACAATGTATTAGTCAGCTGTACTTTTTGGTCTCTCTTTGCGAGTAGGCTGCAAGGTTTGATGGCATACATTTGCCACGCGCCACGACATAGCCCAACGGCCAATACTCTGGCACTCCC
Organism: Semisulcospira habei; assembly: GCA_036245525.1. Lineage (NCBI taxonomy): Eukaryota > Metazoa > Mollusca > Gastropoda > Semisulcospiridae > Semisulcospira > Semisulcospira habei. Next base: position 174,800,591 of record BTPG01000008.1, on the reverse strand, counting down.
GGGAGCACTCCTGATAAAGTGGGTCGCGTTAACGACGTGTCAAATAACAACTTTTGTTTTGCTGAATGGCCTGTCCTCACTGTTACTCATGTTTGGTGTATGCTATTGTGTTGTTACCTAGGTTCTGTAGGCAACATGAATAGCGCATTTTAAAATTAACATACAAGTCTCATTAGCCACCTCACACAGATAGAGAGACTGATCTAAAAGTCAGTATAGATGTGCTATTACCTGTCTTGTTTTAAGCCAGTGTACAGTCAACATGGAAAGCTGTCGTCTTGTTTACCTGCAGTGAGTCACGAAAATCTGCCCTGTTTGCATCGACTGTCTCGTCATGATTTCTGAGGAAAAGTCGTGCCTACGCATGCAAGGGTCCATGTGTGGCATAGTGTACTGAAATTTTATGTATAGGCGACAACAGCATTCTGCAAAAGTGTGTGTGTGTGCGGGCGGGGTGAAAAGTTAGGCTAGCTGGTTTGGAAACTGTAAACTGTTTCTGAAAAACCAGCTCTGTCAGTATGTATCGCCATGGAATGTTACCTTTGTGTAAACGGTGTGTGTGCGTGTGTAGCAAGGTTGGTACTTCATGTTTTGTTTATCTTTGTATATGTTAGTATGTTTGTTAGTGTATGTTAGTATTATGTTAGTGTATGTATGTGTGTTCATGTGTGTATGTATGTGTGTTTGTGTATTTATGTGTTTGGTAAGCAGATGAAAGCAGACGGCAAAAATCAATAAATCTCCCAGTAACTGAAAATGTTGTGAAACGGGGCTCATGTGAATCTAGTCCTGTGACTCTATGTACTCAGTACAAGGTAGTCAGATACCGTCAATCTAACTTACAGTGGGAGACCCGACTTAAAAGACCTGTAATAAAAGGTGTTACCTGTCCTGTTTTAAATCAGTGACACAGTCAACAGGACAGCTTTTGTCATAACAAGCCAATATGCTGGGGAAAACCGTGCCCGCGAATAACTGGTTTCAAAAGAGCGCGCTTAGCTGTCCCCTGTTATCAAGTCACAACGGCCTACCCGCATTTGAATCTAAAGATCTTGTCTTGTCATGCATGGCATGAAAAGAATTGGGACAGTGTACTGTGCTGTATGTGTGGGCACGGTGTTCCTCAGAAATCGACTCTGACAAGGGGTTGAAATTTTTTTAGTCTATTTTTCAAAGATTGATTGATTGATTGTACATTGCTTAACGTCCCGACAGCAACAAGGCTTTCTCAGGACGTGCCTGCACTGCTTGTGAAAAAAAAAACTAAACAGAAAATTGAATGTATGTCGCCAGCCGGTCAAATACGTTAAATAAACCTACAACATGGGGCCTAAATAAAGCTAAGACCATTTAGCAACACACATCCAATATCAAGAGCTACAGGCAGTGCAGACAGTAGGGAGAGTTTTAAAAAGGCAAATAAAGGTGAATGGACAAAGGGTAGACAGAAACACATGCCCCAGAATAGAGAGAAAAACCCACCCTGTGGGGCTGACCAGGGTGACCCTGGGAACTAAAAAATACCTAACCCCACCCAAGTCCCCCAGGGCAGACCCGGGTGGGGGTATTTTTCAAAGAGTGTACTATATGGATCTGGTTTGTTTTTAGAGAAACGGCCATGTGGACGTTAATGACCTTAATTAGTTAATTAATTAGGGTAACCTTAAGACAATGGAAAAGCTTCAGAAATCTCCTTTCTATTATCTCTTGATATGATGCAACATAATATTTTTGATTACTTTTTAAGTTTCCTCTATTTATAGAAGAGACTTTTTAGGATGGGACGCAGTGGCGCTATTACCTTAGATTTTGACCGTAAAGTAACACAATAGAATCATGTCTAGCTTACGTCGTGTCTAGCTACGCTAACTGCACTGCTGAACGTACATTTGTCAGGAAGCACCATGTGCATGTATGTGTATGTATGTAGACATGAGTATCTACGATCTTTGTGTACGTAGAGGGCCTGAAACCTTATGAAATGTTTTTATGTATTTTGGAGATCCTCCGTGCATATTTAAATTGTGCGAATCGTTAAAGAGAAAAATTGTTGTTTATATAAAGTCGGCTGACCTGCATTCGAGTCCATAATTTTCATTGGGGAATTTTGGATTTAGCTAGCTTGGAGATAGACATTGGATGAATTCGTTAGGCAGCTTTGTATCTTTTCAACTTTTTGTAAATATAATTCATTGCAGGAAAGAAAAAGAAAAAGAAAAAAGTAAGAATTCTCGACTTTGAGAGAAGGATCAGACAGCAACGTAAAGGCGCCAAACAGGTTAGGTGTTACACAATGTTCCTAAATTGTCACAAAGCACAAGACATGTCAGTGTTATACAATGTTCCTTAACTGACACAAAGCACCAGAGACATCTCATACATGAGTTGACATAATGCTCTCTCTCTCTCTGCCAGACAATCTATTTGATTTAGGAAGATAGCATCTATTTTTAAGATCCTTCTGTTTATAGAATTGACTTTTCAGGATGTCACCATGGGGTGAATTTAATAGCGTGTCCATGATGTCAAAGGCTGGCAGGCCTAAACCTCTGACAACTGAAGTAACAAGATAAAAATTGTGTCATGTCTAGTTACGCTAACCTCGTTGCTGAGCGTACATTTGGTGCAAAATGCTGTATGTATGTGTGTGTGTGCGTGTGTGTGTGCATGTGTGTGCGTATGTATGTAGACACGAGAATCTCTGATATTTTTGCACACACAAACTTAAAACTTGGCAAACTACTTTATTCAAGGGGTGGCTAAGGGAGCCTCCGAACATATTGTAATTGGATGTCTCATTGATGACATAAAAGACCGTTTATGGAAAGTGGGTTGACGCAGAGTCTGTAATTTTTGTCATATTGACTTGAAATTTTGGATATAGCTGGTTTGGAGAAAGACATTGGATGAGTTCTTTAGCCAGCTTTGTACCCTTTCGACTTCTTCAGTAAAAATTAATTCTTTTCAGACAAAAAATAAAACAGTAAAAAACCTTGACTTCTGGAGAAAGTCGGACAGTGGCGGCGAAGTACAAGAAGGAACTCCATCACCACACCGACATTGACGCAATACTCAAAATATGATGTAATTCTCTCTCTCTCTCACACACACACAAAGTGCGCACCTCTAAGAGGCACAGCTCTTCATGCGCCCTCAGGGCGCATGAGGGTCTGTGGCTCTTGGAGATGTTTGGAGGGTGCGCACATCTGATTTTACACAAATTATAGCAAGACTGAAATTGTACCGTGAAATTCTAGTTTCGTCACCATTTTCTCAAGTCTTGAAGCGAAAGTAAAACTCATATGACGTAAAATATAAAATTAAGTAAAAACAAAAAAATATGTCACAACGTTTGACAAACCAACGACACGTTTGCACTGAGCCCCGTATACAGCTCACCGACGCATTGGCAGATCTGCGAGACTTTTTCAATAGGAAATAATTCAACATCAGAATCAGGTCAAAGACAAAAGGTAGAGACCCTCGACAGCGAGGACAGATTGATTGATTGATTGTACATTGCTTAACGTCCAGACAGCAACAAGGCTTTCTCAGGACGTGCCTGCACTGCTTGTGAAAAAAAAAAAAAAAATAAACAGAACATTGAATGTATGTCGCCAGCCGGTCAAATACATTAAATAAACCTAACACATGGGGCCTAAATAAAGCTAAGACCATTTAGCAACACACATCCAATATCAAGAGCTACAGGCAGTGCAGACAGTAGGGAGAGTTTTAAAAAGGCAAATACAGGTGAATGGACAAAGGGTAGACAGAAACACATGCCCCAGAATAGAGAGAAAAACCCACCCTGTGGGGCTGACCAGGGTGACCCTGGGAACTAAAAAATACCTAACCCCACCCAAGTCCCCCAGGGCAGACCCGGGTGGGGGAACAGCGAGGACAGCTTTCATGTGGGTTATGGTTCATCCCATATTGTACTTATACTGTAGACCCTGGGCGTATTGTGCAAAAAGTGGTTAAATACATGCAAGCTCATATAGAAGAGACCTTGTGGGCTGGTTCATCCCATCTTGTTTATTTCTGCATCACCGTATAATATCCTGTATTTTTGCAAAAGAAGTGTGGAGTTAGTTATTCGGGTTTAACGCCGAGCAGGCGACTAAGGCCATCTCACGGCGGGATGGGTAAAAATCTGGTCAGCCAGAAAAAGCAAGATGTAAAAAGAAGTGTGGAGTTCCATCCCATTATTTTTGGCCCCTGATGGATTAGGCTGGCTAAATGGGCATGTTATTACATTCTATTTATGAAAAAGCTAGAACAGGCATGTAGCAATAAAATGATGTTACATAAGACAGTGAGATAAATTAATGAACAGGCTGCAGAAACTCCCTGACAGAGTGTACCAGCGTCCCTGTGCGGTTTTCACACCAGATAGGGTTTTTGTCCCCGAGACAACTGCAGGAGAAGTAGTGAGCAACACTTATGTATACAAACGAGTCCTTGGCACTCTATGCATCGCAGGAGAGGAGACTGAATGCCTCCCACATGCGCTGTCTAGGGAAGAGCCTTGGGATCTCATAGAAGGTCAGATTCATAACCCAGTCCTCCATTGTGATTAAGTTTAGATATGTACCACCTGTATCAAGTTTAGATATGAAGTTCAGAATAGTATTTAAGGAGAAACAATTTGTGTCAAAATATGGCTATCTTGGACCCCTTTCTGGAGGTCCTGTGACCTTTGCGAGAGGTCACTAAAATTGGTATGTTTAGAAAGGTTTTACCACAAAGTACCCTTGGACCAAGTCAGAGGCTTGAATAGTCTCCGAGAAAATGCCAAAGTTTACAACGGTTGCCAGACAAACCATTACATACTCACTTTTGCTATCGCTTGTGAGCCAAAAACTGATACGGTTCATTTCTCATCAAATACTCTTGAATAAACAATAGCAAAGCCCTTACAGCTCATACACATGACTGATTGCACGATTTATCTGACCTTTGTGACCTTGACCTTTCCAACAGATAACTGAAGCTAGCAAATGTTTAGAGTCCTAACATAATCAGTAAAGGGTTGGCTCTTGTGCCTGCAAAATCTGTTTTCTCAAAATTATACATTTTTCATACTTGTGTCAACCTCGTATGACCCTTGACCTTTGTGAAGGGTCAACCAAATTAGTATGTGTAGAAAGGTCTTATTGAAAGTTCGCAACAAAAAAAGAAGAAGAAAAAAAAAGAAGCTTGAACAAAATTTATATAACAAATTCCCATTTTTCACACATCTTGTGACCCATGACCTGTTGGAGGGGTCATCCAAATTAGTATGCACAGTCTTACTACCAATCTCACTACCAGGTATCTCTGCACCATGTTTGGGTTTGAAACTGTGAATAGTATTTGGAAAAAAAAAAATCAGTTTGTCAGTTCCTGACCTATTGTGACCCTTGACCTTTCCAAGGAGTCATCTAAATAAATATGCGTAGGCAGGTCTTACCAACAGGTGTATTTGTAACATGTTTGGGTTTGAAGTTTTGCACAGTATTTTAGAAAAAAACAATTTTTATCAAAATATGGCTATTTTTTTTAAAAATGTATTTCCTGATCACCTGTGACCTTGACCTTTGAGATATCAATGAAATGTGTGGGTTTAGAAAGTTCTTGCCACAAAGTTTCGAGACTCTCACTTGAATAGCCTCTGTGAAAATGCTGCTGAAGTTGGCCAGACGCTAGTGGATGGATGCCCAACCACTGACCCTTTACATATCCTAGTAGCAATTACGGTGTAAGTATAGTCCTCCAATGGTCGCAACCTTTTCGGGGTGTAAGAGACATCTTTTCTTTTGCACCGCGCAGTGTGACCATCGCAATACATCCAAAATAGACTTTCTGGGGGCCATCTAAAACTGGTCGCTTTTGGTTATGCAGGGATGCAAATAGCACCAAATTTACACCAAAATTACACCATCCTGCAACTGTGTAGAAATGGTTATATTGCAACTGCAGTGGGACCAGATTGGGTCTGTTTTGCGACCATACCAAGTTTTGGCCGCACGTGCCTACCAGACCCTTCCACCAACCCCTGTTTTTTGTTGTTGTTTTTTTGTTTGTTTGTTTTTTTTTAAACATGTTTATCAACCTCCTGGGACAACTGCCAGTTGTCTGTCTCTCTGTATATCTATCATTTCTCTCGGTTTCTTTCTGTCTGGTCCGTCTTTATTTCTCTCGTCTCCCTGTTGGTCTGTCTGTCGCTGTCAGTCTATATCTCTCTGAAAAAAAGAAAGGCAAGGGGATGGGTAGAGAGATAGAGAGGGAGAGAGAATAAAGAGAGTCTCTCTCCGTCCCTGTCCAACTCTGTTTCTCTGTTTTTTCCTTCATCTCTCTCGGTCTGTCACTGCATGTGTGTGTGTGTGTGTGTCTCTCTCTCTGAAAGAAAAAACAAACATAGTGATAGAGAGAGAGAGAGAGAGAGAGAGAGAGAGAGAGAGAGAGAGAGAGAGAGAGAGAGAAATATTGTACCTTTTTATGTTATTTTTCGTTCATGTACCAGCTCCAAGACAAACACACGCACACACAAAAACGTTCTATTCTTACGCCATTTCCAATATGACACTTCTGATGATGCGATATCATAAGCAGAACTGTCCAGCTGAATTACAACATTCAACGAAGAAAGAAGCTGCAGTCCACGCCATTCCAGTCACAGCGCTCCAAAACATGTCTGTTTCTTCAATAACATTGCAAGTACCTACTTCCCCAACAGTCCTGCAATCTGTACGAGATGTTTACACTTTGTAGGCTAGCCCTAGTAGCATTCTATGGTGGTTGTGGTTACTGTCTGAATCATGGTCACAGTCTTTTTGAGGAGTTACATTTACGTAACTGTGACGGAACATGCGAGCCCGTCGCATTTCGGGCTCAACACGTTGCGGCAACCGCCCATAAATAGCTCACGAGCTCTTCTCCGAAGACATATGAGATGGTACTGCGACATCTATGCGATCTTTGAATGAGCCCAAAATATGACTGTCACAAAGCAGAGGTTGCTGCACAATCGCAACACTGGCTCACACGAGCTCATCCCCAAAGACCGATGAGACAATACTGCAACCAAAATGGGACTATCATGAATGAGCGAGCGCAAAATGGTCGCACTTACATGTGGATGTTAACTGCCCTTGCCACATACTGTCATCCATCCATCCATTCTAATTCTCTCTCTCTTTCTCATCTGAAAGGTCCAGGGTTCGAATCCAGCTACAGTCAAAATTAGTTCAGACCCTATTTCGGTGCCCCGTCTTTGAAATCACCTCCATGGTGGACAAAGGATGTTAAGCCTAAACGTTTAACGGTTTCTCTCTCTCTGCCAGCAAGTTAGACTATCATCCACCCAGCCATTCATTCATCCAGCCATCCTTTAACCAGTCTGTTCCCCCATCCATCCATTTACAAGCATCTCTCTCTCACACACTGTAAACAGCCAGCCAGTTAGACTGTCATCAATCAATCCATCCATCTACATGCACCCTCTCTCTCTCTATCCAACCTGTCATCCATCCATCCATTTACATGCATTCTCTCTCTCTCGCCGTCTCTTTCCGACCGTTGAGGTGAGCGGTCGATTTTTAGTGGAGCTCTGCCACACAGCCAACCGTGACATATAGCAGTGGAGTACTGTGTTTCTTCTTGGATATACCATCACATCATTTATGTGGATGTGTCTTGGTGTGTTTACATTTATCTTTACATTTATAATGATCTTGCTCGGATCTGCTGGTGATTTGTGTTGTGTTTGTGAATTGTGAAATAGACACTTTACTACCTTGCTGACTCTTCCAATGCGAACTTTCTCGATAGACGACCCAGTGGATGATTAGTTCGGGGTTTAATGTCCACGGCACCGAAGTGATAATGGACGGCCCTAACGGGCGGGTTATGGGGGACAGGGAAATCTATTGCCTATGGACAGAGCTGCCTACCCCCCAGCACAGAAATCAGGAACAGCTTTCCCAAAAATCAGGAACACTATTAATTTTTCAGGAACATCACAAATTGAACTCGAAGTACCGTTTTAATGGCGCATGACAAAACAGTATATAAAAATAATAATAATAAAAAAAATAACAATAAAAGTCCAACTTAAAATGTCTTTGTACAGCAAGACAATGGGCAGGTCTACTTCTTCAATGATTGGTAATAACAACTCTTGAAGCTCTCCAAATCGGAGGATTTGTACTGCCTATCCACAGCCTTTCCATCTCTTCCCTTGTTGACCATCAGTGCCTGAAGCATGTCATGGCCCATGCTTCCACGAAATTCAGTGGCATTTTTTTCTCACTTGTGAGAAAACTCGCTCACAATGAGCTGAGCTGTGGGGAATAGATAAGATGGCCACCATGACTTTGGGATGTGCTTTGAATGTGGGCTCTTGCCCCTCTCTTTCCACCATCTTTGGAATTTCCCCCCATGTTTCATCTGCCCTTTTCTTGACACAGCTCCTTATGTCTGTACTCTGGTATTGCAGGAACTCCTGCTGAAGTGAATCAGAAGAGAATCCAGGTGGTAGAATGGATGGAAACTTCTTGATAAAGTAATGCAGAGACGACAATTTGGATTGCAACTGCCTGCTTGGATCAGCTACTTCAGCATGGCACAAGATTTCATTACTGAATGGCAGCTTGCTTTTCATGTATTTGCAAGATGTGAGGTAGAACTGCTTGGCAGATTTGAAGAAATCCTTCTTTCTGTCTTCCTGAAGATGTCCAAGGGTCTCCAATGTGCCACTGTCAATGTTGACATCAGCATCCTCCTTCATGTTATAGGCCAGATCAAGATCTACATCAACAGCCGATTTGTAGAGCAAGGCGGAGGCCTTCACAAAACGAACAAGGAGCGTTCGATAGAATGTTTCCAGCAAGCTCTTGGTGCGGTGGATGAGTGGCTCATCACATTGCAGCTTTGTGTTAATGACATTGAATGGTGAAAGGGCATCCATCAGAAAGAGGCAAGCGTGTTAGTACGTGACTGGAAGAGCCTGCGAAGTCGTGCAGCTTTCTCTTTTTCAGCAGTTCCTGGAACAAACACACAAATGTCTTTCAGATAAAAATAAAAGTAGCTTAGTCTTCAGGTTTTTTTTCATTGTTCTTCAAAAGAAGTTATCTTTTCAAATTCTCTTAATCTAAGAAGTGACACCCTGCCCTGACAAGCACACGCAAAAATACAATAACCAAAATACAAAATAAAAACACACACAAACACAAGTGACAACCCATGAATATTCTAACCTTTGGCATTGGTTTCTTCCTCTCTGAAGAATCTGTATAGTGCATCCCACCTCCCAATAACCCTTGGCAGGCAATTCTGTATGCTGAGCCACCTCGTGCTGACGTGTTTGATAATTTTTCTAGCTTTCAGATCATACAGCAGTTGCCACTGCTTAAATGACGCTTGGCGTTTGCTGGATTTCTCCAGATAGTAGTAAAGGTCTACAAGCATTTGACCAACGTCCAAGCTGCACCTGGAAAACAAAATTTAATGGTTACCAGATGGGTAGTGGGTTGGGTGCGTGGGTTTCCAAGCAATTTAATTTAAATGACAACTGGTTTAAAAATAAAAACAAGAAGTCACATTTATGTATTATCTACCTACCATTCTGTGCAGCAATGTGAATGAGCTGGCACACACATCCTGAAAAGTATGCCTCAGGTTGGGCTTTCAGGAAATTTCCATAACAACCTTTGTTTTCCAGACATCACTGGAGCATTGTCAGCACCCAGTGCCAAGCAGTTTTTTTTTACAGGAATGCTGTGAACATCTAATTCACTGGTGATGAGCTTGCATATTTTCTCCCCTGCAGTAAAAACAAAATAAATAAATAAATAAATAAAAATAAATAAACAAACAAACAAACAGATCAATTGGCTAGTAATTTAAGTATGGGGTAACAGTTCAGGGCATTAAGCCCCACTTGCTCAGACACTATATATAATTTCAAAATATATTATTCTTACATAAAATGTTTGTCTTTTCAGTAACATACATGTCAAGCGCATGCAGCTTCCGACCATAAGATTTTGCATGAAAAAACTTTCTATCCAATAACATGAAAAAAATGTCATTAAACTTAGATTTGACCCTTTTAAATTATTATTATAATTATTTATTATCATTCATTATAACAAAACGATTTGCCCCAACAAAAAAAAAGAATAATAATTATTGTTTTTGAAATCATAATTTTTCAGAGGAAATAATTTTTTTACAGTTACCTCCCTTTTTAAGTCAGATTTTTTGTCTGCAGTTATCTTTTATTTCTTTAAAAATTTACAGCTTTTACACCTCAGATTTATTAATAATATTCTATTTAGCATACTAAATGAAAAGCCAATCACACTTTCTTCTGTATATTTGTGATCTAACTGAAGGTTCTCCTTTTGAAAATTTTTATAAAAACTGCTCCACAAATGTAAGATTATCATCTCATCGTATACATAAGTCACCTTTTTAAAAAAAAAAAAATCGGTTGGGTAAAGGACAATCTATGTAAGATTTTCAGATTGGCCTTCACCGTGGGATTTAAAAAAAAAAAAAGCATATGTAAGAATTAGCCAACGGAAAAAAACACAAGACTTGACATGTATGACCATGATGTATCATTGTATGCAATAATTTGCTCGAATGCAAACTTAAATGTTATCAAAATGTGTACTAACCTGTGGCTGAACCTTCAATCTTTGGTACGGCTAGCACTTCAGATCTCACAATCAGAGTGTCTGGATCATATGTTCTAACAACCAGAGGGAACAGCTTTGAGTCGCCTGCATCAGTGCTGCCGTCAGTTGAAATAGTAAATGGTTGTTGTTTAAGTTTATCAGCAATGGCAGTTGAAGTCTTGGCGGAAATTTCCTTCAGAATAGCTGTGCCTTTACTTCAGCCACACTGAAAATTTTGTGCAATTTTCGAGTCTGGAAACATCTTGGGAAGAGCTTTGTTGAAGGTGTCTAGAGATGACAGGGGCAAGTTTAATTCTGTTACTAAATCGACGAGCATGACTTCGGCACGAATAGAGGAGTCGCCATTTTTCTTTTCTGCAGTTGACTGCGATGATGGGGCTTGCACAAAAAACCCTGAAATCTTCTGACACTTGTTTTTCTTTCTCTTTCTTTTCATTGTTGGTGTGTTTAACCGACTCACAATGCCTGCGAAAAATCATCTGCACCTCCGTGCCCCACAGAAAACTCTTTGTCACAGAATTTGCAGTAAGCACAGTTTGGTTTCTTTCCAGCCAAGAGGCAAGGATAATCGCGAGTGTACTCGTTACGAAATGCTTGGATACGGTAACGCCGTTGCTTTTTATGTGTTGTCTTTGGTGATGTCTTTGCAGTATCACTGTCACTCAACACTTCTGTGGGATTTTTCCGTTTACTAGCCATTTTAATTTTATCATCGAGTGCAAGAGTTGAATACACACGTGGAGACGCGATGTCAAACTAGTAGCGGCAAGGCGCATGCCCGAAACTTCGATTCAGTTTGACTGCGCATGCTCGCAAGGGGCGGAAGGCGCTCGGAAATTTTCGGAAGACGCTCAGAAATGGGTTAAGGCTGATACCACAGGCAAAAAAAAAAAAATCCTCGACTTTTTAAAAAATCTTCCGGATCGTTTATAAAATATCCGTATTTTCCTAACGCCGCATATTTTTGTCAATTTACCGAAACAAAGTACGGAAAATCGTAACGGGTAGGCAGCTCTGTATGGAGTACGACCTGAACACTGATCAACTCAGGTGCACTCCAACTGTGAGACTTTGATTTACCAGGACCTTTCAACGGACATGCTATTGAACAAATCCGTCTTTTCCCCATGGATTGTGAGTCCAGCTACCGGGGCCGGGATGGGATTCGAACCCACGACCCGGCGATTCCCTTCGCTCTCCTGCTTCGACGTTTAACCGCCAGTGGCAGGATGTACCAACTACTGTGATTTTGCCTGGACATATCTGTGTGTGTTGGTTACCTTACACGGACCGCGAAAGAGCATTTTAAAGATGCCCTGATACTTTTCTGAGACTTTATATATTTCACAATTTTCGTATGATTTAAAATCTTAACTGAACTCAACTACATATTAGGTACCAGCACTTTTCAAGCCATGAAGCAGTGTTTCTGTGTTCACCGAGTAGCTGGCGCCAGCCACTCTGCACACCTGGCACCTGTGACTTAATTCCCTTCGCTTTCATTCCCCCCCCCCCCCCCCGCCCCCCCCACCCCCCGCCCCCCCCCCCCGCCCCCCCCAGCCCTCTTTTTGGGTGGGCCGAGATCATCCTCCCCTCAAGCGTGAGTGCCGCCCCGCTGGCCACTAGGCCTAATCCTCTTTGCCTTAGCACCCTCGCACTGTGATCGAGGATGGCTTGTCCTCTTCTCAGCTCGCCTTGGCGCCCCTGGGGCTTGTCGGCAGGTGTCAGCAAACATCTTGGCATCTCTCTGTTTGACGAGCTTAGTGATGACATCACCCCTCCACCCCTCCCATGAACGTCCCACCCACCATGTCCAACCCCCACATCACACGCGCCGCCGCCAAGACCCCATGCAATTCTACACTTCAAAAGATAAACGCAACTGAGGACCCGATACAAAAGAACTTTGAGACAGACTGTACACGTGTCTTCTTGTGGAGATTAGCCCTGCATGTCTCTTGGCTGGACTTCGCGAACGAAGATTTTATAGGAGTTGCCCACGACGTCTGCAGGCTTGTTCGTGGCTGCGGAGGCCAATCCGGGACAGGCAGGTTCGACCGCAGTGGCTGCAGGGGAAGGTATGGCCAGAGTTCTGAGTTGCGGCATCTCTGTTTTTTCTCCTGAGCCGCTTGTCCTTAAGGCTAGCTCTGCGAGAGTCCTCAAAGGAGACAGCTGCCTTGTAAATAGTGGAGCGCCAGGTGTCACGGTCCACAGCAAGCGAAGACCACTGGTGGTGGTCGATTTGGCAGGCACTAAGTGACTTCTTGAGACAGTCTTTGTATCTCTTCTTTGGTGCCCCTCTGTCACGGTGTCCAGTAGCAAGCTCGCCGAACAGGGTGATCTTTGGTAGGCGATGATCCTCCATCCTGGAGACATGCCCCGCCCAGCGGAGCTGTGTCCGCAGCAGCAAAGCCTCGATGCTCACGGTTTCAGCCTGTTCAAGGACCTCGACATTGGTGACATAGTCACTCCAGTGAATGCCCAGGATGGTACGCAGGCAGCGCTGGTGGAAGCGTTCGAGGAGTCGTAGTTGGCTGCGGTAGAGGGCCCAGGACTCGGAACCATACAGCAGGGTGGTGAGGACCACAGCTCTGTACACGCTGATCTTGGTGCCTGTTTTCAGCTGTTGATTGTGCCACACCCACTTAAAAAGTCGCCCGAAAGCACCGTTCGCTTTTGCCAGCCTGCTGTCAAGCTCCTTGTCCAGCTTGGCGTCCGACGTGATAATGCAGCCAAGGTAAGTAAACTGGTGCACTGACTTTAGTTCAGACTCGCCGATGGTGATGTGAGGAGGGCGATACACTGTCTTGGGTGCCGGCTGATGGAGGACCTCTGTCTTTTTCAGACTGACCTCGAGTCCAAAGAGCTGGGCAGCGTCTGCGAAGCAGGACGTGATGCGCTGCAGGGCTCTCTCTGTGTGTGCAATGAGGGCAGCATCATCAGCAAAAAGCAGCTCACGGATCAGTTGGTCTAGGGTTTTCGTGTGGGCCTGCAGTCGTCTGAGGTTGAACAGGCTGCCATCGAGACGATACCTGATGTACACTGCATCGTCATCATCGAGGTCCACTGTGGCCTGCTTCAACATCATGCTAAAAAAGATGGTGAAGAGGGTCGGTGCCAGCACGCAGCCCTGCTTTACGCCGTTGAGAATGGGGAATGGTTCTGAGAGGTCATTGTTGAGTCTGACCTGGCCTTGCTGGTCCTTCAAGAAGCAGCCCTGCATGAAAGGTACGTCAAACACCCCCTGCCCCCCGGCTACAGAGCCGAATGGATCGACCAGGACAGTAACAAAGAAGAAGTAGACTCCCCCCTCCTTCCCCCGTACCATGATGCTCTACACAGTACACTAGTACGAGTCTATAGGAGTTCAGGCAAGAAACTCGCCATTGCCATCACCGTTTTCTATACCACCTGTCTTATCAGGGCCCAAGGAGCTCGCTGCCATGATTGGATAACCAAAGAATTTGAACCGCTCAAAGACTGTGTTGAAAAGATGTTGTCTTCCCAGCAATCTTCATCTCTACTACCCCCCGGCACAGCTGACGAGTCTCTTCAGGACACTAATCCCTTCACTCCACTCAACAGTGATGTAACCAGCGTCACACCACCCTTGGTCTTGACCACATCTCCACCCAACCGACCCCGCCCAGCATGACCCGCCCGTCACGCTCAGCTGCTCACAGGTTGGTGGAGCCACCGCTGCTAACAGTGACAAATCTACTGGGCAGGATCAGGCCATGCCCACCTGTCACTCTCCGTCCTTCCAACCCGGCCACCACTCTCCCACCACCTGTCTTTCGACCCAATCAGACGACGAGAAAATCTTCGCAAGTGACCCGTCTGCCTTCCCACCGGTTGCCGTTACCTTGCTACCTCCCCAACAACCCCTCCCCCTCGCCCAGTTAGTCACCCTGCCAGCTCTCCTGTGTCAGTTTCAGCAGAAATTGGAGGCTTCGGCGGCTAACATCAAAGAACTCCAGTCGGAACTTTCTTCAGTGAAGACCGAACTGGCAAGTGTCAAGGCGCACTGTGTCACCTTGCAACAACAACAAAGCGTTCTTGAAGCCCAAGTGCAAGACAACAAGTTTAAGAGGAAACACGGACTTTCTGTTGTGGAAAAAGATCTGACCAGGATTGAACAATCAACGTGCGCTGATATACAGAAACTTACAGTGGAGCAGGAAGCCATCACCAAACAGGTTTGAAAACTTGCTGCCGCCAGAGACACACAGAGCGCCGTGATTGGTACCCTGAAAAAACAAGTAGGAGCACTTGGCCAGGCAACACCTTCCCAAGAAACAGTGAAACCAGCCCTAGCCTCCAAGTCGCCCCTCCCCCCTCCCCCGGTCACCCCATCCCCGGCCACCAATCACTCAGTGAACACCCCAGACCCTGATTCTCGTCACACTCAACAGCATGACAATTAAGTGCCTCGCCACTCATTGTTCGGCATCGAAACCCACAACCGCTTCGCTCCCCTTGACACACAGCTAAGTGACAGCAGGGCCGCGCGTGAGCCAGACCAGAAATCTGACAGCTCTACTCCTGGTTCGACCAACGCCGTGAACACCAACACCGCCAAGCTGCTGACACCTTATGAAAAGCTGTGCCAAGCAAAGGTGAACCCGCAGTCGCACGCTCTACTCCTTGGCGACTCAGTCATCAGGTTCATCGATGACCAGAAAATGTCAGCTCCGGATTTTACAGTTCAGAACATGGTGGTGTCAGGTCTGTCTGTCAGCGACCTCATCAAGTGGCTTGACACCCGCCAGCCTGTCCGACATGTACACCATGTCACCTTTCATGTCGGAATTAACAGCTGCCGCAACTTGAATGTTCTGGTCTCATGCAACACGTGGCTGCAGCTCAACGATCTGCTGGCCACCAAGTTCCCGCAGGCCACTCTACAGGTGTCCACCATCATGCTGCCCTTTGGTCAACGCCACCCCCTGTTTGCAGCCGCCGCTAAATCCAATGACATCCTCCACGCGGCCTGCAGGAAGGCTGATATTGCCATCATGGACCACATCGCCACCTTTCTGACCAAGAACCACGCCCCCCGCCAGGATGGTGACAGAATGCACTACAGCGCTGAGGGCACCAAATGTCTTGCCCTCAATATACGCTACGGTGAATACCGGTCCTACGTTGCTCCACGAGATCATGCCAACTTCAACTCTGTGCCCGGTTACCAGGCACACAAACCCCATGGCTCTAACATGACTGGAGGGCGACCCGCTCAACTTAACAACTCAAGAGTTGACTCGGCCTCTTCAGCCAGTGCCGCCGAAACTCGGCCAGCAGCCTGTCGACCCTTCGTCCCCGAACCCATGAGGCCAGCCAGAACAGCAGTCACTGATGTTCCAGACAACTGACTTTCCACCTCTTGTGACTTTATCTGCCGGAACAGCCCAGACCTCAGCTGCTAATGTCTGGGCCCCCGCTGCTAGTTGTGACAACCAGATTCCCATTGAATTAGTGATGCAAATTGTGCAACTTTGTCACGACCCCACTTCCGGGGCGCGAGCTATTAGTGCTAACACTCGAGATACACCTGACCCACACTAACACAAACGTAACACAAACACCAGAGGAACAATGACGACATTTATTACATGCAACCCTAACAATCAACCAACTATTCCCTCATTCAATCCTATCCACACGCTCGCACGTCACATTCACACACACATACATCCAAACTCCCCAAACCGATTAACCACTATACACAATACAAAATAGCAACAAAATATATGATAAACTAAATATCCCTAATAAAATACAAACGAACAATATATCCTTAATACAACGAAACTGAAAAGCTTAAACCCAAAAGCCACCGGACCCCGACGGAAGCACAAGCGTCAGGCGCTAACGCCAGTAGACCAACGCCTTTGCTTCCACGAAGAGTCCCTCACAGCACGTGGCTCCTTAAGTAATATAGCATGGCAAATAGCACAATATCAAATATACGATCAACCAAATATGTTTACTAACACACAAATGAAGATCGAGAAAAATGAATATTGTTCATAAGCTACTACACTACATCTCCCCAGCGGGAGCACGAACGACAAGTTCAAATTAAGCTAATGCTCTAGCAAACTAGACATTCACAGCACAAAGCTCTTTTAACTAGCACGTCTCAGAACAAACAATATCACGTATACAAATGGAGCAAATATCACTAATTCAACCTGACTGAAAAAAAATTGAATGAACAATATATTTCATGTCACGGGACCTTCTCGCCGTAAGCACAACCGTTAAGCACAGCTCAACTCGACGCTCTTGCTTCTGCGATAAGGTCTTCCATAGCCTTTAAATAATACAATATCTCCAAAACTTTCCGTCACTGTGACAAAGCTCCTCTAACAAGACTGTCACTACGAGGAGATGGACTAAATCTTAACATTCTTTACAATATTATAAACATTCAAGACTTTCCTTAAACAGGTTAGAAATAAGTGGGACGACCCGAACCGACCTGACTAACAAGCGGTGTGCCGCGACACTCGTAACAGCAGCCAGGTTCGGCGTCGTAGCCCCAGAAGGCGGAGTGACACAGTCAGCCCCACTCAGTAACACCGTTGGATTAGGATAGGAACCAGATTTGGAACTGGATTTGGAACTGGATTTGGAACTGGATTTGGATACACTAAAACACAGGTGCAAAAATACACATAAATAACTAACAAAAGAAACAAGATAATCACATCACCCTTCCTGCGACTTTAACTGCCGTCTTTTATATTCCTTTCACCTCTCTCCCGCAATAATAAATTCAACCTCAAAATACATATTTACACGTCACCACATGACTCACTTCCGATATTTACACTTCTACGCTAAATAGTGAAATGGCCCTAGTCGCCCGCTCGGTGTTAAACCCCAATAACTAATTCGCCGCTAGCTACTCTAGAAACTACAACATACAACAAACGGCATTCACTTCTACATTCTATTCTTCTCTATTCTACACCCCCCCCCCCCCCAATACACTAGCCAAAATAATAATAATAATAACAGAACAAGCAAACACAAACAAACCCCCCGAGCAAATGGCCACTAAAGAATTGTTACGTGTACTTACTGTCATCTGTGAGGACGCCCCGGCTAGGACGAAGACAAACAAGACAAGACAAGCCAGGGGTTAAGTCATCGCAGCTCTTTCTCTTCTCTCCTTCCTCGAACACTGGCTTTGGGGACGACCCGAACCGTATCGCAGGGCCAATAAACAGGACCAACACAGCTGCTTGTGGCCTCCAGCAAATGACGAACCACGTCTGAAAAACAACCCTAGGAGACTGTTGGCGAAAGCGACCGACTCGTTCGCTGGTGGAGATGTGACTGTCGAAAATTTGGATAATGATAAGTTGGCAAAAAACGCTCACTACATCATGTGATGTGAAAACACGTGAAACAATAACCACCCGATCGCGGAGACCCGGGCAATCACGTACGTTACACCGACCCTCCAAATCCCCGCACGGCAGCAAAAACTCATGTACAGGTCAAATACTAGACACCTATGCTATCACTACCCGGTGACTAACTAAATCCTGTTACCCCTCTAAACTTACTCCCCTACAAAAATAGACGAAAAAAAACGTGTTGTGACAAACTTCTTTTTACTGCTAGACAGTGTACACCACGTGCAAACAAATAATTAATTCTCATTATATGAAAGAAAATTGATGTCTGATGGGTGCCACATTCCGGACCCATTGCCTAAATGGTTCTTGCTGGTGTGTGTATTGCGATTGTTTTCCATAGCCTTCTTTGGCACTGACCGGGGAGGGTTGTGGGAGATGCTCGGGTTGGGCCGGTACGGGCTGTCCTGGCTCATGGTCGGACTGCTGTTCCTGTCAAATATCAACCTGAATGAGATTATTCATACAGGACTGATGTCATCCAAATGCTCAAATTCATGATTATCAATTGATCAGTACTACAGAACTCTATTGCTGTCGTAACTGTGAAACGTGTGTAGTTTTGATTGCGAAGTAGAACCGCTATCAAGTCTATATCCTTCAATATCGACGCTATACTCAAAGTGATTTTTTTAAACTCAATTTGTACCCGAGAAATTGGTGACTTACTGCATGATTCATGTACGTTTTTCTGACATAGCTAACGTGTCTAATGTGCGACGTCGCGACGGAGTCTCAACTATGTTTAGTTTGTATTTGTTGTGTGATAGACCGTAACAGATCAGCGACACCCAGTGCGTGTGCCTCTTTGTGCGACGATTAGTCGTGATACAATCACACAACACAATCCTGTTACTAAGAGGTTTAGGACTAGCACTTCACCCCTTATGACTGATCAGTGTGTGATGACTGGCTTAGTGGTCAGTGTGGATAGACATACCCGCGTGCAATTCTCATCGGAATGCGCATATAATTATGACAATTGCAGCGCTCTGTGACTTTACAAACTGTGTTAGCCTGTGTATTAAACAGGAGTGCACAACTTAGTCGCTATTAAAGTGATTCTCATCACTGACTGTGTCGGTAGCAAATAGAATAAGATTACTTTGGTACGCTTCATCGCGTTTTGTTTTGAGCAACGGTACGTTGCACACGCAGAGACCTATATATCTGCAGACTTTTTTTCATTTACATCTACGATCCGCTATCTATTTCTTCCTTTTTTTATCTTTCGTGCATGTTTCAGTGCTGTGTTTTGACCACTGATCTGCATGCCACATAGTTATTGTTGTTTAGACTGTCATTTAGTTTGTTAGTATATTTGAAACTAGTATTTGTTTGCTTAGTTACCCGACATGTTTACTAGTGTCAGCGATCATTTGCTTAGAATAGGCCACCCCAATGTATATCACCTTTGCAGTAAAGTATCAACGTTACACCCTCCCCTTATCATATATTTGGCTTTACAGAAAGTAGGTTGACAGAGAATATAAGTAACCAAGCTATCACCATACAAAATTTCTCCATTCATAGGCGAGATGCTTCAGCGCCTGGTCATACTGGCATTTGTGCTTATGTTCTCAATATTATTGCTAACAACGTAACACGACGATGTGACCTGGAATCCAACCATGTGGAAAGCCTGTGGCTTGAGATAAAAGCAACCGCCAAGTCAACCCCGACCTTCGTACGTTTTATTTACAGAAACCCCGCAGCTACAGTGTCCTGGCAAGATGATTTTGTTGTAATGGTTGACAAAGTACAAAACTCCAAGGGTGATATACATATACTCGGTGATTTTAATGTTGATTTATTGAAACCTGGCAACACGTCATGGAAATCCATGATAACGTTCTTAGGCCTTACACAAGTAGTTCAGTCACCCACCAGGGTCACTGCTATTTCATCCACATTAATTGACCATGTTTATACAACCAACGACAGTGCCCTTAGCAATGTCTATGTACTCAGCATCTCTGTCAGTGATCATTTTCCCATTTGTTTTTCATTATAAGTTGCCAAAGAAACCTCATAAGGAGCATATAACCATCCTTTACAGATCATTCAAAAAATTTAACCAAGATGATTTTTTGCATGACCTTTCCCAAACACCATTTTCCGATGTGTATAACTATAACGATCCCAATGTAGAGCTGTCCCACTGGTATAAGTTGTTCCTCGGTGTTCTTGACAGACATGCCCCGAGGCGCACTAAGCGCGTTAAACACCCCACTGTGTCTGAGTGGCCGACGGATGAGATTAAAACTGCGATGGAACTAAGAGCTCTATTGAAACAACAAAAGAAATTTGACGAGTACAAAAAACAGCGAAACACAGTTAAATCATTAGTACGTAAGGCACAGAGGCAGTATACTGAAAAGATTATTGCGGGTGGCAAAGACATACACAGCGTGTGGCAGGTGATTAACACATTTACTAAAGGACAATCTAGCAAATCAACGAGTGTCCCCCCGTACCTTACAGCTGATGTATTTAATGAACACTTTCTTAACATTGCTAAAACCCCGTCACAGACGAACACCTGTGAGCTAGGTGAATACGTACATTCAGAACAATTAAAACAGCACAGTCAGATAAACGCTGGCAATACTTTCTCAGTTCCCCTAATGACCGTCCTTGATGTAGGAAAATCTATAACCAACATGAAAAGTAAAACATCTTGTGGTGTTGACGGTATTAGCAGTAAAATAGTGAAAATTGCGCTCCCTTATATTGTTCAATCGTTAACCTTTATATATAACTTTCGATTAAAAAAAGCATGTTTCCCGCTGAATTGAAAATAGCAAAAGTTACTCCTCTACCAAAAAGCAAAGATCTGAGCGACCCAATTGAGTACAGACCTATTTCAATCTTATCAGCAGTGTCCAAACCACTTGAAAAGCATATACATAATCATTTACTTCAATTCCTGGAGGAAAACCGCCTTATTAGTACAGCACAATCAGCTTTTCGGCCTAAACATTCGTGTCAGACAGCCTTAACTCTCATAACCCACAAATGGCTTACTGCCATAAATGAGTCCAAACTTTCAGGTGTAGTATTTCTAAATCTTAAAAAAGCCTTCAATCTCATTAACTACTCAATCTTACTAAAGAAGTTACCTTTATATCACATTGATTGAAATGCAGTCGCTTTTCTCTCGTCCTATCTCTTAGACAGAACGCAGAAAGTGTTCTTGAATGGTAAATACTCAGCGGAAGGACTGGTGACCGATGGTGTTCCTCAGGGATCCACCCTAGGACCGTTATTATTCAACATCTTTATAAATGACCTTCCACTGTCAATATCACACTCTGACACAAACTGTGAACTATTTACTGACGATACATCATTACATGTATCTGATAAAAATGTTTCAACCGTGAGCGCTGTCTCCAACATAGTTTTGATGAAGTGTCAACTTGGTGTGAAGAAAATCATATGATTATTAGTATTCCTAAAACGAAAAGTATGTTGGTGATGACACGCCAAAAACATCAACGTGGTTTGCAACCCCTTGAGCTGTCCCTTTACTCTCAGCCCATAGAGCAAGTATCAAAACATCGTTTGTTAGGAGTGACAGTCGACGAACAGCTCAGCTGGGAGCCTCACATAGAAACAATTTTGAAGAATCTCTTTTTACTATCCAAATTAAGTCGTATAGTTGACATTGATGCTCGAAAACTATTCTTTAACGCACACATCAAGACACATTGTAATTATGCTTCCAGTATCTGGGACAGTTGTGGAGACATTCATTTGAAAAAAAAATTCTCTTTACCGGCGAGGTATTAAGCTTATTCTTCCTGGTTCGTCCCCTACTGATGAAAGACTGAAGGCCATTAATATCCTACCACTTAGTAAACAATTGGAACTTAATAGATGCTTACTTGTGCAAAAAGATTTTAAACAATGCCGCCCCTCCCTATCTCCGTGAGCTGTTTTCCCACACGAATAGAGAGAACACGAGGAACAGCTTATTCCATCTCCCAAAACTGAGAATCGACATCTTCAAATCTAGCATATCATTTTCTGGTGCCAAGTCATGGAATAACTTGCCCTCTCTTTTAAAGTCTATTTCAAAGTTATCCATCTTCAGAGCTCGCGTCCATAAATATCTGCTGTCGTCGTGAATGTTCTATCTTTCTGCTTAATATGTTGCTCCAGCACAGCAGATTGCTGCAGATTATGTCTGCATTAACATGTCAGGTTCATACCAGTGTGTATATATATATATATATATATATATATATATATATATATATATATATATATATATATATATATATATGTGTGTGTGTGTATATATATATATGTACATGTGTGTATGTGTATATATTGTTTTAATTTCTTTTTTGTCTCTTTTTTTTCTGCAGGGGAGGGGGGGGAGGGGATGGGTCCTTTTACTTATATACGTTTTATCTTTTGCTGTATCGTCTGATGTATTTTTATGTGTAGAGTAGCAGGACAGTTTGGAAGATAGGCATTGCTATGCCTAAAACTTTTTATCCTGAATAAAAACGTTTCATCATCATCTCTCTCTCACTTTTCCTCACTTTCCCTGTCCATCCATCCATCGTCGTCCCTCCATCCATCTATCCGTCATACCTGCCCTATTTTGTCTTTGTTCCTAAACTTCGCAGACACACATCATCACATGCATGCACGCATGTACACATAGCCCTGTCATTGGAGAGAACTATTTCTGTCATTTGCCAGATGATGTGGTAAATAATGCAACATCAAGTTCAGAACTCTGCTAACGTTATGGCTTCCTGAGAGGGATCAAGTGTTGCCGAGTATATTATCTCTATTTTCTTCAGAAAGGTTGCTTCACGCAAAGCCCCAAGTTTCACGCAGAATGTCAAGTGTGGGTAAGTTGGCATCGTTTATGACTTTTTTGCTTTTATTTGATAGCTGGTTGCAATGAACTTTGTAAATTTCCCCCATGCACCACCTTCGGGCCATTTTCAGGACTAGATTGAAAAAAAAATTTTTTTTTTCAATTTGGCCTTTGAAAGGGATTGATGAACCCTACGTTATTTCCCATCAACATGTAGATATCTGATCAGGCTCTTGAAATGTTATGTTTATTATTTCAGTATTGTGTCAGTGTGCATTTGGACATATGAATGATTGCGTTTTTGTACGTTGTTGGTACCTTAGTTAATTTCAATTAGTTAGATGATCTAGATTCAACGATTTCCTAACGTCTTATTGCATATGGCAATAAAGTTCTATCTTATCTTATGTAAAGTGCTCCGAGCCTTTCTTTGTGGGGTTATTGCGCTTTCAAATAGCAATATATTATTATTATTAAATTCTTCTTTTTTTTGTGTTCTTGTTGACTCTGTCTGAAGGTGAATTTGGACACTTCCTTTTACTGTTGTTTTCCGTGGTGTATAGTGTACCTACTGTTGGCATAGTGATAAACGCAGGGTCAAAGCATCAAACTAAAAAACAAACTGCCAAATGGTAGTAAGGTTGTTTCAAGGCAACAAAGACGCGAAGTGCGAAGAATAGTGGTGAAATATTTGCTTGCAGATATTGGTAGTCCTACACATCAGTGGTCTCATTAGACGCCTTGGCGACAAGCTTCACCCATCCTGAGCCATTGTCCATTTGTTTGAAAACTGTTGTGCGAGTGTGTGTGATTGCGAGTTGCACCTGAGGTGGCAAAACGAATTTCTCTTTCGAGATAATAAAGTACTCTTATTATTATTATGTATGAGATGTTGTTTGTGGCAACACTTTGGTGATTCTATGATTAATTTGCAGTGTGATTTGTCATAGAGGTTAGTTCTACCCGTTTTTCGCCACACAGTTAAACATGGCTGAGGAAGAAAATGGCTGGAAAAGAGAATCCCTCATGAGGGGAAATGAAACTGTGCCACATGGGCATCTGAAAGGCTCTTCTTCTATTCAAAGATGGCATTTTATGAAGACAGATCTTATAAAATGGCTCTGCAACAACAACAAATGCTCGGACCCACCTGTCTCTGGCTTGGTCCCCCTCATTCAAATATGCTGCTTCACTGTTCCTACACCACCAGATCCCAAAATGGATAAGCTTTAATAAGTTAGCTAAAATACCTTAAAGAATATCAATTGCTTCACCATTCCGATCAAGAATAATTAAACACAATTGGTCATATTTACAGTTTTATGTTTGGTTTGATGGACAGCGATATCCAATCTGAACGTGTTATTATAATCTGTGGTTAAAAACTGGTGCATGTGGCAGTAGTTTGCTTGACAGCAATGCAGTGATCCAAATTTAGACAATAATGGCAATTTACGCCAGACAACTCCAACAACAAAAGAGAATAGTCGCAGCAAATAAACAGCGTGTCCCAGAAGCATAGACACCACTCCGAACATCTCCAACAGGCATAGATCTTCATGAGATTGGAGCGTTGCCTATGCCGATAGTGGACACTGGCTATCCGCCATGACTTTACTGCTTTTCATTGTTGGTAGTCTTTATTTAACAAGGTACAATCTAAACTCTTGGCTTGACTTCGCGAACGAAGATTTTATAGGAGTTGCCCATGACGTCTGCAGGCTTGTTCGTGGCTGCGGAGGCCAATCCGGGACAGGCAGGTTCGACCGCAGTGGCTGCAGGGGGAGGCATGGCCAGGGTTCTGAGTTGCGGCATCTCTGTTTTTTCTCCTGAGCCGCTTGTCCTTAAGGCTAGCTCTGCGAGAGTCCTCAAAGGAGACAGCTGCCTTGTAAATGGTGGAGCGCCAGGTGTCACGGTCCACTGCAAGCGAAGACCACTGGTGGTGGTCGATTTGGCAGGCACTAAGTGCACTAAACAGACATGTCTGAAATGCCTTTTTTACTGTCTAGAAAATGTAAATATCACCCAACTGCAGGAAGTAAAAATTACTCATAGCCCTCGCAGTTGCTAAAACCACTTTGTATCCATGTTATTTTTACAGCTGCAGATTTTTTGTATTAAATTTAGAAGGAGTTCCAAAACACAGTCTGTTTCCACTAGAGCCCAAATCGCTGTTTTAACAACTTGAGAAATTCCTAACAACATCATTCATGAACAGGGTTGATAGTCATTACTTTTTTCTTTAATGAAATAACTTTTCTTTAATTCTGGTAAAAGGTTAAAGAAATAAATTTTCTTTACTTTTTTTTGAAAATTAAAGAAATAAATTTTCTTTAATTTTTCTTTTTAATGAAATAAATTTGCGTTAAATACATGAATAAAAGAATTTCAGCACAAGCATAAACAGTCATTACTGTTGGAAAGTAGGAAACACACACACACGCCTACAAAGCCTTATTGAACTTGAGGAGAACTTTCATCTCCAATTGTTCGTCTGACACTTTGCTTCTGATGGGTGTGAAGACAAGCCCAGCACACGAAAAGAGTCTTTCAACTGATGCACTGCTGGGTAGGATGGTATTTGTCCGTACAAAAATCTTCTTGACCTTCGGAAATCCATCCAGAGTTGCAGGGACCTTTTGCACAACCCCGCTGTTTGCATTTAAAAATGAGCGTATCGGCTGACTTTCCTCCAACATACTCATAGTATTCAATAAAAACGTCAAAGAATTTCGGCAAAATTTCATCACTCGATTCACTGCTGGAAGTGGAAGCCATCTTCTTTTCACGATCTCAAATTTGAACTGATGCAGGGTAGGCTAGCGGTAATCCAAACTGCCTCAAACCGACTGCAACTGGGTCAAACCGGCTTTGCGCATAGGCACCTGTTGTTCGTGGCGGAAAAACGAACTGAAGTAACAAAATTTTTAATGAAAAAAATCGATAATCGTTACTTTTATTTTTTAATTCGTTGAATTTTCTTTAACTTTTTAAAAACATTAACGCGTTAAATTTTCTTTAACCAAAAATTTAATTTGTTAAATCGTAAAATCTTCCAACCCTGTTCATGAATATGATGAATGAAACGTTTGTTGCACGGTTTTAGAAAATAAATGGTTTATTGCACGGTTTAAAAAAAGAAATGTTATTCTGTACGGTTTTATAAAATAAATAGTTATATTTTCAGTACACAGATTATTAAAACAGTGCATTCAGGGATAGAGGAAACCAAAGCTACCTATTGACTACTTACAGCAGTGTAGGTGGATGCCAGACATTGCACCTATCAACTATGTCGATTACGCCAATACACTCCTGTGTGGCTGTCCTCTGTACCTTCTGAATGGGCTCCAGAACTCAGCAACACGGCTTGTTGTCAAGGCAAAGAAGTCAGACCACATCCTGCGTTCACTCCATTGGTTGCCTATTACATCTAGAGTACAATACAAAGTTCTGTCCATCTGTCATGCCTGTCTGTCTCCTTTTACTGGTCCCATCTATCTTTCTGAGCGTCTTCATTTGTACACACCTTCAAGACAGCTCCGTTCCTCAGCAGACATTAAACTATTACGCTTTCCAACTGTGAGAACTAAGTCTTTTGGCGAGAGGTCTTTCTCATACCAAGGACCATTTCTTTGGAATAAACTCCCACAGTCCCTCAGATATATTGAATCAGCCAATACTATAGTTTCCGGCAGTCTTTAAAGATGCATTTATTCCTTTAAACGTACATTCACCGTTATAATTTTTTGTCGTCGGCAAAAGCTGCCTAGTGTATCTGTTATTAGTTTTATGGTACACGTATATCTTTGGTGTGTGTGAGCCATTTCTTGTTGGTGTGTTCATTCTGCTAAGCTTCTTTTCCTTGCATATCTTGTTGTGCGAGTGTGTATGTTAGGGAATATATATGTGTTGTAGAATGCAAGGTGTATATATGTTAGTATGTCATTTGTACGGCGCCTAGAGCTTTTATTTCGAAAGTATAGGCGCCTTACAAATATACATTATTATTATTATTATCATTATGTACAGCTGCATTGTAGAGTGGATGCTGGACCTTGCACCTATTGACAACATAGCGTTGCAGAGTGGATTCCAAACCTTGGACCTATCGTCAATGTGCAGCGTTGCAGAATGGATGCCAGAGCTTGGAAACTGAAACCTATCGTCACTGTACAATGTTGTACTTGTAGGTTGAATGTCAGACTTTACTCATCAACAACGTACAACATTGTACAGTTGATGCCAGACCTTACCCCTTCTTTGCCTGATGGGACTAACTTTGCTATGAATATATCGGAAATTTGCCCAATATGAATCTGCCCAGCGAGTCATTTTTTACCCAGCAGGAATATGACAAGGCACGGTTCAGCTTAGTGTGAATTTGCGCTGCATTGATTCACATATATATATTCAAATGAAATACATGAATCCGCAAAGGATTGATGGCACTGCAGATTTAACGTTTTTCTGTATTACAATGTATCAGCGGTGCGACAAAGAAAGTAGCTGGGTGGCAGGCGGAAAATCATTTGGCGTGTTTCCATATAGCAGCACGACAAAGCGATTTTGCGCCTTTATTTTCAATGGGAAAAATGGCGCAAAATTGGCGCGTGCTGAAAACCATGCTCTCTTTACTGAGAAATCGCAGCAAAACACACACACACAAAACCCCTTTTAATCGCTCAACTGATCAAAAAAAATTTGGTTGCATCGCTGTCGCTTGTTGCACCGCTTCCACGTCGCATTCATAGAAACACTCCTTTATTTCTATATTCTCAATTTTTGTTGCGGTCGCCAGTGTTTTCATGTTGCTATCGCACCGCGATGTGGAAACGGGTGGATTCCCGCCTGGGGCTTTACAGTTCAACAACAAGAAAGGCAAAGCTCATGTGTATGACCAATTACATATGTGTGACCTTTGTGACAAGGGCTGGCTTCTGCAGCAGCAAAATCCATGTTTTCTGAAAATGTAAGCATTTTTCACACATCTGTCAACACCCTGTGACCCTTGACCTTTGTGATGAGTCAACGAAATTAGTATGCATACTGTTATGTGGTGGAGTTGTAGTCGAAGTATGATAAACACACCAGACACACACTCACGTAGAGTTCTTTGTTACGATTGTGGTTGTGTTATCCTGTGAGAGCGTACGTGTTTTTCGTAGGTAACGATATGTCGTTTATTTGAGCTATCACGGTTATGATTCTCGTGTTTTATTAGTAAGTTTTTCTTTTGTTCGTGAGTAGAGCCGATTTCGTTTTGTTAAGTTTAGTCCGGAACGTTGTAGACAGGTCGCACTATCTGGTGGCCTCGTAAGTGTCACGTCGGTTAGTTGACATCTGACATCGCTACATTTTCACTACTTGTTTTCCTGTGCGCGTGTATCGAGCAGCCTTTGTTTTGTTTTGGGAATGTTCTCGTACTTTTTGAGCTATCATAGATAGGGATACCATACTTTTATGTGTCTTTATTATACGTTAGAATTTAGAGCTGAAGTGAGCAGCCGTGTTTTTGTAGCCTGTTATATTGTTTCTGGAAAATTCATGTTAATGAGTTTCGGCTGCGCGTTTCGTTCTGGTTGTTTGAGTTCATGATTTCCGTAGAAGATTCTAGATTTTGATAGTGTATATAAGGAGGGCGCTGGGAAAGCCCGTTAGTACATTGTCTTGCTTTTGTCAGTTGTAGAGATACGCAGTTTATTGCGAGAGACGCTGTGTGTATGAGAAACTTTGAGTCGTAGTGTGGACATAGTAAAAGAGACTTTGTATTCAGTAGTTTGTGCATTTGAGAGTGCATTACTGTGTGGATATCGCATCGCTGAATTAAATATTGTTGGAACTGTTACTCCAGTATTGTCTACATCCTTAAGCCACGTGCGACGGATTGCAGCTGAACGAGGTTTACTTTAAAGAACTCTACGTGTGTGTGTCTGGTGTGTTTATCATACTTCGACTACAACTCCACCACGTAACATTCTTTAAAGTAAACCTCGTTCAGCTGCAATCCGTCACACGTGGCTTAAAGGATGTAGACAATACTGGAGTAACAGTTCCAACAATATTTAATTCAGCGATGCGATATCCACACACTAATGCACTCTCAAATGCACAAACTACTGAATACAAAGTCTCTTCTGCTATGTCCACACTACGACTCAAAGTTTCTCATACACAGCGTCTCTCGCAATAAACTGCGTATCTCTACAACTGACAAAGCAAGACAATGTATTCACGGGCTTTCCCAGCGCCCTCCTTATATACACTATCAAAATCTAGAATCTTCTACGGAAATCATGAACTCAAACAACCACGAAACACGCAGCCGAAGCTCATTAACATAAACTTTCCAGAAACAATATATCAGGCTACAAAAACACGGCTGCTCACTTCAGCTCTAAATTCTAGCGTATAATAAAGACACATAAAAGTATGGTATCCCTATCTATGATAGCTCAAAAAGGTACGAGAACATTCACCAAACAAAATAATGGCTGCTCGATACACGCGCACAGGAAAACAAAAAGTAATGAAAATGTTGCGATGTCAACTAATCGACGTGACACTTACGAGGCCACCAGACAGTGCGACCTGTCTACAACATTCCGGACTAAACAAAACGAAATCGGCTCTACTCACGAACAAAAGAAAATCTAACTAAAAAGGCACGAAATCATAACCGTGATAGCTCAAATAAACAACATATCGTTACCTAAGAATAACACAGGTACGCTCTCACAGGATAACACAACCACAATTGTAACACATAGGAAGGTGTTATCAGCTATCTTTGTACCAAATTTGGTTAAAAAATTGGGGAATACCTACAATTTTATCAAACATCAGCATTTTACACACATTTGCCAGCCTATTGTGTCTTACCATCAGGCACCTCTGTACCAAATTTGCGTTTTAAGTTGTGAATAGTATTTGAGAAAAAAAACATCTTTTGTCAAAATATGGCTATTTAGACCTATTTCCTGAGCTCTCATGACCCTTGACCTTTCCGAGGGATCAAACAAATTAGTGTGCATAGAAAGGTCTTCCCATCAGATATCTCTGTAGCAAGTTTAGGTTTAAAGTTGTGAATAGTATTTGAGTATTTGTCAAAATATGGCCATTTCGGACCTATTTCCTGAGCCCTTGTGACCCTTGACCTTTCTGCGGGGTCATCCAAATTAGTATGCATAGATAGGTCTTACCATCAGGTATCTCTGTACCAAGTTTGAGTTTGAAGTTTTGAATAGTATTTGAGAAAAAAACATCTTTTGTCAAAATATGGCCATTTTTCACCTATTTCCTGAGCTCTTGTGACCCTTGACCTTTCCGATGGATCAACCAAATTAGTATGTATAGAAAGGTCTTACCATCAGGTATCTTTGTACCAAGTTTGGGTTTGAAGTTGTGAATAGTATTTGAGAAAAAATAAATTATGTCAAAATATAGTTATTTTTGACCTATTTCCTGTGAACTTGACCTTTGTGAGAGGTCACTCAAATTGGTATGTTTAGAAAGGTCTTACCAGAAAGTATCTTTGGGCCAAGTTTGAAGAATGTGGCTTGAATAGTCTAAGAGAAAATGCCAACGTTAAAGTTTAATATGGACGACAGCGGACAGCGGACGGACGACCCACTGGCCCAAAACATACTCACTTTTGATATGCACACGAGCCAAAAAGCAGCACCTTATATGAAGGCAGTGCAGTCTGCAAAGCCAAAACCTAAAGCCTGACAGTGGAGGTAGAGATAGTGAATCAAACTCTGAAATCAGTCATGCAATCATTCTCACACATATAATGCCTACTGCTAAAAAAAGCCTTTCTGAGCGCAGAAATAACATTTTGATCGAACTGAACTGAAATGTAATTATGCTGGTTTGAATTGCTCTGGGTATATTCACACTGGATATATTTGCACGTACATATAGCGAAGTTGATCCATTCAGAAGAAAAGAAGGTTTTAATATTTGCACATGAAACCCCAACTATTTTGTATTACAGACCATTTTTTGCATGGCTGAATGTTATTTCTTGATGACCGTTTCATTTAGTTGAATAAAAGTTTCTTTGTATGACACATTTACATCTGTGTTTTCAATTATGTGTGACTACATGAATGTACCTTATAAACATTATAATTGAGTGGTGCATTATATGGGTAGTGGGTGGCTGAAAGGGTGGGGTAGGTAGGGGGTACGGTAAACAAAAATTGCATGGTGTCAAAACGGTCCCACATAGGTCCCAATTTGGTCGAAAAACACCTAAAAATGACCATTTCTACACCATTTCTGGACCATTACAGGAAGGTGTACTTTTGGTCGATTATTGCACACAATTTGGTTGCACACATCATCCTACGATGGTATTTACATGTTTCATTTAGACCAAATTCACACGACCCTCGGAGGACCACACTTACACCGTAAATGCTACTAGGGTACTTTCTTTTACCTCATGAGCCAAAAATGATTACAATGACTACACTGTGCAAAAGTGTGAACATAACACTCCATTTTGTTGCTAACTAAAACCAACAGCCTGCGTCTCCACAATATGAATAACATATAGTATATGGTAAGAAGAAGCCACTGCAACCAATACCATGCAGAAACAAAAAATATGCAACATGTTGTCCAATAATTAGAAATGTGTGTCAATGGTCATGCAGTTTTCCCACTACTTTCATGCAAAACATCTGCACACAATAAACCTGACCCCCCAAAAAATTATTGTTTTTTTTTTTAAACAAGGCAAGCAAAGCTCTTATGGCTCATATGCATGACCAATCCACATGATATGTGTAACCTTTGTGACATTGACAACAGGTAACTGAAAGTGTTCAAGTGCCTAAACATAAGTAAAGGGTTGGCTTTTGTACCAGTGAAATCAGAGTTTTCTCAAAATGTATGCATTTTTCACAAATTTGTCGACCCTCTGTGACTCTTGACCTCTGAGGGGTCAACTAAATTAGTA
This sequence comes from Semisulcospira habei, assembly GCA_036245525.1. Classification (NCBI taxonomy): domain Eukaryota; kingdom Metazoa; phylum Mollusca; class Gastropoda; family Semisulcospiridae; genus Semisulcospira; species Semisulcospira habei. Next base: position 174,768,653 of record BTPG01000008.1, on the reverse strand, counting down.
TGCATAGAAAGGTGCCAAATTTTATTTAAAAGTTTGCAAAAACTTAGCTAAAAACTACAATTCTATCCAAAACTGGCATTTTTCACACACTTGACCCCTTGACGTTTCCGAGGGGTCATCCAAATTAGTATGCATAAAGAGGCCTTATCATTAGGTATATCTAAGTTTGGGTTTAAGTTCAAAATAGTATTTGAGAAAAACGTTTTTGTCAAAATATGGCTATTTTTTTTTACCCTTTCTGGACCCCCCTGACCCTTGACCTTTGCGAGGGGACCACTAAATCCGTATGCATAGAAAGATCTTATCATCTTACCTTTGCGCCAAATACTGAAAAGTTGGCCACAACTTTCATAAATACTACAATTCTACCAAAAACTGTCATTTTTCACACTTGCCAACCATCTGTGACCCTTGAACTTTCCGAGGGGTTTGATTGATTGTACATTGCTTAACGTCCCGACAGCAACAAGGCTTTCTCAGGACGTGCCTGCACTGCTTGTGAAAAACAAAAACAAAAAAATAGAATATTGAATGTATGTCGCCAGCCGGCCCACTACGTTAAATAAACCTACAACATGGGGCCTAAATAAAGCCAAAACCAGTTGGCAACACACATCCAATATCAAGAGCTACAGGCAGTGCAGACAGTAGGGAGAGTTTTAAAAAGGCAAATACAGGTGAATGGACAAAGGGTAGACAGAAACACATGCCCCAGAATAGAGAGAAAAACTCACCCTGTGGGGCTGACCAGGGTGACCCTGGGAACTAAAAAGTACCTAACCCCACCCAAGTCCCCCAGGGTAGACCCGGGTGGGGGTTTCCGAGGGGACATCCCAATTAGTATGATTAGAAAGGTCTTACCATCAGGCATCTCTGTACCAAGTTTGGGTTTGAAGTTGTAAATAGTATGAGGAGAAACAATCTGTGTGGCCATTTTTTACCCCTTTCTGGATCCCATGTGACTTTGATCTTCGAGAGAGGTCACTGTAAGTGGAATGTTTAGAAAGGTTTTACACTAAGTACCCTTGGGCCAAGTTTGAAGCCAGAGGCTTAAATAGTCTCAGAGAAAAGGTGAACGTTACGACGGACGCCCATAGACATACTCACTTTTGCTATCACATGTGAGCCAAAAATGGCTCATTTTAAAGCACCACATTGAATCTTTGAGTGTGTGCATAGTAAAAATCAAGCAGATGCTGAACAATCTCCTCCTGCAACTGTTTCATTGCCTGTAACTATAACATATATATCTGGTGCAAATGGTCACGATTAAACAATAAAAAACCTGAATTAACAATGAACAACATTTTCTGAGAGTCAAAGCACTTGCAGCCATGTTTATGGAGTTGCTGTTGGACATGTGGTACCAGCAGAATGTTTGCAATATCATGTTTGCCACCTAACAGCACATAGTTTACATGCATAGATCTAGTGACTAAAAGTCTCCAACCCTTTGCCTGTAGGTTGCGCTTTTCTTCAAGGTGATTGTGTTAGGAATCAACTCAACGAAAAGTGCTACCAACAGTCAAAGGGTCAAGTGATAAGTTTAACTGACTGGACTAACCCAGATAGATGAACTTATTCAGAATGAAAAGAAGAAAACAAAAAAGACATGTTTCACCTCTCTTTCAACTTATCCTGTGCTTCTGATTCACTCCAGTATGCCCCATTTGATTTCAGTGTTTCAGGGTGTTCACTCAATGGCTGGAACTGTCTTGATGCAAGATTTTCAAGCGAATAACCTCTTGTTTCCCACCCATACTTGGTTTTAGGGGGTGAATGCAACAAGTTCTTTGCAAATTTAGAATAGCACCCTCTTGATGACACTCGGAAGTTTGCTGGAGACATTTTTTGTCTGGACAAAAAAGTACAAAATGGGACAGTGACACATGTATCACAACAGCTAATCACATCAAGAAAGGCAAAGCCATTATGGCTCACGTGTATGACCGCTTTACATACGTTTGACCTTTGTGACAAGGGTTGGATTCTGCAGCAGCAAAATCCATGTTTTCTGAAAATGTAAGCATTTTTCACACATCTGTCAACACCCCGTGACCCTTGACCTTTGTGATGAGTTGACTAAATTAGTATGCATAGGAAGGTGTTATCATCAGCTATCTTTGTACCAAATTTGGTTAAAAAATTGGGGAATACCTACAATTTTATAAACAGTGGCAGAATGGCAGTACAAAACTCATCAGAGATAGTAAATTGAAGTTTGAAGAAAAGCTGGCACAAAACATCAAGAAGGATGCAAAGTCTTTTTACGCCTACGCAAGAGACAGGCTGCGCTGCAAGGTCAAGGTTGGTCCTCTGGAAGATAGCGACGGGGAGCTGCACACTGATGATGAGGAACAAGCGGACATCTTGAACAAATTCTTTGCATCAGTTTTCACGGTGGAGGGCAATGGTGACAGACCGGAACCCCAATGTAAGTTTACGGGCTTACCAGAGGAAAGACTGGTACATGTGATCTTTACAGAGGACATAGTCCTCAAGAAGTTGCAAAACCTGAACGCTAGCAAGGCGCCAGGGGTTGACGAAATTTCTCCAGCCGTACTGGTGGGAGCAGCAGAATCCGTAGCATATCCCCTGTCACTGTTATAATTCTGACCTTAGTGACCTTCAACTTTCTAACAGGTGTCTAAAAGTGTTCAGGTATCATAATATACAATTGTACGACCACATTTAGAGTACTGTATCCAAGCATGGCGACCTTACCTCAAAAAAGACATCGCAGTGTTGGAAAAGGTGCAGAGGAGAGCTACAAGATCGATTACAGGGATTGGTCACCTGCCGTATGAGGAGAGACTGGCCTTTTGCAATTTGCAGAAATTGGAAGAAAGGAGAGACAGGGGAGATCTCATCGAGACTTTCAAGATCATAAAGGGACTTGAAAAAGTTTCTGCGGACATATTTTTTACTTCATGCCAGTCATCATTTTACCATAGAGGTCACAGCAGCAAACTGTTCAAAGGGAGGTCCAGACTGAATCTTAGAAAAAACTTTTTTTCCCAAAGAGTTGTGAACCCATGGAATGCTCTGAAACAAACAATTGTCGAAGCTGAAACTGTCAACCAGTTCAAGAACCGCCATGATAAAGAGACAGTTAAGGGGGTTAAAATAAGTTCTCAAACTTCCTACCCCGTCGGCCGCGCTCAGTGGCCACTCAGGTAAAATTTTATCAAACATCAGCATTTTACACACATTTGCCAGCCTATTGTGACCCTTGACCTTTCCAAGGCATCTCTGTACCAAATTTGCATTTTAAGTTGTGAATAGTATTTGAGAAAAAAACATCTTTTGTCAAAATATGGCTATTCAGCAGCAAAATCCATCTTTTCTGAAAATGTAAGCATTTTTCACACATCTGTCAACCCCCCATGACCCTTGACCTTTGTGAGTCGACTAAATTAGTATACATACTGTGAGGGTTGCCCGGATAAACCTTGTATCTCACTTTTTTCCGAAAATGACTTTTTTACGTCATTCAACTCAGTTTCGCTTCGAGATTGTATTTGTGAAATCCGACATAGAATAATGCTTAAAATTAATTAGTTATTAATGAATAATTAAACCAAGTATAAAACGTCAAACAAAGTGGTATAACAACCGTAATTAGATATACGGTGGTCAATGGCGGCAGATTCCCTGAAAAGTTGGCTGTATGTACATCGTATCTTGAACAGCTGGCTTTACGCAGGCCCGGCGGTTTATCACACTGCACTCGGCAGCAGTAATTGAAAGCCGTAATTGCTGTTGCTTTGTTTACATCGGCACAGGAAAGGGTCCGACTGCTGCTGTCTGTGCGTTTAATCACAGTACAACAGTCTTACGAGTTTTATGTAGAATGAAAATCACTATTTCTTGGTCTCAATCACAGTTAGAAGACAGTATCTTGAAACTTGTAGGAGAGGGGAAAACGTTTTGAATTAGACTGAAATTAAGAAATCTGTTTGCGTGCCCCCTTCTTTCTCTCTCTCATGCTGTGTGTGTTTGTGTGTGTGTGTGTGTGTATGTGATCTAAGTTTTCATTCAATATGCAGCTTTTTTGTTGAATAGAAAATAACATTATCAGCAATACTTTGAGTTCTTTAGGTTCTGTGTATGCAGGCACCGTAAACATGTTAACAGACACATCCGGAACAAAATACCAGGGTAAAAAACTAATGGGAATCTGGACTGTGCAGGAGATAAGACACTTGTAAACACATGTCATTCCTAACGGGAATTGCAGCTGTGGTCACTTACTTATCACAGCAGAACTTTGCCCCCGGATTCTAAAAATAACCCATGTATAACACAAGCACAGAAAATTAAAACTGCCCATTTCATTGACTTTTCTCCCTCCCGAAAGATCGGCTTGCTTTGGCTACACCTTTTACCCTTTGTACTTGCCAAGATTCAGCAGATCTTCTTCTGGAAGGTAAGCAACCTTTAATTTTTGTGAAAATTATTCAGCAGTCTCTCTCTCTCTTTTTCTTTCTTTCTCTCTCTCACACACATGCACACAAACACACTGGCACACACACACACTTGATTAGTTTATAAGCTTTCTAAAAAATATGTGTTTGAGAAATTGATATGAAATCTGTTATGTGAGCCTCGTCAGCTCAGTCATGAGCGCCGCAGCTGAGTACAGGAGGGTGAGAGGGTAATGGGTTCGAACCCCACACTGGTAGCTTGTTCAAATTGTCGGGTCATTACCTCGTTGTGGATAATGATAGCTTAAGCCTGACTGGCAAACAATACTATCTGTTGCAACAATGAGTATAACGGACGGCAGTATCCTTAAATAAAACCATTCAAATGTGTCTTAATTTTCATACTGTAACTGTATCTGATCGGAATCAATATCATTTTTCTTGTAGATCAGTACCCGGTGTGAACATCATGGACCCGAACAGTGCTGAAGACAGCATGTATCTCAATCTGGCAACATCTTTTGTCGCAGCAGCTGAGAGATCAGCGGATTACTTCAGCTCAACCGACGACGAGCAGCTGAGCAGAGTGATGGATGCATTTAATGAGTCTGATGATGAACCTCTGATTTGTGAACGCAAAACCGCTTTCAATACGTCTGATGATGAACCCTTGATTAAGAAACTGGCTTCACATTCAGATTTCAGCACATCAGATGACGAGCCCCTCATTTCGAAGCAAGTGCCTGATGCCTCCGATGATTCTGCAGACCCAACGTTTCTGCCATCAGAAGAATCCGAGACATCACAACATGAAACTGACACCGTCGACAGCAGCTTCTCAGCTGAAGACGCCCAACAGACTAGCAGAAAACGACGTCGAAAGACCAAACGACAGAGTGATATGATGAGGGCGCAAGCTGCAAGTTTAGCACAAACAAAAGAGAAAAATGTTGCAGTACACAAAGCCCGCTTGGACAATCTCTTATCAGCCAATGGATTGATTCGAACAGAAATATATCCTGATGGAAACTGTTTCTTCGAAGCCTCCGCCTTCCATTTAGATGAGATATCAGGGGAGGAACTGAGGTACTGTCTGTGTGAACACCTTGAGGACAATTATGGAACTTATGTTCCCTTCATTGCTCCATTAGACAGAGAATATGAAAATGACATATTCATGAGGTTCCTCTCGAATGTCAGTGAACTGTGACAACCTGGAAAATGGAGCAATGATGACGCTGATCTTGAAAAACACCAGGAGAGAAAGAAGCCTTGAGAAAGAGAATGACAAGGCAGAAGCCAAAGAAGATCGCCGAAAGCATGTCGTCACTGTGGATCTCCAGCTCATTGTGGCCTCGTCAGTCAGTTATACTATAAAAGGAAACTCTCTGTGTATAACTTTATCATCTATTCACTAGCTGACGGGGAAGCCAAATGCTACATATCGGATGAATCGGAAGGTAAAAGGGGAGCGTGTGAGATCGCAACCTGCCTCTACTTTTACCTTAGCACTAAGGAGGTTACAACATATTCAGACTGCTGTGCAGGACAAAATCGGAATCAATGCTGTACAAAACATCGAAAACATAAAGATCATAACCCACGTGGGCATACACAGATGGAATGCGACTCCATGCATGCAGCGATTACATTTGCAAAGAAAATCACACCCATCTATACGCCCACCCTAAGAATGGCCAAAAGGACGCGACCATATTTGGTTGTCCCAATCAAATACACAGACATCCTTGACTTCAAAACACTAGCCGCCTCAACAAGACTGACATCACCAGACAAAAAGTAAACTGGCTTCAAATAAAAGCATTTCACTTTGAGAAAGGCAAAGGAGAGGAGATATTTTTCAAGACCTCCTTTCATCAGGTCGACTACCAGACCATCAAGGTTGCTGTAGGAAGGAAGAGAGGTCGTGCTGCCCCTATCAAAACTATACCACACCTGTACAGCCACAAACTTCCCATCTCCCAGGCCAAGAAATCTGACCGCTTGTCCCTGTGCTCATCTGGGATCATCCCTGAGGAGCACCATGCATTCTACAGGAGCCTTCCGGCCTCTTCAGCTGCAGTAGATCGGCTCCCACAGCTTGACGATGAAGTGGACACTGACTCAGAGTGAACACAAGGCCAGGACAAACAACACTTCTGAAAGATGCGAACTGCGATCATACTCTTTTTGGACAGAGACTCTAAGGAACCAGCCCGGCGTTATCCTTGAAAAAAAAAAATGATTATAAGAACCCCTGCAAAGAGAACAGAGTTTTGCCACTTCGTCGACATCAGGCTGTTCTGATACAACAGCAGCTCCTGAACAATAATCAACATCTCGTGGATAACTCAGTGAAACTGGTGTGCTGAAATATCGGTGTCTCTTACTGGAAAATACATGTAGTATTTTTTTTAAATCAGGAAATGCATCAATCAAAAATCAAATTACGCACTTGATATAGGCAAGGGATACCCTGTTAGCATAGTATGTGAGTCCCACCTGGGTCCAGGTCAGACCCTGGTGAGACCCACATGGAGCGCGTTGATCCCAACCTGTCCCCATATTCGGTCCAGGTGAGATCCATACGGATCCCACCGACTTTGTTGACCGAGTACGGAAAAGTGATTTTAAGTGTGAAATGTTGCGTGATTGCTACTAGAAAACAAAAGCCATTTTGTGACTTAGTGATACAATGATGTGTAACTTGAATACATTGCGACTTGGATACCGACATGCTGGATACACGAAGACACATAGGATTGCGGCACTGGCTTTCGGTCATGGTGATGACACAGTTTTTCCTCTTTTTTTTACTTTGTATGGAGCTTTGAATTAAAAAAACTAAACTTTTCACTTGTGAGTTACAGCAACCCATACTTAAGGACTGTAATATTCGGCAACCATTCTGTCGTGTCTTTTTCTCCGCCTCTCTGTTTCCTTTCCACACTATCATTTCGTGTGTGTTATTATCATTATGTAGTAAAACTGTTGCTGCTAGGGTTTCATGTGAAAGAAAAACAGAAGATAGTGGTGGAAAACCCCTTTAAAATAGAAACAAGGAACGACGTTTTGGATCAAAGATCCTTCTTCAGGTGACATGGAAACAAACGTAGAACAGAAAAGAACACGAGAGAAAGAAAAGACGTCATCCTGTATAGCTGTATAGTGAGAATTTAGAATGATGTAAAAAGAAAAAAAAAAAAAAAAAGAATGACGCAAATACACTAGCACAAAACTTATGTCGACATACATACACGTCACTGCATACATTCGCATTTACTCGTGCCTGCTGCCGCTCACGTACATGTATACACACACACACACACACATGCACGCACACACACACACACTCAACGGTAGCATCATTATCAATAATTCATAACGAAAAACTCAGCATTGCAAAGAGACCACTGTATGATTAAGTTATTGGAATACGAAGTATCGGAAGAGCTTTTACACCAGAACTTTATTAGCAGAGTTGAAAATAAATCAATCAGTTTTCAAATGCGACTTTCAGACTCTACCAAGAAGTGATTCAGTCACTTTTTGTGACTTTAAAAAAGACGTTACTGGTTGTACTGGCTTTCATTAGGTGTTGTTGGAAATTCTAGGCATGCACAGGCCTGTCTTAAGACCGCATATCCTTATAATTGCTTTCCGCTGGCTGTTTATTCCGAAAGGTGCCGCCGCGACGAAACCGTAGTTCTAGTTACGAGTTTTATTTAGGAACAAGAGCTGGCCACCTGCTAACCATTCCTGCTAGTGTCTCAAGTTATGACTGAAAGGCAGCCCTGTTCTGCGTTGACATGCCATGTATATATTTGGCCTGTGTAAGCAGCTGAAATGCATTTACAAGGTTTATACGGACACTGTTCATTTAGAGTTTACAGTTCCTAGTACTACATAAATCCCGTATTTGCTACATATGTCATAAAGCATAAAATTATTTATCAAATTAATGCTTGCGCAGTTACAAATTTACATGAAGATGCAGAGAAGAGAACAAAGTTTTGGTAGACACTAAATGTTTTGGCAATAAGAAAAAGAAAATATTTAATTTTAGATGTAAAAATTTCAAAAGGCTCTCCTGTAAAGTTAGCTGAAATGGAGATACGAGGTTTATCCGGGCAACCCTCGATAGGAAGGTCTCATCATCAGCTATCTTTGTGCCAAATCTGGTTGAAAAATTTGCAAAAATGTTGATAATACCTACAATTTCATCAAAAAATGGCAATTTACACACATTTGCAGCCTATTTTGACCCTTGGACCTTTCCGAGGGGTCAGCCAAGGCCATCTCATGGTGGGATGGGTAAAAATCTGGCCAGCCAGACTAAAAGACAAGATATAAATATATCTTTATAATGTCATGCTAAAATGTCACACAAGTCGTTAAAGGAAACGTCTACAGACTCTCAAAAAGGTCAAAATAATGGAATTCACATAGTTTATGAATGCTCAATCTTGTTAAAAATATTGCATTCTCTCAGAAAACTGAAGAACATCCCGGAACAAAACGTTCAAGGAGTCTGTTGTGAAGTGTTCATATGTTGTGTCAATTAGATTGGCACAAGACAGCAAAAACAGAAAACTAAATGCAAGGATGGGCAAGTAGCGAGAGTAGCGACTACATTTTGTAGTTTCGCTACTATTTGGAGTAGTTTGTAACGATCCAAACTACATATTTTAAAAAAGTAGTTGTAAAGCAGCGAACTACTAATTTGTCAGTAGCGAAGTAGCGAAAATGTATCTTTCGCTATGCTACTTTCCTTGCCGTGTGACTTGCCCATCCCTTTCAACCAAGCCGAAGCGAGTGGCGAAATTGCTGTCTCGCGCGAAATTGATTGCTCGCTCAGCAAACGGAAGCATGTTTGTGATTGGCTGATAGCAATAGCAAGCCACGTGACTTTCAAAAGCGCGCGTCAGTCATCTCTTTGTTCTTCAAATCAGGCACAGAATGCACAAATTTTTGACCGCAGAAGATGAACTTCCCACTTTGTTTGAACCGTATCTAGAATTTTTTCATCTCAAAGAAGAAAAGGACAATGCATTTATATTCAAATGCAAGTATGGATGCAAAGAGTATTCAGCGAGCAAGACGACAGCATCCAATCTTAGGCTTCATCTCAAAGTTTGTTGACTTTTTGAGTTTTCCTATTTTGATTTTCTTACATTGCGAAATGCATCCGGTTTTATTCTATCGGCATTCACATGGGATGACAAAAGCTATATTAATTTTCATTTATTTTTCATTCATTGTTTGGAGTGCTGAACAGGATATATATAGCCTATAAAACATAATGGCGGTTTTTCAGTATAAATCGGTTTTAAATTTAGTAGGGGAGTTGTCTGAGTGAATGCCGATCTATTGTCATCTATTACTAGTATTAGAATTATTAGAATGGCTGGGAACACAACGGGTGAATCATCAATCATGCCCTTCGATCACTGTACTTTTTGATACAGAACAGAACACAAAGCTTCGGAATTAATTTATATTACAGAAAAGCCTAGAATAAATGCATGATGTTGGCAATGCCTGGCATACTTCATTTTTTTTTTTTTTTTTTTTTTGCATTTATTTATTTTATTTAGCTTAGTCTTTTTGAACACAACTTTTTAATTTACGTTCTGACATTGTGATAAAACGTTTAGACCAAGTTGAGTATGGATGGTCTTGGAAGGGGGTACGTGGGAATAAAAATGATATTTACTACGCTTATGTATGTTACAAATTTATGAACAAAACAAAGGGGGGAAAGTCAAAAGAAAAATAATAATGATAATAATAATACATATAATCATAATGATGAAAAAAAATAGGTAGGCCTAAGTATTGATAGCTATGATTATAATAATTTGAAATAATACTAAAGATATTGTATATTTAAGAAAAGGCACCTGTGTCACTGAACCACATTACGGATTGGGAAATACTTTCATTTCATTGTTAGAGATAGGCTATTGAATGTAAATTGGAAATAAAATGCTGATTTTTCTGTATAGTATAAAAGTTAAAACAGATTTAGTAGGGGAGTTGTTGTCCCAGTAACTGACTGCTGGGTGGGGCTAAAACAGGCATATGCCAAAAATTATATAATATATATATATATATATATATATATATATATATATATATATATATATATATATATATATATATATATATATATATATATATATATATATATATATTCATTACTTATAACAAAGGCGTCGCCCAAGCCAAAAAATGCACTCAATCAGAGTAGCTCCAAGGGACATAATTTTTCAATAAATTCTGAGAATGCTGTGCTAATGCCATGGAAATCCAGGCTGGTAAGCTTGCATTGTGTCATCAGGACATCAGCTGTCCTTTTGTGACTGCATCCTCTTATTAGATCTTTTGAGCCTTCCACTGAACACCTAACTACATAAAGTAATAGGGACTACCCCCAGGCGCCCCGCAACCCGCTGGAGAATATCCAGTCCTCCCCCCCGAGAGGGGAGGCTAGTGCATGAATATTCCCAAACAGATCTTGGACCTGCTGGATAGATTTAAGATTTTGCCGCCTACGACCGGTTTCGACCCAAGGTGGGTCTCATCAGGTAGGCATACGGCGTAACCTGAAATTGCAAACACAACGCATATACTAGAAGCCGCCTCCAGAATTTGACTGGTAGCAACCACTAGTCCAGTGTGGATTGCATCCCTAAAGCTTTATGGGGTGTTGCAGTGGAAGAAGACCGACTAATTTTGAAAAGGCAACACCTAGGCAATTTTGTGGTACAATTATTCATTACTTATAACAAAGGCGTCGCCCAAGCCAAAAAATGCACTCAGAGTAGCTCCAAGGGACATAATTTTTCAATAAATTCTGAGAATGCTGTGCTAATGCCATGGAAATCCAGGCTGGTAAGCTTGCATTGTGTCATCAGGACATCAGCTGTCCTTTTGTGACTGCATCGCTTATTAGATCTTTGGAGGACTGGATATTCTCCAGTGGGTTGTGGGGCGCCTGGGGGTAGTCCCTATTACTTTATGTAGTAGGTGTTCAGTGGAAGGCTCAAAAGATCTAATAAGCGATGCAGTCACAAAAGGACAGCTGATGTCCTGATGACACAATGCAAGCTTACCAGCCTGGATTTCCATGGCATTAGCACAGCATTCTCAGAATTTATTGAAAAATTATATATATATATATATATATATATATATATATATATATATATATATATATATATATATATATATATATATATATATATATATATATATATATATATTAGTAAGAAATAAATAAACAAAGCTCAAATAGTTATTTATCTGTGTTTCAGAGGAAACATCCTCTCCTTTTGGAGAAAATGCAGAAAGCTCAGGAGGAAACAAGAAAACGAAAGAGGGAGGACACTGTCGAACAGCCGCCTATCACCAAAATGATCAAGCTGTCCACGAAGACTGAACTGTCTAAGGAGCAAATTGACAGAGCAGTTGTGGACATTCTCCTTGGAGACAACATGCCGTTCAGCCTCCTTGATAGACAGAACTTCAAGGAATTTGTCAGCAAATTGTCCAGCCAGCCAGCAGATGAGCTTCTCAGCAGAAAGAAGGCAAATACTCTGTTGGAGGTAAGAACAGTACATTTTGATTGATAACGCATGCCTATTGTCTACCTTATTAATACACTATGGGATAAGCCTCAAGTTTAGTTTTACAAAATTATACAGATTAAAAGATACTAAGATGATGAACACTGTTGTTCCAACTTCTCAGTTGCTTTGATTTCTGTTATAGGACAAGATGAAGCATCTGAAGAAAATAATCATTGAGGATCTTGAAAGAGTTGAGCAAGTGTGTGTCACCGCTGATTGCTGGACTGCTCATCATAGGCAAGTGATACTTTGCTCATATTCATGTTCACCTGTCATAATTATGACTATGAGTGATGGTAGTTGCCAGATGACTGTTTTTTTTTTTTTAAAGTACATCTTTGTGTCTTTTTCATTTTTGTCGAATTTTTTTCTTTCTTTTTTTTTTTTGGGAGGGGGTGGATGGACGAATTTTTTAAAATTAATTTTCAACTAAGCAACTGGTTTCGTTTGTCTTTTTACTCTTTTAGATCATTCCTTGGCGTGACATGCCACTACCTGGAGTACCTGCACGGCCATGAAAGGAAAAGCGCAGCCCTTGCATGTCGGCGCATCAAAGGGCCTCATACATATGATGTGCTGGCTGAGCACTTAGATTCCATCCTCAAGGAATACAAGATCCAGAACAAAGTTCATCGGATAGTGACTGACAATGGATCAAACTTTGTCAAGGCCTTCAGGTGTGTACCATACAAGTAAAACATGTTATTCCATCATATCTATAAAGCAGCATTTTCTTTTGCATTTTTTAAATTTCAACTGATATAAAATTTCTTTTGCCGTTTTGTTTAAATTCATTTATTTGATCTGTATTTTGTCTACATTTTATTTTTCTTTTGCAGAATCTTTGGGCAGACCGGTAGTCCATGCGCAGAAGACCAAAGTGATGATGAGGAGGAGCAGGATGAAGTCACTTCATATGACTTTTTGGGGGAGGGGCCATCATCAGGGTCAACAATTGTTCTCCTCCCTCATCTGCGATGTGCAGCACATACCATCAACCTTGTCGCTAGCAAGGATTCTGAGGCGGCTCTCCAGGGACACACTTTTAAGACCGCTAGCAGGTCAATGTTTGGCAAGGCATCTGCATTATGGACTAAACAATCCAAAACTGTGCTTGCAGCAGGTAATTTTTTTTTCATATTTGTCTATCATTGATTTTATGCGTTTGCTTAGCATTTGCAGATTCTGCTTGTTATTCCATATTTATTATATTTGATTCAATGTGTTTATTATATTTGATTCAGTGAATGAGATGATGTATATTTCGTTTGCTTGTTTGTTTCAGAGAACATCAAGGAAGAGACAGGCAAACAGCTTATCATCCCAAACCAGACCAGGTGGAATTCCCCCTTTGATGCAGTTAAGTGCCTCAGTGATCTGTCCCCTGACAGCCTGGGAAAGATCTGCGACAAGTTGGGCCTTGCACGCTTCACTAGCAGGGACCATCTCTTTATGAAAGAATTTGTCATGGCGAGTACTTAACAATGCATTGTATATGTTCAAAAAGTTATGTACGCAAACTAGTCACTATGTCTATGACTAAGTGCGAAAAGGTCTGCACATGAAATGGCCATATTTTCTCATGAATTTTATCTTTTTCTGTTTTAGGTGACGGGTCCGGTTGCAAAGAGCCTCGATTATCTGCAAGGAGAGAAATGTGTAGGCTTGGGTAGCCTACTGCCTCAGCTCGAGACTATGAAGGCCAGAATTGAGCTGGAGAAGTGCAAGCCCGAAATCTGCAGGCCCCTGGCAGATGCTGTTCTCCAAGGGATTGCGATCCGATTCAAGGAGGCATATGAAGACAGGGACACCTTGCTAGCTGCTGTATCGGATCCAAGGTATTCTTTTAATGTGTTCTTCACCTAAGTTATTTCCTCAGAATTTTGCTGTTAAATTAAACATTTATTAATTGCTTTTTTATGGTTAGTGAATTATACACTGTTGCTTTATTTATGGCCTTATGACGATGATTGTAATATTTTTCATTGTTTCTGTTTCAGACTCAAGCTTTCCTGGACAGGAAATGTAAAGCTTAAGGAGACAGCTAAGATGCTGCCGACTAATGAAGTGATGTCCTTGAAACCACCAACCCAGACAGCAGTCAAGTCCTTTATTTAGCATTCATATGTCCCAGGTATCTTTGACTTACTTTATCATATTCATTTAACCATCGTGAAGGTGGCCATAGTCGCCTGCGTGGCGTTAAACCCAAATAACTATTTAAATTATTTATATATGTTTTTGAGTAATGTAGGTTTTTTACATACACATACACAGTAATAGGTGCCATACTGCCCCGCTTTCAACCCCACCCCACATACAAAACCGCAGAACACCCACAAAAGACATGCACAATTGTATACTGATGGGCTGTAAAACCTATAAAACCTATATACATGTGTATATAGAAAATAAGCAATCCAGACCAAAAAGGTGACTGCCAAGCGTGTGAAATGCAAAGAAGTACCCAACGGAGAAAGAAACACGCTTAGAAAAAACGGTACAACACAATTTATTAATATTTCGGGTAAATACCCTTTGTCAAAATAGACAAACAAACAGAGACATTATTTGCTACTTATATGTATATGTATATCTTTTTCATGTATATGAAGATAAGTAGACGGGGAAGTGGCGCAGTGGTTAAGGCGTCTGCCTCCAATGCCAAAGGTGCGAGGTTCGATACCGGGTTCCGGCGTTGGATTTTTCTCCTCTGGTGTCACCGTCTGGGCAGTGGGCAGATGTTCACATCTGCACGGGACATAGACGACCCCGGCCCCCACGAGTCCCCTGCTGCCTTGCAGGCCTGGCCGCTTGGCTGCGGAAAGGCTAAGGGAGGAAACCCCTGACATCAAAGCCCCCGTGTCTCCGGGGAAGGCTTTTGAGCCAGAGACTAAGACAAGGACAGTCTGATATAAAACCTACGACCCGAGGACCTCGATGCCACCGTCCCAGCTTGCTAGGCCATGGCAAACGAACCAAGGGTTTAAAGGGTGGGGCCAGAACTGCGCACACTGCACTCCACCAAAAAGCTCCACCGCGCAGGCTTTAGGAAACGCCCACGGACTATGACACTGAACTTTCCAAGTCCTGTAGCGATGGGCAAGGGGCAAAACGGCAGGTGAAAGATGTCACTGGAAGCCGCAGTCTCAAACCTGCATGCAGGCGGTTCAGGATATTGGTCGCCTGATGTTGACCTGGGGATGACAACGTCACTCGGCACACCCTGAACGACCAAGCAGCCTTCTCTAGGGACAGCACTGCTTGCTCCACACGGAGAGGGGCCTAGAAAAGGTGGCCTAACCAAAGCTCATCCCCTCGTAACCCCAGTTGGCTAGCCGCGGTCAACGGGCATCTTCTCATGCGGTCAGAAAACAAGAAAAAACAATGGATCCACTTTCATGACGACCACGACCGGACTCAACGTAGCATGCTGGAACATCCGAACCATGCTCGACACAGCAGACAGCGGACGCCCTGAACGTCGCTCCGCCCTCATTGCCCATGAATTGCGGAGGTTAAACATCGACATCGCCGCGCTCAGCGAAGTACGCCTCCCGGAGGAAGGCAGCCTCCAAGAACTTGGCGCTGGCTACACCCTCTACTGGTCAGGCAGGCCTGCATCAGAAAGACGGCTCTCAGGCGTGGGCTTCATGGTGAAGACCCCCATTGCGACTAAGTTGGAAAACCTACCAACGGGTCACTCCGACCGCATCATGTCCATGCGCCTCCCACTGAGACACCAGCAACATGTCACCCTTCTCAGTGTGTACTCCCCAACCCTCCTGGCAGAGCCTGCAGAAAAAGACAAGTTCTACTCTGACCTGCGCAGCCTCCTGCAGAGCACCCCTGCAGACGACAAAGTCATCATCCTTGGCGACTTCAACGCCAGAGTGGGCCAAGACTCTGAAGCCTGGAAAGGAGTCCTCGGCAAGCATGGCGTTGGGAACTGCAATGACAATGGTCGCCTACTGTTGGAGCTCTGTGCAGAGCAGCAACTTGTCATCACCAACACCACTTTCCAGCAAAAGGACAGTCGAAAGACCACCTGGATGCATCTTCGCTCCAAGCACTGGCACCTTATCGACTATGTCCTAGTGCGTCAGAGGGACCGCAGTGACGTCCTCCTCACCAGAGTGATGCCCAGCGCAGAGTGCCACACTGACCACCGCCTTGTTCGCTGCAAACTCAGGCTCCGCCTCAAGCTGAAACCCAAGAAAGGCGGCCCTCCCAAGAAAAAGCTTGATGTTGCCAGCCTTCAGCGTGACGACAAGAAAGCTGCCCTTCAGGCCGATTTACAGCGCATGCTCAAAGACACAGTTGATCCAGCAGACTCCTCTCCTGAAACACTCTGGGAACAACTGAAAACTGCTATTGTAAAATCCTCTGTGGAAGTCTTGGGCTTTGCTAGAAAGAGGAACAAAGACTGGTTTGACAAAAACAACGTAGAGATCCAGGAACTTCTAGCAAAAAAAAGAGCCGCCCACCAGGCCCACCTAGCCCAGCCTTCCTGCCCTGTGAAGAAGTCTGCCTTCCGCCTCATCTGCAGCAGTCTCCAGCTCAAGCTTAGAGAGCTCCAGAACGAGTGGTGGTCCAGACTCGCACAGAGGACCCAGCTCTGCGCTGACAACGGTGACTACAGGGGCTTCTACGAAGCACTGAAAGCAGTGTATGGCCCTAGGCACCTGGTACAAAGTCCCCTGCGAAGCGCTGATGGACAGGCACTCCTCACAGATAATACCTCCATCTTGAACCGCTGGTCGGAATACTTTCAGGACCTCTTCGGCGCTGAACGCACTGTTCAAGAAACAGTCATCCTCCAAATCCCACACCTTCCACTAAAGGTTGAATTGGACGAACCGCCCACCGCCGAAGAGACCCTCACAGCCATCCACCAGCTCAAGAGTGGCAAAGCAGCAGGCATTGACGGAATCCCGCCAGAGATCTGGAAACATGGAGGCCCAGCACTGCACAACAAGCTCCACGACCTCTTTCTCTGCTGCTGGGAAAAAGGAACACTACCAAAGGATCTCCGTGATGCAGTCATCATCACCCTGTACAAGAACAAAGGAGAGAAGTCTGCCTGCTCTAATTATCGTGGAATTACCCTGCTGTCCATTGCCGGGAAAATTCTCGCAAGGTTGCTCCTGAATCGGCTGGTACCTGCCATCGCTGAAGACCACCTCCCAGAGGGTCAGTGTGGCTTCAGAGCCAACAGGAGTACCACCGACATGGTCTTTGTGCTGAGACAGCTTCAGGAGAAGTGCCGCGAGCAGAACAAAGGGCTGTACGTAACGTTTGTCGACCTAACAAAAGCGTTTGACACTGTGAGCAGGCAAGGTATGTGGCAGATCCTGGAGCGACTAGGTTGTCCCCCAAAGTTCCTCAACATGATCGTCCAGCTCCACGAGGACCAGCAAGGCCAGGTCAGACTAAACAGTGACCTCTCAGAACCATTCCCCATTCGCAACGGCGTGAAGCAAGGCTGCGTGCTGGCACCAACCCTCTTCACCATCTTCTTCAGCATGATATTGAAGCAGGCCACAGTGGACCTCGACGATGACGACGCAGTGTACATCAGGTATCGTCTCGATGGCAGCCTGTTCAACCTCAGACGACTGCAGGCCCACACGAAAACCCTAGACCAACTGATTCGTGAGCTGCTCTTCGCTGATGACGCTGCCCTCGTTGCACACACAGAGAGAGCCTTGCAGCGCATTACGTCCTGCTTCGCAGATGCTGCCCAGCTCTTTAGACTTGAGGTCAGTCTGAAAAAGACAGAGGTCCTTCATCAGCCGGCACCCAAGGAAGAGCATCGCCCTCCCCACATCACCATCGGCGAGTCCGAACTGAAGTCTGTACACCAGTTTACCTACCTTGGCTGCATCATCACGTCAGACGCCAAGCTGGACAAGGAGCTGGACAACAGGCTGGCAAAAGCGAACAGTGCTTTCGGGCGACTATTCAAGCGGGTGTGGCACAATCAACAGCTGAAAAAAGGCACCAAGATCAGCGTGTACAGAGCTGTCGTCCTCACCACCCTGCTGTACGGTTCCGAGTCCTGGGCCCTCTACCGCAGCCAACTACGACTCCTCGAACGCTTTCACCAGCGCTGCCTGCGTACCATCCTCAGCATTCACTGGAGTGACTATGTCACCAACGTCGAGGTCCTTGAACAGGCGGAAACTGTGAGCATCGAGGCTTTGCTGCTGCGGACACAGCTTCGCTGGGCGGGGCACGTCTCCAGGATGGAGGATCATCGCCTACCCAAGATCACTCTGTTCGGCGAGCTCGCCACTGGACACCGAGACAGAGGGGCACCAAAGAAGAGATACAAAGACGGTCTCAAGAAGTCGCTTAGTGCCTGCCAAATCGACCACCGCCAGTGGTCTTCGCTTGCTGCGGACCGTGACACCTGGCGCTCCACCATTCACAAGGCAGCCATCTCCTTTGAGGACTCTCGCAGAGCTAACCTTAAGGACAAGCGGCTTAGAAGAAAAAACAGAGTTGTCGTAACTCAGAACCCTGACCAGACCTTCCCCTGCAGCCACTGCGGTCGAACCTGCCTGTCCCGGATTGGCCTCCGCAGCCACGAAAATGCCTGCAGACGACGTGGGCAAGCCCTATAGAATCTTCGTTCGCGAAGTCAAGCCAAGAGACTTCTTTATGTGTATATAGAGATTTGAGATTAAGAAAGTGGCTTGTATTGACTGCCTGTATTTTAGCCTAACCTAAAAATCTCATGTGTACAGTTAATCACACTGCACATGCAGCCATCAGTTCTGTTGAAAAGTAATGTTGGCCTCATGCAGTGATGCACAGGGGCACCAAAACTTACAGATAAGGCCACACCTGATAACAATAACAGAACTAATATGCATACTCAGCCACTAGTTCTGTAAACAGCACTTTTGTAAACAATACCAGTGGTCAAATGCACACATACATTATGGATGATGCCACCACTGGTCACTTCAAACAATAGGCTGCCCAGTTCTCATTGATAAGGAAAACCGCAGAACACCCACAAAAGACATGCACAACTGTATACTGATGGGCATTATATAGAGATTTGTGGTTAAGAAAGTGGATTGTATTGACTGCCTGTATTTTAGCTGCCCACCTAAAAATCTCATGTGTACAGTTAATCACACTGCACATGCAGCCATCAGTTCTGTAAATAGTACTGGTGGCCACATGCACAGGGGCACGAAACTTAAAGGTGAGGCCAAAACTGCCACCTCAAACAAAACGATACCTACACACACATATCAATGATACAGTCAACCTCCATGTGCGTTAGTTGGGACAGGCTTAAAGTATGGGACTGTAAATCTTACAGCGAAATGTCAAAGCCAGTAAGAAAATAATATAACAGCAGCAAGTACATGTATTTTGTAAATCACTCAAATAAAACATGAGAACTCATCAAGGCCAATGGTGTTAAGATGGGTGATGGAAACACTGAAAGAAATAGTACGTGCACAATTATGTGCCTCCCCCACACCCCCCCCCCCCCCCCCTTTAAATAGCTGTTCATCACAAAGCATATCCCATTCATTTGATCACTCTGTGTTACCTGTCTCCGTTTTCTTTCTCATTTTAATCCCCAAATATATGAGTGTCAGTGCTAATGCCAGCTGCTAAGAATCTTGCAGCAAACTGCAATAATGCAGACAAACTGAAAACTATGCAGCAGCAAAACAGTTCCTCTTTTGTGCAATAGGCTACTGCTAGCAAGATAGGGTTTAATTTTAAACAAAGCATTGCATGAACTTCCAAGCGTGTTCACATTGTGCTGTGTATTTTTTATGTGTGAAGTGTACTGTACCATCAGTGATCACTGATCGAGACTGCATGGCACTGATCGCACATAACAACATAGCTTGCCAGTACAACTGATTGAATTAAGTGTTACAGTATAATAATAATTAATCAAGTTCCGAAACTTTGTTCAGCCATGACAGTTACAACCAAGTGGTGTGGCACTCTTTTACAGCATGCAGCACTTCGGACATAGGTTTCGAAGATAGCGGGTTTTTTTCTTTTGGTGCTGTGGTGTCGAAATGAAACGGGCAAAGCGATGGTAAAATGAATGAAAATAAACGTGACAAACCTTTATCAAGATGTAAAAATGCACAAAGCAACGTTGCATGTTCGCCTTTTTGGGAAACAAACACGCTTCTGTAGAACAAATCAAAAAGAACTCGCCGGCACACCAAAATTCACCGCAGGGAAATCCGCATGTAGCCGATGTTTGATCACGTGATCAGTTTGGGATACCTTATTGTTGAGTAACGATATTTGAGTTCAAGGCAAGCCTTTTCGTAATTGCTTCTTCTCTTAATATACCTAAGTGTGAAAATTTTATTTAAAAAATAAATGAAATCCTTTTAAGTGACATATAGTGCATACTAGCACTGAATACAGGAACAATGAGACCCGCATAAACTACTGATCCCCTGTGAACATGGCTGCGAATGTCCTGGTTTTGTCTGCAGGCGAACTAGAAACAAAATGTGCTACAGAAAAATTACTCCATCCTCCGGCGGTTTAAAACGAGTGCGCACTGCTTTTATTCAAACTAGACTTCATTTTGATATACCCAAACCTTTGTTCTCTCTCTCTTGGCTTGACTTCGCGAACGAAGATTTTATAGGAGTTGCCCACAACGTCTGCAGGCTTGTTCGTGGCTGCGGAGGCCAATCCGGGACAGGCAGGTTCGACCGCAGTGGCTGCAGGGGAAGGTATGGCCAGGGTTCTGAGTTGCGGCATCTCTGTTTTTTCTCCTGAGCCGCTTGTCCTTAAGGCTAGCTCTGCGAGAGTCCTCAAAGGAGACAGCTGCCTTGTAAATGGTGGAGCGCCAGGTGTCACGGTCCACAGCAAGCGAGGACCACTGGTGGTGGTCGATTTGGCAGGCACTAAGTGACTTCTTGAGACAGTCTTTGTATCTCTTCTTTGGTGCCCCTCTGTGACGGTGTCCAGTAGCAAGCTCGCCGAACAGGGTGATCTTTGGTAGGCGATGATCCTCCATCCTGGAGACATGCCCCACCCAGCGGAGCTGTGTCCGCAGCAGCAAGGCCTCGATGCTCACAGTTTCAGCCTGTTCAAGGACCTCGACATTGGTGACATAGTCACTCCAGTGAATGCCCAGGATGGTACGCAGGCAGCGCTGGTGGAAACGTTCGAGGAGTCGTAGTTGGCTGCGGTAGAGGGCCCAGGACTCGGAACCATACAGCAGGGTGGTGAGGACCACAGCTCTGTACACGCTGATCTTGGTGCCTGTTTTCAGCTGTTGATTGTGCCACATCCGCTTGAAAAGTCGCCCAAAAGCGCTGTTCGCTTTTGCCAGCCTGCTGTCAAGCTCCCTGTCCAGCTTGGCGTCCGACGTGATAATGCAGCCAAGGTAAGTAAACTGGTGCACTGACTTTAGATCAGACTCGCCAATGGTGATGTGAGGAGGGCGATACACTGTCTTGGGTGCCGGCTGATGGAGGACCTCTGTCTTTTTCAGACTGACCTCGAGTCCAAAGAGCTGGGCAGCGTCTGCAAAGCAGGACGTGATGCGCTGCAGGGCTCTCTCTGTGTGTGCAACGAGGGCAGCGTCATCAGCAAAGAGCAGCTCACGAATCAGTTGGTCTAGGGTTTTCGTGTGGGCCTGTAGTCGTCTGAGGTTGAACAGGCTGCCATCGAGACGATACCTGATGCACACTGCATCGTCATCATCGAGGTCTACTGTGGCCTGCTTCAACATTATGCTAAAAAAGATGGTGAAGAGGGTCGGTGCCAGCACGCAGCCCTGCTTTACGCCATTGAGAATAGGGAATGGTTCTGAGAGAACATTGTTGAGTCTGACCTGGCCTTGCTGGTCCTCGTGTAGCTGGACAATCATGCTGAGGAACTTTGGGGGACAGCCAAGTCGCTCCAGGATCTGCCACATGCCTTGCCTGCTCACTGTGTCGAACGCTTTTGTTAGGTCGACAAACGTTACGTACAGCCCTTTGTTCTGCTTGCGGCACTTCTCCTGAAGCTGTCTCAGCACAAAGACCATATCGGTGGTGCTCCTGTTTGCTCTGAAGCCACACTGGCCCTCTGGGAGGTGGTCTTCAGCGATGGCAGGTACCAGCCGATTCAGGAGCAGCCTTGCAAGAATTTTCCCAGCAATGGACAGCAGGGTAATTCCCCGATAGTTGGAACAGTCTGACTTCTCGCCTTTGTTCTTGTACAGGGTGATAACGACAGCATCACAGAGATCCTTTGGTAGTGTTCCTTCCTCCAATCTCGTAAACGGCCGATCGTCTATGAAGGGCAGCTGCTAGACTACTAGACATCACTGTCAGTGTATATATAAGCTGCTTTTTTTCCCCTATTTTTGACTTTAAAGTTGATTATTTACTTGAACTTCAAAATACTTATCAGTCCCAGTTGTGATTACAGTTAAAAAAAAGTAGTTTGAAAAGTAGTTAGCTACTTTTTTTAAAGTAGCGTAAAAGTAGCGAACTACATTTCTTCAAAATGTAATTGTAAAGTAGCAAGCTACTATGTTTTACAAATGTAACTGTAGTGTAGCAGACTACTTTCCAAAAGTAGTTTGCCCATCCTTGACTAAATGTCGCAGGTGTAACACCATGTACGTTCATCCTGTTTTAGTAAGTAAAAGTGCGTAACATACGGAGCCGAGCAAGGACAATCTCCTCATGGCGGCTGCCGCAGTGATAAGGTAGACTGTCGGACACCTTAGGAAGAGCTTCATGCAGCTTGTTAGCTTCCTCTTTGTCCCACTCGGACGGCCACTTGCGGGCCATGTACGCACTAATCACAGGTTTAAAATCACTATGAACAGTCTGTGTGTCAGGGACAGGGTCTCTGTGGGAATCGTTGGCAGCAGAATCTGCGATCCTGAGCTCTTGTGACCCTTGACCTTTCCAAGGGGTCATCCAAATTAGTGTGCATAGATAGATCTTACCATCAGGTATCTCTGTAGCAAGTTTGAGTTTTTGGAGTTGTGAATAGTAATTGAGTTTTTTTTCGTTGTTTTCTTTTTGTTTCTTTGGTGGTTGTTTTTTTGGTTTTGTTTTGTTGATGTTTTATTTCTTCGAATAAAGCGATCGTCGCTACCTATAAGCCTATTCATTGCAGTAATACGGCTACAATGTGACTGTCAAAGCTAGAGAAGATTCACATTGGCATCAAAAGGCTAAACTAACTTAAACTGGAACCGACATAGACACGTGAGACTGTTGTTAAAGGCATCCATTACTTTATCTTCGCGGCAGACAAAGACGGCCAGTGAAGTTCAATGACTCTTAACCGTACTCCGATCCGCTGTATCAGTAGTCAGGGGCAATTATCAGATTAACAGGTGACACCAGATGGTCTACAGCATCAACAAAGCGCACCTCTCACTTTCTGTTTGGATAATTGCCTCAGTCATAGGCATACCCGCAGATGACTGCCTCAGTCTGAGGATGGTACATGTGTATAGCATATCAAAATGTATGGCTTTTCAGGAGCAGCTTTGCCTGCAAGGGTGCATGAAACTTTATGGTTCTACTGAGGAGCCCTATTTCAGCAGGGACTGAATTCTCAACCACAATTGGGGTGGACCAACACTCAAGGACTTACATAATATGGCCGACTCGAAGTGAGGATGCGATGCTGATGATATCACACAGTGAGAGATACTACTTTTCATGAGCCCCTTCGCCTGCGGGGGCACTTGACACTCCGTTTCTGGCTAAAGACTATGAAAGGGTGCACAAATTTAGTGCGAAATGAGGTTATTTGACTAGTCTCGACACATTAGGCGCACCTAGTGATTCAGTACATAAGAGAGGACAAGAAAGGTTAAGAAGACTGCATGCCGTGATGAAAAGAAATCCCACCAACCATCGAGCCGCCGCTTAAAAACAAAAAACAAAAAACAAACAAACAAAAAAAACAAAAAAACAAAAAAAAAAAAACTTGTTGTCAGCCACCACTAAAACAAGAAAGGCAAAGCCCTAATGGCTCATGTGTATGACTGATCCACACGTCTGACAATATATAAAGGGATGGCTTCTGCACTAACAAAATCCATGTTTTCTCAAAATTTAATCAGTTTTCACACATCTGTGAAACCCCCTTGACCTTTGTGATGAGTCAACTAAATTAGGATACATAGGAAGGTCTTATCAACAGCTACCTTTGTGCCAAATTTGATTGAAAAGTTTGCAAAAATGTTGATAATAACTACAATATTATACACATTTGTCAACCTCTTGTGACCCATGACTTTTTCCGAGGGGTCATCCAAATTAGTATGCATAGATAGGTCTTACCATCAGATATTTCTGTAGCAAGTTTGGGTTTGAAGTAATGAATAGTAATTGAGAAAAAAATATTTTTTGTCAAAATATGACTATTTTTTAACCTATTTCATGAGCTATTGTGACCCTTGACCTTTTTGTGGGATCATCCAAATTAGTATGCATAGATAGGTCTTACCATCAGGTATCTCTGTAGCAAGTTTGGGTTTGGAGTTGTGAATAGTATTTGAGAAAAAACATCTTTTGTCAAAATATGGCAATTTTAGACATATTTCCTGAGCTCTTGTGACCCTTGACCTTTCCGAGGGATCAACCAAACTAGTGTGTGTATAAAGGTCTTACCATCAGGTATCTTTGCACCAAGTTTGAGTTAGCAGTTATGAATAGTATTTGAGAAAAAATAAATTATTTCCAAAAATAGTTATTTTTGATATATTTCCTGATCCCCTGTGACCTTGACCTTTGTGAGAGGTCACTGAAATTGGTATGTTTAGAAAGGTCTTGCTACAAAGTATCCCTGGGCCAAGTTTGAAGACTGTACCTTGAATAGTCTCTGAGAAAATGCCAATGTTAAAGTTTACCATGGACGATGGAGGACGGACAACAGACGACGGACAGATGACCACTGGCCCAGAACATACTCACTTTTGCTTCACAGGTGAGCCCCAAAATAAAAAATCCCTTCCTAAACAAACCCCTTTTTAACAACCCACACCCCCCCCCCAAAAAAAAATAAAAAAAAAAAAAAAAAAAAAAATCCCAGGGCTGACAGGGGTATATGTGTGTGTGTGGGGGGGGGGGGGGGTCCCGGCGCCCCCCCCCCCCCCCCCCCCCTGCCTGTTGGATCTGCCACCGAGTTGTCAACAGCTGTCAAAGACACTAGCGGCCATTTTTTCAGATGTGACTGTGCAAAACATCTGCTCCTCCTATCCATGCACATAAATGCATAGCATTTATATGGCGCATTTCTCATATTTATAATATAACTCAATGCGCAGAATGTAGCCGCGAACTGAACCCAACAAGCACGCTCACGTGAATCACAAGCATTCACTCACACACTGTACGTAAACACAGAACATTCACGTGGTGCTAAGGGCAAGCTCAAGCGAGCTACTGACGGTATTTGGAAATCGTTTTGTATTTGAAATTTTATTAAGTTGGCTGAAACTGATACCAAAGTGGAGGGGGAGGAAGAGCCGGAGTACCCGGAGAAAGAACCCCCGACGGTCCGCCCGAATTAACGGTGACACTAGAGGAGAAAAATCCAACGCCGGAACCCGAAATCGAACCTCGCACCTTTAGCATTGGTGGCAGGCGCCTTAACCACTGCGCCACGGACCGCCCCCATACACACACACACACACACACACCTGGTAATGTTTTCAAGGTTCCTGAAGCCCTGTTCAAATGACAATGCTGGTTTTTCTGTTGAGAAGACAGCGTTCTTTTGAATCTCGCTTGAAGAAACCTGAAAAAGAAATCAGTCAATGAATCAATCAGTCAATCAATAAATTTAGTTAGTTATTAGAGTTTAACACCAAACAGGTGACTAATGTCATCTCATGCGGGAGGGGTAAAAGTCTGGTTGGTTGGTTGTATATTGCTTAACGTCCTGACAGCAACAAGACTTTCTCAAGACTTGTCTGCACTGCTTGTGAAAAATCAACAGCAGAATACTGAATGTATGTCACCAGCCAAACTCGTATGCTAAATAAACCTAAGACATGCTACGGACACTGCACATTCATGCTAATATATTGTACCCTAGTTTACAGGAGAAAAAAAAAAGAGTAGAAATCATTACAATTACAATATGTACAGGGAATTGATATATAGTTTCATAGTAAAAAGCTGTTAAAAATCCCGAAGCTCAACATGAAAACTGTCGGGGAGCATTCTTTCACCTTTTTCGCCCCAAGTGTGTGGAACACGCTACCAAAGGAAATGCGAATCTGCTTATTTAGCTAACTGTTGACTGCCACCTATTCTGATCCCAGAGGAAGTGAATGTAAGGTGTGGGGAAGGGAAGGGGTGGTTTAAAGTAGTGTATAATTGTGCGTGTGTCTGAGAGAGAAAGGGTGTGCTGTTGTGCATGCGCAGTGAGTCCAGTGTTTTCCTGGACAATGGCGCTATACAAGAACTATGTATTATTATTATTATATAAAAAATGCATTAACCACAAACACGTAACTCATCTCTTAGGAACACACATCCAACATCAAGAGCTACAGGCCGTGCAGACAGTATGGAGAGTTTAAAAAAGGAAAATGCAGGTGAAAGGACCAACGCTAGACAGAAACATGCACCGCTGAAAATAGTGATAAACCCACCATGCGGGGCTGACCAGGGTCACCCTGGGAACTAAAAAGTAGTTAACCCCACCCGTCCCCCAAAGCAGACCTGGGTGAGAGGGGTGGGTGGAGGGAGAGGGTGGTGGGTGGGTGGTGTGGTTATGGGTGGGGTGAGTGGGGGGTAGGGTGGGGGGTGGGGGTAAAAGTCTGGCCAGCCAGACTAAGAGAAAGGTCTTAAAACATGATGTAAATACAGTTTAACCCATTCAGCCCTGACGCACTAAAGCAGGAGATGGATCGACCATGATAATTCAAGGGTAGTGCCAGATTAGCTTGGCACATGTCAGCACCAAGCTAATCTGGCACTACCCTTGAATTATCATGGTCGATTCATCTGCTGCAACAGGTGCATAGTCGTTAGATGACGCCTCCAAAATTTGGGAAATATGTGCGTCGGGCTAAATGAGTTAAAAGTATTCTTGGCTACGAAATCCCACAGATCAATCGAACTTGTCTTTGACTTTTTGAACTTCATAAAAAGTCAGATTTTACAATCTACAGAGACTCAAATCTTGTAAAACAAATTGGAATCTTTTAAAAAGATGAAGATTTTGTCCAGGGGAACGTCCCAAAACAAAAGCTTCAAAGAGTCTGCTGTATAGTGTTTCCGCCTTATATCAAGTAGGTACAGACCCCTAGACAACACGTTTTGGTGGGGCGGAAATGTTCTGTGCCGCCGCTCTTACACCTCTTACCATTTGCCCCTCTGTTTCCCACCCCACCGTTGCCCTGACATCTGTCTGACGTTTTCACTACGAAACCCATCCTGTCTGTAGGAGGTACAGATTATATCATGGGGCCCAGCTGCAACAGGAAGACACAAAATATATAGCCTATGAGAATCTATGCTTACAAACTTCCAAAAGGTGTATAAATTCTCAGGGCACCTTAGGCCGCGCAGGTCACATGTGTATCTACGACTCTGTCACATGTCACCCTTGTTGTGAAGTCTCAAGGAGAGTACACAATCAATCAATTAATTAATGGGAGGATTAGACTGTCTCAATCGCAAACCACTCCTGTCTGCAAGAATCCCCTGTAAAATGCACAGATTCTAATGACACCTGCAGCGACAGGGGCAAAGCTGCACTCTGCCAAAATATGATATATACTACACAACAGCAAACCGTTCTTCTATCAACTGAAGGTTTCGAATCAGACCTCTGGTGACACATCAAGTACAGCTGATAGTACATCCCGTTGGTCAGAGCATACCGCGTACATGCTCTGACAGTCACAGGCTTTGGCGGCCTGGTTGGTCAGGTATCAAAGAAACACTGATTTCGTGATCAAAGTAGACTGCGTTATGCTTGCACTCTGCGTAAATGGTTATTAAAAGCAGCGCAACACATAAGGATTAATCCTCCCAGCCAACTGTGCAACACACAGATCAATGGTAAAGTTGTCTTTCCGTCCTGAGATCATGACTGGCGACGTTCTCGGTCACCTACAAAACCCTGAAACACTTTACTAACTAGTAATATACCGGCGATATCTGTTGTGCTACTTACTGTTGGTTGTTTCATTGTGTGCATTATGTGTTTTATTGTAATGTTTGTACATTTGATTGCCCTAGTGTTAACATTCACAAACATTACAATACAGGAGTGCGAGGACAGACTTTATCAAGGGACACAACCATCATTTGTACACCTAGATAGGTTTAAAAAGAATGTTTTGGTTTGTTTTCTTGTTTTGCTTGTGCCCTCTTGAACGTATAAAGTGACAGTTGCCTAAGCAGATGCCACTGTGGACCAGCCAAGCGCCCTACCCCTCCAAAATTCTACCTAGGGGTCTGAGGTAAGCACACAATGTCAGAAGTGCTTCACCAAAAACAGTTCGTTGCAGGTGCGTTCCTCCGCTTTCAATAAGGAGTGTGGCCAATGTGAAGATGAGCAAGGACAGTCTCCTCACGGAGATTGACACAGTGATAAGGTAGACTGTCAGACACGGAGCTTGTTCGCCTCTTTGTTGTCCTACTCAGCCTGCCATTGAGGAGATATACAGTGGAGCCCAGTTAACACGAACACAGTTGACACAAATTTCTGGTTAACATGAAACGTTTTTTTATTCCCGGCAGACAGCTCTCTTGTTCTCTATTAAAATTTCATGGTTAACATGAAATGCTTAACACGAAATTCCTGCTTAACATGAAGATGATTTTGTTTTCCCAACAGTACATTTTATACACATACCAAGGGGAATTACTCAGCGCTGGACAGACAAACAGTTAGGCCCCCTACTCCCGCCTATCAGGCACCCAATCGCCAGCCCACAGAAAAATATGCAGGTATAGAACAAGGCCATCATCTACATCCCTTAGATGGAAACAAACCATAACGAGGGATGTAGATGATGGCCTTGTTCTATACCTGTATATTTTTCTATGGGCTGGTGATTGGGTGCCTGATAGGTGGGGGCAGGGGATCTAAATGTTTGTCTGTCCAGCGCTGAGTAATTCCCCTTGGTATGTGTACAATTCTATCAGCGCTAGCCTCACCTATCTGGTTTGTGAGTACATTTTATAGTATTTTCACCTGTTTAACACGAACAGCCATCCCAAGGACTGAGACGATGCCGTCCTCCGTGTAACTCCACACGCAGAAGCTTTGTTTACAGAAGTACCAGCTAACTCTGTTACGCAATAGCCAATACGCCTGAATGACCACATAGTCATTTAGCTTTCACACCACCGTCAGATCAGCATTGCCAATGGCCAAGGCTATCCATTGTTTTCAAGCACTAGTGCTCAACACGCGCGCTCACGTGTATCGGTACACGTGACGGAGGACATTGGCAGACACACGTCCGCGGCAGGTTCCGTACACACACTGCCTATCAAGAGGGAGGGGGAGGAAGGGGGGGGGGGGGGTAGAGTGGCGGGTGTGGGACAGAGAAGGGACGAGAGGGCTGCACGTTTTTGACATAGAGCCTTGTTTCTGAAAATGATTGGTCAGTGGCAAGCATAGTGAGTTAGTCTAGATGAGATTCTTCCTTTCCCATTCTTTATTCAACCAAAGACAAAGAATGACCATGTGATGTGCGGCGGGAGCGTGGTGGGGGAACTGCCATCTCAACTGATAATGTTTCTGTATTCTGCCGAGTCTTGTACGTGTATTCATTCATCCAGAGTAAGTTATTTTTAGCGCTTGATTTTTTTTCATTCCTCAATACGAGTGTGATAAAACACACGCAGAGCTGATTTGTAAGCAATAGATGCAAAGTACTACAGAGGGTGAAAACAGCAGTTCCAAGGATCACGACACTGATCAACGCGAAGCCGCGTTCATAGTAAACTGCCCATAGACATTGGTACACAGCTAAAAATAGCACAATAGCTCCTACACTGCATGCGGTTACGGAGTTGTTTCATCAGATGGATTGTTGTTTTCCTGATGGATTGTGCATTAAATCCATGTGGTCTGTTGTTGTCCTACGGAGATGAGAGTATGATAAATGTGCACGTTTAACCTAAAGGGCAGGGCACATTCAGATGCACATCAGTCTCCCACACACTCTCTTGTTTCAGACTATGAACATGTTTAGTCTAAATCAGTTAACACAAAATATGTTTTACATGAACAAATTTTCCCTGTCCCCAGAAATTCGTGTTAGCGGACTCCACTGAATATGCACCAATGGCAGGCTTAAAAGTTAAAATCAATAAAACAGTTATTTGGGTTTAACGCCGAGCAGGCGACCAAGGCCATCTCATGGTAGGATGGGTAAAAATCTGGCCAGCCAGACTAAAAGAAAGGTCTTAAGACAAGATGTAAATATATCTTAAAAATATGTCATGTTCAAATGTCGCGCAGGACTTTAAAGAAAACGTCTACAGACTCCAAAACATCAAAATAATGAAATTCACATACACGTACTCTATGAATACTCAAATCTTATTAAAAATATTGCATTCTCTCAGGAAACTGAAGAGTTTTTCCTGGGGAAAATCTCGTAACAAAACCTTCAAGGAGTCTGATGTGAAGTGTTTATATTTAGTGTCAATCAGATTGGCACAAGACAGCAAAAAGTGTTTAACAAAATACTGCTTGTAGCAGACATAACACCATGGACACTCCTCCTGTTTTAGTAAATAAGAGTGCGTAACATACATGTGTCCGATATGGAGCCAAACAAGGACAGTCTCGCTAATCTCAGCGATAAGGTAGACTGTCGAACACCTTAGGAAGAGCTTCATGCACCTTGTTAGCTACCTCTCTGTCCCACTTGGACCGCCACTCACGGGCTATGTACGAACTAATCACAGGTTTAAAATCACTATGAACAGTCTGTGCGTCAGGGACAGGGTCACTGTGGGCATCGTTGGCAGCAGAATCTGCGATCCCATTACATTCAATGCCCAAATGCCCAGGGACCCAAATAAAAATGATGTCATAATATTCCTTCATCAAGTCTGCGTAAAGCTCTCTAATCTGCACCAGCAGTGGGTGGTCTGTTCCTGAGCCCTGAAGGGCCTGCAGGGCAGAGAGAGTCGGACAGAATCAGGAAGTTCCTTTCCTTAAACTAATAAGCATGCCTGAGTGTCAGCAGAGCTGCCTGCAGTTCTGCACTAAATACAGATGAATGGTCTGGGAGGTGGTGCTTAAATGGGGGTCTAGGATGGCGAGAGGACACTGGGGACGCAGCCACTCTCCCATCCTCAGACTTTAACCCATCTGTATAAATACAACAATAGCCAGGAAAACTTGAAAGGAGTTCATCGAGGCTCCCTCCGTTGGTATATGGCTGGTTGAGTAGAATCCTTCTTGTGGGCAGTCAAGTCCAGCAAGATGTCAGGAACTGGTAATAGCCAGGGTGGAGTGATGTGTTGCAGAGACACTAAAAACAGTCTCAGCCTCACAGGTAAAATCACTGCAGGCACTGTTGGCCACAGAATCCGTGATTCTGTTGCTGTCAATGCCTACATGACAGGAACACAGATGAAAATGTTATCATAGTAATCTGCCATGAGGTCTGCATGCAGTTCCCTGATGTGGACTAGGAGCCGGTGTTCTGTTCCTGTACCCTTCTGAGGCTGATGGGGTGACAAAAAATCAGTCAATATTAAAAAGTTCTAGTCACTGCTCTAGTATGCAAGTTTAAAGCAAGCAGAATTTCCTGCAACTCTGCAGTAAAAACAGAAGAGTTGTCTAGGAGACAGCATGTACTTGGACCTTTGACCTTCCCGAGGGGTCATCGAAATTAGTATGCATAGACAGGTCTTACCATCAAGTATCTCTATACCAAGTTTGGGTTTGAGGTTAAAAATAGTATATGAGGAAAAAAAAACCCAACTGAATGGTTAAAATATCGCTATTTTGTATCTATTTCTGGATCACCCCATGTCCCTTGACCTTCTTGATAGGTCAACTAAATTATTATACATAAGATGCGATCAACGCATAGTTCCAAGCGCCTCTCAAGAGACGCAAGTCCTCGACCTCTTGCGTACAAAGCAGCTGTCCACACCGGCTAAATATCTGGATCCCCCCTTGGGGGACCTAGATTTAAATTTCCATGCACCAAGGGGCTGGAACAGTGAGATATGTGATACGCCTCCCTTCAGGGGGGCTTCCATATGCATTGCTTCCAGTCACCTACTTAGCGCACTCCCTCTTTTTTTGTGCTTTGATCAAACTAGATCTATGATCATTGGTCGATACAGCACAATTCTCTCCCCTGACAGTGCTTTTACCTACTTTACTTTGTAAACTTCCTAAAATAATAGCACTGGCAGTCTCCCATTTCCTTTTCATTTTTTAAAAGCAGTTAGTTATTTGGGTTTAATGCCGAGCAGGCAACCAAGGCCATCTCACGGAGGGATGGGTAAAAATCTGGCCAGCCAGACTAAAAGAAAGGTCTTAAGACAAGATGTACATATATCTTAAAAATATTTTATGCTAAAATGTCGCATAGGTCTTTAAAGGAAACATCTACAGACTCTCAAAAAGGTCAAAATAATAGAATTATCATAGTCTATGAATGCCCAAATCTTATTAAAAATATTGCACTCTCTCAGAAAACTGAAGATCTTGTCCAGTTAGTTAGTTATTTGGGTTTAACGCCAAGCAGTCAACTAAGGCCATCTCACGGCAGGATGGGTAAAAAGCTGGAAAGCCAGACTAAAAGAAAGGTCTTAAGACAAGATGTAAATGTATCTTTCTAAAATGTCGCACAGATCTTTAAAGGAAACGTGTACAGACTTACAAAAAGGTCAAAATAATAAAATTATCATAGTCTATGAACGCTCAAATCTTATTTAAAAATATTGCACTCTCTCAGAAAACTGAAGAGGGTACATCCCAGAACAAAACCTTCAAAGAGTCTGCTGTGAAGTGTTTATATCTTGTGTCAATTAAATCGGCACAAGACAGCAAAATGTGTTTAACAGAATACTGCTCATCACAGGCATAACACCATGGACGCTCCTTCTGTTTTAGTACATAGGAGTGCGTAACATGTGTGCACGATGTGGAGCCGAGCAAGGACAGTCTCCTCATGGCGGCGGCCGCAGCGGTAAGGTAGACTGTCGGACACCTTAGGAAGAGCTTCATGCAGCTTGTTAGCTTCCTCTTTGTCCCACTCGGACTGCCACTCATGGGCAATGTACGCACTAATCACAGGTTTAAAATCACTATAAACAGTCTGTGTGTCAAGGACAGGGTCGTTGCGGGCATCGTTGGCAGCAGAATCTGCGATCCTGTTGCCTTCGATGCCCACATGCCCTGGGACCCAAATAAATATGATGTCATAATATTCCTTCATCAAGTCTGTGTAGAGCTCTCTAATCTGCACCAGTAGTGGGTGGTCTGTTCCTGCGCCCTGAAGGGCCTGGAAGGCAGAAAGAGAGTCGGACAGAATCAGGAAGTTCCTTTCCCGGATGGGTATTGTAAATCTCTGCAAACGGCGGTTTAAAAACACAATCATAGGCACGATTGTCTGGGTGGGCCTTCAGTTTCAGAACGTAGCTGCGCATGAGGCGGATGTGGCGGAGCTTGAGAGAAGAAGGTTCCCCTGCCTTGTCATACAGAGTAGGACTGGAGACGTCCTGAAGGCCCCCAGACATATCCGCAAACCTTGATGGGGAATTGTGTTCAGACGCTGTAGAACAGACTTGGAAGCCGAGCCATATACCACAGAGCCGTAATCCAGTTTGGACCGAACAAGGGCCAGGTACAGTCGAAGTAAGACAATGCAGTGTGCACCCCAGTCAGTACGACCAACGACACGAAGAACGTCGAGAGCCTTCTGACAAGAGGTTCTAAGGTAATTAATATGGTTGCGGAAGGTCAGTCTTTTGTCCCAGAAACTTTGCATCCTCGGCCACCTTAATGGACACTCCATCAATGCTCAGGCTAGGTTCTGGAAATTTTTTTGTCTCGTTAGTAAACAGACTGTCTTGGAGGGTGAGAACTTGAATCCGTTGAGAGACACCCACCCCTGGATGCGATCAACGCACAGTTGCAAGCGCCTCTCAAGGGACGCAAGTCCTCAACCTCGTGCGCACAAAGCAAAGTCGTCAACAAACAAAGAGCATTCAGAATCATCCTTGATGGCCTTTACATTGTTATTGATTTTAATAATAAATAAAACAGGAGACAGAATGCTGCCCTGCGGGACACCCATCTCCTGTTCAAAGGAGTCAGAGGGGGTGGAGCCCACACCGACATGGCACATACGATTAGACAAAAAAATTTGAATAAAAACGGGCAGGTGCCCTTTAAAACCCATGTCCAACAAGTCAGACATCATACCATACTTCCAAGTAGTGTCATATGCCTTCTCAAGATCGAAGAAAACTGCACAGACATGCTGCTTGCTGATGAAAGCATATAGGATAAACAACTCAAAGCGGACTAGATGGTCAGTTGTACTACTTAAAGGTCAACATCATTGAAACATAAAACTGAGCACAAATTATCTACATAATAAAAGAAGTCACATGCCGAACAACTTTTTTCCGAAAAATACTGCCTTTTTTTAATATTGAATAAAATCTACTTCGAATAAACTTTTGCACCTGCGAAAAGTCCGCTCACGTGACCACATGGCTCGTGACGTCATCTGCTGTAGACAATATGGAGTCTGATAGTGCCCCTTCTCCACCAAAATGCAGGAAAACGAAGAGCAGTGGCCTATATTGTGCCGTTGGAGGTTGTACAAACAAACAAGCGGATGGGTTAACATTGCATAGGTTTCCAAAAAACGAAGAAGTGCGAAATAAGTGGGTGAGATTCGTGCAGGAAAAGCGTGTAAACTTCGGTCCGAAGTACGGGACACCAACTGCGTCAGTTGTCAGCAATTTGCGCAAAACACTTCGCTGAAGACTGCTACCCCCCAAGTGCCACTTTAATGCGGAGCTTTGGGATGAAAACAATACGGACATTAAAGCCTGGCTCTGTTCCAACGATCCAAAGTCCGCGTGCCATTGCAGCAAGCACCTCAACAACAGCAACAGTGATTCAAGTTACTAGTAGAAGGCCTACTAGTACTACTTCAACTAGAGTCACAGTGGCTACTACACATCCATCGTCTGTTATCAGTTTGCCAGGTGTCAGGAAAGTCAGAGGAGCTTTTCAGAAAAGAGAACGCAAGAGGGTATGTATTCACTGGTCTAGCTCATATAATTATTTATTTATTATTACAATTAGTACTCAGGGGTCGAATTCGTTTCTAAAAGAAGAGAGCACCTCGGGCCCCATGGTAAAAAAATAAGGGGGCAAAAGATAAGTCATCATAACAATAAGCATATCATTATAAAGCTGCATGCAAAATAAGAAGTGGGCAATTCGGGCCCGCTGGTCGAAAAAGAAGCAGGCCCGAACCGAAGTAACAGGTTTTTTGCCCGCCGAATTCAAAGCCTACCAGTACTGCTGATCAGAGGTGCAGAGGCAACTTGTCACTAACTTTATCATTTAGTTTATGCAACTCGCTATGCTTTTGCCAATTTCTTATAAACAATTTGTAGGTTGTCATTCAGTAATTTACTGCTAACCATATGCTTTTACAGCATACATAATAAAATAATGCTTTATTGGCATGACAGGTTGTGTCCACATTACTTGCTTCTTTGCCTGAACCTGAGTTTGAGGCTGAACCTGAGTTAGAGGCTGGACACGAGTTTGAACCAGATGCTGAGTCAGGTCAAAATGCTGCAAGGATTGAGGAACAACTGATGGTGAACAACAGCTGTCAGACAGAGCTCGTCAATTTTGAGGTAACAAGTTTGCGTGTATATATTATATATATTACATAATTTTTAATAGCTGATGACTACTTGTGTTATGTGTGGTTATGGTCAGCTGATGCAAGAGAAGTGGACATCACTGGCAAACCATATCCACAATCATCACACTCACAAAGGAAAGGCCTTTCCTGCATGCCTTCACCCCCCACTGGATGGACAGAGAAAGAAAAAGTGGCTGAAAGAAGGTAAGGCGAAGTTCAAACATGTCGGAACAACTCGTACAACAGCAGTTTTATTGTCATTGTTAATTTGTTTTAACAAGTATTTTAAAACAGAAATGAAGATTTATTTATTTATTTACATTTTGCTTACAGGAACCAAAGTGTCTGTTAAACTGTTGGAGATTCTCGACTCAAAGCAGATCATCAAAGACGTTGGCATGCTGGCAACAGGGCCACAGACAGCAGCACTGGAGTCGTTCCATGCCGTCCTCAACCACTTTGCACCTAAACTGGTGGCTTTCTCATATGATGGGATGATTACAAGGTAATACTACACAATAAGGGATAGTGCAAAAAAGTGCTCTACAGCAATTTTAATGTTTGTAATTGTTATGGTACTTGATATTGCACTTGGCGTAATTGACCATGTGGTCATACATGTATGAGCATTGCCCATCCCATAGAGGTTCGAACCCCGAAGTTTATACTCAATGAACTTCCAAAAATCTGTTATGTTCTGTGATAGTGTTCAAATGTGCAACACTTAGTTACTTTTGCTTGTTTCCAGAACCATGTTGGCTGCTCTTCACTACAACGAGAACAGAGACAGGGGCCATGCTGAGGACAAGACTGGTAAGAAGCGCTACAGTCTCAGCTTCAAAAAGGCTCAAGGTGACTTCACTGTGCAGGAAGTGAAGGAAAGTCAGACCTTTTGTAAGTCAACTTTTTGTTTCTTTCTTTTTTGTAAAATTGTATTTATTTATTTATTTAAACAAAAATTATCACATGCGCTAGGAGAATGATGTACGTAATGAACCCAAAACCTAATTTTTTCATATTTTTTCAAATCTGTGCGAAAAACTTACTCTTTCTTTCAATAGTATAATTAAAACTCGCATTTAAGAAATATTCCGTAAAAAGTTATATGTATTGATAGCTATGAGATTGGTTATAATTATGTGTTTTTTTTTAATGTGGTGCAGAATGACAAAACCTGTGCAGTGCCCTCCACCCCTAGCTGCCTCTTTCCCGAGACTGATAGGCATGCTTGAGTGCTAGCAGAATGGCCTGCAGTTCTGCACTAAATACAGAGGAATGGTCAGGGAGACGGAGCTTAAATGGGCGTCTAGGATGGCGAGAGGACACTGCAGCCGCAGCCACTCTTCCATCCTCAGACTTGGACCCATCCGTATAAAGACGACAATAGCCAGGAAAAATTGAAAGGAGTTCATTGAGGCTCTGTTGGTATATGGCTGGTGGAGTACAATCCTTCTTGTGGGCAGTCAAGTCCAGCAAGATGTCAGGAACTGGTAGTAGCCAGGGTGGAGTGACGTGTTGCAGAGATTCCGAAACTTTGTCCAGGTCCACTCCGGCCGCCTGCAGATGAGGTCTGACACGGAAGGAAAGTGGACGGACAGCTCCCGGATGGGCATCGTAAATCTCTGCAAACGACGGGTTAAAAACACAATCATAGGCAGGATTTTCTGGATGGGCCTTCAGCTTCAGAACGTAGCTGAGCATGAGGCGGATGCGGCGGAGCCTGAGAGAAGGCTCCCCTGCCTCTGCATACAGACTAGGAACTGGAGATGTCCTGAAGGCTCCCAGACATATGCGCAGACCTTGATGGTGAATTGTGTTCAGACGCTGCAGAACAGACTTGGAAGCCGAGCCATATACCACAGAGCCGTAATCCAGTTTGGACCGAACAAGGGCCCGGTACAGTCGAAGTAAGACGATGCGGTCTGCACCCCAGTCAGTACGACCAACGACACGAAGAATGTCGAGGGCCTTCCGACAAGAGGTTCTAAGGTAGTTAACATGGTTGCAGAAGGTCAATCTTTTGTCAAAGATGACCCCCAAAAACTTAGCCTCTTCAGCCACCTTAATTGGCACTCCAGCAATGCTCAGGCTAGGTTCTGGAAAAAATTTCGTCTGGTTAGTAAAATGCACACAGACTGTCTTGGAGGGCGAGAATCTGAATCCATTGAGAGACACCCACCCCTGGATGCGATCAACGCACAGCTGCAAGCGCCTCTCAAGGGACGCAAGTCCTCGACCTCGTGCACACAAAGCAAAGTCGTCCACAAACAAAGAGCATTCAGAATCATCCTTGACGGCCTTTACAATGTTATTTATTTTAATGCTAAATAAAACAGGAGATAGAATACTGCCCTGCGGGACACCCATCTCCTGTTCAAAGGAGTCGGAGAGGGTGGAGCCCACACGGACATGGAACGACCTGTTGGACAAAAAATTGTGAATAAAAACGGGCAGATGCCCTTTAAAACCCATGTCCGACAAATCAGACATTATACCATGCTTCCAGGTAGTGTCATATGCCTTTTCAAGATCAAAGAAAATTGCATAGACATGCTGCTTGTTAACAAAAGCATCTCGGATAAAAGACTCAAAGCGGACTAGATGGTCAGTTGTACTACGGAAGCGCCGGAAACCGCACTGGAGGTCTGTGATGAGACCCTGTGACTCAAGATGCCACACCAGTCGGGCGTTGACCAAGCGTTCCATAGTTTTACATAAACATGATGTCAAAGCTATTGGCCGGTAGTTGCCCGGGTCGGAAGGATCCTTACCCGGCTTGGGAATTGGCACAACCACAGCCTGGCGCCAAGATGGCGGAAAATGACCGGTTATCCAGATATGGTTAAAGGCCTTGAGAAGTACAAGGAGTGAATCCTCAGGCAGATGTGTTATGAGCTGATAATGGATGGTATCTAATCCAGCAGCAGAGTCAGTACATTTCTGCATGGCTTGCTGCAATTCTGAAAACGTAAAAGGGGCATTATAGTCTTCCAAGTTATCCGATATAAAATCACAAGCACAAGATTCTCGCTTCTCCTTCTCTCTCTTAAAGAAAGGTGAATAATGCTATGTTGAAGAATTATGGGCAATGGTGGAGGCAAGCAAATTGGCCACAGCCTTTTTATCTGTGACCAAACTGGCACCATCTCTAAGATGGCCGACAGAAGCCGAGCCACCCCTGCCCCTAATTCTTC
Source organism: Semisulcospira habei (assembly GCA_036245525.1). NCBI lineage: Eukaryota > Metazoa > Mollusca > Gastropoda > Semisulcospiridae > Semisulcospira > Semisulcospira habei. The sequence continues at coordinate 174,729,508 of BTPG01000008.1, read as the reverse complement.
GAACAGCCTTCCAGACTTTTTGGGACGGAGTCCTAGAAGATAAAGATGAGACGAAGCGTCTCCAGGAAGCACGGCGTTCACGTTTAAAAATATAACGGGCTTTCGCCCGCTGTCTTTTAAGGTGGCACACGGCATGTAATTTTCGTCAAAAATCGTTCAAAAATGTGTTTCCAGTTTGACCCAGAAATGGTGCTTACGATGTCTGTATTATGCATGCATGTGATTGGCTTCGTCCATTTTATTGATTTATACCCTTATTTTGGATGTTTTAGTGAGGTATCTATCACTGGAAGTGAAAAGAAAAACTAAAGTGGCCGTCAAAAACTCAATTTTGAGTGCCTGGTTACGGCATGTTCCTTTGAAAGAACCCCCATGTGTTTGGTACGAGTGGAAAGGTCACGGTCTTGGCCTACTTTTGAGGTCTGTTTCGGAAACAAAGAATGCGATACGGAGACACACGAAGAGAAAACCCGAGGCCTATCAGAGCAGCTTACAACCAATCGAAACCCTCGGAACATAAGCGCTTCCGTCATCCGTTTGAATGGAAGTTTCTGATTGGCCGGCGGCGCACGGCGCCGCGCGTGATCACTGCCGAAGAGCACTTCGGCAGTTTCCGTCCTCGGCAACACGCGTGTTTGTAATCATTCAAAATGGCGTCGTTATCAAGCCGTGATGCGACAGTCTTGTCAGAAACTCGATGTAGCGCGACGGAAATGACAAAATAAAGGGACCAAATGGGTTATCAAGCACCAGTACAGCAAGAAGAGAAAGAGGAGGAAACAAAAAAAAAAGCAGCAGTCGCCGAATGCAGCTGCAGAGAGTGCAGCTATATCGATCGACTGTGACGGCTTCGACATCGGCAGAAGTTGCTTCCGTCAAGAAACTTGGGAATTTTTTTCACGACGATCGTGAAAAAGAGACTGGTGAAGCTGCACCCATCGAGGCAACGAATATTCACGTCAACCTGGAAAGTTTAAACCAGCTCTTCTCTCCTGTACAGTGTGATACTTGTGAGCAATCGGTAAGTGAAGTTTCCTCATTACTCCTTACTTGTGTTTGTGACTTGTTGACATTGGGTAAAGTACCATGACTTTTCATGTATATCGTACTAAAGGATTTTTCTCTGTTTTTTTTTTTTCAGTATTGGCTTTTTGAAGACAAATCTGCAAGGATGGTGACCTCTTGCCAGGTTAAAGTGTAGTGCACAGGTTGTGGCACCATCATTAGTGAAGTGATGACATCATAGAAGACGGCACCGTGTACACTGGCTACGACATAAACCGGCGCCTGGTGACTGCTGCCGCTATGAATGGCATTGGCTTCACCCAGCTTTCCTATTTTTTGGGGAATGCTGAACATGCCTCCCCCTATCAACCAAAAGACCTGGCAGCACTACCAAAAAGACTCCATGCAGGTGCTCGTCGCAAGAAGATTGACGATGTTCACCGCGAAGAACGCGATCGTCGCAGGGGACAGGAGGGAGTGCAGTATGATCCTGGAGCCTTCTAAACTCTCTGTGTGCTTAAAGATTGTTCCAGTGTCAGTACAGACTCTCTTAGTTTCCACAGGAACCATTCCAAGTGTTCAGGTGACTTACAGACACACTGTTTGCCTTACAGACACACTGTTTGCCTTACAGACACACAGTTTGCCTTTCTCCAACTTTGAAGTCAATTTTCTGAAAACATGCTTTTTTTGCAACAGCGATGATTTTGCCCCCTGAAAACATGTTGCTTTGGATAAAGATATCAAGCTGAAATTTTGCACACAGATGTAAAAATAGTTGCTGAACACAATAAGACTAGTTAGAAATTTGTACCTTTAGTAGTTTCTATGATCCATTAGGTTGATCAAGTCATGCTATGAATTTTTTTTCTTGGCAACAATATGACACATGACCAGAGACATTTCCATGCGTCACAAGGACAGTTATCATGCTTTATTGTGTAATATAATCCTTTTCCTTCATTTCAAACCATTTTAGATGGTGAACAGGCTGCTCATTATGTCATGGTGTAGGGGGCAAAATCGCTACCCATATTTTTCAGCGATTATGTCATAACTTATGAATTATATGAGCTGGGATGATTAAACTTGGTGTGAACATTCATTATGTTGTCTTTGTTTTATGTGCCAAATTTTAGAAAAATAGGTCAAACAGTTTTCGAACAATGCTTTGAAGAAAAAAATGACAATTTTGCACGCCATGTGCCACCTTAAAGGTTAAAATATTTGCTTGCGATGGATTACGAAATGCACGTCGCTGAGCAGATTTGCGCATTGTTTGGGCCTTGCGGCACTCTTCATTGAACCATGGTACTCTCGGCTTCCGAGGGAGTGATGTGGAAGTTCTAGGGATGGTTTCACCTGCAACCTCCAACAAAATAGAAGTAAAACAAGAAACAGGTTCTTCAGCTGACATGATCACCTCCTCTGTAAGACGAGACTGACAGAGAGAGGCAAACAGAGACCAGTTAGCTTTCTTGAGATTCCAGCGCCCCACCGGCGAATCCTCCTCACAGCTGACCGATGACAGGACTACTGGGAAGTGGTCACTACCACACAGGTCGTCGTGAACCTTCCAGTCAAAGTCCAGCATGAGAGAAGGATCACACACAGTGAGGTCTAGAACAGAACTAGATCCGGAACCTGAGTTAGAGTATGTAGGTGAGCCATCGTTAAAGACACATAGGTTAAGTTGAGAAAAAACATCTTCTAACATCTGACCTCTGCCATCATAGTGGTCACTACCCCAAAGGTGAGCATGACCGTTAAAATCCCCCATGAGAATAAAGGGAGGGGGCAGTTGATCTACTAAGTGAAAAATATCATTGCTACAGACCCGCAGTGATGGTGGCAGGTAAATACTGCATATGGTCATGGTCTTTTTTAAGGTAACCCGAGCAGCGACAGCCTGAAGACAGGTGTCGATGCTAACGGGGCTACATAAAATTTGGCTACTAATGAGAAGAGCCGCTCCACCCGAGCGCCTCTCTGAATCAGAGCCTTTATGTATAACATTAAAACCATTAAAAGACACAGGGTCAGAAGTCTTCAGGTAAGTCTCCTGAAGAGATATGACTGAGGGGTTATAGAACTTGACTAAAAGACGTAATTCCTCAAAGTTAGCTCGAAAACCACGACAATTCCACTGAAGCAAAGAGTCCATGATTAAGTCTGATCTGGGGGTAAGGAGTTTTTCCCCCCTTTTTCCTTTACCTTGGAAGGAGTTGAAGAAACAGAGGGGGGCCGGCTCCCGGGCCTCCTCTGGTTCTTCGGAGAGGAAGGGGGTGGAGCTGCTGCAGCATCAGCAACAACAACTTCCACTCCCTCCATCCGCTCCTCCAGTGCAGCATATTTGTTTTGAAGGGGCACATCTGTGTTCCCCTTCTGGGCCCGTGCGCACAGCGGTCCCATAGATTTCTTAGACTTCTGGTCCTGGGCAGCGTTCCTGCCGCTTTGAAAACATTGTAATATTTTGTCCTACAATAAAACACAACAAAGCTTATCACAATCGTTTATTCATTTGGACTGACAACAACATATATTTAGTTGACCCTGAGAAGAAACTGAATGACTACCTACAATATTTTTACAAGCAATTTGAAGGACAGCCAACATTGTTTATTGTTGATGACTGCTCAGCAGAGAAAGACATTGTCAAGAAGAGAAACACTCTAGCAGAACTTGCTTTCAGTGGTAGACACGCAAACGTCAGTGTATGGATTCTCACTCAGAAATATAATGCTGTACTGAAAGATTTTCGAGAACAGTTAAAGTTTATCTGTTTGTTTTACTGTAAGGATCGTGACAGCTTTGAAGACTGTCTCAGAGAAAACGACGTCATACCAAATAAACATGAACGTGATGATGTAAAAAATAAACTGAAATCAACTAAGCATCTAAAGCTCATTTTAAAGACAGATCAGCCCGCAGGGTATGGGTTAGTAAATTAATTTTTGTTTTTTGTTTTGTTTTTTTTAAAATAACAATATAAATGAACCCTGATGAAATCCTTTTATTGAATGATATCAATGCTGTAGAGAACAAAGACTTAGACTCGAAAAAACAGCGTCTTCTTTCTGTAGTTGTCTCAGGCAAATCAAAGACTTATCTCGGGAAACAATACATGACAGATGATATTGAATCTCTTACGGCTGACAAACTAATCAAGCTTCATTCAAAATATGAAAACCACATCGCTTCACTAATGACTTGTGATTTAAGTCGATCTCTAGTATGCCTATACACAAAAGCAGTGAGTCACTTTCTACCTGTGGATAGTGACAGTCTATCACACGACCTTGAAAGCAATCCTATTGTTTCAAGTTCAATTGGCAAATTAGCATGTGTCATGTTTTACAAGTTTGGAAATTACCTTGCACCTGTTGTAACATTGCTTGTTACTGGGAGTCATATTGATTTTTCGAAAATAAATTTTACTGCAGAAGAAAATGGACGAAACCCAGACGACTCCACAACTGAACCCCGACCCTGTTTTGACACAGGTTCAAACTGTGACTAAGGCTAAAAGTCCAGGCCGCGTTGATGCAGGAAAAAGATTAGCCGAATGGAACAGGCAAAAAAAATTACAGCTTCAAACACAAACAGAAAAGAGTCATGTAACTAACCAGGTGTCAGCACCGTCAGGACCGTTATCACTGTCACTACCATCAGGATCAACACACCCTCATCAAAGTGAGAGACAAACAACTAAGTCTGACCCTGACCCTGAAACAACAAAATATATAGTTGCCGGATTTGTTGTCGGATTTGGTTACGTAGGGTATCAATTATACAAAAAATACAAACCACAAACTCGTACAGTGACCAAAAAATCAGACACTCCAAAAACAAAACCAGAAGTCGCCACATTACCAGTAACATCCAAAGCCGTTGACCCATTTTATATGCAGTAAATAAAAATATTATTTTAATTTTTCTTGCCTAAGAAATGAACGACTCATAAAATTTAATGAACCTTGTGTATCACTCTGCCGTAATCAGTGGATTAGCAGTAGCTTATTCTATGCTGGGGAAAAGTCTACTCAAAATGAAATCAGCAGACTTGAGTAGACTCGATTTCGAAGACAGTGCTAAGCTAATTGTAGTTGTAACAGCGTCGATTGCGACAAAAGATTTTCTTGTTAAGCAAGGAATTATTCCCGAAAATGTTTCTATGTAAATAAAAATAATATGGCGACGATAGCTATTATGATTGGTGGGGCAGTTGTTAACGCATTGGCATTCAGTGGCTCTAATTATCTCTTTTCTAAAATGGGTAGAGAGGAATCTGCAGAAGAATTGAAGCGTCATAATGAAGCGTCAGAAAAACTTGCTCAAGCCCAGCAGGATTATGAAAAGAATAGAATTGAGAAACTTGATTTCATCAATGAAAAACTCAGGCTTGAAGGCCACGCACAACATACGTTTTCAAATACAGACGAAGCAATCAGGGAATATTTTCTTGTCACAGGTGAAGACATGTCTATACCAAAACCAAAACTAAGTGACTATTACAACCAAGCACACAACAAAGAAACGGGGAGATAATCTTTGTTCTAGTGGGAATGACATTTGTTTATTTTACAGGAGTTTTCATTGCTAGAAAAAATGGCAGCCGAAAATAAACTATCAAAAATATATTACTCCCCATCAGGCTATTGGATTGATTGATTGATTGTACATTGCTTAACGTCCCGACAGCAACAAGGCTTTCTCAGGACGTGCCTGCACTGCTTGTGAAAAAAATACTAAACAGAACATTGAATGTATGTCGCCAGCCGGTCAAATACATTAAATAAACCTAACACATGGGGCCTAAATAAAGCTAAGACCATTTAGCAACACACATCCAATATCAAGAGCTACAGGCAGTGCAGACAGTAGGGAGAATTTTTAAAAGGCAAATACAGGTGAATGGACAAAGGGTAGACAGAAACACATGCCCCAGAATAGAGAGAAAAACCCACCCTGTGGGGCTGACCAGGGTGACCCTGGGAACTAAAAAATACCTAACCCCACCCAAGTCCCCCAGGGCAGACCCGGGTGGGGGTATCAGGCTATTGGAAAGGACAAACAGCTATTGAAAAATTACATGCCGCTGTGGGCGGAGATATAACACTCAATCAAGTCAAGCAATGGTTACAGAGACAGGCAATTTGGCAGATATATCTCCCTGCTCCAAGAAATATAACAAGGCCTCATTTTGAGAACACTACCCCAAATGACACACAACAAATGGACCTTTTGTTCTTACCACATGACACAATAAGAAAGAAACGATACAAGTATGCATTAACTGTTGTAGACATTGCTTCAAGGTATAAAGACGCTGAACCCATATCTGACAAAACAGCCAGTACAGTTGCTACAGCATTATCAAAAATATATAGTCGAGGCCCTTTAAGATACCCCAGACTAGTGCAGGTTGATGACGGATCTGAATTTAAGGGCGCAGTTAATCAGTTATTTGCTAAGCATGGTGTACTGGTCAGACGAGGCATTCCAGGTGTGCACAGATCACAGGCAATTGTAGAGAACTTTAACAAACAGTTGTCAGAGAGACTTTTCAGTTACCAGTATTCTAAGGAACTCATGCATGACACCCGTAACACTGAGTGGGTTAAGAGATTACCACATGTGATAAAAGCAATGAACAATGAAGGACACCCAAAACCTGCTGACGCTATTAAATTGAAATCAATTACAGAACCAAAAACAGGACCAACCCCAACCCCGCTTGCGCCTGACACAAGTTTATTTACTAAACAGGTGAGATATCTATATCAACCAGGGGAGGCTGAGAACGACGTAAAGCGCAGGGCAACAGACCCCATCTGGTCAACGTCCGTTCATAATATAACAAAAATAATTCCCGGTCCTAGCGCAACAATATATTATCTGTACGACCCTGCGCCACAGAGGGCATTTGTCAGAGAAGAATTACAGATTATTCCCCCAGACACCGTTACTCATTTCAGTAACTCGTCAATTAATTCATCAACCAGTTCATCAGCTATTTCTTCAGATAACTTGAGCCTGTAATGACCAGGTGCATAAGCTTTTTCTTTACTAAAAAACACACGCTTTGTGTCCCCAACTGCAAGTGACTTTTTGTGTGTTTGAATCATTTCAAGATTATGTTTATTTGATCTCAGTGACTTGTTTGGATAATCAGGCATTAATGCACCATCTAATACTTGCTTGTAATGTTCATGACGAATGTCTTTATTTTTTATTGCTGTTTTTTTAATTCCTTTGGCTTTCGACTGACTTCCCTTTTGGTGCAGTATAGAATACATTTTTGATCTCAGTCCAACGTACTCAACTATTGGCACACCATTTAGTTCATCTTTAAACTTTCCAGGCACTTTCTTGTTTTGTGTGCTAAACAGTGGATGATCCTTAGGATAATCAGATGTGTCATACATGTGTAACTCTGTTTTCATGTCTTCATAAAAGTCTTCAGTACACACATCAATGATCATAGAGTCAGTGTCAGTGTGTAACAGACGGCAGTCAGGATATTTTGGTTTGAAGTAATCATAATAAAATTCAAGCATCAACAGTTTTGACAATTCAAGAATTGCCATACCAATGAATACTGGCTTGTCCAGTTTGACAATCTTTTTTTTGAGTGACACTGCATACAATGATGAATGAAATTCTTTGTACCCTGTGTACTGTGGCTTACCTGTAAGTTTAATTGCACCCAATTCAGTTGTGACCAGTCTCACATCTTTTCTGTGATGAGGATTTTCCATTGTCTTGCCAAAACAGGCATTGTAAAGAAGTCTTTGTCAAATGCAGTGTTGCCGTCTCTGGCACGCAATGTTGTGTTCTTCATTATGTAATCTTTCATGAAAGCACTCTGATCAAATTGAATTCCTCTGTGAACTTTCTTTAGTACTAACCCATGTCTGATGTAAAACTGTAACAAGCGATAGTGGCAAACGTAATTGAATTTATCATTTAGATTAGGCACAAGTTTAGTGTCTTCTTTTTTCCCTGTCATACTCATTTTCTCAACAGCTAAGGGATAATCATTATGGTAATCATGTAGATGGTGTGGGTACTCCAGGTCGACTTCAAAGATCCAACCCTTCGCGTCGTTTCGGTCAAGATTCATAATATTGTTAGTTATGTCTGTTATGTCATACTGTGACAAATCATACAGACAAAAGTTTTTCAAGGGCAATAACTCACACATCGCGAACCCATAAAGGTTATTAGCGTCAAGGTACGTAATGAATGACCTTGACCTTGAGGGGTCAAAGTCAAGGCCATCAAGATATTTATTGTTGGCTCTGGCGTAGTTATTTGCTGCAATACTAATGCCTCCTCTCAATCCACGTTCCACCATTTCACCCATCGTACGATCAGACAACAGGTCTATAGATATCTTACTGGATTTCAAAAATGCATCCCATGTCATGCCAGGACTAGTTATGTAACAAGCAGGGTCAAGCTTGTAGTGTAACAAACCCTTTTCACGGTAACTTTCAAATACGTCTGCTAGCAAGCAAACGTCAGCTTTCAAGTACTGGTCATGGTAGTCACCAATCGTCTGACACCCCAACTTCCCCCACGCATCAAGTGCGTGTTGATATTCAGAGTCAGAAATACCTTTTCCAGTTAGTGTGGAATAAAATTTATCTTTTGGTGGCAGTCTTGTTTCCTCAAACACAACCCAGTGATCAATGTACTCATACGGATAGACACCTTTCTTAATCAAGTCTGGTTCAAAATATTTACTCGTTATTGGATACTCAGTCAGTCCTTCTGCCAAACTAGCAAGACCTAAAGACAAATGTTGCATGGAGTCATAAAATGCTAATTTATCTAACCTAAAAGTTAAGGATTTCTCAGTTGTCTGGGCAATGCAACTTACGTTTTTGTACGACTCGTCTACAGCCTGCATGATAATGTGTGAATCATACCCTTTGAGATTGTGGAAAAAGATTGGTAACTTGTATGTCTTAGGATCTATTTTTAATAACAAGTTACAATTGTTATGTGCAGCGCCTCTGTAACGTCCAGTTATGTGATCGTGGTCACGAACATTATCACCACCTAAAGGTTGGTCACAAATCCAACACGTCACAGCTGTATCAAATTTCAGTTTGTCTTCTTCTGTCATCACCAAAGGCATCTGACATGTTGTGAGATATTGTACTACCTGACTATACAGATGTCTCATTTCTGTTAAAAACAAACATGCTGCATTTTCACCCCTGTAGATAACAGGTTCTGAATGAAGGCCGTCTGACCTAACAATAATGTATCCAAAAGAACACACCACTTGGTCACTTAGTTTTACAGTCTTTGGTAATGATTCTGGAACAGGACCCTCATATGGAACAACTAATGATTCGAAATCTGCGTACACTACAAACGGCAACTTTTGCTGATTCCCATAGTTCTTAAAATACACTTGACTACCAGGATCTGGGTACTTAAGTACAGTCTGTATATCATCAGGTGACCTGCAGTGTAAAACATGTTTGTGTGCCACTGCAATAGAGGAGAATCTTTGTAAACATTTTTTACAAACTTCCTGTTTCCCATTGTGTTTTGTTGTATGCCCATGAATTAGACGTGACATATTTCTGATAATTGTGTAGTGAAAGTTATCACCGGCAGGGCCTATTAGCAACATGTCAACATGTCTATCTTCTGACTGTCCGTAGGTTGGGGCAATTGGGGATACTCTAATTGGTTGTAACTTGTTCTCAGATTCATTATCCCACACATACACATTTACAGATATACCAGGATTTAGTTTTTCAAACAAGTCTATGTCCTCTATTTTAACAGGGAACTCAATGTCACTGAAGTTGAGTTCATTTACAAATTTGGTGTAGTTAGATACACGTTAAGGTTTTGATCTTTAGAAAGCACACACCACATGAAACAATAGTTGTCATTGTTCTGTATATTAACAACAGCCTTTTTGTTTGCAACCTCTGTTGGTAGTGGCAACCATGATTTGCCTAATATAGGATGATACCTTGACTGCTTTAGTTGTAGTTCATGTACATGTCCTTCGTGCCAACCAGATCCTTTCATTTTTGCACTGTCAATTGCCTGTAGAAAGTCTGGTAATAGAATGTCTCTAAACACGTTCTCTAATTCTCTTCTTGTGTTAACTGTGTGTTGTCTTGTTGATATATACGATACAATCACCTCACCGTCCACTCTAGTGAATTCTATTTTCGCAACAATCTGAATTTTAACACTGCCTGTGATAAGATTTTGTTGTATGACAGAAAAAGAGTTTTCTATTGATTCATAGACATTGTTAGTATTGGATATAGGCAAGTTTGTTGTGTGAAACACATTTCTTAAACTTGGTGGGCCAGGGTTTTGAACATTGTCCATCATTTTTATTTGTCCGACAAAATAATAAATGAAAATATATTACTGCTGGCTCACCTTGTGTAATACCACTTTATTAATTGTAACACTGTCAATATAAACATTTAGTTTGCGTAGTTGTTTAAATATGCTATAACAAACTTCCCCTAACCAACCATAGTTGGTATCATCAACTTTAAAAGTAGGTGTCTTTAAATCAACTGTCATGCGCTCCACATCTGGATGCTCATCAACATAATCCAAAGTCACACTATATGTAGCATATATTTCTGATGGTGCTGAAAGGCTTATGTTAGTCTGTTTGGGTGATATTAAGTCAGTAAAATGCATAACATCTTTGAAACAGTGTGAGATATCAAGCACTTGTATGATTTGTCCGTCTGTCATTTTTATTGGACAAACAAATGTATAAATTGTTATCAAGCAAAATCATGTTTTCTAGGAAATTACACTGAACAGTAACCTTTTACGTTTGCATCACTCCAGCAATATTGCCAAATAGTTTTTGAGTTTACCCCAGACAAGACTTGCCCTGTCCCAGTAGGTATAAAGCGTGGTTTCAGCATGCGCTAAAATCATGCTTTTTTTCCTGCTGCTTTTCTGCTATATTCCTGCTGGGCTATTAAATGATTTGGGTGGGCTTATAAATGGCAAGCATCACAGATTAAGAGACAACCCCTGTCACTCTAACCTGCTGAGAGACTGCCTTAAAACAATGAATGTGTCATGTTGCTTTCATTTGTATTCATTCCCCTGTTATAAACCTAATAGAACACCTTAGGCTCACCATTGTGAATACTAACAATACAGTTTTAGTCAAGACATAACGCCGGTTGGCACTCACTTGGCAGTGGGCCTGAAATGTCTTACAAATCAATTGTGATGTCATGTGTAGTGACCCTGTCCCACCTGAAGGTCTCTATGTTAAAGCAAATAAACCTCACACAGTCTATGTAATTATTTTATTATCAAATCTACCTTTCATAGAAAGACCTGTTTACCCACCTGTTCGCACGCTAGCAGAAAGCCCTTTGTAAGGCGATCACAGCTCTTGACACCTGCTATTCAATTTCAATCCTGCTATGGGGAAATTCCCTTCAGTCAATACAGGCCCCAAAATAGTCTAGTCAGGTTGTTTCTTATTTAGTTAAGCATAAAGTTTTGTGTATGTATGTGTGTGTGTTAGTATTCATGTGTGTGTTTGTGTGTGTGTGTGTTAGTATTCATGTGTGTGTTTGTGTGTGTGTTCATGTATGCATGTGTGTGTGTTTGTGTGTATGTATGTTAGTATTCATGTATGCATGTGTGTGTGTGTGTGTTAGTATTCATGTGTGTGTGTTTGTGTGTGTGTGTTAGTATTCATGTGTGTGTTTGTGTGTGTGTATGTAATAGCACGCACATTTATACTGACTTTAAAATCAGGCCTCTTTCTGTTTGAAGTGAGGGGAGCTGGGTGGCTCGGTGGTAAAAGCGTTTGCCTCCAGACCAAAAGGTCCCGGGTTCGACTCCAGCTTGGGTCAAAATTTGCTCCGACCCTTTTTCGTTGTCCCCGTCTTTGAAATCACCCTCGTGGTGGACAAAAGACGTTAAGCCCTAAACATTTTTTTCTGTTTGAAGTGGCTATGAAGACATGTATTTATGGTAAAATGCGTCATTCATGTTACCTACACTGAGTACCAAGGGTAACCACAAAACATTAGTAAGCAGACGACAGGCCCATTCAGCCAAACAAAAGAGCGACGACATTATCGCTTGAATATTATGTCGTTACAATTATTCATAAATCTTGGAGCCCTCATGAGCTCGGCAGAAGTATTCAAAACTGAATTGTTAATCTATGCGTTGCTCGTGGCAAATGATCACAGTCAAGACCCTCAGTCTACTCATAATGTGAGTCCTGAGAGTACAGCCTGACTGAAATGTTGTACAAAGCCTGGAGTCTTGGCGGCTCTTGAGGATCTGTTGTTTATGTACTTAGTCAGGTGTCTGTATAAAGCAGTGAGTAATGTGTCTATTTTCAGCTTGAAAGCGTAGTTACAGACTAAAACATGTACACCACCCACGGGCGCGTAAACTTTTTATTATCATCTCACATCGGCTGGTGGGTTTCAATAGCTCGAGTCAGGCATCAGTTATGCACCCAAAAGAAATATCTTACAATCTGTGTGTGTGTGTCTTGTGTGTTTGCGTGCGTGTCTGTCTGTAGTTATGTGTGTCTGAGTGTGTCCGTGCGTGTGTGTGTGTGTGTGTGTGCGTGCGTGAGTGCGTGCGCGTGTACGTGCGTGTGTCAGTACTGTTTATAATAAAACGGTTGAGTTGTACTGACAGTGTTGTACAAAGCACATTTCGGCTATGCATAAGAGGACAGTCACCTTTTCAGAAATTGTACTGCAGTAAAATAATATTAGATAAGACCAGCCAGCATACTCGCTAGGAGAGAGCTAACAAACAAAAGTAGACTAATAGTTGTAAACACGGGTTATGCCTGGAGTCCGAGACTCTTGAGGATCTGACCTGTGTCCACTTATAAAAATCTAGGCTCGTGAGGATCTTAGACTATGTAAAACCCCATATACTCGGTGCAAGGCAGCCGAATACTGGGGGGTTTTAGTCTGTAATACTTCCTGGTCCAGTGTTTACTGTAGCTATTAGTTTAGAGCTTAAGGTAAAGTTCATAAACATGGCAATGGTCGCAATTTTTAATACAAATTAACAGTACATGTTTAAGTGTTGTCAGAGACAATAGTTATAGAGAGAGATAATAAGAGAGGACTAATGTATCAAATTTCAAAAAGGCCGCACTAATCATGGTCGCCACTTTTCAAAAAACAAAAGGGTGATTATGTGGTAATAGAGAGGTTATGTGATGTCATATATTTTAATTTCAATAAAGGCGAGATTTATAGATCGGTGCGGCCTTATTGAAATTTGATTCTTAGTCCTCTCTTATTATCTCTCTCTCAAACCCATTATGGCTCACGTGTATGACCGATTTACATATGTGTGACCTTTGTGACAAGGGCTGCCTTCTGCAGCAGCAAAATCCATGTTTTCTGAAAATGTAAGCATTTTTCAAACATCTGTCAACCCCCCGTGACCCTTGACCTTTGTGATGAGTCGACTAAATTAGTATGCATAGGAAGGTTTGTAACCAATTTTGGTTGAAAAATTTGGGAATAACTACAATTTTATAAATAAATCATCATTTTACACACATTTGCCAGCCTCCTGTGACCCTTGACCTTTCCAAGGGGTCATCCAAATTAGTGTGCATAGAAAGGTCTTCCCATCAGGTATCTCTGTAGTAAGTTTGGGATTAAAGTTGTGAATAGTACTTGAGAAAAAACATCTTTTGACAAAAAATGGCTATTTCGGGCCTATTTCCTGAGCCCTTGTGACCCTTGACCTTTCTGAGGGGTCATCCAAATTAGTATGCATAGATAGGTTTTAACATCAGGTATCTCTGTACCAAGTTTAGGTTTGAAGTTGTGAATAGTATTTGAGACAAAACATCTTTTGTTAAAAATATGGCTATTTTTCACCTATTTTTTCTGAGCTCTTGTGACCCTTGACCTTTCCGAGGGATCAACCAAATTAGTACGTATAGAAAGGTCTTACCATCAGGTATCTTTGTACCAAGTTTGGGTTTGAAGTTGTAAATAGTATTTGAGAAAAAATAAATTATGACAAAATATAGCTATTTTTGACCTATTTCCTGATCCCGTGACCGTGACCTTTGTGAGAGGTCACTCAAATTGGTAATTAAATTAAATTCAATTCAAAACCTTTATTGTGTCAGTCTAGCCGACAAATTTTCTTTCGTTGGGATCACATGCGCGCGTACGGTTTTAGCCACATTATGACAATGGTGAAAAAAACACACAAAAAAACAAACACACCACCACTACATGACCACAGTGTTAGTGGTATAGGAGTGAGTTTGCCACTTGCAAGATGCCACTGCGACATCTGAGGTGCAAGTATCCTGGGGCCAAGTTTGAAGAATGTGGCTTGAATAGTCTCCGAGAAAATGCCAACGTTAAAGTTTACCACTGACGACGGACGGACGACCACTGGCCCAAAACAAAGACTCACTTTTGCATCGCACATGAGCCAAAAAGCTGCAATGCTTAATTTTTTCCTCACATGTGCATCTCCATCAGCCAAGTGATCCATGTCCACTTTTTTGTAGTTGTCCACATTCAGATCCTTTGCCAATTTCATTGCTTCGGATGGTGGCACTTGATAGCGTTCTTCACTGCAAACAGAAGAGATATATATATACCTTGTAATTTCAAACAAAAGCATCGCCCAAGGTTCACTCAGAGTACTCCAAGGGACATAATTTAACATTTCAATTCTAAGAGTGCTCTGCAGTACTAGTGCCATGGAATTCCAGGCTGGTGAGTTTGCATTGCGTCATCAGGACATCAGCTGCCCATTTTGTGACTGCAAGACTCACTAGATATAGAAAATAAGGGGAATGTCTATTGTGAGTATATTCATACCCTCCCCGGGTGTGCGGAGGCCTGGAGATCGTCCTATTATAACCACAACCTGATATCTCAAGATACGCTAAAAATCGGGTTTTTGTGTAAACACATTAAAAGGAAGCATCTCTGTTATATATCAAAATCTTGGAGTTAGATATTTGGGTTTAACGCCGAGCAGGCAACTAAGGTCATCTCATGGCGGAATGGGAAAAAATCTGGCCAGCCAGCCTAAAAGAAAGGTCTTAAGACTAGATGTAAATATATCTTTAAAATATTTCATGCTAAAATGTCGCACAGGATCTTTAAAGGCAACGTCTACAGACTCTCAAAAAGGTCAAGATAATAGAATTATCATAGTCTATGAATGCTCAAATCTTATTTAAAATATTGTACTCTCAAAAAACTGAAGATTTTTCCGGAGGCACATCCCGGAACAAAACCTTCAAGGAGTCTGCACAAGTTAGTTAGTTATTTGTGTTTAAAGCCGAGCAGTCAACTAAGGCCATCTCATGGCGGGATGGGTAAAAGTCTGGCCGTCCAGACTAAAAGAAAGGTCTAAAGAGTACATCCTGGAACAAAACCTTCAAGGAGTCTCCTGTGTAGTGTTTATATCTTGTGTCAATTAGATCGGCACAAGACAGCAAAAAGTGTTTAAAAAAATACTGCTCGTCGCAGGCATAACACCATGGAAGCTCCTCCTGTTTTAGTAAATAAGAGTGCGTAACATACGTGTGCCCGATGTGGAGCCGAGCAAGGACAGTCTCCTCATGGCGGCTACCGCAGCGATAATTGATGTGTAAGCGATTGGCTGGTAGTTACTCGGGTCAGAAGGATCCTTACCCGTCTTAGGCACAACCACAACCTGGCGCCAAGTTGGCCAGTTACCCAGATATGCTTAAAGGCCTTGAGAAGTACGAGGAGTGACTTCCCAGGCAGATGCGTTAGGAGCTGATAGTGGGATGGTATCTAGTCCAGCAGCAGTCATTACATTTCTGCAGGACTTGCTGCAACTCTGAGAATGTAAAAGGGGTATTATAATCTTCCGAGTTATCCGATTTAAAATAACAAAAATGATGAGACTCTCGCTTCTCCTTCTCTCTCTGGAAGAAGGGTCAATAATGCTCTGTTGAAGAATTATGGGCAATGGTGGAGGCAAGCAAATTGGCCACAGCCTTTTTATCTGTGACCAAACTGGCACCATCTCTAAGATGGCCGACAGAAGCTGAGCCACCCCTGCCCCTAATTCTTCGAACATCCTTCCAGACTTTCTGGGACAGAGTCCTAGAAGATAAAGATGAGACGAAGAAAACGTTTCCAGCAAGCATGGCGTTCACGTTTAAAACTGTAACGGGCTTTAGCTCTCTGTCTTTTAAAGGTTAAAATATTCACTTGCGATGGATTATGAAAAGCATGCTGCTGAGCAGATTTGCGCGTTTTTTTGGCCTCACAGCACTCTTCATTGAACCATGGTACTCTCGGCTTCCGAGGGACCGATGTGGAAGTTTTAGGGATGATTTCAACTGATACGTCCAACAAAATAGAAGTAAAACAAGAAACAGGTTCATCAGCTGACATGACCACCTAATCTTTAACATGAGACTGACAGAGGGAGGTGAACAGAAGCCAGTTAGCTTTCTTGAGATTAAAGCGCCCTACTGGTGGATCCTCCTCACAGCTGACCGATGACAGGACTACTGGGAAGTGGTCACTACCACACAGGTCGTCGTGAACCTTCCAAAGTCCAGCATGATAGAAGGATCACACACAGTGAGTTCTAGAACAGAACTAAATCCTGAACGCGGGTTAGAGTAGGTAGGTGAGCCATAGGTTAAGTTGAGAAAAAAACATCTTCTAACATCTCTGCCATCATAGTGGTCACTACCGCAAATATCATTACTACAGACCAACAGGGATGGTGGCAGGTAAACACTGCATATGGTCATGGTCTTCTTTAAGGTAACCCGAGCTGCGACAGCCTGAAGACAGGCGTCGATGCTAACGGGGCTACATAAAATTTGGCTACTAAAGAGAAGAGCCACTCCACCCGAGCGCCTCTCTGAATCAGAGCCCTTATGGATAGCGCTTCACAACTTTCACAAATGTTCACAGACCGTATGGACCCTGCTCCCCGAAACTTTGCCTCCTCAGTCACCTTAATTGGCACTCCAGCAATGCTCAGGCTAGGTTCTGGACAAAATTTCGTCTGGTTAGTAAAATGCACACAGACTGTCTTGGAGGGTGAGAACTTGAATCCGTTGAATGGATGTGATCAACGCACAGCTGCAAGCGTTTCTCAAGGGACGCAAGTCCTCGAACTCGTGCGTGCAAAGCAAAGTCATCAACAAACAAAGAGCATTCAGAATCCTCCTTAATGGCCTTTACAATGTTATTAATTTTAATACTAAATAAAACATGAAATAGAATGTTGCCCTGCGGGACACCCATCTCCTGTTCAAAGGAGTTGGAGAGGGTGGAGCCCACACGAACATTGATTGATTGATTGATTGTACATTGCTTAACGTCCCGACAGCAACAAGGCTTTCTCAGGACGTGCCTGCACTGCTTGTGAAAAAAAAAAAAAAAACAACTAAACAGAACATTGAATGTATGTCGCCAGCCGGTCAAATACATTAAATAAACCTAACACATGGGCCTAAATAAAGCTAAGACCATTTAGCAACACACATCCAATATCAAGAGCTACAGGCAGTGCAGACAGTAGGGAGAGTTTTAAAATGGCAAATACAGGTGAATGGACAAAGGGTAGACAGAAACACATGGAACGACCAGTTAGACAAAAAATTGTGAATAAAATCGGGCAGGTGCCCTTTAAAACCCATGTCCAACAAGTCAGACATTATACCATACTTCCAGGTAGTGTCATATGCCTTCTCAAGATCGAAGAAAATTGCATAGACATGCTGATTGTTGACAAAAGCATCTCGGATAAATGATTCAAAGCGGACTAGATGGTCAGTTGTACTACGGAAGTGCCGGAAACCGCACTGGAGGTCTGTGATGAGACCCTGTGACTCAAGATGCCACACCAGGCGGGCGTTGACCAGGTGTTCCATAGTTTTACATAAACATGACGTCAAAGTGATTGGCCGGTAGTTGCCCGGGTCGGAAGATCCTTACTCGGCTTGGGGATCGGCACAACCACAGCCTGGCACCAATACAGTGGAAAATGGCCAGTTATCCATGATTTGATTGTACATTGCTTAACGTCCCGACAGCAACAAGGCTTTCTCAGGACGTGCCTGCACTGCTTGTGAAAAAAAAAATAAACAGAACATTGAATGAATGTCGCCAGCCGGTCAAATACATTAAATAAACCTAACACATGGGGCCTAAATAAAGCTAAGACCATTTAGCAACACACATCCAATATCAAGAGCTACAGGCAGTGCAGACAGTAGGGAGAGTTTTAAAAAGGCAAATACAGGTGAATGGACCAAGGGTAGACAGAAACACATGCCCCAGAATAGAGAGAAAAACTCACCCTGTGGGGCTGACCAGGGTGACCCTGGGAACTAAAAAGCACCTAACCCCACCCAAGTCCCCCAGGGCAGACCCGGGTGGGGGGCCAGTTATCCAGATATGGTTAAAGGCCTTGAGAAGTACAAGGAGTAACGTGTGTTAGTAGTTGATAGTGGATAATATCTAGGTCAGCAGCAGAGTCATTACATTTCTGAGTCTTCAAGAAGTTGGGATTTTACATGAAAAATCCTTGGTGGGATGCTTGCTGCCACCACAGCACTGAATGTATACACAGAGGTGTTACTAGAGTTTGGGAAAGTATCAGCTGCACCAGGGCCGTCAACCATTTTTTTGTGTCTGCAAAGGACAGCCCCTTTTCCACATGCACCTGCTGAATCTTGCACTTCTCACGAAACCAGTCTTAACTCGCAGTGAGCCGATCGGCGCTACATGCAGTAATATGTGGTGGGGGTCAAAATGGGTCATTTTCACTTTTTTGCAGAAATGTATTCTACATACACCAAAGTATCGTATGGTTAAAATCTTCATCATGAAAAATGCCATTAAATAGGTTAAAATGATTTTAAAAGTCTGAGCTCGGCCCCAATTATTCTTTTGTTTTGTGCAAAATGACCCATTTTTAACATAACACGTTGCATCCCCTACAGAACCCCATCAAGTTATATACCGTTGGAAAGGCCTTTGTCCGCGCTTTCGCGGGCTTGGGTCGTGTTCTAAACTAAACAGATGTGTTCCTCCCAAATAAGGAAAAAAGGGCGTACACAAATGTTGAATTCTGACCAATCAGAGAGTAGAACTATTAGCGGCATGGCAACGATGAAGTTACACGAATTCTCATTGGATGAAGAGAGGGGGGTTGTGGGTGTTTTTGGACAATTTATATCGATCCCAAATTTCCAGGATTTTTGGACCACATATTACCACGCCTTCGCGCCGCCCATTTTTCTTGGTTTTTCCTTATTTTTTTCGGTAAAATAAAGGTTTCCAAATTCAATGACATTAAAATTAATATTTTTTATTATAAAATGAATCAAGACGAATTACTTCTTCTAAACGATATTAATGCTGTAGAAAACAAAGACTTAGACTCGAAAAAACAGCGCCTTCTTTCTGTAGTTGTGTCAGGCAAATCAAAGACTTATCTTGGAAAACAATACATGACAGAGGATATTGAATCTCTCACCGCTGACGAGCTAATCAAGCTTCATTTTAAATATGAAAACCACATTGCTTCACTAATGACTCGTGATTTGAGTCGATCTCTAGTATGCCTATACACAAAAGCAGTGAGTCACTTTCTACCTGTGGATAGTGACAGTCTTTCACACGACCTTGAAAGCAATCCTATTGTTTCAAGTTCAATTGGTAAATTAGCATGTGTCATGTTTTACAAGTTTGGAAATTACCTTGCACCTGTCGTAACATTGCTTGTTACCGGGAGTCATATTGATTTTTCAAAAATAAATTTTACTGCAGAAGAAAATGGACGAAACCCAGACGACTCCACAACCGAACCCCAGTCCGGTCTTGACGCAGGTTCAAACTGTGACTAAGGCTAAAAATCCAGGCCGCATTGAGGCGGGGAAAAAATTAGCCGAATGGAAAAGGCAAAAAAAATTACAGCTTCAAGCACAAACAGAAAAAGCTCATGTGACTGACCAGACGTCAACAGCACCTGTGTCACTAACTTCACTACCATCACACCCTCATCAAAGTGAGAGACAAACAACTAAGTCTGACCCTGACCCCGAACCTCAAACAACAAAATATATAGTTGCCAGATTTGTTGTCGGATTTGGTTACGTAGGGTATCAATTATACAAAAAATACAAACCACAGACTCGTACAGTGACCAAAAAATCAGACACTCCAAAAACAAAACCAGAAGTCGCCACATTATCAGTAACATCCAAAGCCGTTGACCCATTTTATATGCAGTAAATAAAAATATTATTTTAATTTTTCTTGCCTAAGAAATGAACGACTCAAAAAATTTAATGAACCTTGTGTATCACTCTGCCGTAATCAGTGGATTAGCAGTAGCTTATTCTATGCTGGGGAAAAGTCTACTCAAAATGAAATCAGCAGACTTGAGTAGATTAGACTTTGAAGACAGTGCTAAGCTAATTGCAGTTGTTACAGCGTCAATTGCGACAAAAGATTTTCTTGTCAAGCAAGGAATTATTCCCGAAAATGTTTCAATGTAAATAAAAATATTATGGCGACGATAGCTATTATGATTGGAGGTGCGATGGTTAATGCATTGGCTTTCAGTGGCTCAAATTATCTCTTTTCAAAAATGGGTAGAGAAGAATCTGCAGAAGAAATGAAACGTCACAATTAAGCGTCAGAAAAATTAGCACAAGCTCAACAGGATTATGAGAAGCAAAGAATTGAGAAACTTGATTTCATCAATGAAAGATTGAGGCTTGAAGGCCACGCACAACATACGTTTTCAAATACAGACGAAGCAATCAGGGAATATTTTCTTGTCACAGGTGAAGACATGTCTATACCAAAACCAAAACTAAGTGACTATTACAAACCAAGCACACAACAAAAAAACGGGGAGATAATCTTTGTTCTAGTGGGAATGACATTTGTTTATTTTACAGGAGTTTTCATTGCTAGAAAAAATGGCAGCCGAAAATAAACTATCAAAAATATATTACTCCCCATCAGGCTATTGGAAAGGACAAACAGCTATTGAAAAATTACATGCCGCTGTGGGCGGAGATATAACACTCAATCAAGTCAAGCAATGGTTACAGAGACAAGCAATTTGGCAGATATATCTCCCTGCTCCAAGAAAGATATCTAGACCTCATTTTCAAAACACTACCCCCAATGACACACATCAAATGGACCTCCTGTTTTTACCACATGACACAATAAGAAAGAAACGATACAAGTATGCACTGACTGTTGTAGACATTGCTTCAAGGTACAAAGACGCTGAACCCATATCTGACAAAACAGCCAGTACAGTTGCTACAGCATTATCAAAAATATATAGTCGAGGCCCTTTAAGATACCCCAGACTAGTGCAGGTTGATTGATTGTACATTGCTTAACGTCCCGACAGCAACAAGGCTTTCTCAGGACGTGCCTGCACTGCTTGTGAAAAAATAAAAAAGAAACAGAACATTGAATGTATGTCGCCAGCCGGTCAAATACGTTAAATAAACCTAACACATGGGGCCTAAATAAAGCTAAGACCATTTAGCAACACACATCCAATATCAAGAGCTACAGGCAGTGCAGACAGTAGGGAGAGTTTTAAAAAGGCAAATACAGGTGAATGGATGGATTGATTGATTGTACATTGCTTAACGTCCCGACAGCAACAAGGCTTTCTCAGGACGTGCCTGCACTGCTTGTGAAAAAAAAAAAACCAACTAAACAGAACATTGAATGTATGTCGCCAGCTGGTCAAACACATTAAATAAACCTAACACATGGGGCCTAAATAAAGCTAAGACCATTTAGCAACACACATCCAATATCAAGAGCTACAGGCAGTGCAGACAGTAGGGAGAGTTTAAAAAAGGCAAATACAGGTGAATGGACCTCGGGTAGACAGAAACACATGCCCCAGAATAGAGAGAAAACCCCACCCTGTGGGGCTGACCAGGGTGACCCTGGGAACTAAAAAATACCTAACCCCACCCAAGTCCCCCAGGGCAGACCCGGGTGGGGTTAGTGCAGGTTGATGACGGATCTGAATTTAAGGGCGCAGTTAATCAGTTATTTGTGAAGCATGGCGTACTGGTCAGACGAGGCATTCCAGGTGTACACAGATCACAGGCAATTGTAGAGAACTTTAACAAACAGTTATCAGAGAGACTTTTCAGTTACCAGTATTCTAAGGAACTCATGCATGACACCCGTAACACTGAGTGGGTTAAGAGATTACCACATGTGATAAAAGCAATGAACAATGAAGGACACCCAAAACCTGCTGACGCTATTAAATTGAAATCAATTACAGAACCAAAAACAGGACCAACCCCGGCACCAGACACAAGTTTATTTACTAAACAGGTGAGATATTTATATCAGCCAGGGGAGCTGAGAACGACGACAGACGCAGGGCGACAGACCCTATCTGGTCAACGTCTGTACACAATATAAAAAAAATAATCCCCAGTCCTGACGCAACAATATATTATCTGTATGACCCTGCACCCCAAAGGGCATTTGTCAGAGAAGAATTACAGATTATTCCCCCAGACACCGTTACTCATTTCAGTAACTAACTCATCAATTAATTCATCAACCAGTTCGTCACAAATGTCTTCAGATAACTTGAGTCTATAATGACCAGGTGCATAAGCTTTCTCCTTACTATGAAACACTCGTTTTGTATCCCCTATTGCAAGTGACTTTTTATGTGTTTGGATCATTTCAAGATTATGTTTATTTGATCTCAGTGACTTGTTTGGATAATCAGGCATTAATGCACCATCTAATACTTGCTTGTAATGTTCATGACGAATGTCTTTATTTTTTATTGCTGTTTTTTTAATTCCTTTGGCTTTTGACTGACTACCTTTCTGATGCAGTATAGAATACATTTTGGATCTCAGTCCAACATACTCAACTATTGGTACACCATTTAGTTCATCCTTAAACTTTCCAGGCACTTTTTTGTTTTGTGTGCTGAACAATGGGTGATCCTTAGGATAGTCAGATGTGTCATACATGTGTAACTCTGTTTTCATGTCTTCATAAAAGTCTTCAGTACACACATCAATGATCATAGAGTCAGTGTTAGTGTATAGCAGACGACAGTCAGGATATTTTGGTTTGAAGTAATCATAATAAAATTCAAGCATCAACAGTTTTGATAACTCAAGAATTGTCATACCAATGAATACTGGCTTGTCCAGTTTAACAATCTTTTTTTTGAGTGACACAGCATACAATGATGAATGAAACTCTTTGTACCCTGTGTACTGCGGCTTACCTGTAAGTTTAATTGCACCTGATTCAGTTGTGACCAGTCTCACATCTTTGCGGTGATGAGGATTTTCCATAGTCTTTCCAAAACAGGCATTGTTCATAAGCTTAAAGAAGTCTTTGTCAAATGCAGTGTTGCAGTCTCTGGCACGCAATGTTGTGTTCCTCATTATGTAATCTTTCATGAAAGCACTCTGATCAAATTAAATTCCTCTGTGAACTTTCTTTAGTACTAACCCATGTCTGATGTAAAACTGCAACAAGCGGTAGTGACAAACGTAATTGAATTTGTCATTTAGATTTGGCACAAGTTTAGTGTCTTCTTTTTTCCCTGTCATACTCATTTTCTCAACTGCCAATGGATAATCATTATGGTAATCATGTAGATGGTGTGGGTACTCCAGGTCGACTTCAAAGATCCAACCCTTCGGATCGTTTTGGTCAAGATTCATAATATTGTTAGTTAACCCTGTTATGTCATACTGTGACAAATCATACAGACAAAAGTTTTTCAAGGGCAATAACTCACACATCGCGAACCCATAAAGGTTATTAGCGTCTACGTACATAATGAATGACCTTGACCTCGAGGGGTCAAAACCCTGGCCAAGGTCACCATGACTGTCCAGATATTTATTGTTGGCTCTGGCGTAGTTATTTGCTGCAATACTAATCCCTCCCCTCAATCCACGTTCCACCATTTCATCCATCGTACGATCAGACAACAGGTCTATAGATATCTTACTGGATTTCAAAAATGCATCCCATGTCATGCCAGGACTAGTTATGTAACAAGAAGGGTCAAGCTTGTAGTGTAACAAACCCTTCTCATGGTAACGTTCAAATACGTCTGCTAGCAAGCAAACATCAGCTTTCAAGTACTGATCGTGGTAATCACCAATTGTCTGACATCCTAACTTATCCCACGCATCAAGTGCGTGTTGATATTCAGAGTCAGAAATACCTTTTCCAGTTAGTGTAGAATAAAATTTCTCTTTTGGTGGCAGTCTTGTTTCCTCAAACACAACCCACTCACTGATGTACTCATACGGATAAACTCCTTTCTTAATCAAGTCTGGTTCAAAATATTTACTTGTTATTGGATACTCAGTCAGTCCTTCTGCCAGACTAGCAAGACCTAAAGACAAATGTTGCATGGAGTCATAAAATGCTAATTTGTTGTCCAATCTAAAAGTCAAGTACTTCTCAGTTGTCTGGGCAATGCAACTAATTTTTTTGTAAGATTCATCCACAGCCTGCATGATAATGTGTGAATCATATCCTTTGAGATTGTGGAAAAAGATAGGCAGTTTGTATGTCTTAGGATCTGTTTTTAATAACAAGTTACAATTGTTATGTGCAGCTCCTCTGTAACGCCCAGTTATGTGATCATGGTCACGAACTTTATCACATCCCAGAGGTTGTTCACAAATCCAACACGTCTCAGCTGTATCAAATTTTAGTTTGTCTTCTTCTGTCATCACCAAAGGCATCTGACATGTTGTGAGATACTGTACTACCTGACTATACAGATGTCTCATTTCTGTTAAAAACAAACATGCTGCATTTTCACCTCTGTAGATAACAAGCTCTGAATGCAAACCGTCTGACCTAACAAGAATGTATCCAAAAGAACACACCACTTGGTCACTCAGCTTTATAGTCTTTGGTAATGATTCTGGAACAGGACCCTCATATGGTACAACTAATGATTCAAAATCAGCGTACACTACAAACGGCAGCTTTTGTTGATTCCCATAGTTCTTAAAATATACTTGACTACCAGGCTCTGGATACTTAAGTACAGTTTGTATGTCATCAGCTGACCTACAATGTAGGATGTGATTATGTGCTATTTTAATAGAAGAGAATCTCTGTAAACATCTCTTGCACACTTCCTGTTTCCCATTGTGTTTTGTTGTATGCCCATGAATTAGACGTGACATATTTCTGATAATTGTGTAGTGGAAGTTATCATTATCACCGGCAGGGCCTATTAGCAACATGTCAACATGCTTATCTTCTGACTGACCATATGTTGGAGCCAGAGGTGATACTCTAATTGGTTGTAACTTGTTCTCAGATTCATTATCCCACACAAACACATTTACAGATATACCAGGATTTAGTTTTTCAAACAACTCTATGTCTTCTATTTTAACAGGGAACTCAATGCCACTGAAGTTGAGTTCATTTACAAATTTAGTGTAGTTAGATACACGTTCAGGTTTTGATTTTACAAAGTGTAATTTAGCAAGCACACACCACATGAAACAAAAATTGTCATTGTTCTGTATATTAACGACAGCCTTTTTGTTTGCAACCTCTGTTGGCAGTGGCAACCATGATTTACCTAATATAGGATGATACCTTGACTGTTTTAATTGTAGTTCATGTACATGTCCTTCGTGCCAACCAGACCCCTTCATTTTTGCACTGTCAATTGCTTGGAGGAAGTCAGGTAATAGTCTGTCTCTAAACACGTTCTCCAATTCCCTTCTTGTGTTAACAGTGTGTTGTCTTGTTGATATATACGATACAATCACTTCACCGTCAACTCTAGTAAATTCTATTTTAGCAACAATCTGAATCTTCACACTGCCTGTGATAAGATTTTGTTGTATGACAGAAAAAGAGTTTTCTATTGATTCATAGACATTGTTACTATTAGATATAGGCAAGTTTGTTGTGTGAAACACGTTTCTTAAACCAGATGAGCCAGGGTTTGATGGGCCAGGGTTTTGAGAATTGTCCGTCATTTTTATTTGACCGTCAAAACAATAAATAAAAAAATATATTACCATTGTCACACCATATGTAATACTGTATTATCGGTAGTTATGATAAACAAGTCAACTACTTTCCTGGTGTTTGTCTTGCAGGTGTAATATCACTTTATTGAATGTAACACTTTCAATGTAACAATGTAGTTTTCTTAATTGAACAAATATGTCTTCACACAGTACCTCAAACCAATGCAAGTGGCCACTGTTAGCATTATAAACTTTAAAAGCATTTGTCTTAAGATCAACAGTCTCAAAATCATAATGTGGTAATCCATCTGAATATTCCGAAGTAACATTATATGTCGTGTATATTCTTATTGTCGGTGTTGAGAGTTTAAAGCTGGGTCCAAACACACGTGATTTTAAGTCAGTAAAGTGCATAACATCTTTGAAGCATTCTGTAACATCAAACACTTGGGTTTGTCCGTCTGTCATTTTTATTGGACAAACAAATGTATAAATTAATTTACTAACCCATACCCTGTGGGCTGATCTGTCTTTAAAATGAGCTTTAGATGCTTAGTTGATTTCAGTTTATTTTTTACATCATCACGTTCATGCTTATTTGGGATGACATCATTCTCTCTGAGACAGTCTTCAAAGCTGTCACGATCCTTACAGTAAAACAAACAGATAAACTTTAACTGTTCTCGAAAATCTTTCAGTACAGCATTATATTTCTGAGTGAGAATCCATACACTAATGTTTGCGTGTCTGCCACTGAAAGCAAGTTCTGCTAATGTGTTTCTCTTTTTGACAATGTCTTTCTCTGCAGAGCAGTCATCAACAATAAACAATGTTGACTGTCCTTCAAATTGCTTGTAAAAATATTGTAGGTAGTCATTCAGTTTTTTCTCAGGGTCAACTAAATATATGTTGTTGTCAGTCCAAATGAATAAACGGTTGTGATAAGCTTTGTTGTGTTTGATTGTAGGACAAAATATTACAATGTTTTCAAAATGGTGGATGTATCTTGTTTGTAAGAGATTAAGTACAAATTCAGTTTTACCACACCCTGTCGCACCACAAAATAATCCACAGTGTGTGTCAAGGGTCATTAAGCTCAGGTTCATTTTAATACACAATATAATTTTAATATATGTGTCCACTCAGTCTGCTTTCTGCAATATTGAGTTGTGCGTCATATATCAGGTACAAATATATATTTATGGCTTCGGCTTTTTCAACCTTTTTTTGTATCTGAATTGTAATCCCATCACTACCGTTCTCGACAGTTCGTCCTGACCCATGAAGGTAGTCGTCATCTGTACTATGAAGATCTAACCAAAGTGCATATTTGTTTGTAAGGTTAGTTAGTTATTTGGGTTCAACGCCGAGCAGGCGACTAAGGCCATCTCACGGCGGGATGGGTAAAAATCTGGTCAGCCAGACTAAAAGCAAGGTCTTAAGACAAGATGTAAATATAGATTAAAAATCTCAGGCTAAAATGTCGCACATGTCTTTAAAAGAAATGTCTACAGACTCTCAAAAAGGGCAAATAAAAAAGATTCACATAGTCTATGAATGCTCAAATCTTGTTAAAAATATTGCATGCTCGCAAGAAATTGAAGATTTTGTCCGGGGGAACATCCCGGAACAAAACCTTCAAGGAGTCTGCTGTGAAGTGTTTATATCTGGTGTCAATTAGGTCAGCACAATACAGCAAAAAGTGTCGAACAGAAAACTGCTCATCACAGGCAAAACACCATGGACGCTCATCCTGTTTAAGTAAGTAAGAGTGCGTAACATATGTGTGCCCGATGTGGAGCCGAGCAAGGACAGTCTCCTCACGGCGGCTGCCGCAGCGGAAAGGTAGACTGTCAGACAACTTAGGAAGAGCTTCATGAAGCTTGTTCCCTTCCTCTTTGTCCCACTTGGACTGCCACTCGCGGGCTATGTACGCACTAATAACAGGTTTAAAATCACTATAGACAGTCTGTGTGTCAGGGACAGGGTCACTGCGGGCACTGTTGGCAGCAGAATCTGCGATTCTGTTGCCTTCGATGCCCAAATGGCCTGGGACCCAAATAAAAATGATGTCATAATATTCCTTCATCAAGTCCGCGTAGAGCTCTCTAATCTGCACCAGCAGTGGATGGTCTGTTCCCGCGCCCTGAAGGGCCTGCAGGGCAGAAAGAGAGTCAGACAGAATCAGGAAGTTCCTTTCCCGAGACTGATAGGCATGCTTGAGTGCTAGCAGAATGGCCTGCAGTTCTGCACTAAATACAGAGGAATGGTCAGGGAGACGGAGCTTAAATGGGCGTCTGGATGGCGAGAGGACACTGCAGCCGCAGCCACTCTTCCATCCTCAGACTTGGACCCATCCGTATAAAGACGACAATAGCCAGGAAAAATTGAAAGGAGTTCATTGAGGCTCTGTTGGTATATGGCTGGTGGAGTACAATCCTTCTTGTGGGCAGTCAAGTCCAGCAAGATGTCAGGAACTGGTAGTAGCCAGGGTGGAGTGACGTGTTGCAGAGATTCCGAAACTTTGTCCAGGTCCACTCCGGCCGCCTGCAGATGAGGTCTGACACGGAAGGAAAGTGGACGGACAGCTCCCGGATGGGCATCGTAAATCTCTGCAAACGACGGGTTAAAAACACAATCATAGGCAGGATTTTCTGGATGGGCCTTCAGCTTCAGAACGTAGCTGAGCATGAGGCGGATGCGGCAGAGCCTGAGAGAAGGCTCCCCTGCCTCTGCATACAGACTAGGAACTGGAGATGTCCTGAAGGCTCCCAGACATATGCGCAGACCTGGATGGTGAATTGTGTTCAGACGCTGCAGAACAGACTTGGAAGCCGAGCCATATACCACAGAGCCGTAATCCAGTTTGGACCGAACAAGGGCCCGGTACAGTCGAAGTAAGACGATGCGGTCTGCACCCCAGTCAGTACGACCAACGACACGAAGAATGTCGAGGGCCTTCCAACAAGAGGTTCTAAGGTAGTTAACATGGTTGCAGAAGGTCAATCTTTTGTCAAAGATGACCCCCAAAAACTTAGCCTCTTCAGCCACCTTAATTGGCACTCCAGCAATGCTCAGGCTAGGTTCTGGAAAAAATTTCGTCTGGTTAGTAAAATGCACACAGACTGTCTTGGAGGGCGAGAATCTGAATCCATTGAGAGACACCCACCCCTGGATGCGATCAACGCACAGCTGCAAGCGCCTCTCAAGGGACGCAAGTCCTCGACCTCGTGCACACAAAGCAAAGTCGTCCACAAACAAAGAGCATTCAGAATCATCCTTGACGGCCTTTACAATGTTATTTATTTTAATGCTAAATAAAACAGGAGATAGAATACTGCCCTGCGGGACACCCATCTCCTGTTCAAAGGAGTCGGAGAGGGTGGAGCCCACACGGACATGGAACGACCTGTTGGACAAAAAATTGTGAATAAAAACGGGCAGATGCCCTTTAAAACCCATGTCCGACAAATCAGACATTATACCATGCTTCCAGGTAGTGTCATATGCCTTTTCAAGATCAAAGAAAATTGCATAGACATGCTGCTTGTTAACAAAAGCATCTCGGATAAAAGACTCAAAGCGGACTAGATGGTCAGTTGTACTACGGAAGCGCCGGAAACCGCACTGGAGGTCTGTGATGAGACCCTGTGACTCAAGATGCCACACCAGTCGGGCGTTGACCAAGCGTTCCATAGTTTTACATAAACATGATGTCAAAGCTATTGGCCGGTAGTTGCCCGGGTCGGAAGGATCCTTACCCGGCTAGGGAATTGGCACAACCACAGCCTGGCGCCAAGATGGCGGAAAATGACTGGTTATCCAGATATGGTTAAAGGCCTTGAGAATAATTATTATTGTACATTGCTTAACGCCCCGACAGCAACAAGGCTTTCTCAGGACGTGCCTGCACTGCTTGTGAAAAAAAAAAAAAACTAAACAGAACATTGAATGTATGTCGCCAGCCGGTCAAATACATTAAATACACCTAACACATGGGCTTAAATAAAGCTAAGACCA
Organism: Semisulcospira habei; assembly: GCA_036245525.1. Lineage (NCBI taxonomy): Eukaryota > Metazoa > Mollusca > Gastropoda > Semisulcospiridae > Semisulcospira > Semisulcospira habei. Next base: position 174,699,399 of record BTPG01000008.1, on the reverse strand, counting down.
TTTAGCAACACACATCCAACATCAAGAGCTACAGGCAGTGCAGACAGTAGGGAGAGTTTTAAAAAGGCAAATACAGGTGAATGGACAAAGGGTAGACAGAAACACATGCCCCAGAATAGAGAGATAAACCCACCCTGTGGGGCTGACCAGGGTGACCCTGGGAACTAAAAAATACCTAACCCCACCCAAGTCCCCCAGGGCAGACCCGGGTGGGGCTTAAAGGCCTTGAGAAGTACAAGGAGTGAATCCTCAGGCAGATGTGTTATGAGCTGATAATGGATGGTATCTAATCCAGCAGCAGAGTCAGTACATTTCTGCATGGCTTGCTGCAATTCTGATTGTACATTGTACATTGCTTAACGTCCCGACAGCAACAAGGCTTTCTCAGGACGTGCATGCACTGCTTGTGAAAAAAAACCACAACAGAATATTGAATGTATGTCACTAGCCGGTCCAATATGTTAAATAAACCTACGATATGGGGCCTAAATAAAGCTAAGACCATTTAGCAACACACATCCAATATCAAGAGCTACAGGCAGCGCAGACAGTAGGGAGAGTTTAAAATAGGAAAATACAGGTGAATGGACCAAGGGAAGACAGAAACACATGCCCCAGAATAGAGAGGAAAACCCACCCTGTGGGGCTGACCAGGGTGACCCTGGGAACTAAAAAGTAGTTAACCCCACCCAAGTCCCCCAGGGCAGACCCGGGTGGGGTTGCAATTCTGAAAACGTAAAAGGGGCATTATAGTCTTCCAAGTTATCCGATATAAAATCACAAGCACAAGATTCTCGCTTCTCCTTCTCTCTCTTAAAGAAAGGTGAATAATGCTCTGTTGAAGAATTATGGGCAATGGTGGAGGCAAGCAAATTGGCCACAGCCTTTTTATCTGTGACCAAACTGGCACCATCTCTAAGATGGCCGACAGAAGCCGAGCCACCCCTGCCCCTAATTCTTCGAACAGCCTTCCAGACTTTTTGGGACGGAGTCCTAGAAGATAAAGATGAGACGAAGCGTCTCCAGGAAGCACGGCGTTCACGTTTAAAAATATAACGGGCTTTCGCCCGCTGTCTTTTAAAGGTTAAAATATTTGCTTGCGATGGATTACGAAATGCACGTCGCTGAGCAGATTTGCGCATTGTTTGGGCCTTGCGGCACTCTTCATTGAACCATGGTACTCTCGGCTTCCGAGGGAGTGATGTGGAAGTTCTAGGGATGGTTTCACCTGCAACCTCCAACAAAATAGAAGTAAAACAAGAAACAGGTTCTTCTTACTTACTTACTTACGCCTGTCACCCCTACCCGGGTATAGGCCGTCGACGAGAGACCTCCAGCAACTCCTGTCCTGTGCTTCTCCTTCGATTCTACTCCAGGTGGTTCCCAGTCTCTTGATGTCTGCTTGGAGGTCTCGACGCCAGGAGTTTCTCGGCCTACCTCTTTTCCTCTTTCCCTGGGGGTTCCATGACAATGCCTGCCTAGTGATACTGGAAGCTGGCTTTCTCAGACTGTGACCGATCCATCCCCATCTTCTTCGCCCAATTTCATTCTCTGCTGTTATCTGCTCTGTTCTCTCCCAGAGTCTGACGTTGCTGATCTTCTCTGGCCAGTGGATTTTCAAAATTCTTCTAAGGCAACTGTTCATGAAGGTCTGTACTCTGTTGACTGTGGTTTTTGTCAATCTCCATGTCTCTGCTCCATATAGGAGAACTGCTTTTACATTGGAGTTGAAAATCCGGACTTTGGTGTGTTGTGACAGCTCTCTGGAACTCCACACTTTTTTCAACTGGAGAAAGGCTGCTCTGGCTTTACCGATTCGTGCTCCGACATCTGCATCAGTGCCGCCTTTTTTGTCTATGATGCTCCCGAGATAGGTGAAGGACTCCACCTCCTCCAACGGGGTGCCAGCAAGCAAGACTGGTTCTTCCCTGGTTGCGTTCAGCCTCATTGTCTTTGTTTTCTGTTTGTGAATGGTGAGGCCCACTTGGGATGAGATGTCAGCAAGCCTCGTGGTCTTGTCCTGCATTTGTTGATGAGTGTGGGACAGTAATGCCAAGTCGTCTGCAAAATCGAGGTCGTCAAGCTGTGTCCACAGTGTCCACTGTATTCCACTTCGTCTGTGCTCTGTGGTCATCTTCATGACCCAGTCTATGGCCAGTAGGAAGAGGAACGGAGACAGCAGACACCCCTGCCTGACACCAGTTCTGACCTGGAGCTCTCTGGTGAACTGCCCTTCGTGGATCACGCGACATGTCATGCCATCATAGCTGCTCTTGATCAGGCGGACGAGCTTTGTGGGTACACCGTAGTGTCATAGGAGTTTCCACAGAGTCTCTCGGTCCATGCTGTCAAATGCTTTCTCATAATCCACAAAGTTGACGTACAGCGGGGAGCTCCACTCCAGACTGTTCCACGATGATGCGGAGAGTGGCGATCTGGTCTGTACATGATCGGTTCTTCCTGAATCCTGCTTGCTGGTCTCTCAGCTGGGGGTCAACGGAGCTCTTCATTCTCTCTAGGATGATCCTGTTGAAGACCTTTCCTGGTACTGACAGCAAGGTGATTCCTCTGTAGTTGGAACACTTGCTGAGGTCGCCTTTCTTGGGAAGCTTGATTAGGTACCCCTCCTTCCAGTCAGCTGGCATCACCTCCTCTTCCCAGATCTTTCCAAACAGTGGGTACAGCATCTCAACTGTTGTCTCTAGGTCTGCTTTCAGAGACTCCGCTGGGATGCCATCTGGCCCTGCTGCTTTGCCATTCTTCAAAAATGCCACTGCTTTTCTGATCTCTTCCCGGTTGGGTCTGTCACAGCTGATGGGTAGGTCGGTCTCTGCCGGCTGGATGTCGGGGGGGTCGGGTGGGCTAGGTCTGTTCAGTAACTCTTCAAAATACTCGGCCCATCTGTCGAGTTGGTCTGTTCTGTCTGCAATAGGCTTGCCTTCTTTGTCTTTTACTGGTCTTTCTGTATGGCCATACTTACCCGACAATCTTCTGGTAATGTCGTAGAGCTGTTTCATGTTGCCGCTGCCTGCTGCCTTTTCTGCCTCTGCTGCCAGGCTGTCTGTGTAGGCCCTCTTGTCTGCCCTGATACTCCTCTTCACCTCGCGGTTGGCTTCCGAGTATTCCCCCTGTGCCCTTACTTTGGCTGCTCTCGTGCGACTGTTGTTGACCGCTGCTTTCTTCTGCTTCCTCGCTTCTATCTTCTTCAAGGTCTGTGCCGACAGCCAATCTTTGTGGTGGTGTTTCTTGAACCCTACAGTGTCTTTGCAGGTTGAGTTCAGCACCTCTCTAACTGCCTTCCACTGCTGCTCTGTGGTGACCGCCTCCTCTTCATTTACTAGCTCCTGTAGCGCTTGAAACCGGTTGGACAGCACCAGTTTGAACTCTTCTCTAACTCCAGTTTCTCTCAGGAGGCCTACATTATAGCGCTGTCTTCTTGTTGTCTCTGTGCGGCTTTTGTTTAGCTTGAGCTTCATTCTTAAGGTAAGCAGATGGTGGTCTGAAGCGACATCTGCTCCCCTCCTCACTCGAACATCTTGAAGGGATCTTCTAAATTTCTTGCTAATGCAGATATGGTCTATTTGGTTCTCTGTTGTATGGTCAGGTGAGACCCAAGTTGCTTTGTGTATTCTTCTGTGTGGGAAGATGCTGCCTCCAATGACAAGTCGGTTTAGAGCACAAAAGTCTACAAACCTCTCCCCGTTCTCACTCATCTCCGAGCCTAGTCCCTGTCTCCCCATCACCTCTTCGTATCCGGTGTTGTCCTCCCCTATTTTGGCATTAAAATCGCCCATGACGATGGTGATGTCTCGCTCCGCACATTTGTCCACGGCACTCTGGAGTCGGTCGTAGAACTCTTGTTTCTCTTCCTCGTCACTGTCATTGGTGGGCGCATAACACTGGATGACGTTCAGCTTGAGCTTTTTCTTGGTTCTAAAGGCTGCTGTTATAATTCTTGGCCCAAGAGGTTCCCAGCCCATCAGCGCTCTCTGTGCCACTGGTGACAGCATGAGTGCTACTCCTTCTGTGTGGGGGGCATTCTCCTCTTCATGACCTGAATACAGAATCATCTCCCCAAACAGGTTCTTCAGCTGACATGATCACCTCCTCTGTAAGACGAGACTGACAGAGAGAGGCAAACAGAGACCAGTTAGCTTTCTTGAGATTCCAGCGCCCCACCGGCGAATCCTCCTCACAGCTGACCGATGACAGGACTACTGGGAAGTGGTCACTACCACACAGGTCGTCGTGAACCTTCCAGTCAAAGTCCAGCATGAGAGAAGGATCACACACAGTGAGGTCTAGAACAGAACTAGATCCGGAACCTGAGTTAGAGTATGTAGGTGAGCCATCGTTAAAGACACATAGGTTAAGTTGAGAAAAAACATCTTCTAACATCTGACCTCTGCCATCATAGTGGTCACTACCCCAAAGGTGAGCATGACCGTTAAAATCCCCCATGAGAATAAAGGGAGGGGGCAGTTGATCTACTAAGTGAAAAATATCATTGCTACAGACCCGCAGTGATGGTGGCAGGTAAATACTGCATATGGTTATGGTCTTTTTTAAGGTAACCCGAGCAGCGACAGCCTGAAGACAGGTGTCGATGCTAACGGGGCTACATAAAATTTGGCTACTAATGAGAAGAGCCGCTCCACCCGAGCGCCTCTCCGAATCAGAGCCTTTATGTATAACATTAAAACCATTAAAAGACACAGGGTCAGAAGTCTTCAGGTAAGTCTCCTGAAGAGATATGACTGAGGGGTTATAGAACTTGACTAAAAGACGTAATTCCTCAAAGTTAGCTCGAAAACCACGACAATTCCACTGAAGCAAAGAGTCCATGATTAAGTCTGATCTGGGGGTAAGGAGTTTTTCCCCCCTTTTTCCTTTACCTTGGAAGGAGTTGAAGAAACAGAGGGGGGCCGGCTCCCGGGCCTCCTCTGGTTCTTCGGAGAGGAAGGGGGTGGAGCTGCCGCAGCATCAGCAACAACAACTTCCACTCCCTCCATCCGCTCCTCCAGTGCAGCATATTTGTTTTGAAGGGGCACATCTGTGTTCCCCTTCTGGGCCCGTGCGCACAGCGGTCCCATAGATTTCTTAGACTTCTGGTCCTGGGCAGCGTTCCTGCCGCTAGAGTTAGCGGCCTTAGAAGGCTGACCAGAGCCAGAAGCCTTTGGAGTTGACTGACTAACAGGTTTGGGTGGGGGCTGAGGCTTAGGGGCAACAGAAGGCGGCACAACCGGACCGGCAGTGTCCGCCTTCTGCGTTCCCTGGCTCCTTGTCACCACCGGAGGAGGGTTACTCTCCAGGGGCGAGATGAGCCGAGGCTCCGCCCCCAACCAAGAAGTTGGGGTCTGACATGAAAAGTCTTTGGTGGGGCGCTTGCCTGCCACCGCTGCACTAAAAGTTATTAGTTATTAGGGTTTAACGCCGAGCAGGCGACTAAGGCCATCTCACGGCGGGATGGGTAAAAATCTGGTCAGCCAGACTAAAAGCAAGGTCTTAAGACAAGATGTAAATATAGATTAAAAATCTCAGGCTAAAATGTCGCACATGTCTTTAAAAGAAATGTCTACAGACTCTCAAAAAGGGCAAATAAAAAAGATTCACATAGTCTATGAATGCTCAAATCTTGTTAAAAATATTGCATGCTCGCAAGAAATTGAAGATTTTGTCCGGGGGAACATCCCGGAACAAAACCTTCAAGGAGTCTGCTGTAAAGTGTTTATATCTGGTGTCAATTAGGTCAGCACAATACAGCAAAAAGTGTCGAACAGAAAACTGCTCATCACAGGCAAAACACCATGGACGCTCATCCCGTTTAAGTAAGTAAGAGTGCGTAACATACGTGTGCCCGATGTGGAGCCGAGCAAGGACAGTCTCCTCACGGCGGCTGCCGCAGCGGAAAGGTAGACTGTCAGACAACTTAGGAAGAGCTTCATGAAGCTTGTTCCCTTCCTCTTTGTCCCACTCGAACTGCCACTCGCGGGCCACGTACGCACTAATCACAGGTTTAAAATCACTATAGACAGTCTGTGTGTCAGGGACAGGGTCACTGCGGGCACTGTTGGCAGCAGAATCTGCGATTCTGTTGCCTTCGATGCCCACATGGCCTGGGACCCAAATAAAAATGATGTCATAATATTCCTTCATCAAGTCCGCGTAGAGCTCTCTAATCTGCACCAGCAGTGGATGGTCTGTTCCCGCGCCCTGAAGGGCCTGCAGGGCAGAAAGAGAGTCAGACAGAATCAGGAAGTTCCTTTCCCGAGACTGATAGGCATGCTTGAGTGCTAGCAGAATGGCCTGCAGTTCTGCACTAAATACAGAGGAATGGTCAGGGAGACGGAGCTTAAATGGGCGTCTAGGATGGCGAGAGGACACTGCAGCCGCAGCCACTCTTCCATCCTCAGACTTGGACCCATCCGTATAAAGACGACAATAGCCAGGAAAAATTGAAAGGAGTTCATTGAGGCTCTGTTGGTATATGGCTGGTGGAGTACAATCCTTCTTGTGGGCAGTCAAGTCCAGCAAGATGTCAGGAACTGGTAGTAGCCAGGGTGGAGTGACGTGTTGCAGAGATTCCGAAACTTTGTCCAGGTCCACTCCGGCCGCCTGCAGATGAGGTCTGACACGGAAGGAAAGTGGACGGACAGCTCCCGGATGGGCATCGTAAATCTCTGCAAACGACGGGTTAAAAACACAATCATAGGCAGGATTTTCTGGATGGGCCTTCAGCTTCAGAACGTAGCTGAGCATGAGGCGGATGCGGCGGAGCCTGAGAGAAGGCTCCCCTGCCTCTGCATACAGACTAGGAACTGGAGATGTCCTGAAGGCTCCCAGACATATGCGCAGACCTTGATGGTGAATTGTGTTCAGACGCTGCAGAACAGACTTGGAAGCCGAGCCATATACCACAGAGCCGTAATCCAGTTTGGACCGAACAAGGGCCCGGTACAGTCGAAGTAAGACGATGCGGTCTGCACCCCAGTCAGTACGACCAACGACACGAAGAATGTCGAGGGCCTTCCAACAAGAGGTTCTAAGGTAGTTAACATGGTTGCAGAACGTCAATCTTTTGTCAAAGATGACCCCCAAAAACTTTGCCTCTTCGGCCACCTTAATTGGCACACCAGCAATGCTCAGGCTAGGTTCTGGAAAAAATTTCGTCTGGTTAGTAAAATGCACACAGACTGTCTTGGAGGGCGAGAATCTGAATCCATTGAGAGACACCCACCCCTGGATTCGATCAACACACAGCTGCAAGCGCCTCCCAAGGGACGCAAGTCCTCGACCTCGTGCACACAAAGCAAAGTCGTCCACAAACAAAGAGCATTCAGAGTCATCCTTGACGGCCTTTACAATGTTATTTATTTTAATGCTAAATAAAACAGGAGATAGAATACTGCCCTGCGGGACACCCATCTCCTGTTCAAAGGAGTCGGAGAGGGTGGAGCCCACACGGACATGGAACGACCTGTTGGACAAAAAATTGTGAATAAAAACGGGCAGATGCCCTTTAAAACCCATGTCCGACAAATCAGACATTATACCATGCTTCCAGGTAGTGTCATATGCCTTTTCAAGATCAAAGAAAATTGCATAGACATGCTGCTTGTTGACAAAAGCATCTCGGATAAAAGACTCAAAGCGGACTAGATGGTCAGTTGTACTACGGAAGCGCCGGAAACCGCACTGGAGGTCTGTGATGAGACCCTGTGACTCAAGATGCCACACCAGTCGGGCGTTGACCAAGCGTTCCATAGTTTTACATAAACATGATGTCAAAGCTATTGGCCGGTAGTTGCCCGGGTCGGAAGGATCCTTACCCGGCTTGGGAATTGGCACAACCACAGCCTGGCGCCAAGATGGCGGAAAATGACCGGTTATCCAGATATGGTTAAAGGCCTTGAGAAGTACAAGGAGTGAATCCTCAGGCAGATGTGTTATGAGCTGATAATGGATGGTATCTAATCCAGCAGCAGAGTCAGTACATTTCTGCAAGGCTTGCTGCAATTCTGAAAACGTAAAAGGGGCATTATAGTCTTCCAAGTTATCCGATATAAAATCACAAGCACAAGATTCTCGCTTCTTCTTCTCTCTCTGGAAGAAAGGTGAATAATGCTCTGTTGAAGAATTATGGGCAATGGTGGAGGGAAGCAAATTGGCCACAGCCTTTTTATCTGTGACCAAACTGGCACCATCTCTAAGATGGCCGACAGAAGCCGAGCCACCCCTGCCCCTAATTCTTCGAACAGCCTTCCAGACTTTTTGGGACGGAGTCCTAGAAGATAAAGATGAGACGAAGCGTCTCCAGGAAGCACGGCGTTCACGTTTATAAATGTAACGGGCTTTCGCCCGCTGTCTTTTAAAGGTTAAAATATTTGCTTGCGACGGATTACGAAAAGCACGTCGCTGAGCAGATTTGCGCATTGTTTGGGCCTTGCGGCACTCTTCATTGAACCATGGTACTCTCTGCTTCCGAGGGAGTGATGTGGAAGTTCTAGGGATGGTTTCACCTGCAACCTCCAACAAAATAGAAGTAAAACAAGAAACAGGTTCTTCAGCTGACATGACCACCTCCTCTGTAAGACGAGACTGACAGAGAGAGGCAAACAGAGACCAGTTAGCTTTCTTGAGATTCCAGCGCCCCACCGGCGAATCCTCCTCACAGCTGACCGATGACAGGACTACTGGGAAGTGGTCACTACCACACAGGTCGTCGTGAACTTTCCAGTCAAAGTCCAGCATGAGAGAAGGATCACACACAGTGAGGTCTAGAACAGAACTAGATCCGGAACCTGAGTTAGAGTATGTAGGTGAGCCATCGTTAAAAACACATAGGTTAAGTTGAGAAAAAACATCTTCTAACATCTGACCTCTGCCATCATAGTGGTCACTACCCCAAAGGTGAGCATGACCGTTAAAATCCCCCATGAGAATAAAGGGAGGGGGCAGTTGATTGTTTATTGATTGTACATTGCTTAACGTCCCGACAGCAACAAGGCTTTCTCAGGACGTGCCTGCACTGCTTGTGAAAAAAAAACTAAACAGAACATTGAATGTATGTCGCCAGCCGGTCAAATACGTTAAATAAACCTAACACATGGGGCCTAAATAAAGCTAAGACCATTTAGCAACACACATCCAATATCAAGAGCTACAGGCAGTGCAGACAGTAGGGAGAGTTTTAAAAAGGCAAATACAGGTGAATGGACCAAGGGTAGACAGAAACACATGCCCCAGAATAGAGAGAAAAACTCACCCTGTGGGGCTGACCAGGGTGACCCTGGGAACTAAAAAGTACCTAACCCCACCCAAGTCCCCCAGGGCAGACCCGGGTGGGGGTGAGGGGGCAGTTGATCTACTAAGTTAAAAATATCATTGCTACAGACCCGCAGTGATGGTGGCAGGTAAATACTACATATGGTTATGGTCTTTTTTAAGGTAACCCGAGCAGCGACAGCCTGAAGACAGGTGTCGATGCTAACGGGGCTACATAAAATTTGGCTACTAATGAGAAGAGCCGCTCCACCCGAGCGCCTCTCCGAATCAGAGCCTTTATGTATAACATTAAAACCATTAAAAGACACAGGGTCAGAAGTCTTCAGGTAAGTCTCCTGAAGAGATATGACTGAGGGGTTATAGAACTTGACTAAAAGACGTAATTCCTCAAAGTTAGCTCGAAAACCACGACAATTCCACTGAAGCAAAGAGTCCATGATTAAGTCTGATCTGGGGGTAAGGAGTTTTTCCCCCCTTTTTCCTTTACCTTGGAAGGAGTTGAAGAAACAGAGGGGGGCCGGCTCCCGGGCCTCCTCTGGTTCTTCGGAGAGGAAGGGGGTGGAGCTGCCGCAGCATCAGCAACAACAACTTCCACTCCCTCCATCCGCTCCTCCAGTGCAGCATATTTGTTTTGAAGGGGCACATCTGTGTTCCCCTTCTGGGCCCGTGCGCACAGCGGTCCCATAGATTTCTTAGACTTCTGGTCCTGGGCAGCGTTCCTGCCGCTAGAGTTAGCGGCCTTAGAAGGCTGACCAGAGCCAGAAGCCTTTGGAGTTGACTGACTAACAGGTTTGGGTGGGGGCTGAGGCTTAGGGGCAACAGAAGGCGGCACAACCGGACCGGCAGTGTCCGCCTTCTGCGTTCCCTGGCTCCTTGTCACCACCGGAGGAGGGTTACTCTCCAGGGGCGAGATGAGCCGAGGCTCCGCCCCCAACCAAGAAGTTGGGGTCTGACATGAAAAGTCTTTGGTGGGGCGCTTGCCTGCCACCGCTGCACTAAAAGTATACACTGAGGTGTTAGAGGTTGGAGCAGCCGCAGCTGCACCAGGGCCTTCAACCAGTTTTTTGGCATCCAGAAAGGACAGCCCCTTCTCCACACGCACCTGCTGAATCTTGCACTCGGATATCCAACGAGGGCATTTCTTATCCGAAGCCATATGCGCCCCCTGGCAATTCACACACAGGGGGGTGGCTGTGCAGGACTCAGCAGAGTGTCCGGGCCTAGTGCAACGGGCGCATGAAGCCTCTGCCTGACGGCATGTCTTCTGCCCATGGCCATACTTTTGGCACTTAAAGCACCGGAGGGGAAGAGGGACGTACTTTTTCACTCTCAGGGAGTAGTAACCTCCCCAGATGGTAGTAGGAGGGGTGGGGGTGCCAAACGTCAGGATGATGGTAGGGAGACGGATCTCCCCACCACCTCGCTTGGAAGCGAAGCGCCTGACGCAAGTCACCCCCTGAGACTTAAGGTTCCTTACAAGTTCATCTTCTGACAGTTCTGCCAAAGCTTGATCTTTGATTACGCCTCTTGACGAATTCATAGTTTTGTGGGGTGTGACTTCCACAGGAGTGTCTCCGATGGAAGAGAGCCCCAGTAGCCCGCTGGAGTGTGCCCGAGTACGGCACTCCACCAGCAAGTCACCAGACCTGAGGCGCTGGGCGTCAGGCCTGCCAACACGGCTCCTGAGGGTCTCCCCCACCAGAAAAGGATGCAGCTTGGTAACTGGTTTCTCCTTCACCTTGCTATGGACAATGAGGAAGCGAGGCCATACGGCCGACGCCTGAGGCGTCGCTTCCTCACAGTCTGAATCACTGTCATGTGCAATGTCGGTGTCTATGCGCCGTTTCTGTGCTAGTTTTGGTTTTTTGGTTTTATCCATATTATATTAGTAGAGATATTCATCCCCCGGGGGTCCCCGCCCGCCACCGAGCCCAACAAGGGAAAATGCAACTGTCGGCGGGTCTCCAGCCGACGCACAATGGAGACTGCCCGAAAGATATACTCAAGGGGGTAAGCCCGATTGAACCGTTTGAGCCACCGCCTTCTATCACACCGTTGAATGCAGGGGAATACTGGCGTAAAGCACCTAATCAGCAGCAGAAGCTATAGCATGGTGCTCCGTATAGCAACCCGCATGTCAACAGTGGGATAGGGCTCAACGTGACAAGAGCCGATTGACTAGGCCGGTACGACTAGCCTCCCGTTTAGGTAGAAGTCAAGGCCGAAGTGGAGTGTTGGCACCAGTGAGCCGCAGCCCAAAGGGAACCTCAGCCACCAGGATCCTCTTCTCCCCCGACACGGGTCTCCAAGCACGGCAAACACTTGGGATCCAAAGGACCAAAAAGTCACGAGTATTTTTAAGGACCAATCCAACATGGTACGACCTAGGTTAGCACAGCTCCTTAAAAACCGGACCAGTGAAAAGGCTGAACAACATATCTGCTGACATCAAGTCCTAATCCTGGACAAAGATGGCACCCGTCCGCTAGCTGCACTAAAAGTATACACTGAGGTGTTAGAGGTTGGGGCAGCCGCAGCTGCACCAGGGCCTTCAACCAGTTTTTTGGCATCCAGAAAGGACAGCCCCTTCTCCACACGCACCTGCTGAATCTTGCACTCGGATATCCAACGAGGGCATTTCTTATCCGAAGCCATATGCGCCCCCTGGCAATTCACACACAGGGGGGTGGCTGTGCAGGACTCAGCAGAGTGTCCGGGCCTAGTGCAACGGGCGCATGAAGCCTCTGCCTGACGGCATGTCTTCTGCCCATGGCCATACTTTTGGCACTTAAAGCACCGGAGGGGAAGAGGGACGTACTTTTTCACTCTCAGGGAGTAGTAACCTCCCCAGATGGTAGTAGGAGGGGTGGGGGTGCCAAACGTCAGGATGATGGTAGGGAGACGGATCTCCCCACCACCTCGCTTGGAAGCGAAGCGCCTGACGCAAGTCACCCCCTGAGACTTAAGGTTCCTTACAAGTTCATCTTCTGACAGTTCTGCCAAAGCTTGATCTTTGATTACGCCTCTTGACGAATTCATAGTTTTGTGGGGTGTGACTTCCACAGGAGTGTCTCCGATGGAAGAGAGCCCCAGTAGCCCGCTGGAGTGTGCCCGAGTACGGCACTCCACCAGCAAGTCACCAGACCTGAGGCGCTGGGCGTCAGGCCTGCCAACACGGCTCCTGAGGGTCTCCCCCACCAGAAAAGGATGCAGCTTGGTAACTGGTTTCTCCTTCACCTTGCTATGGACAATGAGGAAGTGAGGCCATACGGCCGACGCCTGAGGCGTCGCTTCCTCACAGTCTGAATCACTGTCATGTGCAATGTCGGTGTCTATGCGCCGTTTCTGTGCTAGTTTTGGTTTTTTGGTTTTATCCATATTATATTAGTAGAGATATTCATCCCCCGGGGGTCCCCGCCCGCCACCGAGCCCAACAAGGGAAAGTGCAACTGTCTGCGGGTCTCCAGCCGACGCACAATGGAGACTGCCCGAAAGATATACTCAAGGGGGTAAGCCCGATTGAACCGTTTGAGCCACCGCCTTCTATCACACCGTTGAATGCAGGGGAATACTGGCGTAAAGCACCTAATCAGCAGCAGAAGCTATAGCATGGTGCTCCGTATAGCAACCCGCATGTCAACAGTGGGATAGGGCTCAACGTGACAAGAGCCGATTGACTAGGCCGGTACGACTAGCCTCCCGTTTAGGTAGAAGTCAAGGCCGAAGTGGAGTGTTGGCACCAGTGAGCCGCAGCCCAAAGGGAACCTCAGCCACCAGGATCCTCTTCTCCCCCGACACGGGTCTCCAAGCACGGCAAACACTTGGGATCCAAAGGACCAAAAAGTCACGAGTATTTTTAAGGACCAATCCAACATGGTACGACCTAGGTTAGCACAGCTCCTTAAAAACCGGACCAGTGAAAAGGCTGAACAACATATCTGCTGACATCAAGTCCTAATCCTGGACAAAGATGGCACCCGTCCGCTAGCCCACTCAGTCAGGGACTGAGCGGACTACCCACCTACGCCACGTGGAGGCCGGTGCCGGGTAGGCAACGTGACAAGAGCCGATTGACTAGGCCGGTACGACTAGCCTCCCGTTTAGGTAGAAGTCAAGGCCGAAGTGGAGTGTTGGCACCAGTGAGCCGCAGCCCAAAGGGAACCTCAGCCACCAGGATCCTCTTCTCCCCCGACACGGGTCTCCAAGCACGGCAAACACTTGGGATCCAAAGGACCAAAAAGTCACGAGTATTTTTAAGGACCAATCCAACATGGTACGACCTAGGTTAGCACAGCTCCTTAAAAAACCGGTTGATTGATTGTACATTGCTTAACGTCCCGACAGCAACAAGGCTTTCTCAGGACGTGCCTGCACTGCTTGTGAAAAAAAAACAACCAACTAAACAGAACATTGAATGTATGTCGCCAGCCGGTCAAACACATTAAATAAACCTAACACATGGGGCCTAAATAAAGCTAAGACCATTTAGCAACACACATCCAATATCAAGAGCTACAGGCAGTGCAGACAGTAGGGAGAGTTTAAAAAAGGCAAATACAGGTGAATGGACCTCGGGTAGACAGAAACACATGCCCCAGAATAGAGAGAAAACCCCACCCTGTGGGGCTGACCAGGGTGACCCTGGGAACTAAAAAATACCTAACCCCACCCAAGTCCCCCAGGGCAGACCCGGGTGGGGTCCTTAAAAAACCGGACCAGTGAAAAGGCTGAACAACATATCTGCTGACATCAAGTCCTAATCCTGGACAAAGATGGCACCCGTCCGCTAGCCCACTCAGTCAGGGACTGAGCGGACTACCCACCTACGCCACGTGGAGGCCGGTGCCGGGTAGGCTTGTTTGTAAGGTATTGACCAATCCTTACATCATACAGATGTAGATCTTTGCACGCAATGTTTGCTGGTTTATCTCTAATCCTTCCACCCGTAAAATACTTTGTGATCTCATCATAGTGCTGGTATGGTAACATTCCTGAAGCGTACACTTGATTAGGGCGGCCTTCGATTGTGCAGGACAAATGTGTAATCTTAGGATTGTAAAATTTTTCTGAATCCCGTTTATATGGATCTGCTGGTTCAACAAACAACATAAAAATACCTTTCAGTGACCTGGCAGGTGTGTTTAAGTTTATGTTCCACATTGGGTCGCTTTTGTCTTTGGGTATTAAACTATGTCTAATCACACGGTCATAATAAATTGGAAGTCTTGACTGGTATTGATTTTGAATGAGTCTGGCTAGTTCAGTATGTGTAACAATTTCATATTCCAAGGAAATGTTAGAGATCTTATATGTTGCATCTGTGGCAGATGATTTTATAACTTTGGAGTAGTCATTGAAAGTTAGTTCAAAGCTCAGACGGTCATTCAGTGCTCCTTGATAATAAGGCAAATGAGCTGTTAGGATTTCAAACTCAAGTGGAATGTAAAATCTGGTTCCATATGTTTCTGCTATAATAACGTCCTGGGCTGCTGACGTTGATTTATCTCCAGCATTGATTCGAAGTTTACAAACATTATCTGGCTGTATGCCTTGGTAAATACGGTCCTCTCGTTCTTCTCTTGTGAGCCAAAGATCTTTATAACAGTAGAACACATCTGAGTCATCAAGACTAAACACTTCCTGTCCTTAAAGTTTTACTTTAATAGTCCTAACAATTGCTCTGCCAAGATTGTCAACTAGTGTTCTGTTTACATCTGCGTCTGATGATAGTTCGATATTAAATGCTAGGCGTGCAGTGCCAGGAACAATAACGTCACTGGGACCTAGGTTTGGAAACTTGACTGTAAGTGTTTGATTTTGGTCTATGGTACTTGGATTGTTTGTGATGACGATTGATTGTCTTATGCCCTTAACACCCAGAGGCTCACGTAGTTTTCTGTATGGGTCTAACTTTGATCCGTAAGACTGTGTCATTTTTATTATGCACAATAAAAAATAATAAATTAATAAAACAATGGCAGCGGGAGGATTTAATCATGAAGATTTTGAAATGGATGACATGAATGTCTCAGATACCAGTATCACAGATATGACTGGAATGGTAACTAGTAGTAGTAGTATGCATCATGAACTGTTAAAAGACAAAGTAAACTCATTTTATGACAGTGTTGGAGCGCGCCCAGATGTAATAGATCCTAATCAATTTGAATATGATAAAGGGCACTTATTTGTAAATACAGACAGAGGGAAAATATATCTAACACATAAAAATAATCCTTCTAAGCTTAGAGCTTTAAGTACAATTAAAGGTGAAGTCGGTGGTAACTCTGGGTTGGCAAGGTATCTTGGAATTGGAGGGTCTCCTGTCACGCCAAGACTGGTTAGTGTTCTTCACGACACGCAAACAAAGTTGCCAACAGGGCAACAAATTGAAATGGCACCAGTAACAAGCCTACCAGAAATAGCAAACACAGTGATACAAGAAACCTCATTTACTGAAGGACAAATAAATAATAATGCATAGCATTTATATGGCGCATTTCTCATATTTATAATATAACTCAATGCGCAGAATGTAGCCGCGAACTGAACCCAACAAGCACGCTCACGTGAATCACACGCATTCACTCACACTGTACGTAAACACAGAAGATTCACGTGGTGCTAAGGGCAAGCTCAAGCGAGCTACTGACGGTATTTGGAAATCGTTTTGTATTTGAAATTTTATTAAGTTGGCTGAAACTGATACCAAAGTGGAGGGGGAGGAAGAGCCGGAGTACCCGGAGAAAGAACCCCCGACGGTCCGCCCGAATTAACGGTGACACTTACTAGAGGAGAAAAATCCGACGCCGGAACCCGGAATCGAACCTCGCACCTTTAGCTTTGGTGGCAGGCACCTTAACCACTGCGCCACGGACCGCCCCAATGACGCTATGAAAACAATAGATGACCCGCCTTTGTCAATGAGAGAGATTATGGGTTTGGATAAAACACTGCAGTCAATAATGATTGTATTGATTGTACATTGCTTAACGTCCCGACAGCAACAAGGCTTTCTCAGGACGTGCCTGCACTGCTTGTGAAAAAAAAAAAAAAAACAACTAAACAGAACATTGAATGTATGTCGCCAGCCGGTCAAACACATTAAATAAACCTAACACATGGGGCCTAAATAAAGCTAAGACCATTTAGCAACACACATCCAATATCAAGAGCTACAGGCAGTGCAGACAGTAGGGAGAGTTTAAAAACGGCAAATACAGGTGAATGGACCTCGGGTAGACAGAAACACATGCCCCAGAATAGAGAGAAAAACCCACCCTGTGGGGCTGACCAGGGTGACCCTGGGAACTAAAAAATACCTAACCCCACCCAAGTCCCCCAGGGCAGACCCGGGTGGGGTTGCAGTCAATAAGAGGTGAGATGGTAAATAATGTTGACAAACTGGGTGAGCTTGATAAACACATTGAACGTGAAAAAGAGAAACTGGCTACTGCAGACAATGGGAATCTTGACACAGAAATGAAAGAAAGAATCCAACACAGATTAAATGATTTGCAGGTAGAAAGATCAGGACGGGTAGAAACAATTAGTATTGGAAGACAAAAACTGAAATCACAGGTCAACAGAATTAGGGAAACTATTCAGAAAATACTTCACGAAGACACTACTCTGGCTGAGAGACTTAAAACACTTTTCAGAGAACAGGGTATTACTATTGCCAGTTTAATTACTGCTCTTGGATTTATTATCAGTACTTTTGTGTTGGCTGTCTCCGGTGCTGGTGGACCCGGTGGTTCTTCACCTCCAGCACCACCAACCCCGGGTCCCCCGCCTCCAACAGACCCAAAAGATTTACAGACATGGGTAAAGAAACAGTTGTCACACATATCAGACTTGCTTAAGAAATTGGCTCTGAAAGCAGTAGACGCTTTGCCTGGCATAATTGGCACTGTTGTCAGTTGGCTGATTACTACAGCAGCAAAGGCAGTAGGGTTTATGGCAGAACATGTGTGGGTCTTTCTGGTTACAGTAGGAGGGTTGATGGTGGGTTATTTAATGAAACAGATAAAGAAGTAATACCCCTAATCCTGTTAGACCTATTACCAATGCAGTTCTTTCTGATTCATGTGTGTCAGGGGTTGACTGTACTGGTTGTACGAGTGCCGGTGTTGGGGCCGGGGCCGGGGGTGTTACCGTCTGTAATGATTTTAATGACTGTACGTGTGTGGTTGTTGCTCCTAAGTTTACAGATTGATTGAGACCGAGTTTTTGACCAACACCTGCAACAAATATTTCATTATTATAATTTGTTATTGTCCCCATTTGGAGTTGAAGGTCAGATGGTAACATGTATAACCCGAAGCCGACTACAAAGTCAACTTTTGATCTGGCATATCTGAGAACGTCTTGGTAACGCTGTATGCTTGATGGGAGATCAACCACTGAATTAATTGAATCTTCAAGATTTGCAAGAAATTGTTTTTGTGCTTCAAATTTACCACTCCCGTTTAATATATTTGATTTTGTTAGTGATTGTGCTCCTAGTAAACACCAGACATATGTTCTGATAGACTCATTGACGCGCTCGACTCCTCATGTGGTCCACGCATTAGACTGTTTCTGCTCTATTGATCCTAACCAGACTTGTGATTTAGATGAGAATGAAGTGTGCCCAGGGTAGTAATCTTGAGGGTATTGTCTGTGACTCATAGCATAATACAATGTGCCCATACCGTTGTGATCATCAAGTTTTTGTGTGAAGCCATACTTTGTACTGATGTTAAATTCATTACAGATGCGTTCAAACGCTTTCATATCCATAGGGTTATTAAACCTGTTGAAACTGGATTCAGTTGGTAATGGTGTATGCAGTTCTGACAGTATACGTCTAAGCTGGTAATAAACATGGAAACGATACACAGACTTAATTAGTTTGTTTGAGTGATTCAAGTGGTCTGTGAATGAAACACCACAGCCTGTAGTAGAACACAGTATGGCAAAGTTGAGTTGGTTTTGAAACATATATAGTGGACTTGAGGACCACTTTCTTGCAGTTGAGTCGTCTGTTATTGGAGGGTTTAGGTAATGATCAAAAGGGTTGGGTACTTTGACTTGAAATAAATCTTGTTCGTTTACAGCAATATCAAGCTGGTTTAGTTGAATTATTTTCTGTTCATAAGTAGGTGCAACATTGTATTTAGCATCCACATTAAATTGAAATGCGTTTGTAGTGGTAATGGTTGGTGATTTAAATTCCATCCTTTTTTATATGAGATAATAAAAATGTTTATCACATTAACAAATCTTGACACAAGCAAACCAGTGTGGTTAACTAATGGGATTGATAATCGTGATGGTAGCAAGGCTGTAGCTATCCATGAAATGTTCTACACAGTAAAATGGTTTAATGTAACAGATGATGGTGAATATTCTGTACATGGAATGATAGGTACTACAAGTTGGGGCGCTAATCATTTACAGCCTGGGTATTATGACTTTTGTACTATAGCTGAATTTTTACAAGATAGGTATAAAATTAAAGCAACTTTAAATCCGGCTAACTTGTTTGTTACATTGGAATTTCCAAAAGATAGTCAGCTTGTATTAACAGACAAACTTTTAATACTACTGGGTTTTTTAACTGAATCTGATCTTGGTATTGTAGCTGTTAGTGGTGATGATGATTGGACTTATGAAGCAGGATTAAAATTTAAGCCCAAAAAAAACCAAAATAACTGGAAGATATGCTGTTCATTTGTCAGTACACACAGTGCTAAATGTTTATTTGAAAGAACTAAACACATCTGAGAATGTTCACAATGGAAAACCTTCAACTTTGTTAAGATGCTTACCAACTGGAACTGCACCCTATTGTGAAAGTGTGGTTGTTAGATTTCCTAATTTGCAGTTTAAGAAATTAGGTTCTAGTTTCTTTGAGTCACTGAGTATATCTGTAACTAATCAGGATGACAAACCAGTTCTTATGCATGATTTTAGTGTAGTGTTAGAAGTTAAATAATTTTATTTTTGTTTATAAAAATGAGTGGTCTTGGTCCGAAGCGAACAATCATACCAGTTGCGTGTCCAGTAACAGAGTTGAAAGATTTGGCTGATGTACAGGATTTTGAGAAGGAGGGGGAAATTGGAGAAATATATGGTTTTGAACTTGATTTAAATGGCATGTACAAGAGGAAAGTAATCGTTGACATGAAAGACGGTGAAAAACAGATTCCTAAACTTGGTCAGCTACGTGATGTTACTGTACCTACTCCACCTGTAAATAATGTGCCCTACAACTTAATACATGTAGGTAGTAAGTGGGTTGTTTCACCTGTGCCTGTTCCACCACCCACAATTGACTGGGACATAAAGTTGGAATTTATTAGTCCTTATGTATACACTGATGACGAAGGTGCCTTAGTGTTTAGGAAGGTTGTTAACTCGGGGCCGCTTATTGTAAGTCTTGTTCCAAGCTTTGCCCCAGACGACGATAGCAGAGAAAAACTGAAAGTTGAAAATTATGAGAGACGGAGATATCTTCTTACACATAGGAAGGGTAGGTCTGATGCGAAGGTCGTGTTTGCACCAATAAACTTTCCCATCGCAAGAGAAGCGACAATAGTATTTGAAATTATCATGAGATCAGTAACTACTGCTAAAGAGGCTCAAATTGCACAAGGAATTAAACTTACATGGAATGACACAGTGGCAGAGTCATCAAAGGTTTTTATTGCTATTACAAAAAATAATGATGTTATTAATGTTTCGAGCAGTGTTCCAGCTGTCAAGGTGGTGGTCGACAAAACAACTTTTGTTCGTCTAACTTACATAAACCTTGAACACATTGATCTTGTTGCATTTTATTATGCTAACAAATTGTATACTTTTGAAGAGTTGCAAAATGTAATTGCTGATTAAATTTAAAAAAAATATTTGTCAATAAAAAAAATGGTAAACTTCTATCCGCAACTACCGACGCTTGAGCCGACTGAAACAAATGTGACGACTAAAACAACACTTGCGCCTGATCCACAGGTGACAGCTGTGCCAATTGCATCAGATAAAACATTACAGGCAGATGCATTCAGATTAAATAATATTACAGAAGCTTTGAAATATTTGGAAAGTGAAGAGGCTAAGTACTCACGGTGCAAAAGGAGGTATAAGTCAGTATTTAATTCTGTTCAAAACACTTCTATGGCTATTGGTGCAGTTTCAGCTTCATGTTCTGTAGGGTTTTGATTGATTGTACATTGCTTAACGTCCCGACAAACTCCACCAGGGAGGCCCCTTTGGGGGCTTAACTGCCTGTCCCAAGTCAGGATAAAGGAGGAGGGTTAGGCGTGGGGCTAGCGACTCCACCCTGTAAAAAGAAACTTGCTACGGAAACGACAACAAGGGAAAAAGGTCGCCTCAAGCACCAGACGGCGCAGAGAGGACTGAATGAATGAATAACGTCCCGACAGCAACAAGGCTTTCTCAGGACGTGCCTGCACTGCTTGTGAAAAAAAAACTAAACAGAACATTGAATGCATGTCGCCAGCCGGTCAAATACATTAAATAAACCTAACACATGGGGCCTAAATAAAGCTAAGACCATTTAGCAACACACATCCAATATCAAGAGCTACAGGCAGTGCAGACAGTAGGGAGAGTTTTAAAAAGGCAAATACAGGTGAATGGACAAAGGGTAGACAGAAACACATGCCCCAGAATAGAGAGAAAAACCCACCCTGTGGGGCTGACCAGGGTGACCCTGGGAACTAAAAAATACCTAACCCCACCCAAGTCCCCCAGGGCATACCCGGGTGGGGCATGTTCTGTAGGGGGTATAGTTCTGTTCGCCACAGGAATTGGAAGTTTGGCTGGAATAGCAATTGAGGGTGTTAGCGTTGCTACATGCCTGACTTGTTTTGGTTTGGAAGCCTTAAACAAGAGGTTTCACACGAAATTACAGAAACATGAAGCATTGAGTAAGCTTGCTGGTGCAAAGCTGAGCAGTATGAAACTTATTATCAGTAAGGCATTGAATGATAATTTTATTAATGATGAAGAATTTAAGCGAGTCCAGGATGATTTAAATAATTACAAGAAACAGAAGTCTGAAATACAGAATAAAATGCGTAGTCAGTCTCCCGTGAATGTTGAAGAACTGAAGGCTAGTTTTTTAGAGATGGGAAAACAGATCGGTGTTCAGGAAACCACAGAAAAACTACACAATCTTTTAAACAAATAAAAATCAGATTTGGTAATCGTTTATTAATGTCATACACTTCACAGAAAAATGCCATGCCACTTACACCACTTGTGCCTGATTATTTAACCCCATCTGCACCACCGCCAGAGTATTACTGAGAAAAAAAAGTTTTTTTATTGTCCTTGTATCTTGACAAATCTGACCGAGTAAGTTGTGACTTAAGTCAAGTTGTTGTAAGAACTTATAAGAACTTACAGTAAGTAATTAATAAGTTCTTATGATAAGTAATTAATAAGTTCTTATAGCAACTCACTTAAAGGTTACTTCTGCAGGTTCTTAAAAGTTAGTTGTAACTTATTAGTAACGTATAAAGTTCCACTTAAAATTACTTAGACATGTAAATGATTAGGTGTTCATAGAGACAATTGTTATAGAGATAGATACAAAGAGATTTAAAAGATAATTCAATCAATAATGACGCATCCGTCATGCTCATCACTTTTTAAAATCAAAGGGTTGATTCGGAATTAACGGGGGTGTAATGGGGGTCAAAATTTTAATATTAAAAATGACGTAAATTAATGACGGATGCGTCATTATTGAATTCATTGTCTTTTAAATCTCTTTGTATCTATCTCTGATGAGACAAGACTAAGGGAAACAACTGCATCCTGTTCCGCTGTTCACTTTTCATCTGTTTACAACACGCGAAAATGAAAGGCCGCAAGACTCGATTAAACTAATGTAAATCAGGCAAAAAAATGCCTGCAGATCAGAAAGAATTGAGCGACCTGATCACAGACTATTTCGTCGCCGATTCTCATCACGACGATAGCTTCTCATACAACGATTTTGAGTTTGAACCGGCCGATCGAGAAACAAGCGAAGAAGCAACGGCTGCGTCCCACAGTCTTCAACTCTCAATTCAACACATGGATCGAGGTATGTGCATCATTTCTGAATGCAGATGTATGATCATTAGTGTGTGTGTGTGTGTGTGTGGAGTGTGTGAGACCAACTCTCAACAGAAGATGAATAGGCTAATTGTACTACTAATGGCAATACAGAAATGGCTCACATAAACAGACAGTTTAAAATGATTTTGTACTATTTTGTTCAGATGCAAAGGAGTGGATGATCCCCAGCATTCTGAGTGAGTGCATGCGGAACGGACTGAAGACAGTGCAGCATGAACGCTGGGTATGTATAATACATTATTTTAAGCACTAAACAGAATCGTGCAAATTCATGTGTTGTGTCTAGTGAGCAATGACAGTTTATTTTCATTGACTTCATTATTGTTTTTCTTTCAGTTTTCTGACTTCATTATTGTTGGGTTTTTTTTTTGTTGCTGTTTTCTGACTTCATTACTGTTTTTGTTTCTGTTTTCAGTATCAGCCAAGAATCCTGACACGCCTTTCAAAGTACTACCAGACACAGGGACTGATGCCAACATGACAAAAGGCTGGGGGCAAAAGAACAACACCCTCAGCTTGACTTTCCACGACACAGACCATGTGGTGCGCTTTATTAAAGAAAACTGTGCATAGGAGGACAACGAGTAGCTTGAATGGGATCAAGTCTGTTGGATGCTTCAGGTTCAGTCGCCATGGAAAGGTGTTTTAAGTTTTACAAGACGACCCGCCTCACCGACGCTGAAGAGGACAAGGTGCTGGCTGTTCCTGGCCATGTTGTTCACCTTCCCCCTCCCCCCCCCCCCCACCATGGCACTGGCAGCCATCATACCAGTTCCTGGACTTTTCAGAGACATACAACAGTATCTATTTCAACACATTCAGGACTACGCTTGAGACGACAAGTGTAACATTGTGTGCCCTCCTCCTCACAGCTGATTTCCAGTGTGCAAAGACAACTGTCTGGTTACTGTGCTTGTGTGGTTACTGTGCTTGTGTGGTGTAGTGTGCTGTGCTTGAGTGGATAATTGTATACTGAAGGGAATTGTTTGGTGAAGTGGTATGCTGCCTGCAATACGTGAGACTTTCCTTTTTTACATTTCTTCTGCAACCTGTAAGTAAATATTGTGTTGTTTTTTTAAGTTGTTGCATGTTTACAAATTTATATAATGAATGTGGAACTACTAATACTCAGTTTGTAGATTTGTTTTTAGCTTTTGTGACTTCATTTTGCAGGGTAATGGTAGTAAATAGTATTCATTTCAGTCTAGGACAACAGGCAGCCGACTGTGACTTCTGTTTTGCATGTTTTAAGGATAATTTCTGTCTAGTGTCCTTTTCAGTTTGAATCAATTATAAGTGGGTATAAATGACAAACAATGAAATAAAGTGATTGGCAACTTCATAAATTGGATGTAAATTGTATTCAGTCTTTGTAATGATGGTTTTTATTTTTCCCTTGGTGATGGTGGTTTTCACGTTCCTTGAACGTGTCCGCAATCTAATTTTAGATAACATTTGCCACTAAATAAGAGTGCTACAGAGCATTTTCATACATGTTTTGCCTAAATATATTATAGCAATATACTTTTATGCTCAAACAGAATTGAAATTATTTATGCCTTGAGTTTGATAGCAAAATATGAAAATGCATTTTCCCCCCAAATCTGTATTGTTTACATTAGGTATGGCACTTTTGGGGGCTATTTATCACAAGATCCTGACTAGCTAGCAACTTAATGTGAGGTTTTACACATAGTGATGGACTTACTGAACCACCATGTAAAATATCAGGTTGATTGGTTGACTTTGAACCCCCGTTGCTAAGGTAGGTGTGCAAGACATGCACACATAAACTTTGCAGGCTGTTTTCTCAAAATGGCCACCGGTGCATTTAACAACTTTAAACCCTAATAACTTCTAAAATTTTTTGCACTACAGCATTCATTCATATATCACATTAATCAGCAGGCTCTGTACATTTCAGAAATGTATATATCTCAAAACACCCAAAATGCAAGTTAAGACTGATTTCGTGAGAGAGGGTCACACGATTTATTTATTTATTTATTTGGGTTTAATGCCGAGCAGGCGACTAAGGCCATCTCATGGTGGGATGGGTAATAATCTGGTCAGCCAGACTAAAAGCAAGGTCTTAAGACAAGATGTAAATACAGCTTAAAAATCTCAGGCTAAAATGTCGCACGTCTTTAAAAGAAACGTCTACAGATTCTCAAAAAGGGCAAATAAAAAAATTTACATAGTCTATGAATGCTCAGATCTTGTTTAAAATATTGCATTCTCTCAAGAAATTGAAGATTTTGTCTGGGGGAACATCCTGGAACAAAACCTTCAAGGAGTCTGCTGTGAAGTGTTTATATCTGGTGTCAATTAGGTCAGCACAATACAGCAAAAAGTGTCGAACAGAAAACTGCTCATCACAGGCAAAACACCATGGATGCTCATCCTGTTTAAGTAAGTAAGAGTGCGTAACATACGTGTGCTCAATGTGGAGCCCAGTAAGGAAAGTCTCCTCATAGCGGCTGCTGCAGCGGAAAGGTAAACTGTCGGACACCATAGGAAGAGCTTCATGAAGCTTGTTCCCTTCCTCTTTGTCCCACTCGGATTGCCACTCGCGGGCTATGTACACACTAATCACAGGTTTAAAATCACTATAAACAGTCTGTGTGTCAGAGACAAGGTCACTGTGGGCACTGTTAGCAGCAGAATCTGCAATTCTGTTGCCTTCGATGCCCACATGGCCCGGGACCCAATAAAAATGATGTCATAATATTCCTTCATCAAGTCTGTGTAGAGCTCTCTAATCTGCACCAGCAGTGGGTGGTCTGTTCCCGCGCCCTGAAGGGCCTGCAGGGCAGAAAGAGAGTCAGACAGAATCATTCATTCATTCAATCCTATCTGCGCCGTCTGGTGCTTGAGGCGACGGCAAGGGAGCGCCACTATTGTCGTCAGACAGAATCAGGAAGTTCCTTTCCCGAGACTGATACGCATGCTTGAGTGCCAGCAGAATTGCCTGCAGTTCTGCACTAAATACAGAGGAATGGTCAGGTAGGCGGAGCTTAAATGGGCGTCTAGGATAGCGAGAGGACACTGCAGCCGCAGCCACTCTCCCATCCTCAGACTTGGACCCATCCGTATAAAGACGACAATAGCCAGGAAAACTTGAAAGGAGTTCATTGAGGCTCTGTTGGTATATGGCTGGTGGAATACAATCCTTCTTGTGGGCGGTCAAGTCCAGCAAGATGTCAGGAACTGGTAGTAGCCAGGGTGGAGTGACGTGTTGCAGAGATTCCGAAACTTTGTCCAGGTCCACTCCGGCCACCTGCAGATGAGGTCGGACACGGAAGGAAAGTGGACGGACAGCTCCCGGATGGGCATCATAAATCTCTGCAAACGACGGGTTAAAAACACAATTATAGCCAGGATTGTCTGAATGGGCCTTCAGCTTCAAAACGTAGCTGAGCATGAGGCGGATGCGGCGGAGCCTGAGAGAAGGCTCCCCTGCCTCGGCATACAGACTAGGAACTGGAGATGTCCTGAAAGCCCCTAGACATATGCGCAGACCTTGATGGTGAATTGTGTTCAGACGCTGTAGAACAGACTTGGAAGCCGAGCCATACACCACAGAGCCGTAATCCAGTTTGGACCGAACAAGGGCCCGGTACAGTCGAAGTAAGACAATGCGGTCTGCACCCCAGTCAGTACGACCAACGACACGAATAATGTCGAGGGCCTTCTGACAAGAGGTTCTAAGGTAGTTAACATGGTTGCAGAAGGTCAATCTTTTGTCAAAGATGACCCCCAAAAACTTTGCCTCTTCGGCCACCTTAATTGGCACTCCAGCAATGCTCAGGCTAGGTTTTGGAAAAAATTTCGTCTGGTTAGTAAAATGCACACAGACTGTCTTGGAGGGCGAGAACCTGAATCCGTTGAGACACCCACCCCTGGATGTGATCAACGCAAAGCTGCAAGCGCCTCTCAAGGGACGCAAGTCCTCGACCTCATGCGCACAAAGCAAAGTCATCAACAAACAAAGAGCATTCAGAATCATCCTTGACGGCCTTTACAATGTTATTAATTTTAATACTAAATAAAACAGGAGATAGAATGCTGCCCTGTGGGACACCCATCTCCTGTTCAAAGGAGTCGGAGAGGGTGGAGCCCACACGGACATGGAACGACCGGTTAGTCAAAAAATTGTGAATAAAAACGGGCAGGTGCCCTTTAAAACCCATGTCCAACAAATCAGACATTATGCCATACTTCCAGGTAGTGTCATATGCCTTCTCAAGATCGAAGAAAATTGCATAGACATGCTGCTTGTTGACAAAAGCATCTCGAATAAATGATTCAAAGCGGACTAAATGGTCAGTTGTACTACAGAAGCGCCGGAAACCGCACTGGAGGTCTGTGAGGAGACCCTGTGACTCAAGATGCCACACCCGGCGGGCGTTGACCAGGCGCTCCATAGTTTTACATAAACATGATGTCAAAGCGATAGGCCGGTAGTTGCCAGGGTCGGAAGGATCCTTACCCGGCTTGGGGATCGGTACAACCACAGCCTGGTGCCAAGACGGCGGAAAATGACCAGTTCTCCAGATATGGTTAAAGGCCTTGAGAAGTACAAGGAGTGACCTCTCAGGCAGATGCGTTAGGAATTGATAGTGGATGGTATCTAGGCCAGCAGCAGAGTCATTACATTTTTGCAAGGCTTGCTGCAATTCGGATAATGTAAAAGGGGCATTATAGTCTTCTGATTTATCGGACTTAAAATCACAAATACGAGACTCTCGCTTCTCCTTCTCTCTCTGGAAGAAGGGTGAATAATGCTCTGTTGAAGAATTATGGGCAATGGTGGAGGCAAGCAAATTGGCCACAGTTTTTTTAATCTGTGACCAAGCTGGCACCATCTCTAAGATGGCCAACAGAAGCTGAGCCACCCCTGCCCCTAATTCTTCGAACAGCCCTCCAGACTTTCTGGGACGGAGTCCGAGAAGTTAAAGATGAGACGAAGCATCTCCAGCAAGTACGGCGTTCACATTAAAAAATGTAACAGGTTTTCGCCCTCTGTCTTTTAAAGGTTAAAATATTCACTTGCGATGGATTACGGAAAGCACGTCGCTGAGCAGATTTGCGCGCTTTTTGGGCCTTGCGGCACTCCTCATTGAACCATGGTACTCTCGGCTTCCGAGGGACTGATACGGAAGTTTTAGGGATGGTTTCACCCACTACGTCCAACAAAATAGTAGTAAAAGAAGAAACAGGTTCTTCAGCTGACATGACCACCTCCTCTGTAATACGAGATTGACAGAGGGAGGCGAACAGAGGTCAGTCAGCTTTCTTGAGATTCCAGCGCCCCACCGGCGGATCCTCCCCACAGCTGACCGATGACAGGACTACTGGGAAGTGGTCACTACCACACAGGTCGTCGTGAACCTTCCAGTCAAAATCCAGCATGAGAGAAGGATCACACACAGTGAGGTCTAGAACAGAACTAGATCCTGAACCTGGGTTAGAGTATGTAGGTGAACCATCGTTAAAGACACATAGGTTAAGTTGAGAAAAAACATCTTCTAACATCTGACCTCTGCCATCATAGTGGTCACTACCCCAAAGGTGAGCGTGACCGTTAAAATCCCCCATGAGAATAAAGGAAGGGGGCAGTTGATCTACTAAATTAAAAAAAAAATCATTACAACAGATCCGCAGGGATGGTGGCAGATAAATACTGCATATGGTTATAGTCTTCTTTAAGGTAACCCGAGCTGCGACAGCCTGAAGACAGGTGTCAACACTAACGGGGCTACATAAAAACTGGTTGCTAATGAGAAGAGCCACTCCACCCGAGCGTCTCTCCGAATCAGAACCTTTATGGATAGCATTAAAACCATTAAAGGAGACAGGGTCAGAAGTCTTCAGGTAAGTCTCCTGAAGTGATATTACCGAGGGGTTATAGGACTTGACTAGAAGGCTTAATTCTTCAAAGTTGGTGTGAAAACCACAACAATTCCACTGAAGCAGAGAGTACATGGTTAGGTTTTATGTGTAGGAGAAGAGTTCCTTTCCCCCTTTTCCCGTGCCTTGGAAGGAGTCGAAGAAACAGAGGGGGGTCGACTCCTGGGCCTCCTCTGGTTCCTCGGAGATGACGAGAGAGAAGCTGCCGCAGCAACAGCTACGACAACCTCCACCCCCTCCATCTGCTCCTCCAATGCAGCATATTTGTTTTGAAGGGGGACATCAGTGTCCCCCTTCTGGGCCCATACGCACAGCGGTCCCGTAACTTTCTTAGACTTCTGGGCCGGGGCAGCGTTCCTGCCGCCAGAGTTGGCGGCCTTAGAAGGCTGACCAGAGCCAGAAGCCTTTGTAGGAAGATTGACAGGTTTGGGTGGAGGCTGAGGCTTAGGGGCAGCAGAAGGCGGTGCCACCGGACCGGTAGCGTCCGCCTTCTGCGTTCCCTGGCTCCTCGTCACCACCGGAGGAGGGTTACTCTCCAGGGGCGAGAGGATCCGAGGCTCCGCCCCCAACCAAGAAGTTGGGGTTTGACAAGAGAAGTCTTTGGTGGGGCGCTTGCCTGCCACCGCAGCACTGAAAGTATACAGAAAGTTGTTATTTGAGTTTGGCGCAGCCTCAGCTGCACCAGGGCCATCAACCATTTTTTTGGCGTCCGTGAAGGACAGCCCCTTCTCCACACGCACCTGCTGAATCCTGCACTCGGAGATCCAACGAGGGCACTTCCTGTCCGAAGCCATATGCGCCCCCTGGCAATTCACACACAGGGGGATGGCTGTGCAGGACTCAGCAGAGTGTCCGGGCTTAGTGCAGCGGGCGCATAGAGCCTCTGCCTGGCGGCATGTCTTCTGCCCATGGCCATACTTTTGGCACTTAAAGCACCGGAGGGGGAGAGGGACGTACTTTTTCAATTTTAGGGAGTAGTAACCTCCCCAGATGGTAGGAGGGGCGGTGGGGGTACCAAACGTCAGGATGATGGTAGGGAGACGGATCTCCCTACCACCTCGTTTGGAAACGAAGCGCCCGACGTAGATCACCCCCTGTGACTTAAGGTTCCGTACAAGTTCTTCTTCAGACAGTTCGGCCAATGCTTGATCTTTAATCACTCCTCTCGAAGAATTCATCGTTTTGTGGGGAGTGACCTCCACTGGAGTGTCTCTGATAGAGGAGAGCCTCAGTAGCCCATTGGAGTGTGCCCTGGTACGGCACTCTACCAGCAAGTCACCAGACCTGAGGCGCTGGGCCTCAGGCCTGCCAACACGGCTCCTGAGGGTCTCCCCTACCAGGAAAGGGTGCAGCTTGGAAACAGGCTTCTCTTTAACTTTGCTGTGGATAATGAGAAAGCGAGGCCAGGCGGCCGACACCTGAGGTGTCGCTTCCTCACAGCCAGAGTCACTATCGTTCTCAATAACAATGTCGGCGGCTATGTGCCGCTTTGGTGCCAGTTTTGTTTTTTTGGGGTTTTCCATATTATAGTATGTTAGATATTCACCCCCGGGGGTCCCCGCCCGCCACCGAGCCCAACAAGGGAAAGTGCATTTGTCGGCGTGTTTCCAGCCGACACATAATGGAGACTGCCCGAAAGATATACTCAAGGGGGTAAGCCCGATTGAACCGTTTGAGCCACCGCCTTCTATCACACCGTTGAATGCAGGGGAATACAGGCGTAAAGCACCTAATCAGCAGCGGCGGCTGTAGCATGGTGCTCCGTATATCAGCCCGCATGTCAACAATGGGATAGGGCTCAACGTGACAAGAGCCGATTGACTAGGCCGGTACGACTAGCCTCCCGTTTAGGCAGAAGTCAAGGCCAAAGTGGAGTGTTTCAGCCACCAGGATCCCCTTCTCCCCCGACACGGGTCTCCAAGGACGGCAAACACTTGGGATCCAAAGGACCAAAAAATAATGAGTATTTTTAAGGACCAATCCAACATGGTAAGACCTGGGTTAGCACAGCTCCTTAAAAACCGGACCAGAGAAAAAGACTGAACAACATATCTGCTGACGTCAAGTCCTGCCCTGGACAATGATGGCACCACTCTGCTAGCCCCTCAGTCAGTGACTGAAGAGACTACCCACCCACGCCACGTGGAGGCCGGTGCCCAGTGGGCACGGAGTGTTTCAGCTGCCTCAGGTGACCACTGTTTGATTGTTTTTACTTTTGCTTTTGCACTTTTGAGTTGTTGCTTGTATGCTGGCACAAGATAAATCATGGCATGGTCTGACTGTCCGAGTGGAGCACAGACGATGTAACGCTAAGCGCCTTTCATGGCTGAATAACAATGATCTAAAATTTTACCGTCTCTAGTGGCACAAGATACTTGCTGTACAAACTTAGACATCTCTTTGCTAAGATTAGCTTTATTGAAATCGCCAGCGACAACAACAAAAGAGTCAGGGTTTGAGTTCCCTGCCTGTGTAACACAGCTGCGTTATAGCGGCTTCCATGTTCGCTTGTGGTGGGATATACACGGCAATCAAAATGACACGTGAAAACTCCCTCTGCAGGTAGAATGGGCAACAGGCAATAGTCAGTGTTTCTAGGTCAACACTACACGTTTTTGACAATACCTGCACGTCTGTAGCCACGTCTGTAGAATTAGTATGTGAGTGCCAACTGAGCTGGTCGTCTACAGTGACACCAAGCAAACGATGTTCTCTAACTTGCGCTATTGGCTGCTATTCAAGGGAAAGTTTGAGTGGCGGCGGGCTCAGCTGATGCTTTTGCCTTGTTGTCACAAGCATACATTCCATCTTTGATGGATTTGGAATCATTGAAATAGTCTGGCACCAATCGAAGACTTTATTTATTGTTTGCTGGAGGAAACTAGTGATTGTGGGCATGTCCGGTGCAGACACATCCAAAGTTGCATTATCTGCAAATAAGCTACAGTTAACGTCAGGTTATGAGATATGTAAAGAGAAGTCATTTATGTAAAGCGTGAACAATAAAGACTCAAGAATAGATCTTTGGGGCATGCTATGCATAATCAGCCCCTCAGAGGACGATTTGCCATTTATGCCGACATACTGTCATCGGCCTTCAAGGTAGGATTTTTAAAAAGATACAGCTCGGTCACTTACGCAGTAGACCGAGAGTTTTTTTGGTAAGGAGGGTATGGTTAACTAAGTCAAAGGCTTTGGTAAAGTCTAAAAAGATCACTTTAGTCAACAGTGCATTGTTTATTGATGTGAGCCAACGATCCGTTAAATGTGAGAGAGCTGTTTGACAAGTGCCGCGGGCGAAATCCTGACTGTAAGGGATGAACAAGGTCGTGTGTGTCAAGAAAGTGCTGTAAGTGTTTGTGTATGTGCTTTTCTATGGGTTTTGAAAGTGAAGACAAGACTGAAATTGGTCTGAATTGATTGGGATATGTAAGAGAGAGAGAGGGGGGGGGAGAGAGAGAGAGAGAGAGAGAGAGAGAGAGAGAGAGAGAGAGAGAGAGAGAGAGAGAGAGAGAGAGAGAGAGAGAGAGGAGATGATGATGATGATGATGAATCTTTATTTATTCAGGATAAAGCTATTAGGCGTCTTACAAGCTGTCCTGTAAACAAACAACATAACGGGAAAATAAACAGAGCATGCAAATAATAACAATAATAATAATAATAAGAAGAAGAAGAAAAGGAGGAAGCAAAACTACGGGGAAAAAAAAAACACCACAATAGGTGAATTAATGAAAGGAAAAAAAATGGTATTGGAGAATTAGTAACTGCCACCAACACAAAAAGCAAGGGAAATAAATAAGCGCATAGCAGTAATATTATACTCAGCTAAGACAGTGTCAAAGAATCAGCAGCATCAAGAGCATATAGCGACACCAACAAGACAAAGGATTATCAGTTTACAAATGTAAGGAGAAAGAGAAAATACTTGACGTTCACGTGTTATCAGCAGTAATACTCTGATATGGCAAACTGTGAAGTCAGGCTGAATGGAGAGAGAGAGAGAGAGAGAGAGAGAGAGAGAGAGAGAGACCTGAAGTCTGTAGTTTCAGGCACTAAAGACCGACTTCTGCGCATACGCATTGGGCTTGAATCAAGGGCAGCACGAGACATGGCTGCAGTCCGCTGCACCATGTGATGCACGTCGCCATATGATGCTGATAACCCTTTCATTTGCTCAGTACTGCAAAATAAACAAGTCAATAAGCAATAACATTAAAAAACAAAATTTGCCACCAAAAGTAATCCTACACAATTTCCCCAATCCATCATTCCCTTGCTGACAGTTACTTTGGTTCTGTCAATATGAACAAACAGATGAAGTAACATGATTACAGTTCTACCACAATCGCTGCACGTGCCGTTTGTGGGCGTGGTCTAGAAGTCGGCTCAGATGTGAAACCTGTCAACACATCTTGATAACTCGGCCCGCTAACTCGCACTGTTAATGTTTCCCCGGTGCTTGCCTGGCATCTACTTCTAGTCACAGTCAAGCCGGCCCTGTTTCAATTAAACTCAGTTTGAGAAACATCAGCATGAATGACAGCAGTAAGAGGTATAGGTTCTCATGAGCCCTCAAGCAGAGGGGATAATGAGTATCTATGCCCCTTGCAGATGTGGATTGGTTTTTTGCACAGACTACAATCGTTGACTTAGTCCGCGTCCACTTCCTCAGTTTGAGGAACGATGTCAGTTACACTGAAATGCACAAAAATCAAGCTAAAGGCATATATTTTTATAAGTAGCCTTTTGTGGCGAGGACATATGAAGATCTGTACCTCTTGCAGATTTCATAGACTCACTCTTGCAACTTGACAATCCTTACTTCAGCCGACGGTTATTTTTTACCAGATACATGTGATTTTCTAGAGAGTAACAAAGGTTTGGGTATACACGCAACCCACAAAAAAACCCCGCTATCTTCGAAACTTATGTACGAAGTGAAACATGCTGCATGCTGTAAAAGAGAAAGAGTGCCACACCACTTGGTTTTAACTGTCATGGCTGAACAAAGTTTCGAAACTTGATTAATTATTTATTACTGTAACATTTAATTCAATCAGTTGCACTGACAAGATATGTTGTGATGTGCGATCACTTTCAGTGCCAATTATGCAGTCTCAGTGATCACTGATAACTTACAGAGCAGAAATACAGAAGATTGGGCTTTTCCCTCTGATAAAAAAAAATGAAAGAAACCACTAATGATCCGTAGCTATGTATACCAACGTGCCTAAAGAATAAATGTGTGATTTCATTTGTCGCTGAGTACCTACAGTGTCATAAATTGTGAAAATATCTGTAAAAGAAAGTAAAGGTGCACCTCAGTAACTGAAGGTCCATGACTTTAATTTTTAAAAAGACAGCAATAAATAACCGTCGGACTTCCTCTTTGGGAAACAATATTAAAAAGTTAAAGGACAAGTCCTTCTTGCACAAGAAACCAATCTTTCGTAGTCCGCAATGGTATGTTACCGGGAATTTACGAGGAAAGGCATATAATGTCAGGAAATATTCACCCCATTTAATATCACCATTGTACAAGTTTACGCTCCAACAACAAGCTATGATGATGAGGAAATAGAAGACTTATATGACCAACTGCAGGAAGTCCTGGACCAGACCCCCAAGACAGACATTCTTGTGGCGCAGAGAGACTGGAATGCCAAAATAGGAGAGGATGCTACTGCAATGCAGAGACCAAACACAGAGGCTTAAGGCTCCTGGAATTTGCCAGCGCAAATGATCTGAAGCTGATGAACACGTTTGGCCCACACAAAGCAGCACCATAACCAAATTGACTACATCATGGTGAAGATTCGCTTCCAAACCAGTGTGAACATTGCCAAGACAAGAAGCTTTCAAGGAGCAGACATTAGAAGCGACCATTACTTAGTGATGATGACCTTCCGACTCCGTCTGAAGAAAGTCAACAAGCAGGGTCCCACCAGAATCAAGTTCGACCTTGAGAAGCTAAAAGACCCAGAGGTAGCGGAAGCCTTCCAGGCAAAGATAGGAGGAAAATTCGCACCACTGCTACTTCTAGGTGCAGAAGACACGGATGTGGACACACTGATCAACACATTTAACACTGCTGTAACACATAGTGAGATCCTTGGCTTACAGCTGACATCCTTGATCTGTGTGACAAGCGTCGAGAATTAAAGAAAAAGAAGTCAGAGGTAGAAGGAGCTAAACAATACAGGGAAATTAACCAGGATATTAAGAAAAACATGAAAAAGGCAAAGAAGAGGTGGATTGAAGACCAGCGTAAACATATAGAAGAAAAACTGAACAAAAATAATACCAAAAAAGCATACCAGCTAGTGAAAGACCTGACCAGTGCAAAACAGGGACGCTCTTCTATCATTTAAGATAGCGAAAGGAAATGTCTTACGGAAGACCAAGACATTCTGAAGAGATGGACAGAGTACTGCTCACATTTGTACAACCACCGAACTACAGGGGACCCAGGAATACTTGTCCAAACCCCACCAGTGACCAACAGTGACAACTATCCCATCCTCCAAGAAGAAGTAGAGGCTGCCGTGAAGTCGCTGAAAAAAAGGAAGGCAGCAGCAGCAGACAACATCCCTGCAGAACTAGTCCAAGAAGAAGGAGAAGACATGATAAGCGCCTTACTAACTATCTGCAATAAGATCTGGCAGTCAGGGGAATGGCCCACACCATGGACCCAATCACTTATAATAACTCCCAAAAAAAAGGAAACTTAAAAACAATGCCAGAATTATCACACGACGGTCTTATATGCCACCCAAGCAAATTCATGTTAAAGATCCTTCTGAAAAGGCTGAAGCCACAGGCATAGGAAATCATAGCTGAGGAACAGGCAGGCTTCAGACCAGGGCGCAGCACAACTGAGCAGATCTTCAATCTGAGAGTTATATGTTGGAGGTACCTTCAGCACCAGAAGACCTCTATCATGTCTTTGTAGATTTTAAGAAAGCGTTTGACAGTGTCTGAAGCGCAATAACTCTTTTTAAGAGTAATATAAACTGGTCAAAACCCACCCACACTTGACTGTCTTCCTCTATAAAAGGTAGCTTTCCAAGACTTTTAAGGTTGTATGGTGAAGCCATGCTCGTGATTGGAGATGAACCTAGACACACATTCAATGGCATTTGATAACATGTCAGAAAACCTGCAACATGTTCTTGACTGGATGAAAGAAGTTAAGGCTTTAATGATAAGATGTAATAACACAGAGGGAATGCGGTTAGGTCCTCATGATTGCAGTGATTTAAAAACAAAAACAAGAACCCAGGGTTGGTAACTTCAGGTGTCCACATCGAATGCCGGTCCTCTAATTATAAAAATCATACACACTAAAAATCGGCGGCGATGAAACTGACTCCCGCGGCACTAAACTCAGTAAACACTGGCCGGCCTGTTTTAAATATTAATGTCCAAATGTTGAAACTGACTTGGCCGGGATCTTTTGTTCCAGCTAAATCTTTTGCAACATTTATCTACAAATGCATACACAGTAACATGATAATCATACTTTGAATAAAATAACAATTCTTATTTACACAAATAAATATGATGTTTATAAAAATCGGACCACCTGAACCGGCCCTTACCTACATTTTTTCGGCCTTGCCGTGTGTCAAACAATCGAAAGCTCGTCGAAATGAAGGAAAAACTTAATTAATTCCCACGCGCATAATTATGCACAAAGAAACTGTTCGGCATACTCTATGTGAATTCATGAACACACAAGAATTCGTGAACACACGTGTTTTCATGAGAGAAAGTCACGTAAAAAAAACAAAAAAAAAAAAACCGGACTACATAGTCTTAGAACCAGTCCGCAGCGGCTTCCTCATACGTAGGATCATAATCAACATCAATGGCCCAACAAGAGACTCAAATTTAATGCAGCCTTGGGGGCTGATGAGAATGTAAGCCTCTTACAGACGGAAGGGGTTTTGAATTGTGCTGCACCGCGAAGATGGGGACCACGCATGAAGTATCAGTTTACATTTGCTCTAGAGAGAGAGGGCAAGAGGGGGCAAGTGTTATCTACCACCGCTGACAACTGGCATCCTGCCTCCCTAATTGTAAGGATGCACTTTGTTCATTGAGGACTAACTGATTACATGAATATGCTCACATTTCTTCTACATGAGCTTGCACAGAAATATTACAGTAAAGACTCCTAGGGACTGTCACAGGATGGTCGCATTGGGGTTTCAATCTGACCGCTCCCTTATTTCCTCCAAAAATATTTGCATGTATAAAATTATTACAAGTCAAGCTTAAGTCAGACATTAGGCATTCTGCTATAAAGAGGCAGACTGTAAAATGTATTAGAAATGACTCCTTGGGCAAAATTTGGCTACTAATGAGAAGAGCCACTCCACCAAAGCGCCTCTCCGAATCAGAGCCTTTATGGATAGCATTAAAACCATTAAAATACACAGCGTCAGACGTCTTCAGGTAAGTCTCCTGAAGAGATATTACTGAGGGGTTACAGAACTAAAACATGTAATTCCTCAAAATTAGTGTGAAAACCACAACAGTTCCACTGAAGCAAAGAGAATATGATTAGGTCTTATGTGGGAGAAAAGACTGACTTCCTCCCTTTTCCTTCGCTTTGGAAGGAGATGAAGAAACAGAGGGAGGCTGGCTCCCAGGCCTCCTCTGGTTCTTCGGGGTTAAGGGGAGTGGAGCTGCCGCAACACCAGCTATGACAACTTCTACTCCCTCAATCTGCTCCACCAGTGCAGCAAATTTATTTTGAAGAGGGACATCAGTGTCCCCCTTCTGGGCCTGTGTGCACAGCGGTCCTGTAGCTTTCTTGGACTTCTGGTTCTGGGCAGCGTTCCTGCCACTACTAATGTTGCATTTTGGACTCACTTTTTGGTCGCATATTCGCTTCTTTGCACCAGCACAGGACGGTCCAGCGACTATAATATTTTGGTCACAGGAGCCCTTTCGGTGACCAAAAAGAATGCGGAGATTCGACGGTCGGGTCACATGTAGGTTTCATTTGTGACGGTCACAATATGGTTGCATTCAGGGCTTATTTGTGACGGTCACTGGAGAGTAGCAGTAAGGACTAAAAGGGACCGTCGCAGGATGGTCGCATTTGGGCTTCATTGTTACCCCACCCTTTTCCCACCCTTCTTTGTTCCTCAAACAATAATTGAATGCATAAAATTATTACAAGAGTCAAGCCTGAGTCAAACATTAGGCATTCTTCTACAAAGAACAATCTGAAGAAAAAAATGTAACAACTGCAAACAAAACAAACAGAAAACTGTAAATATGACCAATTGTGTATAATTATTTTTTGATCATTTATAACAGTAGATATATACTTTCTTTTTTTCTTCATGTCTTTCACACTCACCGAGTCAAGCTTTGTATCACACTGCTATCTCAAAGCTCTAAAAAGAAGCTTAGACCCGCATAGCTTTGGCTCTGACCTCTGTCAGTTTTAGTCAATGGCTCAGTAAAATGTACTGCTCTGAATTGTTTGGAAGGTGCTGCTTCACTGTTTCCTCACCTAGCGATTACCGTTCAAAAAAGTGCAAGAATGCAAGACAGCTACAGTTTACAGTTTCAAACATTGTGGTGAAGAAATTAAAATTCTGTAAGGTGTTTTAGCTAACTTATTAAACAGCCCTGAAAGTCTAAAATTTTGCTCACTAGCCTTTTGGCTAGTGACTTCCAAGTTTTATTAGCCAAACTGAAAATTTTACTACTGAAAATTGCCCAACGCAACAATATAATGTACCACAAGTGTTTGATGCCCAATGTTAGAGTACATTCGGATTGAGGACTGAAAAAGTACGGATCAGAAAACGCACGTATTGATAGCCAGACCTGCCAACCACTATGATCTCACCGTATTTTCCTACGCCAACGTTCCCAATACTACGCTACTACGAGCATTAATGAAATTCTACGCTGAAGAAAAAAATATACCAAAAACTTTTTGGGCGTTATTTTCGGTTTGTAGTCAGCAAGAGCATGCAATTTGGGGCCAATGAGAACTAGCAGAGCAAACTTCCGTTTTTCCCAGCGCGCATCATTTCATTCACAAAGTGTGTCAGATAAACAACGGTCTGAACCATGCCGAAGAGAAAGGAACCTGAATCGAAAAGCGCACCGCCTTAAAAGAAGAAAGTTTGTACCAGCCAGCCAAAGCTCAGATCACTATTTATAAGGCAAATTTCTGTCATGCATTGACTCTAACAGACAATAAAGTTGTGTTGTATTGAGAAATTTCTGTGCCTCAAGCGTTCGGCGTTGAGCGAACAGTGACTTACGTGCCAAACTATGCTTGACATCTTCAAAACTACTACCACTTGTCCAAAATTTTACTAGCATAGCTGTGTAGGGGTTGGCAGATCTGATGTCAAATGTAAAAAAATGTTTTAATGCACTCGCCAAAAATGTTGTGGAACTTGCTTGCTTAGTATTACGAGAAGTGAAGGTTGAATGTTTGGGCACTTTCAGATTTAGGACTGAAAAAGTACAGATTGGAAAACGCATGAGCGCACTCGCATTTGGCGAGTGGATTTTTCTTTTTACTCACCCCCCCCCCCCCCAAAAAAAAAAAAAAAATCACTCGCCATGGCAAGTGAATTACTCGCCATTTTCAGGGCTGTTAAAGCTAATCCATTTTGGGACCATGTGGTGTAAAAACAGTAAAGCAGCACATTTGAATGAGGGGGACTGAGCCAGACAGGAGGGTCCGAGCATTTATTGTTGTTGCAGAGCCATTTTATAAAATAATAATAACGGTATTTATAATGCGCTTATCTTATAATAATTATAACTCTAATTCTAAGCACGCACTCACAACTCACGCATGCATGTGCACACTTTTAATAATGACTCGCATACCACAAATACATTACGACAGTCAGCTTGGGGTAGGGTGTGTGGTGATATTATAGTGCTAGAACTGTTGAAAGAGGTGAGTTTTGAGGGTGGACTGGAAGGAGGAGGGAGAGGGTTTCTGACGGAGAGAGAGTGGGAGAGTGTTCCAGGTGGATGGACCACAGACAGAGAAGGAGCGGGGGCCGAAAGTGCTGAGTTTGGTGCACGGGATGTGGAGGCGGAGAGGGTCAGAGGCAGAGCGGAGAGAGCGGGAAGGAGTGTAGGGGTGAAGTAAGTTGGAGAGATAGGCAGGAGCGTAGTTGTTAAGTGATTTGTAGCAGAGAGACAAAATCTTGTACTGAATGCGTTGGGAGATGTGGAGCCAGTGAAGGAATTTGAGCAGGGGAGTGATGTGGTCAGATTTCTTCTTTCTGAGGACGAGGCGGGCAGCATTGTTCTGGGCACGCTGGAGAGTGAGAGTGGTGGAGTGAGGAAGGCCGGAAAGGAGAGAGTTGCAATAGTCAATGCGAGGCAAAATGAGAGAGACAGCAAGTTTTGTGGCAGCTTCAGTGGTGAGGAATTTTCTGATCTGACTGATGCGACGGAGGTGGAAATAGCAGGCCCAGGCAGTGGCAGAGACAAACTGGTCATAGAAAGAGAGGAATTGAGGAAAATCTGTCTTCATAAGTGCCATCTTTGAACAGAAGAAGAGCCGTTCAGATGTCCTTGGTGTGGCACACTTATTTCCCCTCGTGAGGGATTCACCAAACAGAAAAACAGAGTCAGGAATGGGTCGTACAAATGTAAACGTTGAAAGTGGGTGAAGCACATGGTGAAGTAGCCATAGACGTCATGTAGGCAGCACTGGTGTGTCTCTATCCTGGTGCAGTTAGATGTTACGGTCTGCAGTGTCTTGTATTCACTTGTCATCAGTAGTAAAAACATTAGCACCTGAAAAAGTACAAAACCCATGTGTGCAGCAACTTTGCACATAACATGGTCAGGCTTAACACGAGTCAGAGGTAATGACACTTTTTGGAGGTCCCGACTAAACTATTTGTATGTATGTTATTTCACTGACACAAACATTAGACAAAATAAAATTTGTTCTAAAATGTATTTTTTTGAAAAATACTTACCAACGGCATTACTACTAGGAATACTTCGCTTAGCTTAACAATTTTAGCCCAAAAAACTCGTTGCATACATTACCACAGGGGAGGCAATCACTAGGGTGTCGTTACCAGGACACCCGGGATGGCCTCCCCTCCTTCCTATCCGGTGGCGCGCTCACCGTTTCCCGGCAGTCTCCGAGTCTTAGCTCGACTGCGGCAAGCGGGGAAGGCGGGAGGGACCTCCGAGTAATGCCGTCGGTAAGTATTTTTCAAAAAAATACATTTTAGAAATTTTTTTATTTATTTTCTCAAAATCATTACCGACGGCATTACTACTAGCTTACTTACGCCTGTCACCCCTACCCGGGTATAGGCCGTCGACGAGAGACCTCCAGCAACTCCTGTCCTGTGCTTCTCCTTCGATTCTACTCCAGGTGGTTCCCAGTCTCTTGATGTCTGCTTGGAGGTCTCGACGCCAGGAGTTTCTCGGCCTACCTCTTTTCCTCTTTCCCTGGGGGTTCCATGACAATGCCTGCCTAGTGATACTGGAAGCTGGCTTTCTCAGACTGTGACCGATCCATCCCCATCTTCTTCGCCCAATTTCATTCTCTGCTGTTATCTGCTCTGTTCTCTCCCAGAGTCTGACGTTGCTGATCTTCTCTGGCCAGTGGATTTTCAAAATTCTTCTAAGGCAACTGTTCATGAAGGTCTGTACTCTGTTGACTGTGGTTTTTGTCAATCTCCATGTCTCTGCTCCATATAGGAGAACTGCTTTTACATTGGAGTTGAAAATCCGGACTTTGGTGTGTTGTGACAGCTCTCTGGAACTCCACACTTTTTTCAACTGGAGAAAGGCTGCTCTGGCTTTACCGATTCGTGCTCTGACATCTGCATCAGTGCCGCCTTTTTTGTCTATGATGCTCCCGAGATAGGTGAAGGACTCCACCTCCTCCAACGGGGTGCCAGCAAGCAAGACTGGTTCTTCCCTGGTTGCGTTCAGCCTCATTGTCTTTGTTTTCTGTTTGTGAATGGTGAGGCCCACTTGGGACGAGATGTCAGCAAGCCTCGTGGTCTTGTCCTGCATTTGTTGATGAGTGTGGGACAGTAATGCCAAGTCGTCTGCAAAATCGAGGTCGTCAAGCTGTGTCCACAGTGTCCACTGTATTCCACTTCGTCTGTGCTCTGTGGTCATCTTCATGACCCAGTCTATGGCCAGTAGGAAGAGGAACGGAGACAGCAGACACCCCTGCCTGACACCAGTTCTGCCCTGGAGCTCTCTGGTGAACTGCCCTTCGTGGATCACGCGACATGTCATGCCATCATAGCTGCTCTTGATCAGGCGGACGAGCTTTGTGGGTACACCGTAGTGTCGTAGGAGTCTCCACAGAGTCTCTCGGTCCACGCTGTCAAATGCTTTCTCATAATCCACAAAGTTGACGTACAGCGGGGAGCTCCACTCCAGAGACTGTTCCACGATGATGCGGAGAGTGGCGATCTGGTCTGTACATGATCGGTTCTTCCTGAATCCTGCTTGCTGGTCTCTCAGCTGGGGGTCAACGGAGCTCTTCATTCTCTCTAGGATGATCCTGTTGAAGACCTTTCCTGGTACTGACAGCAAGGTGATTCCTCTGTAGTTGGAACACTTGCTGAGGTCGCCTTTCTTGGGAAGCTTGATTAGGTACCCCTCCTTCCAGTCAGCCGGCATCACCTCCTCTTCCCAGATCTTTCCAAACAGTGGGTACAGCATCTCAACTGTTGTCTCTAGGTCTGCTTTCAGAGACTCCGCTGGGATGCCATCTGGCCCTGCTGCTTTGCCATTCTTCAAAAATGCCACTGCTTTTCTGATCTCTTCCCGGCTGGGTCTGTCACAGATGATGGGTAGGTCGGTCTCTGCCGGCTGGATGTCGGGGGGGTCGGGTGGGCTAGGTCTGTTCAGTAACTCTTCAAAATACTCGGCCCATCTGTCGAGTTGGTCTGCTCTGTCTGCAATAGGCTTGCCTTCTTTGTCTTTTACTGGTCTTTCTGTATGGCCATACTTACCCGACAATCTTCTGGTAATGTCGTAGAGCTGTTTCATGTTGCCGCTGCCTGCTGCCTTTTCTGCCTCTGCTGCCAGGCTGTCTGTGTAGGCCCTCTTGTCTGCCCTGATACTCCTCTTCACCTCGCGGTTGGCTTCCCAGTATTCCCCCTGTGCCCTTACTTTGGCTGCTCTCGTGCGACTGTTGTTGACCGCTGCTTTCTTCTGCTTCCTCGCTTCTATCTTCTTCAAGGTCTGTGCCGACAGCCAGTCCTTGTGGTGGTGTTTCCTGAACCCTACAGTGTCTTTGCAGGTTGAGTTCAGCGCCTCTCTAACTGCCTTCCACTGCTGCTCTGTGGTGACCGCCTCCTCTTCATTTACTAGCTCCTGTAGCGCTTGAAACCGGTTGGACAGCACCAGTTTGAACTCTTCTCTAACTCCAGTTTCTCTCAGGAGGCCTACATTATAGCGCTGTCTTCTTGTTGTCTCTGTGCGGCTTTTCTTTAGCTTGAGCTTCATTCTTAAGGTAAGCAGATGGTGGTCTGAGGCGACATCTGCTCCCCTCCTCACTCGAACGCATTACTACTAGGAAGAATGGCAAATAGGAGGAGGGTGCCGCAGTTCCTGGGCCACCTGTCCCACGCCTAAGCGCCTCTGTGCATAAATTGAGGGTCCCACCCTACGCGCCTACTCCCGACAATTTTAGCTAGGCGTTACCTACGGCACCAGAGGCGCCTGGAGGGAGTGCTGCGCTGCTGAGATGTCCCCCAGTAAGGCCAGGTTGTCGCGCTGGCCGGATAGATCTCATAGGTAGAAGCGGGCGAAGTAGATTCGGCCCGCCAACCCATGGCTGCCACAAGGTCGCTGACCGCGCTGTTGTGGTCAAAGGCGATGCCAGTTGCCACTGCTCTGACTTCATGTGCCCTGATACGCCAGGTCTTGGTTTGTGCAGGGCGAGATCTTTGTATGCCTCCCGTATCACTCAGAGGAGCCAGGATCAGATCACCTGCGCAGATATGTCTCATCTGCCCGGAGCCAAGGGCAGGAATAGGCGCAAGCGCCCTTGCAATAGTGGCTTCGTTCTGCGCAGGTAACTTTAAACGCTTTGACGGGGGTCCTGTAGGCAGGATTCGCCATCCTGTTCCGTTGTCCTGAGGACGGAAGGACAATACTTGGCGCGCCGATGCTGGGAGGCCCTTCTTTGCCAGAACGTAAGGTCTGTGAAGAGCTGTAACGAGCCGTCTTCCTGTTAGGTCTTCCTTCAATGTCAGCGGAAGCCAGCCGTCTTGCCGACGACGGTGCTCGATCCGGTCCGAGAGGTCTGTACCGGCGCTGGTCCATGCGAGGTGTCAAGTGGCTGCTACCCGGTAAATTCGAACGATGCTGAGAGGTCCGATCTGCTTGGGAACTCGACCAAAATGGGGTTAGTTCGGACTGTGAGGAGAGTTGCTCCGCTGCACATCAGGCATCCACTCTCCCTCGTGTCCGTACTGTCAGAGACTCTCGAGTCGCTGCAATCACATCCACTGTTGCACCCGAGAAGCCTCTTGGTGTGAGTGCTGACTGTCCATCTCCCAGCGTGCCGCGCCAACTGCTCTGTGTCTGTACCAACAGCTGCTGCCAGGGTTGCGATCGTCTCGGACGTGGAGCTGAGGCAGGGGTTCGCCGCGTGTCTCCAAAGGACTGTGATCCAGCTGAACGGTCATCAAGTCCTAATCCCCATGCCATCCCTGAGCTTGTGGAGCCCCTATGTACCCGTCCTGGGGGGAGGGAACGTGCTACCGCATCTTAACCCATATCAGCCTGAGGCTAACAGTTTCAATTGTGCACTGCCATACACAGGTTATACAATAGAAATAAGAAAATAGCCCACAGGCTTTACTTGAAGGCTAGCCCGGATTAGCGTGAAGCCTAGCGGCGCCAAGCCACTCCAGCGCTACTCGTTAACTATTCTTATTCAAACGTATGTCACCCTCTGGTGAACAAGATAAGGGTTAAGATGACTTCCACCATACCTCTTGTTCCCAGGCGGTTATCCAAACAAGGATTAACCACCCCCAACGGCTTAACTTCA
Organism: Semisulcospira habei; assembly: GCA_036245525.1. Taxonomy (NCBI): domain Eukaryota; kingdom Metazoa; phylum Mollusca; class Gastropoda; family Semisulcospiridae; genus Semisulcospira; species Semisulcospira habei. Next base: position 174,655,001 of record BTPG01000008.1, on the reverse strand, counting down.
GTGAACAGACGAACCGGAGAATCCGTATGTAAAGGTGGCTGGCTATGCACGGCGTGCGTTCCTCGAATGAGCCCATCGAGGCTTGTGGATCCGGTCTGGAGGCCACAGAGGAAGCAGCTTTCTGTTCCACTACAGTAGGACTGACCTATCATCGGAGACTCCTCACACGCGTAGAATAGTTGGAAGGCAGCCGGGTGTAGTACGATGCCGCTGACCCTGCCCCAAGGGGAATCCGCACGTATGTTGAGCTGACCTTCGACATGTCCGACGAGTGCTGGCCCGATCTCTGCACGACCAGCAGAAGTGCTACACGATGAACCCCAACCTCTAGTAGCCGGATTGCACCCGTACCTTCCGTAGTGTCAGCCATTGTCGAGTAGCTGGAGCGCCCCCGTACCTTCCATAGCGTAAGCCATTGTCGAGGAGCCGGCGCGCATCAGTACCTTCCGTAGCGTCATCCATTGCTTCCATCTGACGAGCCCCTAGCTGAACCCGCCATCACGCCAGCCAGCGGATGTATCTATCTGCCTGTGAGTTCACCGTTGCTATCCCGCTGTTATCGGTCAGGCACTCCCTTCCTAGGCGGCAAACCTGGGTGCTGGTCGTACGTCGGACTTGCCTCCGAAGCCCCAGAATCCGCGTTGGCGGCGTTGTGGCAGCCAGGAGTCCGGGTCCTCCCACGCTTCGCCATCTGGTCCAGAGGGCCAACAGTCCCAGTAGTTGCAAGCTCAGGGCCGAAGCTACTAGTAAGCGTCAAAGCCGACACTAGACATCACGTAGTCTCCGAGTCCGGGATCCGTCAGGGCCTACTGTAACCTATCAGGCGTCAGGGTCTCGGCTCACCTCCGTGGTCTCCTTCTAGGCATGGCATCACCAAGTCTCGCTGTAGCCAAAGCTTCCCTCTCGCCACCGCTGATTGGAGCGAGTGGAGACAATCCTGTTGAGGTGACAAGGGATCCTGTGCTGTCGTCTTATCGTCTGCCAAGTCGGTCCCCCGAAGAAAGTCCTAGCGCGGAGCCTTCCACCGCTGTGTTATCCCCAAGACGGGCGAGCGTGGAACCTGTCACAACAGCAAGTCCCTGTATATCTCGTCGTCGCCGGCGATCTCCACCAAGGAGTAGGCTGCGGGGTGGTACGCCATCCTAATGCTGTCACTAGCTCCGTGCGTGTCCCGCTCTGACGACCGAGTCTGCAAAGTCCCAGATGTCTTCCAGACCCTTGCTACCAGCAGGCTTCACCCTCTCGATGAAACCCCGCATCCGCTAGGGGGAAGTGAACCCCGGGCGCAGTCCTGACCAAGCCTCGCTTCCGCTTCCTCGCGCCCGAGTCTGTAGTCTGTGGAGAGCCGCCGACACCATGCACGCCTCCGTATCCACCATTGGAACAGTACCGCCCAGAAGAGACTCCACATCACTTCCGGCGGCAGTAGATGTTCATCCTCTCTGGTCATCGGGAGTCTTCCACGGCTTTACCAGCCAGTGCTGGCGCCTAGCACTTAGTTCACTTCCAGCTGCCAGAGAGATAAGGCGCCGCGAGGTCACATTCCACTCTCGCCCGCTCATTCTATTTATATCACACTTGGTACTGTGCGGTACACACGGCTCTACAGCGTGACCGGCGTTCTGCCGCTATAACAACTACCTACTGGTTTGTATTCATAACACATCTCTGCCTAAAGTGACTGTTGTGGAAGAAACATCGTTCAAAAGTTGAAATTCTCACCTACACAGTGATACCAAACATGACAACATTACAACTTACACTTGTGTAGCAGGTTATGATGAAAATAAAGGGGACGCGAATTTGTTGATGTATGATGTTGGTGTTTGTTGTGAAATTGACAAAGTTCCCACAGCCATAACACGAAGACGTAACTTTTCCCAACGAAACACACTTGCATGCATAAGGGTCAGCATGCCTACAGTAAGTATCACTTACCGGATTTTCGTTCCATGGTGGGGGACGGAAGCAGGAGGGTGGTTAATGAGGTCACTGACAGGTCGCGTGTTCTGGCATTTCTAGCCTGCAGCCGTCTTGGTACTCCATAGACTGCTATTGCCATCCCGAAATCCGATCAGTCCATAACAGGTCACAATATTCAACAGTGTTTTTAAACATACCATTAGGTTTAACACATTTTCTGACACACTAGACATAAGAACCGAATACCGAGTTTCTGTTCACAGATGCACAACTCCGGCGCCGTCTATGCAAGAATTTTTTTCTGTTTGACTACTGGAGGAATGACGGAGTGGAGGACGGGTGACACGAGTGTCATGTGCTCGGTCATGAGCAGTCTGAGTTTTTCCTCCTCTGTCTGCAAGCCAATATGTCCTGCTCTTTAGAATGTTAATGGTAGCGTGACTCTCTTCACCTCCCTGCTCACCATGAAGCGCCAAACCAAATCCCCACTTTGTCATAAATTCAACGCAGTGACATTCCAGGATATGTTGTTTCGGAATGATGCTACTGGCTGGAAAAGTACTTCGAAAAAAACGCATGTAGTTTGCAATCTTGTCATTGATGTCTTGCATTGATTCATTTCTGCTCTTCAGTGGCATCTGCAGTTCCTGGATAGGTCGAAGGCTGGGTCGTTTGATATGTGGAGATGTGGCTATATCGACACCCGTTTTGTCAATGGGTGAAATGGCTATTTCATGCGTCCGCTTTGCTGGTGGAGATGGGGTCCACACTCTTTGTAACGGCGACGTTTGAGCATCGACTGTGCATGGCGTTTTACGGGGAGTAGACGTCGGCGGAATGAAAACTTGTATACCACTATCACCTTCATTAGTGCTGTTATTAGTGTCAGTGTTATGAGTGTCACATTCCGCAGATTGAAACGATCGTTTCTTTCCATGCCGCGAACCCCGCTTCGCTGGTCGTCCTCCTTTACCTAGCTGCATGAAGTGAACACACGCGACACATTCTTCAACACTCGTATTTGGATCGAACATGGTCCAAATGTGTTGTGATGAGGCAATATCAGACGCCGCATTTCGCGTTGTCTCCTCGGACACGCGTGTTTCAGTCGAGTCTATCCGTTTCATCCGACTATAGCAACTCCTACACATTGTTTTGGAGTGCATCAAGTCTTTGTCTTCCTGGATATTAATTCCATAACACTTGTGGAGTAAGTGTTCATAATTGATACAAAGAAATGACTTTTTAATCACTGTGTTTCTTTTGTGATCTCTCGCCACATATTCTGCACAATGCATTTACTCTCATTGCATGGAACACACCTGTGTGTACACAGACTGTACGCGTTTCATCAGACTCCATCATGATCAAAAGTTAAATCAAAAGTACATTTACAAGGTTGACTGTTAGTGTTACACTATTTCCCAAGAAAGAAACGTGGCTATCTCCTCCAATAGTATCCGTGTAACTAAGCCCTCTCTTTCCCCAATTCCGGGAGTGTACACCAAGGCGGATGTCTGGAACTTGTCTGTCGACACCTGTCAGTGACCTCATTAATTACCCTCCTGCTTCCGTCCCCCACCATGGAACGAAAATCCGGTAAGTGATACTTACTGTAGGCATGCTGACCCTTATGCATGCAAGTGTGTATCATTGGGAAAAGTTACGTCTTTGTGTTATGGCTGTGGGAACTTTGTCAATTTTACAACAAACACCGACATCATACATCAACAAATTCGCGTTCCCTTTATTTTCATCATAACCTGCTACACAAGTGTAAGTCGTAATGTTGTCATGTTTGGTATCACTGTGTAGGTGAGAATTTCAACTTTTGAACGATGTTGCTTCCACAACAGTCACTTTAGGCAGAGATGTGTTATGAATACAAACCAGTAGGTAGTTGTTATAGCGGCAGAACGCCGGTCACGCTGTAGAGCCGTGTGTACTGCACAGTACCAAGTGTGATATAAATAGAATGAGCGGGCGAGAGTGGAATGTGACCTCGTGGCGCCTTATCTCTCTGGCAGCTGGAAGTGAACTAAGTGTCAGCTGTGGTAAAGGCGTGCTTCAGAAGAACCTCTGTTGTCCGCCGCCGTCTTGCCGAGTGGTCGCCCAATGCCTCCGCTAGATCCCGAAGTCTGCGAGGGAGCGACGTGACGCACTGGGCCACTCGATGCGTCGGTCATCGTCGCAGCTTTCCTCTCAGGGCGATGACGCCCAGCGGAATGACGCGACGAACCCAGACGCTTCATCCAAAGAGCGGCGAATCTGCGATGTGTTGGAGCGCAACGACCATCTGCTAGACGGTGTCCGTTGTCTACCCCCACTCCAAACCACGTCCTCCGGGTGTAGACTTAGCGCCTCCTCGCCCTTCGGTTCTGGATGTAGGCCACCACTGTCGAGCTGTCAGAGATTATGCATACTCCTGCCCCAAGATACGCTGCTTTCCCTCCAGCCTGTAGAAGTGTTAGAGCGGCTTGATCCCTCGTCCACATACGAGGATGTCCTGACTTGTGAGCCGCTGCTTCCACTCAGAGAGAATGCGGGGCCCACTGTTCCCATCTCCCGCCTGTTGATGTGTTCGTCCGCTTGATCCTTTGTCCATTACGAGGATCCTGACTCGTGAGACTCTGCTTTCCACGGAGAGAGCGCGAGCCGCCCTGCTTCATCTGCGACATGTTGAGGCTTGATCTCTCGTCCAACGGCAAGGATATCTTGACCTGTGCACCGCTGCTTCCCGGCGAGAAGGCGAAAGCACACTGCTTCCAATTCCAGCCTGTTGATGTGTTTTCTACTTGATCCCTCGTCCCCTACGAGGATCCTGACCCGCGAGATGCTGCTCCCACTCGGAAGAGAGCAGGACCCACTGTGCTGATGCGTTAAACGCTCGTTCCATAATCCAACAGGCTGAGGTCGAGTGTCAAAAGTGAGGGCGATTCCGTCCTGCCGCAGCCATTTCCGTGATCCCGGAGCCGGTGTCGAAGCTGTCGTTCTCCCGAGGAAATCGGCCCTTAAAGCTCTGGTCTGAAGAATGGCCGCTCTTGCCGGGCGCCTCTGATGCTCAGCGTCACCGAGAGATCCCACGCTGCACCGTACCTGCGCTTGTCCGCTGGTCGGAGAGGCAAAGAAGGAAGAAGGAGTTCCCAGGCAATAGGTATCTGTAGCGTCCTTCTTCCCGCTGCTGCGGTCGCCCGACCGAACATGTAGGTTTCCTCCCCGCGTACTGCAGGTCCATGGCCGCTGTGAGTTCCTCTCTACCTCCAAGGGTGGAGTGTGGGTGTGTGGTTGCACCACCTCTCGTCGACTGCTGACCGAGTTAGTTCTTCCCAATAGGGCCTCGTTCATTGGGGATCCGCCCTGTGCGTTAGATCTCGTCTGTGGCTCCACTCTTCGACTCGGGGACCCTTCACTCGCGACGGGAATGCCCCTCCCGTCGGCTGGCTCTAATGACCGAATGTCCGACCTCCTATGGACAGCTTCGGCCAACCAAATTCTGTCTTTACTTCCCTTCTCATCTCGGCCGTTCTCGGGTGGAGGTGTAGAGTTCACTCTGTGTTTCTCATTCCTGTCCCTGTCTGGGAGGTGCGTTGAAGACGCGGCCCGGTGACAGCGCTGGTCCGGCCTAAGGCTGGCGGGCACTCTCCTCTCAGAGGGGGGGTCCCCAGCTTGGGCTCTCTCTCTCTGCCTTTCACCTGAAGGGTGACAATCTCGCCCAATGTCTCTACTGCGGGGGGACTGAGCTCCAATTGCCGACTCAAGCCTAGGGGATGTATCCCGTCGTCGGCTGTCAAGCATAACCGGGGCCTCTACGAGGCGGGGTGGAGCTCTTGGTGCCCGGGCTTGGACGGGGGGCAAGCCCTGATCCGAAAGTTAGGCTCAATCATCCGCTGAAGGCAGAAATTCCCGAGGCACCGAAGGGGATAGAAGACCCCTTTATTCTCAATCTGTATGATTCTGCCTTCCTGCAGCGCCTTCCTCAACTTCAGCTGTGAGATCGGCGCCGGTTACTCTCTCCGGTAAACGCCCACAGCTGTGACCATCTTTCTCCTCCAAGTCCCGCATCAACAGTGCGTCTGGCCGGAGGAGCTGCCCGACCAGGGTAGGTAGACCCATGGCCCTCGCTCGGTCATTGGAAGGCACCACACTTGAGTACTGTAACAAAGGACAGAACAAAAAATCAACGTAACAACGGGGCGGTCCGTGGCGCAGTGTTAAGGCGCCTGCCACCAGTGCTAAAGGTGCGCTCTAGTATCAGTTTCAAATATAAAACAATTTGAACTTCCAAAAACTTCAGTAGCTCGCTTGAGCTTGCCCTTAGCACCACGTGAATGCTCAGTGTTATGTACAGTGTATATAATGAATGCGCTTGATCACGTGAGCGTGCTTGACGGCTTCAGTTCTCAGCGGCGCTATGAGCTGATCTCAATTGGGTAAAGCGACTATCTAATGCGCTAATTCATTGATTTATTTAACTAAACCAAGTGAAAACGGGGAACCTCCAAGAAGAACCGCGCTCCCGGTCGGCTTGCCGAACATCACGGCCCGGTCATCGCCGCTGCCCGGTCGAAACTGGTTAGAGGCAGTCACCGCTATTTTATCTCACCATTGCCAACCAGTAATTCCACAGAAAACCAACACCACGTAATCCATAGACCACATAGGTAATCCAAAGAAAACACAAAGCACATAATCCACCGTCCACGAAGTCCCAACACATAAATCCAAAAGTCCACAGTACACAACGGTAATCCATCTAACTCAAGCCGGAGCACGAAGTGCACACGGCCTGTCCTGAGCAGCTAAGCGAAGAGACTGCCGGGAAACGGTGAGCGCGCCACCGGATAGGAAGGAGGGGAGGCCACCCCGGGTGTCCTGGTAACGACACCCCTAGTGATTGCCTCCCCTGTGGTAATGTACGCAACGAGTTTTTTGGGCTAAAATTGTTAAGCTAAGCAAAGTATTCCTAGTAGTAATGCCATCGGTAATGATTTTGAGAAAATAAACGATAAGAAAATGTTGGTTCTTTTGTACTTGTTACATCCAAAGTTTATCTATGACAAATTATTTATATTTCAAAATCTGTATTCCTCCATCAACATTGGTGGAAACATAATCGTGTTCTGAGATCAGTCAGTTAGTTAGTTATTTGGGTTTAACGCCGAGCAGGCAACTAAGGCCTGTTCTGAGATCAGAAGGAAGTTAACTTCCATGCATATGCACTTGAATAAAGCAAGGTATTATAATAATAATACAGCGCTTTTCTATAGCATCCTTCCCCACTTACACAAGCTCGGAACGCTTTACAAATGAAATTATAAAAACACACAATAAACTACAAATCACAACAACAACAAAACAGTTCAGGCATACTAACCAGTCTTTCATACAACGAACACATTCTATTTACAGTAACACCATCCAAACATCACATGATGGGAAGCAATGGAAAATTAACACTGATATGCCAAGTGAAAAAGATACGTTTTCAGGTTGGTTTTGAAAACTGAGAGTGTCTGGGATTGACGGACATGGGGAGGTAGAGAGTTCCACACATGAGGGACCTGGTACTGAAAAGAATGAGCACCTGCAGTCTTTAAGTTAAGTATGAACTTCTGTACCAAAGATCATTTTGCAATAAGTTTGTTTCTCAATATGGGAGAAAGAGAGAGAGAGAGAGACAGAGACAGAATTTTGACATGATCTGCTCCATGGCACGCTTCGATTACAAAATTCATCAATACAACGGGTTATTAATGTTGAACTGCCTCATTTAAGACTTTTCTCACCCTTCTTTTCATTATCAATGTGATTAGACACATGTACCAGAAGTTTTCCACTGCCTTCTGAGAGTAACCAAAGGTACACTCCTGTGTACAAAGGCGCATTAGAACAGAAATGTCTTCAATTTTACACCTTTCCACATCATAATTTTAGTTGGCATTACTAAGAATGCTTATAAAGGGGATATTTCAAACTAGTGGAATAGGCCACTTTAACATTTCAGGGCTTAAAGTCTTTGGTCCGCAACGATGGTGATTTCAAAGACGGGGCTCTGAACAGGGTCTAAACAAATGCTGATCCCAACTGGATACGAACCCATGACCTTTTGAACAAGAGTTGAATGTTGCATTATGGTCCCTGTGTTGAAAAAGTACTGTAAAAGTATGACCTCAAATTGTATATATCTATTTTGATTTTTCTCAGATTTAAAGGACAAGCTACAATTTCAAGCGGATATCATCTGAGCAGAAATATCGTTCCAGCCCGGAGATAAGGGCAGGAAGAGACGTAAACGTCCTCGCCGTAGGGGTTTCGACCGGCGGAGGTAAATTTTTAACACCCAGACTGGGTCAGGGTGGCGTACATCCTGGAGCGTATTAGGGCCCCGCAATGGACGAATAGTGATTGGTTGAGTGGCGGCTGAAGGGACAGGTCAGGACGGAGAGTCCACTCGGTATGGAGAAGTTGGTCCGGACGGGACAGAGAATCCGCCAGCACATTTAGCCGTCCCGGAATGTGACGCGCCCGCAACAAGATGTCCCGATCCCGGCACCACACGAGGGGCTGGAACAGAAGGAAACACAGAGAAGGAGAACGTGTCCCGCCCTGCTTCTGAATATACGCCACAACGGTCGAGTGGTCGGAGAGGACGAAGGGCTGCGTGGTGTGGCACACGCATCCCCCCAGGCGAAGAGGGTGAGCCAAACTACCTTGAACTCCAACCCGTGTATGTGTAAGCCACCAGAAGAAGACGAGGAAACACGGAGACCGAAATAACTGAACTGAACAAAATATCAGTAATACCATCGGTAACGTTTCTGAAGAAACAAATGTATTTTTCTTTAAAATAAATTTTTTCGAAAAATACTTACCGATGGTAGTACTCAAATTTCCCTCCCACCTTCCCCGCTTGCCGTCTGTCTGCTAAGATAGAACTGGTAATAACGGACTCTCGTGAGATTGAGAAGGGAGGCTATCCGGAGGATAGGGAGGTCACTCAGGGGATTGGGTAGCTGCTTGCTGGAGTTACGTCCCTGGTTGTGTAGCAACAACAAGAAGACAGCGCTATAATGTAGGCCTCCTGAGAGAAACTGGAGTTAGAGAAGAGTTCAAACTGGTGCTGTCCAACCGGTTTCAAGCGCTACAGGAGCTAGTAAATGAAGAGGAGGCGGTCACCACAGAGCAGCAGTGGAAGGCAGTTAGAGAGGCGCTGAACTCAACCTGCAAAGACACTGTAGGGTTCAGGAAACACCACCACAAGGACTGGCTGTCGGCACAGACCTTGAAGAAGATAGAAGCGAGGAAGCAGAAGAAAGCAGCGGTCAACAACAGTCGCACGAGAGCAGCCAAAGTAAGGGCACAGGGGGAATACTGGGAAGCCAACCGCGAGGTGAAGAGGAGTATCAGGGCAGACAAGAGGGCCTACACAGACAGCCTGGCAGCAGAGGCAGAAAAGGCAGCAGGCAGCGGCAACATGAAACAGCTCTACGACATTACCAGAAGATTGTCGGGTAAGTATGGCCATACAGAAAGACCAGTAAAAGACAAAGAAGGCAAGCCTATTGCAGACAGAGCAGACCAACTCGACAGATGGGCCGAGTATTTTGAAGAGTTACTGAACAGACCTAGCCCACCCGACCCCCCCGACATCAAGCCAGCAGAGACCGACCTACCCATCAGCTGTGACAGACCCAGCCGGGAAGAGATCAGAAAAGCAGTGGCATTTTTGAAGAATGGCAAAGCAGCAGGGCCAGATGGCATCCCAGCAGGGCCAGATGGCATCCCAGCGGAGTCTCTGAAAGCAGACCTAGAGACAACAGTTGAGATGCTGTACCCACTGTTTGGAAAGATCTGGGAAGAGGAGGTGATGCCAGCTGACTGGAAGGAGGGGTACCTAATCAAGCTTCCCAAGAAAGGCGACCTCAGCAAGTGTTCCAACTACAGAGGAATCACCTTGCTGTCAGTACCAGGAAAGGTCTTCAACAGGATCATCCTAGAGAGAATGAAGAGCTCCGTTGACCCCCAGCTGCGAGACCAGCAAGCAGGATTCAGGAAGAACCGATCATGTACAGACCAGATCGCCACTCTCCGCATCATCGTGGAACAGTCTCTGGAGTGGAGCTCCCCGCTGTACGTCAACTTTGTGGATTATGAGAAAGCATTTGACAGCGTGGACCGAGAGACTCTGTGGAAACTCCTACGACACTACGGTGTACCCACAAAGCTCGTCCGCCTGATCAAGAGCAGCTATGATGGCATGACATGTCGCGTGATCCACGAAGGGTAGTTCACCAGAGAGCTCCAGGTCAGAACTGGTGTCAGGCAGGGGTGTCTGCTGTCTCCGTTCCTCTTCCTACTGGCCATAGACTGGGTTATGAAGATGACCACAGAGCACAGACGAAGTGGAATACAGTGGACACTGTGGACACAGCTTGACGACCTCGATTTTGCAGACGACTTGGCATTACTGTCCCACACTCATCAACAAATGCAGGACAAGACCACGAGGCTTGCTGACATCTCGTCCCAAGTGGGCCTCACCATTCACAAACAGAAAACAAAGACAATGAGGCTGAACGCAACCAGAGAAGAACCAGTCTTGCTTGCTGGCACCCCGTTGGTTTAGTTTTAGTTATTTGGGTTTAACGCCGAGCAGGCAACTAAGGCCATCTCACGGCGGGAAGGGTAAAAATCTGGTCAGCCAGACTAAAAGAAAGGTCTTAAGACATGATGTAAATATACCTTAAAAATATGTCAGGCTAAAATGTCGCACAGGTCTTTAAAGAAAACGTCGGAAGACTCTCAAAAAGGTCAAAATAATAGAAACATCATAATCTATAAACGCTCAAATCTTATTAAAAATATGGCACTCTCTCAGAAAACTGAAGATCTTGTCCGGGGGCACATCCCGGAACAAAACCTTCAAGGAGTCTGCTGTGAAATGTTTATACCTTGTGTCGATTAGATCAGCACAAGACAACAAAAGGTGTTGAACAGAGTACTGCTCGTCGCAGGCATAACACCATGGATGCTCCTCCTGTTTAAGTAAATAAGAGTGCGTAACATACGTGTGGCCGATGTGGAGCCGAGCCAGGACAGTCTCCTCACGGCGGCTGCCGCAGCGATAAGGTAGACCGTCGGACAACTTAGGAAGGGCTTCATGCAGCTTGTTAGCTTCCTCTTTGTCCCACTCGGACTGCCACTCACGGGCTATGTACGCACTAGCCACATGTCTAAAATCACTATAAACAGTCTGTGTGGCACCCCGTTGGAGGAGGTGGAGTCCTTCACCTATCTCGGGAGCATCATAGACAAAAAAGGTGGCACTGATGCAGATGTCAGAGCACGAATCGGTAAAGCCAGAGCAGCCTTTCTCCAGTTGAAAAAAGTGTGGAGTTCCAGAGAGCTGTCACAACACACCAAAGTCCGGATTTTCAACTCCAATGTAAAAGCAGTTCTCCTATATGGAGCAGAGACATGGAGATTGACAAAAACCACAGTCAACAGAGTACAGACCTTCATGAACAGTTGCCTTAGAAGAATTTTGAAAATCCACTGGCCAGAGAAGATCAGCAACGTCAGACTCTGGGAGAGAACAGAGCAGATAACAGCAGAGAATGAAATTGGGCGAAGAAGATGGGGATGGATCGGTCACAGTCTGAGAAAGCCAGCTTCCAGTATCACTAGGCAGGCATTGTCATGGAACCCCCAGGGAAAGAGGAAAAGAGGTAGGCCGAGAAACTCCTGGCGTCGAGACCTCCAAGCAGACATCAAGAGACTGGGAACCACCTGGAGTAGAATCGAAGGAGAAGCACAGGACAGGAGTTGCTGGAGGTCTCTCGTCGACGGCCTATACCCGGGTAGGGGTGACAGACGTAAGTAAGTAAGTAAGCTTGCTACTGGACACCGTGACAGAGGGGCACCAAAGAAGAGATACAAAGACTGTCTCAAGAAGTCACTTAGTGCCTGCCAAATCGACCACCACCAGTGGTCTTCGCTTGCTGTGGACCGTGACACCTGGCGCTCCACTATTTACAAGGCAGCTGTCTCCTTTGAGGACTCTCACAGAGCTAGCCTTAAGGACAAGCGGCTCAGGAGAAAGAACAGAGATGCCGCAACTCAGAACTCTGGCCATACCTTCCCCTGCAGCCACTGCGGTCGAACCTGCCTGTCCCGGATTGGCCTCCGCAGCCACGAACAAGCCTGCAGACGTCGTGGGCAACTCCTATAAAATCTTCGTTCGCGAAGTCCAGCCAAGAGAGAAGAGATTGTGTAGCAACACACAACAATTTTGGAGGCTGAAATTGACAGGCTAAGTATGTCTTCCTATCAGTAATACCATCGGTAAGTATTTTTCGGAAAAATTTATTTTAAAGAAAAATACATATTTCGGAATGATTGCATTCACTCCCTAAATAAATATTTTACAGTCTCATTTGTTTTCCAACACTATTTACCTAAATAATACATTATTTAACTAAATAATACATTATCTATGTAAATAATACATTATTGACTTAAATAATATTATAATACATTATTGAGAGTCTGTGTCCTTTTCTCATGGTTTACGTAAACCATGGACTGTGTAGAGCAGCACTTTTCATTATTTAGGGGATTGAAGGAGGAAACACCTCAAATAGGCAAGTTTCTGTTTGCCCGATCAAAGAGAAAGTAAAAGAAATGAATATCCAGTGATTTGTTGATTTCAAAAAGTGATTGATTGATTGATTGTACATTGCTTAACGTCCCGACAGCAACAAGGCTTTCTCAGGACGTGCCTGCACTGCTTGTGAAAAAAAAAAAATAAACAGAACATTGAATGTATGTCGCCAGCCGGTCAAATACGTTAAATAAACCTAACAAATTGGGCTAAATAAAGCTAAGACCATTTAGCAACACACATCCAATATCAAGAGCTACAGGCAGTGCAGACAGTAGGGAGAGTTTTAAAAAGGCAAATACAGGTGAATGGACCTCGGGTAGAGAGAAACACATGCCCCAGAATAGAGAGAAAAACTCACCCTGTGGGGCTGACCAGGGTGACCCTGGGAACTAAAAAGTACCTAACCCCACCCAAGTCCCCCAGGGCAGACCCGGGTGGGGGCGATTTCAAAAAGTGATTAAAATGTGAATGGTTTTAACTTTCTGAAGCATGCTAAATGCATGTTTGTACAAAACTGCCATAGTACGACTCGGTCTATGGAGAGGGGAGCATTCATTGTATAGTGTACAAGAACACTGGCTACTGGGCAATGGAAGGTCTCTGCAGTATCTGATCTGCACACTATCATGTACACTAACACTGTGCGTGGGAGAAGATATGGAAGGGGAGGTTTCAAAACTTCACACTGCGGCAGTTTTGTACAAACATGCATTCCACGCATGATCAGAAACTATGTTAAAACTATTCACATTTTAATTTTACTTTTGAAATTAACAAACCACTGCATAGTCATTTCTTTCTCTTTTTTTTTTTTTTTGATCGGGCAACACAAAAACCTACACATTTGATGTGTTTCCATCAATCCCCTATTTAATGAAAAGTGCGATTCTAAACAATCCAATATTAAGGTAAATAATAGATTATTTACGTAAACCATGGGGAAAAGGACACATTTTCTAAATAATGTATTAATTGTATTATTATGTAACTAATTAGAGTATTATTCATTTTTTTACAAAAATGTTGTTTAGGTAAATAATGTATTAATTAGGTAAATAATGTATTATTTAGTAAATAAAGTATTATTTAGTAAATAAAATAAATAACTTATTTGCAAATAATGGAAAGCAAATCTACTGTTTAGATGGTAAAAGTGTTCTATGTGAATAATCATTTGTTTAGGGAATAAATGCAATTATTTAGAAATTTAGGTTGTTTTCCCATAAATCAGAGGAAATTTGCAACAAATATTTAAAGCATATGTGCAGCATTTTTTCAAAACATGAAATGCAGTACCGTGGGCCTTAGCTACCCCTGAGCTCTATGTGAGCGAACGAGCGAGAGAGAGAGAGAGAATGGGGGGGGGGGGGGGGGGGAGGGGAAGGGGGGTGTTTCACACGTTTGTGTTGTAATGCTGAAGCTTCTTCCCTTTCAGAGTGTGAACATTATAAGCGTTTCAAGACACAACTATGCCAGTCTTTACAAAGACAAGCCTAGCCCCCCACTCACCTGTGTATTCTTGGACTGCAAGAAATGTAGCCATCATAGACTGCACTTTCCCACCTGTGAAACCTGTAACGAACAAAAGAAAAGACTGTAAAAATGAATATGTATTAGACATTAGGTCTAACCTGAAAACATAATTTAATTTCTTAGCTTTTCAATACAATTCATGCAAGCTTACTTTTATTTAATGTCAAATTGTCTGTCTGTCTGTCTCTGTCACATTTTCTTTTCCGGCCATTTTCCTCATCGGCCATGTTTAACTGTATGGCAAAAATCAAGTAGAACTATCGTATATGTTAAATCACACTGCAAATTAATCACAGCATCACCGAAGCGTTGCCACAAAAGACAAATCATACATGAGACCACTGATGCATAGGACTACCAATATCTACAAGCAAATATTTCACCACAGTTCTTTGCACTGCGCTTCTTTGTTGCCTTGAAACAACCTTACTACCATTTGGCAGTTTGTTTTTTAGTTTGACGCTTCGACTCTGTGTTTATCGCTACACCAACAGTAAGCACACTATAATGGGTAGACCATCGAAAACCGATGATGTCGTCATTGTGCATGACTTCCATTTGTGGGTGCGGGTGTGGCTGGCCAAGCCAATCCTGGAGCCACACCTGTGAGGGCAATCGGGGCACTGGAACGTAGCTGTGGGAAGAGTCGATACTGTCTTTCTGCAAGCTCTGGCACTGGTGATCCGTTCGCGCCAATTGTGTTCAAAGAGCGTGTAGGCTTTCCTGGTGGTGGCACACCAGCCAGATCTGTCTTGTGCTTGTGCTTCAAGTTCCTTTACCGGGAAGACGGAGTACTTGAGGCTGTCTTTTATGCAGTCTTTGAAGCGTTTCTTTGGCCATCCTTGCTTCCTGTGGCCTTTAATGCAGGAGTTGGCGTGGCATGCGAAAATCATCCATGCGTTTGACATGACCTGTCCAGCGAAGTTGTGTCTTTAAGATCAAGGCTTCAACACTCACTAAGCCAGCATTATCCAGGACTGCCAGGTTTGTCACCTTGTCTTAACATTTGATGCCCATGAGTGAGCACAGGGATCTCATGTGGAAACGTTCAAGCTGTTTGAGGTGCTTTCTGTACAGCGTCCATGACTCACAGCCATTGAGGAGGCTGGGGAGGACTACTGCCTTGTAGACTTTGATCTTGGGAGAGCTTGACGTTGTTGTTATTCAACACACGAGTGCGCAGACGACCCAGGGCTTGGCTGGCTTTGCTGATGCGAGCTGCGATTTCCTTGTCGATAGTACCGTCAGAAGAGATGATGCTCCCCAGGTACCTGAACTGGTCGACAGTCTTCAGCTCGGTGCCTTCGATATACACTTTGGATGGGGGGGCTCTTGTGCCTGGGGCTGGTTGGTGCAGGACCTCGGTCTTGTTGAGACTGATGGTGAGGCCAAACAGTCAAGAGGCTTCCGAGAACCTGTTGACGATGGTCTGGAGGTCAGACTCCGTGTGCGCCATCAGCGCACAGTCATCGGCAAACAATGCCTCAAGGATCAGTCTCTCGATGGTCTTGGTCCTGGCGTTCAGTCGACGGAGGTCGAAGAGAGAGCTGTCTAGTCTGTACTTCAGGTACACTCCCTTCTCAAGGTCACGTACTGCATGGGTCAGGACACGTGAAGAACAGGTTGAACATCACAGGGGCAAGAACACAACCTTGTTTGACACCGTTGGAAATGTCGAAGGGTGCGGATGTGTCACCGTTTTACTGGACAACTCCTACCTTTCCATCATGGAAGAGGCAGGGGATGTTGGTGAACTTCCTGGGGCAACCGAGCTTTGCGAGGATGACCCAAAGCGCTTCTCTGTTCACGGTGTTGAATTCTTTGGTCAGATCTATGAAGACAGCGTAGAGGTCCATGTGTTGCTCAATGCATTTCTCCTGGACCTGTCTCACAGAGAAGACCATGTCGACTGTGCTGCGGACGGGTCTGAAGCCACACAAAGCCTCTGGGAGTGCTTCCTCAGATGCAGAGCTGATCAGGCGGTTGGGAATGACTCTCGCGAGCGAGGATCTTGCAGCAATGGACAAGAGTGAGATCCCTCGGTAATTGGCACAGTCTGCTTTGCTGCTTTGTTCTTGAACAGGGAGACGATTGTAGCATCTCTAAATTCCCGAGGCATGTTCTCCTCTGCCCAGATGCATGTCAGAATGTTGAGGAAGGCATCAAGGGTCTCAGGTCCAGCTGCTTTGAAGAGCTCTGCGGGGATGCCGTCCATGCCTGCAGCCTTGCCGGAGCTAGTCTGGTTGATCGCTTTCTTGACCTCATCCAGGGTAGGCGGAAGGTCAAGGTCATCCAGTGTCAGCTTCTGGGGAATCATGTCCAGGGCCACGGGGTCGACAGTGGAAGGCAGGTTCAGCAGATTTGAGAAGTGTTCTCTCCAGCGCTCAGTGATGCTGCCTTTGTCCTTCAGCAAGGTGAAGCCGTCAGAAGAAAAGAGAGGGGTTGTGCTGGGTCTGGCGCTGAAAAAATCCTTGGAGTTGTTGGATTCAGCAAAGTGTTCAAGTTCTTTTGCCTTGCTGTCCCACCAGTGTCCTGCATGTTGCGGAGCTCTCTCTGGGCTTTTCTCAGGAGGTGTTTGAAGCGGTCTTTCTTGGACAAGGAGCTGATGTCATTCTGCCACTCGAAGGCACTGCGCTTTTGCTCCAGTAGCTTGTTGATCTCTTCATTGTTCTCATCGAACCAATCCTGGTGTACCCTCTGCTTGGGCCCAAGCACATCTTTGGCAGACTCCATCACCATCCCCTTGAACTGGTTCCACATTTCAGTTGGGTTGCCAGTCAACGGTCCATGGGCAGTTAGCAGGTCATCAAGGTGGGACAGGACGTTTTCCTTGATGTCCGGGTGCTTAAGCTTGGCCAGGTTGAATGAAGGTCAGATGAGCTTCGGCCTCTTCCTGTGTGCTGGTGCAATGTGCAGGTTGAGGACAGACCGCACCAGCCGATGGTCGGTCCAGCACTCGGCTCCTCTCATGGCTCTGGTGATTCTGACATCACGAGTATCCCGCTGGCGGACAATGACATACTGCTTGGACCTGGGATGCATCCATGTTGTCTTGTACTTACTAGCCAGCCTGAAGAGGGTGTTGGTGATGGCGAGTCCATTCTCAGCGCACAATGTCAGCAGCAGCAGGCCATTGCTGTTCATCTTGCCCAGCCTGTGTGGGCCCATCACTCCTTCCCAGCAGTCACATTCGCGCCCAACTCGAGCATTGAAGTCACCAAGCACGATGAGTTTGTCACTTGCAGGGGTGGACTTCAGGAGGGAGTCGAGGCTCTCATAGAACCCCTCCTTGTCGTCATCTGCGTTGGTGAGTATCGGACCATAGGCGCTGATGATAGTGACATGTCGGGTGTGGGAGATGAGGAAATAGAGCTTCATCACTCGTTCACTGATGCCAGTGGGAAGAGAAGGCAGCTATTGGAGGAGCGTGGTGCGGATGGCAAAGCCAACTCCGTGTATCCGGTCCTCGTTCTCAGCTTTGCCCTTCCAGAAGAAGGTGTACCCACCCTCAGGTTCACAGATTGAGCCTTCGTCAGCAAATCTGGTTTCACTAAGAGCTGCAATGTCGATCTTATATCTCGCCAGCTCCCTGGCTATGAGGGCTGTTCTTCTGTGCGGTCTCTGCGTCTGATCTCTGTGTTTATCACTACACCAACAGTAGGCACACTATACACCACAGAAAATAACAGTAAAAGGAAGCATCCAAATTCACCTTTAGACAGAGTCAACGAGAATAAAAAAAAAGAAGAATTTACAAAGTTCATCACACCCAGCTATCAAATAAAAGTAAAAAATCATAAACGACGCCAACTTACCCACCATCGTGGTTGTACTTAAAGCAACTATTCTGACGAGAAAAAGATAATATAATCAGCAACAACTTGATTCGTCTCTGGAGCCGTAACGCTACCAGAGTTCTGAACTTGATGTTGCGTCATTTACGACGTCATATGGCAAATGGCATAAGAAATAGTTCTCTCCTATGACAGTGGTATGTGTGTGTGTATGTGTGTGTGTGGATGGACGAACAGGGAGACGATGGATGAACGAACAGAGAGAGAGAGAGAGAGTTAGCATGTAACTTGATGGATGAATGGATGGCAGCGAATAGGATGCTCATCGGTCATTGACGCATACAAATTTGAAATGACGCATTGCTCTGTCAGTGAGCCGGTCATATGACTTATTCATTTTTTAAACAATCACTAAGACCCGCAGTCCTCAATGAACAGAGTGCATCCTAGATTAGGGAGGCGGGAGGCCAGCTGCCAACAGTGATGGGTGACACTTGCCCCCTGTCTCGAGCAAATGTAAACAATACTGCAAGCATTGGCCCTGACTAGGTACACGGTCGAAATATGATGCAAAACGCCTTCCGCCTGTAAGAGGCAAACATCTTCATCAGTCCCAACGGCTGCATAAACTCTAGTCTAAAGTCTCCTTTGTTGGTCTCATTGACGCTGATTTTGATCCTCGGAGTCGGTATGAGGGTGCGGCAGCGGACTGGGTCTAGATGTCTGTAGCCAGGTTTTGTTTTTCACGCAGTTCAGCAGTTCACGTATTCATAATAGATGTCTAGAAGCAAAGGAAATGGCTTAACTGTTGTCAGTGCTGCCGGTTTTGCACAGATATGCGTATTTTTACATGATGTCCAAATGTTGTAATGTAAGATGTTGCAATTGATGTACCGTGGTCTCTCGTGCTCACACATATAACCTTCGTTCTTATTTCATGGTTACACAATCAGTAACTCAATCTTGCTTTGTTCGCGTCTTGTAGTTGGAAGTCCACATCATGTAATTGGTTGTACACTGATAGTCCATAAGCTAGCAGGATCTACCCCCCCATCCTCCCCCCCCCCCCCCCCAGTACTCAATAAGATGGGTTTCAAAGTGTACCTTAGTATGTATCCCGAGATGTTTAAGCCATGTTCCCCCGAAAATCTATAGGAACACACCAGAGATATAGCCGATGGCGCAAGGGTACCCCCATTCACGCTCTTTGCGGTTGCTAAAATGAGGTTGAGAAACATTTTCCTCTAAATAAATCAGAGTTCATTCGAAAGCCCAAATCAGACACTATTATGTTAAGGCACACCTTCTGCGTCCTCTGCAAAAAGGAAAACAGAATGAAAAAATATTGAATCTCTGGCTCACAGTGAAGGTATGTGTGCACTCAGTAAACGGCCATTTCCGCAAAAAAAAGACAAAAATAATGTATCAGATGCCTTCAGACATTTCTTTTAGCACTGGCAGTCTATTTTCAGGCTTACATCATTAAAACAGGATGTCACAATTATTATAAACTTAACTAGGTGATTCTATTATCACTGTGAGTGCCACAGTGGTTGATTTTGTATTCCTACCCCAAAGTTGTAAAAATAAACAAAATTAATTAGAAAAAATTACTAAATTTATTCCATTTCATTTTGACCTCTCCTTACCTATTAAGTTTCATTAATGTGAGCGTAAAGTGCAAGAAAATAAGGAAAGTCGGCATCCTTTACAGTAAATTCATGGTGAATGATAGCCTTTTCCCATTTAAAATTGCTGAATTGGGGA
Organism: Semisulcospira habei; assembly: GCA_036245525.1. Taxonomy (NCBI): domain Eukaryota; kingdom Metazoa; phylum Mollusca; class Gastropoda; family Semisulcospiridae; genus Semisulcospira; species Semisulcospira habei. Next base: position 174,635,318 of record BTPG01000008.1, on the reverse strand, counting down.
ACATATGTTGTTTCTGATGCCCTCAAAAATTCATTATACAACTGATAGGTCTTTTCTTAGGTTTTATTGGTTAGGATAGAGTACCACAGTTACTCCCAACCTGATTTTATGATGCTGTGATGCATTTAGGGGCCACAGTGGCTAAATCTGCTGCCCTACCCCCATTTTACCAGTACACAAAAGAACGCAAAATGACCATAACAATTGCTTATGTCATACTCCTCTGTTTAAATATTTTTGGTGTCAGTTTTCATAACAAATTATGCATAATGAGCATAACAATTTGTGATCATTTCATTAATTTCAATGTGACCCTTCAATTTAATTGTAGCTGGCTGGTCTTTTAGGTGATATTTACCTAGCATAAGGCAGGTCTAGTAAGGTATCCACTTTTCTTTTCCATTAATTTTATCTAGAAATGTGTAAATATGAATATGCATAATAAGTTTCATGGTTCCTAACAGCCTAAACAATGTTATCAAAATACTTAGTTTCCACATGTCCACCACGAGATCATCACTTCCACCTCCATTTTTTGCCTTCTTTTTTGCAACGTTCAATTACTTAATGGCCATCTTTAAATCTTATATTGTTCTGGCTGCCAATGAGTGAGCGGTCAAGAGGTCGGCAGCAGGAAAATGTTTCTCAACCTCATTTTCGCATCCACGAAGAGCATGAATGGGGTACCCTTGCGCCATCGGCTATATCTCTGGTGTGTTCCTAAGGATTTTCAGGGAACATGGCTTAAACATCTCAGGACATACTAAGGTACACTTTGAAACCCATCTTATTGAGTACTGGGGGTGGGGGGGGGGGGGGGGGGGGGGAAGGGGGGTGCATGGTAAACTCTGCTAGCTTATGGACTATGACAACCACAATCTGTTCTTGCTTTGTTGTTTTCTAGGAGAGGGCGGAGGGTGGGGGTGTCTGTCTATGACAATTTGACAAAAATGTGTTGTGGTTGGTGTCCTGGATACTAAAGTTTGAATCAGTACTGCCAGAAAACTGGCTCTTGTTGCTGAGAACCATTGTGCTCTTCACTATAGCACAGTAATTCAGTGCTTGCACACATGCTTACTGAAAAAAAGCATATTATATGTAATGGAAGTCGTTGAAACGCAAACCTGATTACATTAGATTGCAAAATAGCAAAAACTAAATAAAAATCTGAAATTGCCAAATATACTTGCGTTTGGTATTTTATACACCAAGTATAACACGTATAGTTGGCTGCGTGATGAATGTAACCAGTGCAAGATTGAGTTTATACACCAAGTATAACACGTATAGTTGGCTGCGTGATGAATGTAACCAGTGCAAGAGTGAGTTTCTAAAGTCTGCAAGAGGTATAGACGTTCAAAAGTCCTCACCACCTAAGGGTCGTTATGAGAATCTATGCATATTGCTCAAGATTTTATCTGATAGTGTTACTCAAACTGAGGAAGTAGATGCGGACTAAGTAACGATTATAATACACATCTGCAAGAGGCACAGATCCTCATGAGTCGCCTCTGCCTGTGGGTTCATGAAAATCTACGCCTCTGACTGGTTCCATTCATGCTCATGTTTCTCAAATTGAGTCTAACTGAAAACAGCCATGACTGTAACCAAATGGCAGGCAAGCACCGCGAAAACGTAAACAGTGAGAGAGTCTGCGGGCCAAGTTACCAAGATGTGTTGACAAGTTTGACATCGAAAATGCCGAAAAAATATATTTTTTTTTTGACTTATGGATTTTCAAAATGACCTATTGATTTTATGTTCCTCCGGTCATATGACTTATTGACTGAAAAACTCAACCTAATCACTGGGATGGATGAATGGATGGATGAATGAATGAATGGATGACATTCTAACTGGTTGACTGGCTGGAGAGAGAGAGAGAGCATGGATAGATGGACAGGATTGTCTGGATGGACAGACGGACAGACAAACGGATGGATTGATAGATAGATGGCAGTAAGTGGGCAATGGAGAGAGAGAATATGGGAATGAGATAGCGAGAATAAAAAATGCATGTTCATGTAAATGGATGGATGGATCAGGGTGTGGGGGGGTGGGAGGGAGAGGGGGTAAGTGGAGGAGGGGGGAGGAAGGAGGGGGAGGAGGGGCAGGGAAGGAGGAGGAAGCGAGGGAGAAAGAGAAAGAGAGAGAGAGAGAATGGATGGATGGATGACAGTCTGTGGCAAGGGCAATTAACATCTACAGATCATAGCAGATGATATGCAAGTGTGACCATTTTGCACACTCTCATTCATGATAGTCCCATTTTGGTCGCAGGACTGTCTCATCGGTCTTTTGGGGATGAGCTTGTGTGAGCCAGTGCTGCGACGGCACAGCGACCTCTGCTTTGTGACAGACACATTTTGGGTTCATTCAAAGGTTGCATACACGTCACAGTACCATCTCATAGGTCTTCAGAGAAGAGCTCATGTGAGCTATTCATGGGCAGTCGCTGCGACGTCGTGTTGAGCACGAAATGCGATGGGCGCGAATGATCTGTTGCAGTTACTCCGCAAAAAGACAGTGACCATAATGCGACGCTGTTTCCAAATTGAGACAGTAACCGCGACCATAGAATGCTACTAGGGTAGAGTTGGCGGCCTTAGAAGGCTGACCAGAGCCAGAAGCCTTTGCAGTTGGCTTGGGTGGGGGCTGAGGCTTAGGGACAACAGAGGGCGGCGCTACCAGACTGATAGTGTCCGCCTTCTGCGTTCCCTGGTTCTTCGTCACTACTGGAGGAGGGTTACTCTCCAGGGGCCAGAGGATCCGAGGCCCAGCACCCAACCAAGAAGTTGGGGTTTGACATGAAAAGTCTTTCGTGGGGCACTTCCCTGCTACTGCAGCAATGAAAGTAAATACAGAGGTCCTACTAGTGTTTCCTCGCGCTGGGACCATATGGCGTTGAGGCGCGTCCCCTGGGTGGTGGATAGGGGGTCCCTCGTGAGAGGGGTGCACCGAATGAAATAAGGTGCCGTGAACCAACATGGTCTAAGGGTAGGTGACCCCGACAGAAAACCCCTGGTCCTCCTAGTAAGGGGGTTGGGCGTGGGGGTAGCTTCCCCACCCTGCAAAAAAGGAAATAGCTACAAAAACGCCGACGAAAAGACTAACAGTATGTTACGATTGTGGTTGTGTTATCCTGTGAGAGCGTACATGTGATATTCATAGGTAACGATATGTTGTTTATTTGAGCTATCACGGTTATGATTTTGTACCTTTTTAGTAAGATTTTCTTTTGTTCGTGAGTAGAGCCGATTTCGTTTTTAGTCCGGGACATTGTAGACAGGTCGCACTGTCTGGTGGCCTCGTAAGTGTCATGTCGGTTAGTTGACATCTGACATCGCTACATTTTCGCTACTTTTCCTGTGCGCGTGTAGTGAGCAGCTTTTATTTTGTTTGGTGAATGTTCTCGTACCTTTTTGAGCTATCATAGATAGGAATACCATACTTTTATGTGTCTTTATTATATGCTAGAATTTAGAGCTGAAGTGAGCAGCTGTGTTTTTGTAGCCTGATATATTGTTTCTGGAAAGTTCATGTTAATGAGTTTCGGCTGCGCGTTTCGTTCTGGTTGAGTTCATGATTTCCGTAGAAGATTCTAGATTTTGATAGTGTATATAAGGAGGGTGCTGGGAAAGCTCAGTAGTACATTGTCTTGCTTTGTCAGTTGTAGAGATACGCAGTTTATTGCGAGAGACGCTGTGTATGAGAAACTTTGAGTCGTAGTGAGGACATAGCAGAAGAGACTTTGTATTCAGTAGTTTGTGCATTTGAGAGTGCATTACTGTGTGGATATCGCATCGCTGAATTAAATATTGTTGGAACTGTTACTCCAGCTTTGTCTACATCCTTAAACCACGGTTGACGGATTGCAGCTGAATGAGGTCTATTTAAAAGAACTCTACGTGCGTGTGTGTCTGGTGTGTTTATCATACTTCGACTACAAATCCACCACGTAACACAGTAATTCCTTTCCTGGAGGAGGAAGGTTCTTCTACCAGAAGACTTATGACGTCCTGTGGTGAAAGCCGGAAGTCTCCGGAAGCCACAGGACCGAGCCGCCTCTCTCTATCCAGGGATACAACCATGGGCACATGGAACGTCAAGACCATGTACCAGAGCGGCAAGGCCGCCCAGATAGCAGCGGAAATGCAAAAGTACAACCTTTCCCTGCTAGGTATCAGTGAAGCCAGATGGACGCAGTCTGGCCAGAAAAGGCTGTTAAGTGGGGAGATGATTCTGTATTCAGGTCATGAAGAGGAGAATGCCCCTCATATAGAAGGTATAGCATTCATGCTGTCACCAGTGGCACAGAGAGCGCTGATGGGCTGGGAACCTCTTGGGCCAAGAATCATCACAGCAGCCTTTAGAACCAAGAAAAAGCTCAAGCTGAACGTCATCCAGTGTTATGCGCCCACTAATGACAGCGACGAGGAAGAGAAACAATTCTACGACCGACTCCAGAGTGCCTTGGACAAATGTGCGGAGCGAGACATCACCATCGTCATGGGCGATTTTAATGCCAAAATAGGGGAGGACAACACCGGATACGAAGAGGTGATGGGGAGACAGGGACTAGGCTCGGAGATGAGTGAGAACGGGGAGAGGTTTGTAGAATTTTGTGCTCTAAACCTACTTGTCATTGGAGGCAGCATCTTCCCACACAGAAGAATACACAAAGCAACTTGGGTCTCACCTGACCATACAACAGAGAACCAAATAGACCATATCTGCATTAGCAAGAAATTTAGAAGATCCCTTCAAGATGTTCGAGTGAGGAGGGGAGCAGATGTCGCCTCCGACCACCATCTGCTTACCTTAAGAATGAAGCTCAAGCTAAAGAAAAGCCGCACAGAGACAACAAGAAGACAGCGCTATAATGTAGGCCTCCTGAGAGAAACTGGAGTTAGAGAAGAGTTCAAACTGGTGCTGTCCAACCGGTTTCAAGCGCTACAGGAGCTAGTAAATGAAGAGGAGGCGGTCACCACAGAGCAGCAGTGGAAGGCAGTTAGAGAGGCGCTGAACTCAACCTGCAAAGACACTGTAGGGTTCAGGAAACACCATCACAAGGACTGGCTGTCGGCACAGACCTTGAAGAAGATAGAAGTGAGGAAGAAGAAGAAAGCAGTTGTCAACAACAGTCGCACGAGAGCAGCCAAAGTAAGGGCACAGGGGGAATACTCAGAAGCCAACCGCGAGGTGAAGAGGAGTATCAGGGCAGACAGGAGGGCCTACACAGACAGCCTGGCAGCAGAGGCAGAAAAGGCAGCAGGCAGCAGCAACATGAAACAGCTCTACGACATTACCAGAAGATTGTCTGGCAAGTATGGCCATACAGAAAGACCAGTAAAAGACAAAGAAGGCAAGCCTATTGCAGACAGAGCAGACCAACTCGACAGATGGGCCGAGTATTTTGAAGAGTTACTGAACAGACCTAGCCCACCCGACCCCCCAGACATCCAGCCAGCAGAGACCGACCTACCCATCGGCTGTGACAGACCCAGCCGGGAAGAGATCAGAAGAGCAGTGGCATTTTTGAAGAACGGCAAAGCAGCAGGCCCAGATGGCATCCCAGCGGAGTCTCTGAAAGCAGACCTAGAGACAACAGTGGAGATGCTGTACCCACTGTTTGGAAAGATCTGGGAAGAGGAGGTGATGCCGGCTGACTGGAAGGAGGAGTACCTAATCAAGCTTCCCAAAAAAGGCGACCTCAGCAAGTGTTCCAACTATAGAGGAATCACCTTGCTGTCAGTACCAGGAAAGGTCTTGAACAGGATCATCCTGGAGAGAATGAAGAGCTCTGTTGACCCCCAGCTGAGAGACCAACAAGCAGGATTCAGGAAGAACCGATCATGTACAGACCAGATCGCCACTCTCCGCATCATCGTGGAACAGTCTCTGGAGTGGAGCTCCCCGCTGTACGTCAACTTTGTGGATTATGAGAAAGCATTTGACAGTGTGGACCGAGAGACTCTGTGGAAACTCCTACGACACTACGGTGTACCCACAAAGCTCGTCCGCCTGATCAAGAGCAGCTACGATGGCATGACATGTTGCGTGATCCACGAAGGGCAGTTCACCAGGAAGCTCCAGGTCAGAACTGGTGTCAGGCAGGGGTGTCTGCTGTCTCCGTTCCTCTTCCTACTGGCCATAGACTGGGTCATGAAGATGACCACAGAGCACAGACGAAGTGGAATACAGTGGACACAGCTTGACGACCTCGATTTTGCAGACGACTTGGCATTACTGTCCCACACTCATCAACAAATGCAGGACAAGACCACGAGGCTTGCTGACATCTCGTCCCAAGTGGGCCTCACCATTCACAAACAGAAAACAAAGGCGATGAGGCTGAACGCAACAGTTGGAGGAGGTGGAGTCCTTCACCTATCTCGGGAGCATCATAGACAAAAAAGGCGGCACTGATGCAGATGTCAGAGCACGAATCGGTAAAGCCAGAGCAGCCTTTCTCCAGTTGAAAAAAGTGTGGAGTTCCAGAGAGCTGTCACAACACACCAAAGTCCGGATTTTCAACTCCAATGTAAAAGCAGTTCTCCTATATGGAGCAGAGACTTGGAGATTGACAAAAACCACAGTCAACAGAGTACAGATCTTCATAAACAGATGCCTTAGAAGAATTTTGAAAATCCACTGGCCAGAGAAGATCAGCAACGTCAGACTCTGGGAGAGAACAGAGCAGATAACAGCAGAGAATGAAATTGGGCGAAGAAGATGGGGATGGATCGGTCACAGTCTGAGAAAGCCAGCTTCCAGTATCACTAGGCAGGCATTGTCATGGAACCCCCAGGGAAAGAGGAAAAGAGGTAGGCCGAGAAACTCCTGGCGTCGAGACCTCCAAGCAGACATCAAGAGACTGGGAACCACCTGGAGTAGAATCGAAGGAGAAGCACAGGACAGGAGTTGCTGGAGGTCTCTCGTCGACGGCCTATACCCGGGTAGGGGTGACAGGCGTAAGTAAGTAAGTAAGTACTAGTGTTTGAAGCAACCTCAGCTGCACCAGGGCCTTCAACCAAATTGTTTGCGTATGCAAAGGACAGCCCCTTCTCCACACGCACCTGCTGAATCCTGCGCTCGGATATCCAACGAGGGCATTTCTTATCCGAAGCCATATGTGCACCCTGGCAATTCACACACAGGGGGTGGCTGTGCGGGACTCAGCAGAGTGTCCGGGCTTAGTGCAAAGGGCGCATGAGGCCTCTGCCTGGAGGTATGTCTTCTGCCCATGGCCATGCTTTGGGCACTTAAAGCACCTGAGGGGAAGTGGGACGTACTTCTTCACTTTCAAGGAGTAATAACCTCCCCAGATAGTAGTAGGAGGGCTGGGGTGCCAAACATCAGGATGATGGTAGGGAGACGGATCTCCCTACCACCTCGCTTGGAAGCGACGCTCCCGACGTAAATCACCCACTGCAACTTAAGGTTCCGTACAAGTTCCTCTTCTGACAGTTCTGCAAAAGCTTCATCTTTTATCACACCTCTAGAAGAGTTCATCGTTTTGCGGGGTGTGACATCCACAGGAGTGTCTCTGATGGAAGAGAGCCTCAGTAACCCGTTGGAGTGTGCCCGGGTGTGGCACTCTACCAGCAAGTCACCAAACACCTGAGATGCTGGGCGTCAGGCCTGCCAACACAGCTCCTGAGGGTCTCCTCCACCAGGAAAGGATGCAGCTTGCAAACAGGCTTCTCTTTCACTTTGCCATGTACAATGAGGACAACCATGTGGAAATTTAAAAAAATACCTGTTTTGGTACTGTTTTTCAGGAGCCACTCCACCACGATAGTAAACAGGACCCACAGTGGCCCTGAGTTTGTCTTGCCTATGAGCCGACATCGGTCTCATTTTTTCCCGCAATGAGAAAGTGGTAGATAAGTCTGCAACAAAATGTGAGCCTGAAGAGTTATTCATGTCAACACACAAGCTATGAACAAGTAAAGTATGTACAGTAGAATTGAGTGCTTTGGTCAACAGATATACGCATCTGTCTGGTCTGTATACACCCTGAAAGCCCTTAGAAACTGTGAAACTGAAATTGGCAGTGGCTTGCACATGCACAACTCCACCAGTCACAGTCCTCACTGCACAAATTACCTGAGTTGAGTGTCTAATTTAAGTTGGATCGTTTTTTCTGTGTGGTGCTGCCAACCGTAACATTTTTGGGTGCTGGCGATTTCTTTTTTTCCCCCCTGTAAATTAAAAAAAATAAAAAGAAGAAAAAATAGAAAGGGCTGTGGTCAAATATTTGGAGCAGTCAAACACAGGCATAACACCATGGATGCTCCTCCTGTTTTAGTAAATAAGAATGCGTAACGTGTAGCCGTTGTGGAGCCAAGCAAGGTCAGTTTCCTCATGGCGGCTGCCATAGAAATGAGGTAGACTGTCAGACACATTAGGAAGAGCTTCATGCAACTTGTTACCTTCCTCTTTGTCCCATTTGGACTGTCACTCGCCGGTTATGTAAGCACTAATCACAGGTTTAAAATCACTATAAACAGTCTGTGTCCTCAGAATTTGACTCATCCATATAAATTCGACAAGCAAGAAAACTTGAAAGGAGTTCATAGAGGCTCTGTTGATATATGGCTGGTGGAGTAGCGTACATCTTGTGGACAGTCAAGTGCAGCAAGATGTCAGGAACTGGTAATAGTGAGGGTGGAGTGGTGCAGAGATTCTGAAACTTTGTCCAGGTCCACTCTGGCCCCTGTAGATGAGGTTGGACACGGAAGGAAAGTGGACGGACAGCTCATGGATGGATATCGTAAATCTCTGCAAACAGTGGTTTAAAAACACAATCATAAGCAAGATTGTCTTATGTGCCTTCTGCTGCAGAACGTAGCTGAGCATGAGGCGGATGTGGCGGAGCTTTAGAGAAGGCTCTCCTGCCTCAGCATACAGACTAGGAACTGTGGACATCCTGAAGGCCCCAGACATATCCGCAGACCTTGATGGTGATTTGTGTTCAGACACTGCAGAACACACTAGGAAACCAAGCCATATACCATTGTTACGTTCGTGGTTGTGTTATTCTTCGAGAACATATGTGTGTTAATCATAGAAAAGATGTGATATTCATTTGAGTTATTTTGGATAAGAATTACGTACCTTTTTAGTAGGATTCATTTTCTTTTGCACGGAGAATTGTGATAGATTTTTCTTGTGATGCGTAGTTTCGCTACGATTAGACTGGAAGGTTCGAGCAGGGTCATGGTCTTTCTAGTTACATCATATATGACATCAAGGTTGTCAGCAACATTTTGTACATTGTATGAGAGATTCAGTGTGTCAAAAGTGTTGATGCATTGTAGAGGAGACAGTGTATCAGTGTTGGCGCATTTGTGATTGCATTGTGTGGAGATCGCATCGCTGCAATAAAATACTGTTGGAACTGTTACTCCTGAGTGGTCTACAACCTTGTGCCACGTGCGACAAGTTGCAGCTGAGTGAAGTTTCTTTACAAGAATCCTACGTGCGTGCATCTGGTGTGATTGTATCATACTACGACTTTGACTACCACGTAGCAACCACAGAGCCGTAATCCAGTGAGGAATGAACAAGATCCCGCTACAATCGAAGTAACACAGTGCGGTCTGCACCCCAGTCAGTGCGACAAACGACACGAAGAACATCAAGGGCCTTCTGACAAGAGGTTCTAAAATATTTAATATGGCTGCAGAAGGTCAGTCGCTTGTCAAAGATGACCCCCAGAAACTTTGCCTCCTTGGCCACCTTAATTGGCTCAGGCTAGGTTCTTGGAAAAAATTTAGTCTGGTTAGTAAAAGGCACACAGACCGTCTTTGAGGGAAAGAGTCTGCATCCGTTGAGAGACACCTACCCCTGGATTCGATCAATGCACAGTTGCAAATGCCTCTCAAGTGACGCAAGTCCTCGACCTCTTGCGCAAAAAGTCATCAACAAAGAGAGAATTCAGAGTCATTCAGATGAGGGGAGTGGAGCTGCCACAGCACCAGCAACGGCAATTTCCACTCCCTCCATCTTCTCGAGTGCAGCAAATTTACTCTGAAGGGGGATCTCAGTTTCCCCCCTCTGGGCCCATGAGCACAGTGGACCCATCAGTTTCTTTGCCTTCTGCTTCTGGGCAGCGTTCTTGCTGCTAGGATTAGCAGCCTTAAAAAGCTGACCAGAGCCAGAGGCCTTTGCAGCAGGCAGATTGTCAGGCTTGGGTGGGGGCCGAGGCTTAGGGGCAGCAGAGGGTGGCACTAAAAGCCTTGGAATGTCTGCCTTCTGTGTTCCCTGGTTCCTCAATGCCACTGGAGGAGGAGGATCACTCTCCAGGGGCAAAAGGATCCGAAGCTCCGCCCCCAAGCAAGATGGGGTTTGACAAGACAAAATCTTTGATGGGGCACTTGCCTGCCATCGAAGTACTGAATGTAAACACAGAAGTATTGACAGTGTTTGAAGCAGCCGAAGCTGAACTGGCATCTTCAATTAGATTTTGGGCATCCACAAAGGACAGCCCCTTCTCCAAATGTAGCTGCTGAATCCTGCACTTGGATATCCAATGAGGGCATTTCTTATCCTAAGCCCCCTGGAAATTCACACACAGGTAGTGCAGGACTCAGCGGAGTGTGTGGGCTTACTGCTGCAGGCACATGAGCTTTCTCCCTGGCAGTATGTCTTCTGCCCATAGCCGTATTTTGGCACTTAAAGTGAGACTATCGAGTGAAATTGGGTTATCGCCAATGGGTAGCCCTCTATTTCTGTCTGTATCTCTCTCTTTAAGCCACAAACCCAACTTTTATCGATTGAATAAAGTAATAAACACATTAAAGATGCTGTAGAACCATCAACAGCACGTACTTGTGGTATTATTTAGCAGCAAAACGTCATAAATGTGACAAATATCTACCTCGCTCACTCCGGCCTGCTCTGGATCGCAGGAAACTTTTCATATTTGTGACAACAGTGCTGTGACATCACGCACAGAACACAGCTCGCGTGTATGCTTGGCTTGAAAACCGTTCAGTGGTAATTTCTTGGTTTTATCTGTGTATGAAATGTGCATCCTTCCTAATAAATTTGTGAAAGTGACTTCTGCTCGTACTTTTGAGATAATGAATGTTTTAAACAAAACCATGTATGGTTAAGCTTGTGTTTAAACATGTAACTGTGAAAAAGAAGGCACCTGAGGTCAGAGGAATTGATTGATTGATTGTACATTGCTTAACGTCCCGACAGCAACAAGGCTTTCTCAGGACGTGCCTGCACTGCTTGTGAAAAAAAATAAACAGAACATTGAATGTATGTCGCCAGCCGGTCAAATACATTAAATAAACCTAACACATGGGGCCTAAATAAAGCTAAGACCATTTAGCAACACACATCCAATATCAAGAGCTACAGGCAGTGCAGACAGTAGGGAGAGTTTTTAAAAGGCAAATACAGGTGAATGGACCTCGGGTAGACAGAAACACATGCCCCAGAATAGAGAGAAAACCCCACCCTGTGGGGCTGACCAGGGTGACCCTGGGAACTAAAAAATACCTAACCCCACCCAAGTCCCCCAGGGCAGACCCGGGTGGGGTTGAGGTCAGAGGAAGCCTGAACACACTAGCAAGACATGCTAGGGTAGTAAGGTTTTAGAAATAAAACTCGTGCCGATAAAATGCTTTAAAAGAAATAACAGCTGAAGTGTACTGAATAAATACATGGGATATTTACAAACTTTCTGATACTGACTAGCTGCAGTTCAGTGGCTTACTTATTGATCTATTATGCCTTACAATCAGTGCAGTACACCGAACAGGGACTAATTGAGGAATATGAAAATCATGTAAGCACAAAGAACTTGTATAACTTTATTTTAGCATAGTTTGATTATTTTAATATTTTGTCAAAATAAAATGAGTAATGCCTTTGTTTTTCTTGGGTGCAGTGTTGATGACTATATAGTACACAATAGGGTGTTTGTCATGACAACATAAGCTGGTTTAGTTTTATTTTTCTGAAATTTTGCTTTGAAGCAAAGTTTCAAAAGAATACCCTCAGAAACATCACACACATGCAAACCCCCAACTGGGTCTGTCAAGGGGGACTTGGTGGGGTTAACTACTTTTAAGTTCCCAGGGTCACCCTGGTCAGCCCCACAGGGTGGGTTTTTCTCCATTTTCTGGGGCACTTTCTGTCTACCCTCAGTCCATTCACCTGTATTTTTCGTTTTTTAAATTCTCGCTACTGTCTGCTTTTTCCTGTAGCTCTTGATATTGGATGTGTGTTGCTAAATGGTCTGCTGCACCTGGGAGATAAGTAGTTATGTATTTGCAGTTAATGCATTTTTTATATCATTTCCCAGTACATATTTTGTAATTGTAATGATTTTCTACTCTTTTTTTTTTTTTACAAACTAGGGTACAATAAATTTGCATGAAAGTGCAGTGCCCCCAGCATGTCTTAGGCTTATTTAGCATATTAGACTGGCTGGCGACATACATTCAATATTCTGTTTTTGTTTTGGGATTTTTTTCACAAGCAGCGGGACGTTAAGCAAAGTACAATCAATCAATCAAACACACACAGATGTGATGCAAGATTCCCAAATCTACTATTCCCCCCCCCCCCCCCCCCCCCCCACAGACACACACACACACATCTACTTGCGCCATGGGCAAACATTTCAAGAGCATTTCAGAAAAAAAAAAAACCACTATTTTTGTAAAAATGGCTATCTTGAGTGTGCATAGAAAGGTCTTATCATCCACCTTTGTGGCAAATCTGACTGGAAAGATGGCCAAAACTTTGATTAAAAACTACAATTCTATCAAAAACTGGCATTTTTCACTCATTTATTAACCCATTGTGCTCCTAGAACTTTCTGAGGGGTCACTAAAATTAGTATTCACAAAAGGTCTTACCATCAGGCATCTCTGTACCAAGTTTGGGTTTGAAGCTCAAAATAGTATCTGAGGAGAAACAGCTATTTTTTAACCCTTTCTGGACCAGCCATGACCTTGACCTTTGAGAGAGGTCACTGAAATTAGAATGTTATCTAGGTTTGGCCACTAAGTGTCCTTGGGCCAAGTTTGAATAGTTTCGGAGAAAATGCCAAAGTTAAAGTTAACCATGGAAGACAGATGCAGGATGACAGACGTGGGACAACAGATGCTGGACAACATGCAGACACCGGAAGGCCCAGTACATACTCACTTTCGCTATTGCATCCCAGTACATACTCACTTTCGCTATCGCATGTGAGCCAAAAATCAATAGGTGTCATGCGCATATCTCACTTGGGCCATTTTCACTGAATGAAGAATGAACCATCCGCCGTCCAGGCATGACAGCTTGCACAGCACTGCCTACAGCATGAGGTACTACACTGGATGTCAGAGGAGTAGTAGAGCTCCAAACTGCTGAAAAACATCAAACAATAACACAACTAAGTGTACATACATGTATTATGTAAATAGAGATAAAATTATGAATGACCCCTTGTTATGCAAAGCAACCCACCAGTGCTCAAGTACAATAAAAGATATATAAAGCACAATGAATATACTATGAATTGTACTTGATAAAACAGGGAAAACTTAACATTCAATAAACCCAACCCTCTTTTTCCCACTATACATAACATGATCTGATAAATACATAACATTCGCAAAGACAAGTTTTATCCCCTTTAAAAAAAAAAGGAGTGAGCAAGTGTTTAAAATGCTTCCAATAAGGCATTTCTTGAAGTGTGGGGACAAGGAAAAAATGCATGGAGTTTGCAGGTCATGGTAAAGTTTGGACATTCTCCTGTTAAAAAAATATTCTTGTACCAGCCTGTACTTGTAGGCATTTGAGTTTTCATGCAGGATTTTGATTCTAGCCATCTCAGTGTTTGTTTTTGCATTTGTCTAAAATCTGTTCACCCCAGCAAGTACAGAGTCTGTGTAGTACTTGATTTTGATGGTGTCTTCTGTCTTCTGTCTTGTATGGTACTTGTAGAACAGCTCCTTCAGTATCGAAAAAGACAGCACAAATTCATTTTGAGAATGACGTCTTCTTGTAATTTTAGAAGGCCCTAAAACACTTGCAAGAAACACTTGGTCTCAAGTTATCTGAAAAGCTCCCTCTTGTCTCTCTTGTTTGCATCCTTAAAACCAAGTGCGAGTCTGAAGGGTTACAAACAGCCATGGAATTGGAAAGGCCAGCCATTTCTGCACCGAACAGTCAAATTGCGCTCACAGGTTTTGATTATACACCATCACACAAAATGTAGCTTCATGCCATAACATCTGTTCTTCAAAATTTGTTATGGTCATTAGCACCGAGAATAAAAACATCAAGCATGGGATCAAAGGACATTTTCTTTAGTAAAGTCATCATTCTAGAAATGGTTTCCACACCCATAATTGAACAGCCAAACTCTGTGTTTTCAGATAGCCTGTTATAAATGACTGTAGTAGGCATTCCTAATTTTGTGGGCAGGCTCACAATATTTATCATATGTATGTTGAGCTGTACTGGGATTCCATTATAATTCGTTAATTTACAGCGCCATTTTATGAAATCATTGTAAAATCAGTAAGTGGATACACGCCTGTGTTAGCTTTTTCATAAAAAATATAACAGCGTGCCAATTTAGCCAGCCTAGCCACCAGTGATGCGATAATAATGGGTTGGAACTCTGCACTTTCTTTGCAAGAATACAGGACGTTTTACAGTGATGCAACAATAAAAAAAAAAAAAAAGTAATTGAAAACGTCACTAAAATATTATGTTGCATTTTATCAAAAAACTCCACCAGGGAGGCCCCTTTGGGGGCTTAACTGCCTGTCCCAAGTCAGGATAAAGGAGGAGGGTTAGGCGTGGGGCTAGCGACTCCACCCTGTAAAAAGAAACTTGCTACGGAAACGACAACAAGGGAAAAAGCGACAACCGGCGCTGGGAGCGAAGCAGACCAGGAAACTGGACTTATGACGGATGGGGACCAAAGCCGCAAGGACGTCTCCACCCCGATAGCGGAACTCCTGACGCCAAAACGATGGATCAGAATTGGATGCTGGAACGTGCGAACGCTCTACCAGACTGGAAAGCTGGCGCAAGCAGTAAGTGAACTGAACCGCCACAAACTAACCCTCATGGGAGTAACAGAAGCAAGATGGACTGGTGCTGGCAGACAGAGGTTGAGCTCCGGAGAAGTCATCATCTGGTCTGGAAGAACAGACAACGAACACCGAGAAGGAGTTGCTGTCATCATCAATAAGAGCAAGGCCAACACCGTTCTACAATGGAAACCTGTGAACGAGCGCCTGCTGTATGTCAGGATGAATTCCAAATACGCAAAGCTGTCTATTGTTGTGGGCTACGCACCGATAGACGACGCGGAAGAAGAGGATAAGGATGCATTCTACGACGCCCTCCAAGCTGTTTTGGAAGACATCCCTCGACATGACGTGCTGATGCTGATCGGTGACTTCAACGCTAAGGTCGGCTGCGACAATGAAGACAGAAAGAGGACCATGGGACGACATGGAGCGGGTGTGATCAACGACAACGGGGAGAGGCTGGTCAATTTCTGCGAGGAGAACGACTTAGTCATAGGAGGGACCCTGTTTGCGCATAGGGAGATCCACAAACTCACATGGAAATCACCAGACGGCAAGACCCAGAACCAGATCGACCACATCATCATTAATGGTCGCTGGAGGCACTCTCTGCAGGATGTGCGAGTGATGCGACATGCTGACAGTCTTCTGGTGGGGAAGGTGACGTTGAAGCTTAGGAAAGTAAAGATAGGAGACACCAGAAATCAGCGCTACGACGTGGCCAAGTTGAAAGACCCAAAAGTGAAAGAAGAGTTTAGGTTGGCCCTCAGGAATAGATTTAGTGTTTTGGAAGATGAGACAGCGCTGACTATTGAAGATTTCAACAGAGCCATGAAGGAAACAGGAGGGGAAGTTTTAGGATACAGAAAGAGCAGGAAGACAGAGTGGATCTCAGAAGACACGTGGGCTCGCATAGAAGAGAGAAGACAGATCAAGAAGAAACTTTTGGATACCAAATCACCAAGACTGAAGGAAAGAATATCAAGAGAATACAGAGAGAAAGATCAAGCGGTGAAGACATCAGCGAGAAGAGACAAGAGAATGTACACAGAAAAGCTGGCAGAAGAAGCGGAGGCAGCTGCAAAACAGAGAGACATGAAGACAGTGTACCAGAACACCAAGAAGCTGAAGGGCGATTACGGGCAACACCACGACCTTCCAGTGAGAGCTGAAGATGGAACTCATGTCACAGTAGAGGAAGAGAAGCTGAAGAGATGGAAGCAACACTTCGAGTCCATCCTGAACCGCTCAGACCCACCAACCCTCACTGACATTCCTGAAGCGGAGGAGGACCTGGACATTAACCTCGGCAACATTACTATTGCGGAAGTCAAGCAGGCCATTCAAAAGCTGAAGAACGGGAAGGCACCTGGCGATGACGGAGTGTGCCCCGAGATGCTGAAAGTAGAAGATACGGTAACGCCGCAGCTTCTTTGTCAGATTTTTCAAAAGATCTGGGACACTGAGGAAGCGCCGAGCGATTGGAAGACCGGCACCATCGTCAAACTTCCGAAGAAAGGAGACCTGGGGAACTGTAACAACTGGCGAGGCATCACCTTACTATCCCTCACCAGCAAGATCTTCAGCCGCATTCTCCTTGAACGCATTACGACAGCAGTGAATGGCATCCTTCGCCGGGAGCAGGCAGGTTTTAGGAAAGGCAAGTCCTGCATTGACCATATTTTCGTACTGAGACAGATCCTTGAGCAGTCTAACGAATGGAATGATCCCTCTATGTGGTCTTTGTAGACTTTGAGAAGGCCTTCGACAGTCTGCATCGAGACTCCCTTTGGAAAATCCTGTGATACTATGGAATCCCCCAGAAACTTGTCAACGTCATCAGGTCCCTGTACAAGAATTTTGAGTGCAGAGTCGTCCACAACAACCAGCTCACCGAACCGTTTAAGGTGGAAACTGGAGTGAAACAAGGATGTATTCTTTCGCCAATCCTATTCTCAATGGCAATTGATTGGATCATGCGCCGCACCACAGAGGGAAGGAGGCAGGGAATTCAGTGGACGCTGACCTCAATGCTGGATGACCTCGACTACGCCGATGATATCGGGCTGCTGGCAAGCAGAAACCAGGACATGCAACAGAAGACACAACAGTTGACACAGTCAGCAAGCTCCATAGGTCTCGGGGTCAACATTAGGAAGACTCAAGTCATGAGGAAGAACACCATAGTGGGCGACCCAATCACCATCAATGACCAACCTCTGCAAGAGGTGGACGAGTTCACGTACCTGGGCAGCAAGGTTACCACAGATGGAGACTGCACAAGGGAGATCACCACAAGAATCAGCAAAGCCAACCAAGCCTTCGCAATGCTGAAACCCATCTGGAGGACCACAAGCCTGAGCATCCACACCAAGCTCCGTATTTTTAAGAGCAACGTGCTGAGTGTCCTTCTATATGGGTCAGAATGCTGGAAATCCACTACCGCTACGGAACGCAAGCTGGATGTCTTCCAGAACAAGTGCCTGCGACGGATCATGAAGGTCTTCTGGCCAAACATGATTACAAACGAGGAACTACGGAAGAGAGCAGGCGCAGACAGCATCGCTGAAACCATCGCCACACGGAGATGGAGATGGCTAGGCCACGTTTGCAGAATGTCACCTGACTCATTACCAAGGGTGGCACTGAGATGGACACCACAGGGGAAGAGAAACCGTGGGCGACCAAAGGAGACGTGGCGCCGAACCGTGGAGCGAGAGCTCAAGAACAGAGGCCTTACTCTGCAAACAGCACCCAAAATAGCAGCTGACAGACAAAAGTGGCGCTCCCTTGCCGTCGCCTCAAGCACCAGACGGCGCAGAGAGGACTGAATGAAATGAATGAATTTTATCAAAAGCAATCGTGAAGTGAAAAATAAAGGACCCTTACGCTTGAAAAAATATGGCACTTCGTATGGAGTACCACAATTGAATCCTGACGTGTCCAGTCTGTCAGTACCGCTGCAGATTTTGAGTGTGCACAATACGTCAGGTAAACATCCTATCCTCTTGAATATATTTTGACTTTTTGCTTTCTATCTGTATCAACATTTCAAAGAAACTGAGACACCTAAGAGGTGGCTTTCGTTTGTTTCAGTTGGCTTAGCTGGCTAAAGTTAGAACTTTATGGCTAGGGCTGATAGACAACAGCAAGCTAGTGTAGTGTCGCCTCACCCCAGCCTTCAACACCAAATTCTGTAGCGTCGCTAATCGTGTGCAATATTTGTGTGACCGGTGAATGTGTATGTAAATGTTTGCTTCGTGTCAGGATGCCAAGTTTACACACACAAGCACAGTCACTCGCACTCAATACTAACTACAATAAAACATGTACAACGAAGATCTCATTTTGTACAGGCTAATAATGGTAAAGCAACAACAAATGCCCCGGCATGAGGCCGTTTGAGAAAAATATATTCTCTGCTGGTCACAATGTAATCAGGCATTACTACAGTAGCGCAGCACAGTACTAATATCTAAGTCGTGTCTCTAATAAGAATGACAAAGTCCGAACAAGTACCCTTTGTAAAGGAGAATCTAGCAAAATAACTAAGTCGGAGAGGCTAGATGAAAGGCAGCCTCGGCAAAAATGACAAAGTCCACAGTGCCCCCTATAAAGGAAAGTCTAGAAAAGTAACTATGTCAGGGAGGCCTTTGGTAAAAGACGACTGGTACAAAAATGACTAAGTCTAAAGCGCTCTTTGAAAAAGGGAAGCCTCGGAAAACGACAGAGTCCGAAGGGCCTGTTACAAAGGACAACTATCTACAAAAATGGCAGAGTCCAAAATGTCCTTTGATCATTATCCAAAGTGCTCTTTGTAAAAGAGAAGCCTCGGAAAAACGACAGAGTCCGAGCTGCCCGTTATAACAGATAACTATAAAAATGGCAGAGTCCAAAAGGTCCTTTGATAAAAGGAAACCTCAGGAAAACGACAAAGTCCGAGGCACCCGTTATAAAGGAAGACTCTCGAAAAATGGCAGAGTCCTGAAGCTCGAAAAAACCTCCCGAAAAAAATGGCAAGAGTCCAAAAACGACAGAGTCCGAGGTGCCCGTTACAGAAGACTCCGAAAAAAAATGGCAGAGTCCGAAGCGCCCTTTGTAAAGGGAAACCTCGGAAAAACGGCAAAGTCCGAGGCGCGCGTTACAAAGTAGAGCTGCCAGAAAAATGGCAGTCCTAGGACTCCAAAAAAACGACTGAGTCCAGGATTCCCGTTCAAAGGTGGGCTCAGAAAAATGTCCAAAATGCTGGTTTGTGGAGAGAACTCTGGAAAAATCGTTAAAGTCGAAATAGCAACTGTAGAAGCTGTCGTGGATAACAACCGCTCAAATCCACCTATCTCCGCAGACCAGGAACACTGCGCTCTATAACCCGTAGGTGCCGAGCGCACTTGAGTTTTGCTAGCCAAAACTGCCGAATAGGAAAAGTGGTTCGCCCGACCAAAATCATTACGTTTGACAAAATGGTGAAGCACTCTTCCATGCGATAGAACATTACTTTCCTAGCTGAACACGCTTTTGTCAGTTCGAAAACCATTACGAACACTTAAAGCACTTCAAACACTATATTGTTATAAAATCCTCTTGCTGATGAAAAATCGTACTTTTACAACCTACGTAGTTAACAAACAAAATCCAACAAATCTCTTGTCAGGGGAAAATACTCCGCAGTAACCAGCTGTCTGGCACCGTAGCAAAGAAGGGAGAAAACGACACTAGGCTAGGTGCGGTCACTGAGTACGCCAGCTGGCCTTTGTCTAAACTTTTTGCTGTGCTACACATCCTCGCCTCTTACTATTGGTGGTAAATGTACACACTAAATTCCTAGCTTGAGAAGACTACAAAAATAGCTGAACTACGTGAGCCTCAATCAGCACACTGACTACACACACAAAAAAATGGAGAACAAAAATAGAGATAAAAAAACGTGTACAAGGCATTTTTACCACACTAGTAGATGTTTTCTCTAATGGAGAACAGCAGGATTCTGAAGGTTTCAGTTCAATAACATGCATGCCCAGTCAAAGAGTGCCCACTGCGTTTGATACAACCCCAACAGCAGCAAGCGTCCCACTTTTTTAAAACATGCAAGTGTGGAAGTGACGTTATTGGAGGTGCTATAGAGTGTTCCACAATTTGGATACCTTAAGATGTAAATATATTTTCAGGCTAAAATGTCACACCAAGTCTTTAAAGAAAATGTCTACAGACTCTCGAAGAGGTCAAAATAATAAAATGCACAGTCTACTAATGCTCCCCCCCAAAAAGAAAGTTTTGTTCAGGGGGACATGCGGAACAAACCCTTCAAAGAGTCCACTGTGTAGTGCTAAGCAGCACATGACAAACAAAAAAAAGTGTTTCAGTAACAAAAAAACTGCTTGTCAGAGGCATAGCACAATGGATGCTCCTCTTCTTTAGTAAATAATGCGGGGAACCGAGCA
The DNA here is from genome assembly GCA_036245525.1 of Semisulcospira habei. Lineage (NCBI taxonomy): Eukaryota > Metazoa > Mollusca > Gastropoda > Semisulcospiridae > Semisulcospira > Semisulcospira habei. The sequence continues at coordinate 174,614,809 of BTPG01000008.1, read as the reverse complement.
AGGACAGTATTCTCATAGCAGCTGCCAAAGTGACAAGGTAGACTGTCGGACACTTTAGGAACATGGAGCTTGTTAGCTTCCTCTTTGTCCCACTCAGACTGCCACTCACGGCTTACGTAAGCACTAATCACAGGTTTAAAATCCTTATAGGCAGTCTGTGTCATGAACAGGATCATTGCGGGCATCATTGGCAACAGAATCTGCGATCCTGTAGCCAGTTGTAGGAAAACAAACTGATGTTAAATGATGGCAAAACTGAAGCAATGTTGGTAGCTATTCCAAGATTATCTTTGTCCCTGCCTTTACTGTCATCATTGTCTGTGGATGGAACACTCATTGGCTTCTCTGCAAGTGTGAGAAACCTGGGTGTTACACTTGACAGCGGGTTATCTATGTCACAGCATGTCAGTGCAGTGTGTAGATCAGCTTATCTGGAACTTCGTCGCATTAGTTCAGTTCGTCACCTGCTCACCGTGGAAGCCACTAAAACACTAGTATGTGCATTTGTGCTGTCCAAGCTAAAGCTGACGTGATTTCGGACTTCATTCTAGACAATGACCTAGATGTTGTCGTGATCACCGAAACGTGGCTCCGCTCGGCTGGCGATGAGTGGCTACCGCCTGGCCTCCTTCCCGCGCTCTTTCAGAGAGGGTGGCATTGCCATCATCTACAGGGACTGTCTTTCCGCTCACCTCTCCTTCTCTCAGTCTCTACCTTTTGCTCATCCCTCCTTTGAATCTGTCGAGGCCGTAGCAACACTCCCTGGCCAGTCCCTCATCTTCTCATGTATCTATCGCCCCCCTCCAAGCTCTCAAAACAAACTCACAAACTCCATGTTCCTCACCGAGTTCGACCTCCTCCTCGACCACTACAGCACACGACCCGGAAAACACATCCTTCTAGGCGACTTTAACTTCCACTTTGACAAACCCGACCACCCTGACACAAAACGCCTCTGCACGTCACTTTAGGGGCGGTCCGTGGCGCAGTGGTTAAGGCGCCTGCCACCAATGCTAAAGGTGCGAGGTTCGATTACGGGTTTCAGCGTCGGATTTTTCTCCTCTAGTAAGTGTCACCGTTAATTCGGGCGGACCATCGGGGGTTCTTTCTCCGGGTACTCCGGCTCTTCCTCCCCCTCCACTTTGGTTTCAGCCCACTTAATCAAATTTCAAATACAAACGATTTTGAATTTCCAAAAACTACAGTAGCTCGCTTGAGCTTGCCCTTAGCACCACGTGAATGTTCTGTGTTTATGTACAGTGTGTGAGTGAATGCGTGTGATTCACGTGAGCGTGCTTGTTGGGTTCAGTTCGCGGCGGCGCTTTGAGCCGATTTTCAATTGGGATAAAGCGCCTATTTAATGCGCTTATTATTATTATTATTATTACTTTCAAACCACAATCTTACACAACACATCACTAAACCCACCCACCGACTTGGCCACACCCTCGACTGGATCATCACCCGCACCTCCGATCAACTCTTTCTCGACTCTGACACCTCCTCTGTGCTTCCCTCTGACCACCTCGCTATTCTCGTCTCCCTCAATCTACCTCCCCCGAAAAAAACCAAGCTCATTGTCTCTCGCCGCAAACTAAAATCTGTCAACCGCGAAAGCTTCTTCGACGAAGCTGTCGACCTGCTCTTGGACCCCACCCCCTCTCCCGATCTTGCATCCCATTTCGATTCCTCCCTTTGAAAACTTCTAGACACCCATGCCCCTGTCACCACCTGCTCCATACCCAACCGACTCCCCTCCCCCTGGCTCACTGATGACATAGCTGAGGCCAAGTGTGAGCGCCGACAAGCTGAACGCCTCTGGCGCTCATCTGACCTCACCGTTCACAGACAGATCTTCCAAACAACTAGATCCAAAGTCTGCAAAATGATCTCCGAATCTAAACGCAAACACCTTCAAAACCAAATCCTGGAATCCACTTCTTCCAAAACCCTCTATGCCACCATGAACACACTCCTAGGCACTTCTAAAGACTCTCCTCTCCCCAACACACACAGCAAAGAAGAACTTCTGTCTGCTTTCTCTACCTATTTTTCGGACAAAATCCAAAATCTGCGCGACACACTCGACACCCTGCCTCCTCCGCCTTGCCCTCCTGACCCCCACCTTTTCCGGCACTCCCCTCTCGTCCTTCCGCCCCGTCTCTCAGGATGAAGTCCTCATGACCATAAAGTCCATGCCCTTCAAAGCCTGCGAACTTGACCCCCTCCCAGCTTCTCTCTACCGCGACGGCCTTCCAAAACTTCTACCCTTCATTACCGACATCATCAACGCATCCCTAGAAAACGGCTCCGTCCCCGATATCTTCAAGTCCGCCATCGTCCGTCCTCTCCTCAAAAAACACAACCTCGACCCAAACGAACTCAAGAACTATCGCCCAGTCTCCAATCTCTCTTTCCTGTCCAAGCTTCTTGAGAAGGTTGTTCTCAACCAGCTCAACCTCCACCTCACTGACAACAACCTCCTCAGTCCATTCCAGTCTGCCTATCGCAAATATCACAGCACTGAAACAGCCCTCCTACATATCTTAAACGAGCTGCTTCTCTCCACCAACTCGGGCAACATCTCCCTTCTTACACTACTCGATCTCTCTGCCACCTTTGACACTATAGACCACTCTATCCTCCTCCACCGACTCCACCACTCATTCGGCATCACTGACTCTGCTCACTCCTGGTTTCTCTCCTACCTCTCCGACAGACAGCAGTCCGTCACCATCAACGGCGTCTCTTCCAACCCGACAACGCTATCCTGCGGAGTTCCACAGGGATCCGTCCTGGGCCCACTCCTTTTCACACTCTACACCTCTCCTCTGTCCAACATCATCCAGTCTCACCGCATACACCACCACCTCTACGCTGACGACTCACAACTGCAAGACAAAGACAAACTCGACAACACTCAGTCACTACTGACTCGCACGGCTGACTGCTACGAAGACGTGAAAAACTGGATGACGGCAAACAAGCTGAAACTGAACGACGACAAAACGGAAGCCATGCTGGTAGGCACTCGCCAGAAACTCTCCCAGCTCCCTCCCTCCCTCCACCTTCAACTCGATAGCACCCCCATCTCCCTCTCTGACTCGGCCAAGAACCTCGGCGTCATCCTCGATTCCTCTCTGTCCATGACCAGCTTCGTCTCCGCCACGACCCAGGCATGCTATTTCCACCTCCGACGCATCAGTCAGATCAGAAAATACCTCACTACCGAAGCTGCCACCAAACTTGCTGTCTCTCTCATCTTATCTCGCATCGACTATTGCAACTCTCTCCTTTCCGGTCTCCCTCACTCCACCATTTTCACTCTCCAACGCGTCCAGAACAATGCTGCCCGCCTCGTCCTCAGAAAGAAAAAATCCGACCACATCACACCCCTGCTCAAACTCCTTCACTGGCTCCCCATTCCCCAACGCATCCAATACAAAGTTCTGTCTCTCTGCTATAAATCCCTGAACAACTGCGCTCCTGCCTATCTCTCCAACTTACTTCACCCCTACACACCTTCCCGCTCCCTCCGCTCTGCCTCCGACCCTCTCCGCCTCCACATCCCTCGCACCAAACTTAACACTTTCGGCCCCCGCTCCTTCTCCGTCTAAGGTCCATCCACCTGGAACACTCTCCCACTCTCTCTCCGTCAGAAACACTCTCTCTCCTCCTTCCAGTCCACCCTCAAAACCCACCTCTTTCAACAGTTTTAGCACTATATCACCACACTCCCCACTCCAAGCTGACCGTTGTAATGTATTTCACTGTTTGTGGTACGTGAGTCATTGTCTAAAGCGTGCGCATGCGTGCGCGAGTTGTGAGTGCGTGCTTAGAGTTATAATTATTATAAGATAAGCGCATTATAAATACCGTAATTATTATTATTATTATAAACGGAAGTTGTGTGTACCTTCTGTCCAAACTAAAACATTTGGTCAGCGCACTTTTGTTTATCAAGCCCCAGTGTTATGGAATACACTTCCTCTTGAGGTCAGAAACAGTGAGTCTGTCTCTGACTTCAGGAGGTCGTTGAAAACTCACCTCTTCAAGCTTTACTTTGAATAATTGCCAGTGTTTGATGCCTTAGTTGTAGTTCTGTAATCCTCCTTGTTTAGATTGAATGTTAATTAGAACATAAATTATGTATTTTACTTCATTGTAAAAGTGGTGTGTTCGGGTATTGTTTTGTTTGTTATGTGCATATGTCATTGTATTTTTATTTTTGTGTACAAATTGTAAAGCGCTTAGAGCTTTTGATTAAGATTAAGCGCTATATAAATACTCATTATTATTATTATTAATTTGCATTCCAAGCCTTACCTAGGCTAAATTTAGCTTGAGACGGTTGCACGATGGACTTGAGACATATTCTCACCCCAATTTCACATTTCTACCCCAAGGCTGAGGTCAACTGTCCCTAGTTGCCGTCATCTTCAAAAATTTGAAAAATCTCAATTTTACAGTTATTTCCTATAAAGAAATAGGAGAAATTAAAACCTGCACTCATGTGCCGATGGAAATTAGAATACGCTGTAATTACATCATGTAATATTTCTTAGATTTGTTGTAGTATCACAGTGACAGACCACATTGTCACAGCATGTGGGAGACAATAATCTAGGCATTCCTCCCTAAGCTCACTTCTACCTCATGATGAGGACTGTTGAATGGACATTTTAGGCGATGGTCTCTTACCTAACAGCTAGGAAAGCTTCCACCCTGCCCTAGATTTAGAACTGGTTACAAACAAAAAAAAAAAGCATTTTCCCCATATGTTATGTAAATTTACTGTGCTCTAGACTAGCAAACATCTTTTGTGTTAGCATGTGAAATATGACATGAAAAGAATGACACACCTTTACACATGAGCGTTCCAACAAACACCACTGTATAATCACCCTGAGTGCCAGCTGTTATTATCCCCGTAGATACCACTACACAGAGATAGTGGCTATGCACTGCCACTACGCAAACTTTCCAAGGAGTACAAATAAATGGCAGTCAGTAAAATGCTTTGTGTAAGAACATTTCTTGTCTGTGTGGTTCAGTCAAGTTTACACTATGTGGTGCAAATGTCATTTTACACGGCGCATGTGTCCTTCTGTCATCAGTTTTTACCTATACAATTTCTTGCCCGTTTGTTAACAAATTCTAGGTGTGTGTGTGTGTCTGTCCGTGTGTATGTTTGCGTATGTGTTTTGCACATGGTATAATAATTTATGATAATGATGATTTACAGCATTTGCATAACTTTTGTATTCAGTCATAACAAGTCTGCTCAAAATGCTTTAGGCGAGGTTTAAAAAAAAATAGAAAGAAACCATTCAGAACATGGACTAAACCAGCCCACAAAGCCTCTTCTATATGCCTATGAGTTTCCATGCATTTTCCCACTTTTTGCACAATACACTCGCAGACTTAACAAAGATACCGAAAGACTGTATTACTAACAAAATCAAATTGTCAGAGAGAGGGACACCATTGCATCAATTCATACAGAGGTGTTGGTGCTTTGCGCCAATTCAGGAACATTGTATAACACGGACATGTCTTGTGCTTTTGCGTCACCTTCATTGTCTGACTATTCTCCACAAGTAGTAAATTCTTACTTTTGTCTTTTTTTCCCAAAAATGTTGAAGGTACAGAGCAGTCTAATGAACTCATCCAATGGCTTTCTCCCAACTAGCCATATCCAATATTTCAAGTGAATATAACGAAAACTACAGACTCTGGGTCAATCAACTTTCTATAAATGGTCATATAACTCTACAATGAAACATCTAGTTTCAATATACTCACAGACTCTCTTAAACACCTCCCCCCCCCCCCCCCCCCGTGACCCTTGAGGCGAGTCAACTAAATTAGTATGCATAGGAAGGCCTTAGCATCAGCTATCTGTGTGCCAAATTTGGTAGAAAAATTTGCAAAAATGTTGGTTACACATACAATTTTATTTTTAAAAATTGGCATTTTACACACATTTGGCAGCCTCGTGTGATCTTGACCTTTCTGAGGGGTCATCCAAATTAGTACACATAGATAGGTCTTACCATCAGGTGTCTCTGTTCCAAATTTGGGTTTGAAGTTATGAATAGTATTTAAGAAAAAACATCTTTTGTCAAAATATGGCAATTTTGGATCTATTTCCTGAGTTCTCGTAATCCTTGACCTTTCCAGGGGGGGTCAACCAAATTAGTATAGAAAGGTCTTCCCTTCTTCTTCCTCTTCTTCTTGAACGCCATTACACTTGGAGTTTGGCTCTCAAAATGAAATCTGTGATCTTCTGAATCGCCTCCACAGTCTTCCCATCAGGTATCTCTGTAGCAAGTTTGGGTTTAAAGTTGAGAATAGTATTTGAGAAAAAACATCTTTTGTCAAAATATGGCTATTTCAGACCTATTTCCTGAGCCCTTGTAACCCTTGACCTTCCCGAGGGGTCATCCAAATTAGTATGCATAGATAGGTCTTACCATTAGGTATCTCTGTAGCAAGTTTGGGTTTGAAGTTGTGAACAGTATTTGAGAAAAAACACCTTTTATCAAAATATCACTATTTTTGACCTATCTCCTGAGCTCGTGACCCTTTCCGAGGGATCAACCAAATTAGTATGCATAGAAAGGTCTTACCATTAGGTATCTTTGTACCAAGTTTGGGTTTGAAGTTGTGAATAGTATTTGAGACAAAATAAATGTCAAAATATAGCTATTTTTGACATATTTCCTGTGACCTTGACCTTTGTGAGGGTTACTGAAATGTTTAGAAAGGTCTTGCCACAAAGTATCCTTGGGCCAAGTTTGAAGACTGTGACTTGAATAGTCTCCGAGAAAATGCCAATGTTAAAGTTTACCACGCACGACAGCGGATGGATGATGGCAGACGGACACCAGGCACACGACCACTGGCCCAAAACACAGACTCACTTTTGCTTCACACATGAGCCAATAAATGTGGAAATTATGGTGTGCCAAAAATGGTGATTTGTCAAATTTGGACTTGGGCAAATTTTTTCTGGCAATCACAAAAAATTGAAATAATGTAGACATAACTTTAGTTATGTTTGGATTTTTAATATTATATTATACTGAGCAGTATTTTGCTTGATATAGTGCGGGTAACAGGCAGATTATGAGACCCGAATCAAAATGTCCGAGTCAGTACGACGAGGACATTTTGATTTGGGTCAAGTAATCACATCTGTCTGTTTATCGGCACTGTATCAAGCAAAATGTTGCTCAATATAATGTATGTACCCAGTCCAAAACAAAACTTTACCAGAGTCCTTCTGATTACCACTAATGGTGCTGAAGTGGTCAATTTCACTAATTTTGGACATAAAACTTCCCAGCTTGACACTACTAACCAAAATGTACTCAGAAAAATCCACCCAAGCGTACATCTACCCAGTGCAAATGTGTTCCTCTCATTTTCCATTTATTTTTAGAGCCACATAAACTCAGTGTGAATCTTCACAGCATGATTCCACCCAGCATAAATCAACAAAGGCTTGAATTTACTCAAATAAAAATTATCTCAATGGAATAGCGACAGCACACATTTACACTGAGTAGATTTACGCCCAGGGTCATTCAGGCTGTGCAGACTTTCACTGGTCATTTTCACACTTTTTAGATTTGAGCTAAAATATAGCGAATTTTACCACTTCAGTGCCCCTGATAGTGGCACTGTGTGTACTACACGTACTAGAAAAATCTCGTCACCTCAAACCTCTAACGTCACAATCTATGGCCTGCATAGTCTGGAGTTCACGTCAGAATTTTCTGGAATGTTGCAAAGGAGGTGACATGACATAAAGTTTACATGTGCATAGTATTTCAGACCTATTTCCTGAGCCTCACGCCTCCTCAACGTTCCAAGTTAAACTAGGGCGGACTTCGCAACAATGTAGCGAACTGTTACCATAAGAACTTATTAATTGCTTACCATAAGAACTTATTAATTACTTACCCTAATTACTTACAAGTACTTAATAACAACTTGACTCTAGTCACGTATACTAAGTCTTTTTTACTAAGATACAAGGACAATAAAAAAACTTTTTTTTCTCAATAATACTCTGGTGGTGGTGCTGATGGGGCTAAACAATCAGGAACAAGTGGTGTAAATGACATGTCATCTCTCTGCGAAGCATATGACAAAAATATTGATTACCAAATCTGATTTTTATTTGCTTAAAAGATTTGTGTAGTTTTTCTGTGGTTTCCTGAACTCCGATCTGTTTTCCCATCTCTAAAAGAACTAGCTTTTAGTTCTTCAACATTCACGGGAGATTGACTACGCATTTTATTTTGTATTTCAGACTTTTGTTGTTTGTAGTTATTTAAATCATCCTGGACTCTCTTAAATTCATCGTCATCAATACAATTATCATTTAATGCCTTACTGAGAATAAGATTCATACTGCTCAGCTTTGCACCAGCGAGCGTACTCAATGCTTCATGTTTCTGTAATTTCGTGTGAAATCTTTTGTTTATGGCCTCCAAACCAAAACAAGCCAGCATGTAGCAACGCAAACACCCTCAACTGCAATTCCAATTAAACTTCCAATTCCTGTGGCAAACAAAACAATACCCCCCACAGAACAACCAGCTGAAACTGCACCAACAGCCATAGAAGTGTTTTGAACAGAATTGAAAACGGTCTTATACCGTCTCTTACATCTAGAGTACCTCGCCTCTTCACTTTCCCCCCACCCGGGTCTGCCCTGGGGGACTTGGGTGGGGTTAGGTACTTTTTAGTTCCCAGGGTCACCCTGGTCAGCCCCACAGGGTGGGTTTCCTTTCTATTCTGGGGCATGTGTTTCTGTCTACCCTTGGTCCATTCACCTGTATTTGTCTTTTTAAAACTCTCCCTACTGTCTGCGCTGCCTGTAGCTCTTGATATTGGATGTGTGTTGCTAAATGGTCACAGCTTTATTTAGGCCCCATGATGTAGGTTTATTTAACGTATTTGACCGGCTGGCGACATACATTCAATTTTCTGTTTAGTTTTTTTTTTTTTCACAAGCAGTGCAGGCACGTCCTGAGAAAGCCTTGTTGCTGTCGGGACGTTAAGCAATGTACAATCAATCAATCAATCAATCTTCACTTTCCAAATATTTAATTGCTTCTGTAATATTCATTAAACGAAATGCGTCTGCCTGTAATGTTTTATCTGATGCAATTGGTACAGCTGTCGCATGTGGATCAGGCGCAAGCGTTGATTCAGTCGACTCAAGCGTCGGTAATATTGGATACAATTTAACCATTTTTTTTATTGACAAATATTTTTTATTTAATCAGCAATTACATTTTGCAACTCGTCAAAAGTATACAATTTGCTGGCATAATAAAATGAAACAAGATCAATGTGTTCAAGGTTTATGTAACTTAGACGAACAAAAGTTGTTTTGTCGACTAATATCTTGACAGCCGGAACACTGCTCGAAACTTCAAAAACATCTACATTTTTTTCTAATAGCAATAAAGACCTTTGTTGATTCTGATACTGTTTCATCCCATGTAAGTTTTATTCCCTGTGCAATATTTGCCTCTTTCGCAGAAGTTACAGATTTCATGATAATTTCAAATACTATTGTCGCTTCTCTTGCAATCAGAAAGTTTTCTGGTGCAAACACAACAGAAGTATCAGATCTGCCCTTCCTATTTGTAAGAAGATACCTCCGTTTCTCATAATTTTCAACTTTCAGTTTATCTCTGCTATTGTTGTCTGGGGCAAAGCTTGGAACAAGGCTTACAATCAGCGGCCCAGAGTTAACAACTTTTCTAAAAACTAAGACACCTTCATCAGTGTATACATAAGGACTAATAAATTCAAACTTTATGTCCCAGTCAATTGTGGGTGCTGGCGTAGGCGCAGGAGGCACAGGTGAAACTACCCACTTATTACCTACATGTATTAAGTTGTAAGGCACGTTATTTACTGGAACTGGTACAGTAACATCACGCAGCTGACCAAGTTTAGGAATCTGTTTTTCACCGTCTTTCATGTCGACAATTACTTTCCTCTTGTACATACCAGTCAAATCAAGTTCGAATCCATATATTTCTCCAATTTCCCCTTCCTTCTCAAAATCCTGTACGTCTGCCAAATCTTTCAACTCTGGTACTGGACATGCAAATGGTATGATTCTCGGCTTTGGACCACCACTCATTTTTATAAACAAAAATAAAATTATTTAATTTCCAACACAACACTAAAATCATGCATTACAACTGGTTTGTTATCCTGATTAGTTACAGATATACACAGTGACTCAAAGAAACTAGAACCTAATTTCTTAAACTGCAAATTAGGAAATCTAACAACTACACTTTCACAATAGGGTGCAGTTCCAGCTGGCACACATCTCAACAAAGTCGAAGGGTTTCCATTATGTACATTCTCAGTTGTGTTTAGTTCTTTTAAATACACATTAAATACTGTGTGTACTGCCAAATAAACAGGACATCTGCCAGTTATTATTTGTTTTTTGGGTGCAATTAGACCATCTGACTGTTTCCAATCTTCATCATCTGGAAATTTTAAAAATGTGCAATAAAAACCAAGTAAATATACAAGAGCATTTGATAAAGAAAAATGACTATCTTTTGGAAATTCTAATGTAACAAGTAGGTTAGCTGGATTTAAAGTTGCTTTAATTTTAAATTTACTTTGAAACCATTCAGCTGTAGTACAAAAGTCATAATACCCAGCTGGTAAAGTTTCAGTCATACCATAAAAAAATACTTTATAACTTGTGTCATCTCTTACATTAAACCATTTTACTGTATAGAACATTTCATGGATAGCTACAGCCTTGCTACCATCCCGATTATCAATCCCATTAGTTAACCACACTGGTTTGCTTGTGTCAAGATTTGTTAATGTGATAAACATTTTTATTATCTCATAAAAAAAGAAGGATGGAATTTAAATCACCAACCATTACCACAACAAATGCATTTCAATTTAACGTGAATTCCAAATACAATGTTGCACCTACTTATGAACAGAAAATAATTCAACTAAACCAGCTTGATATAGCTGTAAACGAACAAGATCTATTTCAAGTGAAAGTACCCAACCCCTTTGATCAATATCTAAACCCTCCAATAACAGATGATGCTACTGCAAGAAAGTGGTCTTCAAGTCCACTACAGATGTTTCAAAACCAACTCAACTTTGCTATACTGTGTTCAACTACAGGCTGTGGTGTGTCATTTACAGACCACTTGAATCACTCAAACAAACTTATTAGATCTGTCTACCGTTTCCATGTTTATTACCAGCTTAGACGTATACTGTCAGAACTACATACCCCACTACCATCTGAATCCAGTTTTAACAGGTTTAACAACCCCATGGATATGAAAGCGTTTGAACGCATCTGTAATGAATTTAACATCAGTCCCCGGTATGACTTTACACAAAAACTTGATGATCACAACGGCATGGGTACATTGTACATAGCTGCCAACTTTGGAGAAATAAAAATCCTGACTGGCCGGGGTCCAGGGGCCGCCTAGGCCCCGGCAGGGTGCAGGGGCAGTGCCCCGCTGGGGGGTGCAGGGGGGCTACGCCCCCCGCTCGTAAACGAAAATCAGCATTTTGATGGCAGTTTGGAGGCCTCTCCTTGAAGCAAAATTCAAAATAATAACCAGTTTGTATCCTTTAGTTTGAAGTCATTTACATTCACATCAGCACAAAAAAATCATGGCTGAACAAAATAAATCAATGGAAACGAAAAATCAGCATTTTGAAGGCAGTTTGGAGGCCTCTCCTTGAAGCAAAAATCAAAATAATGACCAGTTTGTATCCTACAGTTTGAAGTTTATTTACATTCACATCAGCACAAAAAAATCATAGCTGAACAAACTAAATCAAGGACAATGGAAACGAAAATCAGCATTTTGAAGGCAGTTTGGAGGCCTCTCTTTGAAACAAAATTCAAAGTTTATCTACTCTTTTGATGGTGGGCAAGGGTTTGCAGCAGCCTTCAGGGACTGAGATGTTGCTGATTTTGCCTTCAACAGCAAGTCCTCTCTCTCTCTCTCTCTCGTCTCTTTCGGTTTGTGTTCCACACTTTCATAATTATTTCACAAGATGCTCTTACTTTTTCATGTATTCCTTCGTTTATTCAATTCATCATTCAGTCTGACCGCCAGACAGTCTTTATTTTTTCTTCATTATACTTCGCTACTTATACTTATACTTGGTGTTTCTTACGTTTTTCGTGCAGACTGATGTCTTTTTGGCCGCCGTGACCGATGTTTATGTCCGCCCGGCACATTTTAGAAAAGGCAAAGTGTTCCCCCTTTCTCGATTCGTCGATGTAAGGAAAGGAACGCTTGTAGTCTGGATGGAACTTCACCAAACACTTCTGCTTCTTAGGAGGCATGATTTTGTTGAAAATCGAAAATACTCTGTGACCAGTTGTGAAGATCGTTGAGCATGTGCTCGAGGGCAAATTCGAAGGAACCGGAACAAACAGAATGGACGGAATTTGCCGCGCATGCGTAATCAAGACTGGCTGTGGGTCCCCGAAAGCTTAGCGGTACAGTATAGCGGTAGGCTCTCAACTACAGGCGCTTGACCCCGCGCGGTACACCAAAATGCCTCGAATTTTAAAACAAAGCTTGAAAATATGAAAATCGGGAGAAATGTACAAAAAACCGGAAAATCGGGAATTGAAAAAAAATCGGGAAATTCCCGATAAAATCGGGAGGGTTGGCAGCTATGCATTGTATTATGCTATGAGTCACAAACAATATCCACAAGATTACTACCCTGGTTACACTTCATTCTCATCAAAATCACAAGTCTGGTTAGGATCAATAGAACAGAAACAGTCTAATGCCTGGACAACATTTATTTTAGACAAAAGTGACGGGTTTACTCAAGCGGGAGTTGAGCGCGTAAATGAGTCTATCAGAACATATGTCTTGTGTTTACTAGGAGCACAATCATTAACAAAATCAAATATTTTAAACGGGAGTGGCAAATTTGAAGCACAAAAACAGTTTCTTGCAAATCTTGAAGATTCAATTAATTCAGTGGTTGATCTCCCATCAAGCATACAGCGCTGCCAAGACGTTCTCAGATATGCCAGATCAAAAGTTGACTTTGTAGTAGGCATCGGGTTATACATGTTGCCATCTGACCTTCAACTCCAAATGGGTACAATAACAAGGAGGAGGTCGCCAAGACCGAAACAGCTGTCCACACCGGCTAAATATCTGGACCCCCCTCGGGGGGACCTAGATTTAAATTTCCATGCACTGAGTGGCTGGAACAGTGGGATATGTGATACGCCCCCCTTCGGGGGGGGGCTTCCATATGCATTGCTTTCAGTCACTTTTTTAGCGCCCCCTCTCTTTCCTATCTCTTTTTTTTGTGCTTTGGCCACAGTAGATCTATGATCACTGGTCGATCATGCACATTTCTCTCCCCTGATAGTGCTATAATCTACTTTACTTTGTAACCTTCCTAAAATATTAGCACTGGCAGTCTCCCCTTTTCTTTTCATTTACTACTACAATATCGACTGCAACCCCTTCCCCCCTTTTGGTAGGTTCTCTTTTAGGGTGCATGGAAATTTGGCTCTAGGTGGTGGCATGGAATGTATGCCCTTGCAGACACCACAGTAAAATGTGGTTGTCTTTGCAGGTAGGCAGAAATTCCTGCCTCCTCCAGTATCGCCGATGGTGTGCTGAGGAGGTCGCCAAGACCGAAACAGCTGTCCACACCGGCTAAATATCTGGACCCCCCTCGGGGGGACCTAGATTTAAATTTCCATGCACTGAGTGGCTGGAACAGTGGGATATGTGATACGCCCCCCTTCGGGGGGGCTATCATATGCATTGCTTTCAGTCACTTTTTTAGCGCCCCCTCTCTTTCCTATCTCTTTTTTTTGTGCTTTGGCCACAGTAGATCTATGATCACTGGTCGATCATGCACATTTCTCTCCCCTGATAGTGCTATAATCTACTTTACTTTGTAACCTTCCGGGTACAATAACAAATTATAATAATGAAATCATTGTTGCAGGTGTTGGTCAAAAACTCAGTCTTAATCAATCTGTAAACTTAGGAGCAACAACCACGCATGTTTAGAAGTTAAAATCATTACAGACGGTAACACCCCCAGCCCCGGCCCCAACACCGGCGCCCATACAACCAGTACAGTCAACACCAACACCAACCCCTGACACACATGAGTCAGAGAGAACAGCATTGGTAATAGGCCTCACTGGATTAGGGGTTTTACTTCTTTATCTGTTTCATTAAATAACCCACCATCAACCCTCCTACTGTAACCAAAAAGACCCACACATGTTCTGCCATATACCCAACTACCTTTGCTGCAGTACTAATCATCCAACTGACAACTGTGCCTATAATACCAGGCAAAGCGTGGCATTGCTTTCAGAGCCAATTTCTTAAGCAAGTCTGATATGTGAGACAGTTGTTTTTTTACCCATGTCTGTAAATCTTTTGGGTCTGTTGGAGTCGGGGGGCCAGGGGTTGGTGGTGCTGGAGGTCACCTGATGATATACAGACTGTACTTAAGACTATTGGTGACTATCATGACCAGTACTTGAAAGCTGACGTTTGTTTGCTAGCAGACGTATTTGAAAGTTACCGTGAGAAGGGTTTGTTGCACTACAGTCTTGACCCAGCCTGCTACATAACTAGTCCTGGCATGACATGGGATGCATTTTTAAAATCCAGTAATATATTTATAGACCTGTTGTCTGATCGTACAATGGGTGAGATGGTGGAACGTGGATTGAGGGGAGGCATTAGTATTGCAGCGAACAATTATGCCAAAGCCAACAATAAATATCTGGTCGACCCGGACCAGGGGTTTGACCCCTCAAGGTCAAGGTCATTCATTACGTACTTGGACGCTAATAACCTTTATGGATTTGCAATGTGAGTTATTGCCCTTGAAAAACATTTGTCTGCATGATTTGTCACAGTATGACATAACACAGTCAGGGTTAACAAACTATATTATGAATCTTGACCGAAACGACGCGAAGGGTTGGATCTTTGAAGTAGACCTGGAGTACCCACACCATCTACATGATTACCATAATGATTATCCCTTAGCTGTTGAGAAAATGAGTATGACGGGGGAAAAAGAGGACACTATACTTGTACCAAATCTGAATGACAAATTCAATTACGTTTGTCACTATCGATTGATGCAGTTTTACATCAGACACAGGTTAGTACTAACCTTTTGACGACGGAACGCGCATATGTGCGCGCGGGACAAGGCTCTGTTGACGACGGGGCGCGCACATATGTCCGCCGGCCTCGTTTACCGTGGCCTACGAAGCGCGCACATATGCGTTTTCCAATGACAGTATAGCTAGCAATACGTGCAGTACGGTGTAAGGGAAGCAACCTACTATAATATGTCAAGCATTCATTTCTGTATTGACATAGTGACTTGTCTTGTTTGTATGCACTAAAACGAACGAATCAGAAGCTCTCAGACAAAAGAACCGGGCAAGCACGAAAAATGGCGAATTTGCGGCGGCGTGGTCGATGCATTCCAATTGCTGAAGTACTTGAGCAAGTCCTCCAGGATGGTTCTGTTGAGGAAGGAGAGCCTTTGCATGATAAATCAGAAGAAAGTGACAGTGAAGACGATTTTTTTGCTGATTTGGAGGACCAGGAAGACGAGGATTATGAATCTGATTGATTCAAGATTGTACATTGCTTAACGTCCCGACAGCAACAAGGCTTTCTCAGGACGTGCCTGCACTGCTTGTGAAAAAAAAATAAATAAACAGAACATTGAATGTATGTCGCCAGCCGGTCAAATACGTTAAATAAACCTAACACAAGGGGCTAAATAAAGCTAAGACCATTTAGCAACACACATCCAATATCAAGAGCTACAGGCAGTGCAGACAGTAGGGAGAGTTTTAAAAAGGCAAATACAGGTGAATGGACAAAGGGTAGACAGAAACACATGCCCCAGAATAGAGAGAAAAACCCACCCTGTGGGGCTGACCAGGGTGACCCTGGGAACTAAAAAATACCTAACCCCACCCAAGTCCCCCAGGGCAGACCCGGGTGGGGGGATTATGAATCTGAACCTGAAGATTATGAAGAAGACGATCAGGATGGCGAAGAAGAGATGGTGGCTCAACACGGCAGCTCATCGTCTTCAGAAGACGAAGATTTCGCCAGGAATGTCCAACAAATCAACATCAATGCCTTTGACATGGAGACAGACATTGATGATACAGATGAAGTTAGTTAGTTATTTGGGTTTAATGCCGAGCAGGCGACTAAGGCCATCTCACGGCGGGATGGGTAAAAATCTGGTCAGCCAGACTAAAAGCAAGGTCTTAAGACAAGATGTAAATATAGATTAAAAATCTCAGGCTAAAATGTCGCACGTCTTTAAAAGAAATGTCTACAGACTCTCAAAAAGGGCAAATAAAAAAGATTCACATAGTCTATGAATGCTCAAATCTTGTTAAAAATATTGCATGCTCGCAAGAAATTGAAGATTTTGTCCGGGGGAACATCCCAGAACAAAACCTTCAAGGAGTCTGCTGTAAAGTGTTTATATCTGGTGTCAATTAGGTCAGCACAATACAGCAAAAAGCGTCGAACAGAAAACTGCTCATCACAGGCAAAACACCATGGACGCTCATCCTGTTTAAGTAAGTAAGAGTGCGTAACATGTGTGCCCGATGTGGAGCCGAGCAAGGACAGTCTCCTCACGGCGGCTGCCGCAGCGGAAAGGTAGACTGTCAGACAACTTAGGAAGAGCTTCATGAAGCTTGTTCCCTTCCTCTTTGTCCCACTCGGACTGCCACTCGCGGGCTATGTACGCACTAATCACAGGTTTAAAATCACTATAGACAGTTTGTGTGTCAGGGACAGGGTCACTGCGGGCACTGTTGGCAGCAGAATCTGCGATTCTGTTGCCTTCGATGCCCACATGGCCCGGGACCCAAATAAAAATGATGTCATAATATTCATTCATCAAGTCTGCGTAAAGCTCTCTAATCTGCACCAGCAGTGGATGGTCTTGAGGCTCTGTTGGTATATGGCTGGTGGAGTACAATCCTTCTTGTGGGCGGTCAAGTCCAGCAAGATGTCAGGAACTGGTAGTAGCCAGGGTGGAGTGACGTGTTGCAGAGATTCCGAAACTTTGTCCAGGTCCACTCTGGCCGCCTGCAGATGAGGTCGGACACGGAAGGAAAGTGGAAGGAAAGTGGACGGACAGCTCCCGGATGGGCATCGTAAATCTCTGCAAACGACGGGTTAAAAACACAATCATAGGCAGGATTGTCTGGATGGGCCTTCAGCTTCAGAACGTAGCTGAGCATGAGGCGGATGCGGTGGAGCCCGAGAGAAGGCTCCCCTGCCTCTGCATACAGACTAGGAACTGGAGATGTCCTGAAGGCTCCCAGACATATGCGCAGACCTTGATGGTGAATCGTGTTCAGACGCTGTAGAACAGACTTTGAAGCCGAGCCATATACCACAGAGCCGTAATCCAGTTTGGACCGAACAAGGGCCCGGTACAGTCGAAGTAAGACAAGGCGGTCTGCACCCCAGTCAGTACGACCAACGACACGAAGAATGTCGAGGGTCTTCTGACAAGAGGTTCTAAGGTAGGTAACATGGTTGCAGAAGGTCAATCTTTTGTCAAAGATGACCCAGAGAAACTTTGCCTCTTCGGCCACCTGAATTGGCACTCCAGCAATGCTCAGGGTAGGTTTTGGAAAAAATTTCGTCTGGTTAGTAAAATGCACACAGACTGTCTCGGAGGGCGAGAACCTGAATCCGTTGAGAGACACCGACCCCTGGATGCGATCAACGCACAGCTGCAAGCGCCTCTCAAGGGACGCAAGTCCTCGATTGATTGATTGATTGATTGTACATTGCTTAACGTCCCGACAGCAACAAGGCTTTCTCAGGACGTGCCTGCACTGCTTGTGAAAAAAAAAATAAACAGAAAATTGAATGTATGTCGCCAGCCGGTCAAATACATTAAATAAACCTACAACATGGGGCATAAATAAAGCTAAGACCATTTAGCAACACACATCCAATATCAAGAGCTACAGGCAGTGCAGACAGTAGGGAGAGTTTTAAAAAGGCAAATACAGGTGAATGGACAAAGGGTAGACAGAAACGCATGCCCCAGAATAGAGAGAAAAACCCACCCTGTGGGGCTGACCAGGGTGACCCTGGGAACTAAAAAATACCTAACCCCACCCAAGTCCCCCAGGGCAGACCCGGGTGGGGGCCCTCGACCTCGTGCACACAAAGCAAAGTCGTCCACAAACAAAGACCATTCAGAATCATCCTTGACGGCCTTTACAATGTTATTTATTTTAATGCTAAATAAAACAGGAGATAGAATGCTGCCCTGCGGGACACCCATCTCCTGTTCAAAGGAGTCGGAGAGGGTGGAGCCCACACGGACATGGAACGACCTGTTAGACAAAAAATTGTGAATAAAAACAGGCAGGTGCCCTTTAAAACCCATGTCCGACAAATCAGACATTATACCATACTTCCAGGTAGTGTCATATGCCTTTTCAAAATCAAAGAAAATTGCATAGACATGCTGCTTGTTGACAAAAGCATCTCGAATAAAAGACTCAAAGCGAACTAGATGGTCAGTTGTACTACGGAAGCGCCGGAAACCGCACTGGAGGTCTGTGATGAGACGTGACTCAATTCGTGTAAAGCGAGTTCGTGTTAACTGGACTCCACTGTAAAAACGAATCCCGGAGCAAGGCACAGTCAAACATGACTTATTATTCTGGAAAAAGTGCGATTGTACAAAACTGTCTTCTTCGTAAGCGGTTGTGTGCTCATCAGGAAAAATTGACTCGTTTTAAAGAAGAATTATAGAAAATGAATGTTAATTTACAGGAGTTAAACACAAGCTTAAATAATATTGAAGAAGATATGAAACCTATTGCTGATGCAATAATTGTGTGTAAGGATGAAAACAACTTACAGTCATTGTCAGCCATGATAAAAGAATATGGCAACCTTGAGGAAAAGGCAGAAAAAATTAAAAAAGCTATTTTAAAAGAGCAGCAAAAAATAATATTAAAAGAAAAAGATGTACAGATGAATGAAAAATGGTTGCAAAAAATATCTCTGACAGAATGACTCAATTAGAAGATAATAGCCCCTCATTTTAAAGATTGAACGCAATTATTGCACAGAGGAAACAAGAAAAAGCAGCCGCAAGTGGAAGCAATGCATAATAACGGAGTATTTCCACAGTGCTAACCGCTTACGAAGAATTGAAATTTTAAGCGGTTACATTGCTCTCGGGTTTTTGTGCATACCATCAAATTTTACACATCACAGACTATTTTTAACTTAGTGTGATGTGTTGAAAAATCACTTTCACGTGGTATACGTTCAAAACATAACCCCGGAGTGCCACGTTCAAGTGTTTTTTCCTAGGGTGTGCCAAACAGCTCGCACATTCACATACATGAAACCACACCCTGAGAGCAACACACGTTTTGGATTTTGAACATGTGGTCTATGGTACAAAGTAGATGACCACGAAAATTTTTCATCCACAATAGGCTGTCAAATTGATTGATTGTACATTGCTTAACGTCCCGACAGCAACAAGGCTTTCTCAGGACGTGCCTGCACTGCTTGTGAAAAAAACAACAACAACTAAACAGAACATTGAATGTATGTCGCCAGCCGGTCAAATACATTAAATAAACCTAACACATGGGCCTAAATAAAGCTAAGACCATTTAGCAACACACATCCAATATCAAGAGCTACAGGCAGTGCAGACAGTAGGGAGAGTTTTAAAAAGGCAAATACAGGTGAAGGGACAAAGGGTAGACAGAAACACATGCCCCAGAATAGAGAGACAAACCCACCCTGTGGGGCTGACCAGGGTGACCCTGGGAACTAAAAAATACCTAACCCCACCCAAGTCCCCCAGGGCAGACCCGGGTGGGGCAATAGGCTGTCAAAGGTTAAAGTTACCTTTCTGATGAGATGAAATTAAGTCGAAACAGCCCCTCTGCTCAAAGGTAAGTGTTTCATTTTTATTTACTAATTATTATTATTTTTCATTATAAAATGAATTCTGAAGAATTGTTATTATTGAATGATATCGGTGCTTTACAGAACAAAGACTTAGACTCAAAACGAGAACGTCTCCTATCTGTAACTGTATCCGGGCTTTTGAAAACTTATCTCGGCAAACAATATTCAACCGACAATATTAATTCACTCAGCTGACGAATTAATTAAACTTTATACTAAATATGATAATTACATGGCTTCACTAATGACCCGTGATTTGAGCAAATCATTTGTTTTATTATACACAAAAGTAGTGAGTAACATTATTCCCGTTGTTGACACAGAAAGGCTGTCGCACGATCTCGAGACTAATCTAATAATTACAAGTTCAATAGGCAAATTAGCATGCCAGATGTATTATAGGTTTGGAAATTTGTTGGCACCTGTCATAACTTTATTAGTAACTGGTAGTCATATCGATTTAACAAAATTAAATTTGTTTACTGATAAAAATGGACAATCCACAGACAACCCCACAGATGAACCCAAAGCAAAGTCGTCAACAAACAAAGAGCATTCAGAATCATCCTCGACAGCCTTTACAATGTTATTAATTTTAATACTAAATAAAACAGGAGATAGAAAGCTGCCCTGCGGGACACCCATCTCCTGTTCAAAGGAGTCGGAGAGGGTGGAGCCCACACGGACATGGAACGACCGGTTAGTCAAAAAATTGTGAATAAAAACGGGCAGGTGCCCTTTAAAACCCATGTCCAACAAATCAGACATTATGCGATACTTCCAGGTAGTGTCATATGCCTTCTCAAGATCGATGAAAATTGCATAGACATGCTGCTTGTTGACAAAAGCATCTCGGATAAACGACTCAAAGCGGACTAGGTGGTCAGATGTACCACGGAAATGCCGGAAACTGCACTGGAGGTCTGTGATGAGAACCTGTGACTCAAGATGCCACAACAGGCGGGCGTTGACCAGGCGTTCCATAGTTTTACATAAACATGATGTCAAAGCGACTGGCCGGTAGTCGCTCGGGTCGGAAGGATCCTTACCTGGCTTGGGGATCGGCACAACCACAGCTATGATTAAAGGCCTTGAGGACGGAGTCCTAGAAGTTAAGGATGAGACGAAACGCCTCCAGGAAGCACAGCAATCATGTTTTAAAATGTAACGGGCCTTCGCCCTCTGTCTTTTAAAGCTTAAAATATTCACTTGCGACAAATTACGAAAAGCACGTCACTGAGCCCTCGCGCTGGGACCATACGGCGTTGAGGCGCGTCCCCTGGGTGGTGGATAGGGGGTCCCTCGTGAGAGGGGTGCACCGAATGAGTGAGTGAGTGAGTATAGATTGCTTTACGTCCCGCAAGCGACAAAGGCCTTCTCAGGACGTGCCTGCGCTAAATGAAGAAAAGAACTGCAAGAAGCGCAGACAGGAGGGAGAATTTCAAAAGAAAAATACAGATGAATGGACCAGAAAGACAGAAATACAAACCCCCAAAAGAGTAGAACCCACCTTGCAGGGGTTAGACAAGGTGACCCTAGGAACTAAAAAGTAGACAACCCCACCAAGGTCCCCTAGGGCAGACCCGGTGGGGGGCACCGAATGAAATAAGGTGCCGTGAACCAACATGGTCTAAGGGAAGGTGACCCCGACAGAAAACCCCTGGTCCTCCTAGTAAGGGGGTTGGGCGTGGGGGTAGCTTCCCCACCCTGCAAAAAAGGAAATAGCTACAAAAACGCCGACGAAAAGACTAACAGTAATTCCTTTTTCACAAACAGAAAACAAAGACAATGAGGCTGAACGCAACCAGGGAAGAACCAGTCTTGCTTGCTGGCACCCCGTTGGAGGAGGTGGAGTCCTTCACCTATCTCGGGACCATCATAGACAAAAAAGGCGGCACTGATGCAGATGTCAGAGCACGAATCGGTAAAGCCAGAGCAGCCTTTCTCCAGTTGAAAAAAGTGTGGAGTTCCAGAGAGCTGTCACAACACACCAAAGTCCGGATTTTCAACTCCAATGTAAAAGCAGTTCTCCTATATGGAGCAGAGACATGGAGATTGACAAAAACCACAGTCAACAGAGTACAGACCTTCATGAACAGTTGCCTTAGAAGAATTTTGAAAATCCACTGGCCAGAGAAGATCAGCAACGTCAGACTCTGGGAGAGAACAGAGCAGATAACAGCAGAGAATGAAATTGGGCGAAGAAGATGGGGATGGATCGGTCACAGTCTGAGAAAGCCAGCTTCCAGTATCACTAGGCAGGCATTGTCATGGAACCCCCAGGGAAAGAGGAAAAGAGGTAGGCCGAGAAACTCCTGGCGTCGAGACCTCCAAGCAGACATCAAGAGACTGGGAACCACCTGGAGTAGAATCGAAGGAGAAGCACAGGACAGGAGTTGCTGGAGGTCTCTCGTCGACGGCCTATACCCGGGTAGGGGTGACAGGCGTAAGTAAGTAAGTACATCACTGAGCAGATTTGCGCGTTTTTTGGGTCTTGCAGCACTCTTTATTGAACCATGGTACTCTCGGCTTCTGAGGGACTGATCTGGAAGTTTTAGGGATGGTTTCACCCGCTATGTAAAACAGAAGTCCCGACAGCAACAAGACTTTCTCAGGATGTGCCTGCATTGCTTGTGAAAAAAAATAAACAGAATATTGAATGTATGTCGCCAGCCGGTCTAATACGCTAAATAAACCTAAGACCATTTAGCAACACACATCCAATACCAAGAGCTACAGGCAGCGCAGACAGTAGGGACAGTTTAAAAAAGGAAAACACAGGTGAATGGACCTAGGGTAGGAAAACCCATCCTGTGGGGCTGACCAGGGTGACCCTGGGAACTAAAAAGTAGTTAACCCCACCCAAGTCCCCCAGGGCAGACCCGGGTGGGGAGTAAAACAAAATAAAAGTAAAACAAGAAACAGGTTCTTCAGCTGACATGACCACCCCTTCTGTAATACGAGACTGACCGAGGGAGGTGAACAGAGGCCAGTTAGCTTTCTTGAAATTCCAGCACCCCAACAGCTGACCGATGACAGGACTACTGGGAAGTGGTCACTAGAAACACAGGTCATCATGAACCTTCCAGTCAAAGTCATGCTTCACAGAAGGATCACACACAGCGAGGTCTAGAACAGAACTAGATCCTGAACCTGGTTTAGAGTAGGTAGGTGAGCCATCGTTAAAGACACATAAGTTAAGAAAAAACATCTTCTAACATCTGACCTCTGCCAACATGCTGGTCACCACCCACAGGTGAGCGTGACCGTTAAAATCTCCCATGAGAATAAAGGGAGGGGGCAGTTGATCTACTAAGTTAAAAATATCATTACTACACACTCGCAGAGATGGTGGCAGGTAAAATTGCATATGGTTAAGGTTTTCTGTAAGGCAACCCGAGCTGCAACAGCCTGAAGACAGGTGTCAATGCTAACGGGGCTACATAAAATTTGGCTACTAATGAGAAGTGCCACTGCACCCGAGCGCCTCTCCAAATCAAAGCCCTTATGGTTAGCGTTAAAACCATTAAAAGAGTCAGAAGTCTTCAGGTAAGTCTCCTGAAGAGATATTACTGAGGGGTTATAGGACTTGACCTCGCGCTGGGACCATACGGCGTTGAGGCGCGTCCCCTGGGTGGTGGATAGGGGGTCCCTCGTGAGAGGGGTGCACCGAATGAAATAAGGTGCCGTGAACCAACATGGTCTAAGGGAAGGTGACCCCGACAGAAAACCCCTGGTCCTCCTAGTAAGGGGGTTGGGCGTGGGGGTAGCTTCCCCACCCTGCAAAAAAGAAAATAGCTACAAAAACGCCGACGAAAAGACTAACAGTAATTCCTTTCCTGGAGGAGGAAGGTTCTTCTACTAGAAGACTTATGACGTCCTGTGGTGAAAGCCGGAAGTCTTCGGAAGCCACAGGACCGAGCCGCCTCTCTCTATCCAGGGATACAACCATGGGCACATGGAACGTCAAGACCATGTACCAGAGCGGCAAGGCCGCCCAGATAGCAGCGGAAATGCAAAAGTACAACCTTTCCCTGCTAGGCATCAGTGAAGCCAGATGGACGCAGTCTGGCCAGAAAAGGCTGTTAAGTGGGGAGATGATTCTGTATTCAGGTCATGAAGAGGAGAATGCCCCCCATACAGAAGGAGTAGCACTCATGCAGTCACCAGTGGCACAGAGAGCGCTGATGGGCTGGGAACCTCTTGGGCCAAGAATTATAACAGCAGCCTTTAGAACCAAGAAAAAGCTCAAGCTGAACGTCATCCAGTGTTATGCGCCCACCAATGACAGTGACGAGGAAGAGAAACAAGAGTTCTACGACCGACTCCAGAGTGCCGTGGACAAATGTGCGGAGCGAGACATCACCATCGTCATGGGCGATTTTAATGCCAAAATAGGGGAGGACAACACCGGATACGAAGAGGTGATGGGGAGACAGGGACTAGGCTCGGAGATGAGTGAGAACGGGGAGAGGTTTGTAGACTTTTGTGCTCTAAACCGACTTGTCATTGGAGGCAGCATCTTCCCACACAGAAGAATACACAAAGCAACTTGGGTCTCACCTGACCATACAACAGAGAACCAAATAGACCATATCTGCATTAGCAAGAAATTTAGAAGATCCCTTCAAGATGTTCGAGTGAGGAGGGGAGCAGATGTCGCCTCAGACCACCATCTGCTTACCTTAAGAATGAAGCTCAAGCTAAAGAAAAGCCGCACAGAGACAACAAGAAGACAGCGCTATAATGTAGGCCTCCTGAGAGAAACTGGAGTTAGAGAAGAGTTCAAACTGGTGCTGTCCAACCGGTTTCAAGCGCTACAGGAGCTAGTAAATGAAGAGGAGGCGGTCACCACAGAGCAGCAGTGGAAGGCAGTTAGAGAGGTGCTGAACTCAACCTGCAAAGACACTGTAGGGTTCAGGAAACACCACCACAAGGACTGGCTGTCGGCACAGACCTTGAAGAAGATAGAAGCGAGGAAGCAGAAGAAAGCAGCGGTCAACAACAGTCGCACGAGAGCAGCCAAAGTAAGGGCACAGGGGGAATACTCGGAAGCCAACCGCGAGGTGAAGAGGAGTATCAGGGCAGACAAGAGGGCCTACACAGACAGCCTGGCAGCAGAGGCAGAAAAGGCAGCAGGCAGCGGCAACATGAAACAGCTCTACGACATTACCAGAAGATTGTCGGGTAAGTATGGCCATACAGAAAGACCAGTAAAAGACAAAGAAGGCAAGCCTATTGCAGACAGAGCAGACCAACTCGACAGATGGGCCGAGTATTTTGAAGAGTTACTAAACAGACCTAGCCCACCCGACCCCCCCGACATCCAGCCGGCAGAGACCGACCTACCCATCAGCTGTGACAGACCCAGCCGGGAAGAGATCAGAAAAGCAGTGGCATTTTTGAAGAATGGCAAAGCAGCAGGGCCAGATGGCATCCCAGCGGAGTCTCTGAAAGCAGACCTAGAGACAACAGTTGAGATGCTGTACCCACTGTTTGGAAAGATCTGGGAAGAGGAGGTGATGCCAGCTGACTGGAAGGAGGGGTACCTAATCAAGCTTCCCAAGAAAGGCGACCTCAGCAAGTGTTCCAACTACAGAGGAATCACCTTGCTGTCAGTACCAGGAAAGGTCTTCAACAGGATCATCCTAGAGAGAATGAAGAGCTCCGTTGACCCCCAGCTGAGAGACCAGCAAGCAGGATTCAGGAAGAACCGATCATGTACAGACCAGATTGCCACTCTCCGCATCATCGTGGAACAGTCTCTGGAGTGGAGCTCCCCGCTGTACGTCAACTTTGTGGATTATGAGAAAGCATTTGACAGCGTGGACCGAGAGACACTGTGGAAACTCCTACGACACTACGGTGTACCCACAAAGCTCGTCCGCCTGATCAAGAGCAGCTATGATGGCATGACATGTCGCGTGATCCACGAAGGGCAGTTCACCAGGGAGCTCCAGGTCAGAACTGGTGTCAGGCAGGGGTGTCTGCTGTCTCCGTTCCTCTTCCTACTGGCCATAGACTGGGTTATGAAGATGACCACAGAGCACAGACGAAGTGGAATACAGTGGACACTGTGGACACAGCTTGACGACCTCGATTTTGCAGACGACTTGGCATTACTGTCCCACACTCATCAACAAATGCAGGACAAGACCACGAGGCTTGCTGACATCTCGTCCCAAGTGGGCCTCACCATTCACAAACAGAAAACAAAGACAATGAGGCTGAACGCAACCAGGGAAGAACCAGTCTTGCTTGCTGGCACCCCGTTGGAGGAGGTGGAGTCCTTCACCTATCTCGGGACCATCATAGACAAAAAAGGCGGCACTGATGCAGATGTCAGAGCACGAATCGGTAAAGCCAGAGCAGCCTTTCTCCAGTTGAAAAAAGTGTGGAGTTCCAGAGAGCTGTCACAACACACCAAAGTCCGGATTTTCAACTCTAATGTAAAAGCAGTTCTCCTATATGGAGCAGAGACATGGAGATTGACAAAAACCACAGTCAACAGAGTACAGACCTTCATGAACAGTTGCCTTAGAAGAATTTTGAAAATCCACTGGCCAGAGAAGATCAGCAACGTCAGACTCTGGGAGAGAACAGAGCAGATAACAGCAGAGAATGAAATTGGGCGAAGAAGATGGGGATGGATCGGTCACAGTCTGAGAAAGCCAGCTTCCAGTATCACTAGGCAGGCATTGTCATGGAACCCCCAGGGAAAGAGGAAAAGAGGTAGGCCGAGAAACTCCTGGCGTCGAGACCTCCAAGCAGACATCAAGAGACTGGGAACCACCTGGAGTAGAATCGAAGGAGAAGCACAGGACAGGAGTTGCTGGAGGTCTCTCGTCGACGGCCTATACCCGGGTAGGGGTGACAGGCGTAAGTAAGTAAGTAAGTATAGGACTTGACCAAAAGATGTAATTCCTCAAAGTCAGCGAGAAAACCACGACAATTCCACTGAAGCAAAGAGTGCATGATTATGTCTTATGTGGGGGAGAAGCGTTTCTTCTCCCCTTTTCCTTTGCTTTGGAAGGAGTTGAAGAAACAGAGAGGGGGCCGGCTCCCAGGCCTCCTCTGGTTCTTCGGATATGAGTGGAGCTGCCGCAGTACCAGCCACGACAACTTCCACTCCCTCCATCTGCTCCTCCAATGCAGCATATTTGTTTTGAAGGGGGACATCAGTGTCTCCCTTCTGGGCCCATGCGCACAGCGGTCCCGTAGCTTTCTTAGATCTCTGGCTCTGGGCAGCGTTCCTGCCACTAGAGTTAGCGGCCTTAGAAGGCTGACCAAAGCCAGAAGCCTTTGTGGCAGACATATTGACAGGCTTGGGTGGGGGCTCAGGCTTAGGGGCAGCAGAAGACAGTGCTACCGGACCGGTAGTGTATGCCTTCTGCGTTCCCTGGCTCCTCGTCACCACTGGAGGAGGGTTACTCTCCAGGGGCCAGAGGAGCCGAGGCTCGGCCCCCAACCAAGAAGTTGGGGTTTGACAGGAGAAGGCTTTGGTGGGGCGCTTGCCTGCCAACGCAGCACTGAAAGTAAAGACAGGTGCTACTGTTTGAGGCAGCCTCAGCTGCACCAGGGCCTTCAACCAGTTTTTTTTGCGTCTGCAAAGGACAGCCCCTTCTCCACACGCACCTGCTGAATCTTGCACTCGGATATCCAACGAGGGCATTTCTTATCCCAAGACATATGGATTCAAGAGACAGAACTTCTACATTTTGAGCGCAGGACTGGATATATGGTGGGTCTGATTTCGTACATGAAACATGTATTGTTGGCATCTTTTTCCAACCAGAACCGAGCTCATACCCTTATTCAACAATTACTCGATCTTTAAAAAAACAATTACTTGACCTTTAAAAAAAAATGAAATGTGATAGATCTGTCTCATTTTTATTAATTTGTTTCTCTTTCTTACTTACTTACTTACACCTGTCACCCCTCCCAGAGAGACCTCCAGCGACTCCTGTCCTGTGCTTCTCCTTCGATTTTACCCAGTCACTTGATGTCTGCTTGGAGGTCTCGACGCCAGGTGTTCTTCGGCCTGCCTCTTTTCCTCTTTCCCTGGGGGTTCCATGTCAATGCCTGCCTAGTGATACTGGAAACTGGCTTTCTCAGACTGTGACCAATCCATCCCCATCTTCTTCGTCCAATTTCAATCTCTGCTGTTATCTGCTCTGTTCTCTCCCAGAGTCTGACGTTGCTGATCTTCTCTGGCCAGTGGATTTCCAAGATTCTTCTAAGGCAACTGTTTATGAACATCTGTACTCTGTTGACTGTGGTTTTTGTCAACCTCCAAGTCTCTGCTCCATATAGGAGAACTGCTTTTACATTTGAGTTGAAAATCCAGACTTTGGTGTGTTGTGACAGCTCTCTAGAACTCCACACTTTTTTCAGCTGGAGAAAGGCTGCTCTGGCTTTACCGATTCGTGCTCTGACATCTGCATCAGTGCCACCTTTTTTGTCGATGATGCTCCCGAGTTAGGTGAAGGACTCCACCTCCTCCAACGGGGTGCCAGCAAGCAAGACTGGTTCTTCCCTGGTTGCGTTCAGCCTCATTGTCTTTGTTTTCTGTTTGTGGATGGTGAGGCCCACTTGGGACGAGATGTCCTGCATTTGTTGATGAGTGTGGGACAGTAAAGCCAAGTCGTCTGCAAAATCGAGGTTGTCAAGCTGTGTCCACAGTGTCCACTGCATTCTGCTTCTTCTCTGCTCTGTGGTCCTCTTCATGACCCAGTCTATGGCCAGTAGGAAGAGGAATGGAGACGGCAAACACCCTTGCCTGACGCCGGTTCTGACCTGGAGCTCCCTTGTGAACTGCCCTTCATGGATCACGCGACATGTCATGCCATCATAGCTGCTCTTGATCAGGCAGACGAGTTTTGTGGGTACACCGTAGTGTCGTAGGAGTTTCCACAAATTCTCTCGGTCAATGCTGTCAAATGCTTTCTCGTAATCCACAAAGTTGACGTACAGTGGGGAGCTCCTCTCCAGAGACTGCTCCACGATGATGCGGAGAGTGGCAATCTGGTCTGTACATGATCGGTTTTTCCTGAATCCTGCTTGCTGGTCTCTCAGCTGGGGGTCGATGGAGCTCTTCATTCTCTCCAGGATGATCCTGTTGAAGACCTTTCGTGGTACCGACAGCAAGGCGATTCCTCTGTAGTTGGAACACTTGCTGAGGTCGATTTTCTTGGGAATCTTGATTAGGTACCCCTCCTTCCAGTCAGCCGGCATTATCTCTTCTTCCCAGATCTTTCCAAACAGTGGGTACAGCATCTCTACTGTTGTTTCTAGGTCTGCTTTCAGAGCCTCCGCTGGGATGCCATCTGGCCCTGCTGCTTTGCCGTTCTTCAAAAATGCCACTGCTCTTCTGATCTCTTCCCGGCTGGGTCTGTCACAGCTGATGGGTAGGTCAATCTCTGCTGGCTGGATGTCTGGGGGGGGGGGGGGGGGGTCGGGTGGGCTGGGTCTGTTCAGTAACTCTTCAAAATACTCGGTCCATCTGTCGAGTTGGTCTGCTCTGTCTGCAATAGGCTTACCTTCTTTGTCTTTTACTGGTCTTGCTGCATGGCCATACTTGCCAGACAATCTTCTGGTAATGTCGTAGAGCTGTTCCATGTTGCCGCTGCCTTCTGCCTTTTCTGCCTCTGCTGCTAGGCCGTCTGTGTAGGCTCTCTTGTCTGCCCTGATGCTCCTCTTCACCTCGCAGTTGGCTTCCGAATATTCCTCATGTGCCCTTGCTTTGGCTGCTCTCGTGCGACTGTTGTTGACAACTGCTTTCATCTGCTTCCTCACTTCTATCTTCTTCAAGGTCTGTGCCGACAGCCAGTCCTTGTGATGGTGTTTCTTGAACCCCACAGTGTCTTTGCAGGTTGAGTTCAGTGCCTCTCTAACTGCCTTCCACTGCTGCTCTGTGGTGACTGCCTCCTCTTCACTTACTAGCTCCTGTAGCGTTTGAAACCGGTTGGACAGCACTAGTTTGAACTCTTCTCTCACTCCAGTCTCTCTCAGGAGGCCTACATTATAGCGCTGTCTTCTTCTTGTCCCTGTGCTGCTTTTCTTTAACTTGAGCTTTATTCTTAAGATAAGCAGATGATGGTCTGAGGCGACATCTGCTCCCCTCTTCGCTTGAACATCTGGAAGGGATCTTCTAAATTTCTTGCTAATGCAGAAATGGTCTAGAAGTACCCAACGGAGAAAGAAACACGCTTAGAAAAAACGGTACAACACAATTTATTAATATTTCGGGTAAATACCCTTTGTCAAAATAGACAAAAAAAAAAGAGATAGGAAAGAGAGGGGGCGCTAAAAAAGTGACTGAAAGCAATGCATATGGAAGCCCCCCCGAAGGGGGGCGTATCACATATCCCACTGTTCCAGCCACTCAGTGCATGGAAATTTAAATCTAGGTCCCCCTGAGGGGGGTCCAGATATTTAGCCGGTGTGGACAGCTGTTTCGGTCTCGGCGACCTCTTCAGCACACCATCGGCGATACTAGAGGAGGCAGGAATTTCTGCCTACCTGCAAAGACAACCACATTTTACTGTGGTGTCTGCAAGGGCATACATTCCATGCCACCACCTAGAGCCAAATCTCCATGCACCCTAAAAGAGAACCTACCAAAAGGGGGGAAGGGGTTGCAGTCGATATTGTAGTAGTAAATGAAAAGAAAAGGGGAGACTGCCAGTGCTAATATTTTAGGAAGGTTACAAAGTAAAGTAGATTATAGCACTGTCAGGGGAGAGAAATGTGCATGATCGACCAGTGATCATAGATCTACTGTGGCCAAAGCACAAAAAAAAAAAGAGATAGGAAAGAGAGGGGGCGCTAAAAAAGTGACTGAAAGCAATGCATATGGAAGCCCCCCCGAAGGGGGGCGTATCACATATCCCACTGTTCCAGCCACTCAGTGCATGGAAATTTAAATCTAGGTCCCCCCGAGGGGGGTCCAGATATTTAGCCGGTGTGGACAGCTGTTTCGGTCTCGGCGACCTCTTCAGCACACCATCGGCGATACTAGAGGAGGCAGGAATTTCTGCCTACCTGCAAAGACAACCACATTTTACTGTGGTGTCTGCAAGGGCATACATTCCATGCCACCACCTAGAGCCAAATCTCCATGCACCCTAAAAGAGAACCTACCAAAAGGGGGGAAGGGGTTGCAGTCGATATTGTAGTAGTAAATGAAAAGAAAAGGGGAGACTGCCAGTGCTAATATTTTAGGAAGGTTACAAAGTAAAGTAGATTATAGCACTGTCAGGGGAGAGAAATGTGCATGATCGACCAGTGATCATAGATCTACTGTGGCCAAAGCACAAAAAAAAAAAAGAGATAGGAAAGAGAGGGGGCGCTAAAAAAGTGACTGAAAGCAATGCATATGGAAGCCCCCCCGAAGGGGGGCGTATCACATATCCCACTGTTCCAGCCACTCAGTGCATGGAAATTTAAATCTAGGTCCCCCCGAGGGGGGTCCAGATATTTAGCCGGTGTGGACAGCTGTTTCGGTCTCGGCGACCTCTTCAGCACACCATCGGCGATACTAGAGGAGGCAGGAATTTCTGCCTACCTGCAAAGACAACCACATTTTACTGTGGTGTCTGCAAGGGCATACATTCCATGCCACCACCTAGAGCCAAATCTCCATGCACCCTAAAAGAGAACCTACCAAAAGGGGGGAAGGGGTTGCAGTCGATATTGTAGTAGTAAATGAAAAGAAAAGGGGAGACTGCCAGTGCTAATATTTTAGGAAGGTTACAAAGTAAAGTAGATTATAGCACTGTCAGGGGAGAGAAATGTGCAAGATCGACCAGTGATCATAGATCTACTGTGGCCAAAGCACAAAAAAAAAAAAGAGATAGGAAAGAGAGGGGGCGCTAAAAAAGTGACTGAAAGCAATGCATATGGAAGCCCCCCCGAAGGGGGGCGTATCACATATCCCACTGTTCCAGCCACTCAGTGCATGGAAATTTAAATCTAGGTCCCCCCGAGGGGGGTCCAGATATTTAGCCGGTGTGGACAGGCTGCCTTCGTCCGGAAGGCGTACTTCGCTGAGCGCGGCGATGTCAATGTTTAACCTCCGCAATTCATGGGCAATGAGGGCGGAGCGACGTTCGGGGCGTCCGCTGTCTGCTTTGTCGAGCATGGTTCGGATGTTCTTTTTTTTTTTTGTGCTTTGGCCACAGTAGATCTATGATCACTGGTCGATCATGCACATTTCTCTCCCCTGACAGTGCTATAATCTACTTTACTTTGTAACCTTCCTAAAATATTAGCACTGGCAGTCTCCCCTTTTCTTTTCATTTACTACTACAATATCGACTGCAACCCCTTCCCCCCTTTTGGTAGGTTCTCTTTTAGGGTGCATGGAGATTTGGCTCTAGGTGGTGGCATGGAATGTATGCCCTTGCAGACACCACAGTAAAATGTGGTTGTCTTTGCAGGTAGGCAGAAATTCCTGCCTCCTCTAGTATCGCCGATGGTGTGCTGAAGAGGTCGCCGAGACCGAAACAGCTGTCCACACCGGCTAAATATCTGGACCCCCCTCGGGGGGACCTAGATTTAAATTTCCATGCACTGAGTGGCTGGAACAGTGGGATATGTGATACGCCCCCCTTCGGGGGGGCTTCCATATGCATTGCTTTCAGTCACTTTTTTAGCGCCCCCTCTCTTTCCTATCTCTTTTTTTTTTTTTGTGCTTTGGCCACAGTAGATCTATGATCACTGGTCGATCATGCACATTTCTCTCCCCTGACAGTGCTATAATCTACTTTACTTTGTAACCAAACAGAGACATTATTTGCTACTTATCTTCAGATGCAGAAGGAATGTGGCAACTGAAGGTGACGTAAAAAGAAAAAGAAAAGAAAAGGAAAGGAAGAACAAAAGTAAAAATGACGTCAAAGAAAAAAATCGTAAGAGAAAGACTCCGAGAGAAACTAAACACGAGAGACAAGAGTGTGTGTAAGCGCGCGCAGGAGCGAGCAAAAGTAAATGCGCGTGTGTGAGGCCGGGGAGAGAGAGAGAGAGAAGAGAGACAGCGAGAGAGAGAGAGAGAGAGGGGGAGAGAGAAAGAGAGAGAGAGAGAGAGAGAGAGAGAGAGAACGAACGGGGAGTACCCTTGGGCACGAAGTAGGCTGAGTGTCTAATACACAAAGCCAGCAAAACACCAACCCGAAGGCAAACCTTATATCACCATCGAGTTGAGGACTACCTCGGGGAAAAACGGGAGGACCCCGGGAAAAAAACCCCAGCATTTAGCATGGTACACAACAAGGAATATCGATGAAACAAAGCAAATAATCAAATTCAGTAAGAGAATAATGGTATAAGAGGAGAGTAGGTAGTTGTGAAACCATCTTCAAGGGTAACTCCAAACAAAAACAAAAAAAAACAAAAAAAAAACCGGGTGTGGGGGGAGAGAAAGACAAAAGGGGCGGGGGAAGGGGAGGGGGAAAGGGAAGAGAGAGAGAAAGGGGGATTAGAGAAAGAGAGAGAGAGAGAGAGAGAGAGAGAGAGAGAGAGAGAGAGAGAGAGAGAGAAAAAACAAAAAGGGAGGGGGGGGGGGAAAAGGCAAACAAACAGAGCCACCAGCCCCACCCAACAGGCACCCTCCAGCCCACGGACGAACGCACAGGCATGCGAACAAGACGACCACATACATCCCCATGGGAATGCACATGATCGCCCCCCACACCCGCGCATAAATCCAAGGACCGGCGACCAGGCGCCCGACAGGGAAGGGCAAGGGATCCAACTTAACATATGGCCAGCGCTGAAAAAGTCCCCATGGGAGGCACAAAGTACATATCAATCAGCGCCAGCCGCAACTATCTGGTTAGTGAGTAGTCAGACAGAAGCGACTCGGTAAGGTAAATGACAGTTAGCAGAAGACACAGGTAAGGTCCAAAAAGTTAATCTTTCATATTCATCCCGAGTGGCGCCACAGTGCCCAGTTTATTAATCAAAAATTTTTCTCGGTCTTTCCTGGCCCAGACATTACTGGCTTGCATAAGCCAGAGGCCTTTAACACGAATGTCCGAGACGGAGTGATCGGCCTGGTTGAAATGTCGCCCGACCGGTCTATTGTAATGGTACTTGACCGACTGAAGATGTTCTTTAAAACGGTCGTTGATGGTTCTTTCCGTCTCTCCAACATAGAGTTGGCCGCATTTCACACAGGAGATGACATAAATCACGTTGGTAGTTTGACATGTGAAGTATCTGTCTATGTTGAATTTGTAGCGTGGACCATTCACCACTGTAGAAGGGCAAATAAAAGGACATGTCTTGCAATTTGGAACATTGCACGGTGTGGAGCCGGAGGGTCTGGTGGTAGAACGAGGCTTAAGAGTAGAGCGAACAAGCATGTCTCGTAAATTAATATCCCTCTTGAAAGCCACCAACGGAGGTTCAGAAAAGATAGCAGCGGACTCTTTGCTGGATGACAAAAGACCCCAGTTAGAAAGAAGTATTTTACGAACCGGATTGGTGTGCGGATGGTAAACCATGGTTACGATGGGCCTGTCACTCTCAGCGGTAGGCTTAGTCTGTAGTATGCTCGCGCGACTAAGTTTTTGTACTGTTTGGAGAGAACCTTGAACAACAGTATGTGGGTAATGTCTGTCGATGAAAAATCCAGCCATTTCTTTGGATTGAACATCAAAATCTGATTTTTCGGAACAGATTCTTTTAAGCCGAAGAAACTGAGAAAATGGGATGCTATTCTTACATTTGGGGTTGTGCGAAGAGCGGTAGTCGAGGTATGAATGTGAATCGGTAGGCTTGTAATGTATTGAAGTTTTCAACATTCCGCAGTCAATACTGATGCTCATGTCCAGAAAGTCGACTGAAGTAGCTGATATATTGTATGTGAACTTGATGGATGGGTGGAAATCCTGCACGAAGTGAATGAAGTCTAAAAGTGCAGCGTGGGTCATGTGTGTAGCTCCGATACCATCATCGATGTAGCGTTTATACATCTCAGGGACAGGCCCGGTGTATGTCTGAAGTATTTGGTTCTCAAGGAAACCCATGAAGAGGCAGGCATAGCTGGGTCCCATTTTAGTGCCCATCGCTACGCCACTGCACTGAGCGAAGGTGACGCCATCAAAGGAGAAACTGTTAAGAGAGAGAACCAATTCAGCCAGACGTATAAGAGTATGAGTAGGAGGTTGTTTATGACTTCTTTGGTTGAGGAAGTACGAAAGTGCATTGAGGCCGTCATTGTGCGGTATGACAGTATATAGTGAAGTGACATCAAGTGTAAACAACAGTTCAGGTTTGAAAAGTTGTTTCTGGTTGACTTGGTCTATGATCTCTAGAGCATGGTTGGTGTCTTTAATGTAGGTAGGTAGAGACTGGACAAAGGGTTGGAAGATGATGTCCAGGTATTCGGAGATGTGTTCTGTGGGACAGCTGCAAGCTGACACTATGGGGCGGCCGGGATTGTTGAGTTTGTGAATTTTGGGGAGAAGGTAAAAGTTAGGTTGCTTAGGCCGCTTTTTGATGAGGAGATTAGCTGTTGAAGGAAGCTCTCCTTGAAGAATCATCTCTTTGACTGTCTTGGAGATGCACTTTTGATCAGCTTGGAGGGAGCTTTCGTCAAGGTGTTGGTAGTGTTCCGGGTTCTCTGTCTGTAGGCCTCTTTGATGTACAGATCTCTGTCCCATACAACGACGGCGCCACCTTTATCGGCTGGTTTGATGACGATGTCGCTTCTGTTACGAAGATTTGTGAGAGCGTCGAGTTCAGCTTTTGTGAGATTGGAGCGAGGAATGGAATTGAACTTGAGTTTTCCAATGTCAGACATGGTTTTCTTAATGTAGCATTCAAGTTCAGGAAGTTTACCATGAGGTGGTTCTCTGCGGACAGGCGTGGCAAAACGATCAACGAAGATGTCACCAACCTTCTGAGTTCGTGGTCGATGGCCCAGGACAGCCATCCATCGAAGAGACCTATAGAAAATCTGGAGATCTCTGATGAGTTCGTATTTGTTTATAGTAGGCTGTCTCGGAACAAACTTTAAACCTCTGGAGAGGACAGCTCTTTCATCGTTTGTCAGAGTTAAATCTTCAGGAATGCACTGCACTAGAGTCCTGTGAGGTGTAGTAGTACCGACTAAGGCGCAGTGGAGGTGCGTAGTGGTTACAGCGTCAGACAAAGTACTAGAGGGGTCTTGTATCGTAGTAAGCAACGGAGTGCAAGTGGCCTCAACGTCATGTAAAACGGAAGTCGAAGGAGGGGTGCCGCTAACGTCCAATGTGAGTGCGCAAGCGGCAACACCAATCTCTCCGTAAGCATCGGAGGTCACCTCTCCGGATGAAGGAAGAGATGGGGCGGCGGCAACATCCGACGTAGGCACGCTAACGGCAACACCATCCTCAACTTTGGACAATGGCAGAGGACGGGCAGCTCCAACGACCAAAACAGGTGCGTGAGCAGCGCAACCATCCTGGGTAGAGTTATCGTCACTGGAAGATGTGTCTCCCTCAACAGGCTCCGGCCCGGAGGAGGTCAAAGATGTGGCATCAAGGGCAGCTCCATGGGTCTTTGACATCTTTGACCTCCTCCGGGCCGGAGCCTGTTGAGGGAGACAGATCTTCCAGTGACGATAACTCTACCCACGATGGTTGCGCTGCTCACGCACCTGTTTTGGTCGTTGGAGCTGCCCGTCCTCTGCCATTGTCCAAAGTTGAGGATGGTGTTGCCGTTAGCGTGCCTACGTCGGATGTTGCCGCCGCCCCATCTCTTCCTTCATCCAGAGAGGTGACCTCCGATGCTTACGGAGAGATTGGTGTTGCTGCTTGCGCACTCACATTGGACGTTAGCGGCACCCCTCCTTCGACTTCCGTTTTACATGACGTTGAGGCCACTTGCACTCTGTTGCTTACTACGATACAAGACCCCTCTAGTACTTTGTCTGACGCTGTAACCACTACGCACCTCCACTGCGCCTTAGTCGGTACTACTACACCTCACAGGACTCTAGTGCAGTGCATTCCTGAAGATTTAACTCTGACAAACGATGAAAGAGCTGTCCTCTCCAGAGGTTTAAAGTTTGTTCCGAGACAGCCTACTATAAACAAATATGAACTCATCAGAGATCTCCAGATTTTCTATAGGTCTCTTCGATGGATGGCTGTCCTGGGCCATCGACCACGAACTCAGAAGGTTGGTGACATCTTTGTTGATCGTTTTGCCACGCCTGTCCGCAGAGAACCACCTCATGGTAAACTTCCTGAACTTGAATGCTACATTAAGAAAACCATGTCTGACATTGGAAAACTCAAGTTCAATTCCATTCCTCGCTCCAATCTCACAAAAGCTGAACTCGACGCTCTCACAAATCTTCGTAACAGAAGCGACATCGTCATCAAACCAGCCGATAAAGGTGGCGCCGTCGTTGTATGGGACAGAGATCTGTACATCAAAGAGGCCTACAGACAGTTAGAGAACCCGGAACACTACCAACACCTTGACGAAAGCTCCCTCCAAGCTGATCAAAAGCGCATCTCCAAGACAGTCAAAGAGATGATTCTTCAAGGAGAGCTTCCTTCAACAGCTAATCTCCTCATCAAAAAGCGGCCTAAGCAACCTAACTTTTACCTTCTCCCCAAAATTCACTAACTCAACAATCCCGGCCGCCCCATAGTGTCAGCTTGCAGCTGTCCCACAGAACACATCTCCGAATACCTGGACATCATCTTCCAACCCTTTGTCCAGTCTCTACCTACCTACATTAAAGACACCAACCATGCTCTAGAGATCATAGACCAAGTCAACCAGAAACAACTTTTCAAACCTGAACTGTTGTTTACACTTGATGTCACTTCACTATATACTGTCATACCACACAATGACGGCCTCAATGCACTTTCGTACTTCCTCAACCAAAGAAGTCATAAACAACCTCCTACTCATACTCTTATACGTCTGGCTGAATTGGTTCTCTCTCTTAACAGTTTCTCCTTTCATGGCGTCACCTTCGCTCAGTGCAGTGGCGTAGCGATGGGCACTAAAATGGGACTCAGCTATGCCTGCCTCTTCATGGGTTTCCTTGAGAACCAAATACTTCAGACATACACCGGGCCTGTCCCTGAGATGTATAAACGCTACATCGATGATGGTATCGGAGCTACACACGACCCACGCTGCACTTTTAGACTTCATTCACTTCGTGCAGGATTTCCACCCATCCATCAAGTTCACATACAATATATCAGCTACTTCAGTCGACTTTCTGGACATGAGCATCAGTATTGACTGCGGAATGTTGAAAACTTCAATACATTACAAGCCTACCGATTCACATTCATACCTCGACTACCGCTCTTCGCACAACCCCAAATGTAAGAATAGCATCCCATTTTCTCAGTTTCTTCGGCTTAAAAGAATCTGTTCCGAAAAATCAGATTTTGATGTTCAATCCAAAGAAATGGCTGGATTTTTCATCGACAGACATTACCCACATACTGTTGTTCAAGGTTCTCTCCAAACAGTACAAAAACTTAGTCGCGCGAGCATACTGCAGACTAAGCCTACCGCTGAGTGTGACAGGCCCATCGTAACCATGGTTTACCATCCGCACACCAATCCGGTTCGTAAAATACTTCTTTCTAACTGGGGTCTTTTGTCATCCAGTAAAGAGTCCGCTGCTATCTTTTCTGAACCTCCGTTGGTGGCTTTCAAGAGGGATATTAATTTACGAGACATGCTTGTTCGCTCTACTCTTAAGCCTCGTTCTACCACCAGACCCTCCGGCTCCACACCGTGCAATGTTCTAAATTGCAAGACATGTCCTTTTATTTGCCCTTCTACAGTGGTGAATGGTCCATGCTACAAATTCAACATAGACAGATACTTCACATGTCAAACTACCAACGTGATTTATGTCATCTCCTGTGTGAAATGCGGCCAACTCTATGTTGGAGAGACGGAAAGAACCATCAACGACCGTTTTAAAGAACATCTTCAGTCGGTCAAGTACCATTACAATAGACCGGTCGGGCGACATTTCAACCAGGCCGATCACTCCGTCTCGGACATTCGTGTTAAAGGCCTCTGGCTTATGCAAGCCAGTAATGTCTGGGCCAGGAAAGACCGAGAAAAATTTTTGATTAATAAACTGGGCACTGTGGCGCCACTCGGGATGAATATGAAAGATTAACTTTTTGGACCTTACCTGTGTCTTCTGCTAACTGTCATTTACCTTACTGAGTCGCTTCTGTCTGACTACTCACTAACCAGATAGTTGCGGCTGGCGCTGATTGATATGTACTTTGTGCCTCCCATGGGGACTTTTTCAGCGCTGGCCATACGTTAAGTTGGATCCCTTGCCCTTCCCTGTCGGGCGCCTGGTCGCCGGTCCTTGGATTTATGCGCTGGTGTGGGGGGCGATCATGTGCATTCCCTTGGGGATGTATGTGGTCGTCTTGTTCGCATGCCTGTGCGTTCGTCCGTGGGCTGGAGGGTGCCTGTTGGGTGGGGCTGGTGGCTCTGTTTGTTTGCCTTCCCCCCCCCCCCTCCCTTTTTGTTTTTTCTCTCTCTCTCTCTCTCTTTCTCTCTTCCCCCTTTCTCTCTCTCTTCCCTTTCCCCCTCCCCTTCCCCCGCCCCTTTTGTCTTTCTCTCCCCCCACACCCGTTTTTTTTTTTGTTGTTTTTGTTGTTTTTTTTGTTTTTGTTTGGAGTTACCCTTGAAGATGGTTTCACAACTACCTACTCTCCTCTTATACCATTATTCTCTTACTGAATTTGATTATTTGCTTTGTTTCATCGATATTCCTTGTTGTGTACCATGCTAAATGCTGGGGTTTTTTTCCCGGGGTCCTCCCGTTTTTCCCCGAGGTAGTCCTCAACTCGATGGTTATGTAAGGTTTGCCTTCGGGTTGGTGTTTAGCTGGCTTTGTGTATTAGACACTCAGCCTACTTCGTGCCCAAGGGTACTCCCCGTTCGTTCTCTCTCTCTCTCTCTCCCCCTCTCTCTCTCTCGCTGTCTCTCTTCTCTCTCTCTCTCCCCGGCCTCACACACGCGCATTTACTTTTGCTCGCTCCTGCGCGCGCTTACACACACTCTTGTCTCTCGTGTTTAGTTTCTCTCGGAGTCTTTCTCTTACGATTTTTTTCTTTGACGTCATTTTTACTTTTGTTCTTCCTTTCCTTTTCTTTTTACGTCACCTTTAGTTGCCACATTCCTTCTGCATCTGAAGATAAGTAGCAAATAATGTCTCTGTTTGTTTGTCTATTTTGACAAAGGGTATTTACCCGAAATATTAATAAATTGTGTTGTACCATTTTTTCTAAGCGTGTTTCTTTCTCCGTTGGGTACTTCTTTGCATTTCACACGCTTGGCAGTCACCTTTTTGGTCTGGATTGAGAAATGGTCTATTTGGTTCTCTGTAGTATGGTTAGGTGAGACCCACGTTGCTTTGTGTATTCTTCAGTGTGGGAAGATGCTGCCTCCAATGACAATTCTGTTTAGAGCACAAAAGTCTACGAACCTCTCCCCGTTCTCACTCATCTCCCCTAGTCCCTGTCTCCCCATCACCTTTTCGTATCCGGTGTTGTCCTCCCCTATTTTGGCATTAAAATCGCCCATTATTATGGTGATGTCTCGTTCCGCACATTTGTCCACAGCACTCTGGAGTCGGTTGTAGAACTCTTGTTTCTCTTCCTCGTCACTGTCATTAGTGGGCGCATAACACTGTATGACGTTCAGTTTGATCTTTTTCCTGGTTCTAAAGGCTGCTGTGATAATTCTTGGCCCAAGAGGTTCCCAGCCCATCAGCGCTCTCTGTGCCACCTTCTGTATGGGGGGCATTCTCCTCTTCATGACCTGAATACAGAATCATCTCCCCACTTAACAGCCTTTTCTGGCCACACTGCATCCATCTGGCTTCACCGATACCTAGCAGGGAAAGGTTGTACTTTTGCATTTAAGCTAACCTTAAGGACAAGCGGCTTAGAAGAAAAAACAGAGTTGTCGTAACTCAGAACCCTGACCAGACCTTCCCCTGCAGCCACTGCGGTCGAACCTGCCTGTCCCGGATTGGCCTCCGCAGCCACGAAAATGCCTGCAGACGACGTGGGCAAGCCCTATAGAATCTTCGTTCGCGAAGTCAAGCCAAGAGAGCATCCATCTGGCTTCACCGATACCTAGCAGGGAAAGGTTGTACTTTTGCATTTCCACTGCTATCTGGGCGGATTTCCCGTTCTGGTACATGGTCTTGACACCCTTCTCAGTGTGTACTCCCCAACCCTCCTGGCAGAGCCTGCAGAAAAAGACAAGTTCTACTCTGACCTGCGCAGCCTCCTGCAGAGCACCCCTGCAGACGACAAAGTCATCATCCTTGGCGACTTCAACGCCAGAGTGGGCCAAGACTCTGAAGCCTGGAAAGGAGTCCTCGGCAAGCATGGCGTTGGGAACTGCAATGACAATGGTCGCCTACTGTTGGAGCTCTGTGCAGAGCAGCAACTTGTCATCACCAACACCACTTTCCAGCAAAAGGACAGTCGAAAGACCACCTGGATGCATCCTCGCTCCAAGCACTGGCACCTTATCGACTATGTCCTAGTGCGTCAGAGGGACCGCAGTGACGTCCTCCTCACCAGAGTGATGCCCAGCGCAGAGTGCCACACTGACCACCGCCTTGTTCGCTGCAAACTCAGACTCCGCCTCAAGCTGAAACCCAAGAAAGGCGGCCCTCCCAAGAAAAAGCTTGATGTTGCCAGCCTTCAGCGTGACGACAAGAAAGCTGCCCTTCAGGCCGATTTACAGCGCATGCTCAAAGACACAGTTGATCCAGCAGACTCCTCTCCTGAAACACTCTGGGAACAACTGAAAACTGCTATTGTAAAATCCTCTGTGGAAGTCTTGGGCTTTGCTAGAAAGAGGAACAAAGACTGGTTTGACGAAAACGACGTAGAGATCCAGGAACTTCTAGCAAAAAAAAGAGCCGCCCACCAGGCCCACCTAGCCCAGCCTTCCTGCCCTGTGAAGAAGTCTGCCTTCCGCCTCATCTGCAGCAGTCTCCAGCTCAAGCTTAGAGAGCTCCAGAACGAGTGGTGGTCTAGACTCGCACAGAGGACCCAGCTCTGCGCTGACAACGGTGACTACAGGGGCTTTTACGAAGCACTGAAAGCAGTGTATGGCCCTAGGCACCTGGTACAAAGTCCCCTGCGAAGCGCTGATGGACAGGCACTCCTCACAGATAATACCTCCATCTTGAACCGCTGGTCGGAATACTTTCAGGACCTCTTCGGCGCTGAACGCACTGTTCAAGAAACAGTCATCCTCCAAATCCCACACCTTCCACTAAAGGTTGAATTGGACGAACCGCCCACCGCCGAAGAGACCCTCACAGCCATCCACCAGCTCAAGAGTGGCAAAGCAGCAGGCATTGACGGAATCCCGCCAGAGATCTGGAAACATGGAGGCCCAGCACTGCACAACAAGCTCCACGACCTCTTTCTCTGCTGCTGGGAAAAAGGAACACTACCAAAGGATCTCCGTGATGCAGTCATCATCACCCTGTACAAAAACAAAGGAGAGAAGTCTGCCTGCTCTAATTATCGTGGAATTACCCTGCTGTCCATTGCCGGGAAAATTCTCGCAAGGTTGCTCCTGAATCGGCTGGTACCTGCCATCGCTGAAGACCACCTCCCAGAGGGTCAGTGTGGCTTCAGAGCCAACAGGAGTACCACCGACATGGTCTTTGTGCTGAGACAGCTTCAGGAGAAGTGCCGCGAGCAGAACAAAGGGCTGTACGTAACGTTTGTCGACCTAACAAAAGCGTTTGACACTGTGAGCAGGCAAGGTATGTGGCAGATCCTGGAGCGACTAGGCTGTCCCCCAAAGTTCCTCAACATGATCGTCCAGCTCCACGAGGACCAGCAAGGCCAGGTCAGACTAAACAGTGACCTCTCAGAACCATTCCCCATTCGCAACGGCGTAAAGCAAGGCTGCGTGCTGGCACCGACCCTCTTCACCATCTTCTTCAGCATGATGTTGAAGCAGGCCACAGTGGACCTCGACGATGACGACGCAGTGTACATCAGGTATCGTCTCGATGGCAGCCTGTTCAACCTCAGACGACTGCAGGCCCACACGAAAACCCTAGACCAACTGATTCGTGAGCTGCTCTTCGCTGATGACGCTGCCCTCGTTGCACACACAGAGAGAGCCTTGCAGCGCATTACGTCCTGCTTCGCAGATGCTGCCCAGCTCTTTGGACTTGAGGTCAGTCTGAAAAAGACAGAGGTCCTTCATCAGCCGGCACCCAAGGAAGAGCATCGCCCTCCCCACATCACCATCGGCGAGTCCGAACTGAAGTCTGTACACCAGTTTACCTACCTTGGCTGCATCATCACGTCAGACGCCAAGCTGGACAAGGAGCTGGACAACAGGCTGGCAAAAGCGAACAGTGCTTTCGGGCGACTATTCAAGCGGGTGTGGCACAATCAACAGCTGAAAAAAGGCACCAAGATCAGCGTGTACAGAGCTGTCGTCCTCACCACCCTGCTGTACGGTTCCGAGTCCTGGGCCCTCTACCGCAGCCAACTACGACTCCTCGAACGCTTTCACCAGCGCTGCCTG
Organism: Semisulcospira habei; assembly: GCA_036245525.1. Lineage (NCBI taxonomy): Eukaryota > Metazoa > Mollusca > Gastropoda > Semisulcospiridae > Semisulcospira > Semisulcospira habei. The sequence continues at coordinate 174,571,124 of BTPG01000008.1, read as the reverse complement.
CGTACCATCCTCAGCATTCACTGGAGTGACTATGTCACCAACGTCGAGGTCCTTGAACAGGCGGAAACTGTGAGCATCGAGGCTTTGCTGCTGCGGACACAGCTTCGCTGGGCGGGGCACGTCTCCAGGATGGAGGATCATCGCCTACCCAAGATCACTCTGTTCGGCGAGCTCGCCACTGGACACCGAGACAGAGGGGCACCAAAGAAGAGATACAAAGACGGTCTCAAGAAGTCGCTTAGTGCCTGCCAAATCGACCACCGCCAGTGGTCTTCGCTTGCTGCGGACCGTGACACCTGGCGCTCCACCATTCACAAGGCAGCCGTCTCCTTTGAGGACTCTCGCAGAGCTAACCTTAAGGACAAGCGGCTTAGAAGAAAAAACAGAGTTGTCGTAACTCAGAACCAGAACGGGAAATCCGCCCAGATAGCAGCGGAAATGCAAAAGTACAACCTTTCCCTGCTAGGTATCGGTGAAGCCAGATGGATGCTCTCTTGGCTTGACTTCGCGAACGAAGATTCTATAGGGCTTGCCCACGTCGTCTGCAGGCATTTTCGTGGCTGCGGAGGCCAATCCGGGACAGGCAGGTTCGACCGCAGTGGCTGCAGGGGAAGGTCTGGTCAGGGTTCTGAGTTACGACAACTCTGTTTTTTCTTCTAAGCCGCTTGTCCTTAAGGTTAGCTTAAATGCAAAAGTACAACCTTTCCCTGCTAGGTATCGGTGAAGCCAGATGGATGCAGTGTGGCCAGAAAAGGCCCATGGTTGTGTCCCTGGATAGAGAGAGGCGGCTCGGTCCTGTGGCTTCCGAAGACTTCCGGCTTTCACCACACGATGTCATAAATCTTCTGGTAGAAGAACCTTCCTCCTCCAGGAAAGGAATTGCTGTTTGTCTATTCGTCGGCGTTTTTGTAGCTATTTCTTTATTTGCAGTGTGGGGAAGCTACCCCCACGCCCAACCCCCTTACTAGGCGGACCAGGGTTTTTCTGTCGGGGTCTCCTTCCCTTAGACCATGTTGGTTCACGGCACCTTATTTCATTTGGTGCACCCTTCTCGCGAAGGACCCCCTATCCACCACCCAGGGGATGCGCCTCAATGCCATATGGTCCCAGCGCGAGGTTACTGCACGAGTGGCAACAGACTGCTTTGTAAACAGCATACGTGTTGACACGCACAATGGAAAATTTTGAGCTCTCAGTTCAGTTTGAATTGTGATACATTTGTGCAGCACTTGTGTAGTGTGCTCACTGCTCGAGTCATCTCAAAATAAGGCACATTTTTTATTTCCCCGTCATCTGCCACCATTTGATCTTTGCGTTTTCCGTTTATTTATGATGTAAGGTGCCGGACTGCCCTGATCTAAGCCCTCAGACGAAACACCTAGGCCTCTTGCAAGATGTTAGGCATTTTCACGTGGTGTCAGCTTACGTAGAACATTGGTTATGTTATTGTAAATATGCTAAATTTGCCTTCACTTCTTACCTTCTTGTTCTTTTTGTAAAGTCTGAGACTTTTAAAACCTTTCATGTCACAGATGTCTAACTGGACGGTCAAATATTTAGGGCGCAATTTTGTAGTGCTGGTTGAATATTTGCAAGTTTATATTTTGATGAAAAGTCAGAAACAGCTTGTGGTTGAATATTTAGGGTAATTACAGTACATAGACTCACTTTTGCTATTGCACGTGAGCCAAAAAATCCAATCTTATTGAGTCAGGTCAGCTAGAAATATACAGTATGTGTAGGAGACACAGCACACTTGTGCCTGAAGCATCAAGACAACCCTGATCAGAATGGTGGAATAAGTGATGAATGAATATGTAATGATGGCTACCATTACTGCTGTCAGCAGTGGATGCAACAGCACTGCCTTTTGAAGACAAAGTGAGCACAGTGTTGTCTGCGACTTCAACTGATGTTTGCTTTGAAACAGGTCTCAAACCAATGAAATCAAACTGTCGGCATAGTACTTCTGCTTTGTTTTCTGGGTCCTTCCAAGCAGCCTGAAACAATACAAGCAGACAAAAACAAATCATATAACGCACACTGAAAGATAGTCAACTACTTACCAATGTGGCATAGACCAAGATATATAGGCCAAACCTAGAACAGAAAATACAGAGAACTCTTTCAGCACTGGTCATATTTTATGTTCTGCTTACAGCTGCTGACATGCACCATACCTCTTCAAATCACTCTACACAACAAATATTGCGCCCTGACCTTGACCTTGGTGGTAGCGACTTGGTTCTTGTGAATGGCATTCCTCTTCACCAAAAAGTATAAAGGTTATGCTAAGAGGTCCAGATCTGCATTAGCAAGAAATTCAGAAGATCCCTTCAAGATGTTCGAGTGAGGAGGGGAGCAGATGTCGCCTCAGACCACCATCTGCTTACCTTAAGAATGAAGCTCAAGCTAAAGAAAAGCCGCACAGAGACAACAAGAAGACAGCGCTATAATGTAGGCCTCCTGAGAGAAACTGGAGTTAGAGAAGAGTTCAAACTGGTGCTGTCCAACCGGTTTCAAGCGCTACAGGAGCTAGTAAATGAAGAGGAGGCGGTCACCACAGAGCAGCAGTGGAAGGCAGTTAGAGAGGCGCTGAACTCAACCTGCAAAGACACTGTAGGGTTCAGGAAACACCATCACAAGGACTGGCTGTCGGCACAGACCTTGAAGAAGATAGAAGCGAGGAAGCAGAAGAAAGCAGCGGTCAACAACAGTCGCACGAGAGCAGCCAAAGTAAGGGCACAGGGGGAATACTCGGAAGCCAACCGCGAGGTGAAGAGGAGTATCAGGGCAGACAAGAGGGCCTACACAGACAGCCTGGCAGCAGAGGCAGAAAAGGCAGCAGGCAGCGGCAACATGAAACAGCTCTACGACATTACCAGAAGATTGTCGGGTAAGTATGGCCATACAGAAAGACCAGTAAAAGACAAAGAAGGCAAGCCTATTGCAGACAGAGCAGACCAACTCGACAGATGGGCCGAGTATTTTGAAGAGTTACTGAACAGACCTAGCCCACCCGACCCCCCCGACATCCAGCCGGCAGAGACCGACCTACCCATCAGCTGTGACAGACCCAGCCGGGAAGAGATCAGAAAAGCAGTGGTATTTTTGAAGAATGGCAAAGCAGCAGGGCCAGATGGCATCCCAGCGGAGTCTCTGAAAGCAGACCTAGAGACAACAGTTGAGATGCTGTACCCACTGTTTGGAAAGATCTGGGAAGAGGAGGTGATGCCGGCTGACTGGAAGGAGGGGTACCTAATCAAGCTTCCCAAGAAAGGCGACCTCAGCAAGTGTTCCAACTACAGAGGAATCACCTTGCTGTCAGTACCAGGAAAGGTCTTCAACAGGATCATCCTAGAAAGAATGAAGAGCTCCGTTGACCCCCAGCTGAGAGACCAGCAAGCAGGATTCAGGAAGAACCGATCATGTACAGACCAGATCGCCACTCTCCGCATCATCGTGGAACAGTCTCTGGAGTGGAGCTCCCCGCTGTACGTCAACTTTGTGGATTATGAGAAAGCATTTGACAGCGTGGACCGAGAGACTCTGTGGAAACTCCTACGACACTACGGTGTACCCACAAAGCTCGTCCGCCTGATCAAGAGCAGCTATGATGGCATGACATGTCGCGTGATCCACGAAGGGCAGTTCACCAGAGAGCTCCAGGTCAGAACTGGTGTCAGGCAGGGGTGTCTGCTGTCTCCGTTCCTCTTCCTACTGGCCATAGACTGGGTCATGAAGATGACCACAGAGCACAGACGAAGTGGAATACAGTGGACACTGTGGACACAGCTTGACGACCTCGATTTTGCAGACGACTTGGCATTACTGTCCCACACTCATCAACAAATGCAGGACAAGACCACGAGGCTTGCTGACATCTCGTCCCAAGTGGGCCTCACCATTCACAAACAGAAAACAAAGACAATGAGGCTGAACGCAACCAGGGAAGAACCAGTCTTGCTTGCTGGCACCCCGTTGGAGGAGGTGGAGTCCTTCACCTATCTCGGGAGCATCATAGACAAAAAAGGCGGCACTGATGCAGATGTCAGAGCACGAATCGGTAAAGCCAGAGCAGCCTTTCTCCAGTTGAAAAAAGTGTGGAGTTCCAGAGAGCTGTCACAACACACCAAAGTCCGGATTTTCAACTCCAATGTAAAAGCAGTTCTCCTATATGGAGCAGAGACATGGAGATTGACAAAAACCACAGTCAACAGAGTACAGACCTTCATGAACAGTTGCCTTAGAAGAATTTTGAAAATCCACTGGCCAGAGAAGATCAGCAACGTCAGACTCTGGGAGAGAACAGAGCAGATAACAGCAGAGAATGAAATTGGGCGAAGAAGATGGGGATGGATCGGTCACAGTCTGAGAAAGCCAGCTTCCAGTATCACTAGGCAGGCATTGTCATGGAACCCCCAGGGAAAGAGGAAAAGAGGTAGGCCGAGAAACTCCTGGCGTCGAGACCTCCAAGCAGACATCAAGAGACTGGGAACCACCTGGAGTAGAATCGAAGGAGAAGCACAGGACAGGAGTTGCTGGAGGTCTCTCGTCGACGGCCTATACCCGGGTAGGGGTGACAGGCGTAAGCAAGTAAGTAAGAGGTCCAGCTCTCGCCAATTTTGCAAGCCCAGCGGCACACTGCTGGCACCGACTTGCATACATGTAAATGGAACCTGCACTATACCACCTACTAGGAAATCCCAGGCGTATGGCATTACTCCAGTCACTCTTACGTGTCATTATGTGAATACTACCAGTACAGTTGTCACTCTCAGACTGACAGTGACTTGCACTGGCTGACATGGACGAGCCAAGAAGGGAAATGAAAGGAAAATTAAAGGTGGATCCATGTACAGTCTTGTTTAACACCAAACTGTTCTAATAAACGAATTCTAAAGTGTTCCAACAAGTTTAGTGTCCACTCAAACATCTTATACTGAATCTCTTTTAAGACAAAAAACAACCAATAGTTCTCGAATGTTATCATGAGAAGGAACAGAAAAGTGCTAAAACTTGGCCATCTGTGACAATTTTCAGTCATGCCTCTCTAGCATGGTGTCCCCACAGTTTTGTATTATAAACACTGCTTCATTGTTTCCATGTATATTTTCCAAAATGAACAATGTAATGTAGGAGTGAGTCTGTCTCTTCAGTTGCTGTTTTGACTACATAATTTTTTTTTTTCATTCAGTACCATGTTATGTGACTTTCACTTGGATGTTATCAGATATTCCATGAACACTTTTGTCAGGTGAATAATAAGGTCATTTTATTATTTGGCTTAATCTTAATCTTATTATTTTCTTCGTTTTCTGTGTTAATAAAATGAAGTTTCAACTTTACCAGCAAGTATGATGTGCACCGGTTCAGTGACGTGGATAACAGACATTTCTAGTTAAACTGACATGTCACATTTTGGTGGGCAACTTCAAGTCGTGTTGTTGTACAGAAACTCGCTAGAAATGCGGACGGCATTTCACAGTAAATATCATCTAGAGTACTCTTTTGAGTTTGATTTGCTTCTATTATTGATTGATTGATGATTAGGTAAACACCGTGCAGACTATGTCACTACCGACACAGTTGCCGTGTGTGTGTCCAAGTAATAAATAATAATTACAGTATTTATAATGCGCTTATCTTATAATAATTATAACTCTAAGCACGCACTCACAACTCGCACACGCATGCGCACGCTTTAGACAATGACTCACGTAACACAAATAGTGAAAATACATTACGACCGTCAGCTTGGGGTGGGGAGTGTGGTGGTATGGTGCTAGAACTGTTGAAAGAGGTGAGTTTTGAGGGCGGACTGGAAGGAGGAGAGCGAGTGTTTCTGACGGAGAGAGAGTGGGAGAGTGTTCCAGGTGGATGGACCGTACACTGAGAAGGAGCGGGGCCGAAAGTGCTGAGTTTGGTGCAGGGAATGAGGAGGCGGAGCGGAGGGAGCGGGGAGGAGTGTAGGGGTGAAGTAAGTTGGAGAGATAGGCAGGAGCGTAGTTGTTCAGGGATTTGTAGCAGAGAGACAGAATCTTGTATTGGATGCGTTGGGGGATGGGGAGCCAGTGAAGGAGCTTGAGCAGGGGAGTGATGTGGTCGGATTTTTTCTTTCCAAGGACGAGGCGGGCAGCATTGTTCTGGATGCGCTGGAGAGTGAGAGTGGTGGAGTGAGGAAGGCCGGAAAGGAGAGAGTTGCAGTACTCGATGCGAGATAAGATGAGAGAGACAGCGAGTTTGGTGGCAGCTTCGGTAGTGAGGTATTTTCTGATCTGACTGATGCGGCAGAGGTGGAAATAACATGCCTGGGCCGTGGCGGAGACGAAGCTGGTCATGGAAAGAGAGGAATCGAGAATAACGCCAAGGTTCTTGACCGAGTCAGAGAGGGAGATGGGTGTGTTGTCGAGTTGAAGGTGGAGAGAGGGAGGGAGCTGGGAAAGTTTCTGGCGAGTGCCTACCAGCATGGCTTCCATTTTGTTGTCATTCAGTTTGAGCTTGTTTGCTGTCATCCAGTTTTTCACGTCTTCATAGCAGTCAGCCGTGCGAGTCAGTAGTGTCTGAGTGTTGTCGAGTTTGTCTTTGTCTAGTAGTTGTGAGTCGTCAGCGTAGAGGTGGTGGTGTATGTGGTGAGACTGGATGATGTTGGACAGGGGGGAGGTGTAGAGTGTGAAAAGGACCGGACCCAGGACGGACCCCTGTGGAACGCCAGAGAGCCTGACTGGGTTGGAGTGAGTTAGTTATTTGGGTTTAACACCGAGCAGGCGACTAAGGCCATCTCACGGCGGGATGGGTAAAAATCTGGTCAGCCAGACTAAAAGCAAGGTCTTAAGACAAGATGTAAAAATAGATTAAAAATCTCAGGCTAAAATGTCGCACGTCTTTAAAAGAAACGTCTACAGACTCTCAAAAAGGGCAAATAAAAAAATTCACATCTGACTGGGTTGGAGGAGACGCCGTCGATGGCGACGGACTGCTGTCTGTCGGAGAGGTAGGAGAGAAACCAGGAGTGAGCAGTCAGTGATGCCAAAGGAGTGGTGAAGGCGGTGGAGGAGGATAGCGTGGTCTATGGTGTCGAAGGCGGCAGAGAGATCGAGTAGCGTAAGAAGGGAGATGTTGCCCGAGTCAGTGGAGAGAAGCAGGTCGTTAAGGATATGTAGAAGGGCTGTTTCAGTGCTGTGATGTTTGCGATAGGCAGACTGGAAGGGACTGAGGTTGTTGTCGGCAAGGTGGAGGTTGAGTTGGTTAAGGACAACCTTCTCAAGAAGCTTGAACCGGAAAGATTGATTGATTGATTGTACATTGCTTAACGTCCCGACAGCAACAAGGCTTTCTCAGGACGTGCCTGCACTGCTTGTGAAAAAAAAAAAATAAACAGAACATTGAATGTATGTCGCCAGCCGGTCAAATACATTAAATAAACCTAACACATGGGGCCTAAATAAAGCTAAGACCATTTAGCAACACACATCCAATATCAAGAGCTACAGGCAGTGCAGACAGTAGGGAGAGTTTTAAAAAAGGCAAATACAGGTGAATGGACCAAGGGTAGACAGAAACACATGCCCCAGAATAGAGAGAAAAACTCACCCTGTGGGGCTGACCAGGGTGACCCTGGGAACTAAAAAGTACCTAACCCCACCCAAGTCCCCCAGGGCAGACCCGGGTGGGGGTTTGAACCGGAAAGAGAGATTGGAGACTGGGCAGTAGTTTTTGAGTTCGTTTGGGTCGAGGTTGTGTTTTTTGAGAGGATGGACGATGGCGGACTTGAAGATATCGGGTACGGAGCCATTCTCTAGAGATGTGTTGATGATGTCAGTGATGAGGGGCAAAAGTTTTGGGAGGCCGTCCCGGTAGAGGGAAGCTGGGAGGAGGGTCTAGTTCGCAGGTTTTGAAAGGCATGGACTTTATGGTCTTGAGGACTTCATCCTGAGAGACGGTGCGGAAGGACGAGAGGGGAGTGCCGGAAAAGGTGGGGTCGGGAGGGCAAGGCGGAGGAGGCAGGGTGTCGAGTGTGTCGCGCAGATTTTGGATTTTGTCCGAAAAATAGGTAGAGAAAGCAGACGGGAGTTCTTCTTTGCTGTGTGTGTTGGGGAGAGGAGAGTCTTTAGAAGTGCCTAGGAGTGTGTTCATGGTAGCGTAGAGGGTTTTGGAAGAAGTGGATTCCAGGATTTTGTTTTGAAGGTGTTTGCGTTTGGAGTCGGAGATGTGTCTGTCTTTCTCTCTCAGTTATGTGTGTGAATGGTATCCTGACCCTGGCAGCATGTGATACAGCAAATTTTTGTATTATATATACACATATTGGGCCTAAACAACACCACCTGTTTGTTTACAATCCACAAATCTAATCATCACTTACAACATACATATGGCCGGCTGGAGCTGTGGGAGAGTGGTCTGCACATGCGCAACAAGGTCAGCCAGCATCCCAGCAGGACTTGCTTTTTACGGTAGGAAATGCTGAAAGCTGGACCTCTTTGCCTTAACTAAAGACTATTATCAACTCCTCCGAGTCAAATCTGTTCACTTGCTTCTGATATACCACATGGCAATAAAAAAGCAACTTTTTTACCATCAAGTTTATCTGTGTAAGTATGCTTTGTTCCGTTTTATTTTGACACAATTTGTTAAAGAATGTTTTGAAAGGAGTGTCATGTCTTGAGTAATGAGAGTGCTTCGTTTTAAAAATCTCCTGTTGAGAGATGACACTTATGACATCAACAACAACCCTACAGTCACGGGATATGGAAAGTGAAAAGGGGAGCATCTGCAGAGGGACACAGATGAAAACCAGCCAGCATACAATTTCAGTAGGGTCAGTTTGGTCTTGACCTATTTTTCATTCATCAAAGGCACCTAAAGAAACAACATGATTCAAGGGTCACAAGATAGTTAATAGTTATTTGGGTTTAACGCCGAGCAGGCGACCAAGGCCATCTCACGGCGGGATGGGTAAAAATCTGGTCAGCCAGACTAAGATGTAAATATAGCTTAAAAATGTCAGGTTAAAATGTCGCACAAGTCTTTAAAAGAAACGTATACAGACTCTCAAAAAGGGCAAATAAAAAATATTCACAAAGTCTATGAATGCTCAGATCTTGTTAAAAATATTGCATTCTCTCAAGAAATTGAAGATTTTGTCTGGGGGAACATCCCAAAACAAAACCTTCAAGGAGTCTGCTGTGAAGTGTTTATATCTTGTGTCAATTAGATCAGCACAATACAGCAAAAAGTGTCGAACAGAAAACTGCTCATCTCAGGCAAAACACCATGGACGCTCATCCTATTTAAGTAAGTAAGAGTGCGTAACATAAGTGTGCCCGATGTGGAGCCGAGCAAGGACAGTCTCCTCACGGCGGCTGCCGCAGTGGACAGGTAGACTGTCGGACACCGTAGGAAGAGCTTCATGAAGCTTGTTCCCTTCCTCTTTGTCCCACTCGGACTGCCACTCGTGGGCTATGTACGCACTAATCACAGGTTTAAAATCACTATAAACAGTCTGTGTGTCAGGGACAGGGTTACTGCGGGGACTGTTGGCAGCAGAATCTGCAATTCTGTTGCCTTCGATGCCCACATGGCCTGGGACCCAAATAAAAATGATGTCATAATGATGTCATAATATTCCTTCATCAAGTCTGCATAGAGCTCTCTAATCTGCACCAGCAGTGGGTGCTCTGTTCCCGCCCCCCCAAAAGGGCCTGCAGGGCAGAAAGAGTCAGACAGAATCAGGAAGTTCCTTTCCCGAGACTGATAGGCATGCTTGAGTGCCAGCAGAACTGCCTGCAGTTCTGCACTAAATACAGAGGAATGGCCAGGGAGGCGGAGCTTAAATGGGCGTCTAGGATGGCGAGAGTTAGTTATTTGGGTTTAACGCCAAGCAGGCAACTAAGGCCATCTCACGGCGGGAAGGTTAAAAATCTGGTCAGCCAGACTAAAAGAAAGGTCTTAAGACATGATGTAAATATACCTTAACCTTTTGACGACGGAACACACATGTGTGCCCCAAGCAAAGCTCCGTTGCCGACGGGACGCACACATGTGCGCTGGCCTTGTTTCCCATTGCCGACGAGGCGCACACATCTGTGCGCTGGATACCAGTATAACAGGCAATACCGGCAGTATGGTCTAAGGGAAGCAACCTACTATAATATGTCAAGCACTCATTTCCTTACTTGTAGAGTGACTTTTCTTGTTTGTATGGGCTGAAACCAACGAATCAGAAGCTCTAATACAAAACGTCCCCATGTGCGAAAAAAAATGGCGGATTTTGGTGTAAAAACTTTTATGTGTGAAGAAACTTTTCTGTTGTGCCTTTCTTTCTGGATTATTTACTGGTGACACACTAGAATATGTCTCTGGAATGCTAGGTGAGTTGTAATTTTCACACTCTGGCTAAATGATACACTAACAGCATGTTTTCAGAACCCAGTGCGAAACTGTTTTTGATTTTTGGCTTCTTACCCCATCTTCTTTATACACCTGTACAATCTTAACATTACAAAATATTTTCTTCAGCATAGTGTCTACGAGTTCACCTTGAATTGCTTTTTCCACTGATATGTTGGGGTATGATAAGATTTTTACAACAGACAAGGCCAATGAAATGTGTCAAAATTACTATGGTAGCAGGGAGTTAAGAAAAAGTAAGGCATACGCTCAGGGGGAAAAATCTAGCTGGCAGACTACGGTGGCAAAAGGTTTAAAATATATCAGGCTAAAATGTCGCACAGGTCTTTAAAGAAAACATCGAAAGACTCTCAAAAAGGTCAAAATAATAGAAATATCATAGTCTATAAAGGCTCAAATCTTATTAAAAATATGGCACTCTCTCAGAAAACTGAAGATCTTGTCCGGGGGCACATCGTAATGTATTTTCACTATTTGTGTTACGTGAGTCATTGTCTAAAGCGTGCGCATGCGTGTGCGAGTTGTGAGTGCATGCTTAGAGTTATAATTATTATAAGATAAGCGCATTATAAATACTGTAATTATTTAATTATTATCCCGGAACAAAACCTTCAAGGAGTCTGCTGTGAAATGTTTATGCCTTGTGTCGATTAGATCAGCACAAGACAAAAAGTGTTGAACAGAGTACTGCTCATCGCAGGCATAACACCATGGATGCTCCTCCTGTTTTAGTAAATAAGAGTGCGTAACATACGTGTGCCCGATGTGGAGCCGAGCCAGGACAGTCTCCTCAAGGCGGCTGCCGCAGCGATAAGGTAGACCGTCGGACAACTTAGGAAGGGCTTCATGCAGCTTGTTAGCTTCCTCTTTGTCCCACTTGGACTGCCACTCACGGGCTACGTACGCACTAGTCACATGTCTAAAATCACTATAAACAGTCTGTGTGTCAGGGACAGGGTCATTGCGTGCATCGTTGGCAGCAGAATCTGCGATCCTTTTGCCTTCGATGCCCACATGCCCTGGGACCCAAATAAAAATGATGTCATAATATTCCTTCATCAAGTCCGCGTGGAGCTCTCTGATCTGCACCAGCAGTGGGAGACAACAAAAAGTTGCGTGCATCGTTGGCAGCAGAATCTGTGGGAGACAACAGTTGGTATATGGCTGGTGGAGTAGAGTCTTTCTTGTGGGCAGTCAAGTCCAGCAAGATTCTGGAACTGGTAAGAGCCAGGGTGGAGTGATGTGTTGCAGGGATTCCGAAACTCTGTCCAGGTCCAATCCGGCCGCCTGAATTTCCCATGCCCTGAAGGGCCTGCAGGGCAGAAAGAGTCGGACAGAATCAGGAAGTTCCTTTCTCTAGATCGATAAGCATGCCTGAGTGCCAGCAGAACCGCCTGCAGTTCCGCACTAAATACAGATGAGTGGTCTGGGAGGCGGTGCTTAAATGGGCGTCTAGGATGGCGAGAGGACACTGCGGCCGCAGCCACTCTCCCATCCTCAGACTTTGACCCATCCGTATAGATACGACAATAGCCAGGAAAAATTGAAAGCAGTTCATTGAGGCTCTGTTGGTATATGGCTGGTGGAGTAGAGTCTTTCTTGTGGGCAGTCAAGTCCAGCAAGATGTCTGGAACTTGGTTATTTGGTTATTTGGGTTTAACGCCGAGCAGGCGACTAAGGCCATCTCACGGCGGGGTAGGTAAAAATCTGGTCAGCCAGACTAAAAGCAAGGTCTTAAGACAAGATGTAAATATAGATTAAAAATCTCAGGCTAAAATGTCGCACGTCTTTAAAAGAAATGTCTACAGACTCTCAAAAAGGGCAAATAAAAAAGATTCACATAGTCTATGAATGCTCAAATCTTGTTAAAAATATTGCATGCTCGCAAGAAATTGAAGATTTTGTCCGGGGGAACATCCCGGAACAAAACCTTCAAGGAGTCTGCTGTAAAGTGTTTATATCTGGTGTCAATTAGGTCAGCACAATACAGCAAAAAGTGTCGAACAGAAAACTGCTCATCACAGGCAAAACACCATGGACGCTCATCCTGTTTAAGTAAGTAAGAGTGCGTAACATACGTGTGCCCGATGTGGAGCCGAGCAAGGACAGTCTCCTCACGGCGGCTGCCGCAGCGGAAAGGTAGACTGTCAGACAACTTAGGAAGAGCTTCATGAAGCTTGTTCCCTTCCTCTTTGTCCCACTCGGACTGCCACTCGCGGGCTATGTACGCACTAATCACAGGTTTAAAATCACTATAGACAGTCTGTGTGTCAGGGACAGGGTCACTGCGGGCACTGTTGGCAGCAGAATCTGCGATTCTGTTGCCTTCGATGCCCACATGGCCTGGGACCCAAATAAAAATGATGTCATAATATTCCTTCATCAAGTCCGCGTAGAGCTCTCTAATCTGCACCAGCAGTGGATGGTCTGTTCCCGCGCCCTGAAGGGCCTGCAGGGCAGAAAGAGAGTCAGACAGAATCAGGAAGTTCCTTTCCCGAGACTGATAGGCATGCTTGAGTGCTAGCAGAATGGCCTGCAGTTCTGCACTAAATACAGAGGAATGGTCAGGGAGACGGAGCTTAAATGGGCGTCTAGGATGGCGAGAGGACACTGCAGCCGCAGCCACTCTTTCATCCTCAGACTTGGACCCATCCGTATAAAGACGACAATAGCCAGGAAAAATTGAAAGGAGTTCATTGAGGCTCTGGTGGTATATGGCTGGTGGAGTACAATCCTTCTTGTGGGCAGTCAAGTCCAGCAAGATGTCAGGAACTGGTAGTAGCCAGGGTGGAGTGACGTGTTGCAGAGATTCCGAAACTTTGTCCAGGTCCACTCCGGCCGCCTGCAGATGAGGTCGGACACGGAAGGAAAGTGGACGGACAGCTCCCGGATGGGCATCGTAAATCTCTGCAAACGACGGGTTAAAAACACAATCATAGGCAGGATTTTCTGGATGGGCCTTCAGCCTCAGAACGTAGCTGAGCATGAGGCGGATACGGCGGAGCCTGAGAGAAGGCTCCCCTGCCTCTGCATACAGACTAGGAACTGGAGATGTCCTGAAGGCTCCCAGACATATGCGCAGACCTTGATGGTGAATTGTGTTCAGACGCTGCAGAACAGACTTGGAAGCCGAGCCATATACCACAGAGCCGTAATCCAGTTTGGACCGAACAAGGGCCCGGTACAGTCGAAGTAAGACGATGCGGTTTGCACCCCAGTCAGTACGACCAACGACACGAAGAATGTCGAGGGCCTTCCAACAAGAGGTTCTAAGGTAGTTAACATGGTTGCAGAAGGTCAACCTTTTGTCAAAGATGACCCCCAAAAACTTTGCCTCTTCGGCCACCTTAATTGGCACTCCAGCAATGCTCAGGCTAGGTTCTGGAAAAAATTTCGTCTGGTTAGTAAAATGCACACAGACTGTCTTGGAGGGCGAAAATCTGAATCCATTGAGAGACACCCACCCCTGGATTCGATCAACGGACAGCTGCAAGCGCCTCTCAAGGGACGCAAGTCCTCGACCTCGTGCACACAAAGCAAAGTCGTCCACAAACAAAGAGCATTCAGAATCATCCTTGACGGCCTTTACAATGTTATTTATTTTAATGCTAAATAAAACAGGAGATAGAATACTGCCCTGCGGGACACCCATCTCCTGTTCAAAGGAGTCGGAGAGGGTGGAGCCCACACGGACATGGAACGACCTGTTGGACAAAAAATTGTGAATAAAAACGGGCAGATGCCCTTTAAAACCCATGTCCGACAAATCAGACATTATACCATGCTTCCAAGTAGTGTCATATGCCTTTTCAAGATCAAAGAAAATTGCATAGACATGCTGCTTGTTGACAAAAGCATCTCGGATAAAAGACTCAAAGCGGACTAGATGGTCAGTTGTACTACGGAAGCGCCGGAAACCGCACTGGAGGTCTGTGATGAGACCCTGTGACTCAAGATGCCACACCAGTCGGGCGTTGACCAAGCGTTCCATAGTTTTACATAAACATGATGTCAAAGCTATTGGCCGGTAGTTGCCCGGGTCTGAAGGATCCTTACCCGGCTTGGGAATTGGCACAACCACAGCCTGGCGCCAAGATGGCGGAAAATGACCGGTTATCCAGATATGGTTAAAGGCCTTGAGAAGGACAAGGAGTGAATCCTCAGGCAGATGTGTTATGAGCTGATAATGGATGGTATCTAATCCAGCAGCAGAGTCAGTACATTTCTGCATGGCTTGCTGCAATTCTGAAAACGTAAAAGGGGCATTATAGTCTTCCAAGTTATCCGATATAAAATCACAAGCACAAGATTCTCGCTTCTCCTTCTCTCTCTGGAAGAAAGGTGAATAATGCTCTGTTGAAGAATTATGGGCAATGGTGGAGGCAAGCAAATTGGCCACAGCCTTTTTATCTGTGACCAAACTGGCACCATCTCTAAGATGGCCGACAGAAGCCGAGCCACCCCTGCCCCTAATTCTTCGAACAGCCTTCCAGACTTTTTGGGACGGAGTCCTAGAAGATAAAGATGAGACGAAGCGTCTCCAGGAAGCACGGCGTTCACGTTTAAAAATGTAACGGGCTTTCGCCCGCTGTCTTTTAAAGGTTAAAATATTTGCTTGCGACGGATTACGAAAAGCACGACGCTGAGCAGATTTGCGCATTGTTTGGGCCTTGCGGCACTCTTCATTGAACCATGGTACTCTCGGCTTCCGAGGGAGTGATGTGGAAGTTCTAGGGATGGTTTCACCTGCAACCTCCAACAAAATAGAAGTAAAACAAGAAACAGGTTCTTCAGCTGACATGACCACCTCCTCTGTAAGACGAGACTGACAGAGAGAGGCAAACAGAGACCAGTTAGCTTTCGTGAGATTCCAGCGCCCCACCGGCGAATCCTCCTCACAGCTGACTGATGACAGGACTACTGGGAAGTGGTCACTACCACACAGGTCGTCGTGAACCTTCCAGTCAAAGTCCAGCATGAGAGAAGGATCACACACAGTGAGGTCTAGAACAGAACTAGATCCGGAACCTGAGTTAGAGTATGTAGGTGAGCCATCGTTAAAGACACATAGGTTAAGTTGAGAAAAAACATCTTCTAACATCTGACCTCTGCCATCATAGTGGTCACTACCCCAAAGGTGAGCATGACCGTTAAAATCCCCCATGAGAATAAAGGGAGGGGGCAGTTGATCTACTAAGTTAAAAATATCATTGCTACAGACCCGCAGTGATGGTGGCAGGTAAATACTACATATGGTTATGGTCTTTTTTAAGGTAACCCGAGCAGCGACAGCCTGAAGACAGGTGTCGATGCTAACGGGGCTACAGAAAATTTGGCTACTAATGAGAAGAGCCGCTCCACCCGAGCGCCTCTCCGAATCAGAGCCTTTATGTATAACATTAAAACCATTAAAAGACACAGGGTCAGAAGTCTTCAGGTAAGTCTCCTGAAGAGATATTACTGAGGGGTTATAGAACTTGACTAAAAGACGTAATTCCTCAAAGTTAGCTCGAAAACCACGACAATTCCACTGAAGCAAAGAGTCCATGATTAAGTCTTATCTGGGGGTAAGGAGTTTTTCCCCCCTTTTTCCTTTACCTTGGAAGGAGTTGAAGAAACAGAGGGGGGCCGGCTCCCGGGCCTCCTCTGGTTCTTCGGAGAGGAAGGGGGTGGAGCTGCCGCAGCATCAGCAACAACAACTTCCACTCCCTCCATCCGCTCCTCCAGTGCAGCATATTTGTTTTGAAGGGGGACATCTGTGTTCCCCTTATGGGCCCGTGCGCACAGCGGTCCCATAGATTTCTTAGACTTCTGGTCCTGGGCAGCGTTCCTGCCGCTAGAGTTAGCGGCCTTAGAAGGCTGACCAGAGCCAGAAGCCTTTGGAGTTGACTGACTAACAGGTTTGGGTGGGGGCTGAGGCTTAGGGGCAACAGAAGGCGGCACAACCGGACCGGCAGTGTCCGCCTTCTGCGTTCCCTGGCTCCTTGTCACCACCGGAGGAGGGTTACTCTCCAGGGGCGAGATGAGCCGAGGCTCCGCCCCCAACCAAGAAGTTGGGGTCTGACATGAAAAGTCTTTGGTGGGGCGCTTGCCTGCCACCGCTGCACTAAAAGTATACACTGAGGTGTTAGAGGTTGGGGCAGCCGCAGCTGCACCAGTGCCTTCAACCAGTTTTTTTGGCATCCAGAAAGGACAGCCCCTTCTCCACACGCACCTGCTGAATCTTGCACTCGGATATCCAACGAGGGCATTTCTTATCCGAAGCCATATGCGCCCCCTGGCAATTTACACACAGGGGGGTGGCTGTGCAGGACTCAGCAGAGTGTCCGGGCCTAGTGCAACGGGCGCATGAAGCCTCTGCCTGACGGCATGTCTTCTGCCCATGGCCATACTTTTGGCACTTAAAGCACCGGAGGGGGAGAGGGACGTACTTTTTCACTCTCAGGGAGTAGTAACCTCCCCAGATGGTAGTAGGAGGGGTGGGGGTGCCAAACGTCAGGATGATGGTAGGGAGACGGATCTCCCCACCACCTCGCTTGGAAGCGAAGCGCCTGACGTAAGTCACCCCCTGAGACTTAAGGTTCCTTACAAGTTCATCTTCTGACAGTTCTGCCAAAGCTTGATCTTTGATTACGCCTCTTGACGAATTCATAGTTTTGTGGGGTGTGACTTCCACAGGAGTGTCTCCGATGGAAGAGAGCCCCAGTAGCCCGCAGGAGTGTGCCCGAGTACAGCACTCCACCAGCAAGTCACCAGACCTGAGGCGCTGGGCGTCAGGCCTGCCAACACGGCTCCTGAGGGTCTCCCCCACCAGAAAAGGATGCAGCTTGGTAACTGGTTTCTCCTTCACCTTGCTATGGACAATGAGGAAGCGAGGCCATACGGCCGACGCCTGAGGTGTCGCTTCCTCACAGTCTGAATCACTGTCATGTTCAATGTCGGTGTCTATGTGCCGTTTCTGTGCTAGGTTTGGTTTTATCCATATTATATTAGTAGAGATATTCATCCCTCTGGGGTCCCCGCCCGCCACCGAGCCCAACAAGGGAAAGTGCAACTGTCGGCGGGTCTCCAGCCGACGCACAATGGAGACTGCCCGAAAGATATACTCAAGGGGGTAAGCCCGATTGAACCGTTTGAGCCACCGCCTTCTATCACACCGCTGAATGCAGGCGAATACTGGCGTAAAGCACCTAATCAGCAGCAGAAGCTATAGCATGATGCTCCGTATAGCAACCCGCATGTCAACAGTGGGATAGGGCTCAACGTGACAAGAGCCGATTGACTAGGCCGGTACGACTAGCCTCCCGTTTAGGTAGAAGTCAAGGCCGAAGTGGAGTGTTGGCACCAGTGAGCCGCAGCCCAAAGGGAACCTCAGCCACCAGGATCCTCTTCTCCCCCGACACGGGTCTCCAAGCACGGCAAACACTTGGGATCCAAAGGACCAAAAAGTCATGAGTATTTTTAAGGACCAATCCAACATGGTACGACCTAGGTTAGCACAGCTCCTTAAAAACCGGACCAGTGAAAAGGCTGAACAACATATCTGCTGACATCAAGCCCTAATCCTGGACAAAGATGGCACCCGTCCGCTAGCCCACTCAGTCAGGGACTGAGCGGACTACCCACCTACGCCACGTGGAGGCCGGTGCCGGGTAGGCTGTCTGGAACTGGTAAGAGCCAGGGTAGAGTGATGTGTTGCAGGGATTCCGAAACTCTGTCCAGGTCCAATCCAGCCGCCTGCAGATGAGGTCGGACATGGAAAGAAAGTGGACGGACAGCTCCCGGATGGGTATCGTAAATCTCTTCAAACAATGGTTTAAAAACACAATCATAGGCAAGATTGTCTGGATGGGCCTTCAGTTTCAGAACGTAGCTGAGCATGAGGCGGATGCGGCGGAGTTTGAGAGAAGGCTCCCCTGCCTCGGCATACAGACTAGGAACTGGAGACGTTCTGAAGGCCCCAAGACATATCCGCAGACCCTGATGGTGAATTGTGTTCAGACACTGTAGCACAGACTTGGAAGCTGAGCCATACACCACAGAGCTGTAATCCAGTTTGGACTGAACAAGGGCCCGGTACAGTCGAAGTAAGACAGTACGGTCCGCACCCCAGTCAGTACGACCGACGACACGAAGAACGTCGAGAGCCTTCTGACAAGAGGTTCTAAGGTAATTAATATGGTTGCGGAAGGTAAGTCTTTTGTCAAAGATGACCCCCAGAAACTTTGCCTCCTCGGCCACCTTAATTGGCACTCCAGCAATGCTCAGGCTAGGTTCTGGAAAAAATTTCGTCTCGTTAGTAAAATGCACACAGAATGTCTTGGAGGGCGAGAACTTGAATCCATTGAGAGACACCCACCGCTGGATGCGATCAATGCACAGCTGCAAGTCCTCGACCAAGTGCGCACAAAGTCATCAACAAACAAAGAGCATTCAGAATCATCCTTGACGGCCTTTACAATGTTATTAATTTTAATACTAAATAAAACAGGAGATAGAATGCTGCCCTGTGGGACACCCATCTCCTGTTCAAAGGAGTCGGAGAGGGTGGAGCCCACACGGACATGGAACGACCGGTTAGTCAAAAAATTGTGAATAAAAACGGGCAGGTGCCCTTTAAAACCCATGTCCAACAAATCAGACATTATGCCATACTTCCAGGTAGTGTTATATGCCTTCTCAAGATCGAAGAAAATTGCATAGACATGCTGCTTGTTGACAAAAGCATCTCGAATAAATGATTCAAAGCGGACTAAATGGTCAATTGTACTACGGAAGCGCCGGAAACCGCACTGGAGGTCTGTGAGGAGACCCTGTGACTCAAGATGCCACACCAGGCGGGCGTCGACCAGGCGCTCCATAGTTTTACATAAACATGATGTCAAAGCGATAGGCCGGTAGTTGCCCGGGTCGGAAGGATCCTTACCCGGCTTGGGGATCGGTACAACCACAGCCTGGTGCCAAGACGGCGGAAAATGACCAGTTCTCCATATATGGTTAAAGGCCTTGAGAAGTACAAGGAGAGACCTCTCAGGCAGATGCGTTAGGAATTGATAGTGGATGGTATCTAAGCCAGCAGCAGAGTCATTACATTTCTGCAAGGCTTGCTGCAATTTGGATAATGTAAAAGGGGCATTATAGTCTTCTGAGCTATTGGACTTAAAATCACAAATACGAGACTCTCGCTTCTCCTTCTCTCTCTGGTAGAAGGGTGAATAATGCTCTGTTGAAGAATTATGGGCAATGGTGGAGGCAAGCAAATTGGCCACAGCTTTTTTATCTGTGACCAAGCTGGCACCATCTCTAAGATGGTTGACAGAAGCCGAGCCACCCCTGCCCCTAATTCTTTGAACAGCCCTCCAGACTTTCTGGGACAGAGTCCGAGAAGTTAAAGATGAGACGAAGCATCTCCAGGAAGTACGGCGTTCACGTTTAAAGATGTAACGGGTTTTCGCCCTCTGTCTTTTAAAGGTTAAAATATTCACTTGCGACGGATTACGGAAAGCACGTCGCTGAGCAGATTTGCACGCTTTTTGGGCCTTGCGGCACTCCTCATTGAACCATGGTACTCTCGGCTTCCGAGGGACTGATGCGGAAGTTTTAGGGATGGTTTCACCCGCTACGTCCAACAAAATAGTAGTAAAAGAAGAAACAGGTTCTTCAGCTAAGATCACCACCTCCTCTGTAATACGAGACTGACAGAGGGAGGCGAACAGAGGCCAGTTAGCTTTCTTGAGATTCCAGAAGCCTTTGGAGTAGACGAACTGACAGGCTTGGGTGGGGGCTGAGGCTATGGGGCAACAGAAGGCGGTGCTACTGAACCGGTAGCGTCCGCCTTCTGCGTTACCTGGCTCCTCGTCACCACTGGAGGAGGGTTACTCTCCAGGGGCCAGAGGAGCCGAGGCTGCGCCCCAAACTAAGAAGTTGGGGTTTGACATGAGAAATGTTTGGTGGGGCACTTGCCTACCACTGCAGCACTGAATGTAAACACAGAGGTGTTGCTAGAGTTTGAGATAGCCCCAGCTGCACCAGGGCCTTCAACCAGTTTTTTTGCAACGGCAAAGGACAGCCCATTCTCCACACGCACCTGCTGAATCCTGCACTTGGATATCCAGCGAGGGCAATTCACACACAAGGGGGTGGTTGTGCAGGACTCAGCAGAGTGACCAGGCCTAGTGCTATGGGCGCATGAAGCCTCTGCCTGGCGGCATGACTTCTGTCCATGGCCATACTTTTGGCACTTAAAGCACCGGAGTGGGAGAGGAACGTATTGCTTCACTTTCAAGGAGTAATAACCTCCCCAGATGGTAGTAGGAGGTGCCAAACGTCAGGATGATAGTAGGGAAGACGGATCTCCCCACCACCTCGCTTGGAAGCGAAGCGACTGAAGTAAATCACCCCCTGCAACTTAAAGGCTTCCCTACACGGAGAAACGAAATGCACAAGAAACGAAACATTTTCATTGCATCGAAATGCCTCCTCCGCACACGCAGAAACGCGGTGAAAAGTCATTTTGATTGGTACAGGGGAAGTAAGTCTTCACTGACACATGCTCTGGTTTGTGTCGGTGGATATCGGGTCATATTTCTGACTATTGGCGTTTAAAAACTAAACATATAAGACATGTGTGCCTTCACTTACACAATTAAAGTGAAATTACGACCATATCGAATAAACGTTAGCGCTTTTGAATGCGTAAACAGGGCTTGTTCAAGTGAATCGAGCATGCCGCGGTCTCGAAGCGATAGCCACCATATTGTAGGTGGATCCACCAGCAAGTCACCAGACCTGAGGCGTTGGGCATCAGGCCTGCCAACACAGCTCCTGAGGGTCTCTCCCACCAGAAAAGGATGCAGTTTAGAAACAGGCTTCTCTTTGACTTTGCTATGGACAATTAGGAAGCGAGGCCAGACAGCCGGAGTCACTGTCGTCTTCAAAGGCAGTGTTGATGTGTCGTTTTGTACTAGGCTTAATTTTTTTTGTTTTGTGCCATAACTAATATTATGAAAGAATTCATCCCCCAGGGGGTTGCCCACCACCGAGCCCAACAAGGGAATGTGCATTTGTGGGCGGGTCTCCAGCCGACGCACGATGCAGACTGCCTGAAAGATATACTGGGGGAAGGGGGGGGGGGGGGGGGGGTTTAGCCCGATTGTACCATCTGAGCCACTGCCTTCTATCACACTGTTTAATGCAGGGGAATACTGGCATAAAGCACCTAATCAGCAATAGAGGCTACAGGGTGGTGCTCTGTATATCAACCTGCATGTCAACAAGGCTTGACGTGACAAGAGCCGATTGACTGGCCGGTACTCCTAGCCTCCCATTTAAGTAGTAGTTAAGGCCAAAGTGGAGTGTTGGTACCAGTGAGCCGCAACCCAAAGCGAACCTCAGCCACCAGAATCCTCTTCTCTGACACAGGTCTCCAAGCACGGCAAACACTTGGGATCCAAAGGACCAAAAACTAATGAGTATCCATAAGGACCAATCCAACATGATAAGACCTGGGTTAGCACAGCTCCTTAAAAACCGGACCAGTGAAAAAGACTCAACAACATATCTGCTGACGTCAAGTCCTAATCCTGGACAAAGATGGCACCCCTTCGCTAGCCCACTCAGTGACTGAGGAGACTACCCCACCAAGAAGATAGGGTTTGACATGAGAAATTTTTGGTGGGGCGCTTGCTTGCCACCGCAGCACTGAATGTAAAAACAGAGTTTGAAGCAGCTTCAGTTGCACCAGGGCCTTCAACCAGTTTTTTTGCGTCTGCAAAGGACAGCCCCTTCTCCACACGCACCTGCTGAATCTTGCACATAGATATCCAACAAGGGCATTTCTTGTCCACAGCCGTATGTGCCCCCTGGCGATTCACACACAGGGGGGTGGCTGTGCAGAACTCAGCAGAGTGTCCAGGCTTAGTGCAACGGGCACATGAAGCCTCTGCCTGGCGGCATGTCTTCTGCCCATGGCCATACTTTTGGCACTTAAAGCACCAGAGGGGGAGAGGGACGTACTTCTTCACTTTCAAGGAGTAATAGCCTCCCCAGATGGTAGTTGGAGGGGTGGGGGTGCCAAACGTCAGGATGATGGTAGGGAGACAGATCTCCCTACCATCTTGCTTGGAATCTAAGTGCCCGACGTAGGTCACCCCCTGTGACTTAAGGTTCCGTACAAGTTCATCTTCTGACAGTTCTGCCAATGCTTGATCTTTTATCACACCTCTGGAAGAATTCACGTTTTGTGGGGTGTGACCTCCACTGGAGTGTCTCCGATGGAAGAGAGCCTCAGTAGCCCGTTGGGAGTGTGCCCGGGTACAGCACTCTACCAGCAAGTCACCAGACCTGAGTCGCTGGGCATCAGGCCTGCCAACACGGCTCCTGAGGGTTTCCCCCACCAGGAAAGGATGCAGCTTGGAAACAGGCTTCTCTTTTACTTTCCTATGGACAATGAGGAAGCGAGGCCAGACGTCCGACGCCTGAGGCGTCGCTTCCTCACAGTCGGAGTTGCTGTGAAGGACAATGTCGGTGGCTATGTGCCGCTTTTGTGCCATTTTTGTGGGGTTTTTTGTTTCCATATTATAGTACTAGAGATATTCATCCTCCGGGGGTCCCCGCCCGCCACCAAACCCAACAAGGGAAAGTGCATCTGTCGGCGGATCTCCAGCCAACGCATGATGGAGACTGCCCAAAAGATATACTCAGGGGGTTAAGCCCGATTGAACCATCTGAGCCACCGCCTTCTATCACATTGTTGAATGCAGGGGAATACTGGCGTAAAGCACCTAATCAGAAGCAGAGGCTATAGCATGGTGCTCCATATATATCAACCTGCATGTCAACAGTGGGATAGGGCTCAAAGTGACAAGAACCAATTGACTAGGCCAGTACTCCTAGCCTCCCGTTTAAGTAGAAGTTAAGGCCAAAGAGGAGTGTTTCAGCCACCAGGATCCTCTTCTACCCTGACAAGGGTCTCCAAGCACGGCGAAAACTCGGGATCCAAAAGACCCAAAACTAATGAGTATTTTTAAGGACCAATCCAACATGATAACACCTGGGTTAGCACAGCTCCTTAAAAACCGGACCAGTGAAAAAGACTGAACAACATATCTTCTGACGTCAAGTCCTAATCCTGGACAAAGATGGCACCTCTTCGCTAGCCCATTCAGTCAGTGACTGAGGAGACTACCCAACCACGCCACGTGGAGGCCGGTGCCCTAGTGGGCTGTGAACTCTTTGGACTCATTAGGTGGTCATAGGGGTTTCCATGGGAACTGCCGCTAACCTGAGCATTGAGTATACACATTTGCAAGGGAAATAACCGACATATAGGTACTCTCTTCGAGTTTGTTCCCTTATCAAAATGTCCGTGTCAATAATTGTCAAACACATAAAGAAATTAAACAGTTGAACGAGTGACAGATATTTTTCGGAAATGTGTAAATCTTGTTACGTTCATGTTGGTTTTAGATTCCTCGGTGGGATTTCATTGTGTGTACGAGGAAATGCAGTTTTGGCCACTGTTTTACATCGATAGGCGCTTTTTGTTTGGATGTCATTTTTTTTTCTGTATTCAGAATGTGTGAGACATACACACACACACAGAGATGGTCAGACAGAGAGAGAGAGACTCTGGTACCACTGTGTCTCTGTAGGTGTGGTGTACTGCACTGAATGAGAGAGAAAGAGAGAGAGAGACTCGCATACCGCTAAGTCGCTCTTTCGGTGCTGCATACTGTAAAACTAAAGCGTCTATGAAAAAGAAAGGAAGGTATGAAAAATGTTACCTTCCTGGCGAGCTTATTCCACCATAAACTGATGTAGAGGCTGTAGTCAATGAACAAACCCCTGACAGCTACTGCAATTTGAGAGATTTTAGATCTAGATCCCGCGATTTTATCAAACAAGATACCATCCGCTCCCCACCCCACATACAAAACCACAGAACACCCATTAAAGGACATGCACATCTGTGCATGTTCATAATATTTCCTTTACTTGGTATTCATACGTCCTAGTTATTTAAATTTATTATTTATTTTTATTTGTTCGAAAAGTAGGTTTTGTACATATGCTGATGTTCACATACACATACACTCCCAACCCCATTCCACAACCAGAGAACACCCACCAAAAGACACTTACATCTGTGCATGTTCATAATCTACCCTTTACTTAGCATTCATATGTCCCAGGTATCTTGACTTACTTTATCTTTTTTATTTAACCGCCATGAGATGGCATTGGTCGGCTGCTCGGCATTAAACCCAAATAACTATATATTTAAATTATTTATTTATTTGTTTGTTTGTAATGAATACACATCAGCATACAAAAAAATATACACATATATAGATGGTAATAGGTGCCATTCTGCCTGCTCCCAACCCCTACCTAAATACACACATAAAACTGCAGAACACCTACCTAAGGACATGCACATCTGTGTATGTTCATAATTGTTAATCTATCCTTTACCTAGCATGCATATGTCCCAGGTACCTTAGACTTACTTTATCTTATTTATTTAAATTATTTATTTATTTTGTTTGTTTGTAATGTAGGTTTTGTACAAACACATCAGCATACAGATCAAGAACATACACCATGGTGCCTCTGTGCATGTGGCCACCAGTACTTTTCTGTCAGATCTGTCACACCCAGCCAATCATCTCTTCGAGCTTCTGCCCTCTGGCCGGCGGTTCCGTGCTTTTAAAGCCAGAACCTCTCGATTCTGATGCAATTTGTTTTCCAGAAGCTGTCCTCAATACATCACCATGCGTGGAACAACGTGATTCCATGATTTGTGACATATGACTGATTTGTGTTTAATATTGTGTTTATCTTTTAGTGCTGTATATAGGATGATCGCCAACTGAGTGTATGACATGATGAATGCCCTACAAGTGAGGATGTATTTTACTGTCACCATGCCACACAAAAATCCTTGCAACATTTTACTTGGTGAATAAATGTCTTATGTCTTATACACATACATGGTAATAGGTGCCGTACCGCTCGCTCCCAACCCCAATCCAGTTACACACACAAAACCGCAGAACACCCACCAAAAGAATGTACATCTGTGCATGATCAAAATCTATACTGTACTTAGCATTCATATGTCCCAGGTATCTTTGACTTACTTTATCTTATTTAACTGCCATGAGATGGCCGTAGTCGCCCGCTTGACGTTAAACCCAAATAGCTATTTATTTAAATTATTAATTTATGTTTGTTTGTAATGTAGGTTTTGTACATACACATACAAGGTAAAAGGTGCCATACCGTCCCACTTTCAACCCCACCCCACATACACACACAAAACCACAGAACACCCACAAAAGACATGCACAATTGTATACTGATGGGCATTAGTGGACTGTAAAACCTATATATAGAGACTTCAGGTTAAGAAAGTGGCTTGTAATGACTGCCTGTATTTTAGCTGCCCACCTACAAATCTCATGTGTAAGTTAACCACACTGCACATGCAGCCATCAGTTCTGTGAAAAGTACTGTTGGCCTCATGCACAGGGGCGCCAAAACTTAGAGATAAGGCCACACCTGATAACAATAACAGTACTAATAATAATATGCATACTCAGCCACTAGTTCTGTAAACAGCACCTTTGTAAACCGTACCAGTGGCCAAATGCGCACATACATCATGGATGATGCTACCACTGATCACTTCAAACAATAGGCTGCCCAGTTCACATTGATAAGTGATACCGTGAACTAGCCTGCAACTAGCCTATAAATAGTACTGGTGGACACATGCACAGCAGCACCAAACTTAAAGGTGAGGCCAAAACTGCCACCTGAAACAAAACGCTACCTACACACACATATCAATGATACAGTCAGCCTCCATGTGCGTTAGGCAGAACAGGCTTAAAGTATGGGACTGTAAATCTTACAGCGAAATGTCAAAACCAGTAAAAAGATAATGTAACAGCAACAAGTACATGTAATAATAATACCGTTATTATATAGGCGCTTTTTCTCAATTTTGGGCGAATCGACTCAAAGCGCCGCAAACTGAAACCCAACACGCACACTCACGCAACAGACATGGATTTACGCCATTTAAGACAAACACAGTACAAGACAGACGAAGGGCCAGTTCAGCTACTGAGTTACAGAGATTTTTTGATCGCTTGTATTTGAAATTTGTAAAGTGGCCTGAAACCGGTACCAAAGTGTGGGGGGTGGGGTGTTGGGTGGGGGGTAGAAGAACCGGAGTACCCGGAGAAAGAACCCCCGACATAAACCACTCAAAACATGAAAACTAATCAACCCTAATGGTGTTATGAGTGGGTGATGGAAACACTGAAAGAAATAGTACGTGTACATTATAAAGTATGTGCAACCCCCTCCCCTTAACTAGCTGTTCATCATAAAACATATATATCTCATTCATTTGATCACTTGACTGATTTATTAAATCATCTCTGTGTCACCTTTCTCTGTTTTCTTCTCGTTTTAATCCCAATATATATGTCAGTGCTAATGTCAGCTGCTAAGAATCCTTGCAGCGAACTGCAAATGTCTATATGCAGACAAACTGCAAATAAGACAGCAGCAAAATAAGTTCCTCTTTTGTGCAGTAGGCTACTGCTAGCAAGATAGGGTTTAATTTTAAACAAAGCATTGCATGAACTTCCAAGCGTGTTCACATTGTGCTGTGTATTTTTTTCAGTGTGAAGTGTACTGTACCATCAGTGATCACTGAGACTGCATAATTGGCACTGGCAGTGATGGCACATCACAACATAGCTTGTCAGTGCAACTGATTAAAATAAATGTTACTGCATAAAATAATTAATCAAGTTCCGAAACTTTGCTCAGCCATGACAGTTAAAACCAGGTGGTGTGGCACTCTTTTTCTTTTACAGCATGCAGCATGCTGCACTCTGGACATAGGTTTCGAAGATAGCGTTTGTGTTGTGGGTTGCGTTTTGTTTTGGTGCTGTGGTGTTGAAATGAAACGGACAAAGCGATGGTAAAGTGAATGGAAATAAATGTGACAAATCAAGGCGTAAAAATGCACACAGCAATTTTACACGTTTGCTTTTTTTAAAAAACAAACAAGCTTTTGTAGAACAAATAAAAAAGAACCCGTCGCACACCGAAATTCACAACGAATACTCATGTAGGTTGTATCACATTTTGATCACATGATTTGGGATACCTTATTGTTGAGTAACGATATTTGAGTTCAAGGCAAGCTTTTTCGTAATTGTTTCTTCTCTTAATATATGTAAGTGTGAAAATATTACGTAAAAAATAAATGAAATCCTTTTAAGTGACACATAGTGCATATTACCACTGAATACAGGAAAATGAGACCTGTGTAAACTACTGATCCCCTGTGAACATGGCCGCGACGGTCCTGGTTTCATCTGCAGCCATACTGGAAACAAAATGTGCTACAGAAAAATGTCTCCATCCTCTGGCGGTTTAAAACGAGTGCGCACTGCTTTTATTCCCTCGCGCTGGGACCATATGGCGTTGAGGCGCGTCCCCTGGGTGGTGGATAGGGGGTCCCTCGCGAGAGGGGTGCACCGAATGAAATAAGGTGCCGCGAACCAACATGGTCTAAGGGAAGGTGACCTCGACAGAAAACCCCTGGTCCTCCTAGTATGGGGGCTGGGCGTGGGGGTAGCTTCCCCACCCTGCAAATAAGGAAATAGCTACAAAAACGCCGACGAAAAGACAAACAGCAATTCCTTTCCTGGAGGAGGAAGGTTCTTCTACCAGAAGATTTATGACGTCCTGTGGTGAAAGCCGGAAGTCTTCGGAAGCCACAGGACCGAGCCGCCTCTCTCTATCCAGGGACACAACCATGGGCACATGGAATGTCAAGACCATGTACCAGAGCGGCAAGGCCGCCCAGATAGCAGCGGAAATGCAAAAGTACAACCTTTCCCTGCTAGGTATCAGTGAAGCCAGATGGACGCAGTCTGGCCAGAAAAGGCTGTTAAGTGGGGAGATGATTCTGTATTCAGGTCATGAAGAGGAGAATGCCCCCCATACAGAAGGAGTAGCATTCATGCTGTCACCAGTGGCACAGAGAGCGCTGATGGGCTGGGAACCTCTTGGGCCAAGAATTATCACAGCAGCCTTTAGAACCAAGCAAAAGATCAAGCTGAACGTCATCCAGTGTTATGTGCCCACTAATGACAGTGACGAGGAAGAGAAACAAGAGTTCTACGACCAACTCCAGAGTGCTGTGGACAAATGTGCAGAGCGAGACATCACCATCGTCATGTTAGTTAGTTAGTTAGTTATTTGGGTTTAACGCCGAGCAGGCGACTAAGGCCATCTCACGGCGGGATGGGTAAAAATCTGGTCAGCCAGACTAAAAGCAAGGTCTTAAGACAAGATGTAAATATAGATTAAAAATCTCAGGCTAAAATGTCGCACAAGTCTTTAATAGAAACGTCTACAGACTCTCAAAAAGGGCAAATAAAAAAGATTCACATAGTCTATGAATGCTCTGATCTTGTTAAAAATATTGCATGCTCGCAAGAAATTGAAGATTTTGTCCGGGGGAACATCCCGGAACAAAACCTTCAAGGAGTCTGCTGTGAAGTGTTTATATCTGGTGTCAATTAGGTCAGCACAATACAGCAAAAAGTGTCGAACAGAAAACTGCTCATCACAGGCAAAACACCATGGACGCTCATCCTGTTTAAGTAAGTAAGAGTGCGTAACATAAGTGTGCCCGATGTGGAGCCGAGCAAGGACAGTCTCCTCACGGCGGCTGCCGCAGCGGAAAGGTAGACTGTCGGACAACGTAGGAAGAGCTTCATGAAGCTTGTTCCCTTCCTCTTTGTCCCACTCGGACTGCCACTCGCGGCCTATGTACGCACTAATCACAGGTTTAAAATCACTAAAAACAGTCTGTGTGTCAGGGACAGGGTCACTGCAGGCACTGTTGGCAGCAGAATCTGCGATTCTGTTGCCTTCGATGCCCACATGGCCTGGGACCCAAATAAAAATGATGTCATAATATTCCTTCATCAAGTCTGCGTAGAGCTCTCTAATCCGCACCAGCAGTGGGTGGTCTGTTCCCATCGTCATGGGCGATTTTAATGCCAAAATAGGGGAGGACAACACCGGATACGAAGAGGTGATGGGGAAACAGGGACTAGGGGAGATGAGTGAGAACGGGGAGAGGTTTGTAGACTTTTGTGCTCTAAACAGACTTGTCATTGGAGGCAGCATAGAGATAAAAGAATGTATTTTACTTAACCACCAGATTCTCAGGAGCCAAACTGATGCCCTAAAAGTGTTTATTTTTAATCTCTCTCACTCAATACTCCCTCAACGCTATAATAATTTCCACCTCACTGGCAACAAAACCATATTTTGAAACAAACACTGTTTCATGAGAATCATCATCTGTATTGACGAGTAAAATAATGACCCAATGACCCATTGCCTTAAGTTGACCTTAATTAATTACTAATTACGGTCATTAACGTCCACACTGTCGTTTCTCTCAAATCAAACCAAAATCCTGACAGCGCACTCTATAATAAACTAATGTCATTTTACAAACCCCAATAATTAGAAAATTACTCTTCTTTGTCTCTCAATACTGACTGAGACGATTTCTGAAAAACGCAAACTAGTTAGTTTTACTCACCACACACAAAATCTCTTGCCTACACATGCAATTCAAGTACCCTGTTCCTTTTCCTTTCATGCCGCGCAAGGCAAGGCAGGGTCTTTAGAAATTTCAGACTGCAGGGGACAGCTTAAGCTTTTTGAATTGGTCCTGTGTGGGCACAGCTGTAAACATATTTGTTATGACTGGAGTCATTCACACACACAAACACATGAACACACACACACACGCACGCACACACACGCCCGTACGTACATACTAACATAAACACACATTTACAAAACAAGCAGAGAGAGGTTTCAAATATAGTTGGGTCGTTGTGACTTGAATACATGAGTGCAAACAAGTACACGGCTCTCAGCCCATGCGTGGACAAAAGCCTTTCTCGAGCATAACAGCTTATGATAAAACCATATTGACTGCGTTATTCACTTAAACAGGACTGTGAGTTAAATTTCTGAGCATTACACCACGTTGCATACGCAAACACACACGCACACGCACTGACACACATATACACACACACAAACACATAAATAAACATACACGTACACACACACACACAGACACACACACAAGACATGCATAACTACAGACAGACACGCATGCAAACACACACACACACCTCCCCCCCATAGACAAAACACCCAGTCAAACCAGTGCTGGTAACCCCGGAGCGATCACATACACAAACACCTCATGTCTAAGCTTGACTGAAAGACCTCCACTTCAATTTAGGTAAGATATGAATAGACTTGTTCTGAAAAGAAAAAATTCAAAGGGCCTACAATTATTCACATTTTTCATTTCTGACTAGCTTGCCTTTTGAAACCGGGATCAAATTCTTTTCAATCAGATCGGTACGCACCACACCTGACACGATATTCATAAGAAATTTTTATCTGTCATGATATTCAGGAAGGAATTTTTAATTTTTTTCAATTACGTGTACACCCTCCATTAAATGTAAATGGCTAACACCTGCACACACAGTCAATTTAATTTAATAGAGCAAGGGAAGTAACTTTTTTGTCTTGCTGAAATTTTTACAAAATTACTTCCCTTGTATAAACCTGTACTCAAACAAAGGAAAAAGTAATCTGAAAATTTTGTTATTGAACAGGGGTGATTCCTTTCTTTTTCTGGTGCTCAAGTCATGGGTAAAATTATCAAGTTACTGTCTATGTTACTGTCTAGATGTTTTACTTGGCTCTTACTTGATCAGTGTGTGATTTATAATTTACTGCAAAGCCAATAATCGTCAATACTGTGTCAGGTATGTTTTGCTTTAAAGGACAGGGTTATTGTACATGACACCACAATTGAAATCTGTGAAGCTTGTTATTAATAAGCCCACTGAGAGAGATTATAGTACAGGGCAAGTCTTGTCTGGGGTAAACTCAAAAACCATTGACTACATTTGCTGAATGGTGCAAACGTATAAAGTTACTGTTCAGTGTAAATTCCTAGAAAACATGATTTTGCTTGATAACAATATTATCTTTTTTTTTTTAAATTATAATAAAATGAATCAAGACGAATTACTCCTTCTCAATGATATCAATGCTGTAGAGAACAAAGACTTAGACTCCAAAAAACAGCGGCTTTTGTCTGTAATTGTCTCAGGCAAGTCAAAGACTTATCTTGGAAAACAATACATGACAGAGGATATTGAATCTTTAACCTCTGACGAACTAATCAAGCTTCATTTAAAATATGAGAACCACATTGCTTCACTAATGACACGTGATTTTAGTCAATCACTTGTATGTCTATACACAAAAGCAGTGAGTCACTTTCTACCTGTGGATAGTGACAGTCTTTCACACGACCTTGAAAGCAATCCTATTGTTTCAAGTTCAATTGGTAAATTAGCATGTGTCATGTTTTACAAGTTTGGAAATTACCTTGCACCTGTTGTAACATTGCTTGTTACCGGGAGTCATATTGATTTTTCGAAAATAAATTTTACTGCAGAAGAAAATGGACGAAACCCAGACGACTCCACAACTGAACCCCGACCCTGTTTTGACACAGGTTCAAACTGTGACTAAGGCTAAAAGTCCAGGCCGCGTTGATGCAGGAAAAAGATTAGCCGAATGGAACAGGCAGAAAAAATTACAGCTTCAAACACAAACAGAAAAGACTCATGTAACTGATCCACCGTCAGGACCTGTGTCAATACCGTCACTCCCTCATCAAAGTGAGAGACAAACAACTAAGTCTGACCCCAAACCTCAAACAACAAAATATATAATTGCCGGATTTGTTGTCGGATTTGGTTACGTAGGTTATCAATTATATAAAAAATACAAACCACAGACTCGTACAGTGACCAAAAAATCAGACACTCCAAAAACAAAACCAGAAGTCGCCACATTACCAGTAACACCCAAAGCCGTTGACCCATTTTATATGCAGTAAATAAAAATATTATTTTATTTTTTCTTGCCTAAGAAATGAACGACTCAAAGAATTTAATGAACCTTGTCTATCACTCTGCCGTAATCAGTGGATTAGCAGTAGCTTATTCTATGCTGGGAAAAAGTCTACTCAAAATGAAATCAGCAGACCTCAGTAGACTCGATTTCGAAGACAGTGCTAAGCTAATTGTAGTTGTTACAGCGTCAATTGCAAGAAAAGATTTTCTTGTCAAGCAAGGAATTATTCCTGAAAATGTTTCTATGTAAATAAAATAAATATGGCGACGATAGCTATTATGATTGGAGGTGCGATGGTCAACGCCCTGGCATTTAGTGGCTCAAACTATCTCTTTTCAAAAGTAGGTAGAGAGGAATCTGCAGAAGAAATGAAACGTCACAATGAAGCGTCTGAGAAACTTGCACAAGCACAACAGGCGTATGAAAAACAAAGAATTGAGAAACTTGATTTCATCAATGAAAAACTGAGGCTTGAAGGCCACGCACAACATACGTTTTCAAATACAGACGAAGCAATCAGGGAATATTTTCTTGTCACAGGTGAAGACATGTCTATCCCGAAACCAAAACTAGGTGACTATTACAAACCAAGCACACAACAAAGAAACGGGGAGATAATCTTTGTTCTAGTGGGAATGACATTTGTTTATTTTACAGGAGTTTTCATTGCTAGAAAAAATGGCAGCCGAAAATAAACTATCAAAAATATATTACTCACCATCAGGCTATTGGAAAGGGCAAACAGCTATTGAGAAATTACATGCCGCTGTGGGCGGAGATGTATCACTCAATCAAGTCAAGCAATGGTTACAGAGACAGGCAATTTGGCAGATATACCTCCCTGCTCCAAGAAAGATATCTAGACCTCATTTTGAGAACACATCACCTAATGACACGCACCAAATGGACCTCCTGTTTTTACCACATGATACAATAAGAAAGAAACGATACAAGTATGCACTGACTGTTGTTGACATAGCTTCAAGGTACAAAGACGCTGAACCCATATCTGACAAAACAACCAGTACAGTTGCTACTGCTTTAACAAAAATATATAGTCGAGGCCCTTTAAGATACCCCAGACTAGTGCAGGTTGATGACGGATCAGAATTCAAAGGTGCAGTTAATCAGTTATTTGCGAAGAATGGTGTACTGGTCAGACGAGGCATTCCAGGTGTGCACAGATCACAGGCAATTGTAGAGAACTTTAACAAACAATTATCAGAGAGACTTTTCAGCTATCAATATTCTAAGGAACTCATGCATGACACCCAGAACACTGAGTGGGTAAAGAGATTACCACATGTGATAAAAGCAATGAACAATGAAGGTCATCCAAAACCTGCTGATGCTATTAAATTAAAAACAATTACAGACCCAAAAACAGGACCAACCCCAACCCCAACCCCAGCACCATGATTATGATTGTACATTGCTTAACGTCCCGACAGCAACAAGGCTTTCTCAGGACGTGCCTGCACTGCTTGTGAAAAAAAAACTAAACAGAAAATTGAATGTATGTCGCCAGCCGGTCAAATACATTAAATAAACCTACAACATGGGGCATAAATAAAGCTAAGACCATTTAGCAACACACATCCAATATCAAGAGCTACAGGCAGTGCAGACAGTAGGGAGAGTTTTAAAAAGGCAAATACAGGTGAATGGACAAAGGGTAGACAGAAACACATGCCCCAGAATAGAGAGAAAAACCCACCCTGTGGGGCTGACCAGGGTGACCCTGGGAACTAAAAAATACCTAACCCCACCCAAGTCCCCCAGGGCAGACCCGGGTGGGGGTAGACACAAGTTTATTTACTAAACAGGTGAGATATTTATATCAACCAGGAGAGGCCGAGAACGACGTGAAGTGCAGGGCAACAGACCCCATCTGGTCAACGTCTGTACACAATATAAAAAAAATAATTCCTGGTCCTGACGGTCCTGACGCAACAATATATTATCTGTACGACCCTGCGCCCCAGAGGGCATTTGTCAGAGAAGAATTACAGATTATTCCCCCAGACACCGTTACTCATTTCAGTAACTAACTCATTAATTAATTCATCAACCAGTTCATCGGCTATGTCTTCAGATAACTTAAGCCTGTAATGACCAGGTGCATAAGCTTTTTCCTTAGTGTGAAACACACGTTTTGTGTCCCCTACTGCAAGTGACTTCTTATGTGTTTGGATCATTTCAAGATTGTGTTTGTTTGATCTCAGTGACTTGTTTGGATAATCAGGCATTAATGCTCCATCTAATACTTGCTTGTAATGTTCATGACAGATGTCTTTATTTTTTATTGCTGATTTTTTTTATTCCTTTGGCTTTCGACTGACTACCTTTTTGGTGCAGGATAGAATATATTTTTGATCTCAGTCCAACATACTCAACAATAGGCAAACCATTCAGTTCATCCTTAAACTTTCCAGGCACTTTCTTATTTTGTGTGCTAAACAGTGGATGGTCTTTTGGATAGTCAGACGTGTCATACATGTGTAACTCTGTTTCATGTCTTCATAAAAGTCTTCAGTAGGCACATCAATGATCATAGAGTCAGTGTCAGTGTATAGCAGACGACACTCAGGATATTTTGGTTTGAAGTAATCATAATAAAATTCAAGCATCAACAGTTTTGATAACTCAAGAATTGCCATACCAATGAATACTGGCTTGTCCAGTTTAACAATCTTTTTTTTGAGTGACACAGCATACAATGATGAATGAAACTCTTTGTACCCTGTGTACTGAGGCTTGCCTGTAAGTTTAATTGCACCCGATTCAGTTGTAACAAGTCTCACATCTTTGCGGTGATGAGGATTTTCCATAGTCTTGCCAAAACAGGAATTGTTCATAAGCTTAAAGAAGTCTTTGTCAAATGCAGTGTTGCCGTCTCTGGCACGCAATGTTGTGTTTTTCATTATGTAATCTTTCATGAAAGCACTCTGATCAAATTGAATTCCTCTGTGAACTTTCTTTAGTACTAACCCGTGTCTGATGTAAAACTGTAACAAGCGATAGTGACAAACGTAATTGAATTTGTCATTCAAATTTGGCACAAGTTTAGTGTCTTCTTTTTTCCCTGACATACTCATTTTCTCAACTGCTAAGGGATAATCATTATGGTAATCGTGTAGATGGTGTGGATACTCCAGGTCTACTTCAAAGATCCAACCCTTTGCATCGTTTCGGTCATGATTTATAATATTGTTTGTTATGTCTGTTATGTCATACTGTGACAAATCATACAGACAAAAGTTTTTCAAGGGCAATAACTCACACATCGTAAATCCGTAAAGGTTATTAGCGTCAAGGTAGGTAATGAATGACCTTGACCTTGAGGGGTCAAAGTCAAGGTTATCCAGATATTTGTTGTTGGCTCTGGCATAGTTATTTGCTGCAATACTAATGCCTCCCCTCAATCCACGTTCCACCATTTCACCCATCGTACAATCAGACAACAGGTCTATAGATATCTTACTGGATTTCAAAAATGCATCCCATGTCATGCCAGGACTAGTTATGTAACAAGCAGGGTCAAGCTTGTAGTGTAACAAACCCTTTTCACGGTAACTTTCAAATATGTCTGCTAGCAAACAAACGTCTGCTTTCAAGTACTGGTTATGGTAGTCACCAATAGTCTGACACCCTAATTTACCCCATGCATCAAGTGCGTGTTGATATTCAGAGTCAGAAATACCTTTACCAGTTAGTGTAGAATACAATTTCTCTTTTGGTGGCAGTCTTGTTTCTTCAAACACAACCCAGTGATCAATGTACTCATACGGATACACACCTTTCTTAATCAAGTCTGGTTCAAAATATTTACTCGTTATTGGATACTCAGTCAGTCCTTCTGCCAGACTAGCCAGACCTAAAGACAAATGTTGCATGGAGTCATAAAATGCTAATTTGTTGTCCAATCTAAAAGTCAAGTACTTCTCAGTTGTCTGGGCAATACAACTAATTTTTTGGTAAGATTCATCCACAGCCTGCATGATAATGTGTGAATCATATCCTTTGAGATTGTGGAAAAAGATTGGTAACTTGTATGTCTTAGGATCTGTTTTTAATAACAAGTTACAATTGTTATGTGCAGCACCTCTGTAACGTCCAGTTATGTGATCATGGTCACGAACTTTATCACCCTGGAGGGCTTGTTCACAAATCCAACACGTCTCAGCTGTATCAAATTTTAATTTGTCTTTTTCTGTCATCACCAAAGGCATCTGACATGTTGTGAGATATTGTACTACCTGACTGTACAGATGTCTCATTTCTGTTAAAAACAGACATGCTGCATTTTCACCTCTGTAGATAACAGGTTCTTCGTGCACACCATCTGACCTAACAAGAATGTATCCAAAAGAACACACCACTTGGTCACTTAGTTTTATAGTCTTTGGTAATGACTCTGGAACAGGACCTTCATATGGAACAACTAATGATTCGAAATCTGCGTACACTACAAACGGCAACTTTTGCGGATTCCCATAGTTCTTAAAATACACTTGACTACCAGGATCTGGGTACTTAAGTACAGTCTGTATATCATCAGGTGACCTGCAGTGTAAAACATGTTTGTTTGCCACTGCAATAGATGAGAACCTTTGTAAACATCTTTTACAAACTTCCTGTTTCCTACCATATTTTGATACATGATTATGAATTAGACGTGACATACTCCTGATAATTGTGTAGTGAAAGTTATTGTCATCACCGATAAGCAACATGTCAACATGCTTATCTTCTGACTGACCATATGTTGGAGCCAGAGGTGATACTCTAATTGGTTGTAACTTGTCAACAGACACATTATCCCACACATACACATTTACAGATCTACCAGGATTTAGTTTTTCAAACAAATCTATGTCTTCTATTTTAACAGGGAAATCAATGCCACTGAAGTTGAGTTCATTTACAAATTTAGTGTAGTTAGATACACGTTCAGGTTTTGATTTTACAAAGTGCAGTTTAGCAAGCACACACCACATGAAACAATAGTTGTCATTGTTCTGAATATTAACAACAGCCTTTTTGTTTGCAACCTCTGTTGGCAGTGGCAACCATGATTTACCTAATATAGGATGATACCTTGACTGCTTTAATTGTAGTTCATGTACATGTCCTTCGTGCCAACCAGACCCCTTCATTTTTGCACTGTCAATTGCTTGGAGGAAGTCAGGTAATAGTCTGTCTTTAAACACGTTTTCTAATTCTCTTCTTGTGTTAACTGTGTGTTGTCTTGTTGATATATAAGAAACAATCACTTCACCGTCTACTCTAGTAAATTCTATTTTTGCAACAATCTGAATCTTCACACTGCCTGTGAGAAGATTTTGTTTATTACAGAAAAAGAGTTTTCTATTGATTCATAGACATTATTAGTATTAGATATAGGTAAGTCTGTTGTGTCAAACACGTTTCTTAAACCAGATGGGCCAGGGTTTGATGGGCCAGGGTTTTGAACATTGTCCGTCATTTTTATTTGTCGGTCAAAATAATAAATGAAAAAAAAATTACTGCTGACACACCATATGTAATACTGTATTATCTGTAGTTATGATAAACAAGTCAACTACTTCCCCGGTGTTTGTCTTGCAGGTGTAATATCACTTTATTGAATGTAACACTTTCAATGTAACAATGTAGTTTTCTTAATTGAACAAATATGTCTTCACACAGTACCTCAACCCAACGCAAGTGGCCACCGTTAGCATTATAAACTTTAAAAGCATTTGTCTTAAGATCAACAGTCTCAAAATAATAATGTGGTAATCCATCTGAATATTCCAAAGTAACATTATATGTCGTGTATATTCTTATTGTCGGTGTTGAGAGTTTAAAGCTGGGTCCAAACACGCGTGATTTTAAGTCAGTAAAGTGCATAACATATTTGAAGCATTCTGTAACATCAAACACTTGGGTTTGTCCGTCTGTCATTTTTATTGGACAAACAAATGTATAAATTAATTTACTAACCCATACCCTGTGGGCTGATCTGTCTTTAAAATGAGCTTTAGATGCTTAGTTGATTTCAGTTTATTTTTTACATCATCACGTTCATGCTTATTTGGGATGACATCATTCTCTCTGAGACAGTCTTCAAAGCTGTCACGATCCTTACAGTAAAACAAACAGATAAACTTTAACTGTTCTCGAAAATCTTTCAGTACAGCATTATATTTTTGAGTGAGAATCCATACACTGACGTTTGCGTGTCTACCACTGAAAGCAAGTTCTGCTAAAGTGTTTCTCTTCTTGACAATGTCTTTCTCTGCAGAGCAGTCATCAACAATAAACAATGTTGACTGTCCTTCAAATTGCTTGTAAAAATATTGTAGGTAGTCATTCAGTTTTTTCTCAGGGTCAACTAAGTATATGTTACTGTCAGTCCAAATGAATAAACGGTTGTGATAAGCTTTGTTGTGTTTGATTGTAGGACAAAATATTACAATGTTTTCAAAATGATGTATGTATCTTGTTTGTAAGAGGTTAAGAACAAATTCAGTTTTCCCACACCCTGTGGCACCACAAAACAATCCACAGTGTGGGTCAAGTGTCATTAAGCTATGGTTCATTTTAATACACAATATAATTTTAATATATGTGTCCACTCAGTCTGCTTTCTGCAATATTGAGTTGTGCGTCATATATCAGGTACAAATATATATTTATGGCTGCAGCAGTTTCAACCTTCTTTTGTATCTGAATTGTTATTCCATCACTACCGTTCTCAACAGTTCGTCCTGACCCATGAACGTAGTCGTCGTCCGTACTACGAAGGTCTAACCACAGTGCATACTTGTTTGTAAGGTATTGACCGATCCTTACGTCATACAGATGTAAATCTTTACACACAATGTTTGCTGGTTTATCTCTAATTCTTCCACCCGCAAAATACTTTGTGATCTCATCGTAGTGTTGATAAGGCAGCATTCCAGAAGCATACACTTGATTAGGGCGGCCTTCAATTGTACAGGACAAATGTGTAATCTTTGAATTGTAGAATTTTTCTGAATCCCTTTTGTATGGACCCACCGGTTCAACAAACAACATAAAAATACCTTTCAGTGACCTAGCAGGTGTGTTCAAGTTTATGTTCCACATTGGGTCACTCTTGTCCTTTTGCATTAAACTGTGTCTAATCACCCTGTCATAATAAATTGGAAGTCTTGACTGGTACTGATTTTGTATGAGTCTGGCTAGTTCAGTATGTGTGACAATTTCATATTCCAAAGAAATGTTAGAGATCTTATATGTTGCATCTGTGGCAGATGATTTTATAACTTTGGAGTAGTCATTGAAAGTTAGTTCAAAGCTCAGACGGTCATTCAGTGCCCCTTGATAATAAGGCAAATGAGCTGTTAGGATTTCAAACTCAAGTGGAATGTAAAATCTGGTTCCATATGTTTCTGCTATAATAACGTCCTGGGCTGCTGACGTTGATTTATCTCCAGCATTGATTCGAAGTTTACCAACATTATCAGACTGTATGCCTTGGTAAACACGGTCTTCTCGTTCTTCTCTTGTGAGCCACAAATTTTTGTAACAGTAAAATACATCGGAGTCATCAAGACTAAACACTTCCTGTCCTTCAAGTTTTACTTTAATAGTTCTAACAATTGCTCTGCCAAGATTGTCAACTAGTGTTCTGTTCACATCTGCGTCTGATGATAGTTCAATATTAAATGCTAGGCGTGCAGTGCCAGGAACAATAACGTCACTGGGACCTAGGTTTGGAAACTTGACTGTAAGTGTTTGGTTCTGGTCTATGGTACTTGGATTGTTTGTGATGACGATTGATTGTCTAACGCCCTTAACACCAAGAGGCTCACGTAGTTTTCTGTATGGGTCTAACTTTGATCCGTAAGACTGTGTCATTTTTATTATGCACAATAAAAAATAATAAATTAATAAAACAATGGCAGCGGGAGTATTTAATCATGAAGATTTTGAAATGGATGACATGAATGTCTCAGATACCAGTATCACAGATATGACTGGAATGGTAACTAGTAGTAGTAGTATGCATCATGAACTGTTAAAAGACAAAGTAAACTCATTTTATGACAGTGTTGGTGCACACCCAGATGTAATAGATCCTAATTAATTTGAATATGATAAAGGACACTTATTTGTAAATACAGAGGGAAAATATATCTAACACATAAAAACAATCCTTCTAAGTTTAGAGCTTTAAGTACAATTAAAGGTGAAGTCGGTGGTAACTCTGGGTTGGCAAGGTACCTTGGAATTGGAGGGTCTCCTGTCACGCCAAGACTGGCTAGTGTTCTTCACAACACGCAAACAAAGTTGCCAACAGGGCAACAAATTGAAATGGCACCAGTAACAAGCCTACCAGAAATAGCAAACACTGTGATACAAGAAACTTCATTTACTGAAGGACAAATAAATGACGCTTTGAAAACAATAGATGATCCACCTTTGTCAATGCGGGAGATTATAGGGTTGGATAAATCACTGCAGACGATAAGAGGTGAGATGGTAAATAATGTTGCCAAACTGGGTGAGCTTGATAAACACATAGAACGTGAAAAAGAGAAACTGGCTACCGCAGACACAGAAATGAAAGAAAGAATCCAACACAGATTAAATGATTGATTGATTGATTGTACATTGCTTAACGTCCCGACAGCAACAAGGCTTTCTCAGGACGTGCCTGCACTGCTTGTGAAAAAAAAACTAAACAGAAAATTGAATGTATGTCGCCAGCCGGTCAAATACGTTAAATAAACCTACAACATGGGGCCTAAATAAAGCTAAGACCATTTAGCAACACACATCCAATATCAAGAGCTACAGGCAGTGCAGACAGTAGGGAGAGTTTTAAAAAGGCAAATACAGGTGAATGGACAAAGGGTAGACAGAAACACATGCCCCAGAATAGAGAGAAAAACCCACCCTGTGGGGCTGACCAGGGTGACCCTGGGAACTAAAAAATACCTAACCCCACCCAAGTCCCCCAAGGCAGACCCGGGTGGGGTAACACAGATTAAATGATTTGCAGATAGAAAGATCAGGGCGGTTAGAAGTGATTAGTATTGGAAGACAAAAACTAAAATCACAGGTCAACAGAATTAGAGAAACTATTCAGAAAATACTTCACGAAGACACTACTATGGCTGAGAGACTTAAAACACTTTTCAGAGAACAGGGTATTACAATTGCTAGTTTAATTACTGCTCTTGGGTTTATTATCAGTACTGTTGTGTTAGCTGTCTCTGGTAGTGGTGGACCCGGTGGTTCTCCACCTCCAGCACCACCAACCCCTGGCCCCCCGACTCCAACAGACCCAAAAGATTTACAGACATGGG
This sequence comes from Semisulcospira habei, assembly GCA_036245525.1. Lineage (NCBI taxonomy): Eukaryota > Metazoa > Mollusca > Gastropoda > Semisulcospiridae > Semisulcospira > Semisulcospira habei. Next base: position 174,529,290 of record BTPG01000008.1, on the reverse strand, counting down.
TAAAAAAACAACTGTCTCACATATCAGACTTGCTTAAGAAATTGGCTGTGAAAGCAATAGATGCTTTGCCCGGCATAATTGGCACTGTTGTCAGTTGGCTGATTACTACTACAGCAAAGGTAGTTGGGTTTATGGCAGAACATGTGTGGGTATTTCTGGTTACAGTAGGAGGGTTGATGGTGGGTTATTTAATGAAACAGATAAAGAAGTAATACTCCTAATCCAGTGAGACCTATTACCAATGCAGTTCTTTCTGACTCATGTGTGTCAGGGGTTGACTGTACTGGTTGTATGAGTGCCGGTGTTGGGGCCGGGGCCGGGGGTGTTACCATCTGTAATGATTTTAATGACTGAACATGTGTGGTTGTTGCTCCCAAGTTTACAGATTGATTGAGTCCTAATTTTTGACCAACACCTGCAACAATGATTTCATTATTATAATTTGTTATTGTACCCATTTGGAGTTGAAGGTCAGATGGTAACATGTATAACCCGATACCAACTACAAAGTCAACTTTTGATCTGGCATATCTTAAAACGTCTTGGTAGCGTTGTATGCTAGATGGAAGATCGACTGTTGAATTAATTGAATCTTCAAGATTAGCAAGAAACTGTTTTTGTGCTTCAAATTTGCCACTTCCATTCAAAATATTTGATTTTGTTAGTGATTGTGCTCCTAGTAAACACCAGACATATGTTCTGATAGACTCATTGACGCGCTCGACTCCTGCTTGAGTAAACCCGTCAGATTTATCTAAAATAAATGTGGTCCAGGCGTTAGACTGTTTCTGCTCTATTGATCCTAACCAGACTTCAGATTTAGATGAGAATGAAGTGTACCCAGGGTAGTAATCTTGAGGGTATTGTCTGTGACTCATAGCATAATACAATGTGCCCATACCATTGTGATCATCAAGTTTTTGTGTGAAGTCATACTTTGTACCGGGGTTGATGTTAAATTCATTACAGATGCGTTCAAATGCTTTCATATCCATGGGGTTGTTAAACCTGTTGAAACTGGATTCAGTGGGTAGTGGTGTATGAAGTTCTGACAAAATACGTCTAAGCTGGTAATAAACATGGAAACGATACACAGACTTAATTAGTTTGTTTGAGTGATTCAAGTGGTCTGTGAATGAAACACCACAGCCTGTAGTTGAACACAGTATGGCAAAGTTAAGTTGATTTTGAAACATCTGTAGTGGACTTGAGGACCACTTTCTTGCAGTAGAGTCATCTGTTATTGGAGGGTTTAGGTAATGGTCAAATGGATTTGGTACTTTGACTTGAAATAAATCTTGTTCAGACACAGCAATATCAAGCTGGTTTAGTTGAATTATTTTCTGTTCATAAGTAGGTGCAACATTATATTTAGCATTCACATTAAATTGAAAAGCGTTCGTTGTGGTAATGGTTGGTGATTTAAATTCCATCCTTTTTTATATGAGATAATAAAAATGTTTATTACCTTAACAAATCTTGACACAAGCAAACCAGTGTGGTTAACTAATGGGATTGATAATCGTGATAGTAGCAAGGCTGTAGCGATCCATGAAATGTTTTATACAGTAAAGTGGTTTAATGTAACAGATGACGGTGAATATTCTGTGCATGGAATGATAGGTAGTACAAGTTGGGGCGCTAATCACTTACAGCCTGGGTATTATGACTTTTGTACTATAGCTGAATTTTTACAAAATATGTATAAAATTAAAGCAACTTTAAATCCAGCTAACTAGCTTGTTACATTCGAATTTCCAAAAGATAGTCAGCTTATATTAACAGACAAACTTTTAATACTATTAGGTTTTTTATCCGAATTTGATATTAGTATTGTAGCTGTTAGTGGTGATGATGATTGGACTTATGAAGCAGGATTTAAATTTAAGCCAAAAAAACAAAAAATAACTGGAAGATATCCTGTTCATTTGTCAGTACACACAGTGCTAAATGTTTATTTGAAAGAACTGAACACAACTGAGAATGTTCACAATGGAAAGCCTTCAACTTTGTTGAGATGCTTACCAACTGGAACTGCACCCTATTGTGAAAGTGTGGTTGCTAGATTTCCTAATTTACAGTTTAAGAAATTAGGTTCTAGTTTTTTTGAGTCACTAAGTATATCTGTAACTAATCAGGATGACAAACCAGTTGTTATGCATGATTTTAGTGTTGTGCTGGAAATTAAATAATTTTATTTTTGTTTATAAAAAATGAGTGGTGGTCCAAAGCCGAGAATCATACCAGTTGCGTGTCCGGTAACAGAGTTGAAAGATTTGGCAGATGTACAGGATTTTGAGAAGGAAGGAGAGGTGGGGGAGGTGTACGGTTTTGAACTTGATTCAACTGGCATGTACAAGAGGAAAATAATCGATGACATAAAGATGGCACAGAGAGACCGATTCCTAAACTTGGTCAGCTTCGTGATGTTACTGTACCTGTTCCAGTAAATAACGTACCCTACAACTTAATACATGTTGGAAATAAATGGGTTGTTTCGCCTGTGCCTGCACCACCTCCAACAATTGTCTGGGACATAAAGATTGAATTTATTAGTCCTTATGTATACACTGATGACGAAGGTGCCTTAGTGTTTAGGAAAGTTGTTAATTCTGGGCCGCTGATTGTAAGCCTTGTTCCAAGTTTTGCCCCAGACAACAATAGCAGAGAAAAGTTAAAAGTGCAAGAGTATGAGAAACGACGGTATCTTCTTACGCATAGAAAAAATAGAACAGACACAGAAGTTGTGTTTTCACCAGCAAACTTTGCCATAGCAAGAGACGCGACAATAGTATTTGAAATTATCTAGAGATCTGTAGCTTCTGTAAAAGAGGCAGATATAGTACAGTTAGTTATTTGGGTTTAACGCCGAGCAGGCGACTAAGGCCATCTCACGGCGGGATGGGTAAAAATCTGGTCAGCCAGACTAAAAGCAAGGTTAGTTAGTTAGTTAGTTAGTTAGTTATTTGGGTTTAACGCCAAGCAGGCGACTAAGGCCATCTCACGGCGGGATGGGTAAAAATCTGGTCAGCCAGACTAAAAGCAAGGTCTTAAGACAAGATGTAAATATAGATTAAAAATCTCAGGCTAAAATGTCGCACATGTCGGGAAAAGAAACGTCTACAGACTCTCAAAAAGGGCAAATAAAAAAATTCACATAGTCTATGAATGCTCAGATCTTGTTAAAAATATTGCATTCTCTCAAAAAATTGAAGATTTTGTCCGGGGGAACATCCCGGAACAAAACCTTCAAGGAGTCTGCTGTGAAGTGTTTATATCTGGTGTCAATTAGGTCAGCACAATACAGCAAAAAGTGTCGAACAGAAAACTGCTCATCACAGGCAAAACACCATGGACGCTCATCCTGTTTAAGTAAGTAAGAGTGCGTAACATATGTGTGCCCGATGTGGAGCCGAGCAAGGACAGTCTCCTCACGGCGGCTGCCGCAGCGGAAAGGTAGACTGTCAGACAACTTAGGAAGAGCTTCATGAAGCTTGTTCCCTTCCTCTTTGTCCCACTCGGACTGCCACTCGCGGGCTATGTACGCACTAATAACAGGTTTAAAATCACTATAGACAGTCTGTGTGTCAGGGACAGGGTCACTGCGGGCACTGTTGGCAGCAGAATCTGCGATTCTGTTGCCTTCGATGCCCACATGGCCTGGGACCCAAATAAAAATGATGTCATAATATTCCTTCATCAAGTCCGCGTAGAGCTCTCTAATCTGCACCAGCAGTGGATGGTCTGTTCCCGCGCCCTGAAGGGCCTGCAGGGCAGAAAGAGAGTCAGACAGAATCAGGAAGTTCCTTTCCCGAGACTGATAGGCATGCTTGAGTGCTAGCAGAATGGCCTGCAGTTCTGCACTAAATACAGAGGAATGGTCAGGGAGACGGAGCTTAAATGGGCGTCTAGGATGGCGAGAGGACACTGCAGCCGCAGCCACTCTTCCATCCTCAGACTTGGACCCATCCGTATAAAGACGACAATAGCCAGGAAAAATTGAAAGGAGTTCATTGAGGCTCTGTTGGTATATGGCTGGTGGAGTACAATCCTTCTTGTGGGCAGTCAAGTCCAGCAAGATGTCAGGAACTGGTAGTAGCCAGGGTGGAGTGACGTGTTGCAGAGATTCCGAAACTTTGTCCAGGTCCACTCCGGCCGCCTGCAGATGAGGTCGGACACGGAAGGAAAGTGGACGGACAGCTCCTGGATGGGCATCGTAAATCTCTGCAAACGACGGGTTAAAAACACAATCATAGGCAGGATTTTCTGGATGGGCCTTCAGCTTCAGAACGTAGCTGAGCATGAGGCGGAGCCTGAGAGAAGGCTCCCCTGCCTCTGCATACAGACTAGGAACTGGAGATGTCCTGAAGGCTCCCAGACATATGCGCAGACCTTGATGGTGAATTGTGTTCAGACGCTGCAGAACAGACTTGGAAGCCGAGCCATATACCACAGAGCCGGAGCAGGCAACTAAGGCCATCTCACGGTGGGAAGGGTAAAAATCTGGTCAGCCAGACTAAAAGAAAGGTCTTAAGACATGATGTAAATATACCTTAAAAATATGTCAGGCTAAAATGTCGCACAGGTCTTTAAAGAAAACGTCGGAAGACTCTCAAAAAGGTCAAAATAATAAAAACATCATAATCTATAACACTCAAATCTTATTAAAAATATGGCACTCTCTCAGAAAACTGAAGATCTTGTCCGGGGGCACATCACGGAACAAAACCTTCAAGGAGTCTGCTGTGAAATGTTTATACCTTGTGTCGATTAGATCAGCACAAGACAACAAAAAGTGTTGAACAGAGTACTGCTCGTCGCAGGCATAACACCATGGACGCTCCTCCTGTTTAAGTAAATAAGAGTGCGTAACATACGTGTGGCCGATGTGGAGCTGAGCCAGGACAGTCTCCTCACGGCGGCTGCCGCAGCGATAAGGTAGACCGTCGGACAACTTAGGAAGGGCTTCATGCAGCTTGTTAGCTTCCTCTTTGTCCCACTCAGACTGCCACTCACGGGCTATGTACGCACTAGCCACATGTCTAAAATCACTATAAACAGTCTGTGTGTCAGGGACAGGGTCATTGCAGGCATCGTTGGCAGCAGTATCTGCGATCCTGTTGCCTTCGATGCCCACATGCCCTGGCACCCAAATAAAAATGATATCATAATATTCCTTCATCAAGTCCGCGTGGAGCTCTCTGATCTGCACCAGCAGTGGGTGGTCATTTCCCGTGCCCTGAAGGGCCTGCAGGGCAGAAAGAGAGTCAGACAGAATCAGGAAGTTCCTTTCTCTAGATCGATAAGCATGCCTGAGTGCCAGCAGAACCGCCTGCAGTTCCGCACTAAATACAGATGAGTGGTCTGGGAGGCGGTGCTTAAATGGGCGTCTAGGATGGCGAGAGGACACTGCGGCCGCAGCCACTCTCACATCCTCAGACTTTGACCCATCGGTATAGATGCGACAATAGCCAGGAAAAATTGAAAGCAGTTCATTGAGGCTCTGTTGGTATATGGCTGGTGGAGTAGAGTCTTTCTTGTGGGCAGTCAAGTCCAGCAAGATGTCAGGAACTGGTAAGAGCCAAGGTGGAGTGATGTGTTGCAGGGATTCCGAAACTCTGTCCAGGTGCAATCCGGCCGCCTGCAGATGAGGTCGGACACGGAAAGAAAGTGGACGGACAGCTCCCGGATGGGTATCGTAAATCTCTGCAAACGATGGTTTAAAAACACAATCATAGGCAGGATTGTCTGGATGGGCCTTCAGTTTCAGAACATAGCTGAGCATGAGGCGGATGCGGCGGAGCTTGAGAGAAGGCTCCCCTGCCTCGGCATACAGACTAGGAACTGGAGACGTCCTGAAGGCCCCAAGACATATCCGCAGACCCTGATGGTGAATTGTGTTCAGACGCTGTAGCACAGACTTGGAAGCTGAGCCATACACCACAGAGCCGTAATCCAGTTTGGACCGAACAAGGGCCCGGTACAGACGAAGTAAGACAGTACGGTCCGCACCCCAGTCAGTACGACCGACGACACGAAGAATGTCGAGAGCCTTCTGACAAGAGGTTCTAAGGTAATTAATATGGTTGCGGAAGGTAAGTCTTTTGTCAAAAATGACCCCCAGAAACTTTGCCTCCTCGGCCACCTTAATTGGCACTCCAGCAATGCTCAGGCTAGGTTCTGGAAAAAATTTCGTCTGGTTAGTAAAATGCACACAAACAGTCTTGGAGGGCGAGAACTTGAATCCATTGAGAGACACCCACCGCTGGATGCGATCAACGCACAGCTGCAAGCGCCTCTCAAGGGACGCAAGTCCTCGACCACGTGCGCACAAAGCAAAGTCGTCAACAAACAAAGAGCATTCAGAATCATCCTTGACGGCCTTTACAATGTTATTAATTTTAATACTAAATAAAACAGGAGATAGAATGCTGCCCTGTGGGACACCCATCTCCTGTTCAAAGGAGTCGGAGAGGGTGGAGCCCACACGGACATGGAACGACCGGTTAGTCAAAAAATTGTGAATAAAAACGGGCAGGTGCCCTTTAAAACCCATGTCCAACAAGTCAGACATTATGCCATACTTCCAGGTAGTGTCATACGCTTTCTCAAGATCGACGAAAATTGCATAGACATGCTGCTTGTTGACAAAAGAATCTCGAATAAATGATTCAAAGCGGACTAAATGGTCAGTTGTACTACGGAAGCGCCGGAAACCGCACTGGAGGTCTGTGAGGAGACCCTGTGACTCAAGATGCCACACCAGGCGGGCGTTGACCAGGCGCTCCATAGTTTTACATAAACATGATGTCAAAGCGATAGGCCGGTAGTTGCCCGGGTCGGAAGGATCCTTACCCGGCTTGGGGATCGGTACAACCACAGCCTGGCGCCAAGACGGCGGAAAATGACCAGTTCCCCAGATATGGTTAAAGGCCTTGAGAAGTACAAGGAGTGACCTCTCAGGCAGATGCGTTAGGAATTGATAGTGGACGGTATCTAGGCCAGCAGCAGAGTCATTACATTTCTGCAAAGCTTGCTGCAATTCTGATAATGTAAACGGGACATTATAGTCTTCTGAGTTATCGGACTTAAAATCACAAATACGAGACTCTCGCTTCTCCTTCTCTCTCTGGAAAAAAGGTGAATAATGCTCCGTTGAAGAATTATGGGCAATGGTGGAGGCAAGCAAATTGGCCACAGCTTTTTTATCTGTAACCAAACTGGCACCATCTCTAAGATGGCCAACAGAAGCCGAGCCACCTCTGCCCCTAATTCTCCGAACAGCCTTCCATACTTTCTGGGACGGAGTCCGAGAAGTTAAAGATGAGACGAAGCGTCTCCAGGAAGCACGGCGTTCACGTTTAAAAATGTAACGGGCTTTTGCCCTATGTCTTTTAAAGGTTAAAATATTTACTTGCGACGGATTACGGAAAGCACGTCGCTGAGCAGATTTGCGCGCTATTTGGGCCTTGCGGCACTCTTCGTTGAACCATGGTACTCTCGGCTTTCGAGGGACTGATGCGGAAGTTTTAGGGATGGTTTCACCCGCTACGTCCAACAAAATAGTAGTAAAAGAAGAAATAGGTTCTTCAGATGACATGACCACCTCCTCTGTAATACGAGACTGACAAAGGGAGGCGAACAGAGGCCAGTTAGCTTTCTTAAGATTCCAGCGCCCCACCGGCGGATCCTCCCCACAGCTGACCGATGACAGGACTACTGGGAAGTGGTCACTACCACACAGGTCATCGTGAACCTTCCAGTCAAAGTCCAGCATGAGAGAAGGATCACACACAGTGAGGTCTAGAACAGAACTAGATCCTGAACCTGGGTTAGAGTATGTAGGTGAACCATCGTTAAAGACACATAGGTTAAGTTGATAAAAAACATCTTCTAACATCTGACCTCTGCCATCATAGTGGTCACTACCCCAAAGGTGAGCGTGACCGTTAAAATCCCCCATGAGAATAAAGGGAGGGGGCAGTTAATCAACTAAATTAAAAAAATCATTACTACAGACCCGCAGGGATGGTGGCAGGTAAATACTGCATATAGTTATGGTCTTCTTCAAGGTAACCCGAGCTGCGACAGCCTGAAGACAGGTGTCGATGCTAACGGGGCTACATAAAATTTGGCTACTAATGAGAAGAGCCACTCCACCCAAGCGCCTCTCCGAATCAGAGCCTTTATGTATAACGTTAAAACCATTAAAGGACACAGGGTCAGAAGTCTTCAGGTAAGTCTCCTGAAGAGATATTACTGAGGGGTTATAGCACTTGACTAAAAGACGTAATTCCTCAAAGTTAGCTTGAAAACCACGACAATTCCACTGAAGCAGAGAGTCCATGATTATGTCTTATCTGGGGGTGCGGAGTTTTTCCCCCCTTTTTCCTTTGCCTTGGAAGGAGTCGGAGAAACAGAGGGGGGCCGGCTCCCGGGCCTCCTCTGGTTCTTAGGAGATGAAGGGGGTGGAGCTGCCGCAGCATCGGCAACTTCCACTCCCTCCATCTGCTCCTCCAATGCAGCATATTTGTTTTGAAGGGGGACATCAGTGTTCCCCTTCTGGGCCCGTGCGCACGGCGGTCCCATAGATTTCTTTGACTTCTGGTCCTGGGCAGCGTTCCTGCCGCTAGAGTTAGCGGCCTTAGAAGGCTGACCAGAGCCAGAAACCTTTGGTGTTGACAAACTAGCAGGTTTGGGTGGGGGCTGAGGCTTAGGGGCAGCAGAAGGCGGTGCCACCGGACCGGTAGCGTCCGCCCTCTGCATTCCCTGGCTCCTCGTCACCACCGGAGGAGGGTTACTCTCCAGGGGTGAGAGGATCCGAGGCTCCGCCCCCAACCAAGAAGTTGGGGTTTGACAAGAGAAGTCTTTGGTGGGGCGCTTGCCTGCCACCGCAGCACTGAAAGTATACACAAAGTTGTTATTTGAGTTTGGCGCCGCCTCAGCTGCACCAGGACCGTCAACCAGTTTTTTTGCGTCCGCAAAGGACAGCCCCTTCTCCACACGCACCTGCTGAATCCTGCACTCGGGAGATCCAACGAGGGCACTTCTTGTCCAAAGCCATATGCGCCCCCTGGCAATTCACACACAGGGGGATGGCTGTGCAGGACTCAGCAGAGTGTCCGGGCTTAGTGCAACGGGCGCATAGAGCCTCTGCCTGGCGGCATGTCTTCTGCCCATGGCCATACTTTTGGCACTTAAAGCACCGAAGGGGGAGAGGGATGTACTTTTTCACTTTTAGGGAGTAGTAACCTCCCCAGATGGTAGTAGGAGCTGTAGGGGTGCCAAACGTCAGGATGATGGTAGGGAGACGGATCTCCCTACCACCTCGTTTGGAAATGAAGCGCCTGACGTAGGTCACCCCCTGTGACTTAAGGTTCCGTACAAGTTCATCTTCAGACAGTTCGGCCAATGCTTGATCTTTAATCACTCCTCTAGAGGAATTCATTGTTTTGTGGGGAGTGACCTCCACTGGAGTGTCTCCGATGGAGGAGAGCCTCACTAGCCCATTGGAGTGTGCCCGGGTACGGCACTCTACCAACAAGTCACCAGACCTGAGGCGCTGGGCCTCAGGCCTGCCAACACGGCTCCTGAGGGTCTCCCCTACCAGGAAAGGGTGCAGCTTTGAAACAGGCTTCTCTTTAACTTTGCTGTGGATAATGAGAAAGCGAGGCCAGGTGGCCGACGCCTGAGGTGTCGCTTCCTCACAGTCAGAGTCACTATCGTTCTCAATGACAATGTCGGCGGCTATGTGCCGCTTTGGTGCTAGTTTTTTTTTTTTTTTGATATTTTCCATATTATAGTATGATAGATATTCATCCCCCGGGGGTCCCCGCCCGCCACCGAGCCCAACAAGGGAAAGTGCAATTGTCGGCGGGTCTCCAGCCGACGCACAATGGAGACTGCCCGAAAGATATACTCAAGGGGGTAAGCCCGATTGAACCGTTTGAGCCGCCGCCTTCTATCACACTGTTGAATACAGGGGAATACTGGCGTAAAGCACCTAATCAGCATCAGAGGCTATAGCATGGTGCTCCGTATAACAACCCGCATGTCAACAGGGGGATAGGGCTCGACGTGACAAGAGCCGATTGACTAGGCCGGTACGACTAGCCTCCCGTTTAGGCAGAAGTCAAGGCCAAAGTGGAGTGTTTCAGTCACCAGGATCCTCTTCTCCCCCGACACGGGTCTCCAAGCACGGCAAACACTTGGGATCCAAAGGACCAAAAGTTCACGCGTATTTTTAAGGACCAATCCAACATGGTAAGACCTGGGTAAGCACAGCTCCTTAAAAACCGGACCAGTGAAAAAGACTGAACAACTTATCTGTTGACATCAAGTCCTAATCCTGGACAAAGATGGCACCCGTCTGCTAGCCCACTCAGTCAGGGACCGAGTGGACTACCCACCCACGCCACGTGGAGGCCGGTGCCGGGTAGGCAGTAAAAGACAAAGAAGGTAAGCCTATTGCAGACAGAGCAGACCAACTCGACAGATGGACTGAGTATTTTGAAGAGTTACTGAACAGACCCAGCCCACCCGACCCCCCCCCCCCCCCCCAGACATCCAGCCAGCAGAGATTGATGTACCCATCAGCTGTGACAGACCCAGCCGGGAAGAGATCAGAAGAGCAGCCGCATTTTTGAAGAACAGCAAAGCAGCAGGGCCAGATGGCATCCCAGCGGAGGCTCTGAAAGCAGACCTAGAAACAACAGTAGAGATCCTGTACCCACTGTTTGGAAAGATCTGGGAAGAGGAGGTAATGCCGGCTGACTGGAAGGAGGGGTACCTAATCAAGATTCCCAAGAAAAGCGACCTCAGCAAGTGTTCCAACTACAGAGGAATCACCTTGCTGTCAGTACCAGGAAAGGTCTTCAACAGGATCATCCTGGAGAGAATGAAGAGCTCCGTTGACCTCCAGCTGAGAGACCAGCAAGCAGGATTCAGGAAAAACCGATCATGTACAGACCAGATCGCCACTCTCCGCATCATCGTGGAACAGTCTCTGGAGTGGAGCTCCCCGCTGTATGTCAACTGTGTGGATTACGAGAAAGCATTTGACAGCGTGGACCGATAGACTCTGTGGAAACTCCTATGACACTATAGTGTACCCACAAAGCTCGTCCGCCTGATCAAGAGCAGCTACGATGGCATGACATGTCGCGTGATCCACGAAGGGCAGTTCACCAGGGAGCTCCAGGTCAGAACCGGTGTCAGGCAGGGGTGTTTGCTGTCTCTGTTCCTCTTTTTACTAGCCATAGACTGGGTCATGAAGAGGACCACAGAGCACAGACGAAGTGGAATACAGTGGACACTGTGGACACAGCTTGATGACCTCGATTTTGCAGACGACTTGGCTTTACTGTCCCACGCTCATCAACAAATGCAGGACAAGACCACGAGGCTTGCTGACATCTTGTCCCAAGTGGGCCTCACCATCCACAAACAGAAAACAAAGACAATGAGGCTGAACGCAACCAGGGAAGAACCAGTCTTGCTTGCTGGCACCCTGTTGGAGGAGGTGGAGTCCTTCACCTATCTCGGGAGCATCATAGACAAAAAAGGTGGCACTGATGCAGATGTCAGAGCACGAATCGGTAAAGCCAGAGCAGCCTTTCTCCAGTTGAATAAAGTGTGGAGAGCTGTCACAACACACCAAAGTCTGGATTTTCAACTCCAATGTAAAAGCAGTTCTCCTATATGGAGCAGAGACTTGGAGATTGACAAAAACCACAGTCAACAGAGTACAGATCTTCATAAACAGTTGCCTTAGAAGAATTTTGAAAATCCACTGGCCAGAGAAGATCAGCAACGTCAGACTCTGGGAGAGAACAGAGCAGATAACAGCAGAGAATGAAATTGGGCGAAGAAGATGGGGATGGATTGGTCACAGTCTGAGAAAGCCAGCTTCCAGTATCACTAGGCAGGCATTGTCATGGAACCCCCAGGGAAAGAGAAAAGAGGCAGGCCGAGAAACACCTGGCGTCGAGACCTCCAAGCAGACATCAAGAGACTGGGAACCACCTGGAGTAGAATCGAAGGAGAAGCACAGGACAGGAGTCGCTGGAGGTCTCTCGTCGACGGCCTATACCCGGGTAGGGGTGACAGGCGTAAGTAAGTAAGTACTGCTTTTATTCATACTAGACTTCATTTTGATATACCCAAACCTTTGTTACTCTCTAGAAAATCACTATCTCGTAAACGGCTGATCGTCTATGAAGGGCAGCTGCTAGACTAATACCCATAACCCTATTTTGATGTGACGGGCTTTGGACGGGCTACACATCGACGTCATGTGTGAGTGTCGTGTGGTTGATTTGGTGACACACAGGTGCAAATATTTGACAAAATGACAGTACATTAACAACACACACCTATGAAGCAAGCAAACATGCATGAAAACGGGTCCAAGTGTTTGCATGCTCTTACCATGATAATGATGTGTTGGAAACTCATAATTCAAACTTGTTACTGTGTCATTGTCTGTTTATTGCTGTCACATAGCAGTGTCCGCAATGCACACACAGGTGTCAAAAATACAAAAAAAAAGTAACTGAAAAAATCCACTATTATATAAACCTTGATTGTCCATGCTTACGCATACACTATGTACAGTTACTGGGAGTCTGAAGATGAAATTATTACACTGTTATACACTGTCACCCTGTATTTACAGTTGTACCTGTGTGTGGTACCAAAAAATCAGTTGTCATTACAAACAAAGGTACACGTCACATCATTTTCTGGCACAACAGATTTGCGCCTCTTGTACGGGTTGTTTGCATAGCTAACACCTGGGTTTGCGTAAATAGTAGCGGGTGTGTCGCTTGTATCATAGGTGGTCACGGCCCTCCCCTTTGACAGGTAAGTGGTCAACTCGGTCAAGGCGAGTCTCGTTGTTGGCTGGCGGCAGAGCAGGAACGGCTCTTTGATGCATTCGCGTTTGTGTACGCTGTGATCGTTTGGAACGCACTCTCAGAGTAGAAGAGTCCAAAGTACCCGGATGCACTGACAGATGTGTCAATTACACGTGTTGGACCGGCTGGCCTTCGGGTGAATGTCACCCGCTCAGGTGCAACATATGTCCTCTCAAATTGTGGCATGATTTCGGAACCACAGTGGCACATTGTCATCGTCAAGTTCATCCCCACTTTCATCGGCATCGCGACCATTACTGTTGTTGTCGTTAGTATCTTGTCGCACAATATCGGCCCATTGTCAACTGAACTAAATCCAGTCTCCAAAATCGCCTCTGTCCCAAAACTCATTATCACTACTAAATTCGTCACCGTCACGGTCACTTTTTCCTCTTCGCCATTTTTGCAAGCACAACCAAAGTACTGGAAGGAATTTTTTATATAAACTTCGCATCCTGTTTCCCAGGCCCCGAGCCGGCTGGCTATAACAAACACTGCGCGCCTCGTGGTACCATTCCAGCGCTGTCAAGGTCGCCGCTAATCCGGTAACCACTCGCAGCAGGTAGCGCGGATTTCGAACGCATCTAGCGCAAACCGCTTTAGCGAGCAGCCATATGTGGGGGAGTAAAGCTGCGGTCCCACTATACCGGGAGGCCGTAAGCAGAGGAGGCATTTCCCATGCCCGCTATTGCAGGCGTCAGTAATGAAAGGGTTATGTTTCAATAATGTGAGCATAAAGTGCAAGAAAATAAAGTCGGCATCCTTTACAGTACGTTTGTGGTGAATGATAGCCAGTTTTCTGAACAAAATATGTATTTTTCTTTAAAATAATTTTTTTCAAAAAATACTTACCGATGGTATTACTGATAGGAAGACATACTTAGCCTGTCAATTTCAGCCTCCAAAATTGTTGTGTGTTGCTGCACAACCAGGGACGTAACTCTAGCAAGCAGTTACCTAATCCCCTGAGTGGCCTCCCTATCCTCTGGATAGCCTCCCTTCCTAATCTCACGAGAGTCCGTTATTGCCAGTTCTATCTTAGCAGACAGGCGGCAAGCGGGGAAGGTGGGAGGGAAGTTTGAGTAATACCATCGGTAAGTATTTTTTGAAAAAAATTATTTTAAAGAAAAATACATTTATTTCTTCAAAAACGTTACCGATGGCATTACCGATAGGAAAAATTGCGAAGAGGAGGAGGGTGCCGCCCCAAAACTCATTCCCTGTGTAACTGCTTAGGTAGGTACCTCGCCGGTGCACACTCCCGACAATTCCAGCTAAATGTTAGCTATGGCGCATCCAGCGCCGGGAGGGAGTGTTGCGCCACCGCAATGTCCCTCACTAGTGCCAGGTTTTGTCGTTGGCCTGACAGGTCACGAAAGTAGAAACAGCCAAAAGTAGATTCTGCCCTCCAGCCCACAGCCGCCACAATGTCCCTCATGGCGCAGTTTTTGGTCAAATGCGACGCTCGTGGAGACAGCCCGGACTTCGTGCGCCCGAATCCGCAGCCTCTTCGCTCCCTCTGTCGAGAGGTCTTTGTAAGCGGATTTTATGATTCCGCGCAGCCAAGCGGAAATCGTTTGGGCAGAAATACCATTCCTGCCTGGAGCTAAGGGCAGGAAGAGGCGTAACATCCTCGCCATAGGGGTTTCGACCGGCGGAGGGAAATTTTTAACGCCCTGACCGGGTCTTGTTTGTGTACGTCCTGGGGAGTATTGGGGCCCCGCAATGGACGAAGAGTGATCGTTCGAGGGGATGGCTGATGGGAGCCTGTTCTTGGGCAAAAAGAAGGACTAGTGAGGAGTTGGACAGAGCCGTCGGCCTGGAGCTGCAGGCAGGACGGGTGTACTGAGAGAGCATGTAGTTCACTCACGCGAGAGGCATTCTCATCAAGTCAGAGAACAGTGCCAAGGCAGAGGTTCAAAACGAGCAGTGTAAAACCAGTTTAACACCAACGCGAGTTCCCATCGAGGGAGAAGGGAGCGTGTCACTGGTCGCTGGAGGTCGAAGTGAGCCATGAGTCGGCGAGATCCTTGCAAGACCCTGGATCTTGTTGGTCCAAATGGCGATCGCTTGAAGTTGAAGCTAGACATGAGGTCAGTGAGGTCCTGGCAAGACCCGGGAACTGGCCGGCCCAAAAAACGGTAAGTGTAAGCCACCATATTAGTAAGATATTCCTGAATGGTGATGGATGCCAGGATCTGATCCGTGAAGAGCCACAGGAAGAACTCGGCTAGCTGGGGCATAGTCAAAGCTGTGGAGGAGAGCTGTTGAGTCCCACACCAAGACTGCAAAACCCACCATTTTCCCTCGTAGACTCGCCAGGTGGAAGATCGTCGCGCGGTGAGGGAATGCTGAACAATCTCCAGGCGTGTAAAAGGAGACAAGGGCAAGGGAGAAAAAGATCCTGCCGTGGCAGTTTCTCCGTGGCGAGACTCATGAGAAGCTGGCCCCAACCGGACAGAGAATCCGCTAGCACATGTAACCTTCCCGGAATGTGACGCGCCCGCAGCGAGATGTCCCGATCCCGGTACCACACGAGTAGCTGGAACAGAAAGACGCGCAGAAAAAAGGAACACGTCCCACCCTGCTTGTGAATATACGCCACAACTGTCAAGTTGTCGGAGAGGACGAAGGGCCGCCTGGTGTATCACACGCATCCCCCCAGGCGAAGAGGGCGAGCCAAACTGCCTTTAACCCCAACCAGTGTATGTGTAAGCCCACCAGATCCGGCGGCCAAACGTCCGCTGTCACGCTGAAGTCCAGAAGCAGACGTGCCCCCCAACTGGTGAGACTGTCATCCGTGCAGATCGACAGGTAGGGTAGCGGGGATGCCAGGGGAACTCCTGATGCGAACCAAGATGGGACTGTCCCCCGAAGGAGAGGTGTCCGAACCAGTGGAGACAGAGGCACACGGACTGCCAAATCCCCTGAAGACAGCCGCTGTAGGAGGAGATGTAGTTCAATCAACCGCGAGTAGAACCAACTGAGAGGAAGGAAGACACTTGACTAACGATGGCGCCGCCAGCCCTCGGAATCTTGCACACACTATGGCTTTGCAAAGCAAGGAAGTTGTCTGGTCCCAGCCTTGTGACAGTGTACGCCGAGAGCACACAGGAAAAAAAAAAAACGCTTGGTAGAGACCTGCATATGACCGCTGTCGAAGGTAACCTCCATCTCCTCAGGTCCTCGGGTGCCCGAGAAGAACCCCTGGTCCCCGAAGCTGTCATCTCGCAGGTGCTTCGAAAGGTGGAGGGAGTGACTTGACGCGCAAGAGCTGCCGCGGTGTGTCGCAGGGATGCCGCATCCAGCCATCGGCTGTGAAATCTGCCGTGAGGAGTCATCTGCATGGATCTGGTGCTGATGTCTAGGCTGCATCCCCGGGGAAGAGAGGTCCCTGACAGTCCATCCAGTAGATGGACTGTGCCTGCCGGCTGCCCCCCAAGGTCCGGTGTAGAGATGAAGTCCGCCACCACAAAAACGCAAAATGTATATGTAGCGCCCTGTCCCCATGCACTGTGATCGCTCCTCAGAGTCTGGGTACCGAAAACGCCGGGTGGGTAAAGTCTCGGGAACTGCCCCTGATGAGGAAACACATCTTGGTGGCTAAGAGTACTGACAGAACTTGTGTCATCTCCGTAGAGGCTGTCAGTCTCCGTGGATCGCCCAAGGCTCCACTCGCTGACCGGGACCCCAAAGTCAGATTTTGTGGCGTATCGCGTCGGCCGCTTAATTGCCGATCCCTCTCTGAGAGGTGCTCCGATGGTGCGGGATGACGCCAACAGCACTTGGGGTTCCCAGGTGGTCACCCATCCAAGTAGTAACCGAGCCCGATGATGCGTACCGTAGGTGACCAGAAGGAGAACCGGTGTATTCAACGTGGTACGGCCGTTGGCTGACAGGCCTACGGCAAAAGGTAGCTGTCGTCACCTAGGGGTGGTCTCCCCGCGTCTGCCGCCGGGTACTCCAATTCATAGAGGCGGTATGAGACCCAACAAAGTCCTTGAGGGAGGGGGGAGGGGGGGGGCCAATCGTTTATTAGGTAAAATTTAATGTCCCTATGGCAACAGAGATGATCAGAGACTAGCTGGTGAACTGTGGGTTGTACTATAGCAGTAATGCTACAAGGTCTCACTAACCGGAAAGAGGAAATATTTGTATGAATTATTAATGTTGGTTTTTTTTGTTGTTTTTTTGTTTTTTTTGGCTATATTTCAGGTCAAGGCCCAGGGCCTATAGTATGTACCAATCCGATAAGGTGGGAAAGGTGTAGCAATCTAATATTGCGCTTGGCCCAGGGCCTACCAGACGTAGCAAGGTTAAAAATAGAGTAAAACGACAGTAAGAACCAACAACAACGGTCCTATGCTATGGGGAGACGTTTATTCATACAATATATAAGAAAGTGTTAAGATTTCAGGACCACGGTTAAAATTTCATTCTCATATGTGGGGGGGGGGGGGGGCCGAGCTCTCAAGCCTGTTATCCATAGGTGGCGAGGCACGTATAGGCTTATTCCTGGCCGGTAGATGCGGGTCGGAGTTCTCGGTGTAAGACAGGACGGAAGGCGGGAAAAAAGCGCGGGGATCACGGCGGCAGCCGGTCCGCATGTGTGTATGACCCCGAAGTGGTATATCCTGAGGAGGGCTATCCGACCTGAGAGGAGACGGACGCCTAGATGACGTACCCTATGTAAGACATGTGCGCGGAGACTGGCTTCCAGCCAGGGCGCAAGGAGACAGTGGGAGCCCCAAAGGCGCCGAGCAACAAGTCGTGATGTGACGATGTTGGCGACGCGGTGGCGTAAAGACACAAATAGGCAATATCACGCCTGACTGGTCTGGAGACGTGCCAGAGTAAACGGCTGTGAACAGGAGGAAGGAGAACTCCGCCCAAGTGTGGACGAGGAGTGCCTGCACAAACGACCCCTACTGTGCAGACTGTCCACAGAAGAAACAGAAGATGAAAAAGGCGAAGACCGACGCCTCACAGGGGAGGGACTGTGACATCTGTTGTCATGAAGTGGTCGGCGGGGCACACCGTGGTGGGAAGAAACCCATGGACGGGACCGCTACCGGCCCGGGACATAAGATCCCGGCTGTGGCGCAGAGGGGAAGGCGGAACGGTAAGACGCAAATCAACCCGTCCGATAAGGGAGCGCCGCGGCCGACGTGAGACCGAAGAAGCGCGAGGAACAGGGTGGCCATGTTCCGTCCGATTCCGAGGGCGACCACGCAATCGAATGTCCCGGGGGGGAAGGAGACCAGGGTGAAGCTATCGGACGAGAGTGGAGAGATCGTAGCCAAGGGGGCAGATCGTCGGAACGATGGATACGCGGTGACCGGCTACGAGCCGGGGCGCAAGGAGACACAGTTGAGATAGACGCCGAGAGGACGTACCGCGTGTGATACGTTTGCGTGGTGACCGGCTTTTAGCCAGGGCGCGAGGAGACAGTGGGTGGGCCAAAGCGCCGAGCAACAAGTCATGATGTGACGACAATTGTTGAAGTTGCGGCGTAAAAGGGCAATTAGGCAAAGTCACGTCTGGCTGGAGAGGACACGCGCCAGGGACTGCCGGTGGTCGATGTCTCCTCCCCCCAAAATGATGGGGTTGCCTCCGTTGGAGACCCGTCTTAGAAGGTCGGGTCTGCGGGGCTGGCTGCGAAATACGCTCATTGGAGCGGGGGCGTACAATCTCACCTGGTGTAAAACCACCTACGGCGGGAGGGACGGTGTCCGTCACCTGCGCCTGAGTGGCAAATAGCTGCAAGGGTCCCATCAGTCACAGGAGATCGGGATTGCTGTGATGGAATGCGACTGGGCTCTGGTATCCGGAGACCGCGAGCGCTGAGAAGAGACACTGATAGCGGTAGAGCTGGGGGTGGCTGGGCGAAGAGGAGCTTCGTCGGACTGCACGGGGTGCTTACGACGGTAGAACTTCCACAGTTCGGAAGAGCGATCTTCTGCCCACGAAGCACAAATCACACACGTGGTCCGATGCACAGCCCGAACAAGGCAGGCAGCACGGATGGAAATCGCTAGGCCACTGGAAATTTGTACAGGTGGGGCACGTTTTAAGGAGAATACTGCAACAGGGAACAGAGTGTAAAGGAAACGCGCATAGCCCTGAGGCTAAGTAACCGAGCAGACGACCGTTATAACCGACAATCGAAAGCGAAGTCGAAACGAACGGCAAAACGCCGCAAATCCACGGAAATTGCCCCATTGTGCCACAATCGTCGAGCGAGGCAATGTCCGAGGCCTTACCGGGCCATGTTAAGACAAACAAGGCCTAAGGATGAACGATTGATTGATTGATTGTACATTGCTTAACGTCCCGACAGCAACAAGGCTTTCTCAGGACGTGCCTGCACTGCTTGTGAAAAAAACTAAAACAGAATATTGAATGTATGTCGCCAGCCGGACCACTACGTTAAATAAACCTACAACATGGGGCCTAAATAAAGCCAAAACCATTTGGCAACACACATCCAACATCAAGAGCTACAGGCAGTGCAGACAGTAGGAAGAGTTTTAAAAAGGCAAATACAGATGAATGGACCTCGGGTAGACAGAAACACATGCCCCAGAATAGAAAGGAAAACCCACCCTGTGGGGCTGACTAGGGTGACCCTGGGAACTAAAAAGTACCTAACCCCACCCAAGTCCCCCAGGGCAGACCCGGGTGGGGTACTAAGGATGAACGAAGATGATGATGAGAACGTGGAGACTGATGAAGAAGGAACCTAACAAAATGGAGCTAAGTATAGAACTGGCAATAACGGACTCTCGCGAGATTAGGAAGGGAGGCTATCCAGAGGATAGGGAGGCCACTCAGGGGATTAGGTAACTGCTTGCTAGAGTTACGTCCCTGGTTGTGCAGCAACACACAACAATTTTGGAGGCTAAAATTGACAGGCTAAGTATGTAATCAGTAATATCAGTAATACCATCGGTAACGTTTTTGAAGAAATAAATGCATATTGAGCATACAAATTTGTGATCATTTCATTCATTTCAATGTGACCCATCAATTTAATTGTAATTCTTTTAAGTTAAGGCACAAAAAGGGCACATCTGTAAACAACGTCTGCATATTCAGCAGTCTTGTCAAACTCAGTGAAGGTGTACCTCAGGGAGATGTTGTGTCTGATGCTGTTCTTGGTCTACATTAATGACATCAGTACAGCAGTACCAAGGTTTGTCTAGAACCTCCTCCATGCGGATGACTTTGCAGTGTGGAGCGCAGCAGAATATACAGAAATAGCATCCTGCAGAATCCAGGATGCTGCCAATAGAGTCAGCAGCTGGACTGAAAGATGGCCACTCAAACTGAGCTAGACAATGCAGAACATGGGTCATTCTCATGATGCAATGACATTCTTAGAGCCATCTGGAGCACCCCAATTTAGGAAATGGCATTGGAGCCAATGGAATGCAGGACAGCACACACGATGAAGAGACTTACTGAACACCGACAGCACTAGAGACTACAGGAGCAGACCATGAACCGTCAGAAACGCCCAATTCTGAACCGCCAAATGAAGGTCCTGCAAAGGGCTAAAACTGACGTCCCGGAACCAAGCTCAAAGATGTGTGAAGAGCTCCCTTAAGATACCTGGACATCTCGAAAGAACCTTCTAGACAACACAAATGATGTTCCAGGACTCTTTGCCAAAGGTCGCGGCACTGCACAAAGCCATCTCGCTGGAGATTATGCACAAGCACTACCCTCACAGCATCTGTGCTCAAATCTACACAGGCGGGTCCGCACAAGACGCCTTGCGGAACGAAGGAAGTGGCGCGTACATCTGTTGTGCAGACCGCACTACTACCTCCCTCTCCTTACCAGCTGGCGGCAGCAGCTCCAACTATCATACAGATCTGCAGGTGCTCAACACAGCAGCAGAGCAATAGCTAGGGTAAGGCAGCAGCTTCACTGATCTCCTCACCAGGAAGCTTCAAGATAGACTGGATGCCCTGTCCACAAAATAGTGCTGTAGTGGATTCCAGTGCATTCTGCAGTAGCTGGGAATGGAGAGGCTGACAGCCTGACCAAAGCAGGTGCCAGACTACCTCAAGATCACAACCTCCTGTAAAGAAACCAAGACACTACAGCAACAAAGTGGTTGACAACAGCAGAATGGCGGCTGCAGCCCGTGGGCAGATGACATCAACAAGCTGAACAGGCCACCATCTTCCATCTACACACTGATCACTCTGGACTCACCTTGTGACACTGGGTCATGCGGAAATAGCCCTATGCGAATGTGGGTTAGAAAATCAATCTCCTTAGCACATTCTCCAGACCTGTACATACAGAGAAGCGGTCCACTGGCAGTTCTGACCAGAAGACATGCCCCTGTACACCAAAATCTGAAAACGTGCTGCCGAGCTCTTGACAGCTCACTTATTGGCAGCCAGAACAATATAAGATTTAAAGACGGCCATCAAGGAATTGAACGCTGCAGAAGAAGAAGGCAAAAAATGGGGGTGGAAGTGGTGATCTCGTGGTGGACATGTGGAAACTAAGTATTTTTATAACATTGTTTTGGCTGTTAGGAACCATGAAACTTTATTACGCATATTCATATTTACACCTTTCTAGACGAAAATAAATGAAAAGAAAAGGGGAGACCTTACTAGACCCGCCTTATGCAAGATAAAATATCACCTAAAAGACCAGCCAGTTAAAAATAGTTACAATTAAATTGATGGGTCACATTGAAATTAATGAAATGATCACAAATTTGTATGCTCAATATGCATATTTTGTTAAGAAAACTGGAAATAAAAATATTTAAACAGAGGAGTATGACGTAAGCAATTGTTATGATCATTTTGCGTTCCCTTGCGTACTGGTAAAATGGGGGTAGGGCAGCAGATTCAGCACTGTGGCCCCTAAATGCATCACAGCATCATAAAATCAGGTTGGGAGTAAGTGTGGTACTCTATCCTAACCAATAAAACCTAAAAAAGACCTATCAGTTGTATAAAAAAATTTCTGAGGGCATTGGAAACAACGTATGTTTCCCAATAAGGCAATTTTAAATGGGAAAAAGCTATCATTCACCACGAACAGGTGCCGACTTTCTTTATTTTCTTGCACTTTATACTCACATTATTGAAACTTAATAGGTAAAGAGAGGTCAAAATAAAATGGAATAACTTTAGTAATTTTTTCTAATTAATTTTGTGTATTTTTACAACTTGGGGGTAGGGATACAAAATCAACCACTGTGGCATTCACAGTGAACCTAGTCAAGTTTATAAATAATTGTGACATCCTGTTTTAATGATGTAAGCCTGAAAATGGACTGCAAGTGCTACAGAAAATGTCTGAAGGCATCCGACACATTATTTCTGTCTTTTTTTGCGATTTCGCGGAAATGGTCATTTACTGAGTGCACAAATACCTTCACTGTGAGCCAGAGATTCAATATTTGTTCATTCTGTGTTTTGTTGCAGAGGACGCAGAAGGTGTGCCTTAACATAATATTGTCTGATTTGGGCTTCTGGAATGAATTTCGATTTATTTAGAGGAAAATGTTTCTCAACCTCATTTTAGCATCCACGAAGAGCGTAAATGGGAGTACCTTTGCGTCATCGGCTATATCTCTGGTGTGTTCCAAAGGATTTTAGGGGAAGATGGCTTAAAGATCTCAGGAGATACTAAGGTACACTTTGAAACCCATCTTATTGAGTACTGGGGGGGGGGGGTTGGTGCACGGTAGCCACAACTGGCTTATTAGTGAACGCTGGGCATTTTCACCCACCAAAAACACCGAGACTTTGCTCGACTCTGGAACATTCTCCTTGTGTTCCATGATATCTGCTGTAACATGACCGCCGTGAGATGACCTTAGCTGCCCGCTGGGCGTTTAAACCTAAATAACTATCAACTGATGTGATGTGAACGTGCCCCCTTACGCCCAAACCTATTGTTGACTGATGTGTGCATTTATACTAACTATTGATTGGATTCACCGACTGATATGGTTGCCGACACAATATATTGATGTGCTGTAAATAAATTTAAATAAGAAAAATTCATTTTTCTCTAAAAGGTATTTTTTCGAAAAATACTTACCGATGACATGACTTTATGGAAATGTCTACTTCTAGCTCAATTTTAGCCTACTTACCCGTTGTGTGCCCACACAACCCGGGAGGCACTCGGGGAACCCCCCCTAGAGGGGCCGAGAGTTGTCTCCCGTTTCCCGCCTTACCAGCTCCGGTCACGAGACCGGCCAGTTTTTTGTGATACTTCGCTCGAAAGCGGCAAGCGGGGCAGGAGGGAGGGTCCTCCGAGTCATGTCATCGGTAAGTATTTTTCGAAAAAATACCTTTTAGAGAAAAATGAATTTGTTTCCTCAAAAACATTACCGATGACATGACTTTATAGAAGAATTGCGATGAGGAGGAGGGTGCCGCGCAACTCTTAATGGTAACAGCGCCATCCTCCCAGTTGCAACCTCCCGACAATTTTAGCGAAGTGCATACCTACGGCGCCGGTGGCGCCGGGAGGGAGTGTTGCGCCGCGACGATGTCCCCCACTAGTGCGAGATTCTCTCTTTGGCCTGCCAGGTCCCTGAGGTAGAAGCGGGCGAATACAGATTCGGTCTGCCAGCCCACGGCTGCCACGATGTCCTTGACAGCGCAGTTTCGGTCAAATGCGAGGCTCGTGGCCATGGCTCGTACCTCATGTGCGCGAATGTGCAGCCTCTTCGCTCCCTGCGGGGAGATATCTTGATACGCGGAGCGTATAACCCAGCGGAGCCAGGACAAGATCGTCTGGGCTGTTATGTCATTCCTGCTGGGTCTCAGAGGTAGGAAGAGGCGCGAACGCCCTCTGCGGAAGGCTTTAGATCGTCGCAGATAAACTCTAAGGGCGCGCATGGGATCCTGTTGCCTGGTCTCCTGAGACAGAGGGTTGGTTCTTAGCGGCCGTAAGGTGATAACCTGAGGTGCCGTCAGAGGAGACCTGTTCTTGGCCAGGAAGGCAGGGTCAGTGAGGAGTAGAACAGACCCGTCCGCTCGGAACTGTAGGCAGGTAGGCCGCGCCGAGAGTGCGTGTAGCTCACTCACCCGAGAGGCGGTAGCAAGGGCCAGCAGGAAGCACGTCTTTCGTGTCACATCTGCGAAACGGGCCAAAGGTAAGGGTTCAAATCTGTCAGAATTTAACCACGTTAGCACCCAGGGCAGGTCCCAGCGGGGAAGGAGTGAGCGGTGTGTTGGGCGCTGGATGCCGAAGTGACCCATAAGGTCGGCTAAGTCTTTGCAGGCGCCCGGGTCTGGGTGTCCAAGGTGTCGATAAGTGTCAGCGATCATGGACAGGTAACCCCTCACGGTGATGGGGGCCAGGCCTAAGTCTCGAAAGAGCCAGAGAAAGAAGTCCGCCAGCTGAGGATTAGTCAGTTCCGTGGGTGACAGGCCGTGCTCAGAGCACCAGGAACACAGGACTCGCCACTTTCCCTCGTAGACGCGGATGGTGGAAGGTCTGCGGGCCGAAGCGATCGCCTCCACTGCTGCACCCGCGTAGCCTCTAGCTCCGAGGGCTTGCCGCACAACCTCCAGGCGTGAAGGAGGAGCCGCTCCGGGCAGGGGTGGAACAGCGGCTGACGCGGTTGCTTGAGCATGGTGCGTGGGGCGGGAAGCAGCAGGGGCGGGTCCGTGGCGAGGCTGAGAAGGTCGGTGGTCCAGGAGCGGTTCCAGGCGAACGGCGCAACTAACAGCAGGACCGCCGAGCATCCCCGAAGCTTGAGAAGGACTTTGGGTACGAGAACCGTCGGGGGGAAGGCGTAAGCCACCAGGCCGTCCCAGGGAATGGAGAGTGCATCGACAGCCCAGGCAAGTGGATCGGGAATCGGGGAGACGAAGAGCGGCAGCTGATGGTTCCACCTTGTGGCGAACAAGTCGACCTGGGGAGTCTCCCACCGGGCACAGATCATCCGAAAGATGTCCTGCCGAAGGGTCCATTCCGTGTGCAGGAGCTGGCCGCGGCGAGACAGCGAGTCGGCTAAGACATTCAGGTGTCCGGGGATGTGTCGGGCTCGAATGGTAATACCCCGGTCCTCGCACCAACGCATCATCCGGTAGAGGAGCATACAAAGGTCGGGAGAGCGAGTGCCACCTTGTTTCTGGATGTAAGCCACCACAGTCGTGTTGTCCGAGAGGACGAGTAGCTCCTGGTGCCTGAGGAGATCCTCCCAGAACTGCAGGGCTTGCCACACCGCCTGCATCTCCAGCCAGTTGATGTGAGTGTGCGCTAAGTCCGCGGGCCAGGGCCCCGAAGTCGAGAGGAACCGAGGAAGGAGATGAGCGCCCCACCCAGTGAGGCTGGCGTCGACACAAAGCGAGGTCTGGGGAGGAGGGGCGGCCAGGGGAACTCCCGATGCTAGCCAAGAGTGGTCGGTCCACCGACGAAGATGAGGCAGCAGCATCTGGGGCACCGGAACCAACGTCGTTAAGTCGCCTGACGACGGGCGCCCATGGAGTAGGAGATGCAGCTGGATCGGCCGGGAGTAGAGACGACCTAGGGGGATAAGGTCCGCTGCGGCGTTCAGCAGGCCCAAAAGCTGGAGCCAGACTCTGGCGGGGGCCACGTCCTGTCGTGCTAACTGACCGGCTAGGTCCGCAATCTTCTGGATCCGAGGGGCTGGGAGGCGCACCGTGTTGAGGTCGGTCGCAAATTCCATGCCCAGGTGCACGAAGCGGCGGGACGGAGAGAGATCCGACTTGCCGTCGTTCACTAGGAAGCCCAAGTGTGCCAGAAGCCGTAGCAGCGCATCCCTGTCCGACGCGAGCGAGGTCTCTGACTGGTTGCGTAGGAGGAGGTCGTCTAGGTAATTCGACGTCGGACTGGAGGAGGACTGTCGGGCCTTGGCGACTACGGCGTCCATCAGCCGGGTGAACACCCAGGGGCTGAGGTTGAGACCGAACGGGAGCGCGCGAAACTGGTATACCACACCGTCGATCGCAAAGCGGAGGAACTTCCTGGAGGCCTGGTGCATCGGGACATGCAGGTACGCATCTGAAAGGTCCAGGCTGACTGCGAAGTCCAGAGGCTGGACCGCGGCTCTCAGGGCTCGAGCAGTCTCCATCCGGAAGGAGGGGGCCGTAATGTACTTGTTCAGGGCCGAGAGATCGATCACCGGTCGCCATCTCCCTCCAGGTTTCGGAACGACGAACAAACGGCTGTAGAAGGCTGGGGAGTAGGGGACGCGTACCACCTCCGTGGCGGCTTTCCTCAGGAGGGAGGAGACCTCTCCCCGAAGAGCGGAGGCCTTCAAGGGATCGCTGGGGATCTCGGTCCAAAGGGGGGAGCGACGCAAAGGAGGCGGGCTGCGAAAGGCGATCCAGCGGCCGGCCGAGACGGTGTCGCAAATCCAGGGGTCGTCGGGAAAGAGTGTGAGCCAATTTCCGCTGAAAAAGGCTAGCCTCCCACCGACCGGAGACCCCGAAGTGGTCGGTGGGGGCAAGGCTGGGGGGCAGTCAGGTAGCCCGCCCGCGACCCGGTCGCCGTGCGGGACGGGGCCAGGCGGGGACACGGGCCCTGGAGGGTCTAGGACGGCCAAAGGCGGGGGCCTGCTCAGGGGCCGAAGCAGGGGCTGACGCAGCAGCGGGTCTAACCGACCGCGAGGCGCGACCCCTAGCCTGGCGGGAGGACGGAAAGCGGCGGGGAGGAGGAGCACTCACAGGCCAGCGGTCGGGGTTGGAGGCTCGAACGGATGACCAGGTGTCGCCGAAAAGCAGGGGGCCACCCAGCGGAGCACGACGAAGCTGCGCACGCAGGTCAGGTGGTATCCCTCGGCAGGCAAGCAGAAGGGCGTCTCGACGCATCAGGTCACAGTTGGCGGAGGCAGCCATAGCGTTAACGGACGAGTGGTAGGCGGCTCGGTTGGCGACTTCCGCTAAGACGAGTAAATCCCCAAGGAGAGGCGTGATAGAAGGATGCCAAGCGTCTTCCACACGACGAACCAGGGCTTGAGTGAGCAGCTCCAGGAACCCAGCGCAGGCTAAGGTGTTCCGCACCAGAGATGCAGTCAAATCCAGGCCACGAGGGAAGGAACGGCAAAGGAGGGCGGAGCCGCCAGCTTGCGACACGGCCGGGGGGTCGATCGCAGGAAGAGGGATGGAGAAAGCCTGGGAATGACCGGCATACCAATCCCGACGGAAGGCGATGTCCAGGCCAGCCGGCCAGCGACAATCGGAGAAGAACACCGGCTCTCGAGATGCTGGAAGTTGCAGGTGCGCTGAGAAGACATCTCGCAGCTCCTTAAATCCAGGCGGCTGGGGAAGCGACTTGAACCTCTTCACCTGACGCTCGGCATCCACAAAGGCCGACACCTTCCTCTTCAGGGGGGGAGAGGCTGGGCAGGAGTCCGCTGGCAGAGTGGCCGCGATGATCCTGGCGGCTTCATCCAAGGCTAGGAGGGTCTCCGCCCGGGACGACGACGGAAGGGTCGAGGGGACATCATCACCGACGTCGGAGGGCGAAAGTGAGCAAGCATCCTCCTCCAACAGGGCTGAGACGGAGTCTTCGGGCAGCAAGCTGAGGGCTTCTTCGTCCAGGGGGTGGCGAGAAGGCGGGTGAGGCACCAAGGAAGGTCGAAGCTTGGGCGGGGGCGCATCTCGAACCTCACGGGAAGCCCGGGCATGAGCCGGCAGCGACGACGGAGGCGGGGATCGCCGAGGCGAACGCGGGAAGGAGCGAGGAGGGGTCCTGTCCGGTGCGCGGGAACGACGTCTGGGTGAAGTACGGCGGACAACCGAAGAGGAGTGCCGATCACGGGAAGAAGGTCGACGATGGCGGTGACGCGGCGAACACATCGAACGGTGCGAAGGCGAGCGCGACCAAGCGCGCGACCGAGGAGAGGCGGGGGGAGCGGCGACGCTCCCAGCGGGGGGAACGATCCTTCCGGCGGCGCTCGCGGGGCGAGCGCGAGTGTCTAGCACTGACGGTGGAACGGTAAAGGTCGGGGGCGCGACTGTGTCGCGTAGGTTGAGGCTGACGTCTCTCCTGGCCGGACTCAGTGAGAAGGGCTCTATGCCGGTGTACAGATCCTCCGGAAGGATCAGCGGGCTTATCGTGGGGAGAGAGAGGAGCAAGGCCAGTCAACGTGGGACGGCTCGTGGCGAACTGCTGCAGGCCGGGCTCAGTGAGGCGGGCGCTTTGCCGGCAAACAGACCCTCCGGAAGGGTCAGCGGGCGTGGCAGCAGTGGCAGTCCTCTGGTCAGCGAACAACGCAGGGTCCCGACGATCAATCCGTTCCGAGAGGCCGAGGCGAGGAAGAGCGGTCTTTACCACAGGGGCGACGTCAACAGGAGTGGGACGAGAGATAGCTGACGGAGGTCGCTCTCGCCGGTAAAAACTCCAGAGATCAGACCAACGGATCTCCGGCCAGGTCGCACAGACATCGCAGAGATGGTCCGAGGCGCAGCCCGAGCAGGGGAGACAGACCGCATGGTCGTCCGTCGGCCACTTGAAGTCGCCGCATTGAGCGCAGGTAAGCATTTGGTTCCTGCAACAGACAAAGAGCACAAGGTCGCAAAGGCGGACAAGGGAGCCTAGCCCCACACCAAGGTACTCCAAGCGCCGTGACCACCAGCGCGTAAATAGTGGCTACAGTCTCCCAGAGCTAAAGGGCCTTTAAGGTAGACGAACGGAGTGTGGGTGCCCGAAGGCCCTACGAGAACATAAGCCCTAGTCTAAAAGGCAACGTCTTCTCGTAACAGTGAAATACCAAAGGAGAGAAGGCGACGTCCCTCGAGGAGACTCGTAAAAAAGGTCGTGCAAGGCGCCGAAGCGTAAGCTCAACCACTGGCGCCCACGTAGTAGCAAAGCCGAAAGGAAAGCCCAACGGTAGCCGGCTCTCGGCCCGAGGGCCGGCTATGGGACAACTACCACTACCTTACCTCCGAGACGAATCGGGAACAGAGGGAAGGGTAGTCATACACCTCCACAGCCTAGAGGAGAGCAGCAGAACGACGCCAGCAGAGGCAGGGCACAAGAAGGCAGGACAGCGCTAAGAGGCGCAGAGCACACGAAGAGGCAACGAGCGTAGGCAAGAGAAGGACCGGTCGAAGCGGCGCGAGAGCAAGGCCAGACACGTCTTCTCTGTAAGAGCGAAGTAGCAAAACTGGCCGGTCTCGTGACCGGAGCTGGTAAGGCGGGAAACGGGAGACAACTCTCGGCCCCTCTAGGGGGGGTTCCCCGAGTGCCTCCCGGGTTGTGTGGGCACACAACGGGTAAGTAGGCTAAAATTGAGCTAGAAGTAGACATTTCCATAAAGTCATGTCATCGGTAATGTTTTTGAGGAAACAAATGATAACGGTGTTTTCAGTTTGAAGTGTGGGATAAAGTATGAACTATCATTTCTATAAACTCACTGCTCTGTGTTTCGCGGTGTGTTCGTGGTGGTTTAGTGGTTTTGCCTGAAATGCTATCGCGTTTCGTGATAGATGTATGCCCATTATTTGGTACATTTTAATGGGGAAAATCTAGAAAGATGCTTCTGCTGCAGGCTGTGTTAACCCATATCCATCGGTATACGCCCGCGTGCGTACACACCCATTTCCATCGGAATACTCCGCCGCGCGTAGGCCCCCCTTTCCGACGGTATACTCGCCGACACGTAGTTTAGGTGGTTCCCCTGTATCCCTCTGTGTACACGTAAACCCCTACTTCCCATGACATCACAGGTTAGTGCTCTAAACGTCATCGAAATATGTGCACTTTTCCCAGTTCCGACCGAGAATTTGCCGGAAGTTGTAAGCCTTTTTTACGCTAATTTTCGCCGCGTGTTAGAGTGAATACATCGAGCATGATTGCCGAGCCAGGTGAGAGAGAGGATGTGAGCGATACAAGCGGCGATTTTGAATTAGATCCTGATGACAACATATTAGGGGAAGATGAAGAGTTGGTGGAGATTCAAGATGTACAAGTTTACGATGAGTTGAGCGATTTAGTTCGTCAAATTTTCGGCGATAGTGAGGAAGACAACGATGATTTTCCTGGGTTTCAAGATGGCTGGCAACATGACAATTTTATTCCTTGCGTCAATAGAAAATGTGTAGTTTTCAAACCACTTGATGGATTTCATTCATTCTTTTTTTATTAGGCAGAAAATAGAAGTGTGTATATTTTACAGGCATATATGCTGCAGTGATTTTGGATCCTTCTATTGAAATAATGTATTTGAACACAAGGTATGTGAACATTTTTGCAATAAACTCACTTTTACACTAAAATATTTTTTTTCTGTTTTCTTTTTCTCAGTTTATTTTTACATGGATAGCTAGTATATTCAATGCTGAATCTGCTGATATGCAACACGTAATGTTTTAGGGTGGGGTTGAGACTGTTTTAAGCCTTTTAACAACTACCACTCGTGCACTAAAATTTCCTAAAAAACGGTCAGCTCTGAGCAGGCACTCTCTGTAAGGCCTCTTAGCTCACAGAGTGCCTGACTGGAAGTGTCTTCCAGATGGATATGGGTTAAGCTGACTAACCTTTGTTTCCAGCTGTGTCCCCTGATCCTTTGGCCTCCTTTCAAATGCTTCTGCATCCTGTTTCAGCTGAGTGGAGTTCAGTTTTCCATCTGGGGGAGAAAAATAGTTAAAAGATATACTGTGTACAGATTGGCTAAAAGTTATTTCACTGTCGCCAACCATGAGGGAGGCCCCTGGTGGGACCTGACCGAGGGAGTGGTCAGAACCAGCGCAAAGTGATTGAGTCTTACCATTGTTCAGCTTCAGTTTGCTGCACCGCATCCATTTTTTGACAGAGGAAATACAAAGTTCAATCTCTTTCAAAATAGTTGGAAAATTAGATGGAGAAGCACCTTTGTGAAGCTATTCGTCATCGGCATACTTGTGAAATTCACTGGCATGTCAGGTGATAACGTCAGAGAGAGATTGGGTGTACAGGCTGAAAAGAACGGGTCCAAGGACAGATCCTTGGGGGGACATCGTATCTCAGCTTCAGGGGCTGTGACTCTAATCGACTGACAACAACCATCTGAGTATGCCCACGCAAATAAGAGGAACACCAACGAAGTGTATGATGGCTTCTAGTTTGGTAATAAGACAGAACAACTATTATGCAAAAATGTATATTTGTGGCTGATGCACTTTACGAGAATCTGTCAATCCTGTTGTGTCAAACATGAATGTTACATGGCAAATGAGGCGACTGAACACAGACTACTGGTTAATTAAGATGTAATGGTATAGAAACAGGAAATGTCTTTGATCTTATATTTATGAGGCAGGTGCCTACATGATATTGCAATGAAAAGTAATACATCAGTTGACAAAGAAACTTGTCTTTCAATTCCTGTGTCATAATGAAGGTATCCTCAAATATCGTTAGAACTATCACGTTGGCACCATGATGATTCAACATTAACACCTGGTTACACCTTCTTGGCATTCACAAAAGATGAAAACGATCACCTAGATTATATTTGTTGTTTTCCTTCATATTTACTGAATACCAGCGAAAAAGGTGCACGTTGTACACAGCTACCTATTTCTTAAGGATAAGGTTGTGTGATATGCAGCCATCTTGGATATGGTGGCCATGTTTGACTGAAACTTAACAAAATGTGTATTATCATATCAAGTATAAGGTCATGCTTTATTCCTTTTAAAAAATGTAGTCTCTTCTTACAAATATAGTTTCCTTAACTGTGTGTGCTCAGCTGTGGAATATTAAATGATTCAGAGAAAAGATTAGATGAAAATAACAATAAATAATTAATTCTCATAAAAAACGTGGACATTTTTCAAATGGTATCCTAATCGTGTTGAAAATAGTAATGTCTTGGCTATCCAGATATGTTTATTTTATCACAGACGATGCTTTTAGCAGCCTGGTGTCCTATATTTTTCAGCTTCCTCAACCTCAAGAAAACATAAGGTGTTGTCGCCATCCTAAAATTGGCGGCCATATGCCCCTTATATTTGTGAAAGCAAGAATATTCATATTCTACTATAATCAACTAATTAAATATAAAACCCAAATGTTTCTTACTTCAAAATTGCATAAATTAAATTTGGTTAAAAAGTATGGAGGGTAAAATGGCCATTCGAAAGTTGACATCACAAACAATATTTTTTAATAGTCCCAAAACAAAATCTCGATGGTATCCTAATCATTTCATCTTTAGGGCACTGCCAGCTAGCTATGACCAAATTTTGGTGTTGAATATGCAGAATAATGCACCTTTCATGGGGTTTTTGCCTAGAATATATCAGATTTTTTACATTACAACATGTAAAAAGGCTTTTCAACAAAATACGCGCAACGGAGTGCAGTACCCCATCAGTATGTCTTACCACAGACATTTTTCTTCGTCTCAGTTTGGTCTTATCCGAATGCAGGCAACAATAGGCAGACATATAAACGGCACGTATGTCCTTTCCAATCAGTTCAGAAGAATCTGAATACAATGAATGTAAGGAAAATTGTCTAGTCTCCATAATTTTCTTGAAGAGTATCAGTGTTACTGGAGATGTGCTCTTTTTCCACATGTTCTAGTTTTACTGTGTGCACATCAGACAGCAGCATCAAAAATGTGAATTCATTCAAATAAAATCACATTAATTTCTGGGATTTTAAAATAACATGGAATATTTAATGGTGCTGTGTGAATTCATTGTAAAAATGCAACAAACACACATACAAAAGTAATAATCTGAATATAATATTTGCACACTTTTAATGCTGATAGTTATTGCCATGTTGTAAGAGAATGCCGAGACGCCACGGAAAAAAAGGGCCACAAAAAATTTCCAGACTTCCCATTTTCAAAACTTGACAGGTATGGTCAACAGTGTCAAATATATTGAACGAGACATTTCTTACCTTGTGTAGGAAAGGAATCTTTTCTCTCACTATGGGCAGCTGGTCCATACACTGGCTTCCTTGTCATTCCATGCTCAGCCCTTAAATGAGTAATTTAGGAAAAACATAAAAACATGAGCACTATCTATCATTCTGTCATCTGTAGTCAATAACCAATATTCCAAGGGCACACGGGATCTACAATGCTGAATTAAACAATGGCAAAGCCCTCATGTGCATGATTGATCCACATAACTAATCTTACCTTTGTGACCTTGACCTATCCAACAGGTCACTGAAATAAGCCAGGGGTCGCACTTACGCAAAAAAAAAAAACCAACCCAAAAACTGTGTTATACACACAAAAATAGAGAGGCTCACGCTTACTGGCGATCAGCGCTTCACGTGCCCATTTCACACACATAAAAAAAATGTTGGTTCAATATACTCAAAGAGATAGATATTAGTAAACAAGTACATACTGTATGA
Organism: Semisulcospira habei; assembly: GCA_036245525.1. Classification (NCBI taxonomy): domain Eukaryota; kingdom Metazoa; phylum Mollusca; class Gastropoda; family Semisulcospiridae; genus Semisulcospira; species Semisulcospira habei. The sequence continues at coordinate 174,496,036 of BTPG01000008.1, read as the reverse complement.
ACATCCAAAAGAATTTTGCAGATGTGTGGCGTTATTTTCTTTATTTTACGTATGGAAATCGGGCGATTATGAGATCACGATGTTTCAGACTTTGCCGCAAAATGCCATGGCCGCGTTTTTACGTAGTGAGCAGCTTGCCGAGTCCCAGCCATAAAAATTTCTAACAAGGCGTTTTCAATTCACACATGCTGTCTCAGTTTTGCTGCTGCAGCCAAACTGAAAACAGTTTTGAAAACTCTGTTGTGACAAACGTCGACCGTTCTTTGCCAGGCTGAGCTTACATTTCCTGGATGTTGTCTGTGATTCACAGCAAAACAGTATCAGCTAAGCATAACAGCTAGCCGAGTTGTCCCAATTTCATGGCTCGCCAAGTTTTGTCTCAGCTCAAAGTCACGTAATCTAGCGAGCGTTCTCGTGCTGCTCAGGAACTCGCAACCGGCCTTTTTGGGAGGTGGGCAGGGGCGAGTTCTAGACCCCACTCACCCCCCCCCCCCCTACCCAGGGGAGTTTGGAAACCACCATCTTCCTCAGAGAAGAGAGTGCCCCCCTCCCCCCTTCCTGTTTAACATAAGCCTTTCCTCCACTACCCCCAACCCCCCCCCCCTCCCCCTCTAACTTTTGAATTTTTGCCCAATTTATTTAATATTTTCAGAGTACAAAGAGCAAAGTCTCATTGCTACACCCTTCATCTTAATTATTTAATCTTTGTTTCCTTTTTGTTAATAACACATCATTTGCTTGGCTCTTGTGGTCTTTGACCTTTCTGATGTGTCATCCAAATTAGCAAACATAGGAAGGTCAGGTCTTAGGAAGGTCAGGTCTTAACATTAGATATCTCTGTACAAGGTTTGGCACTGAAGTTGTGAATTACTTTGGGATGGAAGCTGTAAATTACTAAATAGTACAGTACAGTAAATGTTTACTATATAAAGTACCTGGATTGTATGTTCACCTGCTAAATGCGGCCAACGGTCAGCATATCGGAGCCAAAAACGCAAAAATACCTGAAATTTAGGGCCACGGCCAGACCAGTGCAGTAAAGGCGTCATGCGCGACGGGTCAATAACTGCTCACTCAAAGCCAAGCGCCATGTTGATAAGCAATGACGGGCGTGTGCCTTCTGCTTCACGCTGGGTTGAGACGCCTCATGAAAGGGGCGGCGTATATCAATGGGATTGACAATTAACTGGGGAAACAGAACACCTGTGTTGCAAAACGCACATCTGCAAGTGGCATAGACTTTCACGCACCCGGGGGCTCAAAAGAATCAATGTCTCCTGTTGACTTCATTTATCTCTGTTGTTTTTTCTCTTATGTAGAATGCATCCCATGCTCAGTTTCTCACCATGATTATCAACTTCCGATTTTGCTCTAGTTCTAAGTCAATGGCCGTACAACTGGTTAAATCGGAAGCAGATTAAGCAGGTGCTGAAATTGGTGTCGTTATGGTCTAACTGGGTAGTGCTTAAATCACAGAAACAAAACAGATGTTTTAATCAGAAGAGAGCCGTTACTGATACTGCTGTATCACTACGCATACGCAAAAAACGCAATGTTGGAAACTTCGAAAGACTGATGAAGATTTGTGTCTGTAAAAGATACACTGGTATGTCACAGTTGCAAATATCGTAAAAATGCCAATAATAATACCGGTAATTATTTAGGCACTTTACCCAATTCTGTGAATTGGCTAAAGCACCACGAACTGAATCCAACACGCAAGATCACGTAACACACGCGTAATCACTCTGAAGACAATCGCAGTACTAGACAAACACAGGACATTCACGTGGTGCGAAGGGTCAGCTCAGCTACTGAGGTTTCGGAAATTTTGATTGCTTGCATTTGACATTTATAAAGTGGCCTGAAACCGGTACCAAAGTGGAGGGCGAGGAAGAACCGGAGTACCTGGAGAAAGAACCCCTGACGGTCCGCCCAAATTAACTTTGACACATATTAGAGGAGATAAGTCCAAACGCCAGAACCCGGTATCAAACCTCACACATTTAGCATTGGTGGCAGGCGCCTTTACCACTGTGCCATCCCAATGCTTCCACTTACAAGCACTTTCCCCATTATCTTTCCGTTGGTATGAACCGCATAGACCGATTGTTAAGCTTGAAACTTACATGTGCTGTTACGATTTGAACAGGTTTTTCCATTTTCATCAGGTGTAATGTGGCGACAAAAGGAAGCCGCACTGACTTTGAAGTGCAAATGTTTACATGTTCAACATTTTACAAGAACAATGTAAGTGTGCATTATTCTTTCCACATCATTTGTCTTAACTGTGATGATTTTACACACACAAAGGCCGTGAACTTGCACTGTAGGGGAGATACACTAGCATACATCAACTCTAGGTGTGGCTACATTAGTGCAGGGTTACATTTCTGGCTGCTTCTGGGTCCATTTCTATCATACCTGCCGTGAACAGTCACCTGCTGTTTACGGCCACTTTTCCTGGCAACAGGGGTGACTGGTCATAGGAGGTTCTACTGTACATGTATACGATGGGAAAAAGATTGGGTCAAACAGCGGCCAGATAGCTTGTGCATGCAGCATGCCTTCAGTTTTCTCGCTGACCACTTGCCATGATTATAAGCTGTGAAACTGATTTTGTTTGCTACTCACCTGTTGTGGGCTCTGGCTCCTGTAAGCAACATTTGTTAACTTTAATTCTGTACATTGAAGCATAGTTAGTTTTTAAGAACGTTTTCTTTCTAGGTGGACATTAACATTACAGATGGTTGTGATGTTATATACGTGCACATACTCACTGTAATCAGTCGGTGTGTTCTAGTCAGTCAAATGTATTTGTTTTATGTTCACATTTGTTGTTTTTACAACCGTTTAAAAAAAACTTCCGCTGCAAACAAATTTCCCATCTTGAGACAATAAAGGTATTCGTATATATTTTAACAAACTGTAACTCACTGAAATTACTGCTTATTCTCTGGAGTATTTTTATTCACCGATCATTCTGTTGCAATGCTTTGCACCCGACGCAAGATACACTTGGCTTTTGCACTATCATAGATGGAGTACATGCCGAGCGTTTCACTCCTGGTTGAATAACAATTTAAGTTATTGGTCGGAGGGGTTCACTGCACGAACCCTTGTAGGCCTTCGGGAGGTCAAAGCAACCATTGTACCCCTCAGGCCGAATTTGTTTTCATTCCTCCATGTATTTTTTAGAAAAAAATCCAGTTGACGAAGCCCGCTTCTCTTGCAGACAGGCGACACCATTGAATATACATGTTCTGCCGGGGTTTCCCATTCCCTTACGAGACAGAGTGTGACGTAGCATGATTCCGCGTGAAGCGCACATTTCGAGAGTAAAAAGTTTATTTTGGCTTGTGTAGAGAATGCTTCAAACTGCAATGTCTACAAAAGGTCGTCAAAGTATGGCAGTGACACAGAAGAGTGCTTCTTGACTGCTGTGTGATTCAGAAAAATTAACTTTTACATGAAGGCAGTGATCGGCATTTGACCATGTGACAGCATGTGCGCGTTAGCATGGCGCCTTGTGCTTTTCAAGATTCAAGATGACTTTAAAGGGGATGCTTCGAGTGTGCAACAGATTGTCATTGTTTTATTCTAAAGTCTCATGTGCGTTTGGATATCTGGAAAAAGGAATACCAAACAACGCTCATTGTTGACAGCAGGACTAGTGCTGAGAGACATTTTAAGGCAAGATTTTATTTTACAGCTTTGACATGTCAGTCTTCGAAAATTCGTGTGATGTTTAGTTGTTTTCAAACAATTTGAAATCTACATCCTGGTTCGTTTCTTTGAAGTACTCACGAAAAGTGTTCACCGCTGTGTTGTTAGATTTGATAGTGTTTTTGGGTGTGTATTTTTGTTTTAGTTCTTGAATTTGTTGCTCGGCGCTTTGGTGGAATTGTGGCATGTTGGTAATATTGAAATCTGCCGGCTGAGCAGACAACAGTGTGTTGTTTAAAACGAATGCCGTCTCCGATTGGTTAAAAATAACTCGAAAGCTATTTTTGTTCCGTGGTTTCCCGAACTTTGAAAATGCTCACTGCATGGCGATGCAATGGATTTGGCGAAGGCTTTTGCTGTTTGTGCAGTGTAATTAGTGGTGAAATATTGTTTAAAGTTGGCTCCTCACATTGTAAAAAATGAGGAAGATGTGTATTATGTCAAATTGCACTACTTTAGTGCGTTTCTTCTGTTATTTTGTCAAACCGAGTTGCTATCAAGACTCAAAAACAAGGTCATAATGCGTCATAGAAAGGGCTACAAAAAGTCCGCCATTTGTCGCTACAAGGGTTTTTGTATCACGATCACATGGTACGGTTTGCGCTAAAGATATTGGTCGTGCGACGTTGGGAGGAAAACAATATAAGTTATTGGTCGCAGGGGTTTGTTACACGGACCCTTGTAGGCCTGAGTGAGATCAAAGGAACCTTTGCACCCAGAAGGCCTGAGGGGTACAATGGTTCCTTTGACTTTCCTCAGGCCTACAAGGGTCCGTGCAGCAAGCCCCTGTTACCAATAGCATATTTGTTTTCATTCCTCCACTATTTTCTTACAGAATTCAAGAAGAAATCTTCCGACATGGATAGCGCCAGACATGACTGACATAAAAGGAATACATATTTATACATAATAGACTTATGAAGTAATTTAAAATATTTCATGACGTTGCCGTCTCCAGTAGTGCGCCTGTTGTTTTGAATAACACTAAGCAACTTTGTACTTTAGAATGTTTGGTTATCTTTTATAAAACAAAACTGGCATCCAAGACATGTCAGAAAGAGGGCTACAAAAAGTCCACCATTTGTCGCTGCAAGGGTTTTTGTATCACGGTCACATGGTACGGTTTGCGCTAAAGTGACTGGTCGTCTGACGTAGGGATGAAAACAATATAAGTTATTGGTAGCAGGGGTTTGCTACACGGATCCTTGTAGGCCTGAGGGAGGTCAAAGGAACCATTGTACCCCAAAGGCCTGAGGGGTACAATGGTTCCTTTGACCTTGGAGATCTTTTATAGAACAAAACTCACATCCAAGATGCATCACAAAGAGGGCTACAAGCAGTCCTCCATTTTTCACTACAAGGGTTTTTGTATCTGTCACGACACGTTTTTTTTTTTTCCCCCATTTTTTTTTTAGGGGAGGTAAATTTAGAGGGGTGACAGATTAGCTAGTCTCTGGGTAGCGATAGCATAGGTGTCTAGTATTTGGCCTCTATACGGGTGTTTTGCTGCTGTCGTGCGTACGGAAGAACGGCGTGACGCACGTGATCGCTTGGTCTGCGTGATCGGGTGGTTATTGTTTCATGTGAATTTCAATCACATGATTTACCAGCGAATAGGATGCTCATCGGTCATCGGTCATTGACGCATACAAATTTGAAATGACGCATTGCTCTGTCAGTGAGCCGGTCATATGACTTATTCATTTTTTAAACAATCACTGAGACACGCTGTCCTCAATGAACAGAGTGCATCCTAGATTAGGGAGGCGGGAGGCCAGCTGCCAACAGTGATGGGTGACACTTGCCCTCTCTCGAGCAAATGTAAACAATACTGCAAGCATGGGCCCTGACTAGGTACACAGTCCAACATGATGCAAAACGCCTTCCGCCTGTAAGAGGCATACATCTTGATCAGTCCCCACGGCTGCAGTAACTCTAGTCTAAAGTCTCTTGTTGGTCTCATTGACGCTGATTTTGATCCTCGGAGTCGGCACGAGGGTGCGGCAGCGGACTGGGTCTAGATGTCTGTAGCCAGGTTTTTTTTTCCACGCAGTTCAGCAGTTCATGTATTCATAATAGACGTCTAAAAGCAAAGGAAATGGCTTAACTGTTGTCAGTGCTGCCGGTTCGTAATTTTTGCACAGATATGCATGATGTCCAAAATGTTGTAATGTAAGATGTTGCAATTGTCTCTCGTGCTCACACATATATAACCTTCGTTCTTATTTCATGGTTACACAATCAGTAACTCAATCTTGCTTTGATCGCGTCTTGTAGTTGATGTCCACATCATGTAATTAGTTGTACACTGATAGTCCATAAGCTAGCAGGATCTACCGTGCACCACCCCCCCCCCCCCTCCAGTACTCAATAAGATGGGTTTCAAAGTGTACCTTAGTATGTCATCCTGAGATGTTTAAGCCATGTTCCCCCGAAAATCCTTAGGAACACACCAAAGATATAGCTGATGGCACAAGGTACCCCCATTCATGCTCTTTGCGGATGCTAAAATGAGGTTGAGAAACATGTTCCTCTAAATAAATCAGAGTTCATTCGAAAAGCCCAAATCAGACACTATTATGTTAAGGCACACCTTCTGCATCCTCTGCAACAAAAAAAAAAAAACAGAATGAAAAAATATTGAATCTCTGGCTCACAGTGAAGGTATCTGTGCACTCAGTAAACGGCCATTTCCGCAAAAAAAGACAAAAATAATGTATCAGATGCCTTCAGACATTTTTTATAGCACTGGCAGTCCATTTTCCATCATTAAAACAGGATGTCACAATTATTATAAACTTGACTAGGTGATTCTATGATCACTGTGAGTGCCACAGTGGTTGATTTTGTATCTCTACCCCGAAGTTGTAAAAATAAACAAAATTAGAAAAAATTACAAAATTTATTCCATTTCATTTTGACCTCTCCTTACCTATTAAGTTTCAATAATGTGAGCGTAAAGTGCAAGAAAATAAGGAAAGTCGGCATCCTTTACAGTAAATTCATGATGAATGATAGCTTTTTCCCATTTAAAATTGCTGAATTGGGGAACATACGTTGTTTCTGATGCCCTCAAAAATTCTTTATACAACTGATAGGTCTTAGGTTTTATTGGTTAGGATAGAGTACCACAGTTACTCCCAACCTGATTTTATGATGCTGTGATGCATTTAGGGGCCACAGTGGCTAAATCTGCTGCCCTACCCCCATTTTACCAGTACACAAAAGAACGCAAAATGACCATAACAATTGCTTATGTCATACTCCTCTGTTTAAATATTTTTGTTGCCAGTTTTCATAACAAATTATGCATAATGAGCATAACAATTTGTGATCATTTCATTAATTTCAATGTATCCCCTTTTCTTTTCCTTTAATTTGATCTAGAAATGTGTAAATATGAATATGCATAATAAAGTTTCATGGTTCCTAACAGCCTAAACAATGTTATCAAAATACTTAATTTCCACATGTCCACCACGAGATCATCACTTCTGCCTCCATTTTTTGCCTTCTTTTTCTGCAACATTCAATTACTTAATGGCCATCTTTAAATCTTATATTGTTCTGGCTGCCAATGAGTGAGCTGTCAGGAGGTCGGCAGCAGGAAAATGTTTCTCAACCTCATTTTAGCATCCACGAAGAGCATGAATGGGGTACCCTTGTGCCATCGGCTATATCTCTGGTGTGTTCCTAAGGATTTTCAGGGAACATGGCTTAAACATCTCAGGACATACTAAGGTACACTTTGAAACCCATCTTATTGAGTACTGGGGAGGGGGGCGGGGGGGGGGGGGGGGGGGGGGGGGTGCACGGTAAACTCTGCTAGCTTATGGACTATGACAACCACAATCTGTTTCTTACTTTGTTGTTTTCTAGGAAAGGGCGGAGGGTGGGGGTGTCTATCTATGACAATTTGACAAAAATGTGTTGTGGTTGGTGTCCTGGATACTAAAGCTTGAATCAGTACTGCCAGAAAACTGGCTCTTGTTGCTGAGAACCATTGTGCTCTTCACTGTAGCACAGTAATTTGAGTAATTCAGTGCTTGCACACATGTTTACTAAAAAAAAGAATATTATATGTAGTGGAAGTCATTGAAACGCAAACCTGATTACATTAGATTGCAAAATAGCAAAAACTAAATAAAAATCCGAAATTGCCAAATATACTTGCGTTTGGTATTTTATACACCAAGTATAACACCTATAGTTGGCTGAGTGATGAATGTAACCAGTGCAAGAGTGAGTTTCTAAAGTCTGCAAGAGGTATAGACGTTCAAAAGTCCTCACCACCTAAGGGTCGTCATGAGAATCTATGCATATTGCTCGAGATTTTATCTGATAGTGTTACTCAAACTGAGGAAGTAGATGCGGACTAAGTAACGATTATAATCCACATCTGCAAGAGGCACAGATCCTCATGAGTCGCCTCTGCCCGCGGGTTCATGAAAATCTACGCCTCTGACTGGTTCCATTCATGCTCATGTTTCTCAAATTGAGTCTAACTGAAAACAGCCATGACTGTAACCAAATGGCAGGCAAGCACGGCGAAAACATAAACAGTGAGAGAGTCTGCGGGCCAAGTTACCAAGATGTGTTCACAAGTTTGACATCGAAAATGCCGAAAATATATATATATTTTCAAAATGACCTATTGATTTTATGTTCCTCCGGTCATATGACTTATTGACTGCAAAACTCAACCTAATCACTGGATTTACAGAGCGTTTTTTTGCTAACCGTACGATAACGAAATTGTTAGTCAGTCGCATTCCAGCTGAGAACAAGAACGGTCGGCTTCAAGCAGTCAACAAAACAAGTCTTCGAGGGGGGATTTTGCGAGCGTGGTTAGCCATTTGCTGCGGTCCTCAAGTGGCGCATCGTCCTCCTGTGGCGGTCCCACAATACGGCTCTGGTCGCTCCGGAGTTGCTGTCCTGTGAGAAGAAGAAGAAACTGCAACGACTGAACCCCTGGCTTCTCTTGTCTTTGTTCGTCTTCATCCCAGCTGGGGCGTCTCCACGGATAGCGCCGAGTACACGCAACAATTCGTTAGTGGCCATTTGCTCAGGGGGTTTGTCCGTGTTTGCTCGTTCCGTTATTATTTTGGTTAGTGTGTATTGGGGAATAGAATGTAGAAGTGAATGTCATTTGTTGTATTTTGTTGTATCTAGTGTCGGATTAGTTATTGGGATTTAACACCTAGCAGGCGACCAAGGTCATCTCACTATTTAGCGTCGGTGTAAATTTGGAAGCGAGTCATATGGCGACGTGTAAATATGCTTTTTGGTCTAGTGTGAATTTATTGTTGTGGGGTAGAGGTGAAGGGATGTAAACGACGGCAGTTAAAGTTGTGGGAAGGGTGATGTGATTGCCTTTCTTTTGTTAGTTATTTATATGCGTATTTTGCACCTGTGTTGTAGTGTATCCAAAGCCAGAATTAACCAGATAAGTCTGCCGCCACGCTGTGCGGAAGGCCTTCGTTGTGAGAGTGGAGGCTGGCTGTGTCTTTCCACTTGTGGGTCTACGACGCCGTACCTGGGCGCTGCACACCCTGTGTTGAGCCAGGTCGGGTCGCCCCATTTAGTGATTTCCAACTCGACTAACGTATCTTGTTTATTTGTAAACTGGTAGAAGATGTTGTGTTAATTTCATCTCCTGGTAGCGACAGTGCTGCGAGGAGAGCTTTGTGGCAGTGATATTCTGAAATATTGTATTGTTTAAAAGTAGCCTTGTGTTATGGAAGACCTTGTCGCGGAAGCAAGAGCGTAGAGCCGAGCTGAGCTGGACAGTTGTGCTTCCGTCGAAAAGGTCTAGTAACTTTTGAACTATTAAGTTTGCTTAACTTTCGGTTGTGTTGTAATGAGGATGTTGGTTCCATTATATAGTCGACTTTGTGGTCGAAATACTGTTATTTAAAGGCAGTCTTGTGCCCACGGACTATGACACTGAACTTTCCAAGTCCTGTAGCGATGGGCAAGGGGCAAAACGGCAGGTGAAAGATGTCACTGGAAGCCGCAGTCTCAAACCTGCATGCAGGCGGTTCAGGATATTGGTCGCCTGATGTTGACCTGGGGATGACAACGTCACTCGGCACACCCTGAACGACCAAGCAGCCTTCTCTAGGGACAGCATTGCTTGCTCCACACGGAGAGGGGCCTAGAAAAGGTGGCCTAACCAAAGCTCATCCCCTCGTAACCCCAGTTGGCTAGCCGCGGTCAACGGGCATCTTCTCATGCGGTCAGAAAACAAGAAAAAACAACGGATCCACTCTCATGACGACCACGACCGGACTCAACGTAGCATGCTGGAACATCCGAACCATGCTCGACACAGCAGACAGCGGACGCCCTGAGCGTCGCTCCGCCCTCATTGCCCATAAATTGCGGAGATTAAACATCGACATCGCCGCGCTCAGCGAAGTACGCCTCCCGGAGGAAGGCAGCCTCCAAGAACTTGGCGCTGGCTACACCCTCTACTGGTCAGGCAGGCCTGCATCAGAAAGACGGCTCTCAGGCGTGGGCTTCATGGTGAAGACCCCCATTGCGACCAAGTTGGAAAACCTACCAACGGGTCACTCCGACGGCATCATGTCCATGCGCCTCCCACTGAGACACCAGCAATACGTCACCCTTCTCAGTGTGTACTCCCCAACCCTCCTGGCAGAGCCTGCAGAAAAAGACAAGTTCTACTCTGACCTGCGCAGCCTCCTGCCGAGCACCCCTGCAAACGACAAAGTCATCATCCTTGGCGACTTCAACGCCAGAGTAGGCCAAGACTCTGAAGCGTTGGGAACTGCAATGACAATGGTCGCCTACTGTTGGAGCTCTGTGCAGAGCAGCAACTTGTCATCACCAACACTACTTTCCAGCAAAAGGACAGTCGAAAGACCACCTGGATGCATCCTCGCTCCAAGCACTGGCACCTTATCGACTATGTCCTAGTGCGTCAGAGGGACCGCAGTGACGTCCTCCTCACCAGAGTGATGCCCAGCGCAGAGTGCCACACTGACCACCGCCTTGATCGCTGCAAACTCAGGCTCCGCCTCAAGCTGAAACCCAAGAAAGGGCCCCGGGCCCCCCCCCCAAGAAAAAGCTTGATGTTGCCAGCCTTCAGCGTGACAAGAAAGCTGCCCTTCAGGCCGATTTACAGCGCATGCTCAAAGACACAGTTGATCCAGCAGACTCCTCCCCTTAAACACTCTGGGAACAACTGAAAACTGCTATTGTAAAATCTTCTGTGGAAGTCTTGGGCTTTGCTAGAAAGAGGAACAAAGACTGGTTTGACGAAAACGATGTAGAGATCCAGGAACTTCTAGCAAAAAAAAGAGCCGCCCACCAGGCCCACCTAGCCCAGCCTTCCTGCCCTGTGAAGAAGTCTGCCTTCCGCCTCATCTGCAGCAGTCTCCAGCTCAAGCTTAGAGAACTCCAAAACGAGTGGTGGTCCAGACTCGCACAGAGGACCCAGCTCTGCGCTGACAACGGTGACTACAGGGGCTTCTACGAAGCACTGAAAGCAGTGTATGTCCCTAGGCACCTGGTACAAAGACCCCTGCGAAGCGCTGATGGACAGGCACTCCTCACAGATAATACCTCCATCTTGAACCGCTGGTCGGAATACTTTCAGGACCTCTTCGGCGCTGAGCACACTGTTCAAGAAACAGTCATCCTCCAAATCCCACACCTTCCACTAAAGGTTGAATTGGACGAACCGCCCACCGCCGAAGAGACCCTCACAGCCATCCACCAGCTCAAGAGTGGCAAAGCAGCAGGCATTGACGGAATCCCGCCAGAGATATGGAAACATGGAGGCCCAGCACTGCACAACAAGCTCCACGACCTCTTTCTCTGCTGCTGGGAAAAAGGAACACTACCAAAGGATCTCCGTGATGCAGTCATCACCACCCTGTACAAGAACAAAGGAGAGAAGTCTTACTTACTTACGCCTGTCACCCCTACCTGGGTATAGGCCGTCGACGAGAGACCTCCAGCAACTCCTGTCCTGTGCTTCTCCTTCGATTCTACTCCAGGTGGTTCCCAGTCTCTTGATGTCTGCTTGGAGGTCTCGACGCCAGGAGTTTCTTGGCCTACCTCTTTTCCTCTTTCCCTGGGGGTTCCATGACAATGCCTGCCTAGTGATACTGGAAGCTGGCTTTCTCAGACTGTGACCGATCCATCCCCATCTTCTTCGCCCAATTTCATTCTCTGCTGTTATCTGCTCTGTTCTCACCCAGAGTCTGACGTTGCTAATCTTCTCTGGCCAGTGGATTTTCAAAATTCTTCTAAGGCAACTGTTCATGAAGGTCTGTACTCTGTTGACTGTGGTTTTTGTCAATCTCCAAGTCTCTGCTCCATATAAGAGAACTGCTTTTACATTGGAGTTGAAAATCCGGACTTTGGTGTGTTGTGACAGCTCTCTGGAGCTCCACACTTTTTTCAACTGGAGAAAGGCTGCTCTGGCTTTACCGATTCGTGCTCTGACATCTGCATCAGTGCCGCCTTTTTTGTCTATGATGCTCCCGAGATAGGTGAAGGACTCCACCTCCTCCAACGGGGTGCCAGCAAGCAAGACGGTTCTTCCCTGGTTGCGTTCAGCCTCATTGTCTTTGTTTTCTGTTTGTGAATGGTGAGGCCCACTTGGGACGAGATGTCAGCAAGCCTCGTGGTCTTGTCCTGCATTTGTTGATGAGTGTGGGACAGTAATGCCAAGTCGTCTGCAAAATCGAGGTCGTCAAGCTGTGTCCACAGTGTCCACTGTATTCCACTTCGTCTGTGCTCTGTGGTCATCTTCATGACCCAGTCTATGGCCAGTAGGAAGAGGAACGGAGACAGCAGACACCCCTGCCTGACACAAGTTCTGACCTGGAGCTCCCTGGTGAACTGCCCTTCGTGGATCACGCGACATGTCATGCCATCGTAGCTGCTCTTGATCAGGCGGACGAGCTTTGTGGGTACACCGTAGTGTCGTAGGAGTTTCCACAGAGTCTCTCGGTCCACACTGTCAAATGCTTTCTCATAATCCACAAAGTTTACGTGCAGCGGGGAGCTCCACTCCAGAGACTGTTCCACGATGATGCGGAGAGTGGCGATCTGGTCTGTACATGATCGGTTCTTCCTGAATCCTGCTTGCTGGTCTCTCAGCTGGGGGTCAACGGAGCTCTTCATTCTCTCCAGGATGATCCTGTTGAAGACCTTTCCTGGTACTGACAGCAAGGTGATTCCTCTGTAGTTGGAACACTTGCTGAGGTCGCCTTTCTTGGGAAGCTTGATTAGGTACCCCTCCTTTCAGTCAGCCGGCATCACCTCCTCTTCCCAGATCTTTCCAAACAGTGGGTACAGCATCTCCACTGTTGTCTCTAGGTCTGCTTTCAGAGACTCCGCTGGGATGCCATCTGGGCCTGCTGCTTTGCCGTTCTTCAAGAATGCCACTGCTCTTCTGATCTCTTCCAGGCTGGGTCTGCCACAGCTGATGGGTAGGTCGGTCTCTGCCGGCTGGATGTCTGGGGGGTCGGGTGGGCTAGGTCTGTTCAGTAACTCTTCAAAATACTCGGCCCATCTGTCGAGTTGGTCTGCTCTGTCTGCAATAGGCTTGCCTTCTTTGTCTTTTACTGGTCTTTCTGTATGGCCATACTTGCCTGACAATCTTCTGGTAATGTCGTAGAGCTGTTTCATGTTGCCGCTGCCTGCTGCCTTTTCTGCCTCTGCTGCCAGGCTGTCTGTGTACGCCCTCTTGTCTGCCCTGATACTACTCTTCACCTCGCGGTTGGCTTCTGAGTATTCCCCCTGTGCCCTTACTTTGGCTGCTCTCGTGCGACTGTTGTTGACAGCTGCTTTCTTCTGCATCCTCACTTCTATCTTCTTCAAGGTCTGTGCCGACAGCCAGTCCTTGTGATGGTGTTTCCTGAACCCTACAGCGTCTTTGCAGGTTGAGTTCAGCGCCTCTCTAACTGCCTTCCACTGCTGCTCTGTGGTGACCGCCTCCTCTTCATTTACTAGCTCCTGTAGCGCTTGAAACCGGTTGGACAGCACCAATTTGAACTCTTCTCTAACTCCAGTTTCTCTCAGGAGGCCTACATTATAGCGCTGTCTTCTTGTTGTCTCTGTGCGGCTTTTCTTTAGCTTGAGCTTCATTCTTAAGGTAAGCAGATGGTGGTCGGAGGCGACATCTGCTCCCCTCCTCACTCGAACGTCTTGAAGGGATCTTCTAAATGAGAGAAGTCTGCCTGCTCTAATTATCGTGGAATTACCTTGTGTCCATTGCCGGGAAAATTCTCGCAAGGTTGCTCCTGAATCGGCTGGTACCTGCCATCGCTGAAGACCACCTCCCAGAGGGCCAGTGTGGCTTCAGAGCCAACAGGAGTACCACCGACATGGTCTTTGTGCTGAGACAGCTTCAGGAGAAGTGCCGCGAGCAGAACAAAGGGCTGTACGTAACGTTTGTCGACTTAACAAAAGCGTTTGACACTGTGAGCAGGCAAGGTATGTGGCAGATCCTGGAGCGACTAGGCTGTCCCCCAAAGTTCCTCAACATGATCGTCCAGCTCCACGAGGACCAGCAAGGCCAGGTCAGACTAAACAGTGACCTCTCAGAACCATTCCCCATTCACAACGGCGTGAAGCAAGGCTGCGTGCTGGCACCGACCCTCTTCACCATCTTCTTCAGCATGATGTTGAAGCAGGCCACAGTGGACCTTGACGATGACGACGCAGTGTACATCAGATATCATCTCGATGGCAGCCTGTTCAACCTCAGACGACTGCAGGCCCACACGAAAACCCTAGACCAACTGATTCGTGAGCTGCTCTTTGCTGATGATGCTGCCCTCGTTGCACACACAGAGCCTTGCAGCGCATTATGTCCTGCTTCGCAGATGCCGCCCAGCTCTGTCACCAACGTCGAGGTCCTTGAACAGGCGGAAACTTTGAGCATCGAGGCTTTGCTGCTGCGGACACAGCTTCGCTGGGCGGGGCACGTCTCCAGGATGGAGGATCATCGCCTACCCAAGATCACTCTGTTCAGCGAGCTCGCCACTGGACACAGAGACAGAGGGGCACCAAAGAAGAGATACAAAGACAGTCTCAAGAAGTCACTTAGTGCCTGCCAAATCGACCACCGCCAGTGGTCTTCGCTTGCTGCGGACCGTGACACCTGGCGCTCCACCACTCACAAGGCAGCCGTCTCCTTTGAGGACTCTCGCAGAGCTAACCTCAAGGACAAGCGGCTCAGGAGAAAAAACAGAGTTGTCGTAACTCAGAACCCTGACCAGACCTTCCCCTGCAGCCACTGCGGTCGAACCTGCCTGTCCCGGATTGGCCTCCGCCTCAGCCGGCATCACCTCCTCTTCCCAGATCTTTCCAAACAGTGGGTACAGCATCTCGACTGTTGTCTCTAGGTCTGCTTTCAGAGACTCCGCTGGGATGCCATCTGGGCCTGCTGCTTTGCCGTTCTTCAAGAATGCCACTGCTCTTCTGATCTCTTCCCGGCTGGGTCTGTCACAGCTGATGGGTAGGTCGGTCTCTGCCGGCTGGATGTCTGGGGGGGTCAGGTGGGCTAGGTCTGTTCAGTAACTCTTCAAAATACTCGGCCCATCTGCTGAGTTGGTCTGCTCTGTCTGCAATAGGCTGTATGGCCATACTTGCCTGACAATCTTCTAGTAATGTCGTAGAGCTGTTTCATGTTGCCGCTGCCTGCTGCCTTTTCTGCCTCTGCAGCCAGGCTGTCTGTGTAGGCCCTCTTGTCTGCCCTGATACTACTCTTCACCTCGCGGTTGGCTTCCGAGTATTCCCCCTGTGCCCTTACTTTGGCTGCTCTCGTGCGACTGTTGTTGACAGCTGCTTTCTTCTGCTTCCTCACTTCTATCTTCTTCAAGGTCTGTGCCGACAGCCAGTCCTTGTGATGGTGTTTCCTGAACCCTACAGTGTCTTTGCAGGTTGAGTTCAGCGCCTCTCTAACTGCCTTCCACTGCTGCTCTGTGGTGACCACCTCCTCTTCATTTACTAGCTCCTGTAGCGCTTGAAACCGGTTGGACAGCACCAGTTTGAACTCTTCTCTAACTCCAGTTTCTCTCAGGAGGCCTACATTATAGCGCTGTCTTCTTGTTGTCTTATATAGCACTTAATCTTACTCAAAAGCTCTAAGCGCTTTACAATCTGTACACAAAAATAAAAATACAATGACATATGCACATAAACAAAGCACAATGCCCGAACACACCACTTTTACAATAAACTAAACAACAATACATACATAATAATTTATATTCTAATTAACATTCAGTCTAAACAAGGAGGATTGCAGAACCACAACTAAAAATGCAGGTATTTTGACGTAAGTGGTGTAACTGATCTCATCTGACATTTTTCCAAATCCTTATAATGGCGTGTGGTTTCTCTGAGATTCCTGCTTTATATGCTCTCATTTAAAATGCTTCGGAAAGAGGTATTACAATGCAGACTTTTGTACAGGTTTCCAAGTGCTTCTATACCTCACACTGTGTGTGAAAATCAGACTTATAATTTGTTAATGACTGGATTACATGTTCGGAAGAAATTTCAATTAACTCTTTTACCACCACATTTATTTAAAAACAGCGATGTCCATTGGTTTGTACCAATCTAAAATGTTTTGCAAGGGTGAAGGGTAGAATGTTGAGTGTCACTGATGTCGGTCGACTGTAGTTGGCTGTAGCGGTCTATGGGTAAGTTAACTAAAGTTGACTACGGTGGTGAAAGAGTTAACTCAAACCAAGTCATAAGCTGAAACTGCCTGTGAAGTGATCTACTCAGACTGCCTGTGGCAATGTTCATTTCAATAGCTAACTTTGGAATTAATATGCCAACAAGAATGGCAAATTAACATGCATAGAAAGGTAATACCATCAATATGTCTGTGCTAGGTTTGGGATGGAAGCTGTAAATACTAAATATTCAACCGCTCCAAATATTCGACCACAGCCCATTTTTCACAAATTTTCACACCCCAAAAAACTCCCAAATGTTCGACCACCACCCAAAAATGCCATTCATTCAATTCAATTCAAAAACTTTATTGTGTCAGTCTAGCCGACAAATTTTCTTTCGTTGGGATCACATGCGCGCGTACGGTTTTAGCCACATTATGACAATTATGAAAAGAAAAAAAAAAAAAAAAAAAAAAAAAAAACCCACCACCTCTACATGACCACAGTGTTAGTGGTATAGGAGTGAGTCTGCCACTTGCAAGATGCCACTGCGACATCTGAGGTGCAAGTTCCTCGACGGCGTCAACAAGGAGAGAGAGATACGCTAGTTAACACACTCTTCATTTAGGAGACGGATGGCTGAGGGTACAAAGCTGCCCTTGTAGCGTTTGGTTTTAACAAGAGGAGCCTTGAACCTACGGCCAGACGGGAGCTTATGAAGGTGCTTAGAAAGGCAGTGGGAAGTGTCAGCTGCTAGCCTCAGGCCCTTGCATATCATTCTCGTCCTGTAGAGGCCGTCAAGGCTCTCCAACCTGCCCCCAACGATTTTCTCACTAAGCCCGATTATCTTATTCAGCTTCCTAAAGTTCTTCTCGCCCAGGGAGCCGAACCATGAGACAAAGGAGAACGTAAGAAGGCTTTCTATAAAGCTGAGATAGAACTGCCTGAGGATTTTGGGGCTCACATCAAAGGAGCGGAGTTTGAGCAGCATATACAGTCTCCCTTGGGCTTTCTTAAAGATGAGGTCTGTGTTGTCGGTGAAGGATAGTCATGAATCAATCAAGGTCCCTAGGTATTTGTAAACATCTGTGCGTGTGTCAAAAGTGCCGTCAATCACTAGGGACTGAGGAGGTGGGAGTGGACTCCCGAAAGTTGGCCCACTGCCAGGCTTCCGAAAGTCGACAACCATCTCCTCAGTCTTGCCAACGTTCAACTATAGATGGTTGTTACGACACCAGAGACAAACTGACCCACTTCTGCAAAGTAGTCAGCATCTGAGTTTGACAGATCTACAACTGCAGTGTCGTCTGCAAATTTGACATAGTGAGTCCTGTCGTTGGAGCTGGTACAGTCATTTGTGAATAGGATGTAAAGGACAGGCGAGATCACACATCCTTGGGGGCTGCCCACGGACGTGGTGATGACGGAGGACATTAAGTTGTTTACGCGAACACACTGCGTCCTTTCCACTAGGAAGTTCAAGATCCATAGGATCAGAGAAGGTCTGACATTCATGTGACACAGCTTGTCAGCCAGAAGGTGAGGCCTCATCGTATTGAAGGCGCTGGAAAAGTCAACGAAGAGGACTCTGGCAAAGGACTTTGGTGTCTCCAAGTGAGTGAGGATTAGGTGCAGGAGAGTGATGACTGCATCATCCACATCCCTGTTGTGGCAATATGCGAACTGTAGGGGGTCGAGCTGGTCGCTCGTCTGACTCAGGTCAAGTCTCTCGAGGCACTTCATGATGATAGAGGTCAGGGCAATAGGTCTGTAGTCATTAGGGCAAGAGGGTTTTGGTTTCTTGGGAACTGGACAGATCAGGGAGTGTTTCCAGACTGATGGGATTGAGTTGGACGTGAGGGATGCATTGAAGATCTGCATGAGGACTGGTGCCAGTTGGGCACTGCAGGACTGCAGCACCTTACCACTAATTCCGTCTGAGCCTGGGGCTTTGTGTGGCTGAAGGCAGCGGAGGACCATCAACACCTCTTCCTCGCTGATCTCTATAACTCTGCGGTCATCAGAAAGAGCCTGGAGTTCATCTCTGATGGTCTGCACTTCTGACTGGACGTTCACCTCAAACGGAGCAAAATGGTCGTTTAACTGGTTGGAGAGCTGTAGGCTGTCATCACCATGTAGACCTGTGGAGGAGGCACTTTGTTTCTGCTGAGCCCCAGCCATAGCCTTCAGACCTTGCCACGCTTTGCGTAGATCACCTGTCACCTTTGAACTGATGTTTATTTCTCGGATTTCGAAATGGAGCTGAGACTGCAGCTTTTTGCCCTCAATAAAGTCACCGCTAGCAAAAGCTCTTGCCTTTTGTTTCAATGCCCTTTCAGTTCTTTCGATACCCAGGGCTTGTTGTTTGGAAAAACTTTCACCGTCTTAGTTGGAATGACATAATCCTCACAGAAACGAATGTAGCTTGAAACGACGTCTACAGTTTCCTCTAGCGACTTACTGCTGTCTAGGAACACTGACCAGTCTGTGCACTCAAAGCACCCCTGAAGTTGTGCCTCAGTGTCTAAAGTCCACTCCTTGACAATTTTCTCCACTGGCGGAACAGATTTCAACTTGGTTTTGTACATGGGCAGCAAATGCACCACACAATGATCAGCATGTCCTCAAATATTCGACGACCACCCATACTTTGCCTAAAATATTTGTCTAACACCCTTCAAATGGTTTCAAAATCTCTGCTTGTGAAGTCTGATTTCAGAACGATTACTGTAGCACAAGCCCGTCGACAAATCCTTGCAGCCCAATGACACACTGTGCTTGGGTCACAGCCCCAAACCTGTATTACGGTAATAATAATAATAATACCGGTTATTATATAGGCGTTTTACCCAATTCTGCGAATCGGCTCTAAGCGCCGCGAACTTAACCCAACACACATGCTCACGTGACACACACGCATTCACTCTGAAGACAAACACAGTACAAGACAAACACAGGACATTCACGTGATGCGAAGGGTCAGCTCAGCTACTGAGGTTTCGGAAATTTTGATCGCTTTATTTGAAATTTATAAAGTGGCCTGAAACCGATACCATAGGGGAGGGGGAAGAAGAGCCGGAGTACCCGGAGAAAGAACCCCCGACGGTTCGCCCAAATTAACGGTGACACTTACTAGAGGAGAAAAGTCTGACGCCAGAACCCGGTACTGCTTATTCATAGATTTAAATGTAGCCAAGAGCCGGCATACATTGTCATGATTTACTGCCAGTGCAGCAGTGCTTGAGATTCATTGCCTGTTGCAAGATAGACTACCGGTAAGATGATAGCAGCCGGCAGCGCAATCATGCCTCATGCCTTTCGCAAAAGACATAGGTTCACATGAACCTCTGAAAGCACTTAAAAAGGCGTTGGCCTCAGTCCCGCTTTACATCATCACATTTAAACCATATCTGGGTTATGTCGACAATAAGCAACGTCACTCGCTGGCTGCACAATATGCTGGATTACCCCACATGCACACGTGGATTTCTTTTTCCATTGCTTTTCGCATCTGCTTTGATTTCTGTGTAGCTAAAGTACAGATCTCAGTCTGAGCAACATGTGTACTGTGTATCATGTATGCCTTGGTACCTATCCGGCTTGTGATGCCTGACGGCATTAGAGCCAAGGCTACCTGCTTTGTTTCATGACAGCGTGTTAACTGCAGGAAACTGAAGAGTAATGTGTCACACTTTGCATCACAAAGTGAGTGTGCAGTGACCCTGCGTTCTTACAACCGTGCTCTAAGAACCAAGTCACAGTCCTGATTCTGAATAGCACAGTTCTATACAATGCTCAGGATGAAAATCTTACAATTAGGTCAGATTCACCGTGATCGGTGACACGTAGTCCCCTCCACCTATACATGGCAAGTACTGAATCGTGAATATCATAGTCAACCAGCAAAACATAGAGCAAGTAGGACATTGAGCTCCTAAGAGCGCCTACACTTTACAGAGGCACATGACAATCTACAATTCATGGAAATGATGGGCAGTACGCCTGTAGACTCTCCGTGCCAAGAACTCAAGTGGGAGTGCGTGGTGGGGGTGGAAGTTGAGGGCGGGGTCATGGCTGAATTGATTTTCCACAGGGCGCAGGGTGGAACACGATGTGCCATTCTATAGGGCTCAGGAAGCTGATGTCATCACGCTAGTCATGGCGGCCATCTTGAGAGGATACGTGACTCATGCGCTCATCGGGAAATTGCTGTCAGGACAATTTCAGGAAAGTCTTGATGTGCTATAGGTAACAACAGCAAGTTTTGCCATCACTGTAGGAAACCGCTAACCAGAATCTGTTTTTGTTCATTTCCAAAGAGGAAGAAACATGAAGAAAAACGTGTTAAAACTCTACTTCACTATTATCTGAAGTATGTCTCCAGGCTAGCGTGTCCTCTCAAGATGGCGGCGCGGCAGCCGACACTCCTAGGCAACGCAGGGAACTTCCCGAGCCCTATAGCCTCTTATGTTTTGCAGATAACGTTTGAACTCCATGCATATTTCAATAAAATGGTAAGTACAAGAGGTGATCATCACTCCTGGACCTAATTTATTTAAATTTTCTGTGGGTGTATAAACAATGATTTAGTCACTAAAATCGAGATCCAATTTAAACACGCTCTTGAGTGAACCCTCCCACCTGTGGGTACTTCAATTTGGGATGAATAACGGCTGTTGGTGTTTCAACTCAAGCAATGTAAAAACACAAACGGGCCGATGGTAAAATGCAAGGTAAAATTAGTGCCTCAAAATTTTGACCATGCCAGCTCTGCAGGCAATCAACTTTTTAAAAACTCCTAAATATTCGACCAAGCTGAAAAATCGGAAAATTTGCATATAAAAAGTGGTCAAATATTTAGGGTAATTATGGCAGTATTTGAGAAAAAAAAAACAATTTTTGTCAAAAAATGGCTATTTGTGACCTATTTCCTGATCTTTTGTGACCCTTGGCCTTTCCGAGGGGTCATCATTAGTATGCATAGGAAGGTCTTACCATCAGGTATCTCTGTTCCAAGATTGGGTTTTAAGTTGTCAATAGTATTTTAGAAAAATAACAAATCTTTTTGTCAAAATATGGGTATTTTTTTACTTATTTCCCAAAATCGTGACCCTTGAGCTTTCCAAGGGGTCAACCAAATTAGTATGCATAGAAAGGTCCTTCCTCCAGGTATCTTTGTACCTAGTTTAGGTTTAAAGCTTTTAATAGTATTTGAGAAAATATAAATTTTGTCAAACTAGGGCTATTTTTTTTACCAACTTCCCGATCCCATGACCTTGACTTTGAGAGAGGTCACTCAAATTGGTATGTTTAGAAAGGTCTTGCCACAAAGTATCCTTGGGCCAAGTTTGAAGACTGTGGCTTGCACCGTCAACATTAAAGTTTACCACAGACAATGGCGGACGGCCAATAACTAGCCCAGAACATGGTCTCACTTTGCTTCGCAAATTAGCCCAAAACTAACAAGTTACTCAGAAATGGATTCTATCTCACACACAACTAGCATTGGAACTAGGTCCTTTTCGAATATCTGCATGTTACTCCAAACTCTATTCCTACCCTACTATTGGGCAGTGGGCAGATGTTCACATCTGCACGGGACATAGACGACCCCGCCCCCACGAGTCCCCTGCTGCCTTGCAGGCTTGGCCGCTTGGCTGCGGAAAGGCTAAGGGAGGAAACCCCTGACATCAAAGCCCCCGTGTCTCCGGGGAAGGCTTTTGAGCCAGAGACTAAGACAAGGACAGTCTGATATAAAACCTACGACCCGAGGACCTCGATGCCACCGTCCCAGCTTGCTAGGCCATGGCAAACGAACCAAGGGTTTAAAGGGTGGGGCCAGTACTGCGCACACTGCACTCCACCAAAAAGCTCCACCGCGCAGGCTTTAGGAAACGCCCACGGACTATGACACTGAACATTCCAAGTCCTGTAGCGATGGGCAAGGGGCAAAACGGCAGGTGAAAGATGTCACTGGAAGCCGCAGTCTCAAACCTGCATGCAGGCGGTTCAGGATATTGGTCGCCTGATGTTGACCTGGGGATGACAACGTCACTCGGCACACCCTGAACGACCAAGCAGCCTTCTCTAGGGACAGCACTGCTTGCTCCACACGGAGAGGGGCCTAGAAAAGGTGGCCTAACCAAAGCTCATCCCCTCGTAACCCAGTTGGCTAGCCGCGGTCAACGGGCATCTTCCCATGCGGTCAGAAAACAAGAAAAAACAATGGATCCACTCTCATGACGACCACGACCGGACTCAACGTTGCATGCTGGAACATCCGAACCATGCTCGACACAGCAGACAGCGGACGCCCTGAACGTCGCTCCGCCCTCATTGCCCATGAATTGCGGAGGTTAAACATCGACATCGCCGCGCTCAGCGAAGTACGCCTTCCGGAGGAAGGCAGCCTCCAAGAACTACACCCTCTACTGGTCAGAAAGACGGCTCTCAGGCGTGGGCTTCATGGTGAAGACCCACATTGCGACTAAGTTGGAAAACCTACCAACGGGTCACTCCGACCGCATCATGTCCATGCGCCTCCCACTGAGACACCAGCAATACGTCACCCTTCTCAGTGTGTACTCCCCAACCCTCCTGGCAGAGCCTGCAGAAAAAGACAAGTTCTACTCTGACCTGCGCAGCCTCCTACAGAGCACCCCTGCAGACGACAAAGTCATCATCCTTGGCGACTTCAACGCCAGAGTGGGCCAAGACTCTGAAGCCTGGAAAGGAGTCCTCGGCAAGCATGGCGTTGGGAACTGCAATGACAATGGTCGCCTACTGTTGGAGCTCTGTGCAGAGCAGCAACTTGTCATCACCAACACTACTTTCCAGCAAAAGGACAGTCGAAAGACCACCTGGATGCATCCTCGCTCCAAGCACTGGCACCTTATCGACTATGTCCTAGTGCGTCAGAGGGACCGCAGTGACGTCCTCCTCACCAGAGTGATGCCCAGCGCAGAGTGCCACACTGACCACCGCCTTGTTCGCTGCAAACTCAGGCTCCGCCTCAAGCTGAAACCCAAGAAAGGGGGCCCCCCCAAGAAAAAGCTTGATGTTGCCAGCCTTCAGCGTGACGACAAGAAAGCTGCCCTTCAGGCCGATTTACAGCGCATGCTCAAAGATACAGTTGATCCAGCAGACTCCTCCCCTGAAACACTCTGGGAACAACTGAAAACTGCTATTGTAAAATCTTCTGTGGAAGTCTTGGGCTTTGCTAGAAAGAGGAACAAAGACTGGTTTGACGAAAACGACGTAGAGATCCAGGAACTTCTAGCAAAAAAAAGAGCCGCCCACCAGGCCCACCTAGCCCAGCCTTCCTGCCCTGTGAAGAAGTCTGCCTTCCGCCTCATCTGCAGCCGTCTCCAGCTCAAGCTTAGAGAGCTCCAGAACGAGTGGTGGTCCAGACTCGCACAGAGGACCCAGCTCTGCGCTGACAACGGTGACTACAGGGGCTTCTACGAAGCACTGAAAGCAGTGTATGGCCCTAGGCACCTGGTACAAAGTCCCCTGCGAAGCGCTGATGGACAGGCACTCCTCACAGATAATACCTCCATCTTGAACCGCTGGTCGGAATACTTTCAGGACCTCTTCGGCGCTGAGCGCACTGTTCAAGAAACAGTCATCCTCCAAATCCCACACCTTCCACTAAAGGTTGAATTGGACGAACCGCCCACCGCCGAAGAGACCCTCACAGCCATCCACCAGCTCAAGAGTGGCAAAGCAGCAGGCATTGACGGAATCCCGCCAGAGATCTGGAAACATGGAGGCCCCGCACTGCACAACAAGCTCCACGACCTCTTTCTCTGCTGCTGGGAAAAAGGAACACTACCAAAGGATCTCCGTGATGCAGTCATCATCACCCTGTACAAGAACAAAGGAGAGAAGTCTGCCTGCTCTAATTATCGTGGAATTACCCTGCTGTCCATTGCCGGGAAAATTCTCGCAAGGTTGCTCCTGAATCGGCTGGTACCTGCCATCGCTGAAGACCACCTCCCAGAGGGCCAGTGTGGCTTCAGAGCCAACAGGAGTACCACCGACATGGTCTTTGTGCTGAGACAGCTTCAGGAGAAGTGCCGCGAGCAGAACAAAGGGCTGTACGTAACGTTTGTCGACCTAACAAAAGCGTTTGACACTGTGAGCAGGCAAGGTATGTGGCAGATCCTGGAGCGACTAGGCTGTCCCCCAAAGTTCCTCAACATGATCGTCCAGCTCCACGAGGACCAGCAAGGCCAGGTCAGACTAAACAGTGACCTCTCAGAACCATTCCCCATTCGCAACGGCGTGAAGCAAGGCTGCGTGCTGGCACCGACCCTCTTCACCATCTTCTTCAGCATGATGTTGAAGCAGGCCACAGTGGACCTCGACGATGACGACGCAGTGTACATCAGGTATCGTCTCGATGGCAGCCTGTTCAAACTCAGACGACTGCAGGCCCACACGAAAACCCTACACCAACTGATTCGTGAGCTGCTCTTTGCTGATGACGCTGCCCTCGTTGCACACACAGAGAGAGCCTTGCAGCGCATTACGTCCTGCTTCGCAGATGCCGCCCAGCTCTTTGGACTTGAGGTCAGTCTGAAAAAGACAGAGGTCCTTCATCAGCCGGCACCCAAGGAAGAGCATCGCCCTCCCCACATCACCATCGGCGAGTCCGAACTGAAGTCTGTACACCAGTTTACCTACCTTGGCTGCATCATCACGTCAGACGCCAAGCTGGACAAGGAGCTGGACAACAGGCTGGCAAAAGCGAACAGTGCTTTCGGGCGACTATTCAAGCGGGTGTGGCACAATCAACAGCTGAAAAAAGGCACCAAGATCAGCGTGTACAGAGCTGTCGTCCTCACCACCCTGCTGTACGGTTCCGAGTCCTGGGCCCTCTACCGCAGCCAACTACGACTCCTCGAACGCTTTCACCAGCGCTGCCTGCGTACCATCCTGGGCATTCACTTGAGTGACTATGTCACCAACGTCGAGGTCCTTGAACATGCGGAAACTGTGAGCATCGAGGCTTTGCTGCTGCGGACGCAGCTTCGCTGGGCGGGGCACGTCTCCAGGATGGAGGATCATCGCCTACCCAAGATCACTCTGTTCGGCGAGCTCGCCACTGGACACCGAGACAGAGGGGCACCAAAGAAGAGATACAAAGACGGTCTCAAGAAGTCACTTAGTGCCTGCCAAATCGACCACCACCAGTGGTCTTCGCTTGCCGCGGACCGTGACACCTGGCGCTCCACCATTCACAAGGCAGCCGTCTCCTTTGAGGACTCTCGCAGAGCTAACCTTAAGGACAAGCGGCTCAGAAGAAAAAACAGAGCTGTCGTAACTCAGAACCCTGACCAGACCTTCCCCTGCAGCCACTGCGGTCGAACCTGCCTGTCCCGGATTGGCCTCCGCAGCCACGAAAATGCCTGCAGACGACGTGGGCAAGCCCTATAGAATCTTCGTTCGCGAAGTCAAGCCAAGAGAGAGAGTAGAAGAATTCCTACCCATCATCAGTGAGGCAATCACTAGTAAAACGCAACATACACTAAGCACAAACCATGCAATACTTAAAGAGGAGATAATTTAAATTTTTTCACATTGTTCGGCCATAAAAATCTGTTAACCTGGTTCACTGGGTCAAAATTAAGAAGTTCCCGTCCTGGATACAGCAGCAGAGTGTTTTTGGTGTTGGAGAAGTCAACGATCAAACTTTCACAACATACATACGCTTAGTGTCTCGTGTGCAAGAAACCAGAAAAGTCAAATAAGAGCATTTAGAATGTCAAGGACAACAGCTCGGCGGAGTACAAATGACGTTTGAAAAATCAACTGTTCATTACAAGTCGAGGAGGTGGAAGAGAAACCTAGTTCTCTGCTCAAGTGTGGGGTTTTAAAAATAAGAAAAAAAATTGTAGAGGAAAGAAGAAAAAGGATATTAGAATTTGAGTGTGCATGTGATTGTTTGTCTATGTTAGCGTATGAATGGCGGTGTAAAGGTTATTCTCTCTCTTCGGCTCTCTCTCTGTCTCTCCTCTGTGTTTGCACATGTGTGTGTGTGTGTGTTTCTCAATGTGTGCATATGCCGGCCTTGAACCAGGTCCTAATGAGGAGTAAGTGTGTCCACTGAAAATTAATGGCAACTTCAAAACAAGTTAACTTGAACTCAAATGCGCTTGTATCATTGTCTCAGTACTGGTGCAGTCAGTGATAAAAACAAAAGTACACACCTAGAAGGAACTACACACTAGTCCTGCACAAAGTTTAGATCGCCATGACCACAAGCTTTCCACTGATGTGTGGCATGAAAAACCGAGTCAAAAACACAAGTGAGCATTCTGAGCAGTTGGTAAGAAGACGAAGCCAACTACACGGCACACGCCAGAGAGAAAACTTTAAATATTACACCATATTTATGTCAAGTTCTTCGAAGTCGTCTGATTTGACCGTGTGCCAGTGTTCACTGAAAACGTGCTATCTGGCAGAGAAGTAGTAAAACTCTACTCTGTTGTCATGCTGACTTGTTGGGTGACTAGTCCCCGACGTGATTTAATGTTGAGATTTTGCATAAAAAGTTGGCACAAACTGTGATTTTGTCCAAATGCTGAGCACAGACCATCCTATTCCCAGGGCTTTTGAACCACCGAGCTATATGGGCAAATACCTGACATTTCTGTTTTCTGTAACATTTGAGAGTTCTTATCAAGGGAAGAAACTCTTTTCGCGCCGTTTACAACAGTCGCTTTCTTAAAATTCATTTTTTAACTTAGTTTTTTCGGCTGTCCTCTAATTAGACCACCTGGAGCATGATTATGACGACAGAATGACGATTTTCACCAAAATATACTGGACGGTGCCTCTTTAATGTAGCGCACACTCTGCAAGCAACACCACAATACCTGTATTTTCCGCTTCTCTTCCATTTATCCCCCTCCTTTACATCAAAGGTGTGGGCAGGGGTTGATGCATGATCCAGACCTCCAGCTGTTATTTGTTTGTCATCATCTGAGCAAATGAATGAACAAAATATAGAGAATGTATGAACAATATACAGAAAATAATTTCATCATGAGCGTTAAATAGTAAAAACCAGTTAAAGTACCATTATGCATAACAGATTTCAGAACAATTTGTCTTTGTTATGCCTTGTCGACACACCTAAAGAACTTTAACAGCAGTTTAGACACACAGCAAAAGCACACGTGTAATCACATTTATTCTGCGCTGCCTTTAGCACATCAGTCTATTTTTAACGGTTTCTCATACTAAAAGTGTATTTTTAGAACGGAGTGGAGTCATTGTCAGGTTACTTGATATAAAGATAACTTGTGCTGAACTGGATTCTCCTGTGTCTAAATGAACCATAACATGACCTGTGTGTAGCATTTCATAACCATATGTTACAGAAGTGTATCTTTAAAGAGTTAAGGCAGTAACACAGTGGAAAGTGGAGTTGTGGCACTACAGAGCATGACGTTTAGTTTTTTCCCCCCATGTTAAGACTGGTCTATAATCTTATCTTCAGGATTTCTCAGTTGAAGTTTTGGCCTTGTTTCCTTTCAAAGTAATCTTCTACAGGCAATATGCATTTTCAAACCGCTGCAGCCAGTTTTGAAATGAAAGTTTTTTTGTAATTTTCTGGGATGGCCTTAATACAATATGGCTGTTTTTTAAAAATGTGTAAAAAAGTTGTCTTTACAAATCAAAAAGATGTTTCAGCCATTATCCGTCTTCTACTCGTGCCAACAATTGCTCATACTTTTTTTTCACATATTAGGAATAACTTATTAAGAAGCTTGAATAAATGCTCATTTTATTTAAATAGATTTTGAATGACAGGTTCGTACAGGTCCCAAAAAACGTTTGGGAAGTACCTAACACAATACTTCTCAAAGAAAGGAAAAAGGAATTAGATCACTCAAAAAATATGAAAAAAAAGCTTTTGTTGGCAAATTTATATTTTAAAAAAAATTCTATTTCCTGCATTAGATTAGCCATGCATCACGACAGGACTTTGAATTTTGACATTTTGATGTCCGTCACTTCTTGTCAGTCGTGTTATGACAGTAAATCGGGTATAGGTAATGATTGCTCACTTTTTCCCCATGAGAAATTCTGCCAGGAATTACCTACTTTCCCTCTGCGTTGACTTGCACAGAAAGATTTTAAGATCTGTTTATTTTAACTGCTGCAATTGTCCAAAGGAAAGGGGTGCTTTTTAAGTGTGTCAGTCGTGTTACATTGTATTTTTGTTCGTAAATGGCCTGAAATTTTCAAATGATAATTTGACAGGAACTGTTTGGGGTGGAGCAAGACTTTCTTTTTTCTCTATAAAGGGACGGTGCCTCTTTAATGTAGCGCCCACTCTGCAAGCAACAACACAATCATTCGTCCCTAAATTGATTTCTATCAAGTCGTGTTACGGTCAGTCGCTAAATTGATTTCTATCAAGTCGTGTTACGGTCAGTCGTGTTACAGTGAAATTCAAAATGTATTTTTCTCTAAAATGTATTTTTTCGAAAAATACTTAATGATGGCATTACTAATAGGAAGGTACACTTAGCATACCGATTTCAGCCTAAGAATCTGTTGTGTATACCACACAACCAGGGAGGTGACTCTAGGGAGTTGTTACCAAGAAACCCTGAGTGACCTCCCCTGCCTCCCTATCCGGTCACAAGCCTGGCAGTATCCTGCCAGTCTTTGCCTTAGCTCAATAGCAGCAAGCAGGACAGAAGGGAGGGACCTCTGAGTAATGCCATCGGTAAGTATTTTTTGAAAAAATACATTTTAGAGGAAAACACATTTGTTTTCTCAAAACTCTTACCGATGGCATTACTAATAGGAAGAATAGCGAATAGGAGGAGGGTGCCGCCCCATATGTAATTCCCAAGTGTTAACTTTGCCAGGAACCCCCCCCAGTGCGTTAAGCTATCGAGCACCCCCCCCCCCCCATGCGCCCACTCCCAACAATTTCAGCTAGGTGTGACCTATTGCGCCTGTGGCGCCGGGACGGAGTGTTGCGCTGCCAAGATGTCCGCCACTAGGGCCAGGCTGCCACGCTGGCCGGATAGGTCCTGTCAGTAGAGGCGGGCAAAGGTGGATTCACCCGCCAACCCACGGCCGCCCCAATGTCTCTCCCTGCGCAGTTGCGGTCAAGGCGGTGCTCCGATCTCATGTGCCCGGATGCGCATCGTCCTCGCTCTCTCTTCTCTCTCCGAGTGTGGGGACCGAGCTCCTGATGCCTGGACTCGCCTAAGGAGCACGTCCCATCGTGGGCGGACCGGCAATTCCCTCACCGAAGGTGGGGCATGGCTCCCGGATGCGCTCGTCTGTGCCGGGATGTCACGTCTGCCCGGAGCCAAGGGCAAGAAAAGGCGCGAGTGCCCTTGTCAGAGTGGCGTAGTTCTGCACAGCTATATTTCCAACGCCCGGACGGGGTCCTGTAGGCGGGACTCACGGGGCTGGTCCGTTGCCTGGAGCTAGTCAACCCTTGGGGAGTGGCCGCCGGGGGCCGGTTCCTGCCAGAACGTCGGGTCGGTCAGAAGCTGTACCGAACCATCGGCCCTGAACTGGAGACAGGAGGGTCGCACCGTGGAGGTGTGGAACTCGCTCACCCTGGACGCCGTGGCGAGGGTGAGAAGGAAGCAGGTCTTCCTGGTTAGGTATCCGAGCCACGCTGGGGGTAGCAGTTTGAACCGCTTTGAGTTGAGCCAGGTTAGCACCCATGAGAAGTCCAGCGAGGAATCAGAGAGCGGGAAACCAGCCGCTGAAGATCCAGGTGCGCCATCAGATCCGAGAGGTGCCTGCAGGCACTTGGGTCTGGCCAGCCCAGGGGTCGAAACGTGTCTGCGATCATCACCAGATAACCTCTGATGGTGATGGGGGCCAGGTTCTGCTGGGAGAAGAGCCACAGAGAGAACTCGGCCCGCTGGGGGGTAGTCAGGTCCATGGGGTAGAGCTGCCCAGCTGCGCACCAGGACTGGAGGACCCGCCACTTCGCCTCGTAGATGTTAGGGTAGAGGCCCTGCGAGCCGCTGCGATCGCTTTCACTGTTGCACCCGAGAAGCCTCTGGTGGCGAGGACCTGCTGGTCAATCTCCAAGCGTGTAGTAGCAGCTGCTCCGGGCATGGGTGAAACAGCCGCTACTGGGGTTGCTGGCATATTGTACAAGGCATGGGGAGCAGCAGCGGAGGGTCCATGGCGAGTCTCAGAAGGTCGGTGGTCCAGCTTTTGGTCCAGCCGAACGATGCCACGAGGCACAGAACCGTGTCCCCGTCCCTGAGCTTCTGGAGCACCATTGGTACAAGGACAGAGGGAGGGAACGCGTACGCTAGCAACCCCATCCCAAGGGATGGGAAGCGCGTCTATGGCCCAGGCTAGTGGACCCGTAATGGGGGAGACGACGTGCGGGAGCTGCCCGTTCCACCTCGTGGCAAAGGGGTCGACCATGGGCATCTCCCAGTGTGCGCAGAGTAGTCGGAAGACGTCTGGGCGCAGGGATCACTCTGTGGAGAGAAGTTGGCCGCTCTGCAAGTACATTCAAGTGGCCCGGGATGTGCCGCCCTCAAAGCGTGATGCCGCAATCCCTGCACCACACGAGGACCCTGTACAGGAGGATGCAGAGGGAGGGAGCGCGCGTCCCGCCTTGGTTCTGTATGTAGGCCACCATCGTCAAGTTGTCGGAGAGCACCAGGATCTCCCGTTGCCCGAGGCGATACTCCCAGGTGACAAGTGCTAGCCACACAGCCTTCAGATCCAGCCAGTGAGGTGTCTGTCTGCGTGGTCCCGCGGCCAGCTGCCCGAGGTTGTGACAAACTCCGGCAGCAGGTGTGCTCCCCAGCCGGTGAGGCTCGCGTCCATGCAGATGGAGAGCTGTGGCAGTGAGGAGGAGAGTGGAACCCCCGACGCCAACCAGGACCTGTCCATTAGAGCTGTGTACCGTGAAGACGGCCGTACCGCGATATTTTTTGCCAGTACCGATATTTTCCAACGGTATACCGCCGTCCCCGATCCCATGTAATTTGATGACAATCTGGCCACTTGTACGTACAAGAATGCATGAAGAAGTTGAAACAAAATGAGAAAAGACAGACTCAAACACACCAGTGATCGTTTTTTTATAAACAAACTTTAATTATTCAGTGTTCACTTTGAATACAAAATCAGGTAAACAAATACTATGGGGAAAAAAACCCACTGAATCATTAAATGAAACCTACAGACGTAGACTTTCTGGATGGATAACAAAAAAAAAAAAAAAAAAAAAAAAAAAAAACAGAAAATGAAAATTACACTCCTACTAAGAGAAACTTTTTAATGCTTTTTTTAAATTTTTTTTTATTTTTTTTATTTTTATTGAACTGTACGAAAACGATTAGGCATGGCAGCCATATCAGTAGAACAGTCTCCACTTTCTGAAAAGAACAGTGCATGACTTTAAAAGTTCTTTTTCAGAAAGAGGAGCTTTTCCACATGCTCTGGGTTCAGGGTAGCCCTTTGGCTGGTCAGAATGTCCCCAGCTGTCAAAAACACCCTCTCAGAGGGCACACTCGTAGCCGGGATGGCGAGGTAAATCCTTGCCACCCTAGCCAAAAGAGGGAATCGGTACTCATTCTGTTTCCACCACAAGAGTGGGTTCTCCGCAATGCCAATCGATTTCTCCTCTCGATACTTCTCGACTTCTTCAGCTCCCTGCTGGTAGGTGGTCTTGCTCGGCTCGACATGTGTGACAAAGACATCTGCCAGAAGGGAGTCAAGCAGGCACGCTCCTTTGCTCTCGTACTTCCGTTCGTCCTCGGGTCTCTCTGTCTTTACAAAATGCTCTTCTTGGATCTCCTCAAGAACCTCAACATCATGGGCATTGCTCATCAAGAGCTGGCGGACTGGGGGTGGCTGAAGTTCCAGGATCTGCTTTGACTGCTTCGACGGTCTTGGGTTTTGTGTGCAAGCTCACTGTGACGTCAGTGAGTTTGCGGAAGATGCCATCGTGTTGTTCTGGTGCCATGTAGGAGAAAGATTTGAAGCGCGGGTCCAAAGCTGAAATCGTCAGCAACATCTCTCTCTGTTCTACATACCAGCCCTCCAGATCTGCTGCCATGATAGCCTTCATTTGCTGGACGGACATGGAGTTGTCTGGCTTTGGGCGAAGATGTCCTTTTTCGCCAAGCAGACTCTCAAGAAGGGGCATGATCACAGACGAAGTCGGCATCTCCTCCGTGCACATGAAGGTCATCATGTCCTTCAGAGGTTTCAGAAAAGCTTCAAGTTCATGTGCGGCGGCGGCCTCCTCGTCATTCAGACTCGTGATGTCACGCTCTTTGAGATAGCTCAGTTCTTTGGAGCAAATCACAGCTACGACAGCATCCTGCAGGTACAGAAATCGTGACAGCATGTCAAAGGCGGAGTTCCACCTGGTACAAACATCAACCTTCAGCTTTTTTGCCTTCAGTTGAAGCAGTTCTGCCTTTGCATGGAGAAGGTTGGAAGCCAAATGACTCCTGTGAAAGAAGGTAGATATCCGCCTGATTCTACTCAATATGGCTGCGGTTCCATCCACCTTGAGTGCCTTCTGAACTGCAAGGTTGAGTGTGTGTGCAAAGCATCCCAAGTGCAGATGGCACTGCAGCAGCTTTCCAGCCTTGACCATGTTTGATGCGTTGTCCGACACAAGTGTGAGACCCAGCACACCCGGCAGTTTCCATTCTTTGATTGCTTCCGTGATGACCCTGGTGATGTTTTCAGCTGTAACAGATGAAATAAAAAATCAATCAATTCTAGTTATTTTAAATATACACAAAAGGAAAAAAAAGACTCACAATCGTTCCTAAATGTTGATTTTTTTTGTTTTACAGCTTTTATCACAACACACAAACACACACACACACACACCACACACAGAGAGAGAGAGAGAGAGAGAGAGACCTGTATTACCTGTATGGCTCTCAGGCATTGGTCTTGTTTGTAGCACATAGTTCACCATCTGCCAATCAACCACCAACACAGCAGTGACAGTGACGTAGGAGTCTGTTGCTCTGGAGGTCCATCCATCTGTAATCACAGTTACCTGCACCGGAATTCACGTCTATTATTTTGCATCCTCGTGATTTATCAGTATATCACCTTTCAATTTCAGTGCTAGTACGCTCGTAATTTCTTTACAGGACTTACTTTGTTATAGACAGACTGGCAATTTAATTATAATCAAGACTTTCAAAGTGAAAATTTCAGACTTGTTTGACTGATTCTGCAGACGACAGATATATAGCAAACCCACCTCCCCCCCCCCCCCCCCCCCACACACACACCTTCATTGAACCGCTAATTGAGAAAAAATCTTTAACATGCACAACTTTATACGCATGCAGTATCATACTATAACTTACTTGTTCAGCTTTCTGAAGGTCATCAATCACCTTGGCTTTCATGTTTTTGTACATCTCAGGGATAGCCAGCTCTGAAAAGTGGTTACGAGAAGGAACCTGGTAACGGTCGTCGAGTGCTTCAATCAGGCTTTGGAAGTGCTTGCTCTCCACCAACTTGTAAGGTCGCAAATCTTTGATGAGGAACAGCGCAATTTGGTTTGTGATGGCCTTTGCACGAGGAGAATTTGTAGGATACTTTGCCTTTTTTGCCAGGATCTGAAAAGCTCCCGCATGGGTTTGCTGGCGCTGTTGTTTCTTTGGGGACTGCTCACTGTGAGCTTGAGGTTTCCGTCTGTGTGGTAATCAATAACTGTGGATGGTGTCTCCTGATGTGGGTGTTCATGTTGGAGGTTCCATCAGCAGTTTTTACATCGCCATTGCACGTCAAGCACACCGCCATATTCTCCACTATCGAACCGTCATTTTTTTCTTTTTCTGACTCCAAAGTGCTTCCATATAGGGGCCTTTCCTTTAGCATTTGCCACAATCGTGTACTCGCTTTCAGCCATTGTGCCTTTGTCTGACGCACTTTCATGGAACTGCCTCTTTGTTCTAGGAAAAAACGTTTACTTTCGGTTTATGAAAAAAAAAAGTTTACTTTCGTTTTCTATTGCAATTCGCGGTATACCGACCCTTCCCATACCGTACCGGTATACCGTATCGAGAGGCTTCCGAACCGATATAAAACCAGTATACGGTAATACCGTGCACCTCTACTGTCCATCCATCGCTGAAGATGAGGTCTGAGGACAGGCGCCAGTGGAGAAGCAGATGCAGCTGGATCGGGTGAGAGTAGAGCTTGCTGAGAGGCAAGAAGTCGGCCGCTGTGCTCAGGAGACCCCGCCGATGGAGCCAAAACCTGGCCAGTACAGACTGCGCGCGAGACACCTGGAGCGCCGTTTTTTTTTAATCTTCCGAATCCGCCCTTCAGGGAACCCGGTAGAGGTCGGTCCGGAACTCCATGCCTACGTGAAGAGACCAGCCCGATGGCGTGAGATGGACTTGCCTCCGCTGACCAGGAATCCGAGCTGGCGGAGCAGGGTCAGCAGAGCACGCCTGTCCTCCTCTAGGGCCGCCGCAATCTGATTCCGAAGAAGCAGATCGTTCAGGTAGTTGGAAGCCGGGCTCGAGGCCGTCCGTCGGAACCTGGAGATGACCCCGTCGATAATCTTGGTGAACACTCATGGGCGGAAGGCGAAGCGAAGATATCGATGAGAAGCCGGGTGTACGGGTACGTGGAGGTAGGCGTCCGCGAGGTCGAGGCTCACGGCAAAGTCTGGCTGTCTCCATCCGGAAGCAAGGGGCCAATGCCGAGAGGTTTATGCCCGGGCGCCACTTGCTGCCGGACTTGGGGATGAGGAAGAGGCGACTGCAGAAGGCTGGGGAGTCGGGACGCGAGACCACCTCTGTGGCCTCCTTCCGGAGCAGAGAAACTACCTCGTCGTGGAGCGCTTTTGCCTTGCAGCAATCTCCCAGCACTGGAGTCCACAGGGGGGAGTGTCACAAGGGAGGGGGGGACTGGAAGGAGATCCGCAGGCCCTCCAAGATGGTGGAAAGAATCCAAGGGTCGTCCTGAAACAGCACGCACCCCGCGCCGCTGTGGTGGGCTAGCCTCCCACCGACCCTACAGGAGTCAGCGGGGGGGGA
This sequence comes from Semisulcospira habei, assembly GCA_036245525.1. Classification (NCBI taxonomy): domain Eukaryota; kingdom Metazoa; phylum Mollusca; class Gastropoda; family Semisulcospiridae; genus Semisulcospira; species Semisulcospira habei. The sequence goes on along the minus strand of BTPG01000008.1, from coordinate 174,460,578 downwards.
CGGGCGATAGGTCATAGGTACCAGTGCTCGCCCAATAGTCACTGTTTTGGTCTGGATTTCTTTTGTATGACACAGTTTGGAAAACGAAGGGGGGGAGGGGGGGTTGTGCCCCCTAGTTCATGCCGTTCTTTTGTGCCAGTGTGCTCTCGACACCCCGTCTTAACCCATATCATACTGAGGTTAAAAGCTTCAAATTTGTACACTGCCATATGCAAGCTACATTATAGTACCCACAGATGAGGAGTTAGTTATTTGGGTTTAACGCCGAGCAGGCGACTAAGGCCATCTCACGGCGGGATAGGTAAAAATCTGGTCAGCCAGACTAAAAGCAAGGTCTTAAGACAAGATGTAAATATAGATTAAAAATCTCAGGCTAAAATGTCGCACGTCTTTAAAAGAAATGTCTACAGACTCTCAAAAAGGGCAAATAGAAAAGATTCACATAGTCTATGAATGCTCAAATCTTGTTAAAAATATTGCATGCTCGCAAGAAATTGAAGATTTTGTCCGGGGGAACATCCCGGAACAAAACCTTCAAGGAGTCTGCTGTAAAGTGTTTATATCTGGTGTCAATTAGGTCAGCACAATACAGCAAAAAGTGTCGAACAGAAAACTGCTCATCACAGGCAAAACACCATGGACGCTCATCCTGTTTAAGTAAGTAAGTGTGCGTAACATACGTGTGCCCGATGTGGAGCCGAGCAAGGACAGTCTCCTCACGGCGGCTGCCGCAGCGTTAAGGTAGACTGTCAGACAACTTAGGAAGAGCTTCATGAAGCTTGTTCCCTTCCTCTTTGTCCCACTCGGACTGCCACTCGCGGGCTATGTACGCACTAATCACAGGTTTAAAATCACTATAGACAGTCTGTGTGTCAGGGACAGGGTCACTGCGGGCACTGTTGGCAGCAGAATCTGCGATTCTGTTGCCTTCGATGCCCACATGGCCCGGGACCCAAATAAAAATGATGTCATAATATTCCTTCATCAAGTCTGCGTAAAGCTCTCTAATCTGCACCAGCAGTGGATGGTCTGTTCCCGCGCCCTGAAGGGCCTGCAGGGCAGAAAGAGAGTCAGACAGAATCAGGAAGTTCCTTTCCCGAGACTGATAGGCATGCTTGAGTGCCAGCAGAATTGCCTGCAGTTCTGCACTAAATACAGAGGAATGGTCAGGGAGACGGAGCTTAAATGGGCGTTTAGGATGGCGAGAGGACACTGCAGCCGCAGCCACCCTCCCATCCTCAGACTTGGACCCATCCGTATAAAGACGACAATAGCCAGGAAAAATTGAAAGGAGCTCATTGAGGCTCTGTTGGTATATGGCTGGTGGAGTACAATCCTTCTTGTGGGCGGTCAAGTCCAGCAAGATGTCAGGAACTGGTAGTAGCCAGGGTGGAGTGACGTGTTGCAGAGATTCCGAAACTTTGTCCAGGTCCACTCCGGCCGCCTGCAGATGAGGTCGGACACGGAAGGAAAGTGGACGGACAGCTCCCGGATGGGCATCGTAAATCTCTGCAAACGACGGGTTAAAAACACAATCATAGGCAGGATTGTCTGGATGGGCCTTCAGCTTCAGAACGTAGCTGAGCATGAGGCGGATGCGGCGGAGCCCGAGAGAAGGCTCCCCTGCCTCTGCATACAGACTAGGAACTGGAGATGTCCTGAAGGCTCCCAGACATATGCGCAGACCTTGATGGTGAATTGTGTTCAGACGCTGTAGAACAGACTTTGAAGCCGAGCCATATACCACAGAGCCGTAATCCAGTTTGGACCGAACAAGGGCCCGGTACAGTCGAAGTAAGACAATGCGGTCTGCACCCCAGTCAGTACGACCAACGACACGAAGAATGTCGAGGGCCTTCTGACAAGAGGTTCTAAGGTAGGTAACATGGTTGCAGAAGGTCAATCTTTTGTCAAAGATGACCCCCAGAAACTTTGCCTCTTCGGCCACCTGAATTGGCACTCCAGCAATGCTCAGGGTAGGTTTTGGAAAAAATTTCGTCTGGTTAGTAAAATGCACACAGACTGTCTTGGAGGGCGAGAACCTCTATAGACCAATGGTTTTAGTTAGTTTAGAGGCGCCAAGCTATTCTGGCACCACCCTTGAACTATTTTAGTCAAACTTATTTCACACACTGGTGTATTCCGAGTGATAAGGGTTAAAAATAGACACTTGGAAAATACCTGTTCAAACGTCAGTCACTAGGCGTCGACTTTTTCAATAGGCGTTGCACAATTATTATAGTAACAGACTTCTGGTAACACTGATGTTTCGTTATCTTCAGTGATAAAAGAAATAACAGAAACCGTGTTTTTGGGTACTAGTAAGGGAGGGAGAAAGAGTGACACATATCGACATGTGTCACTACCATGTTCTTGTTTAAAAATGTAAACAAATAGGACAGGAAGTGGCAGAGTAAGGAGGGCACGGCAATGACAGAAGCCGGGGTCAGAATCCAGTCACCTTACTGTCCCAATAATTACCGGAGCAAAATGTGTTGCACTTCTTTTCCGGCCAATGTGTTACTTTTTTCTCACGATTTTTTTCCCCTCAACAAAGCATCCATGTGTGTAGCATAGAATCATTAGTACTGGCTGTTCACAGTTTGTGGCTGGCGCATACAAACTGGCAAGTCTTTTATTTCAGTACTAACAGACCGCCACTGATTTGTTTTGATGCTGTGATTTCTTGACTTTTATGAGGCATGGAGTTCATAGATCTCCTGAAGAAGCAAATGTTACTGACACGCATCAGTCTCCTAAAATTACAAACACAAAGACATGCGCGTTGGTGCATGTATGCATTATCTGCAGAGGCGCACGAGTCAAAATGTCAGTCCCACACACCATATAGTGTAAGAGTGCTGGAATGCATTTGTGCACACGTACACACTCAATTCTTGTAAGCCCCTTCCATCTGCAGGCATGTTAGAGTTTCTGCCAGATCAGCAGTGGGGGCGAAAAAGCAGTCAATTTTTGGTCACTTTCAAAGATATGATCACAAAGTAAACCGACTTGAAAAAGTGATGTGGACATGCTCGGACAGTTGACGCAACTTTTGTTAAGGATCACCAACATAGCTAGCAAGCCGATGGCACTTCTGTCATTGCATAATGACTTGACATCTGGGATTTGTCAGAGTGTGTGGTGGCTGGGTTAGGTGATGAGCGAGCCGTCAGTGGCCCCTCACGCATGACTGCTTTACCAAGTCTAGCCGTGGCCATAAATTTTTGGTATTTTTGCCACTTTGTCTCAGATATTCTGACCAGTAGCAGTGTTCTGTGGGTGGCTATAAAATCACAGTACTTTATATAGTAAACAGAAATATGACCATAAACACCAAGCGACCGTAAAAATTGGTGACCGTTCATTGGCGATTCTACGGTAAGTAAAACATGGCAGGCAAAGCCCTTATTGGCTGACATGTATGGCTGTTCCACTTGTGACCTTGACCTTTCTGACATGTCAAGGAAATGTGCAAGTGTTCAAACTGTCTCAATGCAAGTAAAGATGTGCAAACAATAGGAACAAGAAAGGCAAAGCCCTTATGGCTCACGTGTATGACCAATCAACATATGATTCATTATTTGGTACTGGTCATAATGCAGAGGTGGCATGAAAAAAGACGTTACACAATTTGTACTTTATTATGAAAACCTTGAACGTGGATGTGAGCTATGAAGAATAAATCAAACAATCTAGAGTAGCATAGATTATATCAACAGATCTAGATAAAGTGGTGGAATCACAAAATTGCTTTATAAAGGCATTTCCAGTAAATAAAACATCAATGAAACCTATGCTAAAAGCTGATATATCTCTGTGAATTTTGTGGAATTCTCCAGGTTTGTAACGTTCCAACTAGTGTCATGTATCCGATGTCAACAAAACAATCGTCTGCAAGGGTTAATCGTAGATAAATGTTCATCTTTTTCTTCTTCGTGTTTTGATAAACCAAGGCTTGATGATAAAACTGCTTTCTGCAAAGAGGGTAACAAATGATTCTCCTTTATCTTTTGTACTTGGAAAAATATTGTCTTTGATGACAGCATCAAGTTGTTTTACAGCGGGCTCATGAGACTACGTGAGCTCATGAAAATCTATGTCTCCTGCTGACCAAGTTGACCGTTCATAATTCTTCTGCTTGTGGGAAATCACCTATATTAAGTGCACACAACTGAATCTACAAGATATTGTCAAAGCGGCACTCGCTACACACCTATTGCCAGGCCACATACTGCGACATGGTCCAACACACCTGACAACAAACAGATATCACTGCCGATTAAAATGGCCGACGGATATAACAAAATCCGGCTACAAATGCCTTTCAGCCAGCTTATGGTGGGGAATTTCCAGCTTATGGGAACACTGGACTTCATCTGAAACCCTTATGGCACAAAAATTGTCTGCTGCTCATTGTAAAAAAGAATCTACCTAAACATGAAAGCGTAAAAATATGACGAAGTTTCAATGAACTTAAGACATACAACTTTGTACCCACTCCATAAAGTTTTCCCTTCTTTTGATATTGTATTGATACATGTATTGATATATTGTATGACAAGCAAATTAATAATCATGAACTTGCTTCATATCCTTTTCCTTCGCAAAATCCTTTGCAGGCCCAAAAAATTCAATCTTGATACTTGTTGTATTTGTCAAACGGAAACACAAAATATCCTCATACTGCAACACCGAGTTCCATATATGCAATAGTAATGAAAAACTTCTTACTAAACATACGCTCAACATTCTTTCCCATACGCCCACTTGAACGGAGAGCAGATGCCAGCAATAGTGCAAAATGAATGCGCTGCACGAGTGAAACTGACAAAACGCCTGCTAGCGATAGCACAAATGACAACCCGAGAAAAAGGCAAAATGAAACAAACCTGCTGGTATTTTCCGTCATTATCCGTGATCTAATTATGAGCAGAAAGCACTGATTTTTTTCACAGTCAGACGAAATCTGTGCAGCAAGTCAATGGTCCGAAACGCTGTCATCTGCCAATCACATGTTTTGTCTAAACACTGCAATCAGCTTCAGGTAAAATTTTGTTTTGGACTAGGTACATAAATTATACTGAGCCAAATTTTGCTTGATATACTACCGATAACCAACAGATGTGTTTACTTGACCCAAATCAAAATGTCATTGTCTAACAACACAGACATTTTGATCCAGGCCTCATAATCACATCTGCCAGTTATCAGCACTATATCAAGCAAAATGTGGCTCAATATAATATAATAACTAAGTACTAAGACACTAATTGACTAAATACATTGTCACACTCAATCATCAGAGATTCACATACTAACCTTCAGTTTCTGAAGGCACATCACTTTCAATCTGTTTGACAACATACTCAAAAAGAAAAGTGAAGATGTCAATGAGATTGCTGACTGCTTGCACTTTTCCATCAACTATGTCCATCCCTCGGATGTGTGACAGATTATCCTTGATTATGTCCACTGACAAAACATCAATCACAGTCTGACAATTGTGGATCTCATCTTCTCGGGTTACAGGCTGTCGAATGATGCCTGAAACAAGACAGTTGTAAATGAGATCGAGAAGTTGTAAATGAGACTGAGAATAAAAGATAATACAAACAGTAAAGCCCTCATGGCTCATGTACATGACCAAGAAACAATTCTCAGACCTGTCAACTTGACCGAAGGTCACTCAAAAAGTCAATTGAGCCAAGAATTGACTCATACAAGGTGCATCAAATCGCACTTTTTTTCCCCCCAAAAGGCAGACTTTTTGTTTGTTTTTAAGTCTCTTCTATTTATAGTTATACGAATACGAATACCTTTATTGTCCCAAAATGGGATATTTTTTTGCAGCGGAATTTTTAAAACAGACAAAAAAACAAACATGAATATAAAAACAAATAAATACATTTGACTGACTAAAACAGACCGACCTATTACAGCAAGTATATGCACGTATATATCACAACCATCTGTAATGTTAATTTTCACCTAGAATTTAAAAAGAAAATGTGCTTAAAATCTAACCGAGATGATACTACCTTATATGACGCGCACAAACACACACGCACGCACACTTACGTATAACATGACATTACCCGCCTCTTCAGTAAATTCATAGACCTGAGGCTGACATCTTGACCTTCCTTCAAATGATGCCATGACTATAGGTCTTTGCCATGGCATCATTTTAGGAGACAGATAGATGATGGGACGAAAGAAAGACATCTGCGATTTGTTTTGCATGTCACAGTTCCTTATCTCCTGGAGGAAGGCAACAAGGCATATTCTTCGGATAAAACATGAGTATCATCAGATACAAAGTGGAAGGCGTTGTTATGCATCTGCTTCTGATACAAAGAAGAAAGGCACGACCGATGAACTTGCTACCGATGTTGATAATACCCTGGAGCTTAGTCTCATTTTTTTGACTCATGTTCCCAAACCAACAGACGCATGAGAAGGTGAGTACACTTTGAATAAAAGACTGAAAAAACAGAGTTAAAATAGAGTTGTCAACATTAAACTTGTGCAGCTTCCTAAAAAAAAACAGGCGCTGTTGGCCTTTCTTGTGCAAAACATCACACTGTCTGTCCCATTCAAGTTTGTCATCAATGGTGGTTCTGAGGTATTTGTACTCGGTCACATTTTCAACTATTTCATCAACAAGAAAGGCCCCTATGGCTCACTTGTATGTTCAATCTACATGTGTGCCCTTTGTGACAATAAGTAAAGGGATGGCCTCTAGCAAAATCCATGTTTTCTCAAAATTTCATCAGTTTTCACGCATGTCAATCACCCTTGACCTTTGCGATGAGTCGAATAAATTAGTATACATAGGAAGGTCTTATCATCATCAGCTACCTTTGTGCCAAATTTGATTGAAAAGTTTGCAAAACTGTTGATAATAACTGCAATTCAATCAAAGATTGGCATTTTACACACATTTGCGGACATCTTTTGACCCTTGACCTTTCTGAGGGCTCAACCAAATTAGTATGCATAGATAGGCCTTGACATTATATATATGTACCCAGATTGGGTTTGGTGTTGTGAATAGTATTTGAGAAAAAACATCTTTTGTGAAAATTAGGCTATTTTTTACCTATTTCCTGAGCGCTTGTGATGTTGACCTTTCTGAGGGATCAACCAAATTGGTATGCATAGAAAGGTGTTCCCATCAGGTATCTTTGTACCAAGTTTGAGTTTGAAGTTGTGAATAGTATTTGAGAAAAAATACATTATGTCAAAATATAGCTATTTTTTACCTATTTCCTGATCCCCCAAGGACAACCAATGGCCTAGAACATACTCACTTTTGCTTTGCACGTGAGCCAAAAATGACAGTGTCCCACTACGTTTGGGGGTTTTCCCTGAAGTCTATGCACATATCTTTCGTTTTGGAAGCATTGATGCACAGAAAAAAGGAGTCGCAGCACCAGTCCACAAAGTCCCGCACGACTGGACCATGACTGGTTTCATCATCCTAGAGCAGGCTCAGCCTAGCAGAATCGTCTGAGAACTTAACCAAGTGCCTGTCATTGTGTGCACTCCTGCAGTCGTCCGAGTACAATATAAATAATTTATAGAAAACTGATAATTGACATCTTTATTTTCCTTTTGCTTCTTTGTGAATTCAAGATCCAACAACATGACACACTTCATGGTGGAGATATTGAACAAGATAGCAACGATTGTTCATAAGTTATGGACTGGACACTGCTTGACTGATTGTGATACAGAAGAGTACATGCACAGTACTCGTTCTGAAGCAGACGACAAAGCCAGTGATCTCTCAATAAAATCTCAAGCTACTATTGTTTTTTAAAAATGTGGATTGTTTTTTTGTTTGTTTTTTGTTTTTTGTTGTTTTGTTGTTTTTTTTTTAGGGGGGTTGCTGGCAGAAGGGTGCAAAAGAACATATTTAGTGTGTCACGTAACGGATGTGACATGTTGTTTTATTTTTTCGCCAAGTCGTTTTTTTGTTAATAAATGTAGATCGCCGAGTTCTGTAAATAGCCTTAGTTTAGGGAAGTTAATAAATGTAGTGTGAGCGTAATCGTAAAGCCCGTGCAGCAAGCTTAACAGTGAGCGAGTACAGCGGTTGCACGCTTTAGCCAAGTAGCTTTAACCGAACAGTGTTCAGAAGTAAAGTTAAACTGCAAGGTAGCAGAAGGATATTACAGTCAGTCAGCGGAGTTAGCCAGCGAAGTGAGAGTCTGGGTCAGGGTGCGGCCTCGTTTGGAGCCCTTGACAAGCTGTGTGAGGGTTGTTTTACCCTCCCTGCAAGACCACGGCCAGTGTTCCTGGGTGTGGGTGTCCCGAGAGACTAGCGACCACGGCTGCTGCTCAGCAGAAGACCCCTCCGGTTCGTCTTCGTCTTGTTTGTCCCGTCCTGCCGGAGGACTCACCAGTGACAGGTAAATTCATGCCATTTTTCTGTTAGCTGCTGTGCTCTCGGGTGTTTGAATGTGTATATAGGTGCGGAAGGGTATGTTCGTCTAGTTTTTTAGTGATGTTTTAATCGAGTCTTCAACCATGTTTTTTAGGTTGGGTTGTAATGTGATGGGTGTCGGATTTATTTTGTATTAAGTCCTAGATGTAATGTAATAAGATTGTCACGTTGGGTGGTTGCTGGTGATTATTTCATATTGTATGTACATGTGGATATTTTGATAATGTTGGTTTTAGCAGTGGCAATGTTATTATACAAAAGTGGTTGTGCTAGCTTAATGTTAGTGTAATGGAATAGTGCAGACCTGGTGAATGTTGAATGTACATAGGAAGCTTTCATATCCATGATTGTATATTTAATATGGCCAAGGCGGATATTAGGGTGAGACGAGACACGACTCACGTGGTTTGTGAGTAGGTGCGTGTCAAATAGGCCAGAATTAACTGTGTTGGCACTTTGACTGACAATGCGCCCTTTTCCAGTGCACTGGCTTCGAAGATTGGCTTCGATCATTGGCTTCGAAGATTGGCTTCGAAGATTGGCTTCGATCATTGGCTTCGAAGATTTCGTCGTTCTTCGATCTCATCCACGACCAACGGTGACGCATCATCGGGAGTCGGAACGCCTTCGCTAGCCGGTCCTGTTGGACAAGTACGTTGGGCTACAGCAGGCTGATTCTACGTTCTGAGCGTCGGTCACAGGCGTGCGTGGGCAAGCGCGGCTACGGTGCTCTGTGGTGTAGGGGTAGTACTCGTACGTTACGAGCCACCCTGTCTAGTGTGGGACAGAGGACACTGTACAGAGACAAAGTTACCCGCCTTGTATAGCCGTTGGCCATATTAGTCATTTTCACCTGTTAGTCATTTTCGTCTGTTAGTCATTTTCGTCTGTTAGTCATTTTCACTTGTTAGTCATTTTTTATATGTTAATCTTTTTTAAGTGTTAATACGTTATGAGTGTATGCGTGGGTATGTGTGAGTGTGTGGGGCGTTAGTGGGTTGGGGTGGGGGTTAGAGTAAGAGTGGGTAATAAAGGATTTGTTTGTTGTTTATCACTGGCGTTGTGTGATTTATTTAGAGTGGGTGGGTTTTCTCGAGTGCCAGCACTCACATTGTCCACGGCGCCCTGACTCCGTCAGGCGTGTCGTGACATAGTGTAATTCCTGCAATCCCATGCTCAAGAAGCAAAACTGGATATATAATACTGATATTTATCTATCACCCTTTGTGGAGTCCTCTCACCTGGAAGACGGTCACTGAACAAGCTTTCATACAAAATGACAAACAACGCAGCTGTAATGTCATGCATGCTGGTCACTCGAGTGGGTAGATTGAACTGACACAGCAAGTTATTTATCTTGGAGATGGCATCTGAAAAAAAAACAAACGAAAAGAATACATGATGGTTATGATACAATCATGCATGTCATGCACTGTTCAAGTGATCCCGTTTCTCCGTAGACCATGAGATTAAATACAACCCCCCCCCCCCCCCCCCCCCACCCCAAAAAAAAAAAAAACAAACAAAAAAAAAAAAAAACAAGACAAAACTGTGGCAATGCACTCCAAGTGACAAGTCCTATCAAAATAAACTGAATGTATGTTGCTGGTATACACGTTTTTGTTAACCCCTTCCTGCCAGAGCACAGGAACCACTACCAAACACATGGGACATAGACCTATGCGTCTTACTGGCCAGATTCATAGTGCCTCAGGCAAATTAGTTTAACCAGCAGAGAATTTGCAACGCATTAATTTTTACGTTAGGCGGGAAATGGTTTAAACCAATCATCAATTCTTTTGATTGTAAGCCCCTTGCTTAAAAAAACTGAGAAGGCTGACTATACGTTTTCTAAATGTCCCAACAGCAACTAGACTTTCTCAGAACCAGCCTATGTTGTATGCAAAAAAACAAACACAGAATATTTAATTTATGTCAGAATATTTAATGTGTCACCAGCCACAAGAAAATCATTACAATCACAAATTATCAGACCTGCCAACCCCCATTTCTGTCAAGGTGTAATGGATTTTGTTACAGGTACTTCAGTGTCTATTCTTCTCTGTATCACTGCTGCACACAGGCATGCTCCATAGGCATGATGGTTTTCCCTGAAACCTATGCTGGGGGTCCAGGGGGGCCACATAAACAGCATGCCTGATATGCATGATGGTTTTCCAGTTTCGGGGAAATCCGCAAAAATCGCGAAAAAGTAGCATGCCTGTGTACACGATTTTTTTCTTTTGGGGGATAGAACCTTAACAGTCATGGTCCTTTCCATTTCACTTTGACATAATGGCGAACAACTGAAAAGAACGACTACAGTACTGACCCAAATTTAAGATTGGCCGATTTAAAATACGCAGCCTATTGGGTAAAATATGAGTCACATCCCGCTATTTTTAGATAGATAATTACATGATCTGCCATTTCTTTTCTACCTTCCCCACTCGCTGTGTTTATTCAATAATCAGGGTGGCAGAGAGAAAAAAAGAGAAAGGTAAGCATAATGTGTAATTTAAAAAACTTGAGCATAATAAATTATATTCAAAGCAAAGAGTTGGCAGGTCTGAAATATGTACAGTGAAATGATAGAATTTTACCATTAACTTCACATCTGAATGAATTTATGGGCAGCCGCAATCTTCATTTTTTGCGAACACCTAGAGACTACCAAGTTCACATTTAGGTGATTAGTACAATTCAGTATTTAATGGTCTGATGAGGACAGTGCATTTTCAAAATTAAAATAAATTTTAATTTCAGATGTGATCAGACGCACTTTGTGTTAGCTCGGCATTCCTTGCGTCGTTTTGTGTAACCGTCTACCCCCCATTCCCCCCTTCATTTTTGTTCTGCGAGTTTATTTCTGTAGCAGCTGACAAGCTAGCCGTCACATTGAACAGTAATTTGCAAGGGAGACTACAGTACCAATTAGTCATGCTACCTGTATTTGTTGTATAGCGCAAAGCATGTTGTGTTTTTGACTATGCATTTCCACCCCAATATCTCAGGAACACCTTAACCTACAAACTAAGTGTTAGTGTAGGCAAAAGCGCCATGAAAAGTGCATTACTCTACATATTCAACTTACGAACACCAAATTTTGGGCATAGCTAGCCAGCAATACCTTAATGATGAAACGATTAGGGCACCATCGTAATTTTGTCTTGGAACCACTAAAAAAATTTGTTTGTGACGTCATCCTTGAAATGGCCATTTTACCCTTTATAATTATTAACCGCAGATCAATTGTGCAATTTTAAAGTAAAAAACATTTGGTTTTCACATTTGATCAGTTTGATTATAGCAGAATATGATTATGCTTCCTTACACGAAATTAAATGACGTGGCCGCCATTTTTAAGGTGGCAACAATGCACCCTATGTTTTCTTGAGGTTGCGGCTGCTGAACAATATAGGGCACCAGGCTGCTGAAAGTATTATCAGCGATACAATAACACCGATTGGATAGCCAAGACGTTACTATTTTCAAAACGATTAGGATACCATTCGAAAAACGTCCACTTTTTCATGAAACTTAATTATTTCTCGTCAGCATTTTCATCAGTCTTTTCTTTGAATCATTCAATATTCCATAGCTGAGCATGCAGTTAAGGAAACTATGTGTAAAAAGATACTACATTCTTTAAAGAATAAATCTCAAATCTGCTGGTGAATGCTCTTTCAGATGTACTGCTCCTTTAATTTGAAATTCCTTACCGACTGAGCTGAGAAATGCCTCCCCACTTACACAGTTCAAAGCAAAGTTAAAAACTTACTTTTTCTCACAGACTTGTGTGTAATCTTTACAGTTTTCTGTACACACCCCCCTTCAGACTGTGTGTGTGTGTGTGTGTGTGTGTGTGCGTACACCAAATGACTGAACTGGGTTACTTTCTTTACCATCCTTATGCAATCTGGGTCTGTGTAAAATTTTGGGTGGCCAGATCAGACACCCATTTTTTCTGAGGGTTGTTTCTGTATTATCTTTCATTCAAAATTCAGAAAAAAATATCAAAATACGATGTGCCCATTTTAACAGATTTACTTCATCGTTGTGTTTCAGGGATGCCCTGGGCCTGTGTGTGGACACGGAAGCGGCCGGAGTGTTTTCAGATCAATTTGATTGGTCCAACACCGATGAACGGAGTTCCTTCCCTTGCTTAAACGTCTTTCGTCTCCAACGGACGCACCGGTCATTCTCTCGCATTTGCAGAGGTATTTTATGCAATATTTCTTAATTAAGAGCACGCCCAAATGTACTTGTTCAGTGCAGTTATTTAACTGAGAGATGCCTCCAATCCCCGTACCCGTTTGGCCCAGAAAAATAAGGCGTCTGCTTTCAAACGTGTCTTCGGCCGCACCGGCCGGGCCTGACCGTTGAGTCTTGTAGTAAATGATAATAGAACCCCACGATTTTAACAAAAGCTTTCTTCTTCAATGAAAGGAATTTGTTCAATAACCCCATTACAAGGTCAATCTGCCACGCGATTTTGTTTCTTCTTTCTTTTTTTTTTTCTGACGTGTTAACTTGACACATGCATGCAGAGTAACTATCAGTTGACTTTTTTTTTTTTAAAAAACAAAAATGGCGCCAGATTTCAATCCTCGTTCGCAAAACTGCCTCGCGATTCGAAGAACGAACGTCCACAAACAGGTCTCGTTTAGGAATGTGCAACTGAAGTATCGCTTTTTACTGTATTGCCAGTTTTTAGTTCTCAGGGTCACCCTGGTCAGCCCCACAGGGTGGGTTTTTCTCTCAATTCTGGGGCATACATGTGTTTCTGTCTACCCTTTGTCCATTCACCTGTATAAATTTGCCTTTTTAAAACTCTCCCTACTGTCTGCACTGCCTGTAGCTCTTGATATTGGATGTGTGTTGCTAAATGGTCTTAGCTTTATGTCTTGGCCCCATGTGTTAGGTTTATTTAACTCATTCTACCCCAGACACACCACGGCAGGATAAGGATCCACCATGATAGTTCAAGGGTGATGCCAGAATAGCTTGGCGCCTACGGGCGCCAAGCTATTCTGGCATCTCCCTTGAACTATCATGGTCGATCTGTGCCCTGCACTGCAATGCAGTCTTGAGAGGACAGGGGCAAAATTTAAGGATTTTGGTGTTGGGGTAGAATGAGTTAACGTATTTGACCGGCAGGCGACATACATGGCAATGTTCTGTTTAGGTGGGTTTTTTTTCACAAGCAGTGCAGGCACGTCCTGAGAAAGCCTAGTGGCTGTCGGGACGTTAAGCAATGTACAATCAATCTGATTCAAAATGTCAGTTGGTTTACATGGTTGTATTGGACATGTTCTCAGCAACACCATTTTGGTCACACCGGCTCAGGACTTTCTGGCACACACCCAGCGCCGGATGGCAGCAGGATGTCCAAACCCATCAGGATCTATGCTGCAGAATCATGGCCCCCCAGCCTCTGCCACAGAGGGTGCGTCTGGTAGGAGGGTGCATGGACGGCAGCGGAATGCCCCCAATTACAAACTGGTAAGTAAAGTGATTCTATGATCATCTTCATTTTATTGGCTGGCGTGCGTGCGAAGCAAAAGTGAGTTTATGTTCTGGGCCACTGGTCGTCCGTCCGTCGTCCATGGTAAACTTTAACTCATTCTACCCCAACACCAAAATCCTTAAATTTTGCCCCTGTCCTCTCAAGACCGCATTGCAGCGCAGGACACAGATCGACCATGATAGTTCAAGGGTGGTGCCAGAATAGCTTGGCGCCCGTAGGCGCCAAGCTGTTCTGGCATCACCTTTGAACTATCATGGTCGATCCTTATCCCAGGGTGGGATTCTTCCACGTTTCCGCGGATTTCCGTGGAAATTCTTTCACAATTCCGCTGAAGCATATTTATTTTCCGCGTCTAATAACAACAAAAAAGACGAGAAAAAAAAAAAAAAAATCTTCTTAAATGGCAAAAAAATCTCAAATGGGTTGGATTTGTATGCAGTTTGGTTCACTATCGCCCGACACTTCCGGTAGCTTTAGGTCGCAGTGGAAAATGGCGGTGAAAAAGGATATTGTCCAAGACAGAGTGCCGTTTAGTGTGCATCTGAACATAAACTGGTACGCACATTCCATTTTTATACTGCAGATCAGGAGTGTCATAACAAAGTTCATTTTCGGGTGTGTTTGGTCTCGCTCCCCGTGTCGGTTTTTGGATACTTTGGCGAACGGTGGACACGCGTGCCTATCCCCCCCCCCCCCCTCCCCCTGTCGTTTGATTTTTCGGCCGCTGAAAATGAAGGACATGAAACCACCCCCCCCACCCCCCACCCACCCCCACCCCCCCCCACCCACCCACCCACCCACCCACCCCCCACCAAATGTCGTTTGATTTTCCGCGTTTTCTTTCTTACTAGAATCCCACCCCTGTTATCCTGCTGTGGTGTGTCTGGGGGTAGAATGAGTTAACGGTGGCATTTTCTCGGAGACTATTCAAGCCACATTCTTCAAGCTTGGCCCAAGGATACTTTGTGGCAAGACCTTTTTAAACATGCCAATTTGAGTGACCTCTCTCAAAGGGTCACGCAGGGTTGACAAATGTGTGAAAACTGCTTGCATTTTCAGAAAACGTGGATTTTGACTGCTGCAGAAGCCAGCCCTCGTCACCGAGGTCACACATATGTAAATCGGTCATACACGGGATTACTCTTTTTATTCTTGTGCAAGGCCCCTTTAAACCAAAATTGGGCTGTTTCTGTTTCTAAGGCAGCTTTGGTTTTAATCTTTCTTTCTTTCTTTCTCCAGTTGGCAAATGGCGCCTGGGATGGACCCGAGACTGAGAGCAGTGCCAGCGCATCGCAATACGAGGGCAGTGATGACGAGGAGTTTGTTCCTGGCTCGAGCTCACCGGATTCAGAGGGTGTGTCAGCATCAATTGCTGGGATCTCGGACATAGACAGTATTGTATCGACTATGTTAGATTTCATCAAAGTGGCAGGTTTGGGGTGGCCAGGTGTTGGTGATGCTAGTACCAGCAAGGTGCAGTGTGCGTTAGGGGGTGGCAATGAGAATGTGGATAGGCAGGAGGAACATGATGCTGGAAAGAGTGGGGAAAGAGCACTTACAGAAGAAACGGGTGTGCACGTGTCGCAGAGAGGGAAAGGAAAGTACAAATGGGACAAGAAACATGCATGCAAATTGTGTGGCAAGCTTGTCTTGAAAATGAGCACGCACTTACAAGATGTCCATGCAGATGAGGCTGACGTTGCTAAAATTTTGTCGATGAAAAAAGGGACCAAGCAGAGACGTCGAGCATGGATCAGACTACAAGATGAGGGTGATTATATGCATAACGTTGCTGTTCTTGAAAACAAATCCGGATGTTTGATTCCTAAGTATCGCACCAAAACTAGTAAGGCAGACGACCTTCTCGCCTGTAGCCATTGCAAAGGGCTCTATCAAAAAAAGCTGATCTCTGTACACTCAAAACGTTGCTGTCAGAAGCCAGGAGGGTTTCAGATCACTCGGCGAGGGGACGCCGCTCGCCGTGGTCGGCTCATGCTTCCAATACCCTTAGACGTTGAATTTTCCTTCTACCACAAGGTCTTGGCTACCCAGAGAGATGATGAGATAAGCCGTCTCATCAGAACTGACCCCTTGCTTCTTGAGTATGGAAAGAGATTATTTGACCGCAGGGACATTAAAGAACACACGGCTGGACAAATCAGCTCCAGGATGCGGGAGTTAGGGAGACTGTTGAAGATTATCAGAGTGAGGTCAGAAATGAAAATCGCAAGTTTAAATGCTGTGATCAATTCAGCTAGCTTTGATCATGTTGTCCTGGCTGTAAAAGAGCTAGCAGATTTTGATGAGGACACACATCAGTTCAAAAAAGGCAATCTCGCAATGCGCATAGGCCATGCTTTGAAAAAGTGTTCACAGATCAAACAGTCACAGGCATCCAAACAGCTTGGACAGGGTTCAGACGACAGGTGGCGACAGGAGCTCTCTGAGGCGCAGCGGTTTGACTCCGTCTTCGACGGGGACTGGTATGATTGTGTGTCCGCTACAGCAGCCCAGTCGGTCGGGAAAATGACCATGAACAAACCCAAGCTGATCCCATCATGTGAAGATGTGAGGAAGGTCCAACAGCTTCTTGAGACAAGGATGGTTTCGGAAGATTATCCGACAGTGGTTAAAGCAATTCTTTGTGCTGTATCACTTTTCAACCGAAAACGAGGGGGAGAAGTTCAGAGAATGAAGGTGTCAGACTTCCAGAATGCTAAGATTGGATCGATCACCAATCAAGATATCTTGAAAGGTCTCACAGAGGTTGAGAAGAAAATGGTGAATCATTTTCAGCGAGTGGAAATCAGAGGCAAGTTTAATAGGAGTGTTCCCGTTTTGCTGACGAAGAAGATGATGACAACTGTGGACAGAATCCTTCAAATGAGGCAATCGGTGCCAGCTCTCGCTGATTCCCAGTACATCTTTGCCACACCTTCTGGTCAGAGGCCTTACAGAGGCCATGATGTTCTGAAGGCCCATGCCCTAGAAGCAGGGGTGTCATACCCAGCCATGTTCACATTTACTCAGTTGCGGAAACAGGTTGCAACTTTGGCTCAGTCAATGGCCATCTCGGAGTTAGACCAGGATCAGCTGGCAGATTTCCTTGGCCATGATATTCGGATACATCGCCATATCTACCGCCAACCTCAAGACGTCCTTCAAAAGGCAAAAGTGGCAAAGATTCTTCTGTCAGTTAACAATGGGATGACAGATTTTGAGAGTTGCATTAGAGCTGAGCTGGGCGATGATGAAGAGATTGACTTTGACAATGAAGACGCATCAGAAACTGGCAGAGAGGTCTCGGGGGGAACAGCACCTGTGAATGAAGCAAGTAGCAAGTCAGCAACACAGGAATCGATGAGCATGACGGAGAAAAGACGTCCAGAGCCTGATGACAATCTAGATAGTTTTGATGATGACAGTACTGCGTCGGCTCCTGTTCGAAAGAAAGCTAGATTTACAAGAAAACCATGGGGGGAAGCTGAAGAGAAAGCTGTTCAAACTCGTTTCAAGACACACCTCGTCATGAACAAACTTCCTGGAAAGGCCGAGATACAGTATGCAATGGCGCTGGAACCTGCACTTAGACATAGGCGCTGGACAAACATTAAGGATTACGTCCGCAACAGACTGAAAAAGTTACAAAAGAAATGAATTGAGCCGCCACTCGCAGCATTTTCGATTTCATACAGATTTATTACATCAGTGTTATTATTGGGGTGGTTTCAGCATGTATAGCCTGCTTTTTTTTTTTTTTTTTTTTTTTTTTTTTTAATCTGATGGACGCCTGGATCATTTGTGACCCTCTCTCTCACAAAATCAGTCTTAAGAACTCGCATTTTGCATGTTTTGACATATATGCATTTATGAAAACTACAGTGTTTGCTGATTACTGTGATATATGACTGTATGCTGTAGTGCAAAAATTGTAAAAGCTGTTCTTAAGTGTTTAAAGTTGTTAAAGCCTCCGGCGGCCATTTTGAGAAAACAGCCTGTGAAGTTTCTGTGTGCAGCATAATTGGGGCCAAGGGCAGACTTTTAAAATCATTTTTTACCTATTTAATGGCATTTTTCATGATAAAGATTTTAACCATACGATACTTTGGTGTATGTAGAATACATTTCTCCCCAAAAGTGAAAATGCCCCAGATTGACCCCCCCACCACATATTATTGCGTGTAGTGCTGATTGGCTCGCTGCGAGTTAAGACTGGTTTCGTGAGAAAGGGTCACATTTTGTATACTGTATAACCTTTGGATTTGCAAAACGAAACAGCCGGCTGGGGACAAAAGACAATATAATAAGATAAGAAAACCATTGACAATGTAAAAATTGATTACAAGAGTGTTATTGGGGGGGGGGGGGGGGATCATTTTGTAATATACTGCATGCCATTTTAAAAACTCTGCAAATGAAAGAATCAGAGCATGGAATTTTCCTCTTTTTGGCGGATTTCCGCTTAAATGAAGCTGCCATTCCGCCAAATTTCCGCCGAAAACAAAATCGTAAAGTCACTATTCCAATACCGTGTTTCGTGATCTTTATGTGGCGGATATCCCCAAATCGCGTATTGAAAATTGAGCGAGGCGTTAGCTTTAGCTCGCACAGGTCACTTCCGGTCTTCAGTGGAGTCGTAGTCTGGTCAAAATACGGCGAAGAGAAAATACTTAAACGCGGAGACAGAATAGATTGATTGATTGATTGTACATTGCTTAACGTCCCGACAGCAACAAGGCTTTCTCAGGACGTGCCTGCACTGCTTGTGAAAAAAAAAATAAACAGAACATTGAATGTATGTCGCCAGCCGGTCAAATACGTTAAATAAACCTAACACAAGGGGCTAAATAAAGCTAAGACCATTTAGCAACACACATCCAATATCAAGAGCTACAGGCAGTGCAGACAGTAGGGAGAGTTTTAATAAGGCAAATACAGGTGAATGGACAAAGGGTAGACAGAAACACATGCCCCAGAATAGAGAGAAAAACCCACCCTGTGGGGCTGACCAGGGTGACCCTGGGAACTAAAAAATACCTAACCCCACCCAAGTCCCCCAGGGCAGACCCGGGTGGGGGGAAGACAGAATAGACGTCAGACGATTCTGGAGCCAAGAATATTTGGAGATGGACTTGGCTCGAGAAAAGCGTAAACGACGAGCTCCGCGCTCAGTGTATTCGCAAGTTAGCCGGGCCTGTGGGCAGGCGTATTGCCGCGAACTGCGCAGAGTTGATATTAACTACGCGGCCGCGTAGCACTTGATGATCACGTGTCTACAGCGAAACACAAGAAAGCTAAAAGCAGTGCCATTGGAAATATTACTCATGATGGTGAATAAATTTATTACAATGTATTTTTTCCCAGTAAAGTTTGATGAAATTATGTTGAAAAATCTATATAACCTTTCTCCAGCTCAGTGACCATGGTACATAGTATTAAATAAGAGATAAAAGGAATCCATACTTACAGCTGATTAAGCAGAGATTATTAAAGAAAGTATATATATTATATAATTAAACTCAAATTTAAAAAAAAAATGGAAAGACATTCAGATGTATTTTGAATAAGCATTTGGATATAAATATTCTGTTGAATACTTTGTTTTAGTATAACTTTTAAACCTTTGACACAAAAAATAAAAAGTGCACCCCAAAAATAAGAAAAAAAAAGCAAGATTTTTAGGTGGTTAAACTGCTCAGTTTCTCTCTAGAATGGTTGGTTGTACTGCCATACCATTTTGCAAATGAAAGAATGGTTGGTTGTTTGTTGGAGACGAAAGACGTTAAATAAAGGCTGAAGTTTCAAGTGATTTCTTATGTTGTCAGTTAGTTAATTAATGTCGGTGTTCTGTTCTGTCATTTTAACTCGTTCTACCCCAAGATCGGAATCCCCAAATGTTGACGTCGTCTTCAGAAGACTGCGTTGCAGTGCAGGACACAGATCCACCATGATAGTTCAAGGGTGATGCCAGAATAGCTTGGCGCCCATAGGCGCCAAGCTATTCTGGCATCACCCTTGAACTATCATGGTGGATCTTTATTTTGCTGTGGTGTGTCTGGGGTAGAATAAGTTGAGCCCAATGTTGAAGTCGTCTTGAGAAGACTGCGTTGCAGTGCAGGACACGGATCCACCATGATGGTTCAAGGGTGATGCCAGAATAGCTTGGCGCCCATAGGCACCAAGCTATTCTGGCATCACCCTTGAACTATCATGGTGGATCTTTATTTTGCTGTGGTGTGTCTGGGGTAGAATAAGTTAAGCCCAAATGTTGAAGTCGTCTTCAGAAGACTGCGTTGCAGTGCAGGACACAGATCCACCACGATAGTTCAAGGGTGATGCTAGAATAGCTTGGTGCCCATAGGCGCCAAGCTATTCTGGCATCACCCTTGAACTATCGTGGTGGATCTTAAATTTTGTTGGGGTAGAATAAGTTAAGTGTTCGTTTCTTCGTCTGGGTCTTTTTCTATCTTTGATATTTTTCCACACTTTTTGACCCGCATCATAGTCATACTGAGGCTAAATAGCTTCAAATCTGTTCACTGCCATAATTCTATGCAAGCTACATTACAGTACTTACAGATGAGGACATAGACCAATGGCTTTAGTTCAAGGGTGGTGCCACAATAGCTTGGCGCCTAGAGGCACCAAGCTATTCTGGCACTAACCCTTGGACTATTTCAGTTACACTAGTTGCACACACTGGTGTATTCCGAATGATAAGGGTTAATATTCAAAATGCTCTGTTGCTGTTTGTCTGAAACTCCAGAGTACCCCAAAACGCACAAAAAAGGTCCTTTAATTTCCAGAATACATTATGTTGATTCTCACATCAATGCCATGATAAACTGTTTTGCTTCAAAAGGACAAAACGCAGCAATGTTTAAACGATTTCCTCTGTAAAAATCATAATCGAAAGGTTTCGGGCCAGTGTTTATTGAATTTTGCACCATACTATGTAAAGAATGTTAAAGCACACATACACATTTAAGTTGGGAAAAAAAAATTAATGTGAAAAAGAAGTATTCCATGAACTTGACCTTATTACAGACGCCTACTGTTGTGAAGACACCCATTTTGACTGTAATGCCAGTTTCATTTGTGTGAGAGAGACACCCACCCACTTTATTGGCAGAAACCCATTTTTTCGGCATCTAGTGGCTCTGTTTCTAGAAAATGTCTATTTTATTTTAAGTTATAGAGCTTAGTTATAATGTGAGTTCTAAACATTCGCATCAATTCCAGAGCCCTAGAATAAATAGAAATATGGGAACCCATTTTCACATGAAATGCTAGGTAACCCACTCTGATGGTTGCGTCTCCCTGTGTGTGTGTGTGTGTGTGTGTGTGTGCGTCTGTCGTTTTCACCTGCGCATCAAGTTGTATTATAAATATGAGAAATATGCCATATAAACACCATGTATTATTATTATTTATTATTAATAAAGCATGACCTTGATATAATGATATATTTTTTCATCAAGTATTAGTCAAACATGGCCGCCATATCCAAGATGGCCACCTATCATACTGTAGCAGAGGAGCCCTCTGCTAATGCTATCGCTAGTTACTACCAGCGAGTCAGTGTTTAGTGGTTTAGTGCACGCTTGGCGCACTGTGAACGAGAATTCTGCTGACTTAGCTAGTTGGTGTGTAGCGGACTACACGCGCGAAGCTCAGTGACGTAGTTTCCGGTTCCAGAGGCACCAGCCTCTGGAACCGGAAACTACGTCACCGAGCTTCGCCGATAAAGCGGCCGATTCTCAGTCTCGAAGTGAGTGTGAACAATGCTCACCACCCCTCCCCCCCTGTGAGCGATTGCGAACAGTGATTTCTCACACTCCCCCCCCCCTCTTCCCCCGTAGGAGATTGTGAACAATGATCTCCTACATTTCCCGGCCCTAACCCACGAGGCGATTGTGAACAATGATCTCCTCAACACCCCGACCCTAAACCATGAGGCGATTGTGAACAATGATCTCCTCAACACCCCGACCCTACCCCACGAGGCGATTGTGAACAATGATCTCCTCAACACCCCGACCCTACCCCACGAGGTGATTGTGAACAATGATCTCCTCAACACCCCGACCCTACCCCACGAGGCAATTGTGAACGATTTCCTCGAACCACCCCGACGCTACCTCACAAGGCGATTGTGAACAATGATCTCCTCAACCACCCTGGCCCTACCCCATAGGACAGTAGCGGTTTAATTCAGTTCTAATTCACCTAAATAGGGCTTAGGCTGTGTTAGGATTGCGCGTAGGTTTTATAGGTAAGTGTATATAGGTGTTAGGCCTAGGAGCTAGGTTCGTTAGGAATCGTATCCAAAGTTATAGGTGTTAGTCATAGGAGATAGGTCTGCTAGGTGTCGTGTTCGAATGTATAGTTATTATGCCTATAGGTGTTTAAGGTTATTAGGACTTGCACCACGGGTTTGACTAACGTTGATTATGTTGTTTGTTTCAACATGAATGCTTTTCTGGTATATCTTGGAACCTTACTTCTATCTTATGGTGCTCAGCTAGAGTGAGAGCAAGACTGAGACTGTGCGTGTGTAAGTGCGAGAAGTTTGTGTGTACGTCCGTGCATGTATGACGGTGTGACTGATCGTGCGAGCGCACGTTAGCAGCTCAGTAGGAACGCAAACACCAAATCCAGTCAAATAGGGTTTTTCTGGATACTGTGGTCAGTCCATTGCACAGGTAACTTTGACTTTTGAACACAACGCGAGGCACTGAAATAAACACGGATTTTGTGCGCATGCGGGACTAGAGTAGACTTATAGTTTACTCTCCCACAGCAATCTCCAGCCCTTCCCTAGACCACAAAAGGGATTCAGACTAAAACTCAGTAGGCACTTGAGTACTGTATTAGATAGGCAGTTTTTGTCTATCTGATAAAATATTTAAGTCGCCTACACCCAGTCAGTCCAGTTACAATACAATTTTAGCTTTAGGAAATAGGTTGTTGTGTACATTGTGTAACTACATGGCTGGGAGTCAGTAAATATGAAGAAAAACGTGAATGTAAACCAGGCGATCACTGTTATCTTCTGCGAATGCCAGTGAGGCGTAACGAGGTGTTAAGGTCAAGTTTCAATCATCAAGGTACCAACATGACAGTTTTAAGGATATTCAAGGATGCCTTCATTATGACACGAGACTTGCCTCAAAAGACGAGTTTCTTTGTTAACTGATCCATTACTTTTCATTTTATTCTCATATTAACAACTTCCTCATAAAGATAAAATATAATACATTTCCAATTTCTATGCCGTTACGTCTAATTTAACCAGTAGTCTGTGTTTATTTGGCTCGTTTAACACGTAACATTCATGTTTTAACACGACATGATTAACAGTTTCTCTTAAAGTGTATCAGATATATATACATACATTTGTGCATAATAGCTGTTTGTCTTGTTGCCAAACTAGGAGCAATCATACTGGAGTCCTCGATTCAAGGTCAAGGTCTTGGGTGCCCAAAAGTATTCTTTTACATTTTTCTTGCAATCTTGTTTCATAAAAAGCAATAGGACCTACAGGCTGTTTAACCCTTTCAGCCCAGCAAACTGCTGTTTGGTGGTCTTGTGTACTTTTCAACCCAGCACTAGAGCGGTTTCAGGTGTTTTGTATCGCACGCCCAGTGACGCGCGAACCTTGCCGAGCGTATGGTGACCTCACCATTTTGCACTGACAAATCCTGTTTACACTACAGGGTCCCGACAGTGGGCACATACTTTTGTCTGTGGTATACGGTCAGTTTTGCGATGCTAGCATGGGAATTATGGTTGAAATGGCAAGTGGAAGTGTAGATATTCAGATTGATAAAATTTTGTGTTTGGAGACATGGTTTCAAAAGCAGATAGCTTTGAAGTATCGGGACATTCTGATACTGAATTTGGAGGTTCCAACTGATATTCCGTTATTTTGATGCCACACCTTGATACACAAGTAGGTGACACTGTTGACACCAACAACACAAATTGGTCACATGTGTAGTACGTGTAGAGTCTTGACAACACTGGTACTTCCATCCGATCGTGTATGAGACACAACACAAACACACTGATTATCGTTCGATGCCGCTTCTTATATGTTGTCTAGACTGTGGATATACCTTATCAGTGGCAGGTGTAAACAATGACACCCAGTGATGAGGTAGGGGCCTTACAGTGTATCGGCATGCTGGAAATGCATGGACTAATATGTCACAGTAACAGACACCCCATTTAGTGATGCGTGCATGACAGGTCGCAGTTAGTTAACATTTAACTAACTGCGACCTGTCAAGCACGCAACATATTTTTTTCAAGTTTATTGTCACATGTCACTATTTTTCAAATTCAAATTCAAAAACTGTCACCAGGCATTACGACACATGTGACGCAGTGTAGTCAAATCCACAAAACGGTAGTCCATCCAATGGCAATTCAGTACATATATACTTTTATGGGGATATTTGTTGTAAATTATTTTTACAAATATTTTACATTGCACACCCATTTTCAACAAAAATTTCTCAAATGAAGTCAGGGCATACAGACTTCTTATTTACTCAGGGCTGAAAGGGTTAAAACATTATTGTCACCTGACAAAGTACACCATGGTCCTCAGAGAGATGTAAATAGGAGATTTCAAGGGCACCCATTTAAGAATCAATTGATTTATTTGATCCTTTCCGTAAATAAACAAACACACTTGATCAAATACCTTCAACAGCTTTATCTGCCCAGTCAGGCCACCCGGCCCCTTGGAAACAAAGGCTAGTTAAAATATCAATGCTGTCACTGTTGGCGTTCCTGAGAAATAGCGGCTACATCCTGTACACGCCACCCACACCCCTACCCCCACACCCCACCAACCTTGCCCCTTGGAAACAATGGCTAGTTAAAATATCAATGCTGTCACTGTTGGCGTTCCTGAGAAATAGCGGCTACATCCTGTACACGCCACCCACCCCCTAACCCCTACCCCCACACCCCACCAACCTCGCACACACACACACATACCCACCACCCTACAAAGCCCCTCACACCACCCTAACCCCCACCCACCCACCTCGCACACACAAACATATTAGGCCAAATTATTCCGTTCTGTGTCAACGCTTCAAATTTATGTCACTGTCACTAGTACAAATTTTAAACGTAAGGCAAACCTTGAATATAGGTTTTCTTCCAAATATGGAGCACCAAGTCGTTCCTAAATAAAATAAAACTCACCAAGTGAGGAGTTTGTGTGGAGAAAAAAGAAATTTTCTTTCGACGTCTGTGTGAAGAAAAAGTTTTCACTACACTCATCAGCACATCGTGACTGCTGGGAAGCATTAAAAATAAAAGACAAAACCCACAACTCTACTCCCAGTGAGAGACCTCAGTGATTCAAGTCACTATACACCCACCCTGTTTTACGAGTGTTTTTAGATCACCAACTCACGCGAGGAGAAAATTGGGTGCGAGTGGTTAGTTTGAAACCGGATCTGTGTTATGTGCGGCAGTGGGGACGACCCTGAACAATAGACCTTTATGCCCAAGCTTTTGCGTAGTCATTATATAACACATGCTCTTTGTGGGCGAGTGAGTTTATGCATCCCTTTCATAACCAGGAAGGTTGAAATTGGTAGTGAAACGGTTTGTACAATAGACCTTTTATTTTCAGTTTAGTCTGAATTTAAGAGCACAAGCATGACGTGCCCGCTAACACGTTCGGATTTTATTGTGATTTGGTGCATTTCTGATTCAAAATGGGCTGTGAAGGATTAAAACCAAAACAACTCAAAAGCTAAGTGATTTTTTAATATATGTGAGCGCTTAGTCTGCTCTCAGAAATATTGAGTTGTGCGTCATAAATCAGATACAAATATATATTTATTGCTTCGGCTTTTTCAGTCTTTTTCTGTATTTGAATTGTAATCCCGTCACTGCCGTTTTCGATAGTACGGCCAGAGCCATGAAGAAAATCATCTTCCGTAGAACGCAGATCTAGCCACAGTGCGTACTTGTCAGGTATTCACCAATTCTTACATCACACAGATGCATTGATTGTACTCTTTGATTGTACATTGCTTAACGTCCCGACAGCAACAAGGCTTTCTCAGGACGTGCCTGCACTGCTTGTGAAAAAATAAAAAAGAAACAGAACATTGAATGTATGTCGCCAGCCGGTCAAATACGTTAAATAAACCTAACACATGGGGCCTAAATAAAGCTAAGACCATTTAGCAACACACATCCAATATCAAGAACTACAGGCAGTGCAGACAGTAGGGAGAGTTTTAAAAAGGCAAATACAGGTGAATGGACAAAGGGTAGACAGAAACACATGCCCCAGAATAGAGAGAAAAACCCACCCTGTGGGGCTGACCAGGGTGACCCTGGGAACTAAAAAATACCTAACCCCACCCAAGTCCCCCAAGGCAGACCCGGGTGGGGTCATACAGATGCAGATCCTTACATGCTATGTTAGCCGATTTATCTCTAATTCTCCCCCCAGCAAAATACTTTGTGATCTCGTCATAATGCTGATATCCCATCATTCCCGACACATACACTTGATTTGGTCGTCCTTCGATTGTACAGGATAAATGTGTAATCTTTGGATTGTAGAATTTTTCTGAATCTCCTTGGTAAGGTTTGATTGATTGATTGTACATTGCTTAACGTCCCGACAGCAACAAGGCTTTCTCAGGACGTGCCTGCACTGCTTGTGAAAAAATAAAAAAGAAACAGAACATTGAATGTATGTCGCCAGCCGGTCAAATACGGTAAATAAACCTAACACATGGGGCCTAAATAAAGCTAAGACCATTTAGCAACACACATCCAATATCAAGAGCTACAGGCAGTGCAGACAGTAGGGAGAGTTTTAAAAAGGCAAATACAGGTGAATGAACAAAGGGTAGACAGAAACACATGCCCCAGAATAGAGAGAAAAACCCACCCTGTGGGGCTGACCAGGGTGACCCTGGGAACTAAAAAATACCTAACCCCACCCAAGTACCCCAGGGCAGTTGATTGATTGATTGTACATTGCTTAACGTCCCGACAGCAACAAGGCTTTCTCAGGACGTGCCTGCACTGCGTGTGAAAAAAACTAAACAGAAAATTGAATGTATGTCGCCAGCCGGTCAAATACGTTAAATAAACCTACAACATGGGGCCTAAATAAAGCTAAGACCATTTAGCAACACACATCCAACATCAAGAGCTACAGGCAGTGCAGACAGTAGGGAGAGTTTTAAAAAGGCAAATACAGGTGAATGGACAAAGGGTAGACAGAAACACATGCCCCAGAATAGAGAGAAAAACCCACCCTGTGGGGCTGACCAGGGTGACCCTGGGAACTAAAAAATACCTAACCCCACCCAAGTCCCCCAAGGCAGACCTGGGTGGGGAGTACCCCAGGGCAGACCCGGGTGGGGGCTCCTTGGTAAGGACTTTTTGGTTCAACAAATAACATAAGAATGCCTTTCAGTGACCTGGCAGGTGTGTTTAGGTTGATGTTCCAAATCTGGTCACTTTTGTTTTTATTAATTAAACTGTGTCTAATAACACAGTCATAATAAATTGGCAGTCTTGACTGATATTGATTTTGTATTAGTCTAGCTAGTTCAGTGGGTGTGACAATTTCATATTCCAAGGAAATGTTAGAGATCTTGTATGATGCATTAAGATCCGTTGATTTGGTAACTTTGGAGTAGTCATTAAAGATTAGTTCAAACTTCAGGCGGTCATTCAGTGCTCCTTGGTAATAAGGCAAATGCGCTGTTAGGATTTCAAACTCAAGTGGAATGCAAAATCTACTTCCATATGTTTCTGCCACTATAACGTCTTTGACTTCTGTTGTTTTGTCTCCGGCATTGATTCAAATTTTCATAATGCTATCTGACTGTATGCCTTGATAAATACGATCCTCTCGTTCTTTCCGTGTAAGCCACAAATCTTTTAACAGTAGAACACATCGGAATTGTCAAAACTAAACACTTCCTGTCCTTCAAGTTTAACTTTAATATTCTTAATAATTGCTCTACCTAGGTTGTTAACTAGTGTTCTTTTGTCATCTGTGTCTGATAAAAGTTCGATAATAAATGCAAGGCATGCAGTACCAGGAACAATAACGTCACTGGGGCCTAGGTTAGGAAACTTGACAGTAAGGGTTTGGTTTGGATCTATAGTACTAGGATTGTTAGTGATGACAATTGATTGTCTAATGCCCTTAACACCAAAAGGTTCACGTAGTTTTCTGTATGGGTCTAACTTTGATCCATAGGACTGTGTCATTTTTATTATCACAATAAAAAATATTAAATTAATAAAACAATGGCAGCGGGAGGATTTAACCATGAAGATTTTGAAATGGATGACATGAATGACTATGATACTGGTGCAACAGATAATGATTGATTGATTGTACATTGCTTAACGTCCCGACAGCAACAAGGCTTTCTCAGGACGTGCCTGCACTGCTTGTGAAAAAAAAAAAAAAATAAACAGAACATTGAATGTATGTCGCCAGCCGGTCAAATACGTTAAATAAACCTAACACATGGGGCTAAATAAAGCTAAGACCATTTAGCAACACACATCCAATATCAAGAGCTACAGGCAGTGCAGACAGTAGGGAGAGTTTTAAAAAGGCAAATACAGGTGAATGGACCTCGGGTAGACAGAAACACATGCCCCAGAATAGAGAGAAAAACCCACCCTGTGGGGCTGACCAGGGTGACCCTGGGAACTAAAAAATACCTAACCCCACCCAAGTCCCCCAGGGCAGACCCGGGTGGGGTTGGTGCAACAGATATGGCAGATATGGCTGGTACAAGGAATACTTACAGTTTATGCCACAAAC
Source organism: Semisulcospira habei (assembly GCA_036245525.1). NCBI lineage: Eukaryota > Metazoa > Mollusca > Gastropoda > Semisulcospiridae > Semisulcospira > Semisulcospira habei. The sequence goes on along the minus strand of BTPG01000008.1, from coordinate 174,431,742 downwards.
TTTTAGAAAGCAAAGTGAACTCGTTTTATGATCATGTTGGTGACCGCCCAGACAACATAGATCCTAATCAGTTTGAACTTGATGGTAAGGGCCATTTATATTTAAATACTGCTGACAAAGGAAAAGTACAATTGACTAACAAAAGAGACCCTGGTAAGTTTAGAGCTTTAAGTACAATCAAAAATGAAGGTGGTGTTGGCGCCTTGCGTCAACTTGGTATTGGAGATAAACAGTTACCACCTCGTCTTGCTAGTACCCTTCATGACGTACAAACAAGGTTGCCGACGGGACAATAAATTGAAATGGCAGCAGTAACAAGCCTGCCAGAAATAGCAAACACAGTAATACAAGAAACTTCATTTACAGAAGGGCAAATAAATGAGGCTATGAAAACAATGGGTGACTCTCCTTTGACAATGCGGGAGTTAGTGGGGTTGGATAAAACACTGCAGTCAATCAGAGGTGAGCTTGTGAATAATGTAGCCAAACTAGGCGAGCTTGATAATCACATAGAAAAAGAAAAAGAAAAATTAGCTAAAGCTGATGATGAGAATTATGACACAGAAATGAAAGAAAGAATACAACACAGATTAAATGATTTGCAGATAGAAAGATCCGCACGGCTAGAAGTGATTGAAATTGGAAAAGAAAAACTGAAAACACAAATTAACAGAATTAGAGAAACTATTCAGAAAATACTTCACAAAGACACAACGTTGGCTGAGAGATTCAAAACACTTTTCAGAGAGCAGGGTATCACAATTGCAAGTTTAATTACTGCTCTCGGATTTATTATCAGTACTGTAGTGTTAGCTGTAACGGGTGGACCTGGGGGTAGCGCTCCAGCCCCTCCAGCACCACCAACTGATCCAAAAGATTTACAGTCGTGGGTAAAGAAACAATTGTCTCATGTATCAGACTTACTTAAGAAATTAGCTGTAAAAGCGATGGATGCGCTGCCTGGCATTTTAGGCTCACTTGTCAGTTGGATTATAAGTACTGCAGCAAAGGTAGTAGGATTTATGGCAGAGAATGTTTGGGTCTTTTTGGTGACAGTAGGATTGATTGTACATTGCTTAACGTCCCGACAGCAACAAGGCTTTCTCAGGACGTGCCTGCACTGCTTGTGAAAAAAAAAACTAAACAGAACATTGAATGTATGTCGCCAGCCGGTCAAATACATTAAATAAACCTAACACATGGGGCCTAAATAAAGCCAAGACCATTTAGCAACACACATCCAATATCAAGAGCTACAGGCAGTGCAGACAGTAGGGAGAGTTTTAAAAAGGCAAATACAGGTGAATGGACAAAGGGTAGACAGAAACACATGCCCCAGAATAGAGAGAAAAACCCACCCTGTGGGGCTGACCAGGGTGACCCTGGGAACTAAAAAATACCTAACCCCACCCAAGTCCCCCAGGGCAGACTCGGGTGGGGAGGTGACAGTAGGAGGGTTAATGGTGGGTTATTTAATGAAACAGGTAAAAAAGTAATATTCCTACTCCAATAAGGCCAATTACCAATGCTGTTCTCTCGGAATCATGTGTAGACTGAAGTATTACAGCTTGTGTTAATACCGGGGCAGGGGAAGTAACCGCCTGTAATGGTTTTAACAACTGTACATGCGCAGTTGTTCCTCCTAAGTTTACAGATTGATTGAGGCCGAGTTTTTCACCAACACCTGCAACTATTATTTCATTATTATAATTTGTTATTGTCCCCATTTGGAGTTGACGATCAGACAGCAACATGTATAACCCGATGCCAACTACAAAGTCAACTTTTGATCTCGCATATCTGAGAATGTCTTGATGGCGCTGTATGCTTGACGGGAGATCAATTACCGAGTTGATCGAATCTTCCAGGTTTGCAAGAAACTGTTTTTGTGTCTCGAACTTCCCACTTCCATTCAAAATATTTGATTTTGTTTGAGCTTGTGCTCCTAGTATACACCACACATATGTTCTGATAGACTCATTTACGCGCTCCACTCCCGCTTGAGTAAACCCGTCACTCCTGTCTAAGATAAATGTGGTCCAGGCATTAGACTGTTTCTGTTCTATTGATCCTAACCATACTTGTGATTTTGATGAGAATGAAGTGTAACCAGGGTAATAATCTTGTGGGTATTGTCTGTGACTCATAGCGTAATACAATGTTTTATTGATTGTACATTGCTTAACGTCCCGACAGCAACAAGGCTTTCTCAGGACGTGCCTGCACTGCTTGTGAAAAAAAACAACCAACTAAACAGAACATTGAATGTATGTCGCCAGCCGGTCAAACACATTAAATAAACCTAACACATGGGGCCTAAATAAAGCTAAGACCATTTAGCAACACACATCCAATATCAAGAGCTACAGGCAGTGCAGACAGTAGGGAGAGTTTAAAAAAGGCAAATACAGGTGAATGGACCTCGGGTAGACAGAAACACATGCCCCAGAATAGAGAGAAAACCCCACCCTGTGGGGATGACCAGGGTGACCCTGGGAACTAAAAAATACCTAACCCCACCCAAGTCCCCCAGGGCAGACCCGGGTGGGGTGCGTAATACAATGTACCCATGCCGTTGTGATCATAAAGTTTTTATGTGAAGTCATACCGGGGGCTTATGTTAAACTCATTACAAATCCATTCAAACGCTTTCATATCCATGTGGTTGTTATACCTGTTGAAACTAGATTCAGTTGGTAGTGGGGTATGCAGTTCTGACAGTATTCTTCTAAGTTGGTAATAAGTGTGGAAACGATAGACAGACTTAATCAGTTTGTTTGGGTGATTCAAATGGTCTGTAAAAGAAATTCCGCATCCTGTAGTACTACACAATATAGCAAAGTTGAGTTGGTTTTGAAACATCTGTAGTGGACTTGAAGACCACTTTCTTGCAGTAGCATCGTCAGTTATTGGAGGGTTTAGGTAATGATCAAAAGGGTTGGGTACTTTGACTTGAAATAAATCTTGTTCGCTTACAGCTATGTCGAGTTGATTTAGTTGAATTATTTTCTGTTCATAAGTTGGTGCGACATTGTATTTGGCATTCACGTTGAATTGAAATGCGTTTATTGTGGTAATGGTTGGTGATTTAAATTCCATCCTTTTTTTATGAGATAATAAAAATGTTTATTACCTTAACAAATCTTGACACAAGCAAACCAGTGTGGTTAACTAATGGGGTTGATAATCGTGATGGTAGCAAGGCTGTAGCCATCCATGAAATGTTTTATACAGTAAAGTGGTTTAATGTAACAGATGATAACAATTATTCTGTAAGTGGAACTCTTGATGGTTTAGAAAAGGGTGATATTTTACGAGCTGGATATTATGACTTTTGTACTTTAGCTGAATGGCTTCAAAATGAATTTAAAATTAAAGCAACTTTAAACCCAGCTAATTTACTTGTTACAACTGATTTTATAAAAAGTGGTCAGTTTTCTTTATCAATTAGTCTTTTATTATTACTTGGTTTTTTAGGTAAAAAGATAACATATCCAGACGAAGATTGGTAACAATCAGATGGACGTCTACTATCACCAAAAAAATTAAGAATAACTGGAAGATACCCTGTTCATTTGTCAGTACACACATTGCTAAATGTTCATTTGAAAAAATTAAGCACTACTGACAATCTTCACAATGAAAAGCCTTCATCTTTGTTGAAATGTGTGTCGATTGGAACTGCCCCATATTGTGAAAATGTAGTTGTTAGATTTCCTAATTCACAGTTTAAAAAATTGGGCTCCAGTTTCTTTGAATCATTGTGCTTATCTGTAACTAACCAGGATGACAAACCAGTTGTCATGCATGATTTTTATGTTGTGTTGGAAGTTAAATAAATTTTATTTTTGTTTTATAAAAATGAGCGGTCTTGGTCCAAAGCCGAGAATTGTTCCAGTTGCGTGTCCATCGATAGAGTTGAAACATTTGGCTGACGTGAAAGATTTTGATAAAGAAGGTGAGGTACGAGAGGTGTATGGCCTTGAACTTGTGTCCGTTGGATTGTACAAACGAAAGGTAATTGAAGATATAAAAGATGGCGCATTTCCTAAACTTAGTCAACTTCCTGATGTTACTGTTCCTACTCCTGTAAGTAATGTGCTCTACAGCTTAAAACATGTGGGTAATAAATGGGTAATTATTCCTACCCCTGTTCCGCTTGCACCTATTCCCATTGTATGGGACATAAAGTTTGTTTTTAATCAGTCCTTATGTTTATTTTACTGATGAAGGAGCCTTAGTATTTAGAAAAGTTGTTAACTCTGAGCCAATGCTTGTAAGTCTTGTGCCAAGCTATTCCGAAACCAATAGCAGAGAAAAACTAAAACTTCAAGAGTATGGTAAACGAAGGTATTTTCTTACAAATAGAAAAGGCAGAACAGATACTTCTATTTCGTTTGTACCAGCAAATTTTACCATAGATAGAGATGCGACAATAGTTTTTGAAATTCTCATGAGATCTGTGGAAGCTGTGAAAGAAGCAGATATCGCACAGGGAATCAAACTTACATGGGATAGCACAGTAGCAGAGTCAACAAAGGTTGTTATTGCTATTAGAAAAATCAATACAGATTTTGAAGTTTCGAGTAGTGTCCCTGCTGTTAAGGTAGTGATTGATAAAACAACTCTAGTTTATCTAAGTTTCATAAACCTGGAACATATAGATCTTGTTTCATTTTATTACGCTAGCATTAGAAGATTAATTTAAAAAAATATTTGCCACAAAAAATGCCACCACTGTATCCGCAAATACAGCCTGAGCCGCTTGATCCTATTGTTCCAGATAAAACATTACAGGCAGACTCATTCCGTTTAATGAATATTACAGAAGCGTTTAAGTATTTGGAAGAAGAACAAGCAAAATACTCCCGGTGCAAACGACGTTACAAAATGGTTTTCAATTCTGTACACAACACTTCAATGGCCGTGGGTGTGGTTTCAGCCGGATTATCGTAGCTCTGTTTGCAACGGGAGTGGGAAGTGTCATAGGAATTGATATTGAAGGTGTTGGCCTTGCCACAAGCCTGGCATGCTTTGGTATGGAGGCCCTTAACAAAAGATTTCATATGAAGTTGCAGAAGCATGAAGCATTGAGTACGCTCGCTGGAGCTAAGCTGAGCAGTATGAAACTTATTATCAGTAAGGCTTTAGAGGATAATAAAGTTGACGATCACGAATTTAAAAAAAGTCCAGGATGATTTGGCCAATTACAAACAACAAAAGTCTGAAATACAGAATAAGATGCATAGTCAACCCACGAATGTTGAAGAGCTAAAGAAATCTTTTTTAGAACAAGGGAAAAAGATAGGTGTAGAAGAAACTATGAAAAAAGTACAAGGACTTATAAACAATTAACGATCAGTTTTGGTAATCCATTATTTTTGTCATACACTTCGCAAAGAGATGTCATGCCTTTCACGTCTGCCCATCTAACACCATCTGCCCCTCCACCAGAGTACTAAAAAAAGTTTTCTTGTTGTCCTTGTAACTTGAGAAATCTGACAGAGTGTCTTATTGTCTGGAGTCAAGAACTTATAAGAACTTGTGACAACTAACTTCAAAGTTAACGTCAAAGTCACTTGTAAGTTGTAGGTAACTTTGAAATTAGTTATCAAGTAAGATCATAAGACGAATTACTTCTTCTAAGCGATATCTGTGCTGTAGAAAACAAAGACTTAGACTCGAAAAAACAGCGTCTTCTCTCTGTAGTTGTTTCCGGAAAATCAAAAGCTTTTTTCGGAAAACAATACATGACAGAAGACATAGAATCTCTTACCGCTGATGAACTATTTAAACTTCATTCGAAATATGAAAACCACATTAGTTTACTAATGACACGTGATTTGAGTCGATCTCTTGTCTGCCTATACACAAAAGCTGTGAGTCACTTCCTACCTGTTGATAGTGACAGCCTTTCACATGATCTAGAAAGCAACCCCATAGTTTCAATTGATTGATTGATTGTACATTGCTTAACGTCCCGACAGCAACAAGGCTTTCTCAGGACGTGCCTGCACTGCTTGTGAAAAAAAAAACTAAACAGAACATTGAATGTATGTCGCCAGCCGGTCAAATACATTAAATAAACCTAACACATGGGGCCTAAATAAAGCTAAGACCATTTAGCAACACACATCCAATATCAAGAGCTACAGGCAGTGCAGACAGTAGGGAGAGTTTTAAAAAGGCAAATACAGGTGAATGGACCTCGGGTAGACAGAAACACATGCCCCAGAATAGATTGATTGATTGATTGTACATTGCTTAACGTCCCGACAGCAACAAGGCTTTCTCAGGACGTGCCTGCACTGCTTGTGAAAAGAAAAAAAAAAAAAAAAAACCCAGAACATTGAATGTATGTCGCCAGCCGGTCAAATACGTTAAATAAACCTAACACATGGGGCCTAAATAAAGCTAAGACCATTTAGCAACACACATCCAATATCAAGAGCTACAGGCAGTGCAGACAGTAGGGAGAGTTTTAAAAAGGCAAATACAGGTGAATGGATTGATTGATTGTACATTGCTTAACGTCCCGACAGCAACAAGGCTTTCTCAGGACGTGCCTGCACTGATTGTGAAAAAAAACTAAACAGAAAATTGAATGTATGTCGCCAGCCGGTCAAATACATTAAATAAACCTACAACATGGGGCATAAATAAAGCTAAGACCATTTAGCAACACACATCCAATATCAAGAGCTACAGGCAGTGCAGACAGTAGGGAGAGTTTTAAAAAGGCAAATACAGGTGAATGGACAAAGGGTAGACAGAAACACATGCCCCAGAATAGAGAGAAAAACCCACCCTGTGGGGCTGACCAGGGTGACCCTGGGAACTAAAAAATACCTAACCCCACCCAAGTCCCCCAGGGCAGACCCGGGTGGGGTCCCCAGAATAGAGAGAAAAACTCACCCTGTGGGGCTGACCAGGGTGACCCTGGGAACGAAAAAGTACCTAACCCCACCCAAGTCCCCCAGGGCAGACCCAGGTGGGGGCCCATAGTTTCAAGTTCAATAGGCAAATTAGCATGCCTTATGTTTTACAAGTTTGGGAATTACCTTGCACCTGTGGTAACCTTACTTGTTACTAGTAGTCATATTGATTTTTCTAAAATATATTTTAAATTAGAAGAAAATGGACGAGACCCAGACAACTCCACAACAGAGTCCTGTCTTGACACAGGTTCAAACAGTGACTAAGGCTAAAAGCCCAGGTCGAATAGAGGCTGGAAAAAGATTAGCTGAATATAACAGAAAAAAAATTACAGCTTCAGACATTAACAGAAAAGACTGACACACAATCAACAGCACCAGCGTCACTACCGTCACACCCCCAACAAAGTGAGAGACAAACAACTGAGTCTAAACCCGAAACAATAAAATATATAGTTGCTGGATTTGTTTTCGGATTTGGTTACGTAGGTTACCAATTATACAAAAAATACAAACCACAGACTCAAACAGTGTCCAAAAAAGCAAACACTCCAAAAATAAAAGAAGTAGTCGCCACATTACCAGCAACACCCAAAGGCGTGGACCCATTTTACATGCAGTAAATAAATTTATTATTTTAATTTTTGTGGCATAAGAAAATGAGCGACACAAAGAACATAATGAACCTCATCTATCACTCTGCCGTAATAAGCGGGCTAACAGTTTCTTATTCTATGCTGGGGAAAAGTCTTCTCAAAATGAAATCAGCAGACTTGAGTAGATTAGACTTCGAAGACAGTGCTAAGCTAGTAGCAGTTGTCACAGCATCGATTGCCACAAAAGACCTTCTCGTCAAGCAAGGAATTATTCCAGAAAATGTTTCCATGTAAATAAAAAATATGGCAACTATAGCTATTATGATTGGTGGGGCCGTTGTTAACGCACTTGCATTTAGTGGTTCAAACTATCTTTTTTCAAAAATGGGTAGAGAGGAATCTGCAGAAGAAATGAAGCGTCACAATGAGGTGTCTGAAAAACTGGCACAAGCTCAACAAGATTATGAAAAGCAAAGAATAGAGAAATTTGATTTTATCAATGAAAAATTGAGACTTGAGGGTCACGCACAGCATACATTTTTAAATGTCAATGACGCGATCAAAGAATATTTTGTTGTCACAGGTGAAGACATGTCTATCCCACGACCAAAACTTAGCGACTACTACCAACCAAGCCCAGAACAAAAAAAAATGGAGAAATAATATTTGTTCTAGTAGGAATGACATATAGTATATTTTACAGGAGTTTTTATTGCTAGAAGAAATGACAGACGTCGGAGCTAAACTATGAAAAATATATTACTCCCCTATTGGCTACTGGAAAGGAAAAACTGCAATAGAAAAATTGCATGCGGCTGTGGGTGGGGATGTCACACTAGACCAAATAAAACAGTGGCTACAAAAACAAGCAATTTGGCAAATATATCTTCCTGCCCCAAGAAAAATAACAAGACCTCAATACAAAAAAGAATACAATAAAAAAGAAACGATACAAGTATGCACTAACTGTTGTTGACATAGCTTCAAGGTATAAGGATGCCGAACCCATAACTGACAAAAATGCTGTAACAGTGGCCACTGCTTTAACAAAGATATATAGTCGTGGTCCTTTAAAATTTCCCAGGCTTGTGCAAGTCGATGACGGATCTGAATTTAAAGGCGCTGTTAATCAGTTATTTGCAAAGCATGGAGTGCTAGTGCGGCGAGGCATACCGGGCGTGCATAGATCACAGGGAATTGTTGAGAACTTTAACAAACAATTATCGGAGAGACTTTTCAGCTATCAGTATTCTAAGGAACTCATGCATGACACACGTAACACTGAGTGGGTTAAGAGATTACCGTCTGTGATAAAAGCAATGAATAATGAAGGTCACCCTAAACCTGTTGATGCTATTAAATTAAAAACAATGCCATCAGGGTCAGAAATAAAAACAAAAGCACCTGACACAAGCTTGTTTACAAAACAGGTGAGATATTTGTATCAACCTGGTGAGGTCGAGAATGACGTCAGGCACAGGGCAACTGATCCAATTTGGTCTACGTCTGTCCACAATATTAAAAAAATAGTTCCTTCCGCTAATGCATCGATTTATTATCTGTATGAGCCTGCACCTCAGAGGGCATTTGTTAGAGAAGAATTACAAATTATTCCTCCAGACACTGTTACGCATTTTTAACCATTTCATCAACTAATTCATTGATTAGTTCATCAGCTATTTCTTCAGATAACTTAAGTGCATAATGCCCAGGTGCATAAGCCTTTTCCTTATTGTGAAACACTCGTTTTGTGTCCCCTACTGCTAGAGACTTTTTGTGTTTGGATCATTTCAATATTGTGTTTGTTTGACCTCAGTGTCTTGTTTGGATAATCAGGCATTAGTTCTCCATCTAATACTTGCTTATAATGTTCATGTCGAATGTCTTTATTTTATATCGCTGTTTTTTTTATGCCTTTGGCTTTCGACTGACTGCCCTTCTGGCGCAGTATAGAATACATTTTTGATCTCAGTCCAACGTACTCAAGTATCGGCACACCATTTAGTTCATCTTTAAACTTACCAGGCACTTAGTGCTCCATATTTTGGAAGAAAACCTATATTCAAGGTTTGTGCCACAAAACAAATCTGTCCTAGTGACAGTGACATAAATTTGAAGCGTTGACACAGAACGGAATAATTTGGCCTAATATGTTTGTGTGTGCGAGGTGGGTGGGTGGGGGTTAGGGTGGTGTGAGGGGCTTTGTAGGGTGGTGGGTATGTGTGTGTGTGTGTGCGAGGTTGGTGGGGTGTGGGGGTAGGGGTTAGGGGGTGGGTGGCGTGTACAGGATGTAGCCGCTTCAGGAACGCCAACAGTGACAGCATTGATATTTTAACTAGCCATTGTTTCCAAGGGGCAAGGTTGGTGGGGGGTGGGGGTAGGGGGGTGGGTGGCGTGTACAGGATGTAGCCGCTATTTCTCAGGCACGCCAACAGTGACAGCATTGATATTTTAACTAGCCTTTGTTTCCAAGGGGCCGGGTGGCCTGACTGGGCAGATAAAGCTGTTGAAGGTATTTGGTCAAGTGTGTTTGTTTATTTACGGAAAGTATCAAATAAATCAATTGATTCTTAAATGGGTGCCCTTGAAATCTCCTATTTACATCTCTCTTCCTCTACTTCAAGACAGAATATTATCAACTAGAACTGTGTTGCATCCTTTGAGGTCAAGGTCATAACTGTCATATTTGTTGGAACCTTTTGCATGCCGTATCTCTAAAATCACTGGACAATTTGATCCTGATAGTTGATAATGACAATGTGTATTTTAAAGGAAATACCAGAAACCAAACACTGTTTGCTGCAGTAAAGGTCAAGGACACAGCGGCTATTGTACTGAAACCTAAGTGCACGGGTGAATTCTAAAAACAATGAATGAATTAAAATTAAGCTTAAGATAATGACACTACAACTTTATAGAAGAATGTTTGATGAGAGAATCAGGCTGTTATCCTCATGGTTAAGGTCATGTATTCCATATTGGTTTGGCGCATACTGGCGACTTTTCTCTTAACCTGACTGATTGGATCCAGATTTAAGGCATGATACTCCAAATAAAAGTACTATGAACCAAAATCCGGTCTGGTCATTAACCTCAAGGTCAAGACTTGTTCTCATGATATTTCTGTAATAACTATAACAAAAAAAATGTGGAAACAATCACTATTCTTCGAGCTATCAACTCTTTATCCTGTGCTTTTTTCAGCATGTCTGTCTCATTTTACATGGTTGGGCCTGGGTTTTCTTTCCTCCAGAATCATGTTGGAGAAAGAAAACTCAGTGTTGTAGGTTTGATAAGGTGTTGTCCTTACCTCATCTGGCAAATTAGATCGAGTATACTTTCACGACTTCCTCTGACCTTCAGACTTCTGGAAAGTCATTTTAAAAATGCATAAGAGAAATAAAAGGTCTTGCTGTATTTACTCTTGTGAGTAAGTAAAGATTACAGACCCAAAAACTGTCAAAAACAGCCGCAACTGTGTAAAGTGCACTAATTTTCTAACAGAAACATTACTTGGAAGAATACACAGTTTGAAACAGAAATGGCTGCTACCTCCTTGACCTTCAAGATAGTGATATAATTTTTTCATGCGGCGTCTTTTTCAGAAATACCTTACAACATACCAAATTCGAAGCAAATTTATGCACTAGTTTTAGAGATATCTCTTGAAGAAATAAAAACAAATATATGGCCGCTTTGACCCTGACCCTGAAGGTAGAACAATAAATTTTGTTTGTCATGTTATTACTTAAAGGAATGTCATCATTTTATGTTTGTTCCATCTGGAACCATCTAATATATTGTCTGATATATCGCACGAACAAGAATGCATGACTTTTAAGAAAAACATGTCTGCTACAGCCTTGACCTTCAAATTAGTCATGTCATTCAAGCATAAAACAGATTCTACAGTGGAGTCCAGTTAACACGAACTCGCTTTACACGAATTTCCAGTTAACACGAACCGTTTTTGCGTTCCCAGCCGACGGCCTTCTTATTCTGTATTAAAATTTCACTGATAATACGAAATGCTCAACACGAAATTTCGCTTTACATGAAGCTGGTTTCGGTTCCCAACCAGGGCAATTTCACTATTATTCACCTGTTTAACACGAACACAGATTCCATTTACCGAAAACCAATTCACTTGTCGCTCTCGTGCTGTAGTACACGACGGATCAGAGCGAACTCTCTGGAATTGGCTGAATAGCCTTTGGCTGTTGTAATCCGCCTTCTCATTGGCTAGCGTTTCTGAACTGTATTCATGTTGTTTGCATCATTCGTGTACCAACACAACCCTTTTACCGATGCGGGATTGTACTTCAGCTTGTGTTGCTTTTACCTAATAGATTGTAACTTACTATGGATTTTACCTGATGGATTTTACATTAAATACGCGAGCTGAACACGTTTCCTTGTGTTTTCCTAGCGAGCTGAAGGTATTCATATAAAGTACAACCCGTACGATAATGTACAGTTTTAACCTCGTACTCATTCACGCACAAATCTCTTACACACTTTCTGCTTGAGGGCCGTGATCAATTTCGAGGCCATATTGGTCAACATGAAATACGTTTAACACGAAGTGATTTTTCGTGTCCCCAGAAATTCGCGTTAAGCGGACTCCACTGTATTTAACATGCCTATCAATACATAACATTTGAAGCAAAAAGTCTTGGTCGTTTCACAGATGTCAAATGCAAAGACCAAGAAGAAATATTGTTATTATGACCTTAACTTCAGAAATGGCAACTTGATTCTCATCTGTAACACTTCCTTTAATACACCGACTCTTTTCAGCTAAAGTTTGAGGCAAATCCCTCCAATAGTTTGAGATATTGGAGGGCCACATACATATAATGTGAAAGTAAACATTGTCAACACGGCCATGACCTTCAACTGGGAAGGTTGTGGCAAAATATTTGGATACAATATAGTGCTGGATTATTATCTGTCAACAATCAACGTTTGAAACAAATCTGAGGAATCCTTTTCTGAGGAAAAGGAGAAAAAAGCAAAGCTGGCAGCTGTGACCTTAGCAATAGTGAATTTATCTGTTCATATGACACACTAGTTGACCAAGGACTAATGTCAGTTTAAGTTTCGGCTGAATCAATCTCATGATTTCAAAAAAGATTGCCTTGACAAGAAAAGGAAGAATATGTAATCCCAAACATTCACACAAGTTAAATCCAATATACCCCCTTCACCCCCTATGTGATAAAAGATGGCAACAAAGGTCATCCATAAGCTGATTCATGTAATAGTATTGTCAGCAACAATGTATGCGTAACATCTGGCTGTTAAGCGTCTAAAAGTACGTTGGTGACAGTTGCGTTTTGTCAAAATATCATTTACCACATTTTCTGACCTTTTATGACACTAAACCTTGGGCACAGGTCAATTAAACGTGTACATAAAAAACAGTAATGTATTCAGCTTACTATATACTTAGTTAGACCTAATCATTTGCCAAAATAAAGAAAATGCAGGCACGTTTGTATAAAGTATAGGAGCCTGTGACAAAACGCCGTTCGTGTGCGCAAACGACATTTTTAGTCAAGAAAACCGCACTAAAACAGAAAATTAGTTCTTTTTTTGATTCTGTTATGAAGACATTGTTTTTAGAACACTTACATTTCTCACAGAGTTTCCTTTTCACCAAAATGGACTAATCTATAGATGATTTGCAATAGTATGTCCAGTGCGACAACAAACGTTTTTCTCTACTGAGCGACAGGAAAAAAAAATCTTCAGTCTTTGTCCTTTAATAACAAAAATACAGATGACTGAAATTTTTTTTTTCCTCCTTTTATTTTGTAAAATGTAGTAATCACAGGAAGAAGTGTGTTTATGTGATTTAAATTGACCGAGTATGTCCACTGTAACAATCAACACTGATTGATACAGAAAACTTAATTTCAAAAGGAATAAAATACTCTTCATACTTCCACCTGTGAGAACAGGTTATACAGTTAATTTCTTTTGAAAGAGAATAATTAACAAAAATAAAATGACTTAATGTGATAATATTTATCACTATATGCCCACCAAAACAACCCAACATTTTCAGAATGGTTGATGATTGATTGATTGTACATTGCTTAACGTCCCGACAGCAACAAGGCTTTCTCAGGACGTGCCTGCACTGCTTGTGGAAAAAAAACCAAAACAGAACATTGAATGTATGTCGCCAGCCGGTCAAATACGTTAAATAAACCTAACACATGGGGCCTAAATAAAGCTAAGACCATTTAGCAACACACATCCAATATCAAGAGCTACAGGCAGTGCAGACAGTAGGGAGAGTTTTAAAAAGGCAAATACAGGTGAATGGACAAAGGGTAGACAGAAACACATGCCCCAGAATAGTGAGAAAAACCCACCCTGTGGGGCTGACCAGGGTGACCCTGGGAACTAAAAAATACCTAACCCCACCCAAGTCCCCCAGGGCAGACCCGGGTGGGTTTTTTTCAGAATGGGCCATATTGAATTATTTGTTGTTGGAAATCAACTGTTTCTGCATTCACATTAATCAATTTCACATGCCCACATGTCAGATACTCAAGACTAACCAGTGCCTAAAATAAGCCTATTTTAAAGACATCTCTGTTGGTTGTTACTAATCGGTGCAGTACAAAGTACGTAACAGCATTCAGTAACCTTTCAGCAAGTGGAAACTTGTAGGCTTTTGTAGATACAGTTCATTCTTTTTCACAAGTATTCACGGTTTACATTCCTGACCATGCTGTTTAGAAATCGCATGGTGTGTGTGTGTGTGTGTGTGTGTGTGTGTGTGTGAGTAGTTGTAGGTCCGGATGCGTACAGCTGACAATGTCACATGATGTTTTCAGTCTGCCAAGACTCAATTCCTGTCAGGTTAGTACTCCCTTTCACCGTGTTTACCGTAAATGTTACATGATTGATTGATTGTACATTGCTTAACGTCCCGACAGCAACAAGGCTTTCTCAGGACGTGCCTGCACTGCTTGTGAAAAAAAAAAATAAACAGAACATTGAATGTATGTCGCCAGCCGGTCAAATACATTAAATAAACCTAACACATGGGGCCTAAATAAAGCTAAGACCATTTAGCAACACACATCCAATATCAAGAGCTACAGGCAGTGCAGACAGTAGGGAGAGTTTTAAAAAGGCAAATACAGGTGAATGGACAAAGGGTAGACAGAAACACATGCCCCAGAATAGAGAAAAAAAACCCACCCTGTGGGGCTGACCAGGGTGACCCTGGGAACTAAAAAATACCCAACCCCACCCAAGTCCCCCAGGGCAGACCCGGGTGGGGTGTAAATGTTACATGTACATTTTCATACCAGGAATCCATTTTCACGATACTGACAGTTCTGCATTACAAGCTTGTGGTAAGTGTAGTTGGATGAGAAGTATAATTTCTGTAGTAACAGTGATTGTGAATTATAACACAATAATGTTTTTACCCGTCTTAAATTTTTAATGTGTAGAGTGTTATGCACAGAGTATCCTAGTTGGATGAGAAGTATAATTTCTGTAGTAACAGCGATTGTGAATTATAACACAATAATGTTTTTACCCGTCTTTTAAATTTTTAATGTGTAGAGTGTTATGCACAGAGTATCCTAATTGGTACATGAGGCGCAATTAGCTTACACATTTGGTTGTCACTGTATACTACCACTGTGTACTACAGCTGCATCTATTTCAACAAGAAAAATTGGAAATGTACATGACACCAACAGGTTGTACAGTTCACTTGATGCAACCTGATCTCGGCTTTTGTTCTTGGCTTTGGTAATTTTGAATTTTATATGCATACAGTCTGCACCTGTGTACACTTGCTTTCTCTGTATCAAAGTGTGTGTCTGCAATGTTTGTAACACACACACAGACACCGTGTGTTGTACCTAAAATAGTTCTTAGTGTACCGTGTAGTATGTCATGATGTATCAATCCCATGTATGTTTATGCATTACTTTATAATTTAGTTACATGTGCAGGTGATTTTGAGATGTGTGCAGCACCAGGTCTCATTTATTATGGGATAGACACTGTTTCACACTGTACTCTTCCAAGCTGTTTCCCTTTCACATATATACTAATGGACTAATGGTCAAAACCACGGCGGGGAAGTGGCGCAGTGGTTAAGGCGTCTGCCTCCAATGCCAAAGGTGCGAGGTTCGATACCGGGTTCCGGCGATGGATTTTTCTCCTCTGGTGTCACCGTCTGGGCAGTGGGCAGATGTTCACATCTGCACGGGACATAGACGACCCCGGCCCCCACAAGTCCCCTGCTGCCTTGCAGGCATGGCCGCTTGGCTGCGGAAAGGCTAAGGGAGGAAACCCCTGACATCAAAGCCCCCGTGTCTCCGGGGAAGGCTTTTGAGCCAGAGACTAAGACAAGGACAGTCTGATATAAAACCTACGACCCGAGGACCTCGATGCCACCGTCCCAGCTTGCTAGGCCATGGCAAACGAACCAAGGGTTTAAAGGGTGGGGCCAGTACTGCGCACACTGCACTCTACCAAAAAGCTCCACCGCGCAGGCTTTAGGAAACGCCCACGGACTATGACACTGACTTTCCAAGTCCTGTAGCGATGGGCAAGGGGCAAAACGGCCGGTGAAAGATGTCACTGGAAGCCACAGTCTCAAACCTGCATGCAGGCGGTTCAGGATATTGGTCGCCTGATGTTGACCTGGGGATGACGTCACTCGGCACACCCTGAACGACCAAGCAGCCTTCTCTAGGGACAGCACTGCTTGCTCCACATGGAGAGGGGCCTAGAAAAGGTGGCCTAACCAAAGCTCATCCCCTCGTAACCCCAGTTGGCTAGCCGCGGTCAACGGGCATCTTCTCATGCGGTCAGAAAACAAGAAAAAACAATGGATCCACTCTCATGACGACCACGACCGGACTCAACGTAGCATGCTGGAACATCCGAACCATGCTCGACACAGCAGACAGCGGACTCCCTGAACGTCGCTCCGCCCTCATTGCCCATGAATTGCGGAGGTTAAACATCGACATCGCCGCGCTCAGCAAAGTACGCCTTCCGGAGAAAGGCAGCCTCCAAGAACTTGGCGCTGGCTACACCCTCTACTGGTCAGGCAGGCCTGCATCAGAAAGACGACTCTCAGGCGTGGGCTTCATGGTGAAGACCCCCATTGCGACTAAGTTGGAAAACCTACCAACGGGTCACTCCGACCGCATCATGTCCATGCGCCTCCCACTGAGACACCAGCAATACGTCACCCTTCTCAGTGTGTACTCCCGAACCCTCCTGGCAGAGCCTGCAGAAAAAGACAAGTTCTACTCTGACCTGCGCAGCCTCCTGCAGAGCACCCCTGCAGACGACAAAGTCATCATCCTTGGCGACTTCAACGCCAGAGTGGGCCAAGACTCTGAAGCCTGGAAAGGAGTCCTCGGCAAGCATGGCGTTGGGAACTGCAATGACAATGGTCACCTACTGTTGGAGCTCTGTGCAGAGCAGCAACTTGTCATCACTAACACTACTTTCCAGCAAAAGGACAGTCGAAAGACCACCTGGACGCATCCTCGCTCCAAGCACTGGCACCTTATCGACTATGTCCTAGTGCGTCAGAGGGACCGCAGTGACGTCCTCCTCACCAGAGTGATGCCCAGCGCAGAGTGCCACACTGACCACCACCTTGGTCGCTGCAAACTCAGGCTCCGCCTCAAGCTGAAACCCAAGCAAGAAAAAGCTTGATGTTGCCAGCCTTCAGCGTGACGACAAGAAAGCTGCCCTTCAGGCCGATTTACAGCGCATGCTCAAAGACACAGTTGATCCAGCAGACTCCTCCCCTGAAACACTCTGAGAACAACTGAAAACTGCTATTGTAAAATCCTCTGTGGAAGTCTTGGGCTTTGCTAGAAAGAGGAACAAAGACTGGTTTGACGAAAACGACGTAGAGATCCAGGAACTTCTAGCACAAAAAAGAGCCGCCCACCAGGCCCACCTAGCCCAGCCTTCCTGCCCTGTGAAGAAGTCTGCCTTCCGCCTCATCTGCAGCAGTCTCCAGCTCAAGCTTAGAGAGCTCCAGAACGAGTGGTGGTCCAGACTCGCACAGAGGACCCAGCTCTGCGCTGACAACGGTGACTACAGGGGCTTCTACGAAGCACTGAAAGCAGTGTATGGCCCTAGGCACCTGGTACAAAGTCCCCTGCGAAGCGCTGACGGACAGGCACTCCTCACAGATAATACCTCCATCTTGAACCGCTGGTTGGAATACTTTCAGGACCTCTTCGGCGCTGAACGCACTGTTCAAGAAACAGTCATCCTCCAAATCCCACACCTTCCACTAAAGGTTGAATTGGACGAACCGCCCACCGCCGAAGAGACCCTCAAAGCCATCCACCAGCTCAAGAGTGGCAAAGCAGCAGGCACTGACGGAATCCCACCAGAGATCTGGAAACATGGAGGCCCAGCACTGCACAACAAGCTCCACGACCTCTTTCTCTGCTGCTGGGAAAAAGGAACACTACCAAAGGATCTCCGTGATGCAGTCATCATCACCCTGTACAAGAACAAAGAGAGAAGTCTGCCTGCTCTAATTATCGTGGAATTACCCTGCTGTCCATTGCCGGGAAAATTCTCGCAAGGTTGCTCCTGAATCGGCTGGTACCTGCCATCACTGAAGACCACCTCCCAGAGGGCCAGTGTGGCTTCAGAGCCAACAGGAGTACCACCGACATGGTCTTTGTGCTGAGACAGCTTCAGGAGAAGTGCCGCGAGCAGAACAAAGGGCTGTACGTAACGTTTGTCGACCTAACAAAAGCGTTTGACACTGTGAGCAGGCAAGGTATGTGGCAGATCCTGGAGCGAATAGGTTGTCCCCCAAAGTTCCTCAACATGATCGTCCAGCTCCACGAGGACCAGCAAGGCCAGGTCAGACTAAACAGTGACCTCTCAGAACCATTCCCCATTCGCAACGGCGTGAAGCAAGGCTGCGTGCTGGCACCGACCCTCTTCACCATCTTCTTCAGCATGATGTTAAAGCAGGCCACAGTGGACCTCGACGATGACGACGCAGTGTACATCAGGTATCGTCTCGATGGCAGCCTGTTCAACCTCAGACGACTGCAGGCCCACACGAAAACCCTAGACCAACCGATTTGTGAGCTGCTCTTTGCTGATGACGCTGCCCTCGTTGCACACACAGAGAGAGCCTTGCAGCGCATTACGTCCTGCTTCGCAGATGCCGCCCAGCTCTTTGGACTTGAGGTCAGTCTGAAAAAGACAGAGGTCCTTCATCAGCCAGCACCCAAGGAAGAGCATCGCCCTCCCCACATCACCATCGGCGAGTCCGAACTGAAGTCTGTACACCCAGTTTACCTACCTTGGCTGCATCATCATGTCAGACGCCAAGCTGGAAAAGGAGCTGGACAACAGGCTGGCAAAAGCGAACAGTGCTTTCGGGCGACTATTCAAGCGGGTGTGGCACAATCAACAGCTGAAAAAAGGCACCAAGATCAGCGTGTACAGAGCTGTCGTCCTCACCACCCTGCTGTACGGTTCTGAGTCCTGGGCCCTCTACCGCAGCCAACCACGACTCCTCGAACGCTTTCACCAGCGCTGCCTGCGCACCATCCTGGGCATTCACTGGAGTGACTGTCACCAACGTCGAGGTCCTTGAACAGGCGGAAACTGTGAGCATCGAGGCTTTGCTGCTGCGGACACAGCTTCGCTGGGCGGGGCACGTCTCCAGGATGGAGGATCATCGCCCACCCAAGATCACTCTGTTCGGCGAGCTCGCCACTGGACACCGAGACAGAGGGGCACCAAAGAAGAGATACAAAGACGGTCTCAAGAAGTCACTTAGTGCCTGCCAAATCGACCACCGCCAGTGGTCTTTGCTTGCTGCGGACCGTGACACCTGGCACTCCACCATTCACAAGGCAGCTGTCTCCTTTGAGGACTCTCGCAGAGCTAACCTCAAGGACAAGCGGCTCAGAAGAAAAAACAGAGTTGTAACTCAGAACCCTGACCAGACCTTTCCCTGCAGCCACTGCGGTCGAACCTGCCTGTCCCGGATTGGCCTCCGCAGCCACGAAAATGCTTGCAGACGACGTGGGCAATCCCTATAGAATCTTCGTTCGCGAAGTCAAGCCAAGAGAATGGTCAAAACTTAAGGGCCACTTTATATCACAGACGCACCGACAACACCACACAAATAATGTAACAATACTTGGAGTCAGTACTTTGCTAATTTATTCAGTAACAATTTCATTTAAATTTTCAGTAAATCAAGCAATTGTAACAACAGCAGTACGTTAAAATGTTCACCCACCCCTCATTTGAAAAGTCACACAAGACAAGTAGCAAGTGTACCCACCGTGTGCAGCCAAGCATTCAATGCAGCGCTGACACATGGAGTTCACCAGGGTTCAGAGAACATGTTGTGGGATCTCTTCCCACTCTTGATGCAGAAAATGAGTCAGCTGGAGGACGCCTCGAGTTGGGGAGTGGTTGCTGACTACACGTTGTCCCAGCACATCCCAGAGGTGCTCGATGGGAGCCAGATCAGGTGAACGAGCTGGCCACTCCATCCTCACGATGCCCCGTTGCTCGAGGTACTCATCCACCACACGGGCGCGATGAGGTCTAGCGTTGTCGTCCTGCCGAACAGCATTGTCGCCTATGGCTTGGAGAGCTGGCTGGATGAGGGGCTGCATAATCTAATCCCTATAATGCAGTCCAGTCAGGGTGCCTCAGATGATGTGGAGGGGGATCCTGCCTTCCCTGCTGAAGCCTGCCCAGACCGAGCCTCCTCTGTAGCGATCCACCTCTTGGACGCATCCATCCGTGAATCGCTCGCCCTGGCGTCTCCAGACCCTCACCCTGCCGTCGTTGCAGGACACAGTGAACCGTGACTCATCAGTAAACAAAACTTGAGTCCACTGGAGTCTGTTCCACCTCACATGTTGACAAAACCAGGCAACCCGGGCTCTGCGATGAGCTGGAGTGAGGGGTATTCTCACTGCTGCTCTGCATGAAGTCAGGCCAATTTCGCGCAGACGTCGGCAGACTGTGCTTCTGCTGACATAAACGTTTGCAGCTTGCATCAGTTGACATCGCAGAGTGCTTGACGTGACAGTTCGGTCACGCAGAGCCGACACAGAGGTATCCGTCTTCCCTTCTGCTGGTGCAGTGCGGGCGTCCTGAGCAGGGTCGTCATTCTGCCCTTCCAGTTTCTTGGAATTGTGCCAGCAGCCTCTGGATCACTGAATGGGACACCCCAAGACGTCTCCCAACTTCTCGTCCAGAAATTCCATCCTGCAGCCATGCTGGCGCCCAGCCTTGATCTACTGGCATTAGGCTTCGTCGTGGTGGCATGGTTAGGAAAGTGACAATTATGCCCCTACTGTACCGGTATTTGTAGCGAAACAGAAGTGCTCAGTGTTCACGACTGACCCCTTTAGCATGTGCATCACGACTTTACCGAGTTTTTCCACCTGCCTGCCTTTGTTATGCTTGCCAATATCGCACAGCTTTTCACAAAAACTGACCATGTTTCATGTGCATTCGACATGTTCGTGAAAATTGATGAATTGTTGTCTATTGTTCCCTGTACAGAGAGAAGATAAAAGAGAGAGGCCTGCGACACCTATGTCAGTAATACCGTATCGATACTTCTAAATCAGGGTAAATTACATACGTAATTACGTTAATGACACCTATGTCAGTAATGCCGTATCGATAGTTTTAAATCAGGGTAAATGACATAGGCTACTTTTCAGAATTTCCAATCTTCCGTTATCCCAATTCTCAGTGCAAAGAATGTATCTGATTCACCGCATAATGCCCTCTTAACAAACTGCGTAATACACCTCCCCCTTCCCCCTTTAACGTCACCACCCACCGCACTCAGCCATACAATGTCACAATAAACAATAGACAAGCACGCGGCGACAGTGAGCTGATTCACTACTAAACAAACTGCGTAATACACCCACCCCCCTTCCCCTTAAACGTCACCACCCTCCGCACTCATCCATACAATTTCACAATAGACAATGCGCCGATTCACTTCTAAACAAACTGACCTACTTTCGCAGTCCACCATACAATACACACTAACATGGCCACTCAATCAACAGGGCGCTCAAGGAAATACATGCATAACCTCAGACTAGTAAACAGCCACCTTCGTTCAGGCGCGTTATGATTGGACCTGTTCTGAAAGATCGTTATGCACCGAACTTGTTTCGTTATGCACCCGACTTGAGTTAATATGTACGAGACCAAACACAATATTCATACAGGAATTTTTAATTTTTTTAAATATGTACCAGACCCTACACAATATTCAAAAAGAAATGTATAATTTTTTTAAATATGTACCAGACCCTATGGTTTTCTTTCATATATTCAAATAGCCAGCGGCTTCACACACCCACAATGTGGGCAGGGGAAAAAACCCACTCTATGTATAAACACCATGAAGTCTTCACAGACACAGAGCCAAAATGAGTTTGCAACCTGTTGGAAAACAGAGAAAGCTTTAAGATAAGGCCCTTCTTGTGAGTAGACTAAAGGGTATTTAGTGTTGACTTCTGCGCAGGCCAGCCCTAACAGGACTTGTGACACATGCACTCATGCTAGCCTACTTACCCATAACTCAGTCAACGCCTCCCGCACGTCAATCTCAGTCGCGTCTGCGCGTAACCCGCCCGTCAGTCACTGAGGGCCGTCCATATGATTACACCCGAACTAACCACGGCCTGCGCATGAGGCATAAATTCTCATGAGCTGCTGCACTGAGTCGCAGGGCTTCGCATGAAAATCTATGCCTCATGCTAGCCTACTACCCGTAACTCAGTCAACGCCTCCCGCACGTCAATCTCGCATCTGCTGTGCATGAGGCAATAGATTTCTCTGTCCCACCCAAGGCATAACCCGCTCAGGGCCTCAGGGCCAGTCATGATCACGGCCTCGGTGCTGTGGACGAACGAACTATGTTAGGCTAGTTTTGCCTGAAAGATTTTACAGTCGTCTGTGTAGTCATTTTGAAAATGATGTGTTGAATGCAAGATGTGTTTTGCTAGGAAGGATTTATGTGTTTTGTTAAGAAACATCTTGTAAACCAAAAGATAAGTTTTGTTTTAATCATATTGCAGACGGTTACTTGTATTAAAATTATATTTTGTATTAAAATGGACTTAATGACGCACGATTCACATTGCGGCCTATTTTGTGGC
Organism: Semisulcospira habei; assembly: GCA_036245525.1. NCBI lineage: Eukaryota > Metazoa > Mollusca > Gastropoda > Semisulcospiridae > Semisulcospira > Semisulcospira habei. The sequence continues at coordinate 174,408,996 of BTPG01000008.1, read as the reverse complement.
GCCACTTCGTGTGGGAAGACTGAATTTGTTCTTAACCTCTTACAAACAAGATACCTTCATCATTTCGAAAACATTGTAATATTTTGTCCAACAATCAAACACAACAAAGCTTATCACAACCGTTTATTCATTTGGACTGACAACAACATATACTTAGTCGACCCTGAGAAAAAACTGAATGATTACCTGCTATATTTTTACAAGCAATTTGAAGGACAGCCAACATTGTTCATAGTCGATGACTGTTCTGCAGAGAAAGACATTGTCAAAAAGAGAAACATATTAGCAGAACTTGCCTTCAGTGGCAGACATGCAAACATAAGTGTATGGATTCTCACTCAGAAATATAATGCTGTACTGAAAGATTTTCGAGAACAGTTAAAGTTTATCTGTTTGTTTTACTGTAAGGACCGTGACAGCTTTGAAGACTGTCTCAGAGAGAATGATGTTATACCAAATAAACATGAACGGGATGATGTAAAAAATAAACTGAAATCAACTAAGCATCTAAAGCTCATTTTGAAGACAGATCAACCCACTGGGTATGGATTAGTAAATTAATTTATACTTTTGGGTTTGTCTTTAAAAATGACAGACAGACAAAATTGGCCTATTAGTGAAATCATAGATATTACACATTGCTTTAAAGATGTTAAATATAAAAGCCAGCTTAATAATAGAGAGTCACCTGGTAATTTATTTATTATACCAGCAACAGTGTATATGTCTGGTAATATAACTTTTTATGTTGATAATCCATTTATTAAAAAAATAACTGTTGATATTAAGACACAATCATTTATTATTAATGAATATTATGATGGTTGGTTTACTAAATTGTGTAGTAATTTAGCAAAAGAGCTAAATAAAATAAATTTATATTTTAACGATATTATATTTAATAAAATGGTATTACACATACAAAATCAATAATTATAAACACATGTGTAAATAAATTTGTTTATTGTAGGAGTTACAGTCAATAAAGTGCCATTTTCATTATATAATTTTCTATTTATTTTTTTGTCGGACAAATAAAAAAGATGGACAACCGTCAAAGATTAAGAAACGTGTTTCACACAACTGACTTACCTATATATAATATTTACAATGTCTATGAATCAATAGAAAGATCTTTTTTAGTCATACAAAATAACCTTCTTTCTGATAGTGTAAAGATTCAGATTGTTGCAAAAATAGAATTTGTCAGAGATGTTGGTAAAGTTATTGTAACGTATATCTCGACAAGGCAGCACACAGTTAATTCGAGAAGAGAACTAGAGAAAGTGTTTAGAGAAAGATTGTTACCAGACTTCCATGAAGCAATTGACAGAGCAGAAATGCAAGGGTCTGGCTGGCATGAAGGCCTTGTACATGAACTACAACTAAAGCAGTCAAGATATCATCCTATTTTAGGCAAATCATGGATACCACTTCCAACTGAGGTTGCAAAAAAAAAGGCTGTCGTCAATATTCAGAACAATGATAATTTATGTTTCATGTGGTGTGTGCTTTCTAAACTTCATTTTGTAAAAACAAAACCTGAACGTGTATCTAACTATACCAAATTTATAAACGAACTCAACTTCAGTGGCATTGAGTTCCCTGTTAAAATAGAGGACATAGACTTGTTTGAAAAACTAAATCCTGGTATATCTGTGAATGTGTTTGTATGGGATAATCAATCTGAGAATAAGTTACAGCCAATTAGAGTATCTCCAATTGCCCCAACCTATGGGCAGCCAGAAGATAAACATGTTGATATGTTACTAATAAGCTCTGGTGATAACTTTCACTACACAATTATTAGGAGTATGTCACGACTAATTCATAATCATGTATCAAAACACAATGGCAAACAGGAAATATGTAAAAGATGCTTACAAAGGTTCTCCTGTATAAAAGTGGCACATAAGCATACCCAGCACTGTAGGTCGGCTGATGACATTCAAACAATACTTAGGTATCCAGATCCTGGCAGCAAGGTTTATTTCAAGAACTATGTTAATCAACAAAAGCTGCCATTTGTAGTATACGCAGATTTTGAATCACTCGTCGTTCCATATGAAGGTCCAATTCCAGAGTCATTACCAAAGACTATAAAATTGAGTGACCAAGTGGTGTGTTCTTTTGGATACATTTTTGTTAGGTCAGACGGTCTTCATTCAGAGCCTGTTATCTACAGAGGTGAAAATGCAGCATGTCTGTTTTTAACAGAAATGAGACATCTGTATAGTCAGGTAGTACAGTATCTCACAACATGTCAGATGCCTTTGGTGATGACAGAAGAAGACAAACTGAAATTTGATACAGCTGAGATGTGTTGGATTTGTGAACAGCCTCTGGGGGGTGATAAAGTTCGTGACCATGATCACATAACTGGATGTTACAGAGGCGCTGCACATAACAATTGTAACTTGTTATTAAAAACAGATCCTAAGACATATAAGTTACCAATCTTTTTCCACAATCTGAAGGGATATGATTCACACATCATCATGCAGGCTGTTGATGAGTCTTACAGAAAAATTAGTTGCATTGCCCAGACAACTGAAAAATACTTGACTTTTAGGTTAGACAAATTAGCATTTTATGACTCCATGCAACATCTGTCTTTAGGGTTGGCTAGTCTAGCAGAAGGACTGACTGAGTATCCAATAACAAGTAAATATTTTGAGCCAGAATTGATTAAGAAAGGAGTCTATCCATATGAGTACATCAGTGACTGGGTAGTTTTTGAAGAAACAAGACTGCCACCAAAAGAGAAATTTTATTCTACACTAACTGGTAAAGGTATTTCTGACTCTGAATATCAACACGCACTTGATGCATGGGGGAAGTTAGGATGTCAGACAATTGGTGATTACCATGACCAGTACTTGAAAGCTGACGTTTGCTTGCTAGCAGATGTATTTGAAAGTTACCGTGAAAAGGGTTTGTTGCACTACAGACTTGACCCTGCTTGTTACATCACTAGTCCTGGCATGACATGGGATGCATTTTTGAAATCCAGTAAGATATTTATAGACCTGTTGTCTGATCGTACAATGGGTGAAATGGTGGAACGTGGATTGAGGGGAGGCATTAGTCTAGCAGCAAACAATTATGCCAAGGCAAATAATAAATATCTTGATGACTTTGACCCCTCAAAGCCAAGGTCATTTATTACGTACGTGGACGCTAACAATTTGTACGGATTCGCGATGTGTGAATTATTACCATTAAAAAACTTTTGTTTGTATGATTTGTCACAGTATGGCATAAAAAAATTAACAAAATATATTATGGCTCGAGGTCAAAATGATGAAAAGGGTTGGATCTTTGAAGTAGACCTGGAGTACCCACACCATCTACATGATTACCACAATGATTATCCATTAGCAGTTGAGAAAATGAGTATGACAGGGAAAAAAGAAGACACCAAACTAGTGCCAAATTTAAATGATAAATTCAATTACGTGTGTCACTATCGCTTGTTACAGTTTTACATCAGACATGGGTTAGTACTAAAGAAAGTTCACAGAGGTATTCAATTTGATCAGAGTGCTTTCATGAAAGATTACATAATGAAGAACACCACATTGCGTGCCAGAGACGGCAACACTGCATTTGACAAAGACTTCTTTAAGCTTATGAACAATGCTTGTTTTGGTAAGACAATGGAAAATCCTCATCACAGAAAAGATGTGAGACTAGTCACAACTGAATCAGGTGCAATTAAACTTACAGGCAAGCCTCAGTACACAGGGTATAAAGAATTTCATTCATCATTGTATGCTGTGTCACTCAAAAAAAAGATTGTTAAACTGGACAAGCCAGTATTCATTGGTATGGCAATTCTTGAGTTGTCAAAATTATTAATGCTTGAATTTTATTATGATTACTTTAAACCGAAGTATCCTGACTGCCGTCTGTTATACACTGACACTGACTCTATGATCATAGACGTATGTACTGAAGACTTTTATGAAGACATGAAAACAGAACTACACATGTATGACACGTCTGATTACCCTAAAGACCATCCACTGTTTAGCACACAAAACAAGAAAGTGCCTGGAAAGTTTAAGGATGAACTAAATGGTGTGCCTATAGTTGAGTATGTTGGACTGAGATCAAAAATGTATTCTATACTGCACCAGAAGGGTAGTCAGTCAAAAGCCAAAGGTATCAAGAAAACAGCAATAAAAAATAAAGACATACGTCATGAACATTACAAGCAAGTATTAGATGGAGAACTGATGCCTGATTATCCAAACAAAACACTGAGGTCAAATAGACACAATATTGAAATGATCCAAACACATAAGAAGTCTCTAGCAGTAGGGGACACGAAACGAGTGTTTTTCAGTAAGGAGAAAGCTTATGCACCAGGTCATTACAGACTCAAGTTATCTGAAGAAATAGCTGACGAACTGGTTGATGAACTAATCAATGAGTTAGTTGATGAAATGATTAAAAATGCGTAACAGTGTCTGGGGGAATAATCTGTAATTCTTCTCTGACAAATGCCCTCTGAGGCGCAGGCTCATACAGATAATATATTGTTGCGTCTGGACCAGGGATTATTTTTTTTATATTATGAACAGATGTTGACCAGATGGGGTCTGTCGCCCTGCGTCTTATGTCATTTTCAGCCTCCCCTGGTTGATATAAATATCTCACCTGTTTGGTAAATAAACTTGTGTCTGGAGGTGGGGTTGGCCCTTTTTTTGGCTCTGCAATTGTTTTCAATTTAATAGCATCAGCAGGCTTAGGGTGTCCTTCATTGTTCATTGCTTTTATCACATGTGGTAATCTCTTTACCCACTCAGTGTTACGGGTGTCATGCATGAGTTCCTTAGAATACTGGTAACTGAAAAGTCTCTCTGATAACTGTTTGTTAAAGTTTTCAACAATTGCCTGTGATCTGTGCACACCTGGAATACCGCGTCTGACCAATACACCATGCTTAGCAAATAACTGATTAACTGCACCTTTGAATTCTGATCCATCATCAACCTGCACTAGTCTGGGGTATCTTAAAGGGCCTCGACCATATATTTTTGTTAATGCTGTAGCAACTGTACTGGCTGTTTTGTCAGATATGGGTTCAGCGTCTTTATACCTTGAAGCAATGTCTACAACAGTCAGTGCATACTTGTATCGTTTCTTTCTTATTGTGTCATGTGGTAAGAACAGGAGGTCCATTTGGTGTGTGTCATTTGGGGTAGTGTTTTCAAAATGGTTTTTGATTGTACATTGCTTAACGTCCCGACAGCAACAAGACTTTCTCAGGACGTGCCTGCACTGCTTGTGAAAAAAAAACCCAACTAAACAGAACATTGAATGTATGTCGCCAGCCGGTCAAATACATTAAATAAACCTAACACATGGGGCCTAAATAAAGCTAAGACCATTTAGCAACACACATCCAATATCAAGAGCTACAGGCAGTGCAGACAGTAGGGAGAGTTTTAAAAAGGCAAATACAGGTAAATGGACCTCGGGTAGACAGAAACACATGCCCCAGAATAGAGAGAAAAACTCACCCTGTGGGGCTGACCAGGGTGACCCTGGGAACTAAAAAGTACCTAACCCCACCCAAGTCCCCCAGGGCAGACCCGGGTGGGGGGTTTTCAAAATGGGGTCTTGTTATTTTTCTTGGAGCAGGTAAATATATCTGCCAAATTGCCTGTCTCTGTAACCATTGCTTGACTTGATTGAGTGTTATATCTCCGCCCACAGCGGCATGTAATTTCTGAATAGCTGTTGCTCCTTTCCAATAGCCTGATGGAGAGTAATATATTTTTGATAGTTTATTTTCGGCTGCCATTTTTTCTAGCAATGAAAACTCCTGTAAAATAAACAAATGTCATTCCCACTAGAACAAAGATTATCTCCCCGTTTCTTTGTTGTGTGCTTGGTTTGTAATAGTCACTTAGTTTTGGTTTTGGGATAGACATGTCTTCACCCGTGACTAAAAAATACTCACGGATTGCTTCGTCTGTATTTGAAAACGTATGCTGTGCGTGACCTTCAAGCCTGAGTTTTTCATTGATGAAATCAAGTTTCTCAATTCTATTCTTTTCATAATCTTGCTGGGCTTGAGCAAGTTTTTCAGATGCTTCATTATGACGTTTTAATTCTTCTGCAGATTCTTCTCTACCCATTTTTGAAAAGAGATAATTAGAGCCACTAAATGCCAGAGCATTAACCATAGCACCTCCTATCATAATAGCTATCGTCGCCATAATATTTTTATTTACATAGAAACATTTTCAGGAATAATTCCCTGCTTGACAAGAAAGTCTTTTGTCGCAATCGACGCTGTAACAACTACAATTAGCTTAGTGCTGTCTTCGAAATCGAGTCTACTGAGGTCTGCTGATTTCATTTTGAGTAGACTTTTTCCCAGCATAGAATAAGCTACTGCTAATCCGCTGATTACGGCAGAGTGATACACAAGGTTCATTAAATTTTTTGAGTCGTTCATTTCTTAGGCAAGAAAAATTAAAATAATATTTTTATTTACTGCATAAAAAATGGGTCAACGGCTTTGGATGTTACTGGTAATGTGGCGACTTCTGGTTTTGTTTTTGGAGTGTCTGATTTTTTGGTCACTGTACGAGTCTGTGGTTTGTATTTTTTGTATAATTGATAACCTACGTAACCAAATCCGACAACAAATCCGGCAACTACATATTTTGTTGTTTGAGGTTCGGGGTCAGGGTCAGACTTAGTTGTTTGTCTCTCACTTTCATGAAGGTGTGACGGTACTGACACAGGTCCTGACGATCCTGACGGTGGATCAGTTACATGAGTCTTTTCTGTTTGTGCCTTAAGCTGTAATTTTTTTTGCCTATTATATTCAGCTAATCTTTTTCCAGCATCAACACGGCCTGGACTTTTAGTCTTCGTCACAGTTTGAACCTGTGTCAAAACTGGAGTCGTCTCGTCCATTTGATACTTCTTTTTCTTCTGCAGTAAAATTTATTTTTGAAAAATCGATATAACTACTAGTTACCATCAAAGTTACGGCAGGTGCAAGGTAATTGCCAAACTTGTAAAACATGGTACATGCTAATTTGCCAATCGAACTAGAAACTATAGGGTTGCTTTCGAGATCATGAGAAAGGCTGTCAGTGTCTATTGGTATGAAGTGATTAACAGCTTTTGTGTATAGGTAAATAAGAGACCTGCTTAAATCGCGTGTCATTAGTGAAGCAATATGGTTTTCATATTTAGCATGAAGTTTTAATAGTTCGTCAGCGGTGAGAGACTCTATGTCTTCTACCATGTATTGTTTTCCGAGATAAGTCTTTGATTTGCCTGAGACAATAACAGAAAGAATGCGTTGTTTTTTCGAGTCTAAGTCTTTGTTCTCTACCGCATTGATATCATTAAGAAGAAGTAATTCGTCTTGGTTCATTTTATAATAAAATAAAAAAAACTTTGCCTGTGAATAACTTATGAAGTTACTGTTCATGTAACTGTCTAGAATAATGTGATCTTACTTGATAACTAATTTCAAAGTTACCTACAACTTACAAGTAACTTTGACGTTAGTTATCATAAGTTCTTAACCCAAGTCATAAGACACTCTGACAGATTTCTCAAGTTACAAGGACAACAAGAAAACTTTTTTTTAGTAATAATCTGGTGGTGGAGCTGATGGTGTCAAATGAGCAGGCATGACATCTCTTTGCGAAGTGTATGACAAAAATAATGGATTACCAAAACCTATCGTTACTTGCTTGTAAGTTCTCGAACTTTTTTCATAGTTTCTTCTACGCCTATCTTTTTTCCTTGTTCTAAAAAAGATTTCTTTAGCTCTTCAACATTTACAGCCTGACTACGCATCTTATTCTGTATTTCAGATTTTTGTTGTTTATAGTTGGCCAAATCATCCTGGACTCTCTTAAATTCGTTATCGTCAATTTCATTATTTTCCAAAGATTTACTAATAATAAGTTTCATACTCGTCAGCTTAGCTGCTGCGAGCGTACTTAATGCTTCATGCTTCTGCAACTTCATATAAAATCTTTTGTTAATAGCTTCCATACCAAAGCATGCTAGACTTGTGACAAGACCAATACCTTCAACAGCAATTCCTATAACACTTCCCACCCCCGTTGCAAAAAGAGTTATACCTCCTACAGATAATCCGGCTGAAACCACCCCCATGGCCATTGATGTGTTGTGTACAGAATTGAAAACCGTATTGTAACGGCGTTTACACCTCGAGTATTTTGCTTGTTCTTCTTCCAAATACTTCAACGCTTCTGTAATATTCATTAAACGAAATGAATCTGCCTTTAATGTTTTATCACGCTCAATAGGCTCAGGTGGTATTTGTGGATACAAGTTCACCATTTTTTATGACAAATATTTTTTTAATCAGCAATTACATTTTGCAACTCTTCAAAATTATACAATTTGCTGGCATAATAAAATGCAACAAGATCAATGTGTTCAAGGTTTATGTAAGTTAGACGAACAAAAGTTGTTTTGTCAACCACCACCTTGACAGCTGGAATACTGCTCGAAACATTAATAACATCATTATTTTTTGTAATAGCAATAAAGACCTTTGATGATTCTGATACTGTTTCATCCCATGTAAGTTTAATTCCTTGTGCAATTTGAGCCTCTTTAGCAGTAGCAACAGATTTCATGATAATTTCAAATACTATTGTCGCTTCTCTAGCCACGACTAAGCTTGCTGGCATAAACACAACAGTGGTATCTGATCTACCCTTTCTAGTTGTAAGAAGATATCTCCGTCTCTCATAATTTTCAACTTTCAGTTTTTCTCTGCTATTGTTGTCTGGGGCAAAACTTGGAACAAGGCTTACAATAAGCGGCCCAGAATTAACAACCTTCCTAAACACTAAGGCGCCTTCATCATCAGTGTATACATAAGGACTAATAAATTCAATCTTTATGTCCCAGTCAATTGTGGGTGGTGGTGCCGGTACAGGTGAAACAACCCACTTACTACCCACATGTATTAAGTTGTAGGGCACATTATTTACAGGTGGAGTAGGTACAGTAACATCATGTAGCTGACCAAGTTTAGGAATCTGTTTTTCACCATCTTTCATGTCAACAATTACTTTCCTCTTGTACATGCCACTTGAATCAAGTTCAAAACCATATATTTCTCCAATTTCCCCTTCCTTCTCAAAATCCTGTACGTCAGCCAAATCTTTCAACTCTGTTACTGGACACGCAACTGGTATGATTCTAGGCTTTGGACCAAGACCACTCATTTTTATAAACAAAAATAAAATTATTTAATTTCCAAAACAACATAAAAATCATGCATTACAACTGGTTTACCATTCTGATTAGTTACAGATAAGCACAATGATTCAAAGAAACTAGAACCTAATTTTTTAAACTGAGAATTAGGAAATCTAGCAACCACATTTTCACAATATGGGGCAGTTCCAGTCGGCAAGCATCTTAACAAAGTTGAAGGCTTTCCATTGTGTACATTTTCAGTAGTGTTCAGTTCTTTCAAATGAACATTTAGCACTGTGTGTACTGACAAATGAACAGGATATCTGCCAGTTATTCTTGGTTTTTTTGGTGATAGTAGACTACCAACTGATTGTGACCAATCTTCATCTGGATGTGTTATTGTTTTAAAAAATCCAAGTAATAATAAAAGACTAATTGATAAAGAAAACTGACCACTTTTCGGAAAATCAACTGAAACAAGTAAATTAGCAGGGTTTAAAGTTGCTTTAATTTTAAATTCATTTTGAAGCCATTCAGCTAAAGTACAAAAGTCATAATATCCGGCTCGTAAAGTATCACCCTTCTCAATACCATCAAGAGTTCCACTAACAGAATAATTTTCATCATCCGTTACATTAAACCACTTTACTGTGTAGAACATTTCATGGATAGCCACAGCCTTGTTACCATCACGATTATCAATCCCATTAGTTAACCACACTGGTTTGCTTGTGTCAAGATTTGTTAAGGTAATAAACATTTTTATTATCACATAAAAAAAGGATGGAATTTAAATCACCAACCATTACCACTACAAACGCATTTCAATTTAATGTAGATGCTAAATATAATGTCGCCCCTACTTATGAACAGAAAATAATTCAACTAAATCAACTCGACATAGCTGTAAGCGAACAAGATTTATTTCAAGTCAAAGTACCCAACCCTTTTGATCATTACCTAAACCCTCCAATAACAGACGATGCTACTGCAAGAAAGTGGTCTTCAAGTCCACTACAGATGTTTCAAAACCAACTCAACTTTGCTATACTGTGTAGTACTACAGGCTGTGGTGTTTCATTTACAGATCACTTGAATCACTCAAACAAACTGATTAGGTCTGTGTATCATTTTCATGTTTATTACCAGCTTAGACGTATACTGTCAGAACTGCATACACCACTACCCACTGAATCCAGTTTTAACAGGTTTAACAACCCCATGGATATGAAAGCATTTGAACGCATCTGTAATGAATTTAACATAAGCACCAAGTATGACTTCACACAAAAACTTGATGATCACCACGGCATTGGTACATTATATTATGCTTTGAGTCACAGACAATACCCTCAAGATTACTGGCCTCCCTACACTTCATTCTCATCAAAATCTGAAGTGTGGTTAGGCTCAATAGAACAGAAACAGTCTAACGCCTGGACCACATTTGTCTTGGACAGGAGTGACGGATTTACTCAAGCGGGAGTCGAGCGCATCAATGAGTCTATCAGAACATATGTCTGGTGTATACTAGGTGCACAATCATTAACAAAATCTAATATTCTGAATGGAAGTGGAATTTTTGATTCGCAAAAACAGTTTCTCGCTAATCTTGAAGATTCAGTAAATTCATCAGTTGATCTCCCATCAAGCATACAACGTTACCAAGACGTTCTCAGATATGCTAGATCAAAAGTTGACTTTGTAGTTGGTATTGGGTTATACATGTTGCCATCAGACCTTCAACTTCAAATGGGGACAATAACAAATTATAATAATGAAATAGTTGTTGCAGGTGTTGGTCAGAAATTAGGACTCAATCAATCTGTAAACTTGGGGGCCACAACCACACATGTTCAGTCATTAAAATCATTACAGACGGTAACACCCACGGCACCAGTAACATCATCACCTGTACAGACAGTAACAGCTCCAGCTTTGACACCGGTACCCATAACGATAACACCAACACCAATCCTTGACACACATGAGTCAGAGAGAACTGCATTGGTAATAGGTCTCACTGGATTAGGGGTATTACTTCTTTACCTGTTTCATTAAATAACCCACTATTAACCCTCCTACTGTCACCAAAAAGACCCACACATGTTCTGCCATAAACCCTACTGCCTTTGCCGCTGTACTAATCAACCAACTGACAACCGTGCCTAAAATGCCAGGCAACGAGTCTACTGCTTTCAGAGCCAATTTCTTAAGCAAGTCTGATATGTGTGACAGTTGTTTCTTTACCCACGACTGTAAGTCTTTTGGATCTGTGGGGACTGGGGTTGGTGGTGCTGGAGGTGGAGAACCACCACCCGTTACAGCCAACACAACTGTACTGATAATAAACCCCAGAGCAGTAATTAAACTGGCAATTGTGATACCCTGTTCTCTGAAAAGTGTTTTAAGTCTCTCAGCCAGAGTAGTGTCTTCGTGAAGTATTTTTTGAATAGTTTCTCTAATCCTGTTGACCTGTGTTTTCAGTTTTTCCCTCCCGATACTAATCGCTTCTAACCTCGCTGATCTTTCTATCTGCAAATCATTTAATCTGTGTTGGATTCTTTCTTTCATTTCTGTGTCAAGATTCCCATTGTCTGCGGTAGCCAGTTTCTCTTTTTCACGTTCTATGTGTTTATCAAGCTCTCCCAGTTTGGCAAGATTATTAACCATCTCACCTCTTATTGTCTGCAGTGATTTATCTAACCCTATAATCTCCCGCATTGACAAAGGTGGATCTTCTATTGTTTTCATAGCATCATTTATTTGTCCTTCAGTAAATGAGGTTTCTTGTATCACTGTGTTTGCTATTTCTGGTAGGCTTGTTACTGGTGCCATTTCAATTTCTTGCCCTGTTGGTAACTTTGTTTGCGTGTCTTGAAGCACACTAACCAGTCTTGGCGTGACAGGAGACCCACCAATACCAAGTTGACGCAAGGCACTAACACCCCCTTCATTTTTTATTGTACTTAAAACCCTAAACCTACTAGGGTCTTTTTTGTTAGTCAATAGTACTTTTCCTTTGTCAACAGTATTTAAATATAAATGACCCTTGACATCAAGTTCAAACTGGTTAGGGTCTATGTTGTCTGGGCGGCCACCAACATGATCATAAAATGAGTTCACTTTGGTTTCTAAAAGTTTGTGACGTAAACTGTAAATATTTCTTGTACCAGTCATATCTGCCATATCTGTTGTATTACCAAAATCATACGTGTCATCCATTTCAAAATCTTCATGATTAAATCCTCCCGCTGCCATTGTTTTTATTAATTTAATTTTTTTTATTGTGCATAATAAAAATGACACAGTCCTACGGATCAAAGTTAGACCCACACAGAAAACTACGTGAACCTTTCGGTGTTAAAGCAGTTAGACAATCAATAGTCATCACAAACAATCCTAGTACTATAGACCAAAACCAGACTCTTACTGTCAAGTTTCCAAACCTAGGCCCCAGTGACGTTATTGTTCCTGGTACTGCTCGTCTTGCTTTTAATATTGAACTTTCATCGGACGCAGATGACAAAAGAACACTAGTTAACAATCTAGGTAGAGCAATTATTAAGAATATTAAAGTTAAACTTGAAGGACAGGAAGTGTTTAGTCTTGACGATGCTGATGTGTTCTACTGCTACACGGATTTGTGGCTTACACAACCAGAACGAGAGGATCGTATTTACCAAGGCATACAGTCAGATAGCATTATGAAAATTCGAATAAATGCATCAGACAAAACAACCACAGAAGGCAAGGACGTTATTGTGGCCGAAACATATGGAAATAGGTTTTGCATTCCACTCGAATTTGAAATCCTAACAGGACATTCGCCTTATTACCAAGGGGCACTAAATGACCGCCTGAGTTTTGAACTAACCTTTAATGACTACTCCAAAGTTATCAAATCAACGGATCTCAATGCATCATACAAGATCTCTAACATTTCTTTGGAATATGAGATTGTCACGCATACTGAACTAGCCAGACTCATTCAAAATCAGTACCAGTCAAGACTTCCAATTTATTATGATCGAGTGATTAGACACAGTTTATTACCCAAAGACAAGAGCGACCAAATTTGGAACTTAAACCTAAACACGCCTGCTAGGTCACTGAAAGGCATTCTTATGTTATTTGTTGAACCAAAAAGTCCTTACCAAGGAGATTCAGAAAAATTCTATAATCCGAAAATTACACATTTATCCTGCACAATCGAAGGCCGACCTAATCAAATTTTTGCATCTGGAATGATGGGATATCAGCACTATGATGAGATCACAAAGTATTTTGCTGGGGGAAGACTTAGAGAAAAATCAGCAAATATTGCGTGCAAAGATCTGCATCTGTATGACGTAAGAATCGGTGAATACCTGACAGACAAGTACGCACTGTGGCTAGATCTGCGTTCTACGGACGATCATTTCCTTCATGGTTCTGGCCGTATTATCGAAAACGGTAGTGACGGAATCTCAATTCAAATACAGAAAAAAACAGAAACCGATGGATTAATAAATATATATCTATATCTGATTTTTGACGCTCAGTTAAACATAGCTGAGAGCAGGCTAAGTAGTCACATATATTAAAAGTATTCACTTAGCTTGGTTTTAATCCTTCACAGCCCATTTTGAATACCGAAATCACTATAAAATCCGAACGTATTAGTAGGCACGTCACGCTTGTGCTGAAACACCGACTAAACTGAGAATAAAAGGCGTCGTCCCACTGAGGTAACCGTTTCAACCTTCCTGGTCATGAGCACTGTAAAATCTTTCAGGCAAAACTAGCCTATCACACACCACCCTTTGTCAGTGCATGTGTCACAAGTCCTGTTAGGGCTGGCCTGCGCAGAAGTCAACACTAAATACCCTTTAGTCTACTCACAAGAAGGGCCTTATCTTAAAGCTTTCTCTGTTTTCCAACAGGTTGCAAACTCATTTTGGCTCTGTGTCTGTGAAGACTTCATGGTGTTTATACATAGAGTGGGTTTTTTCCCCTGCCCACATTGTGGGTGTGTGAAGCCGCTGGCTATTTGAATATATGAAAGAAAACCATAGGGTCTGGTACATATTTAAAAAAATTATACATTTCTTTTTGAATATTGTGTAGGGTCTGGTACATATTTAAAAAAATTAAAAATTCCTGTATGAATATTGTGTTTGGTCTCGTACATATTAACTCAAGTCGGGTGCATAACGAAACAAGTTCGGTGCATAACGATCTTTCAGAACAGGTCCAATCATAACGCGCCTGAACGAAGGTGGCTGTTTACTAGTCTGAGGTTATGCATGTATTTCCTTGAGCGCCCTGTTGATTGAGTGGCCATGTTAGTGTGTATTGTATGGTGGACTGCGAAAGTAGGTCAGTTTGTTTAGAAGTGAATCGGCGCATTGTCTATTGTGAAATTGTATGGATGAGTGCGGAGGGTGGTGACGTTTAAGGGGAAGGGGGGTGGGTGTATTACGCAGTTTGTTTAGTAGTGAATCAGCTCACTGTCGCCGCGTGCTTGTCTATTGTTTATTGTGACATTGTATGGCTGAGTGCGGTGGGTGGTGACGTTAAAGGGGGAAGGGGGAGGTGTATTACGCAGTTTGTTAAGAGGGCATTATGCGGTGAATCAGATACATTCTTTGCACTGAGAATTGGGATAACGGAAGATTGGAAATTCTGAAAAGTAGCCTATGTCATTTACCCTGATTTAAAACTATCGATACGGCATTACTGACATAGGTGTCATTAACGTAATTACGTATGTAATTTACCCTGATTTAGAAGTATCGATACGGTATTACTGACATAGGTGTCGCAGGCCTCTCTCTTTTATCTTCTCTGTACAGTGGACCATCTAAGGTCAACTTTTAACCCATTTGGATCGTAAGAACATTGTATTTTATTAGCGTACTTGCGACGATAAACAATGACACAAAAAAGTGGGGTGGCCCTTAAGTTTTGACCATTAGTGTGCTTGTACAAATCAGGACACACACACGCCCCATGTGTAGTACCTAAAATAGTTCTTAGTGTACCGTGTAGTATGTCATTATGAAGTATCATCCCCCATTTATGTTTCCCTTGCGCAAATTGTTAGGGCGATTATACAAATCAGGACATAATCCCACATGACCAGTTACTCACTATTATGTTTCATTTGTTCTGACTCAAAGAGCGCTGAAGCGGACAAGAACTCAAAGAGCACAATTTTATACAAGTTTGGGACTGGATGCCAGCGACAGTATTTTGTTAGTTGTTTAGAACTGCAACAGTCCCCAGTAGCATTTATGGTGCAAGTGTGGTCCAAGGGTTCCAAACTTTGGTGTGAATTTGGTCTAAATGAAATGTGTAAATACCATCGCAGGATGGTGTGTATGCGATAAACGACCAGAAATACACTTTCCTGCAATGGTCTAGAAATGGTCATTTTCGACTGAAATGGGACCTATATGGGACCATTTTGACACCTACCTGCGATGGTCTAAAGATGGTGTAGAAATGGTCTTTTTTTTTTTTTTCAACCGAAATGGGACCTATATGGGACCGTTTTGACACCAATTTTTTTTTAAAACCGTACCCCCTACCTACCCCACCCTTCCACCCCTACCCATATAATGCACCACTCATTTATTATGTTTATAACGCACATTCATGCAGACAAACCCAATTGAAAACACAGGTGCAAATGTGTCATATAAAGAAACTTTTATTCAACTTAATAAACTTCAGTCATCAAGAATACAAATGTGCCATGCCAAAAAGTATGTAATACGAAATAGTCTGGGTTTCATGTGCAAATATTAAAACCTTTTTTTGTTCTGAATGGATCAACTTATTTGTACACACAAGTGTATCCCAGCGTGAATATACCCAGCGAAATTCAAACCAGCATTATTACAGTTCAGTTCAATCAGGATGGGAAATCTGCGCTCGGAAAGACTTTTTTCGCAGTAGGCAATGAATGTGTGAGAATGATTGAATGATTGTGCGACTGATTTCAGATTTGTGTCACTATCTCCACCTCCACTGTTAGGCTTCAGGTCTTGGCTTTGCAGACTGCACTGCCTTCATATAAGGTGTGACTTTTTGTTGGACGGTTAAGCCCCAGGCGGGAATCCACATATCGGCGCAACAGCAACACGAAAGCACTGGCGACAGCGACAAAAATCAAGAACACAGAAATAAAGGAGTGTTTGCATAAGCGCGACGCAGAAGCGGTGCAACAAGCGACAGTGACACATTTTATTCGTCAGCTGAGCGATTCAAAGGCGTTTTTTTTTTCCTGCTGCGATTTTTCAGTAAAGGGAGTGTGGTGTTCAGTACACGCCAAATTTGAGCCATTTTTCCCCAATTCAAAATAAAGGCACAACACTGCTTTGTCGCACCGCTGTATGGAAGAACACCAAGCGATTTTCCACCTGCAGCCCAGCTACTTTCTTTGTCACGCTGCTTACGTGCCGCAATATGGAAACACAAGTTAAATCAGAAATGCCATTAATCCTTTGTGGATTCATGCTGCATATATTTTATCTTAATACATTTACGCAAATCACAGCAGCGCAAATTCAAACTAGGCTGAACCGTGCCTTGCCAGATTCGTTCTGGGTACAGATTCACTGGGCAGATTCTTAATAGGTGAATATATGATATACGTAGCAAAACTGGTCCCATCAGACAAAGAAGAGGTGAAGGTCTGGCATCAACTCAACAACGTTGTACGTTATCGATAGGTCCAAAGTCCATTCAACCTACAAGTACAAAGTTGAATGGTGACAATAGGTTTCGGTTTCCAAGCTCTGGCATCCACACTACAATGCTGCACGTTGACGAAAGGTCCAAGGTCTGGCATCCACTCTACAACACTGTACGTTGTCAATAGGTGCAATGTCCAGCATCCACCCTACAACACAGCTGTACATAGTTGATAGGTGCAATGTCTGGCATCCCCCTACACCGCTGTAAGTAGCTGATAGGTAGCTTTAGTTTCCTCTATCCCTGAAAAAACTGTTTTAGTAATCTGTGGACAGAAAACAGAACCATTTGTTTTTTAAAACCATACGACAAACGATTCATACGTCATATACATGACTGAATGCTGTTGTTAGGAAATCCTCAAGTTGTTCAAACAACTTGTGCTCTAGTGGACGCAAACTGTTTTGGAAATCCTTGTAAATCTAACGCGCCATATCCCCAGCCGTAAATATAATATGGATACAAATTGGTTTCAGCAAGAGGCATAGATTCTCATACGAGGACCAGCAAGGGCAGGTCAGACTAAACAGTGACCTCTCAATAACCATTCCCCATTCGCAACGGCGTGAAGCAAGGCTGCGTGCTGGCACCAACCCTCTTCACCATCTTCTTCAGCATGATGTTGAAGCAGGCCACAGTGGACCTCGACGATGACGACGCAGTGTACATCAGGTATCGTCTCGATGGCAGCCTGTTCAACCTCAGACGACTGCAGGCCCACACGAAAACCCTAGACCAACTGATTCGTGAGCTGCTCTTTGCTGATGACGCTGCCCTCGTTGCACACACAGAGAGAGCCTTGCAGCGCATTACGTCCTGCTTCGCAGATGCCGCCCAGCTCTTTGGACTTGAGGTCAGTCTGAAAAAGACAGAGGTCCTTCATCAGCCAGCACCCAAGGAAGAGCATCGCCCTCCCCACATCACCATCGGCGAGTCCGAACTGAAGTCTGTACACCAGTTTACCTACCTCGGCTGCATCATCACGTCAGACGCCAAGCTGGACAAGGAGCTGGACAACAGGCTGGCAAAAGCGAACAGTGCTTTCGGGCGACTGTTCAAGCGGGTGTGGCACAATCAACAGCTGAAAAAAGGCACCAAGATCAGCGTGTACAGAGCTGTCGTCCTCACCACCCTGCTGTACGGTTCTGAGTCCTGGGCCCTCTACCACAGCCAACTATGACTCCTCGAACGCTTTCACCAGCGCTGCCTGCGTCTCCAGGATGGAGGATCATCGCCTACCCAAGATCACTCTGTTCGGCGAGCTCGCCACTGGACACCGAGACAGAGGGGCACCAAAGAAGAGATACAAAGACGGTCTCAAGAAGTCACTTAGTGCCTGCCAAATCGACCACCGCCAGTGGTCTTCGCTTGCTGCGGACTGTGACACCTGGCGCTCCATTCACAAGGCAGCCATCTCCTTTGAGGACTCTCGCAGAGCTAACCTCAAGGACAAGCGGCTCAGGAGTGGGTTGCATGTAGCGTGCTTAAATATAGTGTGTTAAGCTCGCTGACAATTCACATTTCCGTTCTCGCGTTAACACGGCAGCTAAGAACTCTTCCTCAGCTAAGCACGCCGCTACGCACGGGGGGGGGACCGTCCTTAGAATTAAGCACGCCACTAAGCTCGCTCCAGCAGATAAGCACGCTCATGCAACGCACATTTTCAGCTAAGCTTGTGAACTTAGCGCTAAGCAAGAAATTTGCGCGCTAAGCAAGCATATGCAACCCACCCCAGGAGAAAAAAACAGAGTTGTCGTAACTCAGAACCCTGACCAGACCTTCCCCTGCAGCCACTGCGGTCGAACCTGCCTGTCCCGGATTGGCCTCCGCAGTCACGAAAATGCCTGCAGACGACGTGGGCAAGCCCTATAGAATCTTCGTTCGCGAAGTCAAGCCATGATGATGACAAAGTGGTTTCAGCAAGAGGCATAGATTCTCATGTGCCCGCGCAACTGCAAAGGCTATTTGTAATTTTTACTTTCTGCGGTTGGGTGGTGTTTACATTTTCTAGACACTTTATAGACGAGGTTAAGAAAGAAAGGCATTTCACGCGTCTTTGTTTACATTGTACCTTGCTTATAACAAAAAACTACCAACAACGAACAGCAGCGATGTCATAACGGATAGCCAGTTTTCACTTTAAGCATAGACAACACTCTGAGCTCATGAAGATCTGTTGGAGATGTTCAGAGTGTTGTCTATGCTTCTGGGTCACACTGTTTATTCGCTGTGACTTTGCTCTTCTTCGTTGTCGGCTTGGTTGTACATTGCTTAACGTCCCGACAGCAACAAGACGTTCTCAGGACGTGTCTGCACTGCTTGTAAAAAAAAAAACTAAACAGAATATTGAATGTATGTCACCAGCTGGTCTAATACGCGAAATAAACCTAAGACCATTTAGCAACACACGTCCAATATCAAGAGCTACAGGAAGCGCAAACAGTACTTACTTACTTACGCCTGTCACCCCTACCCGGGTATAGGCCGTCGACGAGAGACCTCCAGCAACTCCTGTCCTGTGCTTCTCCTTCGATTCTACTCCAGGTGGTTCCCAGTCTCTTGATGTCTGCTTGGAGGTCTCGACGACAGGAGTTTCTCGGCCTACCTCTTTTCCTCTTTCCCTGGGGGTTCCATGACAATGCCTGCCTAGTGATACTGGAAGCTGGCTTTCTCAGACTGTGACCGATCCATCCCCATCTTCTTCGCCCAATTTCATTCTCTGCTGTTATCTGCTCTGTTCTCTCCCAGAGTCTGACGTTGCTGATCTTCTCTGGCCAGTGGATTTTCAAAATTCTTCTAAGGCAACTGTTCATGAA
Source organism: Semisulcospira habei (assembly GCA_036245525.1). NCBI lineage: Eukaryota > Metazoa > Mollusca > Gastropoda > Semisulcospiridae > Semisulcospira > Semisulcospira habei. The sequence continues at coordinate 174,389,209 of BTPG01000008.1, read as the reverse complement.
GGTCTGTACTCTGTTGACTGTGGTTTTTGTCAATCTCCATGTCTCTGCTCCATATAGGAGAACTGCTTTTACATTGGAGTTGAAAATCCGGACTTTGGTGTGTTGTGACAGTTCTCTGGAACTCCACACTTTTTTCAACTGGAGAAAGGCTGCTCTGGCTTTACCGATTCGTGCTCTGACATCTGCATCAGTGCCGCCTTTTTTTGTCTATGATGCTCCCGAGATAGGTGAAGGACTCCACCTCCTCCAACGGGGTGCCAGCAAGCAAGACTGGTTCTTCCCTGGTTGCGTTCAGCCTCATTGTCTTTGTTTTCTGTTTGTGAATGGTGAGGCCCACTTGGGACGAGATGTCAGCAAGCCTCGTGGTCTTGTCCTGCATTTGTTGATGAGTGTGGGACAGTAATGCCAAGTCGTCTGCAAAATCGAGGTCGTCAAGCTGTGTCCACAGTGTCCACTGTATTCCACTTCGTCTGTGCTCTGTGGTCATCTTCATGACCCAGTCTATGGCCAGTAGGAAGAGGAACGGAGACAGCAGACACCCCTGCCTGACACCAGTTCTGACCTTGAGCTCTCTGGTGAACTGCCCTTCGTGGATCACGCGACATGTCATGCCATCATAGCTGCTCTTGATCAGGCGGACGAGCTTTGTGGGTACACCGTAGTGTCGTAGGAGTTTCCACAGAGTCTCTCGGTCCACGCTGTCAAATGCTTTCTCATAATCCACAAAGTTGACGTACAGCGGGGAGCTCCACTCCAGAGACTGTTCCAAGATGATGCGGAGAGTGGAGATCTGGTCTGTACATGATCGGTTCTTCCTGAATCCTGCTTGCTGGTCTCTCAGCTGGGGGTCAACGGAGCTCTTCATTCTCTCTAGGATGATCCTGTTGAAGACCTTTCCTGGTACTGACAGCAAGGTGATTCCTCTGTAGTTGGAACACTTGCTGAGGTCGCCTTTCTTGGGAAGCTTGATTAGGTACCCCTCCTTCCAGTCAGCTGGCATCACCTCCTCTTCCCAGATCTTTCCAAACAGTGGGTACAGCATCTCAACTGTTGTCTCTAGGTCTGCTTTCAGAGACTCCGCTGGGATGCCATCTGGCCCTGCTGCTTTGCCATTCTTCAAAAATGCCACTGCTTTTCTGATCTCTTCCCGGCTGGGTCCGTCACAGCTGATGGGTAGGTCGGTCTCTGCCGGCTGGATGTCGGGGGGGTCGGGTGGGCTAGGTCTGTTCAGTAACTCTTCAAAATACTCGGCCCATCTGTCGAGTTGGTCTGCTCTGTCTGCAATAGGCTTGCCTTCTTTGTCTTTTACTGGTCTTTCTGTATGGCCATACTTACTCGACAATCTTCTGGTAATGTCGTAGAGCTGTTTCATGTTGCCGCTGCCTGCTGCCTTTTCTGCCTCTGCTGCCAGGCTGTCAAGCGCAAACAGTAGGGAGAGTTTAAAAAAAGAAAATACAGGTGAATAGACCAAGGGTAGACACATGCCCCAGAATAGAAGGGAAAACCCACACTGTGGGGCTGACCAGGGTGACCCTGGGAACTAAAAAGTAGTTAACCCCACCCAAATCCCCCAGAGCAGACCTGGGTGGGGGTCTTCGTTGTCGGTGTCGCCCAGCGTAAATTGTCATGTCAAAGTCAGATCACTGCATTGTGTGCGTTCAGGTAATTGCAGCCACACGTACCAGTTTTTAACCACATATTATAACAACACGTTCAGATCGGATCTCGCTTTCTGGCAGGAGTGAGCGCCGATCTCGCTGATCAGCGAGTTGGCATTGGAGAGGTTACTCACAAGGGCCCGACCACCGCACGCGCACATCCACCACTCACTCACTAGTAAGGCATAGTACTACTGAGCGAATATGGTGACTTGATACCGAGCGCGGTGCCGCACGGGTTGTATCGCACATTTGTAGAGTGAGCCAATCAGATCCCTATGGCGTTACTGCATACTGGCATTGAAGTCTACTGTGCATGAGTCAAATGCAGCCAAACGTTTGTTAGTTAGTTAGTTATTTAGATTTAACGCCGAGCAACCGGCTAATGCCATCTCATGGCGGGATGGGTAAACATCTGGTCAGCCAGACTAAAACAAAGGTCTTAAGATGCAAATATACCTAAAAAATATGTCATGCTAAAATGTCGCACGAGTCTTCAAAGGAAACGTCTACAGACATCAAACAAAGGTCAAAATAATGAAATTCATACAGTCTATGAATGCTCAAATCTTGTGAAAAATATTGCACTCTCTCAGGAAACTGAAGACCTTGTCCAGGGGAACATCCCAAAACAAAACCTTCAAAGAGTCTGCTTTTAAGTGTTTATATCTTGTGTCAATTAGATCGGCACAAGACAGCAAAAAGTGTTTAACAGAAAACTGCTCGTCACAGGCGTAACACCATGGACGCTCATCCTGTTTTAGTAAGTAAGAGTGCGTAACATACGTGTGCCTGATGTGGAGCCGAGCAAGGACAGTCTCCTCACGGCAGCTGCCACAGTGATAAAGTAGACCGTCGGACACCGTAGGAAGAGCTTCATGCAGCTTGTTAGCTTCTTCTTTGTCCCACTCGGACTGCCACTTGCTGGCTATGCACGCATTAATCACGTTTAAAATCACTATGAATAGTCCGTGTGTCAGGGACAGGGTCATTGCGGGCATCCTGTTGCCTTCGATGAGCACATACCCTGGGACCCAAATAAAAATGATGTCATAATATTCCTTCATCAAGTCTGCATTAAGCTCTCAGGGCTTCCGTTTTTAGTGTGTCTGTGCGTCTATGACGCATTAAAACTCAAAATCATGTACTGAAAATGCAACCAAGGGGTAGTCAGACGCACTAAAATTCAGTGCATCTGCATCCCGAGACGCATTATCCTTGCGCCACCGTGCGTACCATAACAGAGGTCGGTGACAGTCGTTCTATTTTTAGTGATGAGTTGGTTCGTTTAGCTGCTCGCTCAGTCGCGGCTGCGTTCAGAAACGACCCGACATCGGGGTCCGTGCGAGTGTAACTGGGCGGACAAACTGTTAGTTTATGTGTGGTGTCAGCATGTTATTACAAAGTGCGCTACATGTTGAACACGTTACTGTGACGCCACCATAATAGTATTATGGGATAAGGCATAGTGCGTTTCACTTTCGATCTTGAACGAAGTTGTAAATGGCGGAGAAAAAGCAAAGGAAGATGGAATGCTTCGGATTCTTCAATCCAGCACCGTCTGATCTTGATATTGCTAAGAAGAAAGTTGCACTTTGACACCCCGATCTCCATCGACAAGCGACAGTACCAGATATGAATCACCTGGGCCGTGTGTGGCACTGCCGCTGCGACGCAGTTTTCAGAGTTCGTGGCTGCGCTGCGTGTATTTCCATGGCTAAAGCATGACGGCACACGAATGGCATGCGCAATGTGCACAGAGGCAAACTCAAAATGCAAGTCCAGAAATTTTAACAGAAATAAGTTTGTCAGTTTTTTTTTTAAATCGTGGTCGATCCACTCTTCTGGTACACAGTTATTAGGCAAAAATTAGAGAAACACGTCTTTCTGAGTGGTTAAATGGGTTGAAATAAACTTTTATGTACATCAGTTCACACACACACACACACACACACACACAGTGACACAGAGAGAGAGAGTTTAGACAAGTCACACTTTGGTTGTCAATCTGCCGCATTCAGCAGAAAACGCTATATTCTCCGTTACAATACATTATCAAACGATAATACAAATAAATAAATAGATATGTTTTTCTGTGTTTCAGAGAGGGAGAGAGCGAGGGAGACAGGATTTTGCACGAGAGCTCACCAGTTAAAGAATCAGTATCGTGGAAAGGACACACACAGTCACAACCCATTTAGAAGAGAGAGCGAAATGAGTTAATTTATTTTAAGGAACATACAGATAATGCAGTTTTTCTTAAATAAATCTGCGGACCCTCTATAATGCTCAGATGGGGGTCTGTGTACCCTCTAAAATGTATACAGACCCTTTAAACTGTTGTGAAAACGGAAGCCCTGGCTCTCTAATCTGCACCAGCAGGAGGGGGGGGGGGGGGGGGGGGGGGGGGGGGGGGGGGTCTGTTCCTGCGCCCTGAAGGGTCTGCAGGGCAGACAGACAGAATCAGAAAGTTGCTTTCCCTAGACCAATAAGCATGCCATGAGTTCCAGCACAACTGCCTGCAGTTCTGCACTAAATACAGATGAATGGTCTGGGCTTAAATGGGCGTCTAGGATGGCGAGAGGACACTGCGGCCGCAGCCACTCTCCCATCCTCAGACTTGGACCCATCCGTATAAATACGACAATAGCCAGGAAAACTTGAAAGGAGTTCATTGAGGCTCTGTTGGTATATGGCTGTTGGAGTAAAGTCCTTCTTGTGGGCGGTCAAGTCCAGCAAGATATCAGGAACTGATAATAGCCACTCCAGGGTGGAGTGATGTGTTGCAGAGATTCCGAAACATTGTCCAGGTCCACTCCGGGCCACCTGCAGATGAGATCGGACACGGAAGGAAAGTGGATGGGCAGAGCCCGGATGGGTATCGTAAATCTCTGCAAACGGGGTTTAAAAACACAATCATAGGCAGGATTGTTTGGATATGCCTTCAGTTTCAGAACGTAGCTGAGCATGAGATCGATGCAGCGGAGCTTCAGAGAAGGCTCTCCTGCCTCAGCAAACAGACTAGGAAATGGGAATGTCCTGAAGGCCCCCAGACATATGCGCAAACCATGATGGTAAATTGTGTTCAGACGTGGTAAAACAGGCTTGGAAGCTGAGCCATATGCCACAGAGCCATAATCCAGTTTGGACCGAACAAGGGCCCGGTACAGTCAAAGCAAGACAGTGCGGTCTGCACCCCAGTCAGTGTGACCAACAACGTGAAAAATATCGAGGGCCTTTTGACATGAGGTTCGAAGATAATTAATATGGTTGCGGAAGGTCAGTCTTTTGTAAAAGATGACCCCCAGAAACTTTGCATCCTCGGCCACCTTAATTGGCACTCCAGCGATGCTCAGACTAGGTTCCAGAGAAAATTTAGTCGGGTTAGTAAAATGCATACAGACTGTCTTGAAGGGCGAGAACTTGAATCCATTGAGAGACACCCACCCAAGGATGCGATCAATGCACAGTTGCAAGCGCCTCAAGGGACGCAAGTCCTTGAACTCTCGCACACAAAGCGAAGTCATCAACAAATAAAGAACATTCAGAGTCATCCTTGATGGCATTTACAATGTTATTGATTTTAATACTAAATAAAACAGGAGACAGAATGCTTCCCTGCGCATAGCTGCCAACTTTGAAGAAATAAAAATCCTGACTGGCCGGGGTCCAGGGGCCGCCTAGGCCCCGGCAGGGTGCAGGGGCAGCGCCCCGCTGGGGGGTGCAGGGGGGCTACGCCCCCCGCTCGTAAACGAAAATCAGCATTTTGATGGCAGTTTGGAGGCCTCTCCTTGAAGCAAAATTCAAAATAATAACCAGTTTGTATCCTTTAGTTTGAAGTTATTTACATTCACATCAGCACAAAAAAATCATGGCTGAACAAAATAAATCAATGGAAACGAAAAATCAGCATTTTGAAGGCAGTTTGGAGGCCTCTCCTTGAAGCAAAAATCAAAATAATGACCAGTTTGTATCCTACAGTTTGAAGTTTATTTACATTCACATCAGCACAAAAAATCATAGCTGAACAAACTAAATCAAGGACAATGGAAACGAAAATCAGCATTTTGAAGGCAGTTTGGAGGCCTCTCTTTGAAACAAAATTCAAAGTTTATCTACTCTTTTGATGGTGGGCAAGGGTTTGCAGCAGCCTTCAGGGACTGAGATGTTGCTGATTTTGCCTTCAACAGCAAGTCCTCTCTCTCTCTCTCTCTCTCTCTCTCGTCTCTTTCGGTTTGTGTTCCACACTTTCATAATTATTTCACAAGATGCTCTTACTTTTTCATGTATTCCTTCGTTTATTCAATTCATCATTCAGTCTGACCGCCAGACAGTCTTTATTTTTTCTTCATTATACTTCGCTACTTATACTTATATTTGGTGTTTCTTACGTTTTTCGTGCAGACTGATGTCTTTTTGGCCGCCGTGACCGATGTTTATGTCCGCCCGGCACAATTTACAAAAGGCAAAGTGTTCCCCCTTTCTCGATTCGTCGATGTAAGGAAAGGAACGCTTGTAGTCTGGATGGAACTTCACCAAACACTTCTGCTTCTTAGGAGGCATGATTTTGTTGAAAATCGAAAATACTCTGTGACCAGTTGTGAAGATCGTTGAGCATGTGCTCGAGGGCAAATTAGAAGGAACCGGAACAAACAGAATGGACGGAATTTGCCGCGCATGCGTAATCAAGACTGGCTGTGGGTCCCCAAAAGCTTAGCGGTACAGTATAGCGGTAGGCTCTCAACTACAGGCGCTTGACCCCGCGCGGTACACCAAAATGCCTCAAATTTTAAAACAAAGCTTGAAAATATGAAAATCGGGAGAAATGTACAAAAAACCGGAGTATACGCGAGTATACTGCAGACTAAGCCTACCGCTGAGAGTGACAGGCCCATCGTAACCATGGTTTACCATCCGCACACCAATCCGGTTCGTAAAATACTTCTTTCTAACTGGGGTCTTTTGTCATCCAGTAAAGAGTCCGCTGCTATCTTTTCTGAACCTCCGTTGGTGGCTTTCAAGAGGGATATTAATTTACGAGACATGCTTGTTCGCTCTACTCTTAAGCCTCGTTCTACCACCAGACCCTCCGGCTCCACACCGTGCAATGTTCCAAATTGCAAGACATGTCCTTTTATTTGCCCTTCTACAGTGGTGAATGGTCCACGCTACAACTTCAACATAGACAGATACTTCACATGTCAAACTACCAACGTGATTTATGTCATCTCCTGTGTGAAATGCGGCCAACTCTATGTTGGAGAGACGGAAAGAACCATCAACGACCGTTTTAAAGAACATCTTCAGTCGGTCAAGTACCATTACAATAGACCGGTCGGGCGACATTTCAACCAGGCCGATCACTCCGTCTCGGACATTCGTGTTAAAGGCCTCTGGCTTATGCAAACCAGTAATGTCTGGGCCAGGAAAGACCGAGAAAAATTTTTGATTAATAAACTGGGCACTGTGGCGCCACTCGGGATGAATATGAAAGATTAACTTTTTGGACCTTACCTGTGTCTTCTGCCAACTGTCATTTACCTTACCGAGTCGCTTCTGTATGACTACTCACTAACCAGATAGGTGCGGCTGGCGCTGATTGATATGTACTTTGTGCCTCCCATGGGGACTTTTTCAGCGCTGGCCATACGTTAAGTTGGATCCCTTGCCCTTCCCTGTCGGGCGCTTGGTCGCCAGTCCTTGGATTTATGCGCGGGTGTGGGGGGCGATCATGTGCATTCCCTTGGGGCTGTATGTGGTCGTCTTGTTCGCATGCCTGTGCGTTCGTCCGTGGGCTGGAGGGTGCCTGTTGGGTGGGGCTGGTGGCTCTGTTTGTTTGCCTTCCCCCCCCCCTCCCTTTTTGTTTTCTCTCTCTCTCTCTTCCCCCTTTCTCTCTCTCTCTCTTCCCTTTCCTCCTCCCCTTCCCCCGCCCCTTTTGTCTTTCTCTCCCCCCACACCCGTTTTTTTTTTTTTTTTTTTTTTTTTTTTTTTTTTTGTTTTTTTTGTTTGGAGTTACCCTTGAAGACGGTTTCACAACTACCTACTCTCCTCTTATACCATTATTCTCTTACTGAATTTGATTATTTGCTTTGTTTCATCGATATTCCTTGTTGTGTACCATGCTAAATGCTGGGGGTTTTTTCCCGGGGTCCTCCCGTTTTTCCCCGAGGTAGTCCTCAACTCGATGGTGATATAAGGTTTGCCTTCGGGTTGGTGTTTAGCTGGCTTTGTGTATTAGACACTCAGCCTACTTCGTGCCCAAGGGTACTCCCCGTTCGTTCTCTCTCTCACTCTCTCTCTTTCTCTCCCCCCCCCCCCCCTCTCTCTCTCTCTCGCTGTCTCTCTTCTCTCTCTCTCTCTCTCTCCCCGGCCTCACACACGCGCATTTACTTTTGCTCGCTCCTGCGCGCGCTTACACACACTCTTGTCTCTCGTGTTTAGTTTCTCTCGGAGTCTTTCTCTTACGATTTTTTTCTTTGACGTCATTTTTTACTTTTGTTCTTCCTTTCCTTTCCTTTCCTTTTTTTTTTTTTTTTTTTTTTACGTCACCTTCAGTTGCCACATTCCTTCTGCATCTGAAGATAAGTAGCGGCTAATGTCTCTGTTTGTTTGTCTATTTTGACAAAGGGTATTTACCCGAAATATTAATAAATTGTGTTGTACCGTTTTTTCTAAGCGTGTTTCTTTCTCCGTTGGGTACTTCTTTATAAAACCGGAGAATCGGGAATTGAAAAAAAATCGGGAAATTCCCAATAAAATCGGGAGGGTTGGCAGCTATGCCTGCGGGACACTCATCTCCTGTTCTAAGGAGTCGAAGAGGGTGGAGAAATGTGAAACGACCGGTTAGACAAAAAGTTCTGAATAAAAATGGGCAAGTGCCCTTTAAAACCCATGTCTAACGAGTCAGACATTATACCATATTTCCTAGTAGTGTGTCATATGCCTTCTCAAGATCGAAGAAAATTGCATAGACATGTTGCTTATTGATAAAAGCTTCTTGAATAAACGACTCAAAGCGGACAAGATGGTCAGTTGTACTACGGAACTGCTGAAAACCGCACTGGAGGTCTGTAATGAGACCCTGTGACTCAAGATGCCATACCAGGCAGGCGTTAAAAAGGTGTCCCATAGTTTTACATAAACATGATGTTAAGCGATTGGCCGGTAGTTGCCTGGGTTGGAAGGTTCCTTACCCAGCTTGGGGATGGGCACAATCACAGCCTGGCGCCAAGATAGCGGGAAATGGCCAGTTACCCAAATATGGTTAAAGGCCTTGAGAAGTATGAGGAGTGACTTCTCAGGCAGATGTGTTAAGTGCTGATAATGAATAGTATCAAAGACAATACATTATAAGACAAATCACTCACCCCGAGAGTGCGAGGACACGCTTTGAGAGTTTTCTCCCTTGTAATCGTGTTGAATCGTGGCTGACCGAACGAGGCAAGGGTCTGACTTTTGCAGCGCAATTTCTTGTTCAAACGCCCGCTACAAGCCAAGTTTCACCGGCATATCATTTTTCCTTTTTCCCAATGAAGAAACAAGGTAAGCTGATTACTCTGTGGTCTTATCTTTGCATAAATGCATAAATTTACTACCGTATAATAATTTCATGGGGCAGAGGATGTCCATCTCGAAAATTTTTGATTCTGAATTAGAGTTGCCAGGGCGATAGTCAGGCATAGGTCCCTTGTGTATCTTTGGGTTTAAATCTGGGAGAGTGGAAAACTGATCCAACTGCAAACAGACCCTAGCCAGCTCTCCACGCCGTGAAATGTCAGTGGAAAAGTGGTCTAACGACAATTTAGATCCAGAGTAATTGTAAGTTCCTAGTAATTTTGTTTTCAAATGTAGAAGAGGGCCATATGTACATAGACCAGTTTTCCTGTCCCATTGTATCCACTTAATGGTGGATTACCTCGTTAGGTCTAGTCATTTGTGCCTAACTCAGGGGAAGAAAAGTATTCTTTAGGCTACACGGACCTTTCCCTTTCGTTCACGGCAATACGACTGATAGGGAGAAGCATATGCAAGTTTCAAGTTCTTAATCGAGTTGTTTTAAGAGAGATGTTCCGATCAAAAAGAGGAAAGTACTGGTGAGAAATTAAGTAAAGAAACCTTGAGTTGTAAGATTGTTGATAAAATTCAGTGATTGCAAAGTTACTAAGCTTCATTGCCGGTCTATCAAGAATTAGAATACAAAAGTATAAAAGGTCATGCAGAACTCTGTCCACTGTACTGTTCTCACGAACTACGCCTACAGTGTTTAGCTGGTGGTGTTTTAGTACTTGTATTTCAGTCTTTGTTATTCTCCCAACAGATGTCTGGGTGCAGAATTTGCACAGGGAAGATCTGTTGGGACTTTCACCTGCTGAGCTGTGTTCACATTCCTGCAGGCTGTGCAGTGCCCATTTTGAAAACAGCCAGTTCACATGTGCCGACTTTGTTTTCAGTGCTCAACCCACCCCCACAACTAACAGAGACAGCCACCCAGGACGAGAGATACAGCTACAGATTCAGAAGCGCTGCCTCACAAGCAGGCTCGCATGTCACTGCAACCAGGTACTTTCAATGAATAAATATGAATCTGATTTATAATTTGTAAGCTGAAAATTTTAATTTATAAAAAAATTACCAAAAAATGACAGCACAAAAGATCAGTTGTGTGAGTTGTTGTCACAACTGTGGTCGTAAAAACTGTTGACTATTAAAATCAGACAAGCAAATTTAAATTTGGATGAATTTTTGATGGCCCGTTTGTGTGTGTTCGCGCCTGCATGTGTGTGTGAAAATACATTTCTTGTCAGTCAGATGAAATGTGAATTGATTTTTTGATCTGATTAAATATGCTGTGGATTATCATATCATTAATGATTTAATGCATGGTTGCTTGTGTGCGTGCAGATGAGTCCAGGGGAGAAACTGCAGCAACAGGTGGTCAGGACAGCAATTCACCAAGAAAGCAGGCTTTGAAGAAAAGCGGTCTCAAACTGTGCACAACAGATTGTACTGCCTGCAGAAGATTGATTGATTGATTGTACATTGCTTAACGTCCCGACAGCAACAAGGCTTTCTCAGGACGTGCCTGCACTGCTTGTGAAAAAAAAAAAAAAAAAAAAACAGAACATTGAATGTATGTCGCCAGCCGGTCAAATACGTTAAATAAACCTAACACATGGGGCCTAAATAAAGCTAAGACCATTTAGCAACACGCATCCAATATCAAGAGCTACAGGCAGTGCAGACAGTAGGGAGAGTTTTAAAAAGGCAAATACAGGTGAATGGACAAAGGGTAGACAGAAACACATGCCCCAGAATAGAGAGAAAAACCCACCCTGTGGGGCTGACCAGGGTGACCCTGGGAACTAAAAAATACCTAACCCCACCCAAGTCCCCCAGGGCAGACCCGGGTGGGGTGCCTGCAGAAGAAATGTAATTACGACAGAAAGACAGCAAACAAGGAAAGAAAAGACATTAACACTCAAAGAGAAGAAGGATGCAGCAGCGAAGAGCCGCTTGGTCCATTTTTTGCTTGATTCATGTGTTCAGTTTATTTCAGCACAGTTGCGTGAAATACACAAAAAGAAACAAGGCCGGAGATGGACGGAGACAGACAAAACAACTCTCTATCTTTGTTTCATGCAAACCCCAAGGCATATCGTATGCTTGCAAAAATCTTTGTCCTCCCGTCAGTTTCAACCTTACAGAAAACTATGCAAAAGGTTTCAGTCTGCCCCAGCTTTAATGCCAAGATTCTGAAAGCGCTTCAGATTAAAGTGTCTGTACTGCCGCCAAAGTCAGATCTGTGTGCAATAGTACTAGACGAAATGACAATAAAATAACAAGTCACCTACAACAAAAAACGTGATCAAATAGAAGGGGCAAAGGATTTTAGGGAGGATGAGACGACAAAGCATGTGGCAAACCATGCGACTGCCTTTGTTGTAAGGGGTTTAGTTTCCCACTGGAAGCAGCCAAAGGTCTGGTCGGGGAGGAGGGGGTTGTTGGAGAACATTGATTGTACATTGATTGATTGTACATTGCTTAACGTCCCGACAGCAACAAGGCTTTCTCAGGACGTGCCTGCACTGCTTGTGAAAAAAAACAACCAACTAAACAGAACATTGAATGTATGTCGCCAGCCGGTCAAACACATTAAATAAACCTAACACATGGGGCCTAAATAAAGCTAAGACCATTTAGCAACACACATCCAATATCAATATATAACAACTCGAGATGCCAGACTTGCTTGCCACCGCCCAAAATAGAACTCAGTGGAGAGCACTGTCTGTTGCTGCTGCCTTTCAGTCCCCCCAACGCCCAGTTCGGGCAAGGGACTGATGATGATGATGATCCAATATCAAGAGCTACAGGCAGTGCAGACAGTAGGGAGAGTTTAAAAAAGGCAAATACAGGTGAATGGACCTCGGGTAGACAGAAACACATGCCCCAGAATAGAGAGAAAAACCCACCCTGTGGGGCTGACCAGGGTGACCCTGGGAACTAAACAATACCTAACCCCACCCAAGTCCCCCAGGGCAGACCCGGGTGGGGTTTGTTGGAGAACATAATTCTGATCGGTGATGATATGTTTATCTGTTTACCTGGTAATGACTTTTAGATCTAAAGGGCGGTGGGCATTCAGCCTAATGCGTATATTCATGTTGACCTGCTATTTTGTGTATGATGAATAATTTTGTCATAAATTTACATGTGTTGGGTGGAGGGATGAACGGAGAGGAGGAGAAAGAACAGGTAATCAGTGATCATTTCTTATTAATCTCTTTGTGCATACAACACCAGGTACTGTTTAAAAGTTTCTAAATCTAATGGGTGTATGCATAAGGTGGTTAGCGTGGCCTGTGTATAATCACGATTTGGTTTTCTTGCCAATACCTGCTACAAGCTGAACGTGTATTAATAAACTGATCTTGTGAGATTGTTCAAAACTGATATTTGCTCTAAATTATTTAGTCATGTGCTGGTGGTTTGTTTGTATGTGTGCATGTGTGTTTGTTTGCATGCACGTGTGTGTGTGTGTGTGTGTGTGTGTGTGTGTGTGTGTGTGTGTGTGTGTGTGTGTGTGTGTGTGTGTGTGTGTACTAGACATCAACTCACTCAGTGACCGAGGTGACTACCCACCCATGCCACGTGGAGGCCGGTGCCGTAGTGGGCTGCAGCCAAACGTGTATGCAATGTCTTTTGCAAATGCCTCTGATAAGAAACACACTCAGTGAACAAAAATCATTCAAGGCCAATTGATTTTAATAACCTTCAGAGAGATAATATAGGGGGCTCCTGAGAATCCAAATTTATTTATGCTGCATTAAACACAAACATTGCGGCATTTTGACAATGTCCCCCCCCCCCCCCCCCCCCCCCCCCCCATTGACTACGCGACCGCTACCCCATCTTTAATTTACCCCAGTGATTTCAAATAAACGCAAGTTTGTCAATGCGGCGTAAATAAATGTGGTTCTTTTGGAAAATAGATTGTTTAATCTCTATAAGCATCCCCCCACTGCACCCGAGCTAAACAGTATATCAACGATGTATGCGTGTACATTCAAGAATGCGTAGTTTATTGATCACGGCGGCTAGCCGCCTAGCCTAAGCCCGATGTGCCATGCGTTGTGGAAATTCCCGATAACGGCGATCGCACACACCGCACACGCGCGCTCTTACACCAGTTAAAAATCAATGATATACACACGGACTAGGTCTATTTTCTCAATTAAAATAACGCGGCAACCAAATCTGCTTAATAAATAGTCTTATACACATACACTTTGTCAATTTTACACACAGACACAGCACAGGCAAAAGAACATGAAGTAATTACTTCCCTTTGAAATCATAATTTATGCCTGCTTTCGCTTTCGTGGCTCATTACTGAGAAATGATACAAAATTACTATCATTTCTAATTAAAAACACTGCATCAACCCACTAAAACAACACTAATTTGACTAATAATAATGTTTTTAGCCCCGGCCCGGCTCAATCCACTGTAATATTAGCCCGGTAAACACGCTACATACCTGTAAAAATCGATGATCTAGTTCCGGTATTGCACCACTATCGATTATAGTTATAAGTTCCCAGAATAACTGCCTCTCTCGGCCACCGCGGTGGCCGGGTGGATTTCGCTCGCATGTCATACACCTAAGAGAAAATCTGGCACAATTTATTCTTACGTGTGTGATATGGGATCGAGTCTCCTCTGGGCCTCAAATTCTTTCGTTTCGTAAATAACTCGTCTTTGAGGCCCCCATCTGGGGAGTGACGAAACGCTAATAATTAGGCCAAAAATAAGTCTGGACAAAAATAAATAATTAGCTGTAGGACCTACAGTAAACAAATTACTAGGCCGGCAAATAAATAAAATAAATTGTGCGCACGGGTAAAAAAGGGGGGAAAGAGGGGAATAAGGGGGGGGAAGGGGATTGATTGATTGATTGTACATTGCTTAACGTCCCGACAGCAACAAGGCTTTCTCAGGTCGTGCCTGCACTGCTTGTGAAAAAAAAAACTAAACAGAACATTGAATGTATGTCGCCAGCCGGTCAAATACATTAAATAAACCTAACACATGGGGCCTAAATAAAGCTAAGACCATTTAGCAACACACATCCAATATCAAGAGCTACAGGCAGTGCAGACAGTAGGGAGAGTTTTAAAAAGGCAAATACAGGAGAATGGACCTCGGGTAGACAGAAACACATGCCCCAGAATAGAGAGAAAAACTCACCCTGTGGGGCTGACCAGGGTGACCCTGGGAACTAAAAAGTACCTAACCCCACCCAAGTCCCCCAGGGCAGACCCGGGTGGGGGGGGGGGGGGGAAGGGGAAGGGAAGGGAAGGGAGGGGAAGGGGAAGGGAAAGGGGGGTAAGGGGTGGGGTGTGTGTGTCTGTCTGTCCTTCCTTCCCTTGTCCCGTCTGGGCGACGGAACGTCAATCCATTTCCCAATGCCTCTTCAAGGGGGCATGTTTGACTCCCTCTTGAAAAGGCCGATTGGGGAAATGGATGACAGACGGGACTTTTGTTAAAAGTTTATTTATTAAAATACCCTGCTGATGATATCAGCTTTAATCTGTGGCATGCTATCACTTGCCAGCTAAGAAATGTCTGAGCAATTCGGAATTCTGATTCTGTTTACAAAGGACGGTAACTATCTCATGCGATCATGATATCCAGCTAAATGAACAGAAAGCAAACGACTGTGTTAACAGAAGATTGATTTTTTCAATCATAGTCATTGCTATCACAAAACACAGAGTTAAATGTCTCTGTTTACAAGGGTCTTAGCAAGCTGTGTAATCTCATCGTATACAATGACGTAGCGTCTTAACGAAAACGAAACCGCTTTGTTTGCTTTTGCCAGCGTGCTGTCCAGCGTGACATACAACTGGTGAAGTGAGTGCATGTGTCTGTCTGCCTTTGATCGTCTGTCTTTGTCAGTGTGTGTGTCTGTATGACTGTGCCGTGTGTATGTGCGTGCATGTCAGTGCGTGTTTGTCTTTGTCTCTATGTGTGTGCGTGCATTGTGTTTATTTGTCTGTGCGTGTGTGTATGCGTGTGCGTGTGTATGCGTGCATGCGTCTGTATGCATATATGTATGCATGTGTGCGTGCGTGCGTGAGTGCATGTGTGTATTATATTAATCGGAATGCGTCTGCCTGTAATGTGGGTGTGTGTGTGTGTGTGTGTGTGTGTGTGTGTGTGTGTGTGTGTGTGAGTATTCAAATCCCGTAAACCGGGGGACACACACGGGTTAAACACCCACAACTGGGGACTTTCAGTAAACCGGGGACGTCTCCGGTTTGTATGGTTACAACCCATAGTGTGTGTATATGTATATGTGTGTGAGTGAAAGTGTGTATGCGTGCGTGTGTGCATGTGTTTATATGTGTATGTGCGTCTGTGTGAGTGCATGTTTTTGCGTATGTAGGCGTGTATGTGTGTGTGTGAGTGCATGTTTTTGAGTATGTATGTGTGCATGTCTATCTGTTTGTGTGTGTGCCTGTGTTTTTGTTTTGCCTATACGTGTGCATATTAATTAGTTATTAGAGATAGAAAAAAATACATTCCAATACCATTTATACCATTATTTTTTTTTAGTCAATGTCCACATATTCATATATATATACACACACACACACACAAACAAACAACAACAACAACAACAACAACAAAAACATTGCTATATGCACTTGATAACAAATTATTTAAGTTACCTGCAGATACTTGATAACAAATTTTCCAAAGTCAATTATAACTGACAAATAACTTTACAGGTAACCTTTAAAGAACCTATAATTAGTTATTAAGTGACTTAAGTCAAGAACTTATAAGAACTTAAACATAACAAAATGTAAGTTCTTGACTCAAGTCACAACTTAAGTCACAACTTACTCGGTCAGATTTGTCAAGATACAAGGACAATGAAAAAACTTTTTTTAGTAATAGTCAGGTGGTGGTGGTGGTGCTGATGGGGTTAAATAGTTAGGTGGCATGTCATTTTTCTGTGAAGTGTATGTCATTAATAAACGATTACCAAATCTTATTTTTATTTGTTTAAAAGATTGTGTAGTTTTTCTGTGGTTTCCTGAACACCGATCTGTTTCCCCATCTCTAAAAAACTAGCCTTCAGTTCTTCAACATTCACAGGAGATTGACTACGCATTTTATTTTGTATTACAGACTTCTGTTTCTTGTAATTATTTAAATCATCCTGGACTCTCTTAAATTCATCGTCATCAATACAATTATCGTTTAATGCCTTACTGATAATAAGTTTCATACTGCTCAGCTTTGCACCAGCAAGCGTACTCAATGCTTCATGTTTCTGTAATTTTGTGTGAAACCTCTTGTTCAAGGCTTCCAAACCAAAACAAGTCAGGCATGTAGCAACGCTAACACCCTCAACTGCTATTCCAGCCAAACTTCCAATTCCCGTGGCAAACAGAACAATACCCCCAACAGAACATCCAGCTGAAACTGCACCAATAGCCATAGAAGTGTTTTGAACAGAATTGAAAACGGTCTTATACCGTCTTTTGCACCGTGAATATTTCGCTTCTTCTCCTTCCAAATATTTCAAAGCTTCTGTAATATTATTTAATCTGAATGCATCTGCCTGTAATGTTTTATCTGAAGCAATTGGCATATGTGGATCAGGCGCAAGTGTTGTTTTAGTCATCTCATTTGTTTCAGTCGGATCAAGCGTTGGTAGTTGCGGATAGAAGTTTACCATTTTTTTTTTATTCACAAATATTTTTTTTTATTTAATCAGCAGTTACATTTTGCAACTCTTCAAAAGTATACAATTTGCTGGCATAATAAAATGCAACAAGATCAATGTGTTCAAGGTTTATGTAAGTTAGACGAACAAAAGTTGTTTTGTCAACCACCACCTTGACAGCTGGAATATTGCTCGAAACATTAATAACATCATTATTTTTTGTAATAGCAATAAAGACCTTTGATGATTCTGTTACTGTGTCATTCCATGTAAGTTTAATTCCTTGTGCAATTTGAGCCTCTTTAGCAGTAGTTACTGATCTCATGATAATTTCAAATACTATTGTCGCTTCTCTTGCGATGGGAAAGTTTATTGGTGCAAACACGACCTTCGCATCAGACCTACCCTTCCTATGTGTAAGAAGATATCTCCGTCTCTCATAATTTTCAACTTTCAGTTTTTCTCTGCTATTGTCGTCTGGGGCAAAGCTTGGAACAAGACTTACAATAAGCGGCCCCGAGTTAACAACCTTCCTAAACACTAAGGCACCTTCGTCATCAGTGTATACATAAGGACTAATAAATTCAATCTTTATGTCCCAGTCAATTGTTGGAGGTGGTGCAGGCACAGGTGAAACAACCCACTTACTACCCACATGTATTAAGTTGTAGGGCGAATTATTTACAGGTGGAGTAGGTACAGTAACATCACGCAGCTGACCAAGTTTAGGAATCTGTTTTTCACCGTCTTTCATGTCAACAATTACTTTCCTCTTGTACATGCCATTTAAATCAAGTTCAAAACCATATATTTCTCCAATTTCTCCTTCCTTCTCAAAATCCTGTACGTCTGCCAAATCTTTCAACTCTGTTACTGGACATGCAACTGGTATGATTCTCGGCTTTGGACCACCACTCATTTTTTATAAACAAAAATAAAATTATTTAATTTCCAACACAACACTAAAATCATGCATAAGAACTGGTTTGTCATCCTGATTAGTTACAGATATACTCAGTGACTCAAAGAAACTAGAACCTAATTTCTTAAACTGCAAATTAGGAAATCTAACAACCACACTTTCACAATACGGAGCAGTTCCAGTTGGTAAGCATCTCAACAAAGTTGAAGGCTTTCCATTGTGTACATTCTCAGTTGTGTTCAGTTCTTTCAAATAAACATTTAGTACTGTGTGTACTGACAAATTGACAGGGCGTTTTCCAGTTATTTTAAGTTTTTTGGTCTTCATTGTTATAATACCAGACATAGCTTCATCTAAATCATCTGATCTCCACCAATCTTCGTCAATATAAAATCCAAGTAAATATGCAAATCTATCTGAAATTTTTAACCAATCTTGTTTCAGAAATTCTAATGTAACAAGTAGGTTAGCTGGATTTAAAGTTGCTTTAATTTTAAATTTACTTTGAAACCATTCAGCTATAGTACAAAAGTCATAATACCCAGGTGGTATAGCTTCAGTCTTACCATCAAAAATTACTTTATTATATATATCATCTTCTACATTAAACCATTTTACTGTATAAAACATTTCATGGATAGCTGCAGCCTTGCTACCATCACGATTATCAATCCCATTAGTTAACCACACTGGTTTGCTTGTGTCAAGATTTGTTAAGGTAATAAACATTTTTATTATCTCATATAAAAAAGGATGGAATTTAAATCACCAACCATCACCACTACAAACGCATTTCAATTCAATGTGAATGCCAAATATAATGTTGCACCTACTTATGAACAGAAAATAATTCAACTAAATCAACTCGACATAGCTGTATCAGAACAAGACCTATTTCAAGTCAAAGTACCAAATCCGTTTGATCATTACCTAAACCCTCCAATAACAGATGACTCAACTGCAAGAAAGTGGTCCTCAAGTCCACTACAGATGTTTCAAAACCAACTCAACTTTGCAATACTATGCTCAACTACAGGCTGTGGTGTTTCATTCACAGACCATTTGAATCACTCAAACAAACTGATTAGATCTGTGTATCATTTCCATGTTTATTACCAGCTTAGACGTATACTGTCAGAACTTCATACCCCACTGCCCACTGAATCCAGTTTCAACAGGTTTAACAACCCCATGGATATGAAAGCGTTTGAACGCATTTGTAATGAGTTTAACATAAGCCCCAGGTATGACTTTACACAAAAACTTGATGATCACAATGGTATGGGTACATTATATTATGCTTTGAGTCACAGACAATACCCTCAAGATTATTACCCTGGTTACACTTCATTCTCATCAAAATCACAAGTCTGGATAGGATCAATAGAGCAGAAGCAGACTAACGCCTGGACCACATTTGTCTTGGACAGGAGTGACGGGTTTACTCAAGCGGGAGTCGAGCGCGTCAATGAGTCAATCAGAACATATGTCTGGTGTATACTAGGTGCACAATCACTAACAAAATCGAATTTTTTGAATGGAAGTGGAATATTTGAATCTCAAAAACAGTTTCTCGCTAATCTTGAAGATTCAATAAATTCATCAGTTGATCTCCCATCTAGCATACAGCGCTACCAAGACGTTTTAAGATATGCCAGATCAAAAGTTGACTTTGTAGTTGGCATCGGGTTATACATGTTACCATCTGACCTTCAACTCCAAATGGGTACAATAACAAATTATAATAATGAAATCATTGTTGCAGGTGTTGGTCAAAAACTCGGTCTCAATCAATCTGTAAACTTAGGAGCAACAACCACACACGTACAGTCATTAAAATCATTACAGATGGTAACACCTCCAGCCCCGGCCACGGCACCAGTAACATCATCACCTGTACAGACAGTACCAGCTCCAGCTTTGACACCGGTACCCATAACGATAACACCATCACCAACCCCGGACACACATGAGTCAGAAAGAACTGCATTGGTAATAGGCCTCACTGGATTAGGAGTATTACTTCTTTATCTGTTTCATTAAATAACCCACCATCAACCCTCCTACTGTCACCAAAAATACCCACACATGTTCTGCCATAAACCCTACTGCCTTCGCTGCAGTACTAATCATCCAACTGACAACAGTGCCAATTATGCCAGGCAAAGCATCCACTGCTTTCAGAGCCAATTTCTTAAGCAGGTCTGATATGTGAGACAACTGTTTCTTTACCCATGTCTGTAAATCTTTTGGGTCTGTTGGAGCCGGGGTTGGTGGGCCCGGGGTTGGTGTTGCTGGTGCCGGGGGTGCTCCACCACCACTGCCGGAGACAGATAATACAACAGTACTGATAATAAATCCAAGAGCAGTAATTAAACTAGCAATTGTGATACCCTGTTCTCTGAAAAGTGCTTTAAGTCTCTCAGCCAGAGTAGTGTCTTCGTGAAGTATTTTCTGAATAGTTTCTCTAATTCTGTTGACCTGTGATTTCAGTTTTTGTCTTCCAATACTAATCACTTCTAACCTTCCTGATCTTTCTATCTGCAAATCATTTAATCTGTGTTGGATTCTTTCTTTCATTTCTGTGTCAAGATTTCCATTGTCTGCTGTAGCCAATTTCTCTTTTTCACATTCTATGTGTTTATCAAGCTCACCTAGTTTGGCAAGATTATTAACCATCTCACCTCTTATTGTCTGCAGTGATTTATCCAATCCCATAATCTCCCTCATTGACAAAGGTGGGTCATCTATTGTTTTCATAGCATCATTTATTTGTCCTTCAGTAAATGAGGTTTCTTGTATCACTGTGTTTGCTATTTCTGGTAGGCTTGTTACTGGTGCCATTTCAATCTCTTGTCCTGTTGGCAACTTTGTTTGCGTGTCATGAAGCACACTAGCCAGTCTTGGCGTGACAGGAGACCCACCAATTCCAAGTTGACGCAAGGCACCAACACCACCTTCATTTTTTATTGTACTTAAAGCCCTAAACCTACTAGGGTCTTTTTTGTTAGTCAATAGTACTTTTCCTTTGTCAACAGTATTTAAATATAAATGACCCTTGCCATCAAGTTCAAACTGATTAGGATCTATGTTGTCTGGGCGATTACCAACATGATCATAAAACGAGTTCACTTTGGTTTCTAAAAGTTCATGACGTAAACTGTAAATATTTCTTGTACCAGTCATATCTGTCATATCTGTTGTATTACCAAAATCATACGTGTCATCCATTTCAAAATCTTCATGATTAAATCGTCCCGCGGCCATTGTTTTATTAATTTATTATTTTTTATTGTGCATAATAAAAATGACACAGTCTTACGGATCAAAGTTAGACCCATACAGAAAACTACGTGAGCCTCTGGGTGTTAAGGCCATTCGGCAATCAATCGTCATCACAAACAATCCAAGCACTATAGACCAGAATCAAACACTTACAGTCAAGTTTCCAAACCTAGGTCCCAGTGACGTTATTGTTCCTGGCACTGCTCGCCTAGCATTTAATATTGAACTATCATCAGATGCAGACGTAAACAGAACACTAGTTAACAATCTTGGTAGAGCAATTGTTAGGGACTATTAAAGTAAAACTTGAAGGGCAGGAAGTGTTTAGTCTTGACGACTCAGATGTATTTTACTGTTACAAAGACCTTTGGCTCACAAGAGAAGAACGAGAAGATCGTATTTATCAAGGCATACAGCCAGATAATGTTGGTAAACTTCGAATCAATGCCAGAGACAAAACAACTACTGGGGTACCAAAGGAGGTTATTATAGCTGAAACATATGGAACTAGATTTTACATTCCACTCGAGTTTGAAATTCTCACAGCTCATTTGCCTTATTATCAAGGGGCACTGAATGACCGTCTGAGCTTTGAACTAACTTTTAATGACTACTCCAAAGTTATAAAATCATCTGCCACAGATGCAACATACAAGATCTCTAACATTTCCTTGGAATACGAAATTGTCACACACACTGATCTAGCCAGACTCATTCAAAATCAGTATCAGTCAAGACTGCCAATTTATTATGACAGGGTGATTAGACATAGTTTAATGCAAAAAGACAAAAGTGACCCGATGTGGAACATAAACTTGAACACACCAGCTAGGTCACTGAAAGGTATTCTTATGTTGTTTGTTGAACCAGCAGATCCATATAAACGGGATTCAGAAAAATTCTACAATCCCAAGATTACACATTTGTCCTGTACAACTGAAGGCCGCCCTAATCAAGTGTACGCTTCAGGTTTGTTACCTTATCAACACTATGATGAGATCACAAAGTATTTTGCGGGTGGAAGGATTAGAGATAAACCAGCAAACATTGCGTGCAAAGATCTACATCTGTATGATGTTAGGATCGGAAAATACCTTACAAACAAGTATGCACTGTGGCTAGACCTTCGTAGTACAGATGATGACTACCTTCATGGGTCAGGACGAACTGTCGAGAACGGTAGTGACGGAATAACAATTCAGATACAAAAGAAGGTTGAAACTGCTGCAGCCATAAACATATATTTGTACCTGATATATGACGCACAACTCAATATTGCAGAAAGCAGACTGAGTGGACACATATATTAAAATTATATTGTGTATTAAAATGAACCGTAGCTTAATGACACTCGATCCACACTGTGGCTTATTTGTTGGTGCCACAGGGTGTGGAAAAACTGAATTTGTTCTTAACCTATTACAAACAAGATACATACACCACTTTGAAAACATTGTAATATTTTGTCCTACAATCAAACACAACAAAGCTTATCACAACCGTTTATTCATTTGGACTGACAGCAACATACACTTAGTCGACCCTGAGAAAAAACTGAATGACTACCTACAATATTTTTACAAGCAATTTGAAGGACAGCCAACATTGTTTATTGTTGATGACTGTTCTGCAGAGAAAGACATTGTCAAGAAGAGAAACACTCTGGCAGAACTTGCTTTCAGTGGCAGACACGCAAACGTCAGTGTATGGATTCTCACTCAGAAATATAATGCTGTACTGAAAGATTTTCGAGAACAGTTAAAGTTTATCTGTTTGTTTTACTGTAAGGATCGTGACAGCTTTGAAGACTGTCTCAGAGAGAATGATGTCATCCCAAATAACCATGAACGGGATGATGTAAAAAATAAACTGAAATCAACTAAGCATCTAAAGCTTATTTTAAAGACAGATCAGCCCACAGGGTATGGGTTAGTAAATTAATTTATTCTTTTGTTTGTCCAATAAAAAATGACAGACGGACAAACCCAAGTGTTTGATGTTACAGAATGCTTCAAAGATGTTATGCACTTTACTGACTTAAAATCACGTGTGTTTGGACCCAGCTTTAAACTCTCAACACCGTCAATAAGGATATACACGACATATAATGTTACTTTGGAATATTCAGATGGATTACCAGGTTATGATTATGAGACTGTTGATCTTAAGACAAATGCTTTTAAAGTTTATAATGCTAACAGTGGCCACTTGCGTTGGTTTGAGGTATTGTGTAATGACATATTTAATCAATTAAGAAAACAACATTGTTACATTGAAAGTGTTACGTTCAATAAAGTGATATTACACCTGCAGGACAAGACTTCAAGACAAACACCAGGAAAGTAGTTGACTTGTTTATCATAACTACAGATAATACAGTATTACATATGGTGTGACAATGGTAATTTTTTTTATTTTATTATTTTGTCGGTCAAATAAAAATGACGGACAATGTTCAAAACCCTGGCCCATCAAACCCTGGCCCATCAGGCCTACGTAACGTGTTTCACACAACAGACTTGCCTATATCTAATAGTAACAATGTCTATGAATCAATAGAAAACTCTGTTTCTGTCATACAACAAAATCTTCTCACAGGCAGTGTGAAGATTCAGATTGTTGCTAAAATAGAATTTACTAGAGTAGACGGTGAAGTGATTGTATCGTACATATCAACAAGACAACACACAGTTAACACAAGAAGAGAATTAGAAAATGTGTTTAGAGACAGACTATTACCAGACTTTCTCCAGGCAATTGACAGTGCAAAAATGAAGGGGTCTGGTTGGCACGAAGGACATGTGCATGAACTACAATTGAAACAGTCAAGGTATCATCCTATATTAGGTAAATCATGGATACCACTACCAAAAGAGGTTGCAAACAAAAAGGCTGTCGTCAACATACAGAACAATGACAACTATTGTTTCATGTGGTGTGTGCTTGCTAAACTACACTTTGTAAAGTCAAAGCCTGAACATGTATCTAACTACACCAAATTTGTAAATGAACTCGATTTTAGTGGCATTGAGTTCCCTGTTAAAATAGAGGACATAGACTTGTTTGAAAAACTAAATCCTGGTATATCTGTGAATGTGTTTGTGTGGGATAATGAATCTGAGAACAAGTTAAGCCAATTAGAGTGTCCCCACTGGCACCAACCTATGGTCAGTCAGAAGATAAGCATGTTGACATGTTGCTAATCGGCCCTACCGGTGATGACAATAACTTTCACTACACAATTATCAGAAATATGTCACGTCTAATTCATGGGCATACAACAAAACACAAGTGTAAACAGGAAGTGTGTAAAAGATGTTTACAGAGGTTTTCCTCTATTGAAGTGGCACACAAACATGTTTTACACTGCAGGTCACCTGATGATATACAAACTGTACTTAAGTATCCAGATCCTGGTAGTCAAGTGTATTTTAAGAACTATGGGAATCAGCAAAAGCTGCCGTTTGTAGTGTATGCAGATTTCGAATCATTAGTTGTTCAATATGAAGGTCCTGTTCCAGAGTCATTACCAAAGACTATAAAACTGAGTGACCAAGTGGTGTGTTCTTTTGGATACATTCTTGTTAGGTCAGACGGTTTGCATTCAGAGCCTGTTATCTACAGAGGTGAAAATGCAGCTTGTCTGTTTTTAACAGAAATGAGACATCTGTATAGTCAGGTAGTACAGTATCTCACAACATGTCAGATGCCTTTGGTGATGACAGAAGAAGACAAACTGAAATTTGATACAGCTGAGACGTGTTGGATTTGTGAACAGCCTTTAGGGGGTGATAAAGTTCGTGACCATGATCACATAACTGGGCGTTACAGGGGTGCTGCACATGGTGATTGTAACTTGAAATTAAAAATAGATCCCAAGACATACAAGTTACCAATCTTTTTTCACAATCTCAAAGGGTATGATTCACACATTATCATGCAGGCTGTGGATGAGTCGTACAAAAACATAAGTTGTATTGCCCAGACAACTGAAAAATACTTGACTTTTAGGTTAGATAAATTAGCATTTTATGACTCCATGCAACATTTGTCTTTAGGATTGGCTAGTCTGGCAGAAGGACTGACTGAGTATCCAATAACGAGTAAATATTTTGAGCCAGACTTGATTAAGAAAGGTGTGTATCCATATGATTGATTGATTGATTGTACATTGCTTAACGTCCCGACAGCAACAAGGCTTTCTCAGGACGTGCCTGCACTGCTTGTGAAAAAAAATAAATAAACAGAACATTGAATGTATGTCGCCAGCCGGTCAAATACATTAAATAAACCTAACACATGGGGCCTAAATAAAGCTAAGACCATTTAGCAACACACATCCAATATCAAGAGCTACAGGCAGTGCAGACAGTAGGGAGAGTTTTAAAAAGGCAAATACAGGTGAATGGACCAAGGGTAGACAGAAACACATGCCCCAGAATAGAGAGAAAACCCCACCCTGTGGGGCTGACCAGGGTGACCCTGGGAACTAAAAAATACCTAACCCCACCCAAGTCCCCCAGGGCAGACCCGGGTGGGGTGTGTATCCATATGAGTACATTGATCACTGGGTTGTGTTTGAAGAAACAAAACTGCCACCAAAAGAGAAATTTTATTCCACACTAACTGGCAAAGGTATTTCTGACTCTGAATACCAGCATGCACTTGATGCGTGGGGGAAGTTAGGATGTCAGACGATTGGTGACTACCATGACCAGTACTTGAAAGCAGACGTTTGTTTGCTAGCAGACGTATTTGAAAGTTACCGTGAAAAGGGTTTGTTACACTACAAGCTTGACCCTGCTTGTTACATAACTAGTCCTGGCATGACATGGGATGCATTTTTGAAATCCAGTAAGATATTTATAGACCTGTTGTCTGATCGTACGATGGGTGAAATGGTGGAACGTGGATTGAGGGGAGGGATTAGTATTGCAGCAAATAACTACGCCACAGCCAACAATAAATATCTGGACGGTTATGGTGACCTTGGGTTTGACCCCTCGAGGTCAAGGTCATTCATTACGTACCTTGACGCTAATAACCTTTATGGGTTCGCGATGTGTGAGTTATTACCCTTGAAAAACTTTTGTCTGCATGATTTGTCACAGTATGATGTAACAGAGTCAGGGTTAACTAACAATATTATGAATCTTGACCGAAACGACGCGAAGGGTTGGATCTTTGAAGTCGACCTAGAGTACCCTCACCACCTACATGATTACCACAATGATTATCCGTTGGCTGTTGAGAAAATGAGTATGACAGGGAAAAAAGAAGACACCAAACTTGTGCCAAATCTAAATGACAAATTTAATTACGTTTGTCACTACCGCTTGCTGCAGTTTTACATCAGACATGGGTTAGTACTAAAGAAAGTTCACAGAGGAATTCAATTTGATCAGAGTGCTTTCATGAAAGATTACATAATGAAGAACACAACCCTTCGTGCCAGAGACGGCAACACTGCATTTGACAAAGACTTCTTTAAGCTTATGAACAATGCCTGTTTTGGCAAGACAATGGAAAATCCTCATCACAGAAAAGATGTGAGACTGGTCACAACTGAATTGGGTGCAATTAAACTCACAGGTAAGCCACAGTACACCGGGTATAAAGAGTTTCATTCATCATTGTATGCAGTGTCACTCAAAAAAAAGATTGTCAAACTGGACAAGCCAGTATTCATTGGTATGGCAATTCTGGAGTTGTCAAAACTGGTGATGCTTGAATTTTATTATGATTACTTTAAATTAAAGTATCCTGACTGCCGTCTGTTATACACTGACACTGACTCTATGATCATAGACGTGCCTACTGAAGACTTTTATGAAGACATGAAAACAGAACTACACATGTATGACACGTCTGACTATCCTAAAGACCATCCACTGTACAGCACACAAAACAAGAAAGTGCCTGGAAAGTTTAAGGATGAACTAAATGGTGTGCCAATAGTTGAGTACGTTGGACTGAGATCAAAAATGTATTCTATACTGCACCAGAAGGGAAGTCAGTCGAAAGCCAAAGGAATAAAAAAAAACAGCAATAATAAATAAAGACATACGTCATGAACATTACAAGCAAGTGTTAGATGGTGCATTAATGCCTGATTATCCAAACAAGTCACTGAGATCAAACAAACACAATCTTGAAATAATTCAAACACACAAAAAGTCACTTGCAGTTGGAGACACGAAAAGAGTGTTTCACAGTAAGGAAAAAGCTTATGCACCTGGACATTACAGGCTCAAGTTATCTGAAGACATTTGTGATGAACTGGTTGATGAATTAATCGATGAGTTAGTTACTGATTGATTGATTGATTGTACATTGCTTAACGTCCCGACAGCAACAAGGCTTTCTCAGGACGTGCCTGCACTGCTTGTGAAAAAAAAAAAAAAACTAAACAGAACATTGAATGTATGTCGCCAGCCGGTCAAATACATTAAATAAACCTAACACATGGGGCCTAAATAAAGCTAAGACCATTTAGCAACACACATCCAATATCAAGAGCTACAGGCAGTGCAGACAGTAGGGAGAGTTTTAAAAAGGCAAATACAGGTGAATGGACAAAGGGTAGACAGAAACACATGCCCCAGAATAGAGAGAAAAACCCACCCTGTGGGGCTGACCAGGGTGACCCTGGGAACTAAAAAATACCTAACCCCACCCAAGTCCCCCAGGGCAGACCCGGGTGGGGGGAGTTAGTTACTGAAATGAGTAACGGTGTCTGAGGGAATAATCTGTAATTCTTCTCTGACAAATGCCCTCTGTGGCGCAGGGTCATACAGATAATATATTGTTGCGTCTGGACCGGGAATTATTTTTTTTATATTATGAACGGACGTTGACCAGATGGGGTCTGTTGCCCTGCGCTTTATGTCATTTTCAGCCTCCCCTGGCTGATATAAATATCTCACCTGTTTGGTAAATAAACTTGTGTCAGGCGCAAGCGGTGCGGGGGTTGAGGTTGGTCCTGTTTTTGGCTCTGTAATTGTTTTCAATTTAATAGCATCAGCAGGCTTTGGGTGTCCTTCGTTGTTCATTGCTTTTATCACATGTGGTAATCTCTTTACCCACTCAGTGTTCCGGGTGTCATGCATGAGTTCCTTTGAATACTGGTAACTGAAAAGTCTTTCTGACAACTGTTTGTTAAAGTTCTCTACAATTGCCTGTGATCTGTGCACACCTGGAATGCCTCGTCTGACCAGTACACCATGCTTAGCAAATAACTGATTAACTGCACCTTTGAATTCTGATCCATCATCAACTTGTACAAGTCTGGGGTATCTTAAGGGGCCTCGACTATATATTTTTGATAAAGCAGTAGCAACTGTACTGGCTGTTTTGTCAGATATGGGTTCAGCGTCTTTGTACCTTGAAGCAATGTCTACAACAGTCAGTGCATACTTGTATCGTTTCTTTCTTATTGTATCATGTGGTAGGAACAGGAGGTCCATTTGGTGTGTGTCATTTGGGGTAGTGTTCTGAAAATGAGGCCTTGTTATCTTTCTTGGAGCAGGAAGATATATCTGCCAAATTGCTTGTCTCTGTAACCATTGTTTGACCTGATTGAGTGATATATCTCCGCCCACAGCGGCATGTAATTTCTGAATAGCTGTTGCTCCTTTCCAATAGCCTGATGGAGAGTAATATATTTTCGATAGTTTATTTTCGGCTGCCATTTTTTCTAGCAATAAAAACTCCAGTAAAATAAACAAATGTCATTCCCACTAGAACAAAAATTATCTCTCCATTTCTTTGTTGTGTGCTTGGTTTGTAATAGTCACTTAGTTTCGGTTTCGGGATAGATTGATTGATTGATTGTACATTGCTTAACGTCCCGACAGCAACAAGGCTTTCTCAGGACCTGCCTGCACTGCTTGTGAAAAAAAAAACTAAACAGAACATTGAATGTATGTCACCAGCCGGTCAAATACACTAAATAAACCTAACACATGAGGCCTAAATAAAGCTAAGACCATTTAGCAACACACATCCAATATCAAGAGCTACAGGCAGTGCAGACAGTAGGGAGAGTTTTAAAAAGGCAAATACAGGTGAATGGACCTCGGGTAGACAGAAACACATGCCCCAGAATAGAGAGGAAAAACTCACCCTGTGGGGCCGACCAGGGTGACCCTGAGAACTAAAAAGTACCTAACCCCACCCAAGTCCCCCAGGGCAGACCCGGGTGGGGGTGGTTTCGGGATAGACATGTCTTCACCTGTGACAAGAAAATATTCCCTGATTGCTTCGTCTGTATTTGAAAACGTATGTTGTGCGTGGCCTTCAAGCCTGAGTTTTTCATTGATGAAATCAAGTTTCTCAATTCTATTCTTTTCATAATCTTGCTGGGCTTGAGCAAGTTTTTCAGATGCTTCATTATGACGTTTCAATTCTTCTGCAGATTCTTCTCTACCCATTTTTGAAAAGAGATAATTAGAGCCACTGAATGCCAATGCGTTAACCATCGCTCCACCAATCATAATAGCTATCGTCGCCATATTATTTTTATTTACATAGAAACATTTTCGGGAATAATTCCCTGCTTGACAAGAAAGTCTTTTGTCGCAATCGACGCTGTAACAACTACAATTAGCTTAGTGCTGTCTTCGAAATCGAGTCTACTGAGGTCTGCTGATTTCATTTTGAGTAGACTTTTTCCCAGCATAGAATAAGCTACTGCTAATCCGCTGATTACGGCAGAGTGATAGACAAGGTTCATTATGTTCTTTGTGTCGCTCATTTTCTAATACAATAAAAATTAAAATAATATTTTTATTTACTGCATATAAAATGGGTCAACGGCTTTGGGTGTTACTGGTAATGTGGCGACTTCTGGTTTTGTTTTTGGAGTGTCTGATTTTTTGGTCACTGTACGAGTCTGTGGTTTGTATTTTTTGTATAATTGATACCCTACGTAACCAAATCCGACAACAAATCCGACAATTATATATTTTGTTGATTGAGGTTCGGGGTCAGGGTCAGACTTAGTTGTTTGTCTCTCACTTTGATGAGGGAGTGACGGCCCTGACGGTATTGACACAGGCTCTGACGGTCCTGACGCCTGGTCAGTCACGAGCCTTTTCTGTTTGCGCTTGAAGCTGTAATTTTTTTTGTCTGTTATATTCAGCTAATCTTTTACCAGCCTCAACCCTGCCTGGACTTTTAGCCTTAGTCACAGTTTGAACCTGTGTCAAAACTGGACTGGGGTTCGGTTGTGGAGTCGTCTGGGTTTCGTCCATTTTCTTCTGCAGTAAAATTTAATTTTGAAAAATCAATATGGCTACCAGTAACAAGTAAGGTTACTACAGGTGCAAGGTAATTTCCAAACTTGTAAAACATGACACATGCTAATTTGCCTATTGAACTTGAAACTATGGGATTACTTTCAAGGTCGTGTGATAGACTGTCACTATCCACAGGTAAAAAGTGACTCACTGCTTTTGTGTATAGGCATACAAGAGATCGACTCAAATCACGAGTCATTAGTGAAGCAATGTGATTTTCATATTTAGAATGAAGCTTGATTAGCTCGTCAGCGGTGAGAGATTCAATATCCTCTGTCATGTATTGTTTTCCAAGATAAGTCTTTGATTTGTCTGACACAACTACAGAAAGAAGGCGCTGTTTTTTTGAGTCTAAGTCTTTGTTTTCTACAGCATTAATATCATTTAGAAGAAGTAATTCGTCTTGATTCATTTTATAATAAAAAATATTAATTTTATGACTTTAATTAAATTGATTGATTGTACATTGCTTAACGTCCCGACAGCAACAAGGCTTTCTCAGGACGTGCCTGCACTGCTTGTGAAAAAAAAAAAAAAAAACTAAACAGAAAATTGAATGTATGTCGCCAGCCGGTCAAATACGTTAAATAAACCTACAACATGGGGCCTAAATAAAGCTAAGACCATTTAGCAACACACATCCAATATCAAGAGCTACAGGCAGTGCAGACAGTAGGGAGAGTTTTAAAAAGGCAAATACAGGTGAATGGACAAAGGGTAGACAGAAACACATGCCCCAGAATAGAGAGAAAAACCCACCCTGTGGGGCTGATCAGGGTGACCCTGGGAACTAAAAAATACCTAACCCCACCCAAGTCCCCCAAGGCAGACCCGGGTGGGGTGACTTTAATTAAAGACAATAAACTGCTACGCATTCTTGAATGTACACGCATACATCGTTGATATACTGTTTAGCTCGGGTGCAGTGGGGGATGCTTATAGAGATTAAACAATCTATTTTCCAAAAGAACCACATTTATTTACGCCGCATTGACAAACTTGCGTTTATTTGAAATCACTGGGGTAAATTAAAGATGGGGTAGCGGTCGCGTAGTCAATGGGGGGAGGGGGGGGGGGGGGACATTGTCAAAATGCCGCAATGTTTGTGTTTAATGCAGCATAAATAAATTTGGATTCTCAGGAGCCCCCTATATTATCTCTCTCCTTCACATTTACTTAATGTGTGCGATTTGTTGATTATACTTCACAGTCATGAAGATTTTCACATTTTTCATTACATGACTTAAATTGTATTCCTAAACATGCCTTAGATCACTTTATTTTTACATAAATGTGGCAAATTACTTTTGTTTCAAAGAAATATGAGGCATTTTTCTACAGTAGTTTAGGCCGGAGATATAGCGGTTTGAAGAAAGGAGATGAATGTCAGTAGCTGTGTGCAAGAATATGACCTGTGTTTAGAATTGCCGCTTTGCAACATTGATGGCATAGCTAGCACATGCAGTTTGGTATCAGCGAGTGAGCAGGGTCATCATTTTTTATGGTTATTCTAAAGTATGTATGTGAAAAATGTTTTGTTTTGTATGGCCTTTGTGATATTGAGAGCAATTTGTTCGATGAAAGTGGGGCCAATATTTTTTAATATGTACACTTGTCCGTGATCTTACAAATAATTGTTTTAATGCAGTATGCAAGACACTGACGACTGTTTCAATGGTGTACTTGATTACGATCACCGACAGGAATGATCCAACACTGGTCTGCCCGCGTTTACTGCCTCTGTCCATCCCTCTGCAGCAAAGGCAGGGGTGGGGTGGGTGGGTGGGTGGGGTGGGGTGGGGTGGGTAGGGGGGTGCAGGTGGGGGGAGGGGTGGGTGGGTGGGGTGGGGTGGGTAGGGGGTGCGGGTGGGGGGAGGGGTGGAAGTGGAGGGGGGTGGGGAGAGTGTGGTTTCCATGATTCACTTAGTGTCACATCCTGCAGCTTTTGTTGGCAGAAAAAGACCAACAATAAAAAAAAACATGAAACTAAAAATCCTGTGAATAAGCAAATACACTGGTACGGTCTTGTGGCTCGCGGTGGGACGGCCTTAGTTGTCTGTTCAGTGTCAAACCCTAATGACTAATAACTAATACTCTTGTGGTTTTGTTTTCTGGAGTGTTCATAATGCTTTTACAGAGATGTTTGTAACCCTAAAAAATGCAAACGCTCCACCTGACAATGAAGATCGACATACCAGACCTGCCTACCTTCCAAAGTGACAATCAGGAACATCAGCTCCAAAAATCTGGAACACAGCAAAATTTTTCATATCCGTCACACACTCGGCAGTAAGAAGTACTTGCAGCTTTTCGTCCAGGTGACAGAGTAGTAAACTTTCTTGTATAATCCTCACAAAATGACTGAAGTCTTCTTGGTTTCTTAAACTCTGTCGTCTTTGGTGGTGTTTTGTCTGGGTCTTCTTACAGCATGCCATAAACAGCACATGCTCTTAAGCGGCTTTGGTTTCATTTGGGAAGCATCTTAAGCGGCTTCGGTTTCACTCGGGTTTGAGGAATCATCGGTAACTTCCAACAAATGTTACACCGCAAGTAATAGGCGCGTGAAAAAAAAAAATTTAGACAAATTTTCATTTTCCGGAACGCTCGTATAATTCCCGTACTTTCAGGAACGCAGCCTTCTGCCTTCAATTTTCAGGAACAAAATACGGAAAATCGCAACATAGGCAGGTGTGACATACGTATTAACAAATCACGATTTCATCTCAAGAACCAGCCCATGCATGAGCCATAAAAAGCAAATAAGAAAGAAAAGCATACTGTCAACAAGTCAAACTTGCCTAGCCTACAAAGCGTAAACGTCTCCTACCACTCGAAGACTGTGAGGGAAGTCCATACTTGCAATATTATTGAAGAAAGAGGGACTTGTTTTGGAGCGCTGTGACAAGAATGGCGTGGACTGCAGCTTCTTTCTTCATTGACAGTTGTAAAGGAGCTGCTCAGTTCTGCTTATGATTTTGCGTCATCAGAAGCATCATATTGGAAATGGCGTAAGAATAAAACGGGGTTTTTTGGGGGCTTATCTTGGAACGAAAAAGAACATAAAAAGTTTCTCTCTCTCTCCATCGCTATGCCTTTTTTCTTTCTGAGAGAGAGATACACATACAGCGACAGAGACAGACCGATGAGAGAGATAGAGACCGACAAAACAGAGATAGACTCTCTCTCTCTACCCATCCCCATGCCTCTTGACAGAAAAGACACACAGACCGACAGAGAAAGACGAGAGATAGACAGACAGCAATAGACAGAGACGAGAGAAATAGAGACAGATGAGAGAGAGAGACAGAGTCATACAGACAGACAGAAAGAAACAGAGAAATAATAGAGAGAGATACAGAGAGACTCAGAGAGACAGAGACACAGATAGAGAAGACAGACGAGAGAGAGAGACAGACAGAAGAAAGAGAACCAGAGAGAGAGAGAGACAAAGTCAGACAGACAGAGAAGACATACAGAGAAAGACGAAAGAGAGAGGGAGATAGTTATTTGGGTTTAACGTCGAGCAGGCAACTAAGGCCATCTCACGGCAGAGAGAGGGGGAGAGCACATCTCGTGTACTTGTGTGGGTATGTGTGCATTTGTGAGTGCATGTACGAGAAAGAGACAACTTGCAGTCGTTACAGGAGGTTGATCAACATGTAAAAACAGATAGGGGTGGGTGGGAGGAAGGGTGTGGTAGATATGTGTGGCCAAAACTTGGCGTGGTCGCAAAACGGTCCCAAATGGTTACAATATAACCATTTCTACACCATTTCAGCTTTGGTGTAATTTTGGTGTGATTTGCATCGGTGCGTACAAAAAAGCGACCTGTATGGTGTATTGCAACGGTCACACTGCGCAGTGTAAAAGATGGCTAAAAGACGTCTTTTACACCTAGAAAAGTTTGCGACCTTTGGAGGACCATACTTACACCATAAATGCTACTAAATGAGTGTCTCTCCAGTGGCTGTTGTAGTCTAGCTACTTTAAAATTACTTGTTTGGTATTGCTACATGCTGCAGAATAATGTAACAGTGTGTCTTCAGAGATTACGCTACAGATTGATTGATTGATTGTACATTGCTTAACGTCCCGACAGCAACAAGGCTTTCTCAGGACGTGCCTGCACTGCTTGTGAAAAAAAAAAAACTAAACAGAACATTGAATGTATGTCGCCAGCCGGTCAAATACATTAAATAAACCTAACACATGGGGCCTAAATAAAGCCAAGACCATTTAGCAACACACATCCAATATCAAGAGCTACAGGCAGTGCAGACAGTAGGGAGAGTTTTAAAAAGGCAAATACAGGTGAATGGACAAAGGGTAGACAGAAACACATGCCCCAGAATAGAGAGAAAAACCCACCCTGTGGGGCTGACCAGGGTGACCCTGGGAACTAAAAAATACCTAACCCCACCCAAGTCCCCCAGGGCAGACCCGGGTGGGGAGATTACGCTACAGGTTTCGCTTATATCACGTAAAGAGTGATAACCATACACAACATTTCTGAGACCAATACAGATTTGACTGATGGTGTAAAATGACTCCAAAATGTGTATGGCTTCATCTTGAAATACTACTACTTTCTACATGTCTGTACTACTGTAGAGGAGGGGGTTGACACACAAAGTTAGAGTACGACTATACTTTTAACCGCCTGGTATCAAGTCATCACTAGAAAGCTGTGAAAGTCATGCACAGTTTGAAAATCACATTTTCACTGTTTGCAGGGTGTTAAGTTTGTGGTTGTGTTAATCTTTAAGAGCATGTGTGTGGTTATCATAGGAAAGATCCGATATTCATTCGAGTTATTTTGGATAAGAATTTTGTACCTTTAAAGTAGGATTCATTTTCTTTTGCACGGAGAATTGCGATCAATTTTTGTTGTGATGTGCAGTTTCGCTACAATGTTGTAAAGTTTGACCTACAATAGACTGGAAGGTTCGAGCAGGGTCGTGATCTTTCTAGTGACCTCAGATATAAAGTCAAAGTTGTCGGCAACATTTTGTAACATTGTATCAAAGGCACTTAGATGGTAGTGGAAATTTGTAGTTATTTCCAGAGCATTCTTTTTCATTTCATGACTATAAGTTTTGGTTACATTTTCTTTTCTGATTGGTTGTGTCGGGCAATTTTGCTAGATTATTCTGGAAATCTGTAATACTCAATAGTAATAGTATAAAAGAGCGTGTTAGAAAATATGTGTGTACATTGTATGAGAGATGCAGAGTGTCAAAAGTGTTGATGCATTGTAGAGGAGACAGTGTATCAGTGTTGGTGCATTTGTGTATACATTGTGTGGACATCGCTGCAATAAAATATTGTTGGAACTGTTACTCCAGAGTGGTCTACAACATTATGCCACGTGTGACGAGTTGCAGCTGAGTGAAGTTTCTTTACAAGAATCCTACGTGCGTGCATCTGGTGTGATTGTATCATACTACGACAACTACCACGTAACACAGAGGAGGGGATTCGATTTATAGTGGCTATTGAGATCACTGTTTTGCTTTCCTTTTTTGATCAGTCAATCAGAACATTGAATGTTGTTTAAAACTTAAAAGAAACTGGAGCGTGTGTGTGTTGTGTATGTGTGTGTTGAGCACTACAGATAAAGGTCATATCATCATTTACAGAGTGAAATCTCTGAAATGCTGCCCTCAATTAACATGCACATTGTGCGTTTGCACCACAGTGCCACAGTTATATTGGTGCAAACACACAACTTCATTTAGGGTATGCCCAATAAGCCACACGACTCTCAAACACATACACACTGGCCGGTACACCACTGTATCATTTGGGTTCATTCTGGTTCATTTGGGTAAAAAGATGGACCGACAACCGAGACAGCAATGGCTGCATACGAGTTTTGAGCGGCAAATGGCTTGCTTTGCAAAATAAACCAGTTCGAGAGTATTCTGACAAACCATACATTTGCACAGTTCCAAAACATCTTTATTAGACTTCTAAGATTGTTTTATGTGTATAAATTATGTATACTCTGTAAACGTTTTTCAACGATTATTTAGCGGAGTTAGAGGCTTTAAGAGCCACATGTCTAACATGTAAATGTATTGACTAACACTACTTAACTCATTCTACCCCAACACCGAAATCCTTAAATGTTGCCGTTGTCCTCTGAAGACTGCATTGCAGTGATTGATTGATTGATTGATTGTACATTGCTTAACGTCCCGACAGCAACAAGGCTTTCTCAGGACGTGCCTGCACTGCTTGTGAAAAAAAAAAACTAAACAGAAAATTGAATGTATGTCACCAGCCGGTCAAATACGTTAAATAAACCTACAACATGGGGCCTAAATAAAGCTAAGACTGTCTAGCAACACACATCCAACATCAAGAGCTACAGGCAGTGCAGACAGTTGGGAGAGTTTTAAAAAGACAAATACAGGTGAATGGACCAAGGGTAGACAGAAACACATGCCCCAGAATAGAAAGGAAACCCACCCTGTGGGACTGACCAGGGTGACCCTGGGAACTAAAAAGTACCTAACCCCACCCAAGTCCCCCAGGGCAGACCCGGGTGGGGGGCATTGCAGTGAAGGACACAGATCGACCATGATAGTTCAAGGGTGATGCCAGAATAGCTTGGCGCCCAAAGGCGCCAAGCCATTCTGGCATCACCCTTGAACTATCATGTCGATCCTTATCTTGCTGTGGTGTGTCTGGGGTAGAATGAGTTAAACAAAATTTCTTAAAACTGCTCTTCAAATCTACCTCCTGATCATTCATGTGATTACTATTGTAAAACTAAGACAGAATGTGACAAGTCACAACAGTGTTTTTCACATCAAGGGCATGTTGGACAGTATTTTTTCAGGCAATTTCCTGAAAACTATTTCACAGATTCAAAACAATCACTATGGGTTTGATATTCTGGAACGAGAACAAGTTTGCAATACCAGTGTAAAGTTCTTGATATTGATATCAAGATCATCTCCATTCTGCGTTTACATTTGATTCTCTAAAAGATTTCATCCTAGTAAGACTGCTTTACCAGGTATGCTACAGCTCAAGGCAGGTTCTTCAAATAACTGACACAGCTAGATGACTGGTAAGCTTTACCAGAAAGAGATTCTTCGGACATTCAGAAGGACCCTCATATTTTGGTCATTATGGTCAGCAAGATGACCATTTCCTTCATGGCCTTGCACATTTCATTTTGTTTAATAACAGCTTACAAGCTCTACATGTCATTTAGAGAGAAAATTCCAACAAAGAAAAAACACAAAACAGCTGTTGAGATTTTCTTTGCATTTTACATACTTGATGGTAAACCGTATGGTCTGGATAACGATTTTATTTGCAACTATGTATGCACAGTGCTGCATTTCACGTTTTTTCATTCACCCTTTTCATGTGCTAGAGAGCTGTGAAGAGGGACACTACTAAATTTTGACTTGGTAGTTCAGAAAAGTGAAGATAATCACCCCCCCCCCCCCCCCCCCCAAATGCAAAATTGGCAACGAAATAGTTATGGTGCTTCAGCCTGAAAGACTACATACCTTCATCTGATACAGAGTCTTGGTCGTACTCAAGACCACTGAAATCATCCATCTGGAAAAAAAGAGAAAAGGTTGCATTCAAATACACACATGCAAATTGGTAACGCTCTCACAGCTCATGTACATGATAAATCTGCCGAATTTCTCTAACCTTCTGTACAGTTCTAAATCATTTTGATTCGCTGGAATGTGTGCTCCAGCTATTCTGTTTCTGTCCCCTTTTCCCAGTAGAGCGGTTTGTTTATAATTGCTGTCAACGCGTCTAATACACTATGGAATGCCTACACTATGGTATGCGCTGCTTCTTCCACACACAGACCATGATAGAGGCAGGCAAGAGGCATAATTCTCATTAGCTTTCGCATCTGCGGGCGCCATGAGGATCTATGTTTATTCCAGACATGAGCAGAGGTGCCTACCCCTCTTAGACCATTTTGTGTAATGGGCTGCTTAAAAATGTGTATTTTGTGTAATCATTTCAGCGCAACACACAACGAAAAAAATACACCACAGCAAACAAATTAAAAATAAAGACATTTATCCACACTATTACTGTATTAGCTATTTTATTCACTCAATATCAGGTATCGCTGTAGCAAGCTTGGGTTTGAAGTTGTGAATAGTATTTGCGAGAAAAAACTTTTTTGGGGGTAAAAATATGGTAATTTGGGACATATTTCTTGAGCTCTTGTGACCCTTGCCTTTTCCGAGGAATCAACGAAATTAGTGTGCATATAAAGGTCTTTTCATCAGGTATCTTTGTACCAAGTTTGGGTTAGAAGTTGTGAATTAGTATTTGAGGAAAAGGAAATTATGTCCCCAAATAGCTATTTTTGATATATTTTCTGATCTCCTGTGACCTTGACCTTTGTGAGAAACTGTCACTAAAATTGACATGTTTAGAAAGGTCTTGCCACAAAGTATCCTTGGGCCAAGTTTGAAGACTGTAGCTTCAATAGTCTCCGAGAAAATGCCAACGTTAAAGTTTACCACGCACGACGGCGGACAGATGACCGCTGGACAAGAACATAGACTCACGTTTGCTTCGCACATGAGCCAAAAATGTCTTTCGTGCATGACAGGTAGCTGTTAGTAAACAGGGCATCAGTTACTGCGACACGTTAGTGTCCATGCATTTCCAGTGTGCCGATACACTGTAAGGCTCCTTCATACCTGGTCACCAGATGTCAATGTTTACACCTTCCACTGTACGGTATATCCACACTCTAGACAACATGTAATAAGCGACATTGAACGATGTTGTGTCTCATACACGATAGGATGGAAGTATCAGTGTTGTAAAGACGATGCACGTACTACACGTGTGACCAATGTCAGTGTCCACAGAGTCACCTGCATGTGCACCAAGGTGTAGCATCAGAGGAACCGAATATCAATTAGAACCTCCAAATTCATCTTCAGAATCAAGCTGTACATCATTGCCGTTGTCAGTGCCTCAACCGTCTATCGCTCCAGCTGACACTGCCAACACGTGGTTATGCTGCCACGCGGTAGGTGGACACACGAGTCCCAATATATCAAAGCTATCTGCTTTTGAAACCATGTCTCCAAATACAAAATTTCATCACTCCGAATATCTACACATTCACTCGCCATTTCGACCGTAATACGCATGCTAGAAAGCTGACCGTGTACCACGTACAAAAGTACGCATGCACTGTCAGGACCCTGTAGTATAAAACATGCCTCAGTGCCGGGTGAAGGGCGAGGTCACCACACGCGCGGCGAGGCTTGCGTATCACCGGGTGCGCAATATAAAACACCCGACACCGCTCTAGCGTTTTTCCGGGAAGACCGCCAACCAGTACAGCGGTTTGCCGGGCCGAAAGGGTTAACAAAAAAGTGCTTTTTGGGGATGTACTACTGCCTTGGTCTTGTGCCCAGCGGACTCCAAATGTCTTTGAACATCATACTTTTGTACGCACCACTGTGAGCAACAACAAAGTCCTTTCTGCACATGTTGCATGCATTTGTAGCAGTGGAGCCCCCTGCTATCGCTAGTTACTACCCGCGAGTCAGAGTTCAGTGTTTCAGTGCACGCTTGGCGCGCTGTGTGCGAGTATTTTTGCTGCCTTGGCTAGTCAGTGTGTAGCGGACTACACGCGCAAAGCTTAGTGACAGTCTCTGGTTCCAGGGGCTGGGAGCCTAACGGCCGATCTTCAGTCCACAATTAGTTAGCCAGCCCCCCCCCCCCCCCACAAGTAAATTGCGTATTTTAGAGGGACTGGTCGTATTCCCGTAATTTGAGCCGAAAATGCGTAAAATTACGAGCTAGCGCGTAAGGTAGGCACCTCTGCATGAGGTGTGTATCAGTGAGTGTATCTAGTACAGTGGGATAGTGGCCCTTTCTACAGATAGGAAATGGCATAGATCCTCAGGAGTCCGTCATGCAAATTACAGGACCATGACCCATGAGAATCTGTGCCTAAGTTTTGCTTTTTCAGTTCACACAATTTTAATTTCCAGGCTGAGAGGGGAAGGGGGGAGGGATTGTGGTTTGCAGCAAGTTTCAGCCGTTTCTTTTGTTTTTCAGTAACCATACATCAATGACCATATAAATAAACATACTTTTTCCCACCTCTTTCCTTCTGGCACTTTTTCATCCTTTTTTGATCTGGTAAAGATAGAGTCGGGTTCACTACGGAATATACTTGGATCTGCCGAGGCATATATACAGGCGGGTTTACTTCTGAAAACTCAAATTTAAAAGCCAGGTTACAAATTAAAAAAATATACTGACATGGGCTTGGACAGGGCTGTTATTTGGTTAAGGGCTGGGGGCAGTACAAGGCTAGAGCCAGCCTTGAAGGCTTTCAGCGGAACTGCCGTCAGATGGTACGGCAGAAGGTTCTCTGTTCCGTCTGATGTGCACAGAGACAAATGAACTATCAAGAAACATTCATTCCACCGTTACCACATACTTTCACGAGGATAAATATATTCTTGTTTTTACATCAGTACCACTTTGGTACCGGTCTCAGGCCACTTTACAAATTTCAAATACAAGCAATCAAAAATTCTCTGTAACTTCAGTAGATGACTGGCCCTTCGTTTGTCTTGTACTGTGTTTGTCTTAAATGGCGTAAATCCGTGTCCGTTTCGTGAGTGTGTGTGTTGGGTTTCAGGCGCGGCGCTTTGAGTCGATTTCCCCAAAATTGAGAAAAAGCGCCTATATAATAACGGTATTATTATTATTATTATTATTATTATTATGGCAGTCACTGTTTAGCAATGTTCGCCTATAACCACAGACAAAACTCCCCAAGAGGCATAGATCTTCATGAGTTCCACGCAGAGTGCGGGGGCTTGTGAGAAGCTAAATGTATTTCCGAGTCGAATTACCTTCATGCTACTATGTTTGTGTAGTTTAATCGGGTTGTGGTGATGAAAAGAACACAGGCAAAACGTTAACAGCTGCAAGAGTCACATATGCTCATACGCGTCTAGGAGTAGGCGCGGTCATAAAAATCTGTATGTATCTTGCTGGCTAGTGTTGCCTCTATGATGCTATGTTTACGTCTAGGAGTAGGCGCAGTGATAACAATCTGTATGTATCTTGCTGGCTAGTGTTGCCTCTATGATGCTATGTTTACGCAGCCGGGATAAAATCGCAACCACCGAGCCCAAAACCGGACACCCATGGACCATTCCCAACAAATATTCATGAGGTGAGGGTCACGCATCGAAAGCAAAGCAATAGGGGGAGCATGTGGGAGGGGCAGACAGTATAAACAATGGCGACAAAGAAGGAGCAGTCAAAGAGCAGATCGAAACACCATTGCTGTGTTCCTGTGTGCACACCAAATAGGGCACAGAACAATGAAAACACGACACTTTCATTTCATACTTTTTCAAAAGCAACCAAAACTCAACGGAGAAAGGAGTGGTTGATCCAAATTCGTCTGCTCGTGTGTGGGTGCATGTGCAAGTGTGTTGGGTGTGAGAGAAACTTTTGCATGTATAGACTTTATGGTCTACAGCCGGAACTGCGCAATATCTGTGCATTGTTATATTATAAATATGAGAAATGTGCCATATAAATACTATGTATTATTATTATTTTTAACTGTTTTGAGCGACCATCCTTACTGCAGATCACCTGTCTTTTCAGACCAACATTTAGCAGACCAGGTCACACTGTTTGTCCTTCAAAACCTCTCTTGAGAGAGCATGAGATTTTTAAGGCCACTTTCTTCTAGCAAAAATGGTGATTGCCAAGAACAGGTTCTGCTGTATGTTCATTTATTTTTGTTGTAAAATTTAAGTTAGGTGCCTGTTCTCACGTGTGTATGTGTGCGTGTTTTGCTATAGAATGTCAATGTATTAATGTTTTGGCTTTAAATCTTGATTCCAAGAAAACAGCGCACCCCCTCTTTCCTATCTTTTTTTTTTTTGTGTGTGCTTGGACCAAAGTAGATCTATGATCATTGGTCCATCATGCACACTTCTCTCCCTTGACAGTGCTTTTTCCTACTCACTTGGTAGTTTCTTCAAGAAAACAGGGGATCAGCTGTGATATCTTAAGGATATTGTCTGATCAGCTTAACACATGGAAGTGCCACGGCACTACCCTTCAAATGTCATAGTTGATCCCTTTAGATGATTGAGTAGTGCTGCCACACACATTGTGATGAATGTCATGAATTTTATTTTGCTGCAGTCTTCTGACTTCCACAATTTTAACCCTTTAACTGTCCGCAGCGATTTTGGTTGATGACGCCTGTTAAAAACACTTCTAAAATTGCTATCAACTGCGAAATGGTTTTAAGAGAGGATTGGTTGGTTGGTTGTACATTGCTTAACGTCCCGACAGCAACAAGACTTTCTCAGGACGTGCCTGCAATGCTTGTGAAAAAAAAAAAAAACAGAATATTGCATGTATGTCGCCAGCCGGTCTAATACGCTAAATAAACCTAAGACCATTTAGCAACACACATCCAATATCATGAGCTACAGGCAGCGCAGACAGTAGGGAGAGTTTAAAAAAAGAAAAATACAGGTGAATGGACCAAGGGTAGACAGAAACACATGCCCCTGTGGGGTTGACCAGGTGATCCTAGAAACTAAAAAGTAGTTAACCCCACCCAAGTCCCCCAGGGCAGACCCGGGTGGGGGCAGTTAAGAGAGGACAAACACTTGTGGTACATTATATTGATGCGTTGGGCAATTTTCAGTAGTATAATTTCAGTTTGGCTAATAAAACTTGGAAGTCACTAGCCAAAGGCTGGTGGGCAAAATTTTAGACTTTCAGTGCTGGATATTTTGCTAGATTTTGCTAAAGCTAGATTGAAGGAAGACATTACATGAGTTTGATAGCCAGCATTGTATCTCTTCAACTTTTTGAGTGAAATTCATTTTTAGAAACAAATTACTATCAAGAAAAAATTAACAAGAAAGGCAAAGCTCACATGTATGACCGATTTACATGTGTGACCTTTGTGACAAGGGCTGGCTTCTGCACCAGCAAAATCAAT
This sequence comes from Semisulcospira habei, assembly GCA_036245525.1. NCBI lineage: Eukaryota > Metazoa > Mollusca > Gastropoda > Semisulcospiridae > Semisulcospira > Semisulcospira habei. Next base: position 174,345,774 of record BTPG01000008.1, on the reverse strand, counting down.
GTTTTCTGAAAATGTAAGCATGTGTGCGAGTGTAAATGATGAGTCGACTAAATTAGTATGCATAGGAGGTCTTTATCATCAGCTATCTTTGTACCAAAGTTGGTTGAAAAATTTGCAAAAATTTGGGAATACCTACAATTTTATCAAAAATCAGCATTTTACTAGGTACTGGCAGGTCAAAATTCCAATATAACATAAGCAATAAAGTATCTACATATTGTTATAGAGGACAACAAACAGAACACAACACAACAAAAATTATCTTTCTATGTTTAATGGTTCAAAAGTTATGGGCAAAAAACTATGGCAAATATTCCGCAGTTTTTACCCAAAATCGGTCAAAAGAAAGATTTTGCCCAGTTCAGGCCAGCCTAACACAAAAGATATTAAACACAGACATCCCAGAATTACAGAATTGTATCTCTATATAATATAGAAGAAGCCCAATTTTTTTCAGGTGCATAAACCTGTAACTTTTGCAACACTGCTGCTCTAAAAAAGCTGAAAAGTGTGTTTTCCAAGGCGGTCGAATGGCCCTCCGAGTGTAAAAACTTCAAAATAGCATATCTCGGTCATTTCTTGTCCGTTTTTAAAATTTCAAACTGTGTTTTGCTACGTTTTTGAAGCTCTTTCAAGTAAGTAAAAGAAAGCAATAATTGAAAACCATCTTATTTTTACCCCCCACCCCCACCACGTAAATATCAGCTGCCCCGCCCTGCCCCCTCCCCCCCCCCCCCCCCCCCCCACCCACCAAACATACTGGCAAACACATGACTGTGGAGTTGCTTTCTGCAAACCATTCATTATTAAGCCAATCTCTCCACATCATAAGCAGTACTGCTGTTTGTATGCAGTGTGCCTTGCTGTGACATTCTGCATGCTGTCCAGGGTGACGCTTCTCCCTGACAAACTCCTCTGTCTGCCTTCATGATTTCTTGTGTCTCATCTTCAAGAGGTGTACCTGGAGCAATAGTTTGTTGTTCACTGATGCCTCAATGTTCTTCCTTCTTCCTTTACCAGTCTGGGTAAACACTCTCCCCAAATCTAAGAATACTGGAGAACTTTCTGCAATTGGAAACAACACAGGATCCACTTAACAATTGATACAGGACCCACTTAACAATTGATGCAACAACACCTAGACAGTTAACAATGAGACTGAGAGACAGAGAGAGCAGAGCGAAGGGAAGGGTAATATTTCACCATATTTGCTTATTTGGTCTTTACAAACGTCTGAGGGGGCTATCTCAAGCAGTAGCTGCCACAAGAAACGAATAACGCGAAAGCGAAACAACTTTTCTAGTAGACGACGGTCCCACTTCCGGTCTAGACTCCCATTCGACACATTGTTTGCGATCGCTACTTTACCCGTTTTAAGAACACCATATACCCATGGAATTTATTGAACATGTATAGAAAACCCCATTTTATTACCTACATTCGTATTTTGTCTCTTGATGTAAACATACGCCTGCAGTTGTGACCGATCTCTCACACACCGCACGTAGTCGTTGCTTCGAACAAACCCGACTACGGCTGGTGTGGAAATATGCACATTACAGCAGATTATCGCACAAACTTTACCCAAATCTTAGGTTACGTAACAAATAACACATTGTAGAACCATTATCAAGCAAACAAAAACACATTTCTTACCTAGATCATGCTGGAGATTGCTCAAAACCGTCGTGTGTTCGTCACACGCCGTGGCTGCCATTGTGAATAACACGAAAGCGTAACGGCCAATGAGATGACTCAGTTTATGACAAAGCTACTCTTCCCCGTTCAAGCTATCGTGTTTCTGATTGGTCCAAATTAAAGAGAAAAGCATGGGCTTTCCAACAAGTATAGCCTTCTAGGGGTTATTTTTCGAAAATCATACTGAAAATTGCATTTATTTTTTTCAAATAATCCATTATTGGGCTAAATTTAAACAAATATTAGACTTCTTTATATCAATGTGTAGGTCTGAACTCGGTCAATAGCTTTGTGCTATTTTTAGATGTGTAGCTTGCATGGGGAAGAGTACACACAAGTCGTTTTCCCGAGGGGGTTGCTTGCGGGTTCGCGCGGTACAGTTGCCAACGCGGCGCGTGCAGGCTTGAGGGTGCGTTTTTTTTTTTTTTAAATCGCTGAAAATCATCAGTTGCACTCCCAATAAAAAGAAAGATACTTTTGAAAAGAGAAATAGCTCAACTTTATTGAGGTATGCATTTGACTGCAGTATGTGAGCATTTTGTTAGTACAATCGCCGTTTTAAAGATGAGAAAAATTCGTGATGCGTCACCGCTGCGGCCAGTTAGCGGCAAGCCCTGCCAGTACCTAATTTTACACACATTTGCCAGCCTCTTGTGACCCTTGACCTTTCCAAGGGGTCATCCAAATTAGTATGCATAGATAGATTTTACCATCATCAGGTATCTCTGTACCAAATTTGAGTTTCAAGTTGTGAATAGTATTTGAAAAAAAAAACATCTTTTGTCAAAATATGGCCATTTTAGACCAATTTCCTGAGCTCTCGTGACCTTTGACCTTTCCGAGGGATCAACCAATTAGTGTGCATAGAAAGGTCTTCCCATCAGGTATCTCTATACCAAGTTTGGGTTTAAAAGTTGAAAATAGTATTTGAGGAAAAAAACATCTTTTGTCCAAATATGGCTATTTCGAACCTATTTCCTGAGCTCTTGTGACCCTTGACCTTTCTGAGTCATCCAAATTAGTACATACAGAAAGGTCTTACCATCAGGTATCTTTGTATCAAGTTTGGTTTTGAAGTTGTGAATAGTATTTGAGAAAAAAATAAATTATGTCAAAATATAGCTATTTTTTCCCTATTTCCTGTGACCTTGACCTTTGTGAGAGGTCGCTCAAATTGGTATGTTTAGAAAGGTCTTACCACAAAGTATCCTTGGGTCAAGTTTGAAGAATGTGGCCTGATAGTCTCCGAGAAAATGCCAACTTTAAAGTTTACCACGGACGACGGCGGACGGACAACCACTGGCCCAAAACATACTGACTCACTTTTGCTTCGCACATGAGCCAAAAATCTGCACAGACAGTAATGTAAATATATATCAAACCGATAATTTTGTTTTTCTTGACATTTTTCTTCTAGATTGAAGAAAGGCCTTGAATTAATTTGTCAACCAGCTTTCATACCTCTTCAACATTTTCAATGAAAAGTATAGTGCTTTTGAAATTTTCAGTTAAAAGTATAGTGCGTTTGAAATTTTCAGAATAGCAATTTCACAACTTTTGGGGACCCTAAGGTGGTCTTTTTGTCTCAGTGGCGATTTGAAACAAATGGGTCCAAAGATAATCTTTAGACAGATTTTTAGAAGTCTGTTTTATGGCATGATTTATACACATTTCTTTACAGATCACGTTTAATTTGGACCTCTTTTCCACATTTCAGCCACCAACAGTAGAAAACTACTCATATATTATATATCTCACACCTGTACTTGGCTGATATAATCTATTATAATTTGTTAAATTTATGTCACCATTTCATGAAATAATTGTAAAATTAATTTGTGGATGCAGCCCTGTACTAGAATAGCATGCAAATTTAGCCAGCCTAAGCCATTAGGGGTGTGAAAAATAAAGAATACATAACATCATACAGTGATGCAATATTGCATCACTGTATGATGTCATGCAATAAAAAGTTGTCAAAAACATCACTAAAATCTCAAGCAAAACCGCGAACAAAACGACGGCACTTTCTTTTGAGTAACATAGTGGCATCCTGATGTGTACAGTCTGTGAATACCTCTACACATTTAATGTAACACAACTCCAGCAACAGCAAGTGTCAACATCAGAGGCGGAATAAAATATGTGATGAGGACCAGTAGGCACCTTTTTGGGAAAGTGCACGAGTCTGCCTCAACCGGATGGCCTTCATTTACTGATTTAGCCCTTTTGTCCAGCATTATAGCGAGATATACTAAGAAAATGCATAAAGGAAATATTGTGATCTATTAACCAGGGTTCATTCTAAAAAATCTAAGCACATGGGTCACTGACTGGCAGAGTACAAATCAAATGTGTCAAGTGGATGGGGGATGGGGGGGGGAGGGGGGGAGAGTGTGACAAGTGTATGTATGAGCTCCTTCTCACCATCCACCAAAATATCCAAAACCGAAGTGAAAAGAGGGAGCAAGACAGAAAAGCCGAGTGGCTCTTTAGAAACATGTGAAAGAAAGGGCCGTTGCCTAGAGAAACTTATGGGTTATTGACCCTTTAGCAGAAAATGTTATATGTCATTTTGGGAAATGATGCACCAAAGGCATAGGGCGCATTAAAAAAATGAACCCTGTATTAACCCTTACTGCCCAACCCACCCACCCTTTGGTACCGGTTTCAGGCCACTTTACAAATTTCAAATACAAGCGATCAAAAATCTCTTAACTTCAGTAGCTGAACTGGCCCTTCGTCTGTCTTGAACTGTGTTTGTCTTAAATGGCGTAAAATCCGTGTCTGTTAGGTGAGTGTGCGTGTTGGGTTTCAGTTCGCGGCGCTTTGAGTCGATTTGCCCAAAAATTGAGAAAAAGCACCTATATAATAACGGTATTATTATTATTATTATTACTGCCTGGAGTAGGTCATTATCTCTCTCTGGCTACTAAACAATCAAATTAAACAGAATAAAAGTGGGAGGCCTGAATCATGTGTGTTTTGTGCTTTTTCGGTTCTCATGATAGCATTTTTTCATTTTCATGATCCACTAAAAGAGAGGTCATCACAACATGAAAACCAAAAGAAGATCTCCGTGACAACGCCCTGCTTACTTCATGAAACGTGAAAAGTCTGTTGCCACTCTGTAATTTCTAATCCTTACCGCCACCCCCCCCCCCCCCACCATTCTTGTTGTCAACTTGACTACCTGAAGTAGGTTGCAAGGCAACTGATTCTAAATCTAACCACAGATAACCTGGCGCCGGAGCCTGACTGCGGCGGACAGATCTATGGATCCATCTTGCTGGATTATGAAAAGGTGTTTGATAAGGCCACTAACATCTCATGAAGCTTGACCACTACGGCATCTGAGGCCAGACTTTAAAGTGGATCGAGAGTTTGCTCTCCCACCAAAATACAAGAAGTCATTGTCGAGGGACACAAGTCCAGTACAGGCCAAGTGACCTCCTGTGTACCTCAGGGGGACATGTCCTCAGCCCGACTCTCTTCCTCGTTTACATCAACAAAGACTGGCAACAACATTAAGCCCAACATCTGTCTGTTTGCCAACAACGCAGTGCTTTAACGCCACATCCACCCACAGACTCTACAAGAAGATTTGAGGAAGCTGGAGAATAAGTGACAGATAACGCGAACGTCAGCTGATGGTGACGAAGAGAAAGGAACTGCCGATACCACATACACTATTCATAATCATGTCTTGGGGACAGTGACTAGCGCCAAATACCCAGGTGTGGAGCTGACAAAAAAATTGCACTTGGGACCGCATATCCACTCCACTGCTGCAAATGCTAACCCCACCCATGCCTTTGTTTATAGGAACATACGCTGCTGACTACCTCCATTCAAAGAAGTTGTTTCGAAGGACTCGTCCGCCAGATCATGGAATTACCAATCTGGGACCCACACCAGCAGTCTTTATCAAATAGCCTGGAGAAGGTCCAGCAACAATAAGGCAGACAAGTTTTCCTGGACTTTAGTTCCATCTCCAGCACCTCTGCCTTGGTCCCAAAGCTCCATAGATCTACAAACACGCACGTCCGCAGAACTGTGTGCAAGGCCACCATGATGTACAGAAATCATGAGTGGCCTTGTGCAATGCAAGCCCAAGAAAGGAACTCACACTCCCACTGAAAACTTCACCCATGGTCAGCCTGCCAAGCTTCAGATCCTGCACTTCTGTATAGACACCTATCATTCCTTTTTCCGCTGTTTAATTTGCCAGTGGAATTCTCTTCCCATTAAATGCTCTCGCAGCACCTGCAAAATTGATTGTGGAAGTGAACACCCCACTCCTGATTCTTGTAACTTATTTTAACCCAAGTAACTGAAGTTGTTACCGTCATACTCACAGCCTATGCAAGCCAACCTCCCCCCCCCCCCCACCCCCTTCCGGCCCAACCCACTGTAGGATATTGCCCTAACGTAAGTAGCGTCTTCCACATTACCAATTTTCTGCCGATGAAAACTGTCTTCATCGTCTGTATCCATCTTGAAACCCTTTTCTTTTATTCGTGATTCGCAAAATACATCTTCGTGAATCCATGACGGAACCTTAAAAATGACGCGCCTGCACCCTGCGCGTTTTTACACACACTTCATGAGTAAAAGGCGAAGAAAACATATTGTTTACATCCATCGTCATAAAATTTTACTAACGCGATGGAAAACCGACTAACAACATCTATAGACGAGCGAGAATACAAACTTGCGCCCTTGTGGGATGTGTCTACACATGTCTAAATGTCAGCATGGTAGCCAAATGCTAATGCCTTCTGAAGTGAGATTCGTTTCAAGAAAGAAGTCTTTTCGTATCAGTACAATATTGCTCACAATACGATACCTTTGTATGAGTTTCACTTGGTCGATATATCTGAATACGCCGGAATTTGTGGTTTTCAAATGAAAGAAAAAACGATACAGCTTCCAGTAGAGTCGCAAAGATTCATCCTCCGCGGCAGCCTGTTGACAACATCGATTATAAAAGCTAGTAAACGGTTGGATGAGTAAGGTTTTGTTAACCAATGAGAATTGACGTCTTTAGCATGGCTCTCGAGGGGGAACCGAGAGAAATCGGGACCGTGTAGTTCCAAGTAGGCTATGAGTTGCATACTACCGGTACGAATACCCGTACCGGTATTTTAACGGTATTTTATGCAGTACGCGGGGTATTTTCTTTCGGTATTCCGCAAGTATCACTGTTTCACACCACACACACACATTTTAGTTTATACACACGCACCGAAAACTTCCGCAGGGTATGTCAGTAGAGCTCAGTTGGTATAGCTCGACCTGTAGAGGGTGTAAATGTACACAGGGCTTATGTACACACGGCTTTTGTACACTACCCATTCGTGCCGTGGTGCATTTTGTACACAGACCAAATGGAAACGTGTTTGGTAAATGTACACAGTTTTAAGTATCGTGATCTCGCGCATGATCAAAGATGCGGATTGCTGTCAAGCAGACTCAGTGTCACCAGGCGCTGTTGTTGTGACAAAATGCTTGCTGGCAATGAAGAAAGCGCTAGCCTGATTTGTAAACCCCCTCGCTTCGTCTCCAAAGCACTGAACAGGAAAGCCCCCCTCTCCTGACTAAGCTTTTCTGACTGAGAGCTAAAGGGTTTACAGCCGAATCTGCCCCTATTGTAAGCTTCAAGGATCTCCGTGATGCAGTCATCATCACCCTGTACAAGAACAAAGGAGAGAAATCTGCCTGCTCTAATTATCGTGGAATTACCCTGCTGTCCATTGCAGGGAAAATTCTCGCAAGGCTGCTCCTGAATCGGCTGGTACCTGCCATCGCTGAAGACCACCTCCCAGAGGGCCAGTGTGGCTTCAGAGCCAACAGGAGTACCACCGACATGGTCTTTGTGCTGAGACAGCTTCAGGAGAAGTGCCGCGAGCAGAACAAAGGGCTGTACGTAACGTTTGTCGACCTAACAAAAGCGTTCGACACTGTGAGCAGGCAAGGCATGTGGCAGATCCTGGAGCGACTTGGCTGTCCCCCAAAGTTCCTAAGCATGATCGTCCAGCTCCACGAGGACCAGCAAGGCCAGGTTAGACTCAACAGTAACCTCTCAGAACCATTCCCCATTATCAACGGCGTGAAACAGGGCTGCGTGCTGGCACCAACCCTCTTCACCATCTTCTTTAGCATGATGTTGAAGCAGGCCACAGTGGACCTCGACGATGACGATGCAGTGTACATCAGGTATCGTCTCGATGGCAGCCTGTTCAACCTCAGACGACTGCAGGCCCACACCAAAACCCTAGACCAACTGATTCGTGAGCTGCTCTTTGCTGATGACGCTGCCCTCGTTGCTCACACAGAGAGAGCCTTGCAGCGCATCACGTCCTGCTTTGCAGATGCTGCCCAGCTCTTTGGACTCGAGGTCAGTCTGAAAAAGACAGAGGTCCTTCATCAGCCGGCACCCAAGGTAGAGCATCGCCCTCCCCACATCACCATCGGCGAGTCTGAACTAAAGTCAGTACACCAGTTTACCTACCTTGGCTGCACCATCACGTCGGACGCCAAGCTGGACAAGGAGCTGGACAACAGGTTGGCAAAAGCGAACAGTGCTTTCGGGCGACTATTCAAGCGGGTGTGGCACAATCAACAGCTGGAAAAAGGCACCAAGATCAGCGTGTACAGAGCTGTCGTCCTCACCACCCTGCTGTACGGTTCCGAGTCCTGGACCCTCTACCGCAACCAACTACGACTCCTCGAACGCTTTCACCAGCGCTGCCTGCGTACCATCCTGGGCATTCACTGGAGTGACTATGTCACCAACGTCGAGGTCCTTGAACAGGCAGAAACTATGAGCATCGAGGCTTTGTTGCTGCGGACACAGCTTCGCTGGGCGGGGCACGTCTCCAGGATGGAGGATCATCGCCTACCCAAGATCACTCTGTTCGGCGAGCTTGCCACTGGACACCGAGACCACGTCCTGAGAAAGCCTTGTTGCTGTCGGGACGTTAAGCAATGTACAATCAATGGACACCGAGACAGAGGGGCACCAAAGAAGAGATACAAAGACGGTCTCAAGAAGTCACTTAGTGCCTGCCAAATCGACCACCGCCAGTGGTCTTCGCTTGCTGCGGACCGTGACACCTGGCGCTCCACCATCTACAAGGCAGCCGTCTCCTTTGAGGACTCTCGTAGAGCTAACCTTAAGGACAAACGGCTCAGGAGAAAAAACAGAGTTGCCGTAACTCATAACCCTGACCAGACCTTCCCCTGCAGCCACTGCGGTCGAACCTGCCTGTCCCGGATTGGCCTCCGCAGCCACGAAAATGCCTGCAGACGACGTGGGAAAGCCCTATAGAATCTTCGTTCGCGAAGTCAAGCCAAGAGAGGGGTAAGCTTCAACCAGTCAGAGCGTGTCTCGCAAAGCACGTCGTTTCAGTGTGAAAATGGCGGAAGATCAGTACCACCTTCGTTGCCGATGTTTCACCCGCCTCTTCCCGAATATCAGTTATGCAAACTGCTGCTAATGCAAGCACATCATCATCACTGTCACATTTTGTAGAACAGGAAGCCACTGTTTACGACCTTGAACTTCAATTCAAACCGGTCGGCTAAGTCGGGAACGTGTGGCAGTGTACAGACGATTTTGTAGTCCGGCCCGATCACACGCCGATTAAAACGGTTCTGGAAACTGCTCGAGAATCGGCCTCAAAATCGGCATGTGTGGCGGGGCCTTAAGGTAAGGAGTCAACTCGCCCAAGGTTCAGTTATCTCGCCCATAGTAGCAGTGAACTCGCCCAGCGCGCGAGTCAACTCGCCCAAGGTTCAGTTTTAGCTTAGTCTCACACACGTCGGCGCACACAAATAAAGACGGACACATTGCGCTTCCCGCCATTAGTGTGCTCTGTGGGATCGTGTAGTGACAGGAATCCATCTCCTTCTACTCTAACACACCCTCTGATCCACACACAATGGCACAGCACAGAATACAAAAAAAAAAAGACGCCGGGACCGCGGCGATTCTCGCCATTCATAAGCTCTGTGATCTGGCGTAGCATAGCTATTCTGAAGAAGAAGAATAGCACAAGCAGCGAAATGACATCACTTCAAGCTTCACGTTATGGCATCATTAGTCCCACAACGCCGTGTTTATAGTGAAGGCTCGATGTTATACGTCACTCATCGAAGTACCGTGTCAGTATTTGAGGATCAAGCTTTGCAATTTTCTTGCCGATTTTCACACCTAGGGCTTGCAGGTCACAATTTGACCAAATCCTACCCGGCCAGGGCCGGGACAAACAGCAGGCTTATGCAAACACTGTTTATGAAAAATCATGCGGCTATTAATGAGAAGATAGTTTTTTTCGTAAGAGAAAATTAAAGTTATGTTAGCTGTTTTGCAAATGACTCGGAAAAAGTGGTGCAGAAAATTGTCTGATTTTCACAGCTAGGGAATAGAGGTAGAAGGTTTTTTTTTTCGTAAAAAAGATTTTATTGTTTTAAGATTAACCCATATAATTCGTGAAATTAAACCCAAAAACGTGAAAATATATTTTTTCCCAAAATATTTAATTATCACTCAAAAATTTAATGCTGGTTAATGAATTCATTCATTATCTCCCTTTTATCTAGCTATATGCAAAATATCTAGTAAAAATAAGAAAAATTATGGACTACAGTGTGGATCAACCGGTTTTTGTGAAATGGCCATTTTCTCGCCAATGAGCATCTTAACCAAAACATCGGAAAAAAGGTCCCAAGGTACCGGGGACAATATCCTAAAATTTCAAGCTTGTCCATCCTCAAACGCGGGCTCTAATCACTGTCACACACACACACACACACACACACACACACACACACACATGAACACAAAACCCTCAGACTGGGTGACCTACCATTTTATGTGAAAATGGGTTCCCATATTTCTATTTATTCTAGGGCTCTGGAGTTGATGCCAATGTTTAGAACTCACCTTATAACTAAGCTCTACAACTTAAAATAAAATAGACATTTTCTAGAAACAGAGCCACTGGATGGAAAAAAAATGGGTGTTTACCCCAAAAGTGGGTGCCTCTCACACAAAACTGGGATTACAGTGAAAATACCTCACTAAAGATACCTTTGGTTGATTTTACTATTATGATTGTTTGAGTGGGGTTGTAAGGGGGTTGGGGGGGGGGGGAGAAGTGTGTGTGTGTGTGGGGGGCGGGGCGGGGGGTGGGGGGGGGAGGGGAGGGTGGGGGGGGTGGGGGAGAGGGGGTCATCACTTTTGGTTTATAGAGCTGCTCAATGCACTCTTATGAATGAAAGAGTTTCATTATCAGTGGAATCAGTAGGTCATTTCAGAGGCGCACACTGAGTTGCACGTCAAACCACTCACAAATACTCATTTGGAGTGCACCAGATGGATCCAGTTGGCAAAGTCCCACATTCCACACTATAGGACAGCTAAGACTGAAAAGCAATCGTGGCGTTTATGGCGCGGTACAAGGTTTAAAACTAAGAAAATGTTGTTTTTAGAAGCGTGTCGGGCAAAAGTTTTTATGAAAACTGTTTTAAAACCTCTTTTAACTCAACTTTTCTTAATGTTAAAAGTGTTTTATTGTACATTACTTAACGTCCCGACAGCAACAAGGCTTTCTCAGGACGTGCCTGCACTGCTTGTGAAAAAACAACAACTAAACAGAACATTGAATGTATATCGCCAGCCGGTCAAATACATTAAATAAACCTAACACATGGGGCCTACATAAAGCTAAGACCATTTAGCAACACACATCCAATATCAAGAGCTACAGGCAGTGCAGACAGTAGGGAGAGTTTTAAAAAGTCAAATACAGGTGAATGGACAAAGGGCCGACAGAGACACATGCCCCAGAATAGAGAGAAAAACCCACCCTGTGGGGCTGACCAGGGTGCCCCTGGGAAATAAAAAGTAGTTAACCCCACCCAAGTCCCCCAGGGCAGACCCGGGTGGGGTTAAAAGTGTTTTAATTTACAAGCATGTCGTAACTGATATGCATCTATTCCAAGGTATAGTGCTGGATATTTTTCCCATCCTCGCCTTCTCTCGGGCTTCGCTCAACACTCGACTTTCCAGTCCTTTCCTGAAACACCCCCAACCGGTCTGCCCTCAACACTCGACTTTCCAGTCCTTGCCCTGGGGGACTTTTTAGTTCCCAGGGGCACCCTGGTCAGCCCCACAGGGTGGGTTTTTTCTCTATATTCCGGGGGCATGTGTTTCTGTCTACCCTTGGTCCATTCACCTGCATTTTCCTTTTTTAAACTCTCCCTACTGTCTGCGCTGCCTGTGGCTCTTGATATTCGATGTGTGTTGCTAAATGGTCTTAGCTTTATTTAGGCCCCATGTCGTAGGTTTTATTTAACGTATTGGACCGGCTGGCGACATACATTCAATATTCTGTTGAGTTTTTGTCACTAGCAGTGCAGGCACGTCCTGAGAAAGTCTTGTTGCTGTCGGGACGTTAAGCTATGTACAATCAATCAACCTTCCTTCAAACGGACAGCATTCACACAAATAATACTTTACTATTACATCAGAAAATGGCCCATCCAAGCCTGCACTCTTTTAACTGCACTAAACGACTGACTGGTGCAGACGACGCATGAAACGACGCTGACTCTGTGACGTCATTTCCATTCAATCAATTTGTGCATACAATCCAAAAGGAGATGCGGCATTGATAACATCGACAAACCTACAAAATAAAGCAACAGGTTCAACCAAAAGGTCGGGCAGGACAAAAGACAACAGCAGCCTCACCCAAAGTCTAAACGTCCTCTCTTACAATGCGCACTCATACAATCACTTCACTTCTTAGCAACCGGCGCACGAATATAATTATAGGCTAAGTCAAACTAAAACAGAAGATAGTGGCGAAAAACCCTTTAAAATAGAAACAAAGAACGACGTTTCAGATCAAATATTCTTCATCTGACATGGAAACAAACGTAGAAAACGTATAGGCTAAGTCCCTGGTGAACGTATACATGAATCTCAAATCTGCCACTAGACATGACCTTTCTCCACATCACCCCGGAAGTACATTACAACTCAACACTTTTTTTTAACAAAACAACCACACCCTCAAATAACAAACCTAATTCTGTAGAAACATAAACAATTTACTCCCTAAAACAACAAAATATCCCCCCTGACCCATATCAGCTATGAAGTTATTTATAGCTAGCTGAGAAGGGTGATGTAATACATACACGCTCATTTTCAGGGTTCTGTGTCACAACACACACACACACATTGCTGGGAGGGACAAGTTTTCAAACACACACTACCGGCGTGTCTGTTAAACACAAAAGTGCATGTGTTAACGCCAAAATGAGAAAAACGGATTTTTTTACTTTTTATGAATCTTTACCGCAAGACAATGCAGAAACAACCCTCAGAAAAAATGGGTGTCTGACTTGGAAACCCAGAATTATACACATACCCAGTTTCCATAAGGATGGTAAAGACAGTCACCCGTTTTAGGTCTTTCGTCTACACACACACACACACACACACACACACACACACACACACACACACATGGAGACAAAAGCCTCAGAGTGGGTTACCTACCATTTTATGTGAAAATGGGTTCCCATATTTCTATTTATTCTAGGGCTCTGGAATTGATGCGAATGTTTAGAACTCACCTTATAACTAAGCTCTATAACTTAAAATAAAATAGACATTTTCTAGAAACAGAGCCACTAGATGGGAAAAAATGGGTTTCTACCAATAAAGTGGGTGCCTCTCACACAAAAACTGCCATTACAGTCAAAATGGGTGTCTTCACAACATTAGGCGTCTGTAATAAGGTCAAGTTCATGGAATACTTCTTTTTCACATTATTATTTTTTTTGTTTTGTTTTGTTTTGTTTTTTTTTTTTTTGTTTTTTTTTCAACCTAATGTGTATGTATGCTTTAACATTTTTAACATTGTATGGTGCAAAATTCAATAAACACTGGCCCGTAACCTTTCGATTATGATTTTTACAGAGGAAATCTTTTAAACAGTGCTGCATTTTGTCCTTCTGAAGCAAAACAGTTTATCATGGAATTTATGTGAGAATCAACATAATGTATTCTGGAAATTAAAGGACTTTTTTTATGTACTCTGGAGTTTCAGACAAACAGCAACAGAGCATTTTGAATATTAAACCTTATCATTCGGAATACACCAAGCTATTGTGGCACCACCCTTGAACTAAAGCCATTGGTCTGTGTCCTCATCTGTAGGTACTGTAATGTAGCTTGCATATAATTATGGCAGTGAACAAATTTGAAGCTTTTAGCCTCAGTATGATGTGGGTCAAAAAGTGTGGAAAAATATGAAAGATAGAAAAAGACCCAGACGAAGAAACTAACACTTAACTTATTTCACCCCAGACACACCACAGCAAAATAAAGATCCACCATGATAGTTCAAGGGTGATGCCAGAATAGCTTGGCAGATTTGAAAAATAGCTTTTTTTAATACTCAATGGAGGTGATTTTGCGACATCTGCCTCATAGTTGAAGTTCGAGAAATGAGTGCACTGCATGTACAATGGACTTGATTCGGTGGTGTGGGGCATGACACAAGCCTCCGTCATCTCAACACAAAACTGGCGTGTTAGGGGAGGTAAAAGGCGCGGCTAAAAGTTAAAACCGCAAACAAACCTTTTTTTTCCGACTGCCATCACAATCTTCCCCGTGAACGTACGAGACCACACTACTAGTGCAGAAGCCAACCTGCGAGCGCAGTTCTGGTGCACATGACTGGTCTGAGCGACCGGTCTTGTGCGAAAATAGCAACAATGGTGCCGCTGGTGCGTGTAACCTAGGTAGAGGGCGAGGTATACCAACTCAGCTAAGGTTTACGCTTCCTGTGACTTTTGAAACAATGCACAGCAGGCAAAGTGTACTTTATAGTAACAAGAAAGTTAGAGACATTTCCAAAATGATCCAGGCGTACATCAGATAAAAGCAAGCTATACACACTGAAATAATATCGCTCTTGTAATAAATCTTTAGGTTGACAATGGTTTTCTTATCTTATTATTGTCTTTCATCCCGATTGGTTGTACATTGCTGAACATCCCAACTTTTCGGGATGTGCCAGCACTGCTTGTGAAAAAAAAAAAATTTACAGAATATTAAATGTATGTCGCCAGCCGGTCTAATACGCTAAATAAACCTAAGACCATTTAGCAACACACATCCAAAATCAAGAGAGATACAAAAAAACATTATTCAGACCAAAAAGGTGACTGCCAATCGTGTAAAAAATGCAAAGAAGTAACCAACGGAGAAATAAACACGCTTAGAAAAGACGGTTACAAGGCCACATTTCTTCTGCGAATGAAGATAAGTAGCGACTGATCTCTCTGTTTGTTTGTCGGCTTTGACAAAGCAGATTTACCCGAAATATTAATAAATTGTGTTGTAACCCTCTTTTCTAAGCGTGTTTATTTCTTCGTTGGGCACTTCTTTTCAAGAGATACAGGCAGCGCAGACAGTAGGGAGAGCTTAAAAAAGAAAAATACAAGTTAATGGACCAAGGGTAGACAGAAACACATGCCCCAGAATTGAGAGGAAAACCCACCCTGTGGGGCTGACCAGGGTGACCCTAGGAACTAAAAAGAAGTTAATCCCACCCAAGTCCCCCAGGGCAGACTGTTTAGTTGCAAAGTAAGGTTAATGTTAGACAGTATGCAAAATGATCCAGGCATACATCAGATAAAAACAGACCTATACACACTGAAAACAACCTAATAATAATGCTCTTGTAATAAATCTTTATGTTGACGATGGTTTTCTTACCCCTTATTATTGTCTTTCGTCCCCAACCATTCTTCCGTTTGTAGAGTTTTAAATGTTATGCAGTATACAAAATGATCCAGGCAGACCAGCCCCCCACAGTAGCACTCTTGTAATAAATCTTTATGTTGACAGTGGTTTTCTTACCCCTTATTATTGTCTTTCGTCCCCAACCATTCTTCAATTTGCAGAGTTTTAAATGTTATGCAGTATACAAAATGATCCAGGCAGACCAACCCCATAATAACACTCTTGTAATAAATCTTTACGTTGTCAATGGTTTTCTTATCTTATTATTCCCCCACCCGGGTCTGCCCTGGGGGACTTGGGTGGGGTTAGGTATTTTTTAGTTCCCAGGGTCACCCTGGTCAGCCCCACAGGGTGGGTTTTTCTCTCTATTCTGGGGCATGTGTTTCTGTCTACCCTTTGTCCATTCACCTGTATTTGCCTTTTTAAAACTCTCCCTACTGTCTGCACTGCCTGTAGCTCTTGATATTGGATGTGTGTTGCTAAATGGTCTTAGCTTTATTTATGCCCCATGTTGTAGGTTTATTTAATGTGTTTGACCGGCTGGCGACATACATTCAATTTTCTGTTTATTTTTTTTCACAAGCAGTGCAGGCACGTCCTGAGAAAGCCTTGTTGCTGTCGGGACGTTAAGCAATGTACAATCAATCAAACTTATCTTATTATTGTCTTTTGTCCCCAGCCGTTTTGCAAATTCAAAGGTTATACAGTATACAAAATGATCCAGGCATCCATCAGATAAAAAAAGCAGGCTATGCATGCTGAAACCACCCCAATAATAACACTCTTGTAATAAATCTGTGTATGAAAACGAAAATGCCGCGAGTGGCGGGGAATTTCAATTCATTTCTCAGTTTTGTAACTTTTGTAACTTTTTCAGTCTGTTGTGGATGTAATCCTTAATGTTTGTCCAGCGCCTATGTCTAAGTGCATTCTCTTCTGCGATTGCCTGCTGTATCTCGGCCTTTCCAGGAAGTTTGTTCATGACGAGGTGTGTCTCAAAACGAGTTTGAACAGCTTTCTCTTCGGCTTTCCCCCATGGTTTCCTTGTAAATCTAGCTTTCTTTCGAACAGGAGCTGATGCAGTACTGTCATCATCAAAACTATCTAGATTGTCATCAGGCTCTGGACGTCTTTTCTCTGTCATGCTCATTGATTCCTGTGTTCACTTGCTACTTGCTTCATTCACAGGTGTTGTTTCCCCGGAGACCTCTCTGCCAGTTTCTGATGTGTCTTCATTGTCAAAGTCAATCTCTTCATCATCGCGCAGCTCAGCTCTAATGCAACTCTCAAAATCTGTCATCCCATTGTTAACTGACAGAAGAATCTTTGCCACTTTTGCCTTTTGAAGGACGTCTTGAGGTTGGCGGTAGATATAGCGATGTATCCGAATATCATGGCCAAGGAAGTCTGCCAGCTGATCCTGGTCTAACTGCGAGATGGCCATTGACTGAGCCAAAGTTGCAACCTGCTTCCGTAACTGAGTAAATGTGAACATGGCTGGGTATGACACCCGTGCTTCTAGCGCATGGGCCTTCAGAACATCATGGCCTCTGTAAGGCCTCTGACCAGAAGGTGTGGCAAAGATGTAGTGGGAACCAGCGAGAGCTGGCACTGATTGCCTCATTTGAAGGATTCTGTCCACAGATGTCATCATCTTCTTTGTCAGCAAAACGGGAACACTCCTATTAAACTTGCCTCTGATTTCCACTCGCTGAAAATGATTCACCATTTTCTTCTCAACCTCTGTGAGACCTTTCAAGATATCTTGATTGGTGATCGATCCAATCTTAGCATTCTGGAAGTCTGACACCTTCATTCTCTGAACTTCTCCCCCTCATTTTCGGTTGAAAAGTGAGACAGTGCAAAGAGTTGCTTTAACCACTGTCGGATAATCTTCCGAAACCATCCTTGTCTCAAGAAGCTGTTGGACCTTCCTCACATCTTCACATGATGGGATCAGCTTGGGTTTGTTCATGGTCATTTTCCTGACCGACTGGGCTGCTGTAGTGGACACACAATCATACCAGTCCCCGTTGAAGACAGAGTCAAACAGCTGAGCCTCAGAGAGCTCCTGTCGCCACCTGTCATCTGAACCCTGCCCAAGCTGTTTGGATGCCTGTGACTGTTTGATCTGTGAACATTTTTTCAAAGCATGGCCTATGCGCATTGCGAGATTGCGTTTTTGGAACTGATGTGTGTCGTCATCAAAATCTGCTAGCTCTTTTACAGCCAGTTCAACATGATCAAAGCTAGCTGAATTGATCACAGAATTTAAACTTGCGATTTTCATTTCTGACCTCACTCTGATAATCTTTAATAGTCTCCCTAACTCCCGCATCCTGGAGCTGATTTGTCCAGCCGTGTGTTCTTCAATGTCCCTGCAGTCAAATAATCTCTTTCCATACTCAAGCAGCAAGGGGTCAGTTCTGATGAGATGGCTTATCTCATCATCTCTCTGCCTGGCTAATACCTTATGATAGAAGGAAAATTCAACATCTAAGGGTATTGGAAGCATTAGCCGACCATGGCGTGCCGCCTTACCTCTCTTAGCGATCTGAAACCCTCCTGGTTTCTGACAGCAACGTTTTGAGTGTACAGAGATCAGCTTTTTTTGACAGAGCCCTTTGCAATGGCTACAGGCGAGAAGGTCGTCTACCTTACTAGTTTTGGTGCGATACTTAGGAATCAAACATCCTGATTTGTTTTCAAGAACAGCAACGTTATGCATGTAATCACCCTCAACTTGTAGTCTTGCTTTGTCCCGTTTTTCATCAACAAAATTTTAGCAACGTCTGCCTCATCTGCATGGACATCTTGTAAGTGCGTGCTCATTTTCAAGACAAGCTTGCTACACAATTTGCATGCATGTTTCTTGTCCCATTTGTACTTTCCTTTCCCTCTCTGCGACACGTGCACACCTGTTTCTTCTGCAAGTGCTCTTTCCCCACCCCCAACATCATGTTCCTTTTGCCTATCCACATGCTCATTGCCACCCCCTAATTCACCCCCTAACGCACACTGCACCTTGCTGGTACTAGCTTCACTGACACCTGCCCACTCTGAACCTGCCACGTTGATGAAATCTAACATAGTCAATACAATTCTGTCTGTGTCAGAGATCCCAGCGATTGATGCCGACACACCATCTGAATCTGGTGAGCTCGAGCCAGGAACAAACTCCTCATCATCACTGTTCTTGTATTGCGATGCGCTTGCACTCTCAGTCTCAGGTCCATCCCAGGCTCCATTTGCCAACTGGAGAAAGAAAGAAAAAAAAAGCTGCATTAGGACAGAAACAGCCCAATTTGGGTTTACGGGGCCTTGCACAAGAATAAAAAGAGTAATCCCATGTATATGTGTGACCTCGGTGACGAGGGCTGGCTTCTGCAGCAGCAAAATCCACGTTTTCTGAAAATGTAAGCAGTTTTCACATATCTGTCAACCCCGCGTGACCCTTTGAGAGAGGTCACTCAAATTGGTATGTTTAAAAAGGTCTTGCCACAAAGTATTGGGCCAAGCTTGAAGAATGTGGCTTGAATAGTCTCCGAGAAAATGCCACCGTTAACTCATTCTACCCCAGATACACCACAGCAGGATAAGGATCCACCATGATAGTTCAAGGGTGATGCCAGAATAGCTTGGCGCCTATGGGCGCCAAGCTATTCTGGCATCACCCTTGAACTATCATGGTCGATCTGTGTCCTCCACTTTAATGCAGTTATGAGAGGACAGGGGCAAAATTTAAGGATTTTGGTGTTGGGGTAGAATGAGTTAAAGTTTACCATGGACGACGGACAGACGACCAGTGGCCCAGAACATAAACTCACTTTTGCTTCGCACGCGAGCCAATAAAATGAAGATGATCATAGAATCACTTACCAGTTTGTAATTGGGGGCATTCCACTGCCGCCTATGCACCCTCCTACCAGACGCACCCTCTGTGGCAGAGGCTGGGGGATAAGGATCCACCATGATAGTTCAAGGGTGATGACAGAATAGCTTGGCGCCTACGGGCGCCAAGCTATTCTGGCATCACCCTTGAACTATCATGGTCGATCTGTGTCCTGCACTGCAATGCAGTCTTGAGAGGACAGGGGCAAAATTTAAGGATTTTTGTGTTGGGGTAGAATGAGTTAAAGTTTACCATGAACGACGGACGGACGACCAGTGGCCCAGAACATAAACTCACTTTTGCTTTGCACGCGAGCCAATAAAATGAAGATGATCATAGAATCACTTACCAGTTTGTAATTGGGGGCATTCCGCTGCCGTCTATGCACCCTCCTACCCTCTGTGGCAGAGGCTGGGGGGCTATGATGCTGAGCTGACTAATTTTGCCATGGGCCTTGGTCATGTGCCAGGAAGGGGCGTGCTTGTCCACTTCCATAGATCCCGATGGGTTTGGACATCTTGCTGCCATCCGGCGCTGGGTGTGTGCAGAAAGTGCTGAGTGCGACCAAAATGGTGTTGCTGCAAACATGTCAAATACAACCATGTAAACCATTGACATTTTGAATCAGATATATACATAATTACTGCAGTACCCCCAGCCCCCTACGAACAAGAACTGGTAATACAGTAAAAAGCAACACTTCAGTTGCACAATCCGAAAAACCTGTTCGTGGAAGTCTGTTCTTCGAATCGCGAGGCAGTTTTGCGTACGAGGATTGAAATCTGGCGCCATTTTTTTAAAAAGTCATAGTGCATGCATGTGTCAAGTTACTTTTCGATCACAATCACACATGTCAGAAAAAAAAGCAACAAAATCGCGTGACAGATTGACCTTGTAATGGTGTTATTGAACGAATTCCTTTCATTGAAGAAGAAAGCTTTTGTTAAAATCGTGGGGTTCTATTATCCTTTACTACAAGACTGAGCAGAAAACGCCTACTGACCAGCGGCGGTAGCAGACGCCTCAGTATTTTTGGGCCAAATGGGTCAGTATTGGCTGACTGTGCAATTGTATCGGATTGGGAGCATCTCTC
Source organism: Semisulcospira habei (assembly GCA_036245525.1). NCBI lineage: Eukaryota > Metazoa > Mollusca > Gastropoda > Semisulcospiridae > Semisulcospira > Semisulcospira habei. The sequence continues at coordinate 174,325,257 of BTPG01000008.1, read as the reverse complement.
AGTTAAATAACTGCACTGAACAAGTACATTTGGGCGTGCTCTTAACTAAGAAATATTGCATAAAACTGTACCTCCGCAAACGGAAAAAATGGCCGGCGGGGACGAAAGACGCTACAAGGGGAAAGGGAAACAACTCAGTTCATCAGTGTCAATGCTCAGCTGACAAATCAGCGATCATCTCTAGACACTCACTTCCGTGTGAACATACAGGCCCAGTGCATCGCAGAAACACAACATGAAGTAAAGTTTGTCAAATGGGGACATCCTATTTTGACATTTTTTTCTGACTTTTGAATGAAAGATAATGCAGAAACAACCCTCAGAAAAAATGGGTGCCTGACTTGGTCACCCAGAATTTTACACACACCCATTTTCCATAAGGATGGTAAAGAAAGTCACCCATTTCAGGGGTTTTGTGTACACACACACACACACACACACACACACACACACACACACACACACAGAGCGCTTTGGCGCCAAAAAGACATTCTCTAGCCGCAAGGTTTGCGTAACTAGACATGACGTCATCATTATCTTGTTACGAGTTTACCAGAATTTCTGCCCCGCACACCAAAAACGTCAGTTATGTACATGCTTTGGAATGCGCTCCGACCAGCCCCATTTCAAAGTATACCTTTTTTTTTAAAAAATACGGTAGACAACACACTTCATAATTATCTAGAGTCAGTATTGCGCCCATGGAGTTGCTGCTTTGACAACACTAGCACTATCTGGTTAGAGATAGAACAATAGAGATTTGAAAAGCATTCAAATCGATAATGCCACATTGATCAATAAATCACGCCATTTTTTATAATAACCCCATTGCCCCACCATCACCAAATCACCCTGTTAATTAAAAATAAAAACACGCGACTATGACCATGACCAGTGCAGCTTAACGTAACTCAAGGTGATCACACACACTGCAAAGGAATTTATTAATTTAACTGCAGACATTTCTAGTTTAAAGCCCCTGTATCTAGCTTCCTCGTACTGAGTACACTAAAAACATGGGGGTTTACAAGAGGCCAAGATCCTCAGGAGCCTGGATTCTCATGAGCTGACACAAGGTCAGATTCTCAAGAGCCCCGTTTCACAATGTTTCAATCAACTGTATTGTTAGGTCTCTCATTGCGAGTAGACTGGCGAGACTTGTTTAATATTATTTTACTGGTAACATTTCTAAAGGTTATGTTTTTGCCTGGCTGAGTACATGGGACCAGGAGATTTATTGATTTTGACACCTGCTTTTATATGCTTGCTTTTCTCCCTCCATACACACACTCACTAACACACAAACACACACACACACACAAACACGCACACACACACACACACAAATACACACACACACACACACACACACACACACACACACACACACAAACACACACTAACACAGACATACCAACACACTTACTAACACACAAACACACACAGTCTACACAACTTACCGGCATTACAGAGCTGACGTCATAACATCTCAACCGGTAAAAAGTACCGTGCATAGATTGTAGTACCATGTATAGATTATATCATCTCATCCGGTTTTAACACACACATCTGGTCATGCCTGAAACAGCGGTGCGATCTCTGTCTTTTCAAAACTTTATGCATAATTGAATGAGAAAAAAAACACTGGTGAGTCTATTTTATTTTAGCTCGCACTCAGGCTTTGTTGTGAGGGGGTTTGACTGCATCTTTTTTTTTGCTCTATGGCGTATGCTATGTGTGTCGCGTATGGCAATGCCACATATGACATTGCTGCACATGCCGCATATGGTATTGCCACACATGCTGCGTATGCCGCATATGACATTGCCTCACATGCCATGTATGACATTGCCACACGTGCCGCATATGTTGCATATGCCGCGTATAGTCTTGCAACGTATGCCACGTATGGCATAGCCGCGTATGGTATTGCCGCACCTGCTGCATTTGATATTAAATCCTACATGTAACATATAAAGTTCTACTTGGCTCTCACTTGACCAGGGTGCTGAGTGAGTTATAAATCAATTATTCAGGTGCAAAGCCTATAATCAGTTTAAATAGCACGGCCTGTGTCAGGTATGTTTGCTTTAACGAGGAGGCCCTCCTGTGGGACAGGGTCACTGCACATGCCACCGCAATTGATTTGTAAGACAATTGAAGTCTACTGCCAAGTGAGTGCCAACCGGCACTTGGTAATAAACAACATACGTTATGTCTTGACTGAAACTGTATTTATAATATCGCAATGGTGACCCCGAGGTATGACAATAGGTTTTAAACAGGGGATTGAATAAAAGTGAATGGCAATACACGACACATTTAATTGTTTTAAGTCAGTCTCCTCTTAGTGAATTAGAGTGGCAGGGGTTGTCTCTTAAATCTGTGATGCCTGCCATTTGTAAGCCCACCTGTGAGACGAGACAAGCAAATCATTTAATAGCTCAACAGGAAAACAGCAGGAATACAGCAGGAAGCAGCAGGAAAACAGCAGGATTTTAGCACCTGCTGTTTTCCTGCTGCACCCCACTGTAATCACCCATTACAATTACTAAGGACAGGCAAGACCATCCTTGGGTAAACTTTAAAAGTTATTGACTATATAGCTGAGTGGTTGTAAACGTATGAAGTTACTGTTCATGTAACTTTCTAGATAAAACATGATCTTACTTGTTAACAAATTTCAAAGTTTCCTACAATTTTGTTTTATTTTGTTTTACTTTTTTTAAAATTACAGTATAAAATGAATCAGGAAGAATTACTTTTTCTAAGCTATATCAGCGCTGTAGAGAACAAACAGTTAGACTCAAAAAAGGAACGTCTTTTGTCTATAGTTGTTACAGGCAAATCAAAAGCATATCTCGGAAAACAATACACAACAGAAGATATAGAATCCCTTAGCGGAGAAGAAATAATCAAGCTACACTCCAAATATGAAAATCACATCGCTTCACTAATGACTCGTGATTTAAGTCGATCTCTTGTCTGTTTATACACAAAAGCGGTGAGTCACTTTCTACCTGTAGACACTGACAGTCTATCACACGACCTTGAAAGCAACCTTATTGTTTCAAGTTCAATCGGCAAATTAGTGTGCCTTATGTATTACAAGTTTGGGAATTACCTTGCACCTGTGGTAACTTTGCTTGTTAATATTGATTTTTCTAAATTAAATTTTCTAGAAAAAGAAAAGAATGGACCCAACGGACGAGAACCAGATGACTCCACAGATAAACCCTGACCCTGTTTCGACTCAGATTCAAACGGTGACCAAAACTAAAAGCCCAGGTTGTATAGAGGCGGAAAAAAGATTAGCCGAATAGAACAGACAAAAAAAATTACAGCTTCAGGTATTAACAGAAAAAGCTCATGTAAATGACCTTCCACTTCCAGTACCAGTGTCATTACCGTCAGGACCAACAGGACCGTCAGGACCTACACCGTCAGGACCATCACACCCTCATCAAAGTGAAAGACAAACAACTGAGTCTAAACCTGAAACAACAAAATATATAGTTGCTGGATTTGTTGTCGGATTTGGTTACGTAGGTTACCAATCATACAAAAAATACAAACCACAGACTCGAACAGTGTCCAAAAAATCAGACACTCCAAAACAAAACCAGAAGTCGCCACATTACCAGCAACATCCAAAGCCATGGACCCATTTCTTATGCAGTAAATAAAAATATTATTTTAATTTTATTGCATTAGAAAATGAGCAAAACAAAAAAACTTAATGAACCCTGTCTATCACTCTGCCGTAATAAGCGGACTAGCCGTTGCTTACTCTATGTTAGAAAAAAGTCTCCTCAAAATAAAATCGGCAGAGCTGAGTAGATTAGACTTCGAAGACAGTGCTAAGCTAATTGCAGTTGTAACAGCGTCAATTGCGACAAAAGACTTTCTCGTCAAGCAAGGAATTATTCCCAAAAATGTTTATATGTAAATAAAAATAATATGGCGACTATAGCCATTATGATTGGGGGCGACATGGTCAACGCACTTGCTTTCAGTGGATCAAATTATCTCTTTTCAAAAGCAAGTAGAGAAGAATCTGCAGAAGAAATGAGACGTCACAATGAGGCATCTGAAAAATTAGCGCAGGCAGAGCAGGCATATGAGAAGCAAAGAATAGAGAAACTTTATTTCATCAATGAAAAACTCAGACTAGAATGTCATGCACAACATACATTTTCAAATGTTAATGACGCAATCAGAGAATATTTTCTTGTTATGGACAAAGACATGTCTAACCCACAGCCGAAACTTAGCGATTACTATCAACCAAGCACACAACAAAGAAATGGAGAGATAATCTTTGTTCTAGTGGGAATGACATTTGTATATTTCACAGGAGTTTTTATTGCTAGAAAAAAATGACAGCCGAAAATCAACTATCAAAAATATATTACTTTCCTGTTGGCTACTGGAAAGGGAAAACTGCGATACAAAAATTACATGTCGCTGTAGGTGGAGATGTTACACCGGAACAAATAAAACAATGGTTACAAAACAGGCAATTTGGCAAATATATCTTCCTGCTCCACGAAAAATATCAAGACCTCATTTTGAAAACATCACTCCAAATGACACCCATCAAATGGATCTCCTGTTCCTACCACATGATACAATAAGAAAGAAGCATTACAAGTATGCACTGACTGTTGTTGACATTGCTTCAAGGTACAAAGACACCGAACCCATAACTGACAAAAACGCTAGTACGGTTGCGACTGCTTTAAAAAAATATATAGTTGAGGCCCTTTAAAATTCCCTAGGCTTGTGCAAGTTGATGACAGATCTGAATTCAAAGGCACAGTTAATCAGTTATTTGCAAAGCATGGCGTGCTAGTGCGGTGAGGCATACCGGGTGTTCACAGATCTCAGGCAATTGTTGAAAACTTTAACAAACAATTATCGGAGAGACTTTTCAGCTATCAGTATTCTAAGGACCTCATGCATGACGCATGTAACACTGAGTGGGTTAAAAGATTACCGTCTGTGATAAAAGCAATGAATAACGAAGGTCATGTAAAACCCGCTGATGCTATTAAATTAAAAACAATGACAGAGCCAAAAACAACGCCACCGTCAGTGCCTGACACAAGCTTATTTACAAAACAGGTGAGATATCTATATCAACCTGGAGAATCAGAAAATGACGTCAGGCGCAGAGCAACCGACCCCATTTGGTCTACGTCCGTACACAATATAAAAAAAATAGTTCCTGGAAACCCATCAATTTATTATCTCTATGAGCCTGCCCCACAGAGGGCATTTGTTAGAGAACAATTACAGATTATTCCCCCAGACACTGTTACTCATTTTTAACCATTTGGTCATTTCAGTAACTAACTCATCGATTAATTCATCAGCTATTTGTTCAGATAACTTAAGCCTGTAATGGCCAGGTGCATAAGCCTTCTCCTTAGTGTGAAACACTCGTTTTGTGTCTCCTACTGCAAGTGACTTCTTGTGTGTTTTGATCATTTCAAAATTGTGTCTGTTTGACCTCAGTGTCTTGTTTGGATACTCAGGCATTTGTTCTCCATCTAATACTTGCTTGTAATGTTCATGTTGGATGTCTTTATTTTTTATCGCTGTTTTTTTTTTTTTTTTTTATTCCTTTGGCTTTCGACTGACTACCTTTCTGGTGTAAAATAGAATACATTTTAGATCTCAGTCCAATGTACTCAACTATAGGCACTCCATTTAGTTCATCTTTAAACTTGCCAGGCACTTTCTTGTTTCATGTGCTAAACAGCGGGTGATCCTTAGGATAATCAGACGTGTCGTACATATGTAACTCTGTTTTCATGTCTTCATAAAAGTCTTCAGTAGGCACATCAATGATCATCAAGTCAGTGTCAGTGTATAGCAGACAACACTCAGGATACTTCGGTTTGAAGTAATCATAATAAAATTCAAGCATTAACAATTTTGATAACTCAAGAATTGCCATACCAATGAATACTGGCTTGTACAGTTTAACGATCATTTTTTTGAGTGTCACTGCATACAATGATGGATAAAACTCTTTATACCCTGTGTACTGCGGCTTACCTGTAAGCTTAATTGCACCTGTTTCAGTTGTGACCAGTCTCACATCTTTGCGATGATGAGGATTTTCCATTGTCTTACCAAAACAGGCAGTGTTCTTAAGCTTAAAGAAGTCTTTGTCAAATGCAGTGTTACCGTCCCTAGCATGAAGGGTTGTGTTTTTCATTATGTAATCTTTCATAAAAGCACTTTGATCAAATTTAATACCTCTGTGAACTTTCTTTAGTACTAACCCATGTCTGATGTAAAACTGCAGTAAGCGATAGTGACAAACGTAATTGAATTTGTCATTAAGATTTGGCACAAGTTTAGTGTCTTATTTTTTCCCCGTCAAACTCATTTTCTCAACAGCTAAGGGATAATCATTGTGGTAAACATGTAGATGGTGTGGGTACTCCAGGTCGACTTCAAAGATCCAACCCTTTTCATCATTTCAGTCATGATTTATAATATAGTTTGTTAAGTATGTTATGTCATACTGTGACAAATCATGCAGACAAAAGTTTTTCAAGGGCAATAACTCACACATCGCAAATCCGTACAAATTGTTAGAATCTACATACAGGATATAATTAGATGACCTTGAAGGGTCAAACCCATGACCATCAAGATATTTGTTGTTGGCTTTGGCATAGTTGTTTGCAGCTATACTAATGCCTCCTCTCAATCCGTGTTCCACCATTTCACCCATCGTACAATCATACAACAGGTCTATAGATATCTTACTGGATTTTAAAAATGCATCCCATGTCATGCCAGGACAAGTTATGTAACAGGCCGGGTCAAGACCGTAGTGCAATAGACCCTTTTCACGGAAACTTTCAAATACGTCTGCTAGCAAACAAACGTCAGCTTTCAAGTATTGGTCATGATAGTCACCAATCGTTTCACACTCTAGTTTACCCCATGAATCGAGAGCATGCTGGTATTCAAAGTCAGAAATACCTTTTCCATTTAAGGTAGAGTAAAATTTCTCTTTTGGTGGTAATCTCTTTTCCTCAAACACAACCCAGTGATCAATGTATTTATAGGGGTAGTCTCCTTTCTTAATTAAGTCTGGCTCAAAATATTTGCTTGTTATTGGAAATGACGTCAGTCCTCCTGCCAGAGTAGCAAGACCTTAGGTCAAATGTTGCATTGAGTCATAAAACACTAATTTGTTGTCTAGCCTAAAAGTCAAGTACTTTTCAGTTGTCTGGGCAATACAACTAATTTTTTTGTAAGACTCATCCACAGCATGCATGATAATGTGTGAATCATATCCTTTGAGATTGTGGAAAAAGATTGGTAACTTGTATGTCTTGGGATCTATTTTTAATTTCAAGTTACAATTGCCATGTGCAGCACCTCTGTAACACCCAGTTATGTGGTCATGGTCGCGAAATTTGTCACCCCCTAGGTGATGTTCACAAATCTAACATGTCTCTGCTGTATCAAATTTAGTTTGTCTTCTTCTGTCATCACCAAAGGCATCTGACGCTTTTCCAAATAATGTACTACACATAGACAAGATGGCGGCCATGCAACACCTCCCGGCCGCCCACTCCGGCAGAAATAGTCGCCACCCGCAGTATTTTAGCAGTCATTGTGCCTTCGTTGATATATGATGTCGGGCCCTGCAATGCTGCATCATGACTGGTGTTTCTGTTTGATGACTTTTGTGAATTTGCTGTGCTGTGGCTGTTAAATGGATTCAGTAGTCTCACTCAACGGTAGTTTCCTCTGCCGTCAGTGCAATGCTGGTAGTTTATACACGCCGGCTGATAGTTTGTTAGTCAGTACCATGGAAATCGGAACTCAGAAGAACAGCGCGCATTATGCTGTGGCAAAGAACCAACGTGCTTTTCTCCCCTTAGTAATCATCTCAGGAGTGGCTCTTCCCACGAGGAGTGGCGTGCGTGCAGTGAGGCGAGTGCCAGCAGGCTTTGGGCCCCCACATTCCAGCCAAGTGATGTGATGACGGACACTTCCCCGACACAGTGACTGTGTTTTTTTTACAACACTTAACAGTGTGTGCATGTGTGTACTGTGGATTAGAAACAACGTGCTTTTCATGTTAATGCTGTAGTTTTATTATTATTGCTTCAAAATGAGTAGGTGTGTAGTTATATACTACTTCAGTATACATAATTATGATTAAGGTGTGGTGACTGTTTATGCCGGAGCGAATGTCTGTCTAATAGCCGGCGCTGATCTATAGCGACGGGCCCCCAGGTAGCAACTGTGGAAGTATAATTTTTTTGTTTTGTTTTGTTTATGCGTATTTTTTTTTTTTAAATTTTATTTGTGAAACTAGTCTCAGCCAAGCAGGAAGTATAAAAACATTATATTACGTGTTTAAGAGACACTATGATAGGGCTGTCCTTAGTTTGCTTTGTGTTAGGGAGGTTCAGGTCGGAGACACCTTGACGACGGGCTTCACCCGTCCCGAGCCATTGTTCATTTGTTGTTGTAAATGTTGTGTGAGTTTGGGTGATTGCGAGTTGCACCTGAGGTGGCGAAACAAATTTCCTGTACGTGGCAACATGTATTTGGAAGAATAAAGTTACTTGACTTTACTTTACTTGACACTACTATGCAGTTGTCTCATTTCTGTTAAAAACAGACATGCTGCATTTTCACCTCTGTAGATAACAGGTTCTGTATGTTTTCTGTCTGACCTAACAAGATTGTATCCAAAAGAACACACCACTTGGTTACTCAATTTTACAGTCTTTGGTAATGATTCTGGAACAGGACCATCATATGGTACAACCAGTGATTCAAAATCAGCATACACTACAAACGGCTGCTTTTGCTGATTCCCATAGTTCTTTAAATATACCTGACTACCAGGATCTGGATACTTAAGTATTGTTTGTGTGTCATCAGTTGACCTACAGTGCTGGACATGATTATGTGCTTTTTTAATAGAAGAAAACCTTTGTAAACATCTCTTACACACTTCCTGTTTGCCATTGTGCTTTGTTGTATGCCCATGAATTGGACGTGACATACTCCTGATAACTGTGTAGTGAAAGTTATCATCATAGCCATCACCGGAGTCAGGGCTTATTAATAACAGGTCAACATGCTTATCTTCCGACTGACCATAGGTTGGAGCATGTAGAATTTTTCTGAATCCCGTTTGTATGGACTTCCTGGTTCAACGAACAACATGAGTATGCCTTTCAGTGACCTAGCAGGTGTGTTCAAGTTGATGTTCCACATTGGATCACTTTTGTCTTTGTGCATTAAACTGTGTCAAATCACACGGTCATAATAAATCGGCAGTCTTGACTGGTACTGATTTTGAATGAGAGTAGCAAGATGAGCATGTGTGACAATTTCATATTCCAAAGAGATGTTAGAGATCTTGTATGTTGCATTGAGATCCGATGATTTTATAACTTTGCAGTAGTCATTGAAGGTTAGTTCAAAACTCAGACGGTCATTCAGTGCTCTTTGGTAATACGGCAAATGTGCTGTCAGGATTTCAAATTCAAGTGGAATGTAGAATCTGGTTCCATATGTTTCTGCCATAATAACGTCCTTGGCTGTAGTGGTTACTTTATTGCCTGTATCGATTCGAAGTTTAGTAATGTTATCTGACTGTATGCTTTGATAAATACGGTCTTCTTGGTCTTCTCTTGTGAGCCACAGATCTTTATAGTGGTAGAACACATTAGCATAGTCAAGACTAAACACTTCCTGACCTTCAAGTTTAACTTTAATAGTCTTTATAATTGCTCTACCTAGGATGTTAACTAGTGTTCTGTTTGCATCTGTGTCTGATGAAAGTTCGATAATAAAAGCAAGGCGTGCAGTACCAGGAACAATAACGTCACTGGGACCTAGGTTTGGAAACTTGACAGTAAGAGTTTGGTTTTGATCTATGGTGCTAGGATTGTTTGTGATGACAATTGATTGCCTAATGCCCTTAACACCAAGAGGTTCACATACTTTTCTATATGGGTCTAACTTTGATCCATAAGCCAATGTCATTTTTATTATGCAAAAATCAAAAAATTAAATTAATAAAAACAATGGCAGCGGGAGGATTTGGTCATGAAGATTTTAAAATGGATGACATGCATGACTATGATAATACAACAGATATGACTGGAATGGTGAATACTTCTAGTATGTATCTTGAACTGTTAAAAGACAAAGTAAATTTATTTTATGATAGTGTTGGTGCACGCCCAGATGTAATAGATCCTAATCAGTTTGAATATGATAAAGGACACTTATTTGTAAATACAGACAGAGGTAAAGTGTATCTAACCCATACAAACAACACTGCTAGGTTTAGAGCTTTAAGTACAATTAAAGGTGAAGTCGGTGGTGAGGCAGCACTGCAGCGTTACCTTGGTGTTGGTATTGGTAGTAAAAAGTTAGCACCACAAGTTGCTCGTGTCCTTCCTGACACACAAACAAAGTTGCCAACAGGACAGGAAATTTAAACGACAGAAGTAAAAAGACTGCCAGAAATAGCAAACAATGTAGAACAAGAAACCTCATTTACTGGTGAAGTAATGAAAACAATAGACGACCCTCCTTTACCCATGCGGGATTTAATGGGGTTAAATAAAACACTGCAGTCAAAAAGAGGTGAGAGGGTAAATAATGTAGCCAAACTAGGTGAGCTTGATAATCAAATAGAAAGAGAAAAAGAAAAACTGGCTACAGCAGATGAGGAAAATTATGACACAGAAATAAAAGAAAAAATACAACACAGATTAAATGATTTGCAGAGAGAAAGATCAGGGCGATTAGAAGTGATTAGTATTGGAAGAGAAAAACTGACAACACAGGTCAACAGGATTAGAGAAACTATTCAGAAAATACTTCACGAAGACACAACATTGGCTGAGAGATTGAAAACACTTTTCAGAGAGCAGGGTATCACTATTGTGAGTTTAATTACTGCTCTTGGGTTTATTATCAGTACTGTTGTAATGGCTGTTACTGGGGGGTGGTGGTGGTCCTCCTGGTCCACCTCCAGCACCTTCAGCCCCAACTGACCCAAAACATTTACAGTCGTGGGTAAAGAAACAGTTGTCACACATATCAGACTTGCTTAAAAAATTGGCCATAACAGCAATGGAAGCTTTGCCTGGCATAATAGGGAGTGTTGTCAGTTGGCTGATCAATACTGCAGCAAAGATAGTAGGGTTTATGGCAGAGCATGTGTGGGTCTTTTTGGTAACAGTAGGAGGGTTAATCATCAGCTATTTAATGAAACAGGTAAATAAGTAATAACCCTAATCCAGTAAGGCCTATTACCAATGCAGTTCTCTCTGACTCATGTATGTTTGGTGACGGTGTTGGCGTTACTGCCTGTATGGGTGATGATGTTGAAACTGTTACTGTCTGTACCGAGGTTGGCATTATTAATGGTTTTAATGACTGTAAGCGCAAGCGTTGTGTAGTTGTTGGGGGCCCCCCAAGTTTACAGATTGATTGAGACCTAATTTCTGATCACGCCCAGCAACAATTATTTCGTTATTATAATTTGTTATTGTCCCCATTTGGAGTTGAAGATCAGACGGTAACATGTATAACCCGATGCCAACTACAAAGTCGACTTTCGATCTAGCATATCTGAGAACGTCTTGATAGCATTGTATGCTTGATGGGAGATCAACAACTGAGTTTATTGAGTCTTCTAGGTTTACAAGAAACTGTTTTTGTGCTTTGAATTTACCACTCCCATTTAAGATGTTTGATTTTGTTAGCGATTGTGCTCCTAGTATACACCACACATATGTTCTGATAGATTCATTTATGTGTTTGACTCCCACTTGTGTAAACCCGTCACTTTTGTCTAAGACAAATGTGGTCCAGGCATTAGACTGTTTCTGTTCTATTGAACCTAACCAGACTTCAGATTTTGATGAAAATGACGTGTAACCAGGGTAGTAATGTTGAGGGTATTGTCTGTGACTCATAGCATAATACAATGTACCCATGCCGTGGTGATCATTAAGTTTTTGTGTAAAGTCATACTTAGAGCCGGGCCCAGGGCTGATGTTAAATTTATTACAAATGTGTTCAAATGCTTTTATATCCATGGGGTTGTTATACCTGTTAAAACTGGATTCAGTGGGCAGTGGGACATGGAGATCTGACAGTATTCTTCTAAGCTGGCAATACGTGTTGAAATGATACACAGACCTAATAAGTTTGTTTGAGTGATTCAAATGGTCTGTAAAAGAAACACCAAAGCCAGTAGTTGAACATAGTATGGCAAAGTTAAGCTGGTTTTGAAACATCTGTAGTGGGCTTGATGACCACTTTCTTGCAGTTACATCATCTGTAATTGGTGGGTTTAAGTAATGATCAAAGGGATTTGGTATTTTGACTTAAAATAAATCTTGTTCGTTGTCGAGCTGATTTAGTTGAATTATTTTCTGTTCATAAGTTGGCACAACATTGTACTTGGCATCTACATTAAATTGAAACGTGTTTGTGCTTACACTTGTTGGTGATTTAAATTCCATCGTGCTTTTTTATGAGATAATAAAAATGTTTATTACCTTAACAAATCTTGACACAAGCAAACCAGTGTGGTTAACTAATGGGATTGATAATCATAATGGTAGCAAGACTGTAGCTATCCATGAAATGTTCTACACTGTAAAGTGGTTTAATGTAACAGACGATGGTAAATATGGTGTACAGGAAACTATAGGTAATACAACTTATGGTTATGGTCATTTACACCTGGGTATTACGACTTTTGTACTTTAGCTGAATGGCTACAAAATAGATATGAAATCAAAGCAACTTTAAATTCGGCAAACTTGCTTGTTACCTTGAAATTTCCAACAGATAGTCAGTTTGTATTAACAGAGAGACTTATAATACTACTTGGTTTTTTAAGCAAATATGATATAAAACTTTTATATTTTTATAACGAACAAAATTTTTATATTACTGATGATGATTGGTCATTAGATTCTGATGGAAATATAAATCCCAACAAAAAAAAAAAAAAATAACTGGAAGATATCCTGTTCATTTGGCAGTACACACAGTACTAAATGTTCATTTGAATGAACTAAACACTTCTGAAAATGTACACAATGGAAAGCCTTCAACTTTGTTAAGATGCTTGCCGACTGGAACTGCACCCTATTGTGAAAGTGTGGTTGTCAGATTTCCTAATTTACAGTTTAAGAAATTAGGTTCTAGTTTCTTTGAGTCACTGTGTTTATCTGTAACTCTCTCTCTTGGCTTGACTTCGCGAACGAAGATTTTATAGGAGTTGCCCACGACGTCTGCAGGCTTGTTCGTGGCTGCGGAGGCCAATCCGAGACAGGCAGGTTCGACCGCAGTGGCTGCAGGGGAAGGTATGGCCAGGGTTCTGAGCTGCGGCATCTCTGTTTTTTCTCCTGAGCCGCTTGTCCTTAAGGCTAGCTCTGTGAGAGTCCTCAAAGGAGACAGCTGCCTTGTAAATGGTGGAGCGCCAGGTGTCACGGTCCGCAGCAAGCGAAGACCACTGGTGGTGGTCGATTTGGCAGGCACTAAGTGACTTCTTGAGACAGTCTTTGTATCTCTTCTTTGGTGCCCCTCTGTCACGGTGTCCAGTAGCAAGCTCGCCGAACAGGGTGATCTTTGGTAGGCGATGATCCTCCATCCTGGAGACATGCCCCGCCCAGCGGAGCTGTGTCCGCAGCAGCAAAGCCTCGATGCTCACAGTTTCAGCCCGTTCAAGGACCTCGACGTTGGTGACATAGTCACTCCAGTGAATGCCCAGGATGGTACGCAGGCAGCGCTGGTGGAAGCGTTCGAGGAGTCGTAGTTGGCTGCGGTAGAGGGCCCAGGACTCGGAACCATACAGCAGGGTGGTGAGGACCACAGCTCTGTACACGCTGATCTTGGTGCCTGTTTTCAGCTGCTGATTGTGCCACACCCGCTTGAAAAGTCGCCCGAAAGCGCTGTTCGCTTTTGCCAGCCTGCTGTCAAGCTCCTTGTCCAGCTTGGCGTCCGACGTGATAATGCAGCCAAGGTAAGTAAACTGGTGCACTGACTTTAGTTCAGACTCGCCGATGGTGATGTGAGGAGGGCGGTACACTGTCTTGGGTGCCGGCTGATGGAGGACCTCTGTCTTTTTAAGACTGACCTCGAGTCCAAAGAGCTGGGCAGCATCTGCGAAGCAAGACGTGATGCGCTGCAGGGCTCTCTCTGTGTGTGCAACGAGGGCAGCATCATCAGCAAAAAGCAGCTCGCGAATCAGTTGGTCTAGGGTTTTTGTGTGGGCCTGCAGTCGTCTGAGGTTAAACAGGCTGCCATCGAGACGATACCTGATGTACACTGCATCGTCATCATCGAGGTCCACTGTGGCCTGCTTCAACATCATGCTAAAAAAGATGGTGAAGAGGGTCGGTGCCAGCACGCAGCCCTGCTTTACACCGTTGAGAATAGGGAATGGTTCTGAGAGGTCATTGTTGAGTCTGACCTGGCCTTGCTGGTCCTCGTGTAGCTGGACAATCATGTTGAGGAACTTTGGGGGACAGCCAAGTCGCTCCAGGATCTGCCACATGCCTTGCCTGCTCACAGTGTCGAACGCTTTTGTTAGGTCGACAAACGTTACGTACAGCCCTTTGTTCTGCTCGCGGCACTTCTTTTTTTTCCAACTACCGGGGAATTACCCTGCTGTCCATTGCTGGGAAAATCCTTGCAAGGCTGCTCCTGAATCGGCTGGTACCTGCCATCGCTGAAGACCAACTCCCAGAGGGCCAGTGTGGCTTCAGAGCAAACAGGAGCACCACCGATATGGTCTTCGTGCTGAGACAGCTACAGAAGAAGTATCTGTAACTAATCAAGATGGTAAACCAGTTCTGATGCATGATTTTAGTGTTGTGTTAGAAGTTAAATAATTTTATTTTTGTTTATAAAAATGAGTGTTGGTCCAAAACCAAAATTATTCCAGTTGCGTGTCCGGTAACAGAGTTGAAAGATTTGGCTGACCTACAGGATTTTGATAAAGAAGGTGAAATTGAAGAAGTGTATAGTTTTGAACTTGATTCTTTTGGCATGTACAAGCGAAAAGTAATCGATGACATGAAAGACAGCACCTAGAAACCGATTCCTAAACTTGGTCAGCTTCATGATGTCACTGTTCCTATTCTTATAAATAATGCGCTCTACAACTTAAAAAATGTGAGTAATAAGTGGGTAGTTTCACCTGTGCCTACACCGCTACCCACAATTGACTGGGACATAAAGTTTGAATTTATTAGTCCTTATGTATATACTGATGATGAAGGCGCCTTAGTTTTCAGAAAAGTTGTTAACTCTGGACCATTGATTGTGAGTCTTGTTCCAAGTTTTGCCCCAGAAAACAATAGCAGAGAAAAACTAAAAGTGCAAGAGTATGAGAAACGAAGGTATCTTCTTATGCATACAAAAGGCAGATCAAATACTTCTGTTGTGTTTATGCCAGCAAACTTTGCCATTACAAGAGAAGCGACAATAGTATTTGAAATTATCATGAGATGTGTGGTTTCTGTAAAAGAAACAGATATTGCACAGGGAATCAAACTTACGTGGGATGACACAGTAACAGAGTCAACAAAAGGTTTTATTACTATTAGAAAAGGTGTTGATGTTGTTGAAGTTTCGAGCAGTATTCCAGCTGTCAAGATAGTGGTCGACAAAACAACTTTTGTTCGTCTAAGTTACATAAAGCTAGAACACATAGATCTTGCTTCATTTTATTATGCTAGCAAATTATACACTTTTGATGAGTTGCAAAATGTAATCGCTGCTTAAATAATAAAAAAATATTTGTCAATAAAAAATGGTGAACTTCTATCCGCAACTACCTACTGTGCCGACCAAGACACTTGCGACGACTGATCCGCATGCGCCAATTGCATCTGATAAAACATTACAGGCAGACATATTCCAATTAAATAATTTTACAGATGCGTTAAATTATTTGGAAAGTGAAGAGGCAAAATACTCTAGAGGCAAAAGACGTTATAAGACGGTTTTCAATTCTGTACAAAACACATTTATGGCTGTGGGTATGGTTTCAGCTGGATGTTCTGTAGGGGGTATTGTTTTGATAACAACTGGAATCAGCAGTTTAATTGGAATTGGTCTTGAAGGAGCTAGCATTGCCACAGGACTGGCATGCTTTGGTTTGGAAGGACTTAACAAAAGATTTCATACAAATTTGCAGAATCATGAAGCATTGAGCATGTTCGCTGGAGCAAAGTTGAGTAGTATGAAACTTATTATTAGTAAAGCCTTGCAGGACAATTTTATTGATGATGATGAATTTAAGAGAGTACATGATGATTTGAGCAATTACAAACAACAGAAGTCTTAAATTCAAAATAAGATGCGTAGTCAATCTCCCGTGAATGTTGAAGAACTGAAGGCTAGTTTTTTAGAGAAAGAAAAACAGCTTGGTTTACTGGAAACCACGGAAAAACTTCAAAATCTTTTAAGCAAATAAAAATCAGATTTGGTTTATTATTTTTGATATACACTTCACAGAGAGATGTCACGCCACATATGCAGCTTGAGCCTGATTATTTAACCCCATCCGCTCCACTGCCAGAGTATTACTGAGGAAAAAAAGTTATTTTTTTGTCCTTGTATCTCGGTAAAATTGACTGAGTGTCTGTTGACTAGAGTCAACTTTTTACAAAAACTTATAAGAACTTAGGGTAAGTAATTAATAAGTTCTTATGGTAAGTAATTAATAAGTTTTTATGGCAACTAACTTACAAATTACCTCTGCAGGTTCCTAAAAGTTAGTTGCAACTTGTTAATAAGTATGAAGTTTCACTTGGCACCACTTGGTCAGGTGGATGTTTAGGTGTTACCAGAGACAATGGTTAGAGAGATAGAACAATAGAGATTTGAAAAGCATTGAAATTGATAATGCCGTATTGGTCATGGTCGCGTTATTAAAAAAAATTAACAGGGTGATTTGGTGATGGTGGGGAGGTGATGGTGGGTCAATGGGGTTATTATAAAAAAAATGGCATGATTTATTGATCAATACGGCATTATTGATTTCAATGCTTTTCAAATCTCTATTGTTCTATCTCTCTGGTTTTCTCCAAAAGTCGGCGTTGATAAATGGTTAGTATCCTGACGAACCTGCTGACTATACCACGATTTGAAGGTTGACACACACACACACTGACACACGATGTATTGACTTCGAATGATCACAGAGCATCATGCAGACGATGGGAAGCCATGCCGTTTGAGTTCAGGCAAGTGTTGTAAAGCGAGGTTCTACTTTAATTAAACTATGTAACGTCTCCTAGCACGGACTGATGATTGGAATGAATGAATGAATGATACTTTATTATTTATTTCTCAAGGCATGCCGTAACAACAGGTGTTCACTGCCTTACTAAAAGCCCACACTAGGCCAAGTTTATGCCAGACACGGTTCGGCACGCACCGCGGGTGGGGGAAGGTACCTGTCGGGGATGGGTGGCGGTTGCCGACGGCTTCCAGATGCTAACTTTGTTTATTCCTCAGCCAAAGCTAGTGGTCACAGTACGGTTACTAAGAGAAAGAAGGAGAGGGCATTTTCGTGGTGCACAAACTCGTTTCACTCAAAGATAAGGAAGTCTTTCTTGCCACTCCCATCTAAAATTACTATGCTCACACGGGAACAAATGGAGTAGATTTTGTTTGGCAGAAAGCAAAGTTCCCACAGCCCCTGTGGCTGCAGAGGCAAATGTGAATATATGTCTGATTGATAAACCACAAATCCTTTAAAATCGTTTTTACCCAAAAAAAAAAAAAAGCAATGGAATCGATTATATTTTAATTTATTTTACCTTATATTTTTGTCACACACACAAAAAAATATTTTGATGATTTTTATAATACAATTGAACAATAATTTTTATTAGTGCTTCCTTATATATATATATATATATATATATATATATATATATATATATATATATATATATATATATATATATATATATATATATATATATATATATATATATATATATATATATATATATATATATATATATATAAGGAAGCACTAATATATAATATATATATTTACACACTGATTGCATGTCTCTCTGCAATCAGATTTTTATTGTCAGACTATGTGAAAAATTGAATCTGCCCTGTGTAAATAAATAGATACAGTAAATAATCTTTGTTTGTTTGATTGTTTGTTTGTTGTTGTGCTTTTTCTTTCTCGCTGCCAGCTGCTTCAAATTTCACTATGGTGTGAAATCGTGCAAAATTCAACAAAAAAAACACAAAAAAACAAACAAAAACAAAAAAACAAAGGGCCAAGCTATTCTGGCACCACCCTTTAACTAAAGCTATTGCTCTCACATCCTTAACTGTAAGTACTATATGTAGCTTGAATATGGCAGTGTCAACTGAAGCTTTTAGCATCAGTCTGATATGGGTTAATATAGTCTTAACACACACAGTTAAAACTAGAGGGGAAGGGGTGTACAACTTGTAAAGTGTTCATCTGATTTTGCATTGGTCACCATCATTTTAATCAGTCATTCACTTTGAAACATGCTCGGCACCAAGTCTCAATCTGGCTGTATGGCCTTACTAGGAAAATAAAATATTATGACCATGATCTGCAAGTGTGATTGAGTGGCTGCAAGTTGCACCATAGGTAAATTTCCTGTACATAAAAGCTTTAGAAATAGAACAATAAATTAAACTAGCTGTTTTATCGATTTATCCCAATACAGGTAGCAGTGATAATATGGCCAACCTAGAAAAGTGTACAACACATTCATTCATTTAAGTATTCATCCATTCATTCATACACATGACTAATCTTTATTCTAGTCACACTGAAAATTAGCGTAACACTTTCATGCTTCGCTCTTCCCCCCATAACATAAACAACCTGGGCTGGGGGCCATGTGTTCAGTCTAATCTGCTGAAACCTGACTGCCCACTCTGAGGAACTGTGCAGACGGTTTCGTTTGCGGAATAGAGGGGTTCTCACTAGCCCTTGTGACTGCAGGGGCTAATGTGAATTTTTGCTTTTCAGGAGAAGCAGTGAATAGTATGCTCTGTCTCGTCCACAGCTTCAGTTTCAGCAAGCATAGATTCTCATGATTTGTTTCTTGCAGGCCCCCACACATTTAGAAGGCAACTTCATTCTTGCTAGGATAAATGTATGCCTGTTGACCCATGTTCACTGTTAGACATGGCATGGCCTGCAATATCAGCTTGGTGAAGATACACAGATTGTAATGCGTCTGTGCAAGTTCCGAAAACCTTTGGTGGTCAACCTCTCTCGTGATTTATACTATATCTTTCCTTCCTGCATCAAAGTAGAGTAGGATTTTCTAACGTGTAAACCCCGTCATATTTGTACGTTATCTCGATACGTTTTAAACTTTAACTCGATGTGTTCTTTTCTGCGGAGGAGTTCCCTCGTAGAGCCAGCCAGCCACTCCAGGCCGGCGAATTTTCGCAAACGAATGCGGGTGCTGTCGGGTACGTTAGAAGTCTAGTGCCTGGCTAAGCTTTCAAATGAATGTTCCTGAATATGCATACTTGATTGTGCAGTATAAGATTTAATATAGACTCTAACGCTCGCAGCACGTGAGGTCAACAAAACACACTCAAACGAAAGTAATTTATCAATAGCTGACCATTTAAAGCATTCTAAATAAAACATTTGATTTTAAACACGTCAAAACATTGTTACAAGTTTCCTGGCAATATAGCAATAGATTATCAATTTCCACAGTATCACATTTAAAAATAAAACAAAGAGAGTAAAACCAAGATGTCGGACCGCGTCGTTAGCAATGGAATCAGCAATCGCTTTGCTGACTTGAAAAGCTGAAATTTTTAGAAAGGAAGGTCTCAGAGTAAAAATAGACTGTACAGAGACCTCGGGAAAGGGTCGGGGAAATGTTTACAGTACAGAGAATAGAAATATGAGAGGAAAAGGGAATTTTCTATAGACCTCATTTTTCCATTGTTTTTTTTTACCACAAATCGCTCATCTAATAACACACCCCGTTTTTCCCATATTTTCTTCATTTTTTTCAGTAAAATAAAGATTTCTAAAACCAATGCCATTCATGACTAAAGCACAATTAACCCCCCGAGCTAATTAATCTATCAATTATGTAAGTGTGTACATTCTGAATGTACACGTGAACTCAACAGTCGTCTACCGCTATCAGCTGAGTCATGCAACACACAAGGCTAACACGCCGGCTCAGCGTGCGCACGCACCCCTAGTGTCGTCAGTCTCTGTTGACAACAGGTGTGACACTGACAAACACTGAACCAGGTCGCATTCTTTCTACCCTGGTGTGTTGAGTGAGGCAGTCGTGTTTCAAAGTGATGGACATTATTCTCAGAATTGTTAACGAGTGATAGCACTAAATCTTGTAAAATATACTACTTTGAGATTGGTAAGTGACTGTTATTTGCGTAATACTGTTAGATCGTTACGGTCATTCTCTCTCGCGGTTAGCCTGCATTGCGCTAAGTCTTACTGTTCAATAGTTAACCAGACCGGTCTAGTTTTATTTACCCAGGCTACACTCACTAACATTCACTCATTTCAGAAAATGAATTGGACTCAGGAAGAGGTGACAATCTTGCGATCTCATGGTAAATACCATGAAAAAATGGCTGCTTTCATTCATTCCATTCTAACAAAAGCTCCGGAATTTTGGCTTGAAAAACCGGGAAAACCACTTGGAAATTTGAGTGATATACTCAACAGTGGTTCTAAAAACAAAAGACAAATAAAGAACCAAAAGAACTTGATTTGTTCTTTAGACAAAATCTTTCTGATGGCAAGCTGCCTGCGTGCAGTAGAGTAGAACATTGTGATTTGACTATATTTACTTTAGACATGTTAAAAAAGAATTTGGAAGACGGCTACAAAATACTTCAGGAAACCAAACACCAAAACATTTCAGCTTCAATCTGCTATGGAGAGTGGCTAATCCAGGATGATGAAATCCATAAAATACAGAAAATACGAAAACAAACTAAATTGAACTGGCCAGATTGGCTAAAATTAAACGTAAAAATTTCCAAGTCGTATGCTCATCGGTTGTGTGTTCTAGCCAGGCTGCTATGAGGGTACCCCAAATTTCATTTTCTTGCACTGTCTTTCCGAAAGGTGTTTAGTTTGCGGGAGCAAATTGAACAAATGCTGAAAATACAGGAAATAGCCAATTTTTGGAAAAACCCCTAACGCTGGTCTGTAACCTTGTTTATTGTTTGTTTGTTTGTTTGTTTGTGCAAAGGCTCTGGCGTGGCTTAAAAGGCCCGTAACCTACTGTTTTGAATGGTTCATAAACTTGTTCAGTACTGAAATTGAACAAAAGTGTTTGGCACGGCCAAAAGAACCATAATATTACTGTTTAAGACAAAGGCTCTGGCGTGGCTTTAAATGCTCGTGACCTTTTGTTTTAAACGGTCCGTAACCTTATTCAGTACTGAAATTGAACAAAAAGGCTCTGGAGGACCATAATCTTATTTGTTTTGTTTGTGTTGTCACGTTGCACAAAGGCTCTGGCGTGGTCTAACGACTCGTAACCATGCTTTTTATGTTTGTATTATCCCAAATGTTATGGACCAAGTGTGAGGTGTTTCACCGCGCTCATGCAAGTAGCTTGCTTTTTGCAAGTGAATTGAAACGGATTTTACATAGGTTTTAGCAACAGGACTGACGGTGGGGAATACCTGTAGCACACTGGCAAAGAAAGATGATTTTGGCTTTGTATCTGAATAATTGATTTACAAAACAGCACCCTGGTCAGCCCACTTGTAGCACGCTGTCAAAGAAAGATGTTTATTGGCATTGTATCTGAATAATTAATTTATAAATTACTCTGCGCCCTAGTCAAGCCTTCAAATCATGGTATCTAACGTAAACACATGACGTATGTCCTTAGCGAATCGTCCCCCACTGGGGGACAGGTATCTAACGTAAACACATGACGTATGTCCTTAGCGAATCGTCCCCCACTGGGGGGACAGGTATCTAATGTAAACACATGACGTATGTCCTTAGCAAATCGTCCCCCACTGGGGCACCGGTATCTAACGTAAACACATGACGTAGAGCCTTAGTGATGGGACGAAGTGCGCAGTGCCGATTTGAGTACACAGCCTGTGTATCGCGTGTCATACGGTGTGGCGAAGCCTGACGGTGTTTTGCGGACGAGTCTACAATATTCATGCAGAATAAAGATTTTGTGTTTGTCTGTTTGTCTATGCGTGTGTGTGTTTGTAGGTATGTGTGAGTGCATGCGTGTGTGTGTTTGTAGGTATGTGTGAGTGCATGCGTGTATGAGTCTGTGTATGTTTATATGTGTGTGTGTGCGTGTGCGTGTGTTTGTGTTTGTTTGTGTGCGTGCGTGTGTGCGTGAGTGTGTGCGTGCGTGTGTGCGTGCGTACGTGTGTGCGTGTGTGCGTGCGTGTGTGCGTGCGTGCGTGTGTGCGTGCGTGCGTGCGTGTGTGCGTGCGTGCGTGAGTGCATGTGTTTGTCTGTGCGAGTGCGTATGTGTATGAGTATGTACGTGTGTGTATGTGCCTGTATGCGTGTGCGTGATTATGCGTGTGCGTGATTGTATGCGTGTTTGTGTGCATGCGTCTGTATGTGTGCATGTGTGTATTATATTAATCGGAATGCGTCTGCCTGTAATGTGTGTGTGTGTGTGTGTGTGTGTGTGTGTGTGTGTGTGTGTGTGTGTGTGTGTGTGTGTGTGTGTGTGAGTGTGTGAGTATGTAAATCCTGTAAACCGGGGACACATACAGGTTATACACCCACAACTGGGGACTTCCAGTAAACGGGGGACGTTGCCGGTTCCAGACGATTTGAGTTATCATTTGCGACGTATATTATGACTGAAAACAATGTTACTGGTGAAATATGAGCAAATTCTGACGTATCTGGTTCTTATGGTTACACACACACACAAAAAAAAACAACAACAAAAAAAAATTGACATACAAACTTGATAACATTTTTTTTTTTTTATACCTACAGATACTTGATAACAAATTTTCAAAGTCACCTATAACTGACAAATTACTTTTCAGGTAACTTTTTTAAGTTTCTGTAAGTTAGTTGACACAAGAAGTTATAAGTGTCTTAAAATAAGAACTTATAATTTCTTATAACAACTTAAACATAACAAATTGTAAGTTCCTGACTTAAGTCACAACTTACTCAGACAGATTTGATAAGATACAAGGACAATGAAAAAACTTTTTTTTAGTAATAGTCTGGTGGTGGTGGTGGAGCTGATGGGGTTAAATAGTTAGGCAGCATGACATTTTTCTGTGAAGTGTATGACATTAATAAACGATTACCAAATCTGATTTTTATTTGTTTAAAAGATTGTGTAGTTTTTCTGTGGTTTCCTGAACACCGATCTTTTTTCCTTCCGCTAAAAAACTAGCCTTCAGTTCTTCAACATTGACAGGAGATTGACTACGCATTTTATTCTTGATTTCAGACTTCTGTTTTTTGTAATTATTTAAATCATCCTGGACCCGCTTAAATTCTTCATCATCAATACAATTATCATTTAATGCCTTACTGATATAAGTTTCATACTGCTCAGCTTTGCACCAGCCAGCATACTCAATGCTTCATGTTTCTGTAATTTCGTGTGAAATCTTTTGTTTATGGCCTCCAAACCAAAACAAGCCAGGCATGTAGCAACGCTAACACCCTCAACTGCAATTCCTATTAAACTTCCAATTCCTGTGGCAAACAGAACAATACCCCCCACAGAACAACCAGCTGAAACTGCACCAACAGCCATTGAAGTATTTTGTAAAGAATTGAAAACGGTCTTATGCCGTCTCTTACATCTGGAGTACCTCGCCTCTTCACTTTCCAAATATTTAATTGCTTCTGTAATATTCATTAAACAAAATGCGTCTGCCTGTAATGTTTTATCTGATGCAATTGGTACAGCTGTCGCATGTGGATCAGGCGCAAGCGTTTATTCAGTCGGCTCAAGCGTCGATAGTATTGGATAGAATTTAACCATTTTTTTAATTGTTAAATATTTTTTATTTAATCAGCAATTACATTTTGCAACTCGTCAAAAGTATACAATTTGCTGGCATAATAAAATGAAACAAGATCAATGTGTTCAAGGTTTATGTAACTTAGACGAACAAAAGTTGTTTTGTCGACTAATATCTTGACAGCTGGAACACTGCTCGAAACTTCAAAAACATCTACATTTTTTCTAATAGCAATAAAGACTTTTGTTGATTCTGATACTGTTTCATCCCATGTAAGTTTTATTCCCTGTGCAATATTTGCCTCTTTCACAGAAGTTACAGATTTCATGATAATTTCAAATACTATTGTCGCTTCTCTTGCAATCAGAAAGTTTTCTGGTGCAAACACAACAGAAGTATCAGATCTGCCCTTCCTATTTGTAAGAAGATACCTCCGTTTCTCATAATTTTCAACTTTCAGTTTATCTCTGCTATTGTTGTCTGGGGCAAAGCTTGGAACAAGGCTTACAATCAGCAGCCCAGAGTTAACAACTTTTCTAAAAACTAAGACACCTTCATCAGTGTATACATAAGGACTAATAAATTCAAACTTTATATCCCAGTCAATTGTGGGTGCTGGCGTAGGCGCAGGAGGCACAGGTGAAACTACCCACTTATTAGCTACATGTATTAAGTTGTAGGGCACATTATTTACAAGAGTAGGCGCAACTGGTACAGTAACATCACGCAGCTGACCAAGTTTAGGAATCTGTCTTTCACCGTCTTTCATGTCAACAATTACTTTCCGCTTGTACATGCCAGTTGAATCAAGTTCAAAACCATATATTTCTCCAATTTCCCCTTCCTTCTCAAAATCCTGTACTTCTGCCAAATCTTTCAACTCTGTTACTGGACATGCAAATGGTATGATTCTCGGCTTTGGACCACCACTCATTTTTATAAACAAAAATAAAATTATTTAATTTCCAACACAACACTAAAATCATGCATTACAACTGGTTTGTTATCCTGATTAGTTACAGATATACACAGTGACTCAAAGAAACTAGAACCTAATTTCTTAAACTGCAAATTAGGAAATCTAACAACTACACTTTCACAATAGGGAGCAGTTCCAGCTGGCACACATCTCAACAAAGTCGAAGGGTTTCCATTATGTACATTCTCAGTCGTGTTTAGTTCTTTTAAATACACATTAAATACTGTGTGTACTGACAAATTGACAGGGCGTTTTCCACTTATTTTAAGTTTTTTTGTCTTCATTGTTATAATACCAAACATAGCTTCATCTAAATCATCTGATCTCCACCAATCTTCATCAAAATAAAATCCAAGTAAATATGCAAATCTATCTGAGATCTTTAACCAATTTTCTGTCAGAAATTCTAATGTAACAAGTAGGTTAGCTGGATTTAAAGTTGCTTTAATTTTAAATTTACTTTGAAACCATTCAGCTATAGAACAAAAGTCATAATACCCAGGCGGTAAAGCTTCAGTTTTATTATTAAGATTTACTTTATTATATATATCATCTTCTATATTAAACCATTTTACTGTGTAGAACATTTCATGGATAGCTACAGCCTTGCTACCATCACGATTATCAATCCCATTAGTTAACCACACTGGTTTGCTTGTGTCAAGATTTGTTAAGGTAATAAACATTTTTATTATCTCATAAAAAAGAAGGATGGAATTTAAATCACCAACAAGCGTTACTACAAACGCATTTCAATTTAACATGGATGCCAAGTACAATGTCGCACCTACTTATGAACAGAAAATAATTCAGTTAAATCAGCTCGATATAGCTGTAAACGAACAAGATCTATTTCAAGTGAAAGTACCAAATCCGTTTGACCATTACCAATAACAGATGATGCTACTGCAAGAAAGTGGTCCTCAAGTCCACTACAGATGTTTCAAAACCAACTTAACTTTGCCATACTATGTTCAACTACAGGCTGTGGTGTTTCATTTACAGACCACTTGAATCACTCAAACAAACTGATTAGGTCTGTCTACCATTTCCATGTTTATTACCAGCTTAGACGTATACTGTCAGAACTTCATACACCACTGCCCACTGAATCCAGTTTTAACAGGTTTAACAACCCAATGGATATGAAAGCATTTGAACGCATATGTAATGAATTTAACATAAGCACTAAGTATGACTTCACACAAAAACTTGATGATCACAATGGCATGGGTACATTGTATTATGCTATGAGTCACAGACAATACCCTCAAGATTACTACCCTGCTTACACTTCATTCTCATCAAAATCACAAGTCTGGTTAGGATCAATAGAACAGAAACAGTCTAATGCCTGGACCACATTTATTTTAGACAGGAGTGACGGGTTTACTCAAGCGGGAGTTGAGCGCATAAATGAGTCTATCAGAACATATGTCTGGTGTATACTAGGAGCACAATCACTAACAAAATCAAATATTTTAAACGGGAGTGGCAAATTTGAAGCACAAAAACAGTTTCTTGCAAATCTTGAAGATTCAATTAATTCAGTGGTTGATCTCACATCAAGCATACAGCGCTACCAAGACGTTCTCAGATATGCGAGATCAAAAGTTGATTTTGTAGTTGGCATCGGGTTATACATGTTGCCATCTGACCTTCAACTCCAAATGGGGACAATCACAAATTATAATAATGAAATCATTGTTGCTGGTCATGATCAAAAATTAGGACTCAATCAATCTGTAAACTTGGGGGCCACAACCACACATGTTCAGACGTTAAAATCATTACAGACGGTAACACCCCCGGTCCCGGCCCCGGCCCCGGCACCCATACAACCAGTACAGTCAGCCCTTGACACACATGAGTCAGAGAGAACTGCATTGGTAATAGGTCTAACGGGGTTAGGGGTTTTACTTCTTTATCTGTTTCATTAAATAACCCACCATCAACCCTCCTACTGTAACCAAAAAGACCCACACATGTTCTGCCATAAACCCAACTACCTTTGCTGCAGTACTAATCATCCAACTGACAACTGTGCCTATAATACCAGGCAAAACGTCCATTGCTTTCAGAGCCAATTTTTTGAGCAAGTCTGATATGTGAGACAACTGTTTCTTTACCCATGACTGTAAATCTTTTGGGTCTGTTGGAGGTGCTGGTGGTGCTGGTGGTGCTGGTGGTGCTGCACCTCCACCACCCCAACCAACCCCAGAGACAGCCAACACAACAGTACTGATAATAAACCCAAGAGCAGTAATTAAACTAGCAATTGTGATACCCTGTTCTCTGAAAAGTGTTTTCAATCTCTCAGCCAGAGTAGTGTCTTCGTGAAGTATTTTCTGAATAGTTTCCCTAATCCTGTTGACCTGTGTTTTCAGTTTTTGTCTTCCAATACTAATTGTTTCTAACCTTCCTGATCTTTCTATCTGCAAATCATTTAATCTGTGTTGGATTATTTCTTTCATTTCTGTGTCAAGATTACCATTGTCTGCTGTAGCCAGTTTCTCTTTTTCACGTTCTATGTGTTTATCAAGCTCACCTAGTTTGGCTACATTATTCACCATCTCACCTCTTATTGTCTGTAATGATTTATCCAAGCCAATTATCTCTCTCATTGACAAAGGTGGGTCTTCTATTGTTTTCATAGCATCATTTATTTGTCCTTCAGTAAATGAAGTTTCTTGTATCACTGTGTTTGCTATTTCTGGTAGGCTTGTTACTGGTGCCATTTCAATTTCTTGTCCTGTTGGTAATCTTGTTTGCGTGTCATGGAGGGCACTAACAAGACGCGGCATGACTGGAAACCCTCCAATTCCAAGTTGACGCAAGGCACCAACACCACCATCATTTTTGATTGTACTTAAAGCCCTAAACTTACCAGGGACTTTTTTATTAGTCAATAGTACTTTTCCTTTGTAAACAGTATTTAAATATAAATGACCCTTGCCATCAAGTTCAAACTGATTAGGATCTATGTTGTCTGGGCGGCCACCAACATGATAATAAAATGAGTTCACTTTGGTTTCTAAAAGTTCATGACGTAAACTGTAAGTATTTCTTGTACCAGTCATATCTGTCATATCTGACATATCTGTTGTATTACCAAAATCATACATGTCATCCGTTTCAAAATCTTCATGATTAAATCCTCCCTCTGCCATTGTTTTATTAATTTAATATTTTTTATTGTGCATAATAAAAATGACACAGTCTTACGGATCAAAGTTAGACCCATACAGAAAACTACGTGAGCCTCTTGGTGTTAAGGGCATTAGACAATCAATCGTCATCACAAACAATCCAAGTACCATAGAGCAGAATCAAACACTTACAGTCAAGTTTCCAAACATAGGCCCCAGTAACGTTATTGTTCCTGGCACTGCACGCCTTGCATTTAATATTGAACTATCATCAGACACAGACGTAAACAGAACACTAGTTAACAATCTAGGCAGAGCAATTGTCAGAACTATTAAAGTAAAATTTGAAGGACAGGAAGTGTTTAGTCTTGACGATGCTGATGTGTTTTACTGTTACAAAGATCTTTGGCTCACAAGAGAAGAACGAGAGGATCGTATTTACCAAGGCATACAGACAGATAATATTACTAAACTTCGAATCGAAGCTGGAGACAAATCAACCACAGCAGTCAAAGACGTTATTATGGCCGAAACATATGGAACCAGATTTTACATTCCAATTGAGTTTGAAATCCTGACAGCACATTTGCCTTATTACCAAGGAGCACTGAATGACCATCTGAGCTTTGAACTAACTTTTAATGACTACTCCAAAATTATTAAATCATCTGATCCCAATGCAACATATAAGATCTCTAACATTTCTTTGGAATATGAAATTGTCCCACATGATTATTTAGCTACTCTCATTCAAAATCAGTACAAGACAAAACTTCCAATTTATTATGACAGGGTGATTAGACATAGTTTAATACCCAAAGACAAGAGCGACCTGATGTGGAACATAAACTTGAACACACCTGCCAGGTCACTGAAAGGTATTCTTATGTTGTTTGTTGAACCAGCGGCTCCATACAAAAGAGATTCAGAAAAATTCTATAATCCAAAGATTACACATTTGTCTTGTACAATCGAAGGCCATCCTAATCAAGTGTACGCTTCAGGTTTGTTACCTTATCAACACTACGATGAGATCACAAAGTATTTTGTGGGTGGAAGGATTAGAGATAAACCTGCAAACATTGCGTGCAAAGATTTACATCTGTATGATGTAAGGATTGGTCAATACCTTACAAATAAGTATGCTCTTTGGCTAGACCTTCATAGTACAGATGATGATTATCTTCATGGGTCAGGTCGAAAGGTTGAAAACGGCAGTGACGGGATTACAATTCAGCGGGATTACAATTCAGATACAAAAAAGGTTGAAACCTGATTTATGACGCACAACTGAGCATAGAAGAGTGCAGACTAAAGGGTGTCATGTATTAAATTATATTGTGTATTAAAATGAACCGGAGCTTAATGACACTCGACCCACACTGTGGTTTGTTTTGTGGTGCCACAGGGTGTGGTAAAACTGAATTTGTACTTAACCTATTACAAACAAGATACATCCATCATTTTGAAAACATTGTAATATTTTGTCCTACAATCAAACACAACAAAGCTTATCACAACCGTTTATTCATTTGGACTGACAGCAACATATACTTAGTCGACCCTGAGAAAAAACTGAATGACTACCTACAATATTTTTACAAACAATTTGAAGGACAGCCAACTTTGTTTATTGTTGATGACTGTTCAGCAGAGAAAGACATTGTCAAGAAGAGAAACACTTTAGCAGAACTTGCCTTCAGTGGCAGACATGCAAATGTAAGTGTATGGATTCTCACTGAGAAATATAATGCTGTACTGAAAGATTTTCGAGAACAGTTAAAGTTTATCTGTTTGTTTTACTGTAAGGATCGTGACAGCTTTGAAGACTGTCTCAGAGAGAACGACGTCATCCCAAATAAGCATGAACGGGATGATGTAAAAAATAAACTGAAATCTAAAGCTGATTTTAAAGACAGATCAGCCCACAGGGCATGGGGTGGTGAATTAATTTATACATTTGTTTGTCCAATAAAAAAATGACAGACAAACAAACCCAAGTGTTTGATGTTACAGAATGCTTCAAAGATGTTGAGCGCTTTACTGACTTAAAATCACGTGTGTTTGAACCCAGCTTTAAACTCTCAACACCGACAATAAGAATATACACGACATATAATGTTACTTTGGAATATTCAGATGGATTACCACGTTATGATTATGAGACTGTTGATCTTAAGACAAATGCTTTTAAAGTTTATAATGCTAACAGTGGCCACTTGCGTTGGTTTGAGATACTGTGTGAAGACATATTTGATCAATTAAGAAAACTACATTGTTACATTGAAATAACATTACATTCAATAAAGTGATATTACACCTGCAGGACAAGACTTCAAGACAAACACCAGGGAAGTGGTTGACTTGTTTACCATAACTATAGTTAATACAGTATTACATATGGTGTGCCAGAGGTAATTTTTTTTTCATTTATTATTTTGTCGGACAAATAAAAATGACGGGGAATGTTGAAAGCCCATCAGGCTCATCAGGCTTAAGAAACGTGTTTCACACAACAAACTTGCCTATATCTAATACTAATAATGTTTATGAATCAATAGAAAACTCTTTTTCTGTCATACAAAATAATCTTGTTACAGGCAGTGTGAAGATTCAGATTGTTGCTAAAACAGAATTTACTAGAGTAGACGGTGAAGTGATTGTATCATATATATCGACAAGACAACACACAGTTAACACAAGAAGGGAATTGGAGAACGTGTTTAGAGACAGACTATTACCTGACTTCCTCCAGGCAATTGACAGTGCAAAAATGAAAGGGTCTGGTTGGCATGAAGGTCATGTACATGAACTACAACTAAAGCAGTCAAGGTATCATCCTATATTAGGTAAATCATGGTTGCCACTGCCAACAGAGGTTGCAAACAAAAAGGCTGTTGTTAATATTCAGAACAATGACAACTATTGTTTCATGTGGTGTGTGCTTGCAAAACTACACTTTATAAAGTCAAAACCTGAACGTGTATCTAACTACACCAAATTTGTAAACGAACTCAACTTTAGTGACATTGAGTTCCCTGTTAAAATAGAAGACATAGACTTGTTTGAAAAACTAAATCCTGGTATATCTGTAAATGTATATGTGTAGGATAATGAGTCTGTCAACAAGTTACAACCCATTAGAGTATCACCACTTGCTCCAACCTACGGACAGTCAGAAGATAAACATGTTGACATGTTGCTAATCGGTGATGACAATAACTTCCACTACACAATTATCAGAAATATGTCACGTCTAATTCATGGGCATACAACAAAACACAATGGTGAACAAGAAGTGTGTAAGAGATGTTTACAAAGATTCTCCTCTATTTTACTAGTGCACAAACATGTTTTACACTGCAGGTCAGCTGATGACATACAAACTGTACTTAAGTATCCAGATCCTGGTAGTCAAGTATGTTTTAAGAACTATGGGAATCAACAAAAGCTGCCATTTGTAGTGTATGCTGATTATGAATAACTGGTTGTACCATATGAAGGTCCTGTTCCAGATTCATTACCAAAGACTATAAAATTGAGTGACCAAGTGGTGTGTTCTTTCGGATACATTATTGTTAGGTCAGACGGTTTGCATTCAGAACCTGTTATCTACAGGGGAGAAAATGTGGTATGTTTGTTTTTAACAGAAATGAGACATCTGTATAGTCAGGTAGTACAATATCTCACAACATGTCAGATGCCTTTGGTGATGACAGAAGAAGACAAACTGAAATTTGATACAGCTGAGACATGTTGGATTTGTGAACAACCCCTCCAGGGTGATAAAGTTCGTGACCATGATCACATAACTGGGCGTTACAGAGGTGCTGCACATAAAAATTGTAACTTGTTATTAAAAACAGATCCTAAGACATATAATTTACCAATCTTTTTCCACAATCTCAAAGGATATGATTCGCATATTATCATGCAGGCTGTGGATGAGTCTTACAAAAACATAAATTGTATTGCACAGACAACTGAAAAGTACTTAACCTTTAGGTTAGACAAATTAGCATTTTATGACTCCATGCAACATTTGTCTTTAGGTCTTGCTAGTTTGGCAGAAGGTCTGACTGAGTATCCAATAACAAGTAAATATTTTGAGCCAGACTTGATTAAGAAAGGTGTGTATCCCTATGAGTACATTGATCACTGGGTTGTGTTTGAAGAAAGGAGACTACCACCAAAAGAGAAATTTTATTCTACACTTAATGGTAAAGGTATTTCTGACTCTGAATACCAACATGCACTTGATGCATGGGATAAATTAGGGTGTCAAACGATTGGTGACTACCATGACCAGTACTTGAAAGCTGACGTTTGTTTGCTAGCAGACGTATTTGAAAGTTACCGTGAGAAGGGTTTGTTACACTACAGTCTTGACCCTGCTTGTTACATAACTAGTCCTGGCATGACATGGGATGCATTTTTAAAATCCAGTAAGATATTTATAGACCTGTTGTCTGATCGTACGATGGGTGAAATGGTGGAACGTGGATTGAGGGGTGGTATTAGTATTGCAGCGAACAATTATGCCAAAGCCAACAATAAATATATGGACGGTCATGGGTTTGACCCCTCAAGGTCAAGTCATTCATTACGTACTTGGACGCTACCAAATTGTATGGCTGAGCGATGTGTGAGTTATTGCCCTTGAAAAACTTTTGTCTGTATGATTTGTCACAGTATGACATAACACAGTCAGGGTTAACAAACTATATTATGAATCTTGACCAAAACGACGCGAAGGGTTGGCTCTTTGAAGTAGATCTAGAGTACCCACACCATCTACATGATTCATTCAGTCCTCTCTGCGCCGTCTGGTGCTTGAGGCGACCATCTACATGATTACCATAATGATTATCCATTAGCTGTTGAGAAAATGAGTATGACAG
This sequence comes from Semisulcospira habei, assembly GCA_036245525.1. Lineage (NCBI taxonomy): Eukaryota > Metazoa > Mollusca > Gastropoda > Semisulcospiridae > Semisulcospira > Semisulcospira habei. The sequence goes on along the minus strand of BTPG01000008.1, from coordinate 174,292,162 downwards.
GAAAAAAAGAAGACACTAAACTTGTGCCAAATCTGAATGATTTAATTACGTTTGTCACTATCGCTTGTTACAGTTTTACATCAGACATGGGTTAGTACTAAAGAAAGTTCACAGAGGAATTCAATTTGATCAGAGTGCTTTCATGAAAGATTACATTATGAAAAACACAACATTGCGTGCAAGGGATGGCAACACTGCATTTGACAAAGACTTCTTTAAGCTTATGAACAATGCCTGTTTTGGGAAGACTATGGAAAATCCTCATCACCGCAAAGATGTGAGACTTGTCACAACTGAATCGGGTGCAATTAAACCTACAGGCAAGCCTCATTACACAGGGTACAAAGAGTTTCATTCATCATTGTATGCAGTGTCACTCAAAAAAAAGATTGTCAAACTGGACAAGCCAGTATTCATTGGTATGGCAATTCTTGAGTTGTCAAAATTGTTGATGCCTGAATTTTATTATGATTACTTTAAACCGAAGTATCCTGAGTGTCGTCTACTATACACTGACACTGACTCTATGATCATTGATGTGTGTACTGAAGACTTTTATGAAGACATGAAAACAGAGTTATACATGTACGACACATCTGACTACCCAAAAGATCACCCACTGTACAGCACACAAAACAAGAAAGTGCCTGGAAAGTTTAAGGATGAACTGAATGGTGTGCCAATAGTTGAGTACGTTGGACTGAGATCAAATATGTATTCTATACTGCATCAGAAAGGTAGTCAGTCAAAAGCCAAAGGAATAAAAAAAAATCAGTGATAAAAAATAAAGACATTCGTCATGAACATTATAAACAAGTATTAGATGGTGCATTAATGCCTGATTATCCAAACAAGTCACTGAGATCAAACAAACATAATCTTGAAATGATCCAAACAAATAAGAAGTCACTGGCAATTGGGGACACGAAACGTGTGTTTTATAGTAAGAAAAAAGCTTATGCGCCTGGGCATTACAGACTCAAGTTATCTGAAGAAATAGTCGATGAACTGGTTGATTAATTAATTAATGAGTTAGTTACTGAAATGAGTAACGGTGTCTGGGGGAATAATCTGTAATTCTTCTCTGACAAATGCCCTTTGGGGTGCAGGGTCGTACGGGTAATATATTGTTGCGTCAGAAACGGGGACTATTTTTTTTATATTGTGTACAGACGTTGACCAGATGGGGTCTGTCGCTCTGCGCCTGATGTCATTTTCTGATTCTCCAGGTTGATATAAATATCTTACCTGTTTAGTAAATAAACTTGTGTCTGGTGCTGGGGTTGGTCCTGTTTTTGGCTCTGTAATTGATTTCAATTTAATAGCATCAACAGGCTTTACATGACCTTCATTGTTCATTACTTTTATCACATGTGGTAATCTCTTTACCCACTCAGTGTTCCGGGTGTCATGCATGAGTTCCTTAGAATACTGGTAACTGAAAAGTCTCTCTGATAATTGCTTGTTAAAGTTTTCAACAATGGCCTGTGATCTGTGCACACCTGGTATACCTCGCCTCACTAGCACGCCATGCTTTGCAAATAACTGGTTAACAGCACCTTTGAATTCTGATCCGTCATCAACTTGAACAAGTCTGGGGTATCTTAAAGGGCCTCGACTATATATTTTTGTTAATGCTGTAGCAACTGTGGTAGCTGTTTTGTCAGATATGGGTTCAGCGTCATTGTACCTTGAAGCTATCTCTACGACAATCAGTGCATATTTGTATCGTTTCTTTCTTATTGTGTCATGGGGTAGGAACAGGAGGTCCATTTGATGTGTGTCATTTGGGGTAGTGTTTTCAAAATGGGGTCTAGATATTTTTCTTGGTGCAGGGAGATATATTTGCCATATTGCTTGTCTCTGTAACCATTGTTTGACTTGATTGAGTGTTATATCTCCGCCCACAGCGGCATGTAATTTCTGAATAGCGGTTGCTCCTTTCCAGTACCCTGATGGGGTGTAATATATTTTTGATAGTTTATTTTCTATGTTCATTTTTTCTAGCAATATAAAGACCAGTAAAAAATACAAATGTCATTCCCACTAGAACAAAGATTATCTCCCCATTTCTTTGTTGTGTGCTTGGTTGGTAATAGTCACTTAGTTTAGGTTTTGGGTAAACATGTCATTACCATTGACTAAAAAATACTCACGAATTGCGTCGTCTGTATTAGAAAACGTATGTTGTGCGTGACCTTCAAGCCTCAATTTTTCATTGATAAAATCAAGTTTTTCTATTCTTTGCTTCTCATAATCTTGTTGAGCTTGTGCCAGTTTTTCAGAGCCTCATTGTGGCGCTTCATTTCTTCAGCTGATTCTTCTCTACCTACTTTTGAAAAGAGATAATTTGAGCCGCTGAATGCTAGGGCGTTGACCATCGTGCCTCCAATTATTACTGCTAAAGTCACCATATTTATTTTATTTACATAGAAACATTTTCGGGAATAATTCCCTGCTTGACAAGAAAATCTTTTGTCGCAATTGATGCTGTGACGACTACAACTGCCTTCGAAATCTAATCTACTCAGGTCTGCTGATTTCATTTTGAGTAGACTTTTTCCCAGCATAGAGTAAGCTACTGCTAGTCTGCTTATCACGGCAGAGTGATATACAAGGTTCATAAAGTTCTTTGTGTTGCTCATTTTCTTAGACAATAAAAATTAAAATAATATTTTTATTTACTCCATATAAAATGGGTCATCGGCTTTGGATGTTACTGGTAATGTGGAGACTTCTGGTTTTGTTTTTGGAGTGTCTGATGTTTTGGTCACTGTACGAGTTTGTGGTTTGTATTTTTTGTATAATTGGTAACCTACGTAACCAAATCCGACAACAAATCCGGCAACTATATATTTTGTTGTTTGAGGTTCGGGGTCAGGGTTAAACTGGGTTGTTTGTCTCTCACTTTGATGAGGGTGTGATAGTAGTGACTGTGTGGGTACTGACACTAGTCCTGACGGCCCTGACGGTCTTGACGGTGTTGACAATGGGTCAGTTACATGAGCCTTTTCTGTTTGTGCTTGAAGCTGTAATTTTTTTTGTCTATTATATTCGGCTAATCTTTTTCCAGCCTCAACCCTGCCTGGACTTTTAGTCTTCGTCACCGTTGGAACCTGTGTCAAAACAGGGTCGGGGTTCTGTTGTGGAGTCGTCTGGGTTTCGTCCATTTTCTTCTGCAGTAAAATTTATTTTTGAAAAATCAATATGACTCCCGGTAACAAGCAATGTTACGACAGGAGCAAGATAATTGCCAAACTTGTAAAACATGATGCATGCTAATTTACCAATTGAACTTGAAACAATAGGATTGCTTTCAAGGTCGTGTGATAGGCTGTCACTATCCACAGGTAGAAAGTGACTCACTGCTTTTGTGTATAGGCATACAAGAGATCGACTCAAATCACGAGTCATTAGTGAAGCGATGTGGTTTTCATATTTAGAATGAAGCTTGATTAGCTCGTCAGTGGTGAGAGATTCAATATCCTCTGTCATGTATTGTTTTCCGAGATAAGCCTTTGATTTGCCTGACACAACTACAGAAAGAAGGCGCTGTTTTTTCGAGTCTAAGTCTTTGTTTTCTACAGCATTGATATCATTTAGAAGAAGTAATTCGTCTTGATTCATTTTATAATAAAAAATATTAATTTTAATGGCATTCTTTTTAGAAATCTTTATTTTACTGAAAACAATAAAGAAAATATGGGAAAAACGGGGTGTGTTATTAGATGAGCGATTTGTGGTCAAAAACAATGGAAAAATGAGGTCTATAGAAAATTCCCTTTTCCTCTCATATTTCTATTCTCTCAGTACACATAAACATGCTGGCACGACCAGGGAGCGATACAGCCGCAGTGGCGAGCTGTCAAAGCGGACGAGGCATTGACAGTTTCTGTCATTATGTTGGGGTAAAAGGCAGTCTGGCACCAGATTCTAGCGAGACCTTGTTACGGCATGGATGGAAACAATCAGCGCACAGGCCTCTTTTCGTGTTTGTCCTTGCCTCCAAACTACTACATTAAAAACAACATTAAAACAACATGTTAACAGCACAAACAAGCGGCTACACCCACAGGTCACTTCTGTTACATTCCGATATAAGTTCACAAGTCGCTGAAGTTTACATACACACACACACACATCAATTGACAGCGTTCGAAAGGTTGGATTTAAACAAGTCAATTTGGGGCCGTTCAATGATGAGACTTTCCTCGAAGTGCCATACGGCGGCACATACGGCGCTTCACACCCCTTGCATGCACGTTCAGCAGCGAGGTTAGCGGGACAGAACTCAAGACTTTTTATCTTGCTACTTCAGTTGTCAGAGGTTTAGGCCTGCCCACCTTTGGGCATCATTGACAGGCTACAGGCTATTCAGGAAATTCACCCCACCATGCCCCATCCTAAAACTGAAGTCCCTGCAGTGGAACACCGGCGACTGTCACGCGGTACCCTGGTATGCCGCAATGTGGTCTCGTCCAAACTCAGTACCAAAAGAGGTAAATCAGTCGAGGCAACCACAGAGATAATAGAAAGGAGATTTCTGAGACAATGGCCATTGTCTTAAGTTGACCCTAATTAATTAACTAATTAAGGTCATTAACGCCCACATGACCGTTTCTCTCAAAACAAACCAGATCCTGATAGTACACTCAGTGAAAATAAGCTAAAGGCATTTCAAACCCCTGTCAGAGTCGATTTCTGAGGAATGTAATCTCATCCAACACAGTACCATGTTCCCAATTCTTTTCATGTCACACATGAAAAGACATGATCTTTAGATTCAAGGGACTACAGGGACAGCTAAGTGCAATTCTTTTGAAAACAGCCGTGCGTGGGCTGGGCTTTTCCAGCATATGACAAAAAGATATCCTGTTGACTGTGTCACAGATTTAAAACATGACAGGTAACACCTTTTCAACACAGGTATACTGTTTTCTTTCAAGTCAGGTCTTAGATTGATGATATCTGGCTACCTCGTTTTGAGTACATAAACAGCATGGGGTTTTACAAATCAGAAGCCCATACCCTCACAGGTCAGACCCAGATTCTTATAAGCTGACACACAGGGTCAGATTCTCAAGATCTCTAGGTCTGGCTCTCATTTCCACATGGTTTTAGTCAACTGTCTCTCTTTATGAGTTAGGCTGACAGGGTTTAACGTTATACATTGATTTACTGGTAACATTCTAAAGATTATGTTTTGCCGCTGTGAACATGTGAGCAGATATTTATTTATTTTGATGTCCCCATACACACACACACACACACACACACATACACACACACACACACACACACACACACACACACATACACACACACACACATATATATATATATATATATATATATATATATATATATATATATATATATATATATATATATATATATATATATATATACACTCACACACACACACAGAGACCATGTATACACAAAAACACCTACACACCGGTGTACAATACAACACGCAGCTCAACACACAGTTCAGTTATTTGGATTATGTGCTTATCCTGTTTTACAGTCACAGTGGCCTTTGTGTAGCTGATGGAAGCTATGAGACATACTGCTCTACTGATTATTATTACAAGTAGAGGAACCCCACTAAATCTGACTTCCTTCCTCTGAGAACATAAAAAACATGTTTTATTTTATGAAAGGCTTACATTTTCAGAAGCTCACGCCCTCACAGATTCTTATGAGCAGGGCGAGATTCTCAAAAGCCACTGTTTTTAGGGTTTTAGTCATTTCTGAATCTACGCATAGCAGCTAACCTGATACTGTGATAATCTTAAACACAGGTATGACATAGACGCCTACAAGCGTACTGTACAACTGTACTTTGTCAACAACAACAACAATACATACCTGAATAAACACACAGCCAGACACACACACACACACAAACTACTTTTGTGCTTTGAGATAGGGTTGCATCAGTGTTAAGTACACATTAACCAATGACAAGGACGTTTTAAAAATAACATGTTTCAGTTAGCTTCAGACTTAGATAGGAAGCACCACTCATCTGAATTACTTCATTTGAGTACGTAAAAAACAGGGATTATTTTTGCAAGAGACTTAGATTCTCAGGAGCTATGTCTTTGTAGACTTAGATTCTCAAGATTTTTTTTAGTCAGATTCTCAAGAGCACTGATTTTTCAGGATTTCAGTCAACTGGCAAACCTTAAATACATAAAATATCCTACCTTTCTTTGGGTCTGCTAGTGGCCGAGAGGATACTTCTGGTAAGTGAAGTTAGTTTGTGCAGACTGGCTTTACTTGTGCAGAAGTACATTTCACAGCTTCGGCATCCAGTTGACACTCCACACTATAGGGCTTTCACAGGAAAAGGTGAATGCGCTACCCGCCAGGGTTAACCTCCTCCATAGGGAGTTAATTAGTGCATGAATTAACCCGGGTTATATTGATTCCTGTGAAAGCAGGTGGCAGGTCACCAAGCAGCCCTTTTATAATTTTTTTTTCTTTTTTTTTAAATAATTGTTTTTAAATTTTTTTTTTTATTTTTTTCATTATTTTTTTTGGAATTTTTTTCTTTTTAATTTTTTTTCTTTTTTTTTTTCTTATTTTTATTATTTTTGTATTAGTTTTATTTTTAGAAAAGTTGTAATTATGCGCCAGCAATTATCGTATGCAAAAATTACATGCAAACCAAGGGGAATCACAGCGCTGGACAGACAACAGTTAGATCCCCTGCCCCCGCCTATCAGGCACCCAATCGCCAGCCCACAGAAAAATACGCAGGTATAGAATAAGACGATCATTTCCATCCTCAAAAGGAATGGATCAGGTCTCTTATATAACCCATGTCTTTCTCCGGAACTTAGGAAGTGGGCAGGAGAAACATACATACACAAACATGAAGGTGCGCTACTATATGTGGTCAGATAAATACCCTGATTTCCCACAGTAGATGCACAGAACATTACACAACAATGTAACGATACAAATTTGCCTCGAGTTATAGATACTCACAAACCAGATAGGTGAGGCTAGCGCTGGCAGAACTGTATGCAAACCAAGGGGAATCACAGCACTGGACAGACAACAGTTAGATCCCCTGCCCCCGCCTATCAGGCATCCAATCACCAGCCCACAGAGAAATACACAGGTATAGAATAAGACGATCATTTCCATCCTCAAAACGAATGGATCAGGTCTCTTATATAACCCATGTCTTTCTCCGGAACTTAGGAAGTGGGCAGGAGAAACATACATACACAAACATGAAGGTGCGCTACTATATGTGGTCGGGTAAATACCCTGATTTCCCACAGTAGATGCACAGAACATTACACAACAATGTAACGATACAAATTTGCCTCTAGTTATAGATACTCACAAACCAGATAGGTGAGGCTAGCGCTGGCAGAATTGTATGCAAACCAAGGGGAATCACAGCGCTGGACAGACAACAGTTAGATCCCCTGCCCCCGCCTATCAGGCACCCAATCGCCAGCCCACAGAGAAATACGCAGGTATAGAATAAGACCACATATAGTAGCGCACCTTCATGTTTGTGTATGTATGTTTCTCCTGCCCACTTCCTAAGTTCCGGAGAAAGACATGGGTTATATAAGAGACCTGATCCATTCGTTTTGAGGATGGAAATGATCGTCTTATTCTATACCTGCGTATTTCTCTGTGGGCTGGCGATTGGGTGCCTGATAGGCGGGGGCAGGGGATCTAACTGTTGTCTGTCCAGCGCTGTGATTCCCCTTTGTTTGCATACAATTCTGCCAGCGCTAGCCTCACCTATCTGGTTTGTGAGCAAAAATTACAGAAATGCGCCAGCAATTTATCGTATGTGAAAAATTTAAGTTTTGGAATGTGAAAATTACAGTTTGTGAAAAAAAATCTTCTCTGTCTTCGATATGCACCAACTTGGAATGATGACCCTTCTGGTATGCAAATTCAAAATGGTGACCCCAAGGTAATAGGTTTTAAACAGCAGCACGCGACACATTTATTTGTGTTTTAAGTCAGTCTCCTCTCAGTGAGTTAGAGTGGCAGTGGCAGTCTCTTAATCTGTGATGCAAGACCATCTTTAGGGTAAACTTAAAAAGTTACTGACTGTATAGCTGAGTGGTGGTAAATGTATGAAGTTACTGTTCATGTAACTTTGTAGAAAAACATGATTTTGCTTGATAACAAATTTTAAAATTACCTGCAATTTTGTTTTTTGTTTTACTTTTTTAAATTACATTATAAAATGAACCAAGATGAATTACTTCTTCTAAATGATATCAGCGCAGTAGAAACAAAGACTTAGACTCAACAGCGTCTTCTCTCTGTAGTTGTTTCAGGCAAATCAAAAGCTTATCTTGGAAAACAATACATGACAGAAGATATAGAATCCCTCATGGTTGAGGAGATAATTAAACTAAATTCTAAATATGAAAATCACATCGCTGCACTAATGACTCATGATTTAAGTTGGTCTCTTGTCTGTTTATACACAAAAGCCGTGAGTCACTTTCTACCTGTAGACACTGATAGTCTATCACACGACCTTGAAAGCAACCCTATTGTTTCAAGTTCAATCGGCAAATTAGCATGCATCATGTTTTACAAGTTTGGCAATTACCTTGCACCTGTGGTAACCTTGCTTGTTACTGGGAGTCATATTGATTTTTCAAAAATAAATTTTATAGAAAAAGAAAAGGATGGACTGAATGGATCAAACGGACAAGACCCAAACGACGCCACAACAGAACCCTGTTTTGATGCAGGTTCAAACGATCACTAAACCAAAAAGCCCAGGTCGAAAAGAGGCAGGAAAAAGATTAGCCGAATGGAACAAACCAAAAAAAAATTACAGCTTCAGGCATTAACAGAAAAGGTTCATGTAACTGACCCGCCGTCAACAACACCAGCTTTAGCACCAGTGTCACTACCGTCAGGACCATCAGAACCAACACCACCAGGACTGTCAGGACCATCACACCCTTATCAAGGTGAGAAACAAACAACTGAGTCTAAACCTGAAACAACAAAATATATAGTTGCTGGATTTGTTGTCGGATTTGGTTATGTAGGTTACCAATTATCTCTCTCTTGGCTTGACTTCGCGAACGAAGATTTTATAGGAGTTGCCCACGACGTCTGCAGGCTTGTTCGTGGCTGCGGAGGCCAATCCGAGACAGGCAGGTTCGACCGCAGTGGCTGCAGGGGAAGGTATGGCCAGGGTTCTGAGCTGCGGCATCTCTGTTTTTTCTCCTGAGCCGCTTGTCCTTAAGGCTAGCTCTGTGAGAGTCCTCAAAGGAGACAGCTGCCTTGTAAATGGTGGAGCGCCAGGTGTCACGGTCCGCAGCAAGCGAAGACCACTGGTGGTGGTCGATTTGGCAGGCACTAAGTGACTTCTTGAGACAGTCTTTGTATCTCTTCTTTGGTGCCCCTCTGTCACGGTGTCCAGTAGCAAGCTCGCCGAACAGGGTGATCTTTGGTAGGCGATGATCCTCCATCCTGGAGACATGCCCCGCCCAGCGGAGCTGTGTCCGCAGCAGCAAAGCCTCGATGCTCACAGTTTCAGCCTGTTCAAGGACCTCGACGTTGGTGACATAGTCACTCCAGTGAATGCCCAGGATGGTACGCAGGCAGCGCTGGTGGAAGCGTTCGAGGAGTCGTAGTTGGCTGCGGTAGAGGGCCCAAGACTCGGAACCATACAGCAGGGTGGTGAGGACCACAGCTCTGTACACGCTGATCTTGGTGCCTGTTTTCAGCTGTTGATTGTGCCACACCCGCTTGAAAAGTCGCCCGAAAGCGCTGTTCGCTTTTGCCAGCCTGCTGTCAAGCTCCTTGTCCAGCTTGGCGTCCGACGTGATAATGCAGCCAAGGTAAGTAAACTGGTGCACTGACTTTAGTTCAGACTCGCCAATGGTGATGTGAGGAGGGCGATACACTGTCTTGGGTGCCGGCTGATGGAGGACCTCTGTCTTTTTCAGACTGACCTCGAGTCCAAAGAGCTGGGCAGCATCTGCGAAGCAAGACGTGATGCGCTGCAGGGCTCTCTCTGTGTGTGCAACGAGGGCAGCATCATCAGCAAAAAGCAGCTCACGAATCAGTTGGTCTAGGGTTTTCGTGTGGGCCTGCAGTCGTCTAAGGTTGAACAGGCTGCCATCGAGACGATACCTGATGTACACTGCATCGTCATCATCGAGGTCCACTGTGGCCTGCTTCAACATCATGCTAAAAAAGATGGTGAAGAGGGTCGGTGCCAGCACGCAGCCCTGCTTTACGCCGTTGAGAATAGGGAATGGTTCTGAGAGGTCATTGTTGAGTCTGACCTGGCCTTGCTGGTCCTCGTGTAGCTGGACAATCATGTTGAGGAACTTTGGGGGACAGCCAAGTCGCTCCAGGATCTGCCACATGCCTTGCCTGCTCACAGTGTCGAACGCTTTTGTTAGGTCGACAAATGTTACGTACAGCCCTTTGTTCTGCTCGCGGCACTTCTCCTGCAGCTGTCTCAGCACAAAGACCATATCGGTGGTGCTCCTGTTTGCTCTGAAGCCACACTGGCCCTCTGGGAGTTGGTCTTCAGCGATGGCAGGTACCAGCCGATTCAGGAGCAGCCTTGCAAGGATTTTCCCAGCAATGGACAGCAGGGTAATTCCCCGATAGTTGGAACAGTCAGACTTCTCGCCTTTGTTCTTGTACAGGGTGATAACGACTGCATCACGGAGATCTTTTGGTAGTGTTCCTTCCTCCCAGCAGCAGAGAAAGAGGTCATGGAGCTTGTTGTGCAGTGCTGTGCCTCCATGTTTCCAGATCTCTGGCGGTATTCCATCAATGCCTGCTGCTTTGCCACTCTTGAGCTGGTGGATGGCTGTGAGGGTCTCTTCAGCGGTGGGCGGTTCGTCCAATTCAACCTTTACTGGGAGGTGTGGGATTTGTAGGACGACTGCTTCTTGAACAGTGCGCTCAGCGCTGAAGAGGCTCTGAAAGTATTCCGACCAGCGGTTCAAGATGGAAGTATTATCTGTGAGGAGTGCCTGGCCATTCGCGCTTCGCAGGGGACTTTGTACCAGGTGCCTGGGGCCATACACTGCTTTCAGTGCTTCGTAGAAGCCCCTGTAGTCACCATTGTCAGCACAAAGCTGGGTCCTCTGTGCAAGTCTGGTCCACCACTCATTCTGGAGATCTCTGAGCTTGCGCTGGAGACTGCTGCAGACGAGGCGGAAGGCAGATTTCTTCACAGGGCAGGAAGGCTGGGCTAGGTGGGCCTGATGGGCTGCTCCTTTTTTTGCTAGGTGTTCCTGGATCTCTACATCGTTTTCGTCAAACCAGTCTTTGTTCTTCTTTCTGGCGAAACCCAAGACTTCTGCAGAGGATTTTGCAATAGCAGTTTTCAGTTGTTCCCAAAGTGTTTCAGGGGAGGAGTCTACTGGGTCCGCTGTGTCTTTGAGCCTGCGCTCTAAATCTGTCTGAAAGGCAGCTTTCACATCGTCACGCTGAAGGCTGGCAACGTCAAGCTTTTTCTTGGGGGGCCCCCATTTCTTGGGTTTTGGCTTGAAGTGGAGCCTGAGTTTGCAGCGGACAAGGCGGTGGTCAGTGTGGCACTCTGCGCTGGGCATCACTCTGGTGAGGAGGACGTCACTGCGGTCCCTCTGACGCACTAGGACATAGTCGATAAGGTGCCAGTGTTTGGAGCGAGGATGCATCCAGGTGGTCTTTCGACTGTCCTTTTGCTGAAAAGTAGTGTTGGTGATGACCAGTTGCTGCTCCGCACAGAACTCCAACAGTAGGCGGCCATTGTCATTGCAGTTCCCCACGCCATGCTTGCCGAGGACTCCTTTCCAGGCTTCAGAGTCCTGGCCCACTCTGGCATTGAAGTCGCCAAGGATGATGACTTTGTCGTCTGCAGGGGTACTCTGTAGGAGGCTGCGCAGGTCAGTGTAAAACTTGTCCTTTTCAGCAGGCTCTGCCAGGAGGGTTGGGGAGTACACACTGAGAAGGGTGACGTGCTGCTGGTGTCTCAGTGGGAGGCGCATGGACATGATGCGGTCTGAGTGGCCCGTTGGTAGGTTAGTCGCAATGGATGTCTTGACCATGAAACCCACGCCTGAAAGCCGTCTTTCTGATGCAGGCCTGCCTGACCAGTAGAGGGTGTACCCAGCACCAAGTTCTTGGAGGCTGCCTTCGTCCGGAAGGCGTACTTCGCTGAGCGCGGCGATGTCGATGTTTAACCTCCGCAATTCATGGGCAATGAGGGCGGAGCGACGTTCAGGGCGTCCGTTGTCTGCTTTGTCGAGCATGGTTCGGACGTTCCAGCATGCTACGTTGAGTCCGGTCGTGGTCGTCATGAGAGTGGATCCGTTATTCTTTCTTGTTTTTTGACCGCAGGAGAAGATGCCCGTTGACCGCGGCTAGCCAACTGGGGTTGCGAGGGGACGAGCTTTGGTTAGGCCACCTTTTCTAGGCCCCTCTCCGTGTGGAGCAAGCAGTGCTGTCCCTAGAGAAGGCTGCTTGGTCGTTCAGGGTGTGCCGAGTGATGTTGTCATCCCCAGGTCAACATCAGGCGACCAATATCCTGAACCGCCTGCATGCAGGTTTGAGACTGCGGCTTCCAGTGACATCTTTCACCTGCCGTTTCGCCCCTCGCCCGTCGCTACAGGACTTGGAATGGTCAGTGTCATGGTCCGTGGACGTTTCCTAAAGCCTGCGCAGTGGAGCTTTTTGGTGGAGTGCAGTGTGCGCAGTACTGGCCCCACCCTTTAAACCCTTGGTTCATCTGCCATGGCCTAGCAAGCTGGGACGATGGCATCGAGGTCCTCGGGTCGTAGGTTTTATATCAGACTGTCCTTGTCCTAGTCTCTGGCTCAAAAGCCTTCCCCGGAGACACGGGGGCTTTGATGTCAGGGGTTTCCTCCCTTAGCCTTTCCGCAGCCAAGCGGCCAGGCCTGCAAGGCAGCAATTATACAAAAAATACAAACCACACACTCGTACAGTGTCCAAAAAATCAGACACTCCAAAAACAAAACCAGAAGTCGCCACATTACCAGTAACACCCAAAGCCGTTGACCCATTTTTTATGCAATAAATAATTTTTTTAATTTTATTTTTATTGTACTAGAAAATGAGCGACACAAAGAACTTAATGAACCTTGTCTATCACTCTGCCATAATAAGCGGACTAGCAGTAGCTTACTCTATGCTGGGAAAAAGTCTACTCAAAATGAAATCGGCAAACCTGAGTAGATTAGACTTCAAAGACAGTGCTAAATTAATTGTAGTTGTTACAGCGTCAATTGCTATGAAAGACTTTCTCGTCAAGCAGGGAATTATTCCAGAAAATGTTTCTATGTAAATAAAATAAGTATTTCGACTATAGCTATTCAGTTGTTAATGCATTGGCATTTAGTGGATCAAACTATCTTTTTTCAAAAGTGGGTAGAGAAGAATCTGCAGAAGAAATGAGGCATCACAATGAAGCATCTGAAAAACTCACACAAGCCCAGCAGGATTATGAGAAGCAACGAATAGAGAAACTTGATTTTATCAATGAAAACTCAGACTTGAAGGTCACGCGCAACATACATTTTCTAATGTCAATGATGCAATCAGAGAATATTATCTTGTCATGGGTAATGACATGTCTACCCCAAAGCTGAAACTTAGCGACTATTACCAACCAAGCACACAACAAAGAAACGGGGAGATAATCTTTGTTCTAGTGAGAATGACATTTGTATATTTTACAGGAGTTTATATTGCTAGAAAAAAATGACCAGCGTTGAAAATAAACTATCAAAAATATATTACTCTCCAATTGGATATTGGAAGGGAAACACCGCTATTCAGAAATTACAAGCGGCCGTGGGCGGAGATGTAACACTCAATCAAGTCAAACAATGGTTACAAAGACAAGCAATATGGGCAGGTTTATCTTCCTGCACCAAGAAAAATAACAAGACCTCATTTTGAGAACAATACACCAAATGACACGCATCAAATGGATTTATTGTTCCTACCTCATGATACAATAAGAAAGAAATGATACAAATATGCATTGACTGTCATTGACATAGCTTCAAGGTACAATAACTGACAAAACAGCCAGTACAGTTGCGACTGCTTTGACAAAAATATATAGTCGAAGCCCCCTAAAATTTCCCAGGCTTGTTCAAATAGATGACGGAAGTGAATTCAAGGGCGCAGTTAATCAGTTATTTGCGAAGCACGGTGTACTGGTTAGACGCGGGATACCAGGCGTGCACAGATCACAGGCAATAGTTGAAAACTTCAACAAGCAATTATCAGAAAGACTTTTCAGTTACCAGTATTCTAAGGAACTCATGCATGTAACACTGAATGGGTAAAAAGATTACCGTCTGTGATAAAAGCAATGAATAATGAAGGACAGCCTAAACCTGCTGATGCTATTAAATTGAAAACAATTACAGAGCCAAAAACAATGTCACCATCAGGACCGCTGCTGGCGCCTGACACAAGTTTGTTTACAAAACAAGTGAGATATCTATATCACCTGACGAGTCTGAGAACGACATGAAGCGCAGGTCAACTGACCCCATCTGGTCCACGACCGTTCACAATATTAAAAAAATAGTTCCCGGTAACCCATCAATTTATTATTTATATGAACCTGCCCCTCAGAGGGCATTTGTCAGAGAAGAATTACAGATTATTCCCCCAGACACTGTTTCTCATTTCAGTACATCAACCAGTTCATCAGCTATTTTTTCAGATAACTTGAGCCTGTAATGACCGGGCGCGTAAGCCTTCTCCCTAGCGTGAAAAACACGTTTTGTGTCCCCAACTGCAAGTGACTTCTTATTTGTTTGGATTAATTCAAGATTATGTTTGTTTGATCTCAGTGACTTGTTTGGATAGTCAGGCATTAATGCTCCAGCTAATACTTGCTTGTAATGTTCATGTCGGATGTCTTATTTTTTATTGCTGTTTTTTTTTTATTCCTTTGGCTTTCAATTGACTTCCCTTTTGATGCAGTATAAAATACATTTTTGATCTTAGTCCAGTGTACTCGACTATAGGCACTCCATTCAGTTCGTCTTTAAACTTCCCAGGCACTTTCTTGTTTTGTGTGCTGTACAGGGGGTGATCTTTAGGGTAGTCATACATGTGTAACTCTGTTTTCATGTCTTCATAAAAGTCTTCAGTAGACACGTCTATGATCATAGAGTCAGTGTCAGTGTATAGCAGATGACACTCAGGATACTTTGGTTTAAAGTAATCATAATAAAATTCAAGCATCAACAGTTTTGATAACTCAAGAATTGCCATACCAATGAATACTGGCTTGTCCAGTTTAACAATCTTTTTTTTTTTTTTAATGACACTGCATACAATGATGAATGAAACTCTTTGTACCCTGTATACTGTGGCTTGCCTGTAAGTTTAATTGCACCCAATTCAGTTGTGACCAATCTCACATCTTTCCGGTGATGAGGATTTTCCATCGTCTTGCCAAAATAGGCATTGTTCATAAGCTTAAAGAAGTCTTCGTCAAATGCAGTGTTACCATCTCTTGCACGAAGAAATGTGTTTTCATTATGTAATCTTTCATGAAAGCACTTTGTTCAAATTGAATGCCTCTGTGAACTTTCTTTAGTACTAACCCATGTCTGATGTAAAACTGCAGTAAGCGATAGTGGCACACGTAATTGAATTTGTCATTCAGATTTGGCACAAGTTTAGTGTCTTCTTTTCCCCCCGTCATACTCATTTTCTCAACAGCTAAGGGATAATCATTATGGTAATCATGTAGATGGTGCGGGTACTCCAGGTCAACTTCAAAGATCCAACCTTCGCATCATTCCGGTCATGATTCATAATATAGTTTGTTAACTGTGTTATGTCATACTGTGACAAATCATGCAGTTGAAAGTTTTTCAAGGGCAATAACTCACACATCGCGTATCCGTACAAATTGTTCGTGTCCACGTAGGTAATGAATGACCTTGACCTTGAGGGGTCAAAGTCAAGGTCATCAAGATATTTATTGTTCGCTTTGGAATAATTGTTCGCTGCTATGCTTATGCCTCCCCTCAATCCGAGTTCCACCATTTCACCCATCGTACGATCAGACAACAGGTCTATAAATATCTTACTGGATTTCAAAAATGCATCCATGTCATGCCAGGACTAGTTATGTAACAAGCTGGGTCAAGACTGTAGTGTAACAAACCCTTTTCACGATAAATTTCAAATACGTCTGCTAGCAAACAAACGTCAGCTTTCAAGTACTGGTCATGGTAGTAACCAATCGTTTGACACCCTAATTTACCCCATGCATCAAGAGCATGCTGGTAATCAGCATCAGAAATACCTTTACCATTTAGTATAGAATAAAAATTTTCTTTTGGTGGCAGTCTCCTTTCCTCAAACACAACCCACTCACTGATGTACTCGTATGGATACACACCTTTCTTGATTAAATCTGGCTAAAAATATTTAGTTGTTATTGGAAACAATGTCAGTCCATCTGCCAGACTAGCAAGCCCTAAAGTCAAATGTTGCATTGAGTCATAAAACACTAATTTGTTGTCCAACCTAAAAGTCAAATATTTTTCAGTTGTCTGCACAATGCAGCTAATGTTTTTGTAAGATTCGTCTACAGCATGCATGATAATGTGTGAATCATATCCTTTGAGATTGTGAAAAAAAGGTAGGTAACTTGTATTTCTTAGGATCTGTTTTTAATAGCAAGTTACAATTGTTATGTGCAGCACCTCTGTACCATCCAGTTATGTGGTCATGGTCACAAACTTTATAACCCTGGAGGGCTTGTTCACAAATCCAACACGTCTCCGCTGTATCAAATTTTAGTTTGTCTTCTTCTGTCATCACCAAAGGCATCTAACATGTTGTGAGATAATGTACTACCTGACTATACAGTTGCCTTATTTCTGTTAAAAACAGACATGCTGCATTCCCCCCCCCCCCCCCCCCCCCCCCCGTAGGTAACAGGTTCTGAATGCTGTCTGTCTGACCTAACAAGATTGTATCCAAAAGAACACACCCCTTGGTCACTCAACTTTATTGTCTTTGGTAATGATTCTGGAACAGGACCCTCATATGGTACAACCAGTGATTCAAAATCAGCATACACTACAAACGGCAGCTTTTGCTGATTCCCATAGTTCTTAAAATATACTTGACTACCAGGATTTGGATACTTAAGTACTGTTTGTATGTCATCAGCTGACCTACAGTGCAGAACATGTTTGTGTGCCACGTTTATAGAGGAGAACCTATGTAAACATCTTTTACACACTTCCTGTTTGCCATTGTGTTTTGTTGTATGTCCATGAATTAGTCGTGACATACTCCTGATAATTGTGTAGTGAAAGTTATTGTCATCACCAATTAATAACATGTCAACATGCTTATCTTCTGGCTGTCCGTAGGTTGGAGCAAGTGGTGATACTCTAATGGGTTGTAACTTGTCAACAGAGTCATTATCCCACACATACACATTCACATAT
This sequence comes from Semisulcospira habei, assembly GCA_036245525.1. Classification (NCBI taxonomy): domain Eukaryota; kingdom Metazoa; phylum Mollusca; class Gastropoda; family Semisulcospiridae; genus Semisulcospira; species Semisulcospira habei. The sequence goes on along the minus strand of BTPG01000008.1, from coordinate 174,274,670 downwards.
ATACCAGGATTTAGTTTTTCAAACAAGTCTATGTCCTCTATATTAACAGGGAAATCTATACCACTGAAGTTGAGTTCATTTACAAATTTGATGTAGTTAGATACGCGAACAGGTCTTGTTTTTACAATGTGTAGTTTAGCAAGCACACACCACATGAAACAATAGTGGTCTTTGTTTTGAATATTGACGACAGCCTTTTTGTTTGCAACCTCTGTTGGCAGTGGTATCCATGAATTACCTCATATAGGATGATACCTTGACTGTTTTAATTGTAGTTCATGCACATGACCTTCGTGCCAACCAGACCCCTTCATTCTTGCACTGTCAATTGCTTTGAGGAAGTCAGGCAACAGTCTGTCTCTAAACACATTCTCCAATTCTCTTCTTGTGTTAATTGTGTGTTGTCTTGTTGATATATACGAAACAATCACTTCACCATCTACTCTAGTAAATTCTATTTTAGCAACAACTTGAATCTTTACACTGCCTGTAAGAAGATTATCTTGTATAACAGAAAAGTATTTTTCTATTGATTCACAGACATTGTTACTATTAGATATAGGCAAGTCTGTTGTGTGAAACACGTTTCTTAAGCCTGATTGGCTTGTCGAGTTTTGAGCATTGTCCATCATTTTTATTTGTCCAACAAAATATTAAATAAAAAATATTAACGCTGGCACTGTATGTATAATACCATTTTATTAGTTGTAACGCAGTTAATTTAAACATTTAGTTTATGATGCTATAACAAAGTTCCTCTAACCAGCGCTGACGGTCACTATCATTAACTTTAAAGGTGGGTGTCTTAAAATCAACTGTCATGTTCTCCACATTTGGATGCTCATCAACATAATCCAAAGTCACATTATATGCCGCATTTATCACCGCTGGTACTGTTATATCAAGTGCGAATGTTTTTTTGTAATGTGTTCTTATCTCTTCAAAGTGCTGGATATATCTGAAGTTCTCTGTGAGATCAGTCACTTGCATGATTTGTCCGTCTGTCATTTTTATTGGACAAACCAAAAGTATAAATTAATTTACTAACCCATACCCTGTGGGCTGATCTGTCTTTAAAATCAGCTTTAGATGCTGAGTTGATGTCAGTCTGTTTTTCACAATGTCTCATTCATGTTTGTTTGGTATGACGTCGTTCTCACTGAGACAGTCTTCAAAGCTGTCACGAGCCTTACAGTAAAACAAACAGATAAGCTTTAACTGTTCACGAAAATCTTTCAATACAGCATTATATTTTTGAGTGAAAATCCATACACTTACATTTGCGTGTCTGCCACTGAAGGCCAGTTCTGCTAAAGTGTTTCTCTTTTTGACAATGTCTTTCTCTGCAGAGCAGTCATGAACAATAAACAAGGTTGGCTGTCCTTCAAATTGCTTGTAAAAATATTGTAGGTAGTCATTCAGTTTTTTTCTCAGGGTCTACTAAGTAAATGTTGCTGTCAGTCCATATAAATAAACGGTTGTGATAAGCTTTGTTGTGTTTGATCGTAGGACAAAATATTACTATGTTTTTGAAATGATGGATGTATCTTGTTTGTAATAGATCCAGAACAAATTCAGTTTTACCACATCCTGTGGCACCACAAAACAAACCACGGTGTGGGTCAAGTGTCATCAAGTTCATTTTAATACAGAATATAATTTTAATACAAGTGTCCACTAACTCTGCTTTCTGCAATATTGAGTTGTGCGTCATACATCAGATACAAATATATATTTATTGCTTCAGCTTTTTCAACCTTTTTTTGTATCTGAATTGTAATTCCGTCACTACCGTTTTCAACAGTTCGACCTGACCCATGCAAGTAGTCGTCGTCTGTACTACGCAGGTCTAACCACAGTGCATATTTATTCGTCAGGTATTGACCAATTCTAACGTCATACAGATGTAAATCTTTACACGCCATGTTTGCTGGTTTTTCTCTAAGTCTTCCACCCACAAAATATTTTGTGATCTCGTTGTAGTGTTGGTAAGGTAACAAACCAGATGCGTACAGTTGGTTTGGTTTACCTTTGATTGTACAAGACAAATGTGTTATCATTGGATTGTAGAATTTTTCTGAATCCCTTTTGTATGGGCTCACCGGTTCAACAAACAACATAAGAATACCTTTCAGTGGCCTGGCAGGTGTGTTCAAGTTTATGTTCCACATCGGGTCACTTTTGTCTTTATGCATTAAACTATGTCTAATCACCCTGTCATAATAAATTGGAAGTCTTGACTGGTACTGATTTTGAATGAGTCTGGCTAGATCAGTATGTGTAACAATTTCGTATTCCAAAGAGATGTTAGAGATCTTATATGTTGCATTGAGATCAGATGATTTTATAACTTTGGAGTAGTCATTGAAAGTTAGTTCAAAGCTTAGACGGTCATTCAGTGCTCCTTGATAATATGGTAAATGCGCTGTCAGGATTTCGAATTCAAGAGGAATGTAAAACCTGGTTCCATATGTTTCAGCTAAAATAACATCTTTGGCTGCTGTGGTTGTTTTGTCACTGGCATTGATTCGAAGTTTGGTAATATTATCTCACTGTATGCCTTGATAAATATGGTCTTCTCATTCTTCTCATGTAAGCCAAAGATCTTTGTAGCAGTAAAACACATCAGCATCATCAAGACTAAACACTTCCTGTCCTTCAAGTTTTACTTTAATAGTTCTTATAATTGCTCTGCCTAGATTGTTAACTAGTGTTCTGTTCACGTCTGCGTCTGATGAAAGTTCAATATTAAATGCTAGGTGTGCAGTGCCAGGAACGATAACGTCACTGGGACCTAGGTTTGGAAACTTGACTGTAAGTGTTTGGTTTTGGTCTATGGTACTTGGATTGTTTGTGATGACAATTGATTGCCTAATGCCCTTAACACCAAGAGGCTCATGCAGTTTTCTATATGGGTCTAACTTTGATCCGTAAGATGATGTCATTTTATTATGCAAAAATCAAAAATATTAAATTAATAAAACGATGGCCATGGGAGGATTTAATCATGAAGATTTTGAAATGGATGACATGGATGTCTCAGATACTAGTATCACAGATATGACAGATATGACTGGAATGGTAAATACTTCTCCTATGTATCGCGAACTGTTAAAAGACAAAGTAAACTCATTTTATGACAGTATTAAAACACGCCCAGATGTAATAGATCCTAATCAGTTTGAATATGATAAAGGTCACTTATTTGTAAATACAGACAGAGGTAAAATAAATCTAACCTATAAAAATAACCCTGCTAAGTTTAGAGCTTTAAGTACAATTAAAGGTGAAGTCGGTGGTAACTCCGGGTTGGCAAGGTACCTTGGAATTGGAGGGTCTCCCACGCCACAGCTTGCGCCTAGACTGGTTACTAATCTCCATAACGTGCAAACAAGGTTGCCAACGGGGCAAGATATTGAAATGGCTGCGGTAACAAGCCTGCCAGAAATAGCAAACACAGCGATACAAGAAACCTCATTTACAGAAGGACAAATAAATGATGCTATGAAAACAATAGATGACCCGCCTTTGTCAATGCGGGAGATTATGGGCTTGGATAAATCACTGCAGTCAATCAGAGGTGAGATGGTAAATAATGTGGCCAGACTAGGTGTGCTTGATAAACACATAGAACGTGAAAAAGAAAAACTGGCTACCACAGACAATGGGAATCTTGACACAGAAATAAAAGAAAGAATACAACACAGATTAAATGATTTGCAGATAGAAAGATCAGGGCGATTAGAAGTGATTAGTATTGGAAGAGAACAACTGAAAACACAGGTCAACAGGATTAGAGAAACTATTCAAAAAATACTTCACGAAGACACAACTTTGGCTGAAAGATTGAGAACACTTTTCAGAGAACAGGGTATCACAATCACAGGGTATCAAAATAGGGTATTACAATAATTACTGCTCTTGGATTTATTATCAGTACTGTTGTGTTGGCTGTCTCTGGTGGTGGTGGTGGTGGGGGTGGCGCTCCAGGTCCACCGGCCCCACCAGCCCCAACAGACCCAAAAGATTTACAGTCGTGGGTAAAAAAACAACTGTCACACATATCAGACTTGCTTAAGAAATTGGGTGTAAAAGCAATGGATGCGTTGCCTGGTACAATAGGCACAGTTGTCAGTTGGCTGATCAGTACAGCGGCAAAGGTAGTCGGGTTTATGGCGGAGCATGTGTGGGTCTTTTTGGTTACAGTAGGAGGATTAATGGTGGGTTATTTAATGAAACAAGTAAAGAAGTAATATTCCTAATCCAGTAAGACCTATTACCAATGCAGTTCTCTCTGACTCATGTGTGTTTGGTAATGGTGTTGGATCAGGGGCTGACTGTACTGGCTGTATGGGTGCAGGTGCCGGGGTCAGGGCCGGGGGTGATACTGTCTGTACTGATGTTACAGGCATTGTTAATGGTTTTAACGCAAGCAGCGCAAGCGGTGACTGATGGTGTGTGGTTGTTGCCCCCAAGTTTACTGATTGATTAAGTCCTAATTTTTTATCACGACCAGCAACAATTATTTCATTATTATAATTTGTTATTGTCCCCATTTGGAGTTGAAGGTCAGATGGCAACATGTATAACCCGATGCCTACTACAAAGTCAACTTTCGATCTGGCATATCTGAGAACGTCTTGGTAGCATTGTATGCTTGATGGGAGATCTACCACTGAATTGATTGAATCTTCTAAGTTAGCAAGAAACTGTTTTTGTGCTTCAAATTTACCAGTCCCATTTAAAATGTTTGATTTTGTTAACGATTGTGCACCTAGTAAACACCACACATATGTTCTGATAGACTCATTTATGCGCTCGACTCCCGCTTGAGTAAACCCGTCACTCCTGTCTAAAATAAATGTAGTCCAGGCATTAGACTGCTTCTGTTCAATTGATCCTAACCAGACATGTGATTTTTGTGAGAATGATGTGTAGCCGGGGTAGTAATCTTGAGGGTATTGTCTGTGACTCATAGCATAATACAATGTACCCATACCATTGTGATCATCAAGTTTTTGTGTGAAGTCATACCCGGTACGGGGGCTTATGTTAAATTCATTATAAATGCGTTCAAATGCTTTCATATCCATGGGGTTGTTATACCTGTTAAAACTGGATTCATTGGGCAGTGGGGTATGCAGTTCTGACAGTATTCTTCTAAGCTGGTAATACGTGTGGAAACGATACACAGACCTAATCAGTTTGTTTGAGTGATTCAAGTGGTCTGTAAAAGAAACACCACAGCCTGTAGTTGAACACAGAATAGCAAAGTTAAGCTGGTTTTGAAACATCTGTAATGGGCTTGAGGACCACTTTCTTGCCGTTGCATCGTCTGTTATTGGAGGGTTTAGGTATTGGTCAAAAGGATTTGGTATTTTTACTTGGAATAAATCTTGTTCAGACACAGCTATGTCGAGCTGATTTAGTTGTATTATTTTCTGTTCATAAGTAGGTGCAACATTATACTTGGCATCCACATTAAATTGAAACGCATTTGTAGTGACGCTTGTTGGTGATTTAAATTCCATCTTTCTTTTTTATGAGATAATAAAAATGTTTATTACCTTAACAAATCTTGACACAAGCAAACCCGTGTGGTTAACTAATGGGATTGATAATCGTGATGGTAGCAAGGCTGTAGCAATCCATAAAATGTTTTACACTGTAAAGTGGTTTAATGTTGTAGATGATGAAAATTATTATGTAAATGATGGCTTGAAAAGGGTTGGTACTTTATGATCTGGGTATTATGACTTTTGTACTTTAGCTGAATGGCTACAAATTAAATTTAAAATAAAAGCAACTTTAAATCCAGCTAACTTACTTGTTTCATTACAATTTCCAAAAGGTAGTGAGTATTCATTAACAATTAGTCTTGTAAGGTTACTTGTTTTTTTGTTACATTTCCAGATGAAGATTGGGCATTATCATCATCAATATTCGAACGTCTACTAACACCAAAAAATGATAAAATAACTGGAAGTCATCCTGTTCATTTGTCAGTACACACAGTATTAAATATTTATTTGAAAGAACTAAACACGACTGAAAATGTTCACAATGGAAAACCTTCAACTTTGTTGAGAAGCTTGCCGACTGGAACTGCTCCATATTGCGAAAGTGTGGCTGATAGATTTTCTAATTTACAGTTTAAGAAATTAGGTTCCAGTTTCTTTGAGTCACTGTGTATATCTGTAACTAATCAAGATGACAAACCAGTTCTGATGCATGACTTTAGTGTTGTGTTGGAAGTTAAATAATTTTATTTTTGTTTATAAAAATGAGTGCTGGTCCAAAGCCGAGAATTATTCCAGTTGCATGTCTGGTAACAGAGTTGAAAGATTTGGCTGATGTACAGGATTTTGAGAAGGAGGGAGAAATAGGAGAAGTGTATGGTTTTGAACTTGATTCTTTTGGCATGACGAAGCGAAAAGTAATTGATGACATGAAGGATGGAACAGACAGACCGATACCTAAACTTGGTCAACTGCATGATGTTACTGTACCTGTTCCAGTAAATAACGTGCCCTACAACTTAATACATGTGGGTAATAAGTGGGTAGTTTCAGCTATGCCTGTTCCACCACCCACAATTGACTGGGATATGAAGTTTGAATTTATTAGTCCTTATGTATATACTGATGACGAAGGAGCCTTAGTGTTTAGGAAAGTTGTTAACTCTGGGCCACTGATTGTGAGCCTTGTTCCAAGTTTTACTTCAGACAACAATAGCAGAGATAAACTACAAGTGCTTGTGTACGAGAAACGAAGGTATCTTCTTACACATAGAAAAAATAGATCGGATACAAAAGTTGTGTTTGTACCAGCAAACTTTACCATCGCAAGAGAAGCGACCTAGTATTTGAAATTACCATGAGATCTGTAACTTCTGTCGAAGAGGCAAATATTGTGCAGGGTATCAAACTTACGTGGGATGACACATTGACAGAGGCAACAAACAAACAAAAAATGCTATAAAAAAATGTTGATGTTTTTGAGGTTTCGAGCAGTATACCAGCTGTCAAGATATTGGTTGACAAAACAACTTTTGTTTTTCTAAGTTACATAAACTTGAACACATTGATCTTGTTTCGTTTTATTATGCCAGCAAATTGTATACTTTTGACGAGTTGCAAAATGTAATCACTGATTAAATAAAAAATATTTGTGAATTAAAAAAATGGTAAACTTCTATCCACAACTACCGACGCTTGAGTCTGTGCCGATTGATCTGCATGTGACAACTGTGCCAATTGTATCAGATAAAACATTACAGGCAGACACATTCCGATTAAATAATATTACAGAAGCAATTAAATATTTGGAAAGTGAGGAGGCAAAATACTCCAGATGTAAAAGATGGTATAAGACAGTTTTCCATTCTGTTCAAAACACATCTATGGCTGTTGGTGCAGTTTCAGCTGGATTATCTGTAAGGGGTATTGTTTTGATAACAACTGGAATTGGCAGTTTAACTGGAGTTGGCCTTGAAAGAGCTAGCATTGCCACAGGTCTAGTATGCTTTGGTTTGGAAGGCCTTAACAAAAGATTTCATACAAAGTTACAGAAGCATGAAGCATTGAGCACTCTTGCTGCTGCTAAACTTAGTAGTATGAAAATTATTATTAGCAAATCTTTGGTAGATAATTTTATTGATGACGATGAATTTAAGAGAATGCAGGATGATTTGAACAATTATAAACAACTGAAATCTGAAATACAAAATAAGATGCATAGTCAATCTCCCGTGAATGTTGAAGAACTAAAAACTTCTTTTTAGAGAGGGGAAAACAGATCGGGGTTCAAGAAACCACAGAAAAATTACAAAATCTACTTTCAAACAAATAAAGATCAGATTGATAATCGTTTAATAATGACATACACTTTACAGAAAGATGACACACCACTTACACGGTTTATGCCTATCTATTTAGCCCTATCTGCTCCACCGCCAGAGTACTATTGAGAAAAAAAGTTTGTTCGTTGCCCTTGTATCTTGACAAATTTGTCTCAGTATCTTGGGACTGGAGTCAAGTTCTTGTAAAAACTTATAAGAACTTATAGTAAGTAATTAATAAGTTTTTATGGTAAGTAATTAATAAGTTCTTATGACAACTAACTTAAAGGTTACCTCTGCAGGTTTCTAAAAGTTAATTGGAACTTGTTAATAACTTATAAAGTTTTGATTGAGATAATCATGTTCCTCAAAAATCGACTCTGACAGGAAGTTGAAATGACTTTAGTTTATTTTTACAGAGTGTACTATCAGGATCTGGTTTGTTTGAGATAAACGGTCAGTGGGCGTTAATGACCTTAATTAGTTAATTAATTAGGGTCAACTTAAGACAATGGCCATTGTCTCAGAAATCTCCTTTCTATTATCTCTACCGCAGATTGGTTTTCACAACACCACATAAAATGAACCCGTCGGCCTTGCACATTACAGGAGATTATGCCTCTTACAGATGTACCCAATTTTCAGAACTGAGGCCATCGGGCCCCGGATGGCCTTTGGCGCCGTGCATGGCGGGCCAATCGGCAGTGGCGGCCGATGGGGCCAGTAGGTCTTTTGACTTCTTTCGTTAGTAAGGTAACAATTCGCTGATATACTGATATATGTCATTTTGCGCTATAGTTCTCTGTCAGACTCAGTCGAGTACCTCAGTTGATCCTTTTAGTCGGCACCAAACGGAACAAATGACCCCCGCCGACAACAGCTGCATTCAAGCTAGTCTAGTCCACGGCCGTACTTTGTGTGGGTCAGCAGCAGTTGACATCGACCTGATGACGGTATGCGTACTGGGACAGCAGTTGTGTTTAGGCCTAGGGCTGTGTCGGCACGTGCAAGTTCAGTGTTCGGCGCCGCCCGGGAGCGCGGCCGGCGGGACAAACGGCGTTTGAAAAAAGCGAGATTCAGTTTTACTGTGTCCACTTTTGAGAAAAGCGTGATTTTGATCGTCATATAATGAAAATCACGCTTTTCTAAAATTTGTTTTTGACATACTGGCTATGGACAAATAACAGCGGAATTCTTGACACTGATCGTAGTGGTGAACACAGTGTTCACTCTTTGCGTAGTGCAATGGCAATCGGTCCAATTGAGTTCTGTCCGCACGAGACATAGAGTTTCATGAACCCATATGTAGGCAGAAGGGGCTTGCGATAATCAGTGCATTTGGCAGAGAGAATTCGCTGCGGTTTGCATCCTCAGAATGAGGAAAATGGTGGGCTAGGTCTATAACGGGGATATATAAAAAGACACCGACTTGTATACGTAGGACTAGGGCTTGTGCCGATATCAAGAGTAAACGACAAGCGGATGGCCGGCTTTGGTTTTGTGTTTACTTGTATCGCCAATATTTCCCCTGTGTTGGAGCATGAAGCACTTTAGCATGCTGATATGATGGAGTCGGAAATGAAAGCTGTTCCTTGGTGCTAATTGAGGGGATCGTTGCGTATTTATGCTGAAACCGCTGCGGTAAGTTTTTTTTTTTTCAGTTTACCCTCTTGTAATGCCATTCTGAACTGTCGGCCATTTCAGTTGTATCTGATTGTTGTGAGTATATTGTTATTACTCCAGGAGCAGTAAGTGCAGCCAATGTATCCAGATGATATTTATCGCTGTTGTATTCGGTGCCCCTAAGAAATGAATTACAAAATGAATTTACAATTTTTATTGGTATGCCAAGGGCATGTTCAAAACTGTGCCTCTTTCTGGAGGCATACTCCATAAGCCAGTCCTGGCTACCGTGCACCGTCTCCCCCTCCCCCCCCCCCACCAGTACTCTATAATATGAGTTTCAAAGTGTACCTTAGTATGTCCTGCGATGTTTAAGCCATGTTCCTCTAAAATCCTTAAGAACACACCAGACAATCGCCGATCTTTGCAGATCCTAAAATGAGGTTGAGAAACATTTTCCTCTAAATATCCAGAAGCCCATAATGAAATGATCACAACTTTTTATGCTCAATATGCGTACTTTGTTAAAAAAAATGGCAACAAAATATTTAAACAGAGGAGTATGACATAAGAAATTTTTTTATGATCATTCTGCATTCCTTTGTGTATTGGTAAAATGGGGGTAGGCCGGGCAGCAGATTCAGCCACTGTGGCCCCTAAATGCATCACAGCATCATAAAATCAGGTTGGGAGTAACTGTGGTACTCTATTCTAACCATTATAACCTAAAAAGACCTATTAGTCGTATACAAAATTTCTGAGGGCATCGTAGACAAGATACATTTCCCAATTCGGCAATTTTAAATGGGAAAAAGCTATCATTCACCACAAACGTATCGTAAAGGATGCCGACTTGCCTCATTTTCTTGCACTTTATGCTCACATTATTTAAACTTAATAGGTAAAGAAAGGTCAAAATGAAATGGAATAACTTTAATAATTTTTTTCTAATGAATTTTGTGTATTTTTACAATGGGGGTAGGGATACAAAATCAACCACTGTGGCACTCGCAGTGATCATGGCATCACCTAGTCAAGTTTATAATAATTGTGGCATCCTGTTTTAATGATGTAAGCCTGGAAATGGACTGCCAGTGCTATAAAAAAATGTCTGAAGGCATCTGACAAATTATTTGTGTCTTTTTTATTGCAAATTCGTGGAAATAGACGTTTACTGGGTGCACAAATACCTTCACTGTGAGCCAGAGATTCAATATTTGTTCATTGTGTTTAGTTTTTTTCAGAGGACACAGAAGGTGTGCCTTAATATAATATTGCCCGATTTGGGCTTTTGGGATGAATTCTGATTTATTTAGAGGAAAATGTTTCTCAGGCTCATTTTGGATCCGCGAAGAGCGTGAATGGGGGTAGTCTTGTGCCATTGGCTATATCTCTTGTGTGTTTCCAAGGATTTTAGGGGAACATGGCTTAAACATCTCAGGACATACTAAGGTGCACTTTGAAGCTCATCATATAGAGTACTGGGGGGATTGCATGGTAGACCGGGCTAGCTTTTGGACTATTAGTCTTCTTTTTGTTGCAGATTTCAATGGCAGTCAGGACCACAAGCAAGGGATCCAGGCAGACCAAGGGACTTTGCAAGACCATACAAGGGACTCTGGATGGACAAAGGGAACATGCTAGGACTTTACATCTCACAGACATTAGGTGCAGTGTTTTGTTTCCATTTTTAAGCCAGGTTATGGTCATCCCAAGATGCGCATAAGGACCCCTGACATCTGGCATTTTTGTTGTAATGATAGATGGTGTAAGATTTAGGGTAGTGACATATTTAATTTGCTTGATACTGACATTGCCTCCCTGGAGGCATTAGTATTTTATCTGTTGCAGATTTCAAGGGCAGTCAGGACCACAAGCATGGGATCCAGGCAGACCAATGGACTTAGCCAGACCATACAAGGGACTCTTAGGTGGACCAAGGGAAACATGCTAGGACTTCACATCTAACAGACATCAGGTGCGGCATTTTCATTTCCATTTGTTAGCCAGTTTAGGGTCACCCCAAGAGGTCTCGCCAGGATAAGCCCGCTGACTCTTACGGAGAGACAGCACTAGGGCAGAGTGCCTGCCTTACGGAGGCAGGTCAGCAGAGACCCGTGTCCAAACGTCCACGGACTACTGACAGTCCTCACAACTCTCGCTCGGCCAGCAACTCTTGACGCTATGGCGCGTCTACCGACGATCGGAGGAAGCATCGTGATGTTCTACGCGACGGCCGTCACAGCCCCCGAACCGCCTCGTCCTCGTCGCGTTCGTCTACTTCGCGAACTTCGGACCCGCGCTCCGCTTCTCGCATGTTACGTCGCCCGTCGTCTTCTTCGCTCGGGCCTTATAGGACGAGTTCGTCCGCCAGGGACCGCCGTCGCAGTCGCTCCCGTCATCGCAGCCGCTCCCGTCTTCACAGTCGCTCCCCCCGTGGCAGGCGCACGGCTCGCTCCAGATCCCCGTCTCCCGGTCGCACTTTACCCCCACCCCCGCCTCACCCGCACCAGAGGACACGACGCCCACCGGCTGCTACTTTCTCTCATCGGGACGTGGCTAGCGCGATCTCCGCCAACTGCACCCCTCACCGGACATCTCCCTACGCGGGAGGAGGAGACTCTCAGTCTTCTCCCGAGGATTCGGTTTCGGCCCTGCTTGGCGTGCACAGCCCCTCCCCCTCGTCTCGCTCTGCTGTGTCGGATGATACTGCGTCGCCTAGGACCCCTTCGACGTCGCGCGCGGAAACACTTCTCGGGATTGAAGCAGCTCGTCTGATCGCGGCCGCACTGCCTGAGGACGCGTGTCCCCAGTCCCCCCCCCCCCCCCCACTCAAGAGGAAGGTGTCCGCCTTTGTCAACTCGGGCCGTCAGCAGAAGAGGTTCAAGTCTCTGCCTCAGTCCCCTGGCTTTAAGGATCTGAGGGATTCCTTCTCAGCTCATCTCCAGGCCGATTCCCAGGAGTACTTTTTTTTCGCGGATCGCAAGTGGCCAGCTGACCTCGACATCTCCTTCCGCCAATCCTGGTATGCGGGACATTCCCAGTCTTTCAGCTGTCAGCTTCCATCGTTGGACCCTCAATCGATAGCCCAGCTTGGCGGTACCACTCAGCTGAGACACGCCCTCCCTCGCGGTTTGGATAAAACGGCGTCGCTAGTACGGAACACCTTGACCTGCGCAGGTTTCCTGGAGCTTCTCACTCAAGGTTTCATCCGTCACATCGAGGACGCCTGGCAACCTTCACTTACGCGCCCCTCCTTGGTGACCTACTCGCCCTCGCAGTCGCGGCAAACCGGGCAGCGTATCACTCATCGGTCAACGCGATGGCGGCCGCCTCCAACTGTGACCTCATGCGTCGAGATGCCGCACTACTCGCCTGTCGTGGTATGCCCCCCCGATCTGAAGACCCAGCTGCGTCGCGCTCCCCTTGGTGGCCCCCTTCTCTTGGGTGAGACCTGGCAGAAGGTGAAGGACGAGAATTCGGACCCCTGGCCCAGCAGAGCAACCGCCTCTCGCTTTCAAGCAGCCTGCAAGGCCGTGGGTCGCGCCCTACGGACCTCCAGACCCGCTTCGTCCTTCACTCCAGCTCCCGTCAAGGCGCCCCGGCGGGCCCCCGCCTTCGGCCGCGCTAGACCCGTTAGGACCTCTGCCCCGACTGGCCCAGGTCTGCCCGCCGCCATGGGCGCGGGCGGCCCCCCCCTGACTCGATCCCGCTCCAGTCCCCTGCCGACTGCTCCGGGGTCTCCTGTCGGCGGGAGGCTCACCCTTTTCAGCGACATGTGGCGGTCACTGCTGTCCGACGACCCTAGGGTACTCATCACCATCACCGAGGGACTCTCGATTTCCTTTCGTTCGCCCCCGCCGCTGAGACGCTCACCCTTGTGGACCGAGATTCCGTCGGACGAGCTGAAAGCCATCGCACTGCGCGGAGAGGTCGACTCGCTCCTACAGAAGGCCGCCACAGAGGTAGTCTCATACCGACTCCCCAGCATTTTACAGCCGCCTCTTTGTGGTTCCCAAGCCGGGCGGCAAGTGGCGTCCCGTTAGCCTTAAACAAGTTTATCGTGGCTCCGACCTTTCGCATGGAAACTGCCAGGACCCTCTGGGCCGCCGTGCAACCGATGGACTTCGCGGTCAGCCTGGACCTCTCCGATGCGTATCTCCATGTCCTCATGCACCCGGCCTCCAGGAAGTATCTCTGCTTCACGTTCGACGGGGTGATCTACCAGATTCGGGGCCTCCCGTTCGGTCTCAACATCAGCCCGTGGGTTTTTACTCACATAATGGATGCTGTCGTCGCCAAGGCCAGGCAGTCGTCGTCCAGTCCAACCTCCAACTACTTGGACGACCTCTTCCTGAGGAATCAGAGACCGCCCTGAGGACGGACAGGGATTCCCTGCTCCTGTTGCTGTCGCGTTTGGGGTTCCTGGTCAACATGGGCAAGTCGGACCTCACCCCATCTCGCCGGTTTATTCATCTCGGCATGGAATTTGCGACCGACCTCAACAGAGTGAGTTTACCGGAGCCTCGGATCCACAAACTAGCCTCCTTCCCCACCCAGGTAGCACAGGCGGAGTCAGTCCCCACCAGAGTTTGGCTTCAACTGCTCGGCTTGATGAATGTAGCGGCGGATCTCCTTCCCCTCGGTCGTCTTTACTCCCGGCCGCTCCAACTACACCTACAGCTTCATTGGCGTCCGTCCTGCGGCGACTTAGATGCCCCGGTGCCTGTGCCTCAGATCCTTCGCCCACATCTGCAGCACTGGACGGATACCTCTTGGCTCGCTTCGGCGGGAGTTCCTCTAGCCTCACCGCCCACTCAGCTCTCGCTCTGCGTGGATGCAAGTCTCGCCGGCTGGGGTGCACACCTGCTACCGAGTTTCCTCTCGACGTCCGGCCTCTGATCTCCGGACCTAGCAGACAAACACATCAACTGGCTAGAGCTGCAAGCGGTTTGGCAAGCCCTCATCGAGTGGGAAACGCGCCTTCGCCTCCAGGAGATCCTCGTCCTTTCGGACAACGCCACAGTCGTTTCTTACATTCAGAAGCAGGGCGGTACGCACTCACCCGAACTATGCATTCTCCTTTACCGACTGATGCGCTGGTGCGAGGACCGCGGCCTATCCCTCCGAGCTCGACACATCCCAGGACACCTGAACGTGTTGGCAGACTCCCTATCTCGGCGCGACCAACTACTCCACACGGAATAGACGCTACACCCGGACATCTTTCAGATGATCAGCTCTCACTGGGAGACTCCCATGATCGACCTATTTGCCACGAGGTGGAATCGCCAGCTCCCCCTCTTCGTCTCCCCGATTCCAGACCCCCTAGCCTGGGCAGTCGACGCGCTTTCCGTTTCGTGGGACGGGCTCATCGCGTACGCTTACCCCCCGACGGTCCTCGTTCCCAAAGTCCTATTCAAGCTCAGAGGTTGCAACGCGGTCGTGTTTCTGGTCGCCCCGTTCTCCTGGAACAGGTCTTGGACCACCGATCTACTCAGTCTCGCCACGGGCCCCCCTCTTCATCTGCCCACCTCGAGGATGATGCTCAAGCAGCCCCGCCAGCCGCTTTTCCACCTGTGCCCGGAGCGGCTTCTCTTTCACGCCTGGAGATTGTGCAGCAAGCCCTCACCGCAAGAGGCTTCTCGAGTGCAGCAGTGGCAGCTATCGCTTCAGCCCATAGACTCTCGACCAGACGCATTTACGAGGGAAAGTGGCGAGTGTTTTTTCGAAAAATACTTACCGATGACATTACTCGAAGGACCCTCCCTCCTGTCCCGCTTGCCGCTGGTAAGCTAAGTATCACGACTGAATGCTCACGCCACGTGGCACGTGCCCAGATGGGCACTGGCGGGAGACAACTCTCGGCCCTAGGCAGGGTTCCCTGAGTGCCTCCCGGGTTGTTTATCAACACAACAGGTTCTTAGGCTGAAATTGAGTAAGTAGTAGACACTTCCAGACAGTAATGTCATCGGTAAGTATTTTTCGAAAAAAATATTTTAGAGAAAAATTAATTTTCTTTGTAATGATAGATGGTGTAATATTTATGGTAGTGACATATCTTTTAGTTTGCTTGATACTGACATTGCCTCCTGGGAGGTATTAGTCTTCTTTCTGTTGCAGATTTCTATGGCAGTCAAGACCACAAGCATGGGATCCAGGAAGACCAAGGGACTTTGCCAGACCAAACAAGGGACTCTGGATGGACCAAGGGACATGTGCTAGGACTTCACATCTCACAGACATCAGGTGCAGTGTTTTTGTTTCTATTTTTAAGCCAGGTTAGGGTCATCCCAAGATGCGCATAGGGACCCCTGACATCTTGCATTTTCTTTTTAATGATAGATGGTGTAAGATTTAGGGTAGTGACCTTTAGTTGGCTTGATACTGACATTGCCTCCCTGGATGCATTAGTCTTCTTTCTGTTGCAGATTTATATGGCAGTCCCACAAGCATGGGATCCAGGCAGACCAAGGGACTTTGCCAGACCATACAAGTGACTTTGGACGGACCAAGGGACATGTGCTAGAACTTCACATCTCACAGACATCAGGTGCAGTGTTTTTGTTTCCATTCTTAAGCCAGGATAGGATCTCCTGACATATGGCATTTTTATTCAAATGATAGATGGTGTAAGATTTAGGTTATTGACATATTTAGTTTGCTTGATACTGACATTGCCTCCCTGGAGGCATAAGTCTTCTTTCTGTTGCAGATTTCAAGGGCAGTCAGGACCATAAGCATGGGATCCAGGCAGACCAAGGGACTTAGCCAGACCATACAATGGACTCTAGGCTGACCAAGGTAAACATGCTAAGACTTCACATCTCACAGACATCAGGTGCAGTGTTTTCATTTCCATTTTTAAGTCAGGTTAGGGTCACCCCAAGATGCGCATAAGGACCCCTGACATATGGCATTTTTATTCTAATGATAGATGTGTCAGATTTAGGGTAGTGACATATTTAGTTTGCTTGATACTGACATTGCCTCCTCCAAGCCTCCCTGGAGGCATTAGTTTTTTTCTGTTGTAGATTTCTAGGGCAGTCAGGACCACAAACAAGGGATCCAGGCAAACCAAAGGACTTTGCCATACCATACAAGGGACTCTGGACAGACCAAGGGACATGTGCTAGGACTTCACATCTCACAGACATCAGGTGCAGTGTTTTCATTTCCATTTTTAAGTCAGGTTAGGGTCACCCCAAGATGCGCATAGGGACCCCTGACATATGGCATTTTTATTCTAATGATAGATGTGTCAAATTTAGGGTAGTGACATATTTAGTTTGCTTGATACTCACATTGCCTCTGTGCAGGCATTGGTCTTCTTTCTGTTGCAGATTTCAAGGGCAGTCAGGCTGACAAGCGGGACTTAGCCAGACCATACAAGGGACCCTGGACGGACCAAGGGACACGTGCTAGGAGTTCACATCTCGCAGACATCAGGTGCAGTGTTTTCGTTTCCATTTTTAAGCCAGGTTAGGGTCATCCCAAGATGTGCATTTGGGCCCCTGACATTTTTGTTTTAATGATAGTTGTTAAAGCTTATGGCTGGCAGGTTGAATGAGTTATTAGAAGCATGTAGTGCCTTTTCATATAGTTTTGTAGCGTCACAGTGGATGGTGTAAGATTTAGGGTAGCGATAGTTTTTCTGCTTTATACTCACATTGCCTCCCTTATGTTGCAGTTTTCAGGGGCAGTTAATACCACCAGCAAGGGATCCGGGGTGGACCAAGAGACTTTGCCACGACCATACAAAGGACTGGACTGACCAAGGTACACATGCTAGGACTTTACATTGCACAGATATCAGGTGCAATGTTTTTGTTTCCATTCTTAAGTTAGGTTAGGGTCATCCCAAGATGCGCATAGGGGGCCCTGATAGCTGGCATTTTTGTTCTAATGATAGACGTTAAAGCTTAGGGCTGGTATAGTTAAAAGTAATTGTAAGCAAGTATTTTTTTTAAAAATATTTCTCGAGTGTCCAAGTGGATGGTGTAAGATTGAGGGTAGCGATATTTTTAGTCTGCTTTGAGTACATCGCCTCCTTGAGGCATTAGTCTTTTTTATGTTGCAGGTTTAAGGGGCAGTCAGGACCACCAGCAAGGCACCCTTGTGGACAATGGGACACAGCTAGGACTTTGTCTTAACATCGGACCAAGGGATTTTCTCAGGACTTGTAAGTTTAGTTTAGTTATTTATCATTACTGACTATACTTATTGTATAATTAATCTTATTGTAAGTCATTAGTGTTTAGGCTTTTGTAGGCAGTGTTTTTTTTCTGGGCACTTACTTTTGTTTGGTAATCTGTTCTACTCACCAGCTAATCAACATTTAGTTGGGATATGCATGGTGCTTATTTTTTTTTTTTTCTCAGTATGTTGGGGACACAGATCAGGTGAGGGTTTCATTGCTTTTGTGTGTCTCTTTATTTTTATGCCTTCATCTCAAGTGTCTCTAGCTGCCTGTTGGAAGTTTCAGTGCCACCATGGGGTGACTCCATCACCATCACCTTGGGACGACTCCTGATGACTCTCCACATCACACCTGCATCTTTGAAGAAGTGTCTTTTGGTGCCATTTTGTGGATCTCATGCTGTTGCTTTCATCCGGCATAGGACAGTCCTATGCTGCATGACAGCCACAGTTATGAAGTGTCACTTCTTCATCTGCGTCATGGCTGGCTTTGTGCTATATACTCGGTACCAGTACACTTATTGTCTGGGATTGGGCATTCTCAGCAAGTGATCAACCGTCTCCAAGAATTGTGTGGAGGCTTTCCCCCTCTTGCCAGACTTAATGACGCTTCGCTTGGAAGAGTGAGAAGTGTTGTGTCTGAACTGCATCACTAGAAGTGTTTCTTCAATTGTCACCTTAATCCTATATCCATCATTGGATGTCTCTGCGCTATATGGCCACAATTTCAAGTACATAACCCCCTTGTGCATGCGAACACCAGTGATGTAAATAGCACTGATGGCTGCATGCACAAAAGGGTTAAGTGGGAGTTTGAAAAGAACTCTGCCACTGCCGGTACTGAGACTTGATGAGATGAAGTGTCTCATGAACTGTCACCTTTATCTGGCATAGGATGTTCTTATGCTGCACGACAGCCACAGTTGTGCATGCAAATACCGGTGATGTGAATAGCACCGATGGCTGAATGCGTGAAAGGGTTAAGTGAGGTTGAAAGGAACACTGCCATTACCAATCCTGAGTCCGGATGATATGAAGTGTCTGTTAAACTATCGCCTTCATCCCGTATGCGATGTTCCTATGCTGCATGACAGCCATACTTTTTAAGAACAGTATCATTTTGTGCTAAAGCCAATAACGGTGTTGATGTTAGCACATTATGTCCAATGTGAGTTTGGGTTTTAAGGATAACAATATTATAATGTAATATTGCCTACACGAATGATCTTACTCATGACAATGCCAATGCTGGTGATATACATGTATGATTCTAATGCTGGTGCTCATGATTATGAGTGTATGATGTTCACCTACAACACTATTATTTATATATTATGCTAGTATTGTTCATAATGTCATGTTGTTGTTGTGGATAACTTAGATATATGATTTTATTAATGCACGCTACCGGTAGCTGATTTATTAACCCCCTTGTGCATGCAAACACCGGTGATGTACATAGCACTGATGGCTGCATGGGCAAAAGGGTTATTTGGGAGGTTGGAGGGAACTCTGCCATTGCCGGTCCCAAGCCCGGATGAGAACGGAGGAGGGTTGGGTGTGGGGCCATCACTGCCCCACCCTGTAAAGCTCGCCCCCACTAGGTTAACTGAATAATTTTAACTCGTTTGAGATGTGCCACATATGGATACATGTATGTGGCTGTTTGCCGCATATCTGTATGTGGCATGTCTAATGTATGTGGCTGTTTGCCGCATATCTGTATGTGGCATGTCTCAAATAAGCGAAACAAATTTATTAATGATTAATATAAAGAATTTTTTTTTAGGATGAAGTATGGTCAAGTGCATGTTATTTTCATGCACGCATACATGTGTAATTAACTCTTTCACCGCCAAATTATTGTAAGGACATCATTTGCCAAATAGTTCTATAACTGTAAACTGCTGGACAGTTGGTCTTTTAATTGCTTGTATCTCACAACTTATTCCAGATATTTACTTCAAACTTTGTATTGGGGGCTGATGTTAATTTCGAAGTTTATATTATTATAACTTGATTACACAGACAACCTGTACACTTGGTTTATAATACGAGTGGACGTGACATGCACATTGCCAGTGAAACAGCAAAACGCACTCTCTCCATTCTGAGGACTCATGTTGGAATTATCTTGATGTCATCAGCAGAAGTATCAAGGTCATCGTCGGAATAATTTTCAGGCCCTTCACTTTAAGGTCAAGAACCTCCCATTCATTGAAGCACAATTTCAAACTCACAGCCAGTTTGGTACAATTGATTCGCTGTGAAGTTTCGTCAATTCGTTAATTTCGATTTAAAGTCTCCTGACACCAAGGTGGTTGGGGAATTCTAAAGGGAAAACCCCACTGCTTTTGAGCTGCACATTCAGTTGTACCACTCTAGAGTGGGACGCAGGGTGTGGGGGTGGGTGGGTGGGTGAAGAGTAAGATGTGCGTCACTGACGTTAGTCAGTTATGCGGGAAGAAACGCTGTATTGCAGGAACTGTGAGCCCTTTGACAAGCCCCTCTATGTCAAATAAAGTCGTCCATGGCGGCCTACATGTAAGTCAACTAAAGTCGACCATGATGCTACATTACTGACTACCAGTTATTTCATGAATAAACTTAATCAAACCTTGATTGCAGTTGCAAAATCTACATTATGCATTAGTATAATCTTGGTTAAGTTATGTCTTCCTTGTGTGTTTTATGTTTTTGTGAGCCATTTTCCATTTTATGCATGTCGTTTATTGGACAATAAAGTTTATTCAATTCAATTGTGTGGTGCAGGTGCATGCTTGTTTGTATAAGCAGAATTTAAAACGCTCGCAATGAGTGGTTTTGTTTATTCTTTTGCCTTTGAAAAACATTACAAGATATATAGTTAACCCCTTTACTGCTTAGAAAAAACGAATGGTACCCAGCTACTAGCAGCAAAGAATCTCACCAGCTCCTGTAAATCATAGGTGCTTGACGAGTGTGTCTTGACATACAAAAGGGTTTCTGCGAGCATAAAATGATAGACACTCAATACTATTGAGCGTGTACCTTGCAGCCGGTTGGTGGCTCACTCACAGAAATAGCAAGTATATCAACTCATGCTCATCCTTTGCTATGGACATGCAAGCTCACGACCCTTGTCTCTTGCTGGCCTCATGTGGTCCGCAGGTGGATGGAAACGTGGGGTGTGGATTTTTGCAACTGATTCATGGATGAAGTTTGCGTGCAGAGTTAACTTGCTGAATGGATTTTTTTCTAAACAATCTAACCTCTTTTGGAAATGCGGCCATGGGGTTAAATGGGTTAATGGAATTATACTGTAAGGTCCAAAATATAGACCTGCATGCACATGAAATACACTGTACAGCCATATGAAAGACTGGCATGTTTGTCATATCCTATCTGTAAATGAGCAACATTGTAATTTTGTGATCTGGTTCAGAACTGCTTTCCTGTTTTTCAAATTTTCATAAACTAAGGGATATTGTGCATCTTTGATTGTCTTTAACCTCTTCTGCCATCTGAGAACCTGTTCTGAATGACCATCCTTATAAGAGACCATAATATTTAGTATGCAAAAATAGCCAGATGTACTCAGGGTTTTGAAAGCCATGTGTATCTTGTACATAAAATGCTTGGATAGTGTTGCTTGTCAAAATGAATCCAGTTCAGCTGGCTTTGAGCAGTCAAAATCTCAAATATTCATTTTGCTGCATTCAAAATATCAGTACATCGGCACTGTATTTTTTTCCCCCCTGAAATCTCCTTTCTAGAACTAGTGAGCGATGCAGTCACAAAAAGGACAGCTGATGTCCTGATGACACAATGCAAACTTACCAGCCTGGAATTCCATGGCATTAGCACAGCATTCTCAGAATTGCAGGGACACTGGAACATCTATGCCTCTTTCCGTAGGGACCATCTTGTGCATGTGTGTTCTTTTTCTTCTTCTCTTCTGCAGGGATGCTTGAACATCTGTGCCTTTTCCGCAGGGACCCTTGTGCAACGGGGCCTCGTATTTTGCATGTGTGAGTCTTGATTTCTGTTTGTTCTGCAGGGACGCGTGGACACTTGTGCAGGGACCCTTATGCATGTATGCCTCTTGTTTTCAGGGACCCTTATGTGCTGTTTGTCTCTGCAGGGACACAACCCAAAAAAAAAAAAAAAAAAAAAAAAAAAAAAAAAAAAAAAAAAACCACCAACAAAAGGCAAAACAAGCCTTGACTTCACCTCTGAACGGGAAAAGATAAAAAGACAACGATCATCAGATTAAAACTCAAACCTGAGAACCGTTGGTTACACGGCCGCCCGAAACAAACGCGCATAACGGCGCGGAGCCAATGATGACGGCACACGCCAAGAAACTGAGAGCGCGTGGACCTGAACTCAGGCGTGATATGAGACTAACTCATGGTCATCAGACAAACGACGCCCAGTTTCAAGACCCAAAACTGACAGGCAAACCATTGAGGCCTGAACGGAATAAATCGCTAAAAACTGGCCTAGAAACATATTCGTAACATGACTCGGGAGAACAACCTTAATGAAATAACGCAATGAATCGAAAGCCGCGAAATGGACAGAACCTGCCGCGCGGGTGGGGGGGTGGGGGGGGGGGGGAAAGAAAAAAATAAGGAAGGAAACTACATAGTCATGAACGGACTGTAAAACAATGTTTACCTCCCCACCAATAACAACGCACAAAAGTCGCAACAAAATTTGGGAATCCAAATTATCTAACGCATGGCAACAATTGCGAATACGCGGGCCTAAGCAGAAAATGAATCGTGCATAAGCAATGACTGGGACACTGGCGAGATTTGTGTGTGTATAAAATGGTGACAGCATACGTCGGTCGCAGTGAAGCATGTGCAACTAAACCAAGCCGAAAAACAGTCACAAGAAAACGTGACTACCCAACCAAATGAATAGACAAAAGCCTAACAAACCTGGGAACCGTTGATTACACCGCCCGAAACAAACGCGCATAACGGCGCGGTGCCCACGAATAACGGCACACGCCAATAAACTGAGAGCGCGTGGACCTGAACCCAGGCGTGATACGATACTAACTCAGGCTCACCACACAAACGATGCCCAGTTTCAAGACCCAAAACTGACAGGCAAACCATTGAGGCCTGGACGGAATAACTCGCCAAAAACTGGCCTAGAAACATACTCGTAACATGACTCGGGGAAAACAACCTTAATGAAATAACGCAATGAGTCGAAAGCGAAATGGACAGAACCTGCTGCGCGGGTGGGGGGAAAAAGGAAAAAAAAATAAGGAAGGAAACAATGAATAGACAAAAGCCTAACAAACCTGGGAACCGTTGATTACACCGCCCGCAAACGCGCATAACGGCGCGGTGCCCACGATAACGGCACACGCCAAGAAACTGAGAGCGCGTGGACCTGAACCCAGGCGTGATATGAGACTAACTCAGGCTCACCAGACAAACGACGCCCAGTTTCAAGACCCAAAACTGACAGGCAAACCATTGAGGCCTGGACGGAATAACTCACCAAAAACTGGCCTAGAACCATAACATAAATGGGGAACAGGAGACTCAGGAAAACGACCTTAATGAAATAACGCAATGAATCGAAAGCGAAATGGACTGAGAACCTGCTACGCGGTGGAAAAAAAAAAAAAAAAAAAAAAAAAAACAAGGAAGGAAACTACACAGTCACAAACGGACTGTAAAACAATGTTTACCTCCCCACCAATAACAACGCACAAAAGTCGCAACAAAATTTGGGAATCCAAATTACCTAACGCACAGCAACAAATGCGAATACGCGGGCCCGAAATGAATCATGAAGCAATGACTCATACACATCAAACAAAAACGACGCGCGGCCGACTAGAATGCCACTGACAGCACACGTCAGTCGCAGTGGAGCAGGGTGCAATTAAACCAAGCCGAAAAACGGTCGCAAAAACGTGACTACCCAATCAAATGAATAGACAACAGCCTAATGGAATAGGCAAACGTCTGAAGCCGGGACTGAACTACAAGACCTTCGGGGTCTGGCAAACAGATGGCCTAGAAACATATGGAAACAGCAAAAAATAACAATACCAAATAACTAACACGTGCATCTATACCTCTTGTTTCTGCAGGGACCTTTGTGCATGTGTGTGTCCGCTCTTTTTCCTTTTATGCAGGGACATCTGAACATCTATGCCTTCTTCCGCAGGGACCCTTGTACATCTATGCAATTTGTGCATGTGTTTCTCTGCTTCTTCTGCAGGGACACGTTAACATCTATGCCTCTCTCCGCAGGTACCCTTGTGCATCTAGGCCTCTTTTTTTCTGCTGGGATACATGAGCAAAGAGGCCTCCTCCTTCAGGGCCACACTTTCATCCATGTTTCTTGTCTCTGCAGGGCCACATGTGCATTGATGGTTATTGTTTCTGCAGAGATACATGTACCGGGATGGACGGAACCAGCCCTGGACACGCGATGCCCACGGCCCCGGCCGCGCGAGGCGCGGAAAAGTGGCGGTAACCAACCAAATCTCGCCAGTGTCCCAGAATGGGCCGCGCCACAGGGTGTACTTGAAAGTGGCAACCCGCTGCGAACGAGAAGCAGCTTTTTTTTTTTTTTTTTTTTTTTCCCAAGAATTAATTCAATATTGAGCCACTACCTTGTTTTTAACTTGCTTCTTATAATGAATTTATCCCATGATTTAAGTGGCCTGTCTGTAGGCTGTGGGATCAGTAGACACAGTGTGCAAAACGGGCTCACACTGCGGATCCAAAACAGTGATGCAGCAGTTCAGACTAGGATCTTAAATATTTATCTAATCTCGACAGGTATTAAACTCATATATCTATTTTAACCGCGACTATTTATTTAATCAAAAGAATTTTTGGCCACACAATATTTGAATCTAGCGTGACACCCAAGAACTAATTCAATTTAGCTATTACTTTGTTTTTAACTTGTTCTTTATAACGAATTTATCCTACGGTCTAAGTGGCCTGTCTGTAGGCTGTAGGATCAGCAGACAGTGTGCAAAATTCACACAGCGGATCCCAAACAGTGATGCAGCAGGTCAGACCAGGATCTTAAACATTTATTTAATCTCGACTCTTATTAAGGTATATCCTATGGCCCCACAATATCCGACATTTTGTGTGTGTGTGTGTGTGTGTGTATGTGTGTGTGTGTGTGTGTGTGTGTGTGTGTGTGTGTGTGTGTGTGTGGATGTGTTGTTGTCGTCCTTCTTATTGCTCATTTAATAATATTTAAGTATGTCTCTTATCAGGTTTTAACTTGTATAGCTGACTCCACTGCTAGCATAATCACGCGCTCAGCGCATCTCATCCACCCTGCAGCGCTACTAGAGCCCCTCACGGGAACATCTCTTTTTTTTTTTCTTCTAATCTCCCTTTTAGTTTTAAAGTTTAAATTTTAACCTCTAATCTATTCTTAATCCCTGGACACTCATGCCTACATCGTTGGAACGCTTAGACTTTTAACTCACATTTATCACTTCTTAATAATCTAACGTGTATATATTTCCTGTTTTTTCTAGTAATATAGATGTATATCTGGTCCTTTACCCTACAATTTAACACTGACAAGAATAAAATATACGGTATTTTACCTCACAATTTTAACACTGACAAGAATAAAATATACGGTATTTCTTTTATTTAAGGTTCGTTACTGCCGGTTGCTTTAAACGGCCTCTATGTCCTCGACTCCAGAGCACGATCTTTGAAGATAGTAGGTGACCGTGGCCTTGGTGCTACTGCAGGTCACCTCTTCCAAATCGAGGCATGCCGACACATAGCTAATCACTATTGCCGCTGGCTTCCTGGCCCTGCTGCCGCCAGCCCTAACGTTTAGGATACCCACCGGCATACACTACAGGGCCGCAGTCCTTGTGCTGCTGGCTTTCTCGCTGCCTGGGTCTTCATCTCTCCCTCCCCCTCCGCCCCTCCCCCCTCCTCCCCACACCCCTCCTCAAACCCGATCGTCCCTCATACGCCTTCTGGCGTGAGCAGGGACAGCCAATCTTGAAGTACAGGCCACACAGGGCAATTGCTTCCGGTGCATGTAGTAACTTTTCCGCAAGAAATAGTTTTAAAAATTTCCTCCCTTTTTGCCATCGTTTTAGGAGGTAAAACTTCAAATGTTTGCCTTTTTTCGCGCTTTGAGCAACAAAAGGCATGTCACAGGTGGTGTGAAAAAGAGCAAAATCTGGGTAATTTTAGTCGACCTAGTGTGTTCATGGGAGCCTAATGGGGGCATGTGCACGGTTGTAAGCAGGCTTGCAGACGACAGTTTTGTCATGGGGTACTTAGTGCATTCGAGTGTTGTGAAAAATGCTAACTCTTAAATTTTTTTAAGAATTGCTGAAAATGTTTCTCCTGTGGATGTGCTTCGCGTGGATTTTTTGTTTTGGCAGAAAGGTTCTTCGTTCATAGTTTTATGCTGCAAGAGGCTAACAGATAACAGTGTGTGAAAAGCCGGGGGCGTAACCTATTTGCCCTGTGTGGCCTGTATGTAGGGGGGAAAATGGCGGCCATGTACCATCTCCTGGCCGGCCGCTCCGACAAAATCCGTCAATCGACCTATCCCGATCTACGTCATCACTTTGTGCGTTGCCGCCCCTGGAGGGCAAGCTGGCGGGTGATGCAATTTCCACCACTCTAGCAAGGTTGAAAGCGTGTCACGTAAGCTATTTATTCGCATTTTCTCACTATGACGAACGATTGCTGTGTCAAGCATTGTTCGAAACGAAGTACTAGGGATCTTGGGATCTCTTGATTCCGACAGTTATATTCAATAAGGGCTCCAAAATACGCGAGTTGACAGCCAAGACTGAGGACTGAGAAGGCTTTGGATCGCCCAAATCAATCGAAAGAAGATCACGGACAAAACAGTGAAACCATAGTTTGTAAAAAAGTGTATCACATCGCACACTATCCGATGAAATGGCCTGTTTTTTTTATCGGCCGGCCGTACACACTCGAGCGACACAAGTCAGTCTGAATTTTTATGTCTAGTTCATGTGTGTTTCGAGGAAGTTTTGCTTTAAATTGCCGGTACTCCTCTTCGTCAGCGGACCGTTTGTAAAAAAGTGCCGTATCACATCGCACACTATCCGATGAAATGGCCTGTTTTTTTATCGGCCGGCTGTGTGTTGATTGTGTGCTCCAAGCTGTTTGTTTGCTTTGAAGGCTTTTCTTGTGTAGTAGCTGGTGCGATGAACCAAATATTCTGAAATGTCGTCTTGAGCAACCGGAGGTAGAAGTCCGACATCGTCACTCCACTGACAGTTTTCGTTAGGGATCTAACCCGCCAACTGCTCGCAATTTCATCTCATAACGGTTTCTAGATACTGAATCTAGAGTATCTATATACTTTTCAGACGGTTTAACTCCAGGTTTGGACATTGTTTTTGCTACAGCCCCCACTCTGCTGAACATTCGTGTAGAGTCTCCACACCGCTTTGCCCTCCAGCGTACTACGTCATCAGAAATGGGGTCGCGGAAAAGTACACAATCGGGAAACGTCCATTGTGCTAGGGAAGTGATGCTTATTCTTGTTATTTACCAGGCAGTGTCATATGTTGTGCCATCAAGTTCTGCGGGAACAGTGATGTACGATTTCGACAACTTTATTTGATGGTTGTTTGTGTATCAACGCCGGAAAACATCGTCTTCATCTTGTAACCACACTGAGTCGGAACTATTTGGACTAGCGTAGTTTTCGTGTTTAGTGCCCAGCCTTTGTTCTCAAAGGAAAGCGTGCCAAGGAACTCGGGATCAACCAAACATGTGCTATTCCGGGCTTCATCCTACATCAGTAACTCACAGACTAACACATTGCCAGATGTTTCTTTATTCTAGCTGGCTCCACATTTAAAAGCTTGGAAGTATAGAAGCCTTTACCAGCGAGCTTCACGACGTTCTTCACTGAGTACTACATTCTTACTGCATTTCATCGCGGCGGCCGTGTTTATGTTGCACGAACTGACTGACTGGCCGGCCGACCTAAGTGCCAACGGAAGTTTCCCATCAAGTGGCGTGCCAGTTGAACACGACTGACTGTCTGTGTGCGTTTTATTTTCGTCATAATGACTCACGGCTGTTGCCACAATGTGTTATATTAGTGTTGACGGACTTTGTCGGAGCGGTACCCTCTATACACCGGCGCTGTACTATGGCGACGGGCTCCCTGGTGCTGTTTGATCGTTGTTTTTATGCGGTTGCCTAGATCGGAGATCATCTCCGTATCGACGCGGGTATTTTGTTTCTGTTGTTAACTTTTTTTTTTCATGTACTAGCTTTAGTCAAGTAGGAACTTAATAAAGAACACATACTAGTGTGTTCAGGAGACATAGGGCTGTCTTAGTATTCTGTTTTTGTTAGGGAGGTTCGGGTCGGGATGAGGCCACTGGCGCTGGCCACTAGATGCCTTGGCGACGGGCTTCACCCGTCCCCAGTCATTGTCCATTTTTGTAACTGTTTTTTGTAATTTGTGGAATGAGCGAGTGAGTGAATGTAAGCAGCACCGGTGGTGACAAAAATGTGAATTTCCCCATGAGGGATTAATAAAGTATTATTGTATTGTATGTATATATAACGAGAAGCATCCTCATTCAGCTCAGCGCAGCCGAAGAGAGCAGACCTGTGGACGGACCAAGCTCCAGAAGGTAGCCAAGCGAGACGAGACGAGCGATGTGAACAGTACTCAGTGAATTGACAGAGTGTTGAAACCGGTTACGGAGCGATTATAGCGGCCGTCACCAACTAGTTTTACTTAGAATAGTACATACTTTCGAGCCGATTCAAGGACAGATTGGACGTGATAGAATAGAGAGGAGGCTGCAGGGATCCTTAGCCCGTTAGGGTGGTGGTCCCTGGCCCCGGCCCAAATTTAGAGTAGATTTCGAACAGGCGGGCCACAAATGTGTTCTTTTTCTCCACAGAGGATGCCAACAACGGAAGGCTCGAACAAAGGTAGGTCCCCGTGAGGGCCACATTTCTGGTTAGAAATTCTGATTAGATTTATAGAGGCTAACCGCCTTAATGCCTATGAGTAGCTAAGGATGTAGAAACCCTCATTAGACAAGGAATCACCGTTGGGTAGAAGAAAACGCTAACGCCTGGGCCTGGACCCAAGCACACAATTACTCATAAAACTTACGCTTGGCTTGTACCTTCGCTTAGCTTGTACACACGCCAAGCTTGTACCTACGCTCACCATACGCCTAACGCTTAAATATAGCTTACGCTAAAATATAGCTTACACTTAAATACAGAATACGCGGACCACGTCGGGAAACCGTTCGTGACCACGCAAGGACTCGGAATTTGAATTTGAAGGTAGCCGCGGACAAAGGTCCCGCCGCTAAAAGTTTGAATTTGAAAATGGCCGCGCCCGGAGGCCACGCCGACCCGTCCATCAATGGCGGATCGAGAGCAAACAAAGGCCAGGATAGTCGGGCCCGCCTGATTAGCAACCGGCCCCCCTTGGGGGAAGGGCCAAGGACTCGCCTGGCGGCCGCCAGAGCCAACAGCGTAGAGCGGCGCAGTGAAGACAGAGAACAAAGTGATGGGAAAGAGAATGAGACAGAGCACTCACTGAATCCGGAGGGGGTTGAGGCAGTCTCCCCCCTCAAGGAGACCAGCGAGGACTCGGACTCCGAAACTGATACAGGGCAGGTGTATACCCGAATGCGCAACCGTCGGCTACAAAAACGCCAACCGCCGAAAAGAGTAAAGAAAACATTTGCCTTCCCCGTACTGATTAGCCTGGAGGCAAACTCACCCGACTTATTCAGAATGGGGATCAGACAGCTACACGAAGCGCTGTCGGACACCTTCGGCTCACCGACCGACACAATTAGAATCACGCATGGAAAACGCGTTCTGATAGCATGCGCGACAAAAGAACTCCAAACACGAGCGCTGACCAAAACGCGTATCGGAGATATCAAGGTGACGTGCTCAATCCCAAACCCCCCCAAAGACAAAGAAGCCCAGGTGAAAGCACTAGGTGTACTTAAACCCATACACCTAGATGAAGACCTCTCCTTCGTCCAAGAGGAGATAAAGAGAAACCACCCCGGAGCCAGAGTCCTCAAACGGTTAACCAACAGAGAAGGCCAGGTCAGCCGAGCTATACTGGTACAATTTCCAGGAGAGTCCTTACCCAAGAACGTCAAAATAGGAGGCGAGATCCTCCACGTGGACAGCTTCAAAGGAAAGGCACTCATATGCAAAAACTGCCAACGATTCGGGCATCCAACGAGCGCCTGCACAAGAGAGCCCACATGCGCAAAATGCGGAATGGACCACCAGTACACTGAGTGCAAAATAAATGACCGCAGCTGCTTTATCTGCCCAAACTGCACCGGGAAAGGCCACGCCGCCCACTACGGTGGATGTAAGGAAAAGAAAGCCCACGACAAAGCCGCCCGGGTGGCTAGTTTGGGCCTAAAGACATACGCGGAAGCACTCAGGGATCTGGAGGGACACAAAAATAGATCAAACTCCGCCCAACAAAACAACAGCCAACGAAAACAACCACAAGACACAGAGCAAAAGCAACCTGCTAACCGAACTAACACCCAACAAAATACCCCAGACAGAGAGGGTGCCGCACCGCTCCGGCCTCCCAACAACAGAACCGCGGCAAACGACCCAAGCCATAACGCACCCAAACATCAACCAGCCACGCAACAGACAGATATAAACAATACCCAACACAACCCCTCCAAGTCAAGGAGCCAACAATCACAAAAGACCCGACCAATGGGCCCTAATCCACCAAACACCCCAGACCACGGGCAGCAACAGTCGGTGGCCGCGCCCGAGTCGATGGGAATGTCGATGGACGAAGCGGTTTTGGCCATCTCCCCCCCACCCCCTTTCTTCACATGGGAGGGCGTATCAGATGTCAGACCCAACCAATAGGGGGGGGGGGGGGGGGGGGGGGAGTCGGGACAGGACGGATCGGTCACCCAGAACGCGAGCGCGCACCACCGATTCGTTACCTGGTTTATGGGCTGGGGTCTCCACAAGTTGAAGGACATACAAGCAACGGTCACACAGGCAGACCTCCACATCTTCTACCGTTACTTCCAAGATATACTCGAAGCATGTAGATAAGATGGCAGGCCTCCGCATCCTCCAATGGAACTGCAGGTTCCTCTACTCTAAACTAGATGAGTTCAGAAATTGGCTAACCCCCAACCCCCCGGAAATCCTCGCCCTCCAGGAGACGGGTTTCCGGGATACCCCCCCCCCCCCCCAAATAAAGGGGTATAAATACCCACCCATTTACAAAAATAGGGACGACAAAAAAGGAGGAGGCGTAGCCATCTACACCAAAACAGAACTAGCAATCACAGAAATCACCCACACTCTAAACCCACAAATAGAGGCCATAATAGGAGAAATAACCACACCAACAAACCGCAAACTAAAAATAGTAAATGTCTACATCCCCAACGAGAAAGCCTATAGTCAAATATCAGTAGAGAATCTCGAAGAACTAATACTAGCAGGGGACATAGTGGTAGGCGATTTTAATGCCAAGAGCCCCCAATGGGATGAAAATCAAACAGCATCAGATACAGCTGGGAAAAAGGTAGAACAGTCTATAAATGAGACACAGAGATGTATTTTAAATACGGGTGAGCCTACCCACATGTTCGCCCAGGGCAACGCAGATGCTATGAACACCCTAGACATAGCAATAGCCACCAACACCATCGCAGTTGAAGCACAGTGGCAAGTAAATAGCGGTAATCTAGGGAGCGACCACTTCCCCGCACTGATAACTATCAAGGACAAAGACAAGACCCCACCACCACCAAACACCGGGGCCCCACAAAGAATCAACACCTCACGTACAGACTGGGACAAATACCACGAACTAACTAGGTTCACTCCAAGTTGGGATGATAGGCATGACATAGATACTAAGACGGCCCATATCACAGACCACAATTATCCGATCAATCAAGGAAAGCACCCCTGCCAGATCGGATGATGGGAGACCAGGAAAATCCTGGTGGAACAAGGCCTGTGATCGCGATGTCAAAAATAGGAAAAGAAAACTCCAAATCTGGAAAAAAAAAACGCAAAACGCCCGAAAACAGAATAGAGTACAAACGTGCCAAAGCCATAGCAGATCGAACGGTCAAAGAAGCTTAAAAGGAAGTCTGGCATGCCTTCACAGAGTCAATCAACACAAAAACTAGGATCAAGGAAAGCTGGGATAAGATCAAAGCCATCAACAACGGCCCAAGAGCCAACATGCCATCCCTAAAAACCGAAAAAAGGGTATACGCCACCGACCAGGACAAAGCGGAACTGCTAGCCCACACCTTTAGTCAAGCCAGCTCAAATGATAATCTAACCCCGGAATTCCGAGACCTCAAACCACACCTAAGCACATGCTTTGAACAACCAAAACAAAAAAGTAATTACGAACTAGATAGCGAAATAACCCTCCTAGAACTGACCCAAGCTCTAAGAACCGCCAGAAAAGGTAAAGCCCCCGGCATAGACCTAATAACGTACGAAATGATTCAAAGAAGCCACCCCTCCATGAAACTAGCCATAATCTCCCTTTTCAACGACATCTACTCTAAAGGGGAATTCCCCACAGAATGGAAGAAAGCAGTAGTCTTCCCCCTCCCCAAACCAGGAAAACCAACACACCAACCAGATAGTTATAGGCCCATCGCACTAACATCTCAACTGGGTAAAACGCTGGAAAAAATACTCAAATACCGACTCATGTCCTACTGCGACAAACACCATATCCTACCACCCCAGCAAAGCGGATTCAGGAAAAAGCGCAGCACACTCGACCACCTAACCACCCTACAACAAGAAATCCTAAATACACACAAAGAGAGAGGAACAGAACTCGTAGGAATTTTTATAGATATTGAAAAGGCTTACGACATGGTCTGGCACGATAAACTACTTAGTAGACTGGGCGACCTAGGAATATCCAACAAAATGTACAACTTTGTTAAATCCTTCCTGGCCGACTGGCGAATAACAGTCAAAATAGGTAAAGCGTTATCAAGGGAACACACCCTAGAAAATGGAGTACCACAAGGATCGGTGCTTAGCCCCCTCCTATTTACACTCCTACTCACAGGCCTACAACACGTTGTCAGGCACAACAAAATAATGCAATTTGCAGATGATACGTCACTAATAGGGAAAATTAAGAGCAGACAAAGAAAATTCAATTGGGAAACAGTAGGATTCCAAGAATTCCAACAAGACCTAGTAAGAGCAGGCTTTAAAATTTTCCCCCATAAAACCCAAGCAATCATTTTCAGAACCAACTGCAGCTACAGATATCAAATAAGAGCTCCCATCCCTAAACTACAAATTGGTAAAATAGACATAGAATATCGCCAAAGTATCAAGTTCCTGGGAGTGGTATTTACCACTAGCCACAACTGGACACCCTACATAGACCAAATATGCCAGTCGGCCAGAAAAGGAATAAACCTAATGTGCAAAGTCAGCGGAGCAGACTGGGGCACCGACCCCAAATCACTTCTAAACCTATACCACGCTTTTGTAATGTCCAGTCTACTCTACGCAGCTCCACTCCTCACCAACCTAAACAAAACCCAAACAAAAAAAACTGATGTCCGTACAAGCAGACGCCCTGAAGGTGGTCCTGGGGGTCCCCAGACACACCCCCAACCTGCTTGTGCTGGCAGAATGTGGAGCCAAAAACCCATAACACTAATAATAAAGGAAAGGACAGCTAACCAATATTACAAAACGATATGCATGCCGAAAAAAACTAGACCGAAAGGGTTGACTGCCAGTGCTTGTAATTTAGAAAAAACTACCAAGTGAGTAGGAAAAGCACTGTCAAGGGAGAGAAGTGTGCATGATAGACCAATGATCATAGATCTACTTTGGTCCAAGCACACAAAAAAAAAAAAAGATAGGAAAGATGGGGCCGCTAAGTAAGAGACTGAAAGCAATGCATATGGAAGCTCCCCCGAAGGGGGGCGTATCACATATCCACTGTTCCAGCCCCTAGGTGCATGGAAATTTAAATCTAGGTCCCCCAAGTGGGGGTCCAGATATTGAGCCGGTGTGGACAGCTGTTTCGGTCTTGGCGACCTCGTCAGCACACCATCGGCAATACTGGAGGAAGAGAAGGAATTTCTGCAAGCACTGGCAGTCAACCCTTTCGGTCTAGTTTTTTACTACAATTTCGACTGCAACCCCTTCCCCCTTTTTAGTAGGTTCTCTCTTAGGGTGCATGGAAATTTGGCTCTAGGTGGAGGCATGGAATGTATGCCCCTGCAGAAACCACAGTAAAATGTGGTCTTCTTTGCAGGGGGGGGGGGGGGGCTTCCATATGCATTGCTTTCAGTCTCTTACTTAGCGGCCCCATCTTTCCTATCTTTTTTTTGTGTGCTTGGACCAAAGTAGATCTATGATCATTGGTCTATCATGCACACTTCTCTCCCTTGACAGTGCTTTTCCTACTCACTTGGTATTTTTTTCTTGATATGCATGCCGGAAGATCACCCGGCCAAGCTCACCCTCACCTCCGACCATAAGCCCATAAATCAACCCACCCAAATACCACAAATAAAAACCGAAGTCCAAAAGTTAGAAGACGCGATAAACCTCAAATTATCAAATAGAACACCAAATCCACAAATAACAACGCCTCCATGGAAACTCCCACAAATAGAGGTAGACCTGGACCTCACTAAATATCAGAAAGCAACAGACGGGCCCAAAATGAAGACGGACAGTGTAGGGTGCTTCAATCAGTACCGTCTGATGGCAAAACGGTGCGTTGTGCCCTCTATTGCCCATCATTTTTTAATAAGGAAATGCTTCCTGCACACATTCATAATTGTTTTATATGGCCCTATACCGTCCAGAATAGGTGAAAAGACCCAAAATATTGTTAGAACTGGCCTCCAAGAGTCATCTCAGACAACGTACTGGTGCTTCATCCAATACCGTCTGATGGCAAAACAATGCGTTGTGCCCTATAATGACCAGAATTTTGTTATACGAAAATGCTTACTGAACACATTTATAAATGTTTTATAGGCCCTGTCCCGTCCAGCATAGGTTAAAACACCAAAAAGTTTGTAATGACTTGCCGCCAAGTGTTTTTTTACATGTGAAATTGCCAAAAAAAAAAGGTGCATTTATTATTCAGATTTTGTTGGGTCGGAAGTAGAGTCAGTCTCAGCGTAAGGGTGCTTCTGTCAGCCCAACTAAATCTGAATGCTGAGAATGCATGAGAGTGCATGTGACGAACTGTGGTTTTGGCATAAGCTGGGAACCATACTACTATTTGACGCTTCCGTTTTCAGTGGCTGCTAAGACCTGGCTGTTCTCTTCAGGGCCATTTTGTCAGCATCGGTATAACATACTGTGGCTGCTGAGATTATTGGCTACTCTCTGCTGGCTGCTAAGATATGTGGCTGCTCTCTGCTGGTCCATGTTTTCTAGTGGTGGTCCGGCTTTTTCAGAGAGCGTAGTCTCCCCTAAAGGTAACAAAGATGGCGGTGGTTCAAGTTCTGTGCCCAAATGGGCGAAGACAAACTGTTAAAGTTACTCCAAATACAAAACTTTTGCAGGTAAACAAACCGTTACAACATTTGAGTAACAACAAGTAGCCCTTTTGTTTTCCCGCCACCACCTGCTGCACTAAAAGCGAGCTGCTTTATAAATGTTCTTTAGTAGGCATAGCCTGTGTTCATGAGTCCTTAATAGCTTAGGCGGTTAAGCGTCGGAGCAGGAGAGCGAAGGGAATCGCCGGGTCGTGGGTTCGAATCCCGGCCCGTCCCGGCCCCGGTAGCTGGACTCGCAATCCAGGGGGAAAAGACGGGCTTGTTCAATAGCATGTCCGTCGAAAGGTCATAGTAAATCAAATGGGCACAGTTGGAGCACGTCTGAGTTGATCAGTGTTCAGGTCGGACTGCATAGGCAATAGATTTCCCTGTCCCCCATAAACCCGCCCGTCACGGCCGTCCATTATCACTTCAGTGCCGTGGACATTAAACCCGGAACTAATCAATCAATCATAGCCTGTGATAAAACATTGTGCGCGTAACAACCGACATATTTATAGTAAAATACTAAAAAAAAACAACACACTACAAGTACAACAGAAAATTAGTTCGTTTTGTGATTCCACTATAAAGGCATTGCTGTTGGAATACTTGCATTTCTCACAGAGTTTTATTTCAACAAAATGGAGTAATCTATCTGATGATTTTCTTGTGTATGTCTAATAGTAAGGCTGAAGTGGTCACTATAGTATACTTTTTAGGACACGGTACCCAGGGCACACTGTCCGATGTCAAACTGTACCGTATGTACACTGTCTTGTGTTAAACTGCACATGATGTAAACTGTCGGGTGTTAATTTATATAAAGTTTTTCAAATCTCGCTTTCTACAAGAGAGCCTGCTCAACGTGAAGTAGACCCACCGGTTGTGTGGAGAGTTGGCATAGATTCACATTATCCCTGTTATGTGGTTGAGTCGTAGTCGTAGTATGATATCACACCAGATGCACGCACGTAAGGTTCTTTTTAAATAAACTTCATTTAGCTGCAACCCGTTACATGTGGCTTAAGGTTGTAGACAATACTGGAGTAACAGTTCCAACAATACTTTATTTCAGCGATGCGATCTCCACACAATGCATTCCCAAATGCACCAACACTGATACAATGTCTCTTCTGCAAATGTCAACACTGGCGACACAATGTTTCTCATACAACGTACACCACCGTTACGCTCGCAATGTACACCCTATATGGGCCACGTACCTTTGATAAACTGTGTGTCCCTACAACTGACAATGCATGACAATGTACACACGTGCTTCCTAGCACCAACTTTTATAGTAAAACAATTTTCCAGAATAATCCAAGGAATTCACCCAATGCAACCAATCAGAACGGAACACGTAACTGAAACTCATAAATATTAATTTAAAAAAAAAACAACCCTTTCTAGAATGATTACAATAGTCTACAAAAATTTGACTGCTAATTTCAGCCCCAAATCCTAGTGTGTAATGACGTCACACAAAAGTATGGCAGAGAGAGATAATGAGTGGACAAAAGCAACATTAACACAGTGACTGAGTTAACCCCTTAATTATTACTTTTTGAAACCTCATGATCCACATATCCCCCCACAGAGTAAATACCATCAGAATTTACCCCTAAAACATTATTGTTTGAACAATTAAATCCCCCAGAAACTTGTCAACGTCATCAGGTCCCTGTACAAGAATTTTGAGTGCAGAGTCATCCACAACAACCAGCTCACCGAACCGTTTAAGGTGGAAACCGGAGTGAAACAAGGATGTATTCTTTCGCCGATCCTCTTCTCAATGGCAATTGATTGGATCATGCGCCGCACCACAGAGGGAAGGAGGCAGGGAATTCAGTGGACGCTGACCTCAATGCTGGATGACCTCGACTACGCCGATGATATCGGGCTGCTGGCAAGCAGAAACCAGGACATGCAACAGAAGACACAACAGTTGACACAGTCAGCAAGCTCTATAGGTCTCGGGGTCAACATTAGGAAGACTCAAGTCATGAGGAAGAACACCATAGTGGGCGACCCAATCACCATCAGTGACCAACCTCTGCAAGAGGTGGATGAGTTCACGTACCTGGGCAGCAAGGTTACCACAGATGGAGACTGCACAAGGGAGATCACCACAAGAATCAGCAAAGCCAACCAAGCCTTCGCAATGCTGAAACCCATCTGGAGGACCACAAACCTGAGCATCCACACCAAGCTTCGTATTTTTAAGAGTAACGTGCTGAGTGTCCTTCTCTATGGGTCAGAGTGCTGGAAATCCACTACTGCTACGGAACGCAAGTTGGAAGTCTTCCAGAATAAGTGCCTGCGACAGATCATGAAGGTCTTCTGGCCAAACATGATTACAAACGAGGAACTACGGAAGAGAGCAGGTGCAGACAGCATCGCTGAAACCATCGCCACATGGAGATGGAGATGGCTAGGCCACGTTTGCAGAATGTCACCCGACTTATTACCAAGGGTGGCACTGAGATGGACACTACAGGGGAAGAGAAACCGTGGGCGACCAGTGGCGCCGAACCGTGGAGCGAGAGCTCAAGAACAGAGGCCTTACTCTGCAAACAGCACCCAAAATAGCAGCTGACAGACAAAAGTGGCGCTCCCTTGCCGTCGTCTCAAGCACCAGACGGCGCAGAGAGGACTGACTGAATGAATGAATCACCATTTTATGTACCTCCCCACATAGTAATACCAACGTTAACTCAGTCAACGACTGTGTATATTCAGGAATGTTCGCGCTAACTCAACACCAGTCGGTGTTGATTGCCGCTAAACAGCCAAGTCATGTTGGCTCGCGTGCGCTGACGTCAATATCTCCCGGGGCAACTTGTCAACAATTGCCGGCCAGTCAAAATAACATTCCATTGCGCGTCTGTGTGTGAGACGGTTGGTTTCAGTGACTGACGGACTAATCTCAGACTTAGTGTTGCCACTAAATCTTGTAAAATATACATTGAGATCGGTAAGTGACTGTTTATATTTGTGGTATACTGTTAGATCGTTACGACTAGCCTAGTGTAATCCGAGTCAATGCTGACTAACATTGAGTACGTTACAAATACTTAGTGACTGCTTACAGGACACTGCCGGGTAGTTTGTCAGTAGTTTGTCTGTTAAATTTGTGATATTTAGAAACAAGAAAAGGCCTCGCGGTTAGCCTGCAGTGCGCTGAGAAAAGAAAATCTTATTGTTAAATTGTTAACCAGGTCGGCCGCTAATTACGGCAGAGTGTTAGACAAGATTCATTAAGTTTTTTGTGTCGCTCATTTTCTTATGCAATAAAAATTAAAATAAAAAATTTATTTACTGCATGAAAAATGGGTCGGCAGGTTTTGGTGTTACTGGTAATGTGGCGACTTCTGGTTTTGTTTTTGGAGTGTCTGATTTTTTGGACACTGTTCGAGTCTGCGGTTTGTATTTTTTGTATAATTGGTACCAAATCCGACAAATCCAGCAACTATATATTTTGTTCTTTCGGGTTTAGACTCGGTTGTTAGTCTCTCACTTTGTTGAGGATGTGAGGGTCCTGACGGTGTTGGTTCTGATGGTAGTGACACTGGTGCTGAAGCTGGTGCTGTTGACGGTGGGTCAGTTACATGAACCTTTTCTGTTAATGCCTTAAGCTGTAATTTTTTTTGTCTGTTATATTCGGCTAATTTTTTTCAAGCCTCTACCCTTCCTCACGGCTTTACCAGCCAGTGCTGGTGCCTAGCACTTAGTTTGCTTCCAGCTGCCAGAGAGATAAGGTGCCGCGAGGTCAAATTCCACTCTCGCGCGCTCATTCTATTTATATCACACTAGCTACTGTGCGGTACACGGCGTGACCGGCACTCTGCCGCAATAACAACTACCTACTGGTTTGTATTCATAACACATCTCTGCCTGAAGTGACTGTTGTGGAAGCAACATCGTTCAAAAGTTGAAATTCTCACATACACACTGATACCAAACGTGACAACATTACGACTTACACTTGTGTAGCAGGTTATGATGAAAATAAAGGGAACGAGAATTTGTTGATGTACGATGTCGGTGTTTGTTGTGAAATTGACAAAGTTCCCACAGCCATAACACGAAGAAGCTACTTTTCCCAACGAAACACACTTGCATGCATAAGGGTCAGCATGCCTACAGTAAGTATTACTTACCGGATTTTGGTTCCATGGTGG
The DNA here is from genome assembly GCA_036245525.1 of Semisulcospira habei. Lineage (NCBI taxonomy): Eukaryota > Metazoa > Mollusca > Gastropoda > Semisulcospiridae > Semisulcospira > Semisulcospira habei. The sequence goes on along the minus strand of BTPG01000008.1, from coordinate 174,235,228 downwards.
GGGACGGAAGCAGGAGGGTGGTTAATGAGGTCACTGACAGGTCGCGTGTTCTGGCATTTCTCGCCCGCAGCTGTCTCGGTACTCCACAGACTGCTATTGCCATCCCAAAATCTGATCAGTCCATAACAGGTCACAATATTCAACAGTGTTTTTAAACATACCTTGAGGTTTAACACATTTTCTGACACACTAGACATAAGAACCGAATACCGAGTTTCTGTTCACAGATACACAACTCCGGCGCCATCTATGCGAGAATGTTTTTGTATTTGACTACTGGAGGAATGACGGAGTGGAGGACGGGTGACACGAGTGTCATGTGCTCGGTCATGAGCAGTCTGAATTTTTCCTCCTCTGTCTGCAAGCCATATGTCCTGCTCTTTAGAATGTTAATGGTAGCATGACTGTCTTCACCTCCCTGCTCACCATGAAGCGCCAAACCAAATCCCCACTTTGTCATAAATTCAACGCAGTGACATTCCAGGATATGTTGTTTCGGAATGATGCTACTGGCTGGAAAAGTACTTCGAAAAAAACGCATGTAGTTTGCAGTCTTGTCATTGATGTCATGCATTGATTCATTCTTGCTCTTCACCGGCATTTTGTGAGAAACATTAGCATGAACTTCTGAGTAAAGGTCATTCAGAATTCGGAACTTTAAGGATATGTCATGCGCTGCTGCATGAAGTTTAGGATCATCTGTCAGCTTCATGGTATTGCTGATAACACTGTCACCAACATCAGTCAACACATCATACTTCAAGTAACGGTGGCAGTGGTTGCCAACAAACGAACGGCCATGGTATGCTTGCATGAATATCTTATTCCTCTTTAGTGCTTTGTCAAGGCCAGAAATGACAGGCCCACACAGAAATGGCAACTTTGTCTCTTCTCTCAGAGCTTCTATTTTGTCCTAGAATTCTGCTACCTGCTGCATCTTCTGCTCACGTCGTTCATCAAAATTCTTCGCACTCTCATTGTGTCTCTTGTCGCTCAACACTGCATTACCCTCAGTCAGCTGTTTTCTTTTTTCCAGTTCTTTGATGACTCTTACTTCTGAAATGTACTTTTCAAAAGGTGTGTTTTCATCATGTGCCTCCTTTCCCTCGGCCAGTCTTTCAGAAATGGCTTTATCAAGTTCGTGGCATTCTTGCTCAAGGAGGGAGTGATGTTTTTTTTTACTATACCTAACAGAAGATGGAGGTATGGTGGTGCCGTTTGCGAAATCTCAACATCAAAGATTGGTTCATGTACAACATAACCCTTGGCATTCTTTTTGTCTCCTCCTGCACGAATGTATCGCCTGTAATCCCTCTTGATGTTGTTCAGAGTTCTTTGTTTCACTTGTACTCGCTCATGTGGAGCTCTTTGTAGCTGACTTTTCGAAGCTGTGCACCAGAGACAAGGGTGGACCCCTTGTGCTCCTGAGAGACCAAAACGTTTGAGGAGAAAATCATAATCTCCAAACAGAAATACATGTATCTGTTTTTCTTTCCATTTCATGGTTTGGAGAACTGACACCTGCTCTTTAAACGGCTGCAAAATTGTTTGAAGATTTTCATGACTGTCTTTACAGTTAGCCATACACACCAAAAACGTATTGTGTTTAGAGTTAGGGTTTTGGAGATTAGCAACTAGAAGCATTGTTTTATAACTGTTACCGCCATGATCTCCTCCTAGTTTTATCCAAATTTCATCTTTTGGTATTTGTTCATGCCACTCAAGAAGATTTGCAGCTTCATACTTGTCAAGCAGTTCAGGAACAAAATGTGTGAGATCTTCTATGTATGCGACAGGCGTTTTCTGGCTTTCCTTCTTGTTTGTGACGTTGTTTTCAAAGGTCAGATTCTTTTGTTCAATGGTCACTCGGCCACAGAGTGCTTCCTTCTGGGCCTGCCTTTCTTTTCTTTCACTTTCAAGGTTGACACCAATACTTCTCATGAAGCGTTTATATGTTCTGTACTTGGACCAGCTTAATCCTAGATTGGTTCTCAGCGCAATACCCTGTTTTCTACAGACATACACGGATCGCCTATGGCCTGCTCTGTCTAATATTGCAGTCATTTTTTCATTTCTTTCTCGTCTTAACTCGTCAGCTATTTGTTCAGCTTCACCCACCTCTGATCTGCCAGACATATTCGCTCTAGCATGGGCTAGCACCTTCGACCTTCTTTGTATTACGGCCGATGATGCCACTGTTGTTGGTTTTCTTGGTTTGGGTCTGTGCATAAAATACAAAGGCTGTCCTCCAGTCTTGCAACGAATTGTGGCATCAGCTGATTCATTAAGCATTGTGCGGTTTAGTGCCATCTGATATTTTTCTTCCTCCTTTGTCAGTGGCATCTGCAGTTCCTGGATAGGTCGAAGGCTGGGTCGTTTGATATGTGGAGATGTGGCTATATCGACACCTGTTTTTTCAATGGGTGAAATGGCTATTTTATGCGTCCGCTTTGCTGGTGGAGATGGGGTCCACACTCTTTGTAACAGCGACGTTTGAGCATCAACTGTGCATGGCGTTTTACGGGGAGTAGACGTCAGCGGAATAAAAACTTGTATACCACTATCACCTTCATTAGTGCTGTTATTAGTGTCAGTGTTATGAGTGTCACATTCCGCGGATTGAAACGATCGTTTCTTTCCATGCCGCGAACCCCGCTTCGCTGGTCGTCCTCCTTTACCTAGCTGCATGAAGTGAACACACGCGACACATTCTTCAACACTCGTATTTGGATCGAACATGGTCCAAATGTGTTGTGATGAGGCAATATCAGACGCCGCATTTCGCGTTGTCTCCTCAGACACACGTGTTTCAGTCGAGTCTATCCGTTTCATCCGACTATAGCAACTCCTACACATTGTTTTGGAGTGCATCATGTCTTTGTCTTCCTGGATATTAATTCCAAAAACACTTGTGGATTAAGTGTTCATAATTGATAAAAAGAAATGACTTTTTATCCGTGTATCTCTTTTGTGATCTCTCGCCACATATTCTGCACAATGCATTTACTCTCATTGCATGGAACACACCTGTGTGTACACAGACTGTACATGTTTCATCAGACTCCATCATGATCAAAAGTTAAATCAAAAGTACATTTACAAGGTTGACTGTTAGTGTTACACTATTTCTCAAGAAAGAAATGTGGCCATCTCCTCAATAGTATCCGTGTAACTAAGCCCTCTCTTTCCCCAATTCCGGGAGTGTACACCAAGTCGGATGTCTGGAACTTGTCTGTCGACACCTGTCAGTGACTCATTAATTACCCTCCTGCTTCCGCCCCCCCACCATGGAACCAAAATCCATTAAGTGATACGTACTGTAGGCATGCTAACCCTTATGCATGCAAGTGCGTTTCACTGGGAAAAGTAGCGTCTTTGTGTTATGGCTGTGGGAACTTTGTTAATTTCACAATAAATTCTCATTTTCGTACATCAACAAATTCCCGTTCTCTTTATTTTCACCATGACCTGCTACACAAGTGCAAGTCGTAATGTTGTCATGTTTGGTATCAGTGTGTAGGTGAGAATTTCAACTTTTGAACGATGTTGCTTCCACAACAGTCACTTTAGGCAGAGATGTGTTATGAATACAAACCAGTAGGTAGTTGTTATTGCGGCAGAGCACTGGTCACGCTGTGTACCGCGCAGTAGCAGGTGCGATATAAATAGAATGAGCACGCGAGAGTGGAATTTGACCTCGCGGCGCCTTATCTCTCTGGCAGCTGGAAGCGAACTGTCAGCTATGGTAAAGGCGTGTCCTGGACTTTTTGGTTTAGTGATCGTTTGAACCTGCGTCAAAACAGGGTTCCGTTGTGGAGTCGTCTGGTTCTCGTCCGTTTGGTCCATCATTTTCTTTTTCTAGAAAATTTATTTTTGAAAAATCAATATGGCTCCCAGTAACAAGCAAAGTTACCACAGGTGCAAGGTAATTGCCAAACTTGTAAAACATGACGCATGCTAATTTGCCAATTGAACTTGAAACAATAGGGTTGCTTTCAAGGTCGTGTGATAGACTGTCAGTGTCTACAGGTAGAAAGTGACTCACTGCTTTTGTGTATAACAAGAGCACGACTTAAATCACAAGTCATGAGTGAAGCGATGTGATTTTCATATTTAGAATGTAGTTTAATTAACTCCTCAGCTGTGAGGGATTCTATATCTTCTGTTGTGTACTGTTTTCCGAGATAAGCTTTGGATTTGCCTGAAACAACTACAGAGAGAAGCCGCTGTTTTTTTTAGTGTCTAAATCTTTGTTTTCTACAGTGCTGATATCATTTAAAAGAAGTAATTCATCTTGGTTCATTTTATAATAAAAAATATTAATTTTTGAAGCTATAATTAAACTCTTAAAATGTACATTTCAATATGTACAGACGTAGAGAGAGAACAATAGAGATTTGAAAATATCAAAAAATCAATAATGCTGCATCGATCATGGTCACGTTTTAAAAAAAAATTAACATGGTGATTTGGTGATGATGGGGAGGTGATATGGGTCAATGGGTTTATTATCAAAAATGGCGTGATTTATCGGTCGATGCGGCATTATTGATTTTGATGCTTTTCAAATCTCTATTGTTCTCTCTCTATGGCAGACCATTTACGACCTTTAATAATACACTGACTGGCTGCTAAATTCATGCGCACAAAAAAAAAAAAAAAAAAAAAATGACTAAGAATAGAGCGTCTCTACTAAAATGTTGCTTACATTTTGACGTCACATGTACGAGGTCACTAGACAGCGCGACCTTGCTTGAACGTTCTGGTTTATTCTCAGCGAAACTACGCAAAACAAAAATCGACTGCTCTTCTCCATGCGACTTTGCTAGAAGCTTCCGGACTAAACTTAGCGTATCATAAGAAAGCCAATTCCGCTATCTGCGCGAACAATAGAAAATCTTACTGAAAAGGTATGTGATACGTAACCATGATAGCTCAAATAAATATCGGATCGTTTCCTACGATTAACACATGCATGCTCTCACAGAACAACACAACCACAATCGTAACAGTAACTAATTTAGTTAATGACATCACAGCTTAAGTTGAATTCCTGTTACAAATGCCATAAACTGATGAATAGATATGTCTGGTTTATTCTGCAGCATTCCTTTACTTGCTGTTTTTTTTTTTTTTTTTTTTTTTTTTTTTGATTGTCATTGGATTTAAAAAAAATTGAAAATCGCGTGCATTTTAGGTGTGACACAAGACTTGATTAAAATGGTAGTTTTGAATAATGTGATGTGAATGTAGAATGATGTAGTTGATGTGAATAAGTTGACATTTGTAATCTATTGGTGTTGCATACTTTAGGTTTGTGCTTCCTGAAACTGTACATTTGTTGATGACTGAGTAAAAGTTTCCCCAAAAATGTGTCATGTTCTGTAAATGTGTCTGCGTTTCTCAGCATGAGTAGTGCAAGGGAAGTAGGTTGGTGTCAGATACCTCTGACATTAGTAGGTAAAGTTTTACATACACGCACAATTTGGAGTATATAGCTATTATTATAACATGCACGCTACAAGATTATTTGCAGTCGGGTCTTGTTGCAATGGGAGATGGGATGGCTATTTTCTGTGAAGTACGATCTGCACATTGATCGGTACAGGTGTTTGCTTATTGCCATTCTTTTTGTCTCCCAACTCTTGCACCGAGTCGCTGTACAGTAGTCTATATGGGCAGGAGTGTCCCTTTTTTTTTTTTCTTTTTTTTTTTTTTTTGGGGTGGGGGGGGGGGGGGGGGGGGCGGGGGTGGAGGATGAGGATATCCAGCACTTACTATATTCAGTTTTAAACTAAGTGCACTTGGAACTACTGAGGATATCCAGCAGTTCCAAGTGCACTTAGTTTAAAACTGAATATAGTATTTTTTCTGACTTGGGGCGTACTGTTCTGTCGGACAAAAGCTAAACTGGAGATTAGTCTTGTGCCATTCTCTGCCCTACCTCCTTTCGTTTGGTAGAGCCTGAGAACATTAAGCATCTTTGTTCTGTTTCATGCTGGTAGGGCCTGACTGTAGCTGATTCCAGTACACACTTTTTGACGCAACTGCTTATTTTCTTTTATTCTACTCTGTTAACGCCCCACCCGGGTCTGCCCTGGGGGACTTGGGTGGGGTTAGGTATTTTTTAGTTCCCAGGGTCACCCTGGTCAGCCCCACAGGGTGGGTTTTTCTCTCTATTCTGGGGCATGTGTTTCTGTCTACCCTTTGTCCATTCACCTGTATTTGCCTTTTTAAAACTCTCCCTACTGTCTGCACTGCCTGTAGCTCTTGATATTGGATGTGTGTTGCTAAATGGTCTTAGCTTTATTTAGGCCCCATGTGTTAGGTTTATTTAATGTATTTGACCGGCTGGCGACATACATTCAATGTTCTGTTTAGTTGTTTTTTTCACAAGCAGTGCAGGCACGTCCTGAGAAAGCCTTGTTGCTGTCGGGACGTTAAGCAATGTACAATCTACTCTGTTAACAGTTTGGTGCACAATTTAAGAAAGATCATTTATCCAGAAACTAATACATGCTGTATGATGGACATTACTTTGTTTGTTTTGGCTAATTTGTTTAAGACCATCAGCAAACTGTTATAGCGTTACACATTTTTTTGGGTAGGATTTTAAACCAACCTGCTCCAGCAATGATTTTAGCCCACCTGCGAAGCAAAAATTAGTCTGTTCTGGGCCAGTGGTCGTGCGTCTGACGTTCTTCATCTGCGGTAAACTTTAACGTTGGCACTTTCTCGGAGACTATTTAAGCCACAGTCTTCAAACTTGGCTCAAGGATACTGTGTGGCAAGATCTTTCTAAACATACCAATTTCATTGACCTCTCTCTAAGGTCAAGGTCACAGGGGATCAGGCAATAAATTAGTTATTTGGGTTTAACGCCGAGCAGGCGACTTAGGCCATATCACGGCGGGCAGGCAATAAGTAAAAAATAGCCGTATATAAACAATGTTTTTTGGAAATACTATGCACAACTTCAAATCATAACTTGATACAAAGATACCTGATGGTTACACCTTTCTGTGCATACTAATTTGGATGACCCCTCGGAAAGGTCAAGGGTCACAAGTGATCAGGAAATAGTTCACAAATAGCTATTTCTTGGCAATTTGTTTTCCCCAATACTATTTACATCTTCAAACCCAAACTTGGTATAGAAATACCTTTGTATGCATGCTAATTTATATGACCCCTCAGAATGGTCAAGGGTCACAAGAGATCAAAAGGAAAAAGATGGAAAAAGTAGAATTTTATCTTTTTTTCAGCACTTATGCAAATTTTCAGCCAAATTTGGCAAAAAGGCAACTGACAAGACCTTTCTGTGCATAATATTTTCATTTACTACGCACAAAGGTCAAGGGTCACGGGAGATTGACAAAAGTGTGAAGAATGTATGAATGTTGAGTAAACGTCGCAGGTGTGAAAGCCAACCCTTTACTTATGTTAGAATTGGATCGTTATGCGCATGAGCCTTAAGGGCTTTTGGATTCTTGCTTTTGAAGGGTTAATTGTTTACAATGTCTCCTTTGTAAATATTATTTGTATGTCTTAAAATAATAGTGCACATGAAGGCTAACATCTTGTGATGTCTAAACATCTGATCTTTTTTGAATTCAACAGCAACACATACTAGGGGCAGGAGAAAACCTCTGTTATGTGTCTACTTGTATGGATTGCAAAAATAAAGATAAGAAAGATAACATTAATAACCCAAGATAACATTGTTAACTATTGTATTGGCAAAATTTAGCAGTTAAAGCAGGCCCTGAAGCAGTGTTTACTCTCATGGGATTGCAAAAGTGAATCTTTGTACTTAGCCATTAGTTGTTCATCCATCTGTTGTGTGTCATAGGACAACAAATGTTTTCAAAATGTACACATGGTGAAATAACATATGGTTTTGCAGGTTCTCTATCAAAGTGAAAGGGAGGTGATCATGCTAGCATGTAAACCACGAGTGCATGGCTGTTCTTATGTTTTCAGGTTCTGGAAGAGGTTTGCACCAAACAGAATTTTCATCCTGTTGATGACTTTTCATTGATGTAAGTCGCTCTCTCTCTCTCTCTGCTTACACAGTACATAGGGTCCTGGTCAGTCGGCACTGAACTTAATATGTACAAGTAAATTAAGTAATCTTTCATGTTGCATGTTACAGAGAGTACCATGTGCCAAGTAGACAACTCATTCTTTTGTGCGATATTTGATATGTTGATGGGCACATGATTTAAGATGTTTTTCTTAAATACTATTCACAACTTCAAACCCAAACTTGGTACAATCCCCACCCAGGTCTGCCCTGGGGGACTTGGGTGGGGTTAGGTATTTTTTAGTTCCCAGGGTCACCCTGGTCAGCCCCACAGGGTGGGTTTTTCTCTCTATTCTGGGGCATGTGTTTCTGTCTACCCTTTGTCCATTCACCTGTATTTGCCTTTTTAAAACTCTCCCTGGTGTCTGCACTGCCTGTAGCTCTTGATATTGGATGTGTGTTGCTAAATGGTCTTAGCTTTATTTAGGCCCCATGTGTTAGGTTTATTTAACGTATTTGACCGGCTGGCGACATACATTCAATGTTCTGTTTATTTTTTTTTTTTTTCACAAGCAGTGCAGGCACGTCCTGAGAAAGCCTTGTTGCTGTCGGGACGTTAAGCAATGTACAATCAATCAATAAACCAAACTTGGTACAGAGATACCTGATAGTAAGACCTTCCTATGCATACTAATTTGGATGACCCCTGGGAAAGGTCAAGAGGAGTCAAGAGATCAGGAAATAGGTCACAAATAGCCATTTTCAGACAAAAAATGATTTTTTTCTCAAATGCTGTTTACAACTTCCATCCCAAACCTTGTACACAGATACTTGATGGTAAGACCTTCCTGTGCATGCTAACTTGGATGACCTCTTGGTAAGGTCAAGGGTCACAAGAGATCAGCAAGTTGTAAAAAATGTCTTTCTTGTAGAATTTTAGTTTTTATCAGGATTTTTGTAAAACTTTTCAACCAAATTTGCTTGATGGTAAGACCTTTCTATGCGTACTGATTTGTACTACTTGTACTCAAAAAGGTCAAGGGTCATGGGAGGTTGACAAACGTGAAAAATGCGTACAATTTGAGAAAACATGGTTTCGTTTCCTGAAGGTGTACCTTTGATTTAGATGCAGAGCAGGCGGTGCTATACTTTCGTGCTGACGGCTAGGATTCAAATGACTCATTGGGACTGCGCGTGCATTTATATAGGCTGGCTGACGGTTTAAGATCACAGCAACTTCTGTGAAAATAGTCCAAAGAATTACTTTGCAAATCTGTACTAATAATGGGCGCATATGTATCACTTCTGTCCACCTTAACCGTGAATTTGGATTGGTTTACTTTCCCTCTTGGCCCAGTTTGGCCCAATCGAAATGTATCTTGCAAACACCAATGGCATGTCCCAGATGCACAGAAGATCTGTGGTCTGCTGCTTTCTGCAAGTACGATGTGTCCATGAATAGCCTTATGATTGCTGTATAAACAGAGGCAACTAGAGCTTCCTTTCCTCCTAGTGACAGAAATTTGTTCCCTCACTTAGGAGAGTGGAGGCTCACTTTGCCAAAGACTGTTAGCTGTTGTACTTTGAAAATTGAATGTTGAAAGTCAGTTGAAATGTGTTAACCCTTATCATTCTGATACACCCATTGCTTGAAATAAATTTGACTGATATAGTTCAAGGTTGGCACCTGAGGTGCAAAGCTATTCTGGCACCACCCTTGAACTAAAACAGTTGATCTATCTCTTAATCTGTAATGTAGCCTTCATAAGAAAATGAGCAAATTAAAAAAAAAATCAGCCTCAGGATGTAATGGGTTAAACCTTTCAACCCTTTTTGGCCCATGTGTGGCATCCATGGTAAACTTTAACATTGGCATTTTCTCGGAGACTATTCAAGCCACAGTTTTCAAACTCAGCTCAATAGTACTTTGTGGCAAGACCTTTCTAAACATATAAATTTCAGTGACCTCTTTCAATGGTCAAGGTCACTGGGTCTAGAAATAAGTAAAAAATTGCCAAATTATCACATAAATTGTTTTTTTTCTCAGTGCAGTTTTCAACTTCAAATCAAACTTTTACAGAGAAACTTGATGGTAAGACCTTCCTATGCATACTAATTCTGATGACTCCTTAGAAAGGTGAAGGTCACAAGAGGTCCAGAAATAGGTAAGAAAACAGCCAATTTTTTTTCGCAATTTTTGTATGTGGGTCAAATACTGTTTTCAACTTCACACCCAAACTTGGTACAGATATACCTGATGATAAGACCTTTTTGTGCATACTAATTTGGATGACTTTTTGGAAAGGTCAAGGGTCAGAAGAGGTCCAGAAATAGTTTATTTTTTTAAAGTACTATTTCTAACTTCAACCCAAACTTAGTACAGATATACCTGATAGAACAGACTTTCTGTGCATGCTAATTTTGATGACCCCTTGGAAAGGTCAAGGGTCACAAGAGGTCAATAGATGTGTAAAATATGCCAGTTTTTGATGGGATTTTAGTTTATCAAAGTTTCAGATTGGTCATACGCCCATAAGGGCTTTGCCATTTTTGTTTAAAGTGTGACATCAAAATTTTATGCCCAAAGTTATTAAAATTTAGTTTCTGTTATGTCTTAAAATGTCTTTTGGGTACTGTCGAAATTATGATGCAGAGTCTGTACGTGGAGAAAATGCCGTTGAAGTGCAGGTGACGTTGCAATGGGACGTAACTTTTTGGCACAACCGGCAAAATGGTACATCGCTTAGATGCCCCGTACATGCGCGCTACCATTTTAGGAATGGGAAGCGACAGTTTCTATCCCCGATGTTCACTGTGTAGTTTCACAGTGATTGACCTCAAAGATGGCTGACCAGTGTTTGCCTGTTCTTATTTTTGTTCACTGGGTCATCCAGTGCAGTTAGCCAAAACTATCTCAGTCCTCAAACTGCTTGCCAATGATGTAAATATTTCTAAACTTTTTTTTCTGCATATCTTTTATATGGGAAATCAGTGATATGTCAGTGCAGTCATTTTTACTGAGTCATTCTATGGCATATGAACCGGACTCTCAGTCTACACTGGCAAGATAAGTTGCGAATTGTATACTTGTTCGTTTGTCTGCTTAAAAAAAAAAAATACGCTAATGAATTGTGTTGTAACTGACTGCCATTTGTCCGTTGCCCGGAGTTCTTCTTTATGGGAAGAACAAGATGTATAATGCAACTGAAAAATGAACCGCCGCACAGACAGACCAGATCGAATCAGTGAAGGTATAATATGATATATTTTTAAAATTTCACTAAACATTTGAAAGTAACTGAGGAAAGATGAATGTTTACATTGGAAACAGTAGCAGATGATACTGATGGTTAGAGATCTCTGCACATGGCTAGAAAAAGTCCACTAAATTGTTTTCGTACGTGCATGTAAACATCCGGTATTCGTCAGCATCACTTGAATTGGTTTGTTCTTTTGAGACTGGAAAATCATAGGACAATAGACGAAATGATATTGAAGAATGTGTTCAGTATGTACTCTGTTTATGTGTATTTCTCACGATAAGCACGCTTCAAATTGATGTAGTACACAAACCGCAGTAACTGTGTTTGCCAAGTATCAGAAATGCATCCTCTGTCTTACTTACTTACTTACTTACGCCTGTCACCCCTACCCGGGTATAGGCCGTCGACGAGAGACCTCCAGCAACTCCTGTCCTGTGCTTCTCCTTCGATTCTACTCCAGGTGGTTCCCAGTCTCTTGATGTCTGCTTGGAGGTCTCGACGCCAGGAGTTTCTCGGCCTACCTCTTTTCCTCTTTCCCTGAGGGTTCCATGACAATGCCTGCCTAGTGATACTGGAAGCTGGCTTTCTCAGACTGTGACCGATCCATCCCCATCTTCTTCGCCCAATTTCATTCTCTGCTGTTATCTGCTCTGTTCTCTCCCAGAGTCTGACGTTGCTGATCTTCTCTGGCCAGTGGATTTTCAAAATTCTTCTAAGGCAACTGTTCATGAAGGTCTGTACTCTGTTGACTGTGGTTTTTGTCAATCTCCATGTCTCTGCTCCATATAGGAGAACTGCTTTTACATTGGAGTTGAAAATCCGGACTTTGGTGTGTTGTGACAGCTCTCTGGAACTCCATACTTTTTTCAACTGGAGAAAGGCTGCTCTGGCTTTACCGATTCGTGCTCTGACATCTGCATCAGTGCCGCCTTTTTTGTCTATGATGCTCCCGAGATAGGTGAAGGACTCCACCTCCTCCAACGGGGTGCCAGCAAGCAAGACTGGTTCTTCCCTGGTTGCGTTCAGCCTCATTGTCTTTGTTTTCTGTTTGTGAATGGTGAGGCCCACTTGGGACGAGATGTCAGCAAGCCTCGTGGTCTTGTCCTGCATTTGTTGATGAGTGTGGGACAGTAATGCCAAGTCGTCTGCAAAATCGAGGTCGTCAAGCTGTGTCCACAGTGTCCACTGTATTCCACTTCGTCTGTGCTCTGTGGTCATCTTCATGACCCAGTCTATGGCCAGTAGGAAGAGGAACGGAGACAGCAGACACCCCTGCCTGACACCAGTTCTGACCTGGAGCTCTCTGGTGAACTGCCCTTCGTGGATCACGCGACATGTCATGCCATCATAGCTGCTCTTGATCAGGCGGACGAGCTTTGTGGGTACACCGTAGTGTCGTAGGAGTTTCCACAGAGTCTTTTCTCGGTCCACACTGTCAAATGCTTTCTCATAATCCACAAAGTTGACGTACAGCGGGGAGCTCCACTCCAGAGACTGTTCCACGATGATGCGGAGAGTGGCGATCTGGTCTGTACATGATCGGTTCTTCCTGAATCCTGCTTGCTGGTCTCTCAGCTGGGGGTCAACGGAGCTCTTCATTCTTTCTAGGATGATCCTGTTGAAGACCTTTCCTGGTACTGACAGCAAGGTGATTCCTCTGTAGTTGGAACACTTGCTGAGGTCGCCTTTCTTGGGAAGCTTGATTAGGTACCCCTCCTTCCAGTCAGCCGGCATCACCTCCTCTTCCCAGATCTTTCCAAACAGTGGGTACAGCATCTCAACTGTTGTCTCTAGGTCTGCTTTCAGAGACTCCGCTGGGATGCCATCTGGCCCTGCTGCTTTGCCATTCTTCAAAAATGCCACTGCTTTTCTGATCTCTTCCCGGCTGGGTCTGTCACAGCTGATGGGTAGGTCAGTCTCTGCCGGCTGGATGTCGGGGGGGTCGGGTGGGCTAGGTCTGTTCAGTAACTCTTCAAAATGCTCGGCCCATCTGTCGAGTTGGTCTGCTCTGTCTGCAATAGGCTTGCCTTCTTTGTCTTTTACTGGTCTTTCTGTATGGCCATACTTACCCGACAATCTTCTGGTAATGTCGTAGAGCTGTTTCATGTTGCCGCTGCCTGCTGCCTTTTCTGCCTCTGCTGCCAGGCTTTCTGTGTAGGCCCTCTTGTCTGCCCTGATACTCCTCTTCACCTCGCGGTTGGCTTCCGAGTATTCCCCCTGTGCCCTTACTTTGGCTGCTCTCGTGCGACTGTTGTTGACCGCTGCTTTCTTCTGCTTCCTCGCTTCTATCTTCTTCAAGGTCTGTGCCGACAGCCAGTCCTTGTGGTGGTGTTTCCTGAACCCTACAGTGTCTTTGCAGGTTGAGTTCAGCGCCTCTCTAACTGCCTTCCACTGCTGCTCTGTGGTGACCGCCTCCTCTTCATTTACTAGCTCCTGTAGCGCTTGAAACCGGTTGGACAGCACCAGTTGGAACTCTTCTCTAACTCCAGTTTCTCTCAGGAGGCCTACATTATAGCGCTGTCTTCTTGTTGTCTCTGTGCGGCTTTTCTTTAGCTTGAGATCCTCTGTCTGTACAATGATAATTTTGACATGTACTGACTGCATAACGGATCATGTCGCATCTCAAAACTCGCCCCCCCCCCCTCCTCCCCCCTCCACTCCCGCCCCTCGCACACACACGTTTGATTTTTCGGTCACTGCATCGGGGAGGCCTCTTGTCAGGTTGAAGGTCCCAAACAAAGATCTCATCTGTGACTTGGCGGCGTCATGCTCAGTCTAAAATCACTGTGGAGCAAAGGTATTTTACTACTATTTTAAGTCCATTTTTGTGTCGGTTATGTCATAAACATGCAGATGGCCATGAACATTAAAGGACATGTTATTGCATGTACAAATGTTGTTGACTCGTGTGATAGCAAAAATGGATCCTGCCGGTATTTAATGGGCCAGTGTATGTCTTTGTCTATGGTAAATTGTAATGTTGAATTTTTTTTCCAAGACTACTCAAGCCACAATCTTTATAATTGACCCAACGATACTTGGTGGCAGGACCTGTGTAAACAATCATGTACCAGTTTCAGTGACTTTCTCAAAAAGGCTGTATTTTGATATATTCTGAAAAAACTATTGTCAACTTCACACCCAAAATACCTGATGGTTACACTATTTCGTGGGCAGCACTGGGGGTGGTCGTTTATGTTATGTGGTAGTTGTAGTATGATACAATCACACCAGATGCACGCATATAGGGTTCTTGTAAAGAAACTTCACTCAGATGCAACTTGTCACACCTGGCACAAGGTTGTAGACCACACTGGAGTAACAGTTCCAACAGTACTTTATTCTCATGATGCACTCTCAGCACAATGTGTCCAAAAAAAGCATCCACACTTCTGGTAGTGGTACACTGTCTCGTACAATGCATCTACAATTCTGATACACTGCGTCTCCCATACAATGCACACGCATATTTCCTAACACCGTCGTTTATACTATTACAGATTTCCAGAACAATCCAGCAAATTCACACAACACAAACAATCAGAAAAGAAAACGTAACTAAAACTCATTAATATTCATGAGAAAGAACACTCTAGCGCATTTGATATATGTTGCGAAATGTAGCCAACAACTTTGACGTCATATTTGAGGTCACTAGAATAATCGCGCCCTTTCCAGAACATTCCAGGTCAAACAAGGTCGGACCCTAGCAGCAATGTAACGAAAAGACACGTCATTTTATCTACACAACAGAAATCGACAGCGATTCTCCAAGCAAAAGAAAATGAATCCTAAAATGGTATGTAATTCTTATCCAAAAATAACTCAAATGAATATCGGATCTTTCCTATGCTCTCACAACAATAATACAACCACAAACGTAACATTCCCAAGGCCCCTTTTGGGGTGTCACCCCCCCCCCCCCCCCCCCCCCCCCACTTTCATTTTTGATTTTTTGGCGAGTAAGTTTTGACACGCTACCCTCTCCCACCCCACTCCCCCCCCCTCCCCCCTCCCACCCCCCCCTCCCCCCTCCCCCCACACCCCCTCCCCCCACCCCCCCCTCCCCCCCCCCCTCCTGCCCCTCGCACACACACGTTTGATTTTTTGGTCACTGCATCGGGGAGGCCTCTTGTCAGGTTGAAGGTCCCAAACAAAAGTTGGACCCACCCCCACGCACCCCCTGCCCCCACCCCCCAGGAGGGTAACTGACCAGTGCCGGCTATGCATATTGATTTTATGACTGCTTGGAAAGGTCAAAGGCCGCAAGAGGTTTGCAGATGTGTAAAGAGATGGGTACAATTTAATTATTTCTACAAACTGAGTAGTAAAATTTGGCACAAAAGTTGCTGATGACAAGACCTCCTTTTTTGAGGCTCACGTGCGATGTTTTGGGCCAGTGGTTGTCTGTCTGTTGTCTTAAACTTTAACATTTTCTCGGAGACTGTTCAAGCCAGTCTTTAAACTTGGCCCAAAGATACTTTATGGCATACCAATTTCAGTGCCCTGTCTCAAAGGTCAAGATCACGAGGGAGCAGGAACTAGGTAAAAAAACAGCCATATTTTGACAATTTCCTACTATTCACAATTTTAGTCCCCAAATTGGTACAAAGATACCTGATGGTAAGACATTCAGGCTTTCCATCATGATTTAAAAACTGTCCATCAGGATAAACAGCATGACAAAAAATCTGTTCCCGGTGCTCCACAGCTCATCGCGTACTTCAAAGGGGTAGGGATAGGTTCTTTTTTCTCAGTTTTCTCAAGATTTGTTCATCCTGGTGATGGACAGCCTTCCAATTGTTTCTGCCTCAGTCAAGATTTGTCCGTCAAATACGGTGAATATTCCGTTGATGGAAAGCCTGGATCTTTCGCTGCACACTGATTTGGATGACCCCTTGCAAAGGTAGAGAGTCACAAGAGATCAGCAAATACGTCACAATTATTGTTTGACAAAAAAGAGTTTTTTTCTTAAAAACTGTTTACATCTTCTGTTCCAACTCGGGTACGGAGATGCATGTTAATTTGGATGACCCCTCAGAAAGGTCGAGATTCACAAGAGAACATCAATTTTCTTTTAAATTAATTTTTTTAAAGAATTTTAGTTTTCTTCAAATTTTTGCAATACTTTTCAATCCAGTTTTGCAGAAAGGTAGCTAATGAAAAGACCATTCTATGCATAGCAATTCGGTTCACTAATTGCAAAGGTCAAGGGTCATGGGAGATGGACCAAAGCGTGAAAAATGCATACATTCAAGAAAACATGGAATTTGCAGGTACAAAAGCCAATCCTTTATTGCTGTTACAACATTTGAACACTTGCTTATTTCATTGACCTGTTGGAAAGGTCAAGCTCACAAAGGTTTGCCATTCTTGTCTTGCTAATAGATGATTTCTGGAAATCAGAAGTTGGTGAACAATTGTATCTTCTGACGCTGATCACCTTTTCGATCACGGTTTGGTATGGTGGTCAAGACCGCTTCAAAAATCATAGGCAGAGATCTTCCTAGCCTGGACTCACTGTACCAGCTGCGTCTCTTACATAGAGCAAGTCTTATCTCCAGTGATTCCACCGACCAGGGCAATTTGTAGGAAAATAAGTTGGTAGCTTAAAGATTAATATTAATATTTATGAATAAGAATACCTTTATTGTTCCAAGATGGGAAATTTGTTTGCAGCAGAATTTTTGTAAAACAATTGTAATAAACAACAAATATGAACATGAAACAACATTTAGGTTTTTTTGTTAACAACTAAGTTGTCTTATAATAAGGCCCTTCAGGCTCATCCAGCAAAAGGAAAATGAAAGATTATGCAGATTATAAAAATGTTCAGTGGCAGATCCAGGGGGGGAGGGGAGGGGGCCCAGCCTCCCTCCCCCCCCTCCCCCCATCAGCTCCTCCCCTCCACCCCATTTTTTTTTAAATTTTTATTTTAAATCTAGGTCCCCCAAGTGGGGGTCCAGATATTGAGCCGGTGTGGACAGCTGTTTCGGTCTTGGCGACCTCGTCAGCACACCATCGGCAATACTGGAGGAAGAGAAGACCTAGATTTAAATTTCTATGCACCTAGGGGCTGGAACAGTGGATATGTGATACGCCCCCCTTCAGGGGGGCTTCCATATGCATTGCTTTCAGTCTCTTACTTAGCGGCCCCCTCTTTCCTATCTTTTTTTTTTTTTTTTTGTGTGCTTGGACCAAAGTAGATCTATGATCATTGGTCTATCATGCACACTTCTCTCCCTTGACAGTGCTTTTCCTACTCGGTAGTTTTTTCTAAATTACAAGCACTGGCAGTCAACCCTTTCGGTCTAGTTTTTTACTACAATTTCGACTGCAACCCCTTCCCCCTTTTTAGTAGGTTCTCTCTTAGGGTGCATGGAAATTTAGCTCTAGGTGGAGGCATGGAATGTATGCCCCTGCAGAAACCACAGTAAAATGTGGTCTTCTTTGCAGGTAAGCAGAAATTCCTTCTCTTCCTCCAGTATTGCTGATGGTGTGCTGACGAGGTCGCCAAGACCGAAACAGCTGTCCACACCGGCTCAATATCTGGACCCCCACTTGGGGGACCTAGATTTAAATTTCTATGCACCTAGGGGCTGGAACAGTGGATATGTGATACGCCCCCCTTCGGAGGGGGGGGGGGGGGGGCTTCCATATGCATTGCTTTCAGTCTCTTACTTAGCGGCCCCCTCTTTCCTATCTTTTTTTTTTTTTTTGTGTGCTTGGACCAAAGTAGATCTATGATCATTGGTCTATCATGCACACTTCTCTCCCTTGACAGTGCTTTTCCTACTCACTTGGTAGTTTTTTCTAAATTACAAGCACTGGCAGTCAACCCTTTCGGTCTAGTTTTTTGCCTTTCAGACAGATTTACAGCGCAGGCTCAAAGACACAGCGGACCCAGTAGACTCCTCCCCTGAAACACTTTGGGAACAACTGAAAACTGCTATTGCAAAATCCTCTGCAGAAGTCTTGGGTTTCGCCAGAAAGAAGAACAAAGACTGGTTTGACGAAAACGATGTAGAGATCCAGGAACACCTAGCAAAAAAAAGAGCCGCCCATCAGGCCCACCTAGCCCAGCCTTCCTGCCCTGTGAAGAAGTCTGCCTTCCGCCTCGTCTGCAGCAGTCTCCAGCGCAAGCTCAGAGATCTCCAGAATGAGTGGTGGACCAGACTTGCACAGAGGACCCAGCTTTGTGCTGACAATGGTGACTACAGGGGCTTCTACGAAGCACTGAAAGCAGTGTATGGCCCCAGGCACCTGGTACAAAGTCCCCTGCGAAGTGCGAATGGCCAGGCACTCCTCACAGATAATACCTCCATCTTGAACCGCTGGTCGGAATACTTTCAGAGCCTCTTCAGCGCTGAGCGCACTGTTCAAGAAGCAGTCATCCTACAAATCCCACACCTCCCAGTAAAGGTTGAATTGGACGAACCGCCCACCGCTGAAGAGACCCTCACAGCCATCCACCAGCTCAAGAGTGGCAAAGCAGCAGGCATTGATGGAATACCGCCAGAGATCTGGAAACATGGAGGCACAGCACTGCACAACAAGCTCCATGACCTCTTTCTCTGCTGCTGGGAGGAAGGAACACTACCAAAAGATCTCTGTGATGCAGTCGTTATCACCCTGTACAAGAACAAAGGCGAGAAGTCTGACTGTTCCAACTATCGGGGAATTACCCTGCTGTCCATTGCTGGGAAAATCCTTGCAAGGCTGCTCCTGAATCGGCTGGTACCTGCCATCGCTGAAGACCAACTCCCTGAGGGCCAGTGTGGCTTCAGAGCAAACAGGAGCACCACCGATATGGTCTTTGTGCTGAGACAGCTACAGGAGAAGTGCCGCGAGCAGAACAAAGGGCTGTACGTAACATTTGTCGACCTAACAAAAGCGTTTGACACTGTGAGCAGGCAAGGCATGTGGCAGATCCTGGAGCGACTTGGCTGTCCCCCAAAGTTCCTCAACATGTTTGTCCAGCTACACGAGGACCAGCAAGGCCAGGTCAGACTCAACAATGACCTCTCAGAACCATTCCCTATTCTCAACGGCGTAAAGCAGGGCTGCGTGCTGGCACCGACCCTCTTCACCATCTTTTTTAGCATGATGTTGAAGCAGGCCACAGTGGACCTCGATGATGACGATGCAGTGTACATCAGGTATCGTCTCGATGGCAGCCTGTTCAACCTCAGACGACTGCAGGCCCACACGAAAACCCTAGACCAACTGATTCGTAAGCTGCTTTTTGCTGATGATGCTGCCCTCGTTGCACACACAGAGAGAGCCCTGCAGCGCATCACGTCTTGCTTCGCAGATGCTGCCCAGCTCTTTGGACTCGAGGTCAGTCTGAAAAAGACAGAGGTCCTCCATCAGCCGGCACCCAAGACAGTGTATCGCCCTCCTCACATCACCATTGGCGAGTCTGAACTAAAGTCAGTGCACCAGTTTACTTACCTTGGCTGCGTTATCACGTCGGACGCCAAGCTGGACAAGGAGCTTGACAGCAGGCTGGCAAAAGCGAACAGCGCTTTCGGGCGACTTTTCAAGCGGGTGTGGCACAATCAACAGCTGAAAACAGGCACCAAGATCAGCGTGTACAGAGCTGTGGTCCTCACCACCCTGCTGTATGGTTCAGAGTCCTGGGCCCTCTACCGCAGCCAACTACGACTCCTCGAACGCTTCCACCAGCGCTGCCTGCGTACCATCCTGGGCATTCACTGGAGTGACTATGTCACCAACGTCGAGGTCCTTGAACAGGCTGAAACTGTGAGCATCGAGGCTTTGCTGCTGCGGACACAGCTCCGCTGGGCGGGGCATGTCTCCAGGATGGAGGATCATCGCCTACCAAAGATCACCCTGTTCGGCGAGCTTGCTACTGGACACCGTGACAGAGGGGCACCAAAGAAGAGATACAAAGACTGTCTCAAGAAGTCACTTAGTGCCTGCCAAATCGACCACCACCAGTGGTCTTCGCTTGCTGCGGACCGTGACACCTGGCGCTCCACCATTTACAAGGCAGCTGTCTCCTTTGAGGACTCTCACAGAGCTAGCCTTAAGGACAAGCGGCTCAGGAGAAAAAACAGAGATGCCGCAGCTCAGAACCCTGGCCATACCTTCCCCTGCAGCCACTGCGGTCGAACCTGCCTGTCTCGGATTGGCCTCCGCAGCCACGAACAAGCCTGTAGACGTCGTGGGCAACTCCTATAAAATCTTCGTTCGCGAAGTCAAGCCAAGCAACATCACAAGACTTATAGAGCGTTTTTTCGCTAACCTAAATTGTTAAGACAGTCGCATTTCCAACAGCGAACGAGGCAGTCGTCTTTTGCCAACAGTCTCCGAGGGTGGTTTTCCAGGCGTGGTTCGCCATCTGCTGGAGGCCACAAGCAGCTGTGTCGGTCGGTTGTATCGGCCCTGCGATACGGTTTTGGATCATCCCCAGAGCCGGTGTCCGAGGAAGGAGAGAAGAGAGAAGAAGAGCTGTGACGACTTTACCCCTGGCTTGTCTTGTTTTGTTTGTCTTTGTCCTAGCCGGGGCGTCTTCACGGATGACAGTGAGTACACGCAACAATTCGTTAGTGGCCATTTGCTTGGGGAGTTTGTTTGTGTTTGCTTGTTCTGTTATTATTATTATTTTGGCTAGTGTATTGGGGGGCAGGTGCAGAATAGAAGAGAATAGAATGTAGAAGTGAATGCCATCCATCGTATTTTGTAATATTTAGAGTATCTAGCGGCGGATTAGTTATTGAGGTTTAACGCCGAGTAGGTGACTAAGGTCGTCTCAGTAATTAGCGTCGGAGCGTGTATTCGGAAGTGAGTCACGTGGTGACGTGTAAATATGTATTTTGTTGAGTTTGAATTTATTGTTGCGGGAGAGAGGTGAAGGGAATATGTTGAGGTTGAATTTATTGTTGCGGGAGAGTGGTGAAGGGAATATAAGAGACGGCAGTTGAAGTTGCGGGAAGGGTGATGTGATTATTTTGTTTCTTTTGTTAGTTATTTATGTGTGTTTTTGCACCTGTGTTTTAGTGCATCCAAATCTGGTTCCTAATCTAATGGTGTACTGAGAGTGGAGGCTGACTGTGTCAGTCCGCCTTGTGGGGCTACGACGCCGAACCTGGGTGCCTTCATGAGTGTCGCGGTGCGCCTCGTTTAGTCAGGTCGGGTCGTCCCGTTTAAATATTTCTAACCGGTTTAAGCAAAGTTTTGTTTGCGTATAATCTTGTAAAGAACATTGTGATATTTATTTCGTCTCCTCCTAGTGACTGTATTGTGAGAGGAGCTTTGCCACAGTGACATTTTGAGAGATTGTATTATTTAAAAGCAGCCTGTTTTACAGAAGACCTTATCGCGGAAGCAAGAGCATCGAGCTGAGCTGCGCTTAACGGTTGTGCTTCCGGCGAGAAGGTCCAGTGATGTGAACTTAGGTCGTCCCAGGCGCCCACACGCAGGCGGAACACTAGGCCAAATGTGCTAAAAATTGCACAAATTTGATCATCACTTTCACTACATAAACATCATTTTTTGTTTCTGATTTTAATATGAAAATGAAGATAAAATATTTCTCTTTCAATCTGTGTGTTTTATAGTTGAATAAGTTCGGAATTAGTTGTAATAAATTGTGGAAATGTATAGGGGTTTACTCAATTTTTGCCGTGGCGAGGCCTTCGCGCAGCGCGCAGCTAAAGGCAGCGTTTTACACACTCCGGTTTTTCCCGCCGCGGATTTCCGAGACAAAGGACACGCACTAAAAATAACCTCATGATGAAAGTAGAGTTGTTTGCCGATCTGCCGATATAATTTTCGTAATTTCAATATTTGCTGAAATTCTGGTCAAAATCCGACAACAAAATTTTTTTTTGACTTCAAATGGTCGTATCTGCTATATTTTTCATCCGTTTTTGACCAGTAAACGCGGGTATTAAAGCTCAATTTACGCTCTTTCCAATGATACAAAAATCAGCACGATAGCTTTTTTGTAGGAATTTCGCCATGTGATCAAAGTGGGGCAACCCTACACCGCCTGCGGCGACTAGCTAGAGGCAAAGTGAACTCGCGAGCCTAGCGATGACTCGGACTCGGCAGATACAAATTTCGTCTCCTACGAATGTCTTCCACCATATCTCGGTGAGTAATGCTTACATTATATATGTTTTGATTAGTAATGCGAGTTTTGTGATTTTTTTTTATAGATGTGTGGAAACAACAGCCGACTCCATTGTTGCTCTAGCAAACCTACGTTAGGATAACGTGGTCAGCTGATCGATGTTTTCTGCAGTCACTTTTCCGACTTACAGTGTTAAATAATGCATATTTAATGGTTATTAGTGTAAACAAACGTTTCAAAAGGCCATCAAATTTTTGTTAAGTTTAGATGGTACCGCTAAAGCACAAAATCTAAACAAAATATGAGGCAGGTGTGAGTGGCCGAAAACCGGAAGTGGCTTCTCGGAGATTTTTTCCGATCAACGGCGATTCACTCTTTGCTATTTTGCTTTGATATTTTTATGATGTTAGTGCTGACTGTGATATAACTGATCAGAACTGTATAGGATAACTTTGTAAAATGGTTTTTATATATGGCATACTTATACAGTAACAGTGCTGTAGGTTACACGGCACAGTATACTGTTCAACTTTAAGAATTTAAGATGTAATTTAGTTAGACAAGTCTGTTTATGTATAGACAAATCACTCTTGTTAATAGTAGTGGCACTGACAGTAATGCCAAGAAGAATAATTCATGTTTATATAAAGTTCACAACAAGTTCAGGCTGTGATCATGTGATAATATAAATAATGTTTTATTAATTGGACTATGAGTATGGCAGTGGAAGGCTGAAATTCTAAGGGTGCTTTTGTTCTTTATTTTTCTTCTTCTTCTTCTTCCTCGAACACTCTTTACTTTCTTTAATTCCAGAGGATGAGACATATCATCTGCTGATGAAGCATGTTTCTGCAGAAGGTAGAGGCTGCCAGTGCAAGTTACCAAGCGTGCAGTGCACCAACCGCCTCGTTTTACAACTTGGTCTTCTTTGGGTCACCACTGGCAAGACTTGAGAGAGAATTTACAGTTTTGCACAGCAAGCACTAAACATGAAAGTTGGTAAGGATCTTCCTACACTTACCCATGAAGAAATCAGCCTGTGGAAGAAGCTACACAATACACCAGTGTCAGAGTGGCAAGCTTTTCTGTCATAATCATAAGAAAATTCCAGGAGCCTCCACAAAAGTAACGATTCAGAAGTGCAGTTTTCTGTGATTTTGGGGCGGTCCGTGGCGCAGTGGTTAAGGCGCCTGCCACCAATGCTAAAGGTGCGAGGTTCGATTACGGGTTCCGGCGTCGGATTTTTCTCCTCTAGTAAGTGTCACCGTTAATTTCGGGCGGACCGTCGGGGGTTCTTTCTCCGGGTACTCCGGCTCTTCCTCCCCCTCCACTTTGGTATCAGTTTCAGTCCACTTAATCAAATTTCAAATACAAACGATTTTGAATTTCCAAAAACTACAGTAGCTCGCTTGAGCTTGCCCTTAGCACCACGTGAAAGTTCTGTATTTACGTTCAGTGTGTGAGTGAATGCGCGTGATTCACGTGAGCTTGCTTGTTGGGTTCAGTTCGCGGCGGCGCTTTGAGCCGATTTTCAATTGGGATAAAGCGCCTATTTAATGCGCTTATTATTATTATTATTATTATTATTATTATAACTTTTTTTGCAATTTGCCAAACAGATTTTAGTTCTTCTTTATGCTACTTCATTATTTTTATAAACATACAGTGGAGTCCGCTTAACACGAATTTCTGGGGACACGGAAAATCACTTCGTGTTAACCGTATTTCGTGTTAACCAATATGGCCTCAAAACTGATCACGGCCCTCAAGGAGAAAGTGTGTAAGACGTGTGCGTGAATGAGTACCAGGTTAAAAGTGCACATTATCGTACTTTCTATGCATACCTTCAGCTCGCTAGGAAAACACAAGGAAACGTGTACAGCTCGAGTATTTAATGTAAATCCATCAGGTAAAATCCATACTAAGTTACAATCCTCAGGTAAAAGCAACACAGGCTGAAGTACAATCCTGCATCGGTAAAAGGGTTGTGTTGATACACGAATGATACAACATGAATACAATACAGAAATGCTAGCCAATGAGAAGACAGATTACAACAGCCGAAGGCTATTCAGCCAATCACAGACTAGAGTTCGCTCTGATCTGTCATGTGTACTTCCACAGCGCGAGAGCGACACGTGAATTGGTTTTCTGTGAATGGAATCTGTGTTCGTGTTAAACAGGTGAATAATAGTGAAATTGCTCTGGTTGGGAACCGAAACCAGCTTCGTGTAAAGCAAAATTTCGTGTTAAGCATTTCGTGTTATCAGTGAAATTTTAATACAGAATAAGAAGGCCGTCGGCCGGGAATGCAAAAACGGTTCGTGTTAACCGGAATTTCGTGTAAAGCGAGTTCGTGTTAACTGGACTCCACTGTAGTTATCTTTGTAATCAAGATTGTTAGGCAACTCGTCTGATCTGAATCAGGTTATGGCTAAGAATGCAAACAGAATTTTGTTTTGCATAGACATGAAACTTTTTTTTTAGATGTGTGTGCTTGTGACTGTTAGCTAGTGACTGTTGCCTTGTCATAATTTAATATATTTGCATTTGAAATTTTCAGTTTCTGGTCTTGATTTTTTGTTTTGATGTGATGATTTATATTACTAAATTCTATATCAGATTTTCATATTTCATTTTTTTTCAGAGTGCTTTTAAAATGACACATTTCAGGTATTGCAATTGCATTGTACAGTATTATTTTGTGCGTTTTTTCACCGAGATCTTGAGTATTCATTTTACATGTTGGCATGAGATTCGCGCGAATCCACAGGCAAGGTAATGATTTTGAAATTTAGCATAACCTTTTATCAATATTTTTTCCTCATTTAAGATTAAAATTTTATTATTCATCTAAATCATTATTTGCATTGCAGTTTTGCACTGGCCAGATTCTGACCTTTATTTTGATATGTGAACCATATGAATTGTATATGTGTCATAGTTCTTGAGATCTGCAGATTTTACTGTACAACATGCTTTCAGTTTTTGTATTTTTCTAATATCATTTTTAAAATATTTTTTAAATATAAATTATTCAGCTAAACCATTACTTGCATTGCATTTGTAAGATTTTGGCCTTTCTTTTGATATGTGAACCATTTCTGTGTGTCCAATAGTTCTTGAGATATAAAGATTTGACTTGCACCTGACTTTGTGTTACACTCTATTCATTTTTTTACTGTTGCAAACTGGCATGGTTTAGATACTTTGAACCTTTATAATAGACATATTATTAGCCTTGAGTATACCAAAAAAAAAAATAGGCATGCATAGTGCAGTATTTTATGTGATATGCTTGATTTCTAGGCTAATATTTACATTAGACGATGAATGGTGGAGACCCCAAAGTGGCTGTTCGCGCAGTTTAACAAGGAAAAATGTGACTCGCAAGAGCACATTTAGGTTCACGTTATTCATACATTATTGTGGAGAAGGAGGTTCAGTTAGTATTATATTCATCTAAGTAGTAGTCTGCACTGTTTAAACACTGTAAGCAGTGTTGGCTGACAAACCTGTTTTATTGCTGAGGCCTCAAACATGGACTTTTCTTAAATTTGACCCGAAACGACAGAATGACACAATTTTCAAATCGCTATAACTCAGAAACCGTTTAAGATATCTCCACAAAATTTTGCATGCAAGCTCATCTTAATGTTTACTTTCAGAAAACTGTAAAAAATTGTATTGTCTTTTGAATCTAAAAAAATTACTGGGACAACCTAGTGAACTATGCTGAGTTAATTCAACTTTCAGTCATGTTAGATTAAGGACGTTTGCTCCATTTGTATACGCAATATTGTTTATTCTGAAACGTTGCTAGTTAAAAGAGCCTTGTTTATTCTGAAATGTTGCTAGTTAAAGGAGCTTTGTTTATTCCGAAACATTGTTAATTAAAAAAGCTTTGTGCTGTGAATGTCTAGTTTGCTAGAGCATTAGCTTAATTCGAACTTGTCGTTCGTGCTCCCGCTGAGGAGATGTAGTAGCTTATGAATAATATTCCTTTTTCTCGATCTTCATTTGTGACCTGTTCCCACAAAAGGGACCATAAGTCGGAAATTTTGAGTTTTGAGATATTTACACCATTAAAATCAACTAGCATTGCAGATTAATTTGGTGCAAAAACTATTGTAGTAGACCTGTTATTAAGCGAGAAATATGCATTTAAAGTTAATCACTCAAATGGTGGTCAAGCTGACCCTGAGCACTCTTTTCGGCCCATAGCTGCATTCGGCTCAGCATGACTTAAGGTCCCTTTCATGGGAACAGGTCACATTTGTGCGTTAGTAAACATATTTGGTTGATCGTATATTTGATATCATGCTATTTGCCATACTATATTACTTATAGAGCCACGTGCTGTTGAGGGACTCTTCACGGAAGCAAAGGCGTTGGTCTACTGGCGTTAGCGCCTGACGCTTGTGCTTCCGTCGGGGTCCAGTGGCTTTTGGGTTTAAGCTTTTCAGTTTCATTGTATTAAGGATAGTAGTTTTATTTATAAATATATTGTCGGTTGTATTTTATTAGGGATATTTAGTTTATTATATATATTTTATTTTGTATTGTGTCCTGGGTTTCGCTAGAAAGAAGAACAAAGACTGGTTTGATGAGAACGATGTAGAGATCCAGGAACACCTAGCAAAAAAAAGAGCCGCCCATCAGGCCCACCTAGCCCAGCCTTCCTGCCCTGTGAAGAAGTCTGCCTTCCGCCTCGTCTGCAGCAGTCTCCAGCGCAAGCTCAGAGATCTCCAGAATAAGTGGTGGACCAGACTTGCACAGAGGACCCAGCTTTGCGCTGACAATGGTGACTACAGGGGCTCCTACGAAGCACTGAAAGCAGTGTATGGCCCCAGACACCTGGTACAAAGTCCCCTGCGAAGCGCGAATGGCCAGGCACTCCTCACAGATAATACCTCCATCTTGAACCGCTGGTCGGAATACTTTCAGAGCCTCTTCAGCGCTGAGCGCACTGTTCAAGAAGCAGTCGTCCTACAAATCCCACAACTCCCAGTAAAGGTTGAATTGGACGAACTGCCCACCGCTGAAGAGACCCTCACAGCCATCCACCAGCTCAAGAGTGGCAAAGCAGCAGGCATTGATGGAATACCACCAGAGATCTGGAAACATGGAGGCACAGCACTGCACAACAAGTTCCATGACCTCTTTCTCTGCTGCTGGGAGGAAGGAACACTACCAAAAGATCTCCGTGATGCTGTCGTTATCACCCTGTACAAGAACAAAGGCAAGAAGTCAGACTGTTCCAACTATCGGGGAATTACCCTGCTGTCCATTGCTGGGAAAATTCTTGCAAGGCTGCTCCTGAATCGGCTGGTACCTGCCATCGCTGAAGACCACCTCCCAGAGGGCCAGTGTGGCTTCAGAGCAAACAGGAGCACCACCGATATGGTCTTTGTGCTGAGACAGCTTCAGGAGAAGTGCCGCGAGCAGAACAAAGGGCTGTACGTAACGTTTGTCGACCTAACAAAAGCATTCGACACTGTGAGCAGGCAAGGCATGTGGCAGATCCTGGAGCGACTTGGCTGTCCCCCAAAGTTCCTCAGCATGATTGTCCAGCTACACGAGGACCAGCAAGGCCAGGTCAGACTCAACAATGTTCTCTCAGAACCATGCCCTATTCTCAACGGCGTAAAGCAGGGCTGCGTGCTGGCACCGACCCTCTTCACCATCTTTTTTAGCATGATGTTGAAGCAGGCCACAGTAGACCTCGATGATGACGATGCAGTGTACATCAGGTATCGTCTCGATGGCAGCCTGTTCAATCTCAGACAACTGCAGGCCCACACGAAAACCCTAGACCAACTGATTTGTGAGCTGCTTTTTGCTGATGATGCTGCCCTCGTTGCACACACAGAGAGAGCCCTGCAGCGCATCACGTCCTGCTTCGCAGACGCTGCCCAGCTCTTTGGACTCGAGGTCAGTCTGAAAAAGACAGAGGTCCTCCATCAGCCGGCACCCAAGACAGTGTATCGCCCTCCTCACATCACCATTGGCGAGTCTGAACTAAAGTCAGTGCACCAGTTTACTTACCTTGGCTGCATTATCACGTCGGACGCCAAGCTGGACAGGGAGCTTGACAGCAGGCTGGCAAAAGCAAACAGCGCTTTTGGGCGACTTTTCAAGCGGGTGTGGCACAATCAACAGCTGAAAACAGGCACCAAGATCAGCGTGTACAGAGCTGTGGTCCTCACCACCCTGCTGTATGGTTCCGAGTCCTGGGCCCTCTACCGCAGCCAACTACGACTCCTCGAACGTTTCCACCAGCGCTGCCTGCGTACCATCCTGGGCATTCACTGGAGTGACTATGTCACCAACGTCGAGGTCCTTGAACAGGCTGAAACTGTGAGCATCGAGGCCTTGCTGCTGCGGACACAGCTCCGCTGGGCGGGGCATGTCTCCAGGATGGAGGATCATCGCCTACCAAAGATCACCCTGTTCGGCGAGCTTGCTACTGGACACCGTGACAGAGGGGCACCAAAGAAGAGATACAAAGACTGTCTCAAGAAGTCACTTAGTGCCTGCCAAATCGACCACCACCAGTGGTCCTCGCTTGCTGTGGACCGTGACACCTGGCGCTCCACCATTTACAAGGCAGCTGTCTCCTTTGAGGACTCTCGCAGAGCTAGCCTTAAGACAAGCGGCTCAGGAGAAAAAACAGAGATGCTGCAACTCAGAACCCTGGCCATACCTTCCCCTGCGGCCACTGCGGTCGAACCTGCCTGTCCCGGATTGGCCTCCGCAGCCACGAACAAGCCTGCAGACGTCGTGGGCAACTCCTATAAAATCTTCGTTCGCGAAGTCAAGCCAAGAGATTGTGTATAGTAGTTAATCGGTTGGGGGAGTTTGGACGTATATGTGTGTGTGAATGTGATGTGTAAGCGTGTGGTTAGGATTGAATGAGGGTATAGTTGGTTATTGTTAGGGTTTTATTAATTAATAAGCGGGGTTGTGACACCTGTGTCAGGGGAGAAGAGGATCCTGGTGGCTGAAACACTCTACTTTGGCCTTGACGTTTACTTAAACGGGAGGCTAGGAGTAGTGGCCTAGTCAATCGGCTCTTGTCACATTGAGCCCTGTTGACATGCAGGTTGATATACTGAGCACCATGCTTTAGCCTCTGCTGCTGATTGGGTGCTTTATGCCAGTATTGAGAGTCTGTCGACGTTTTCTTTAAAGACCTGTGCGACATTTTAGCCTGACATATTTTTAAGGTATATTTACATCATGACTTAAGAACTTTCTTTTAGTCTGGTTGACCAGATTTTTACCCTTCCCGCCGTGAGATGGCCTTAGTTGCCTGCTTGGCGTTAAACCGAAATAACTAACTTTGATAGATAGGCCTAAGTCCGATTGTCGACGCATGCGCATTGCTTCCATAATATTTTCACGCTTGGAATACAATCGACCAACCATCTTTTTGCAGCCACTGAAATACAACAAATCTCTTTATTGCAGTGCATTTTACCCGCAGCTTACTGACAAAAATGGTATATTATAAGTTATTGGTCGGAGGGGTTCGCTACACGGACCTTTGTAGGCCTGAGGGAGGTCAAAGGAATCATTGTACCCCGAAGGCCGAAGGCCTGAGGGGTACAATGATTCCTTTGACCTCCCGAAGGCCTACAAAGGTCCTTGTAGCGAACCCCTCCGACCAATAACGTATTTGTTTTCCTTCCTCCGTTTATTGTTTAGAAAAAAAATCCGGTTTATGAAGACGGCCGCTTCTGTGGCAGATAGGTGACACCATTGAATATACATGTTCTGCCGGGGATTCCCAGACTGTGACGTAGCAAGATTCCGTGTCAGAAGCAAGTCTTGTTTTCGCGAGTAAAAAGCTAATCTTGGCTTGTGTACAGAATGATTCAAGCTGCAATGTCTACAAAAGGTCGTTAAAGTATTACAGTGACAGTGCTTCTTGACTGCTGTGTGATTCAGAAAAATTAAGAACTTTTTGATGAAGCGATCGGCATTTGACCACTGATGTGACAGCTTGTGCAAGTTAGCATGGTGCCTCGTGCTTTTAGATTCAAGATGTCAGAAGGGGATGTGTGCAGCAGATTGTCGTTGTTATATCCTAAAGTGTCATGTGTGTTGGGATATCTGGAAAAAGGAATACCAAAACAAAACGCTCGTTGTTAACAGCAGGACTAGTGCTGAGACTGATGGATTTTAAGGTAAGATTTTATTTTACAGCGTAGACATGATGTCAGATAGTCTTCGAAAATTCGGGAGATGATTTTCTTCAGATAGTCCCGCATTGAGTGACGTGAAAATTTGGCAATAGCGTGCTTTGTGTATAGTGTTGCTGGGTGTGTATTTTCGTTTTAGTTCTTGAATTTGTTGCTCTGTGCTTTGGTGAAATTGTGGCATTTTGCCTGTTGGTGTTTGAGCAGACGACAGTGCCTGGCTTGCCGGTTTGCACGGATTGTGTCTCTGATTGGTTAAAAAAAACAACTCCGAAGCTATTTTTGTTCCGTGGTTTCCCGAACTTTGAAAATGTCTCGGTGGAAGGCTTTTACTGTTTGCGCTATGTAATTAGTGGTGAAATGTTGTTTAGTTGGTTCCTCATGTCGTAAAAAATAAGGCAGATGATGTGTATTACGTCAAATAGGACTACTTTAGTGCGTTTTTTTCTGCTATTTTGTCGAACCGAGTTGCTATCAAGACTCGAAAACGAGGTCGTAACGTGTCATCGAGAGGGCTATAAAACGTCCGCCATTTTTCGCTACAGTGGTTTTTATATCACGGTCACATGGTACAGTTTGCGCTAAATTTACTGGTCGTGTGACGTAGGGAGGAAAACAAAATAATATACATCTGTGATATACAATGTGCAGTGGTGTCAGTCAACCGTTTATAACACCACCCACCATAAACTTTAACTTTGCTGTTTTGATTCAAGATTGAGCAAGAAATATTTGTCGTCAAATAAACCATGAGGCAGTAAAAACGCAAATTTTTAACCGTAGTGTTTTTCTTCATAAATATGCTTTCATCTCTTTTATTTTGACACAATTTTTGGCTCTCGTGCAAAGCAAAAGAGAGTATGTTTTGGACCAGTGGTTGTCTGTCCGTTGTCCGCTCGCTGTCGTCCGTGGTAAACTTTAACGTTGGCATTTTCTCGGAGACTATTCAAGCCACATTCTTCAAACTTGGCCCAAGGATAATTTGTGGTAAGACCTTTCTAAACATACCAATTTGAGTGACCTCTCAAAAGTCAAGGTCACAGTGGATCAGGAAATAGGTCAACATAGCTATATTTTGACATAATATATTTTTTCTCAAATACTATTCACAACTTCAAACCCAAACTTGGTACAAAGATACCTGAAGGTAAGACCTGTCTATGCGTACTAATTTGGTTGATCCCTCGTAAAGATCAAGGGTCACAAGAGTTCAGGAAATAGGTGAAAAATAGCCATATTTTGACAAAAGATGTTTTTTTTTCTCAAATACTATTAACAACTTCAAACCCACACTTGATACAGAGATACCTGATTGTAAGACCTATCTATGCATACTAATTTGGATGACCCCTCAGAAAGGTCAAGGGTCACAAGGGCTCAGGAAATAGGTCCGAAATAGCCATATTTTGACAAAAGATGTTTTTTCTCAAATACTATTCACAACTTTAAATCTAAATTTGGTACAGAGATAGCTGATGGTAAGACCTATCTATGCATACTAATTTGAATGACCCCTTGGAAAGGTCAAGGTCACATGTGGCTGGCAAATGTGTATAAAATGCTGATTTTTGATAAAAGTTTAGGTATTCCCAAATTTTTGCAATTTGTTTGACCAAAGTTGGTACAAAGATAGCTGATGATATGACCTTCCTATGCATACTAATTTAGTCGACTCATCACAAAGGTCAAGGGTCATAGGGGGGGGGGGGGGGGGTTTGACAGATGTGTGAAAAATGCTTACATTTTCAGAAAACATGGATTTTGCTGCTGCAGAAGCCAGCCCTTGTCACAAAGGTCACACATATGTAAATCGGACATACACATGAGTCATAATGGCTTTGCCTTTCTTGTTTAGAAAAAGTGTTGAAAGGAGTGTTATGTCTTGTGTAAAGAGAGTGTTTAGTCTTGAAAATCTCACATCGATGACTTATGACGTCATCACTGACCCTACCATCATGGGATTTTGAAAGAGAAATGTTGTGCATTTGCAGAGGACACAGGTGAAAACCAACCAGTGTGCAGTGTCATTAGGGCCTGTTTGGTCTTGACCTACCTTTCATTTGTCAAAGGTACCTAAAAAATCAACTTAAAGACAAAAAACAAACCGTTGTTTATTTTTATGGTAGAGGCCATATTCACCTGATCAAGTGATATGAGTGTGTCCCTCATCACTTTGTCAACCACTGAAGCATAAAAAATGGCTTGAAAGTAATTCACATTGCAGAAAATCTGATTTATTAAGAAAATTATCTGCACTAGAAGTTCTGTGTCTCTAGTGAATTTATAAAGCAGTCCACAAAACACATCTCACAGGAAACTTGCTTGTCACAGTGTGTCCAGTTTTGCTTATTTTCACCACAAGTCCTGTGTCCTCCCAGGTAGCCAAGGACGATAACTCTTTCAAAATGTGTGTGCATGTAGCTCAGACAGTAGACTCAACATCTAAAGTAAAAAACAAAGATAATTTTCTTATTTTGTTGTATGGATGAATCTTCGCCTGGGGGTACATTTACCAACACATTTCATGTTTTTATTGCCTCTGAGTATATTATTAACAAATTTCATCTCTCCCCCTACCCCCCCCCCCAAAAAAAAAAAAAAAAAAAAAAAAAGGAAATGAAAAAAAAAAGTGTTA
Source organism: Semisulcospira habei (assembly GCA_036245525.1). Lineage (NCBI taxonomy): Eukaryota > Metazoa > Mollusca > Gastropoda > Semisulcospiridae > Semisulcospira > Semisulcospira habei. The sequence continues at coordinate 174,201,996 of BTPG01000008.1, read as the reverse complement.
ATAAGTTGGACTTCACTTTTTGTATTTTTGGACAATCAGTCGTAACTTGAAAAATCCATTTACTTCCTTTCAAGGACATCTAGATACATTTTTTTTTCTGATACAAAATATCTGCATGTCTTACTGATACAAAATATCTACATATCTTACTGATCATTTTACACATAATACATGAATGATGCTTTTCGTATTGAATTGTTTTGGGTTTGGGTATTGAATAGTTTGTTTGAAAAGTTGAGTTTTCCTGTTGGTGTAAATTGATGCACAAATATTAAAATAAACATTTCAGGTGTGAAACAGATCTTTAAGTTGTGTTGAAGCATTCCATCATAAGGTAACATTTCATTTGAAAAAAAAATTGTAAAATGTATTTTGAGAGTTGGAAAAAGGTGTAAAAATAGTACAGACACAAACAGAGTGTGGCAGAAAATATCGGTTATCTCTTGGGAGCACAGTGTAGCAACTTTCAGTGGAATGTGTGCCAGCAAGCATACTAACGAATGTCTTAAACAAAAAGTGTTTTATGTTTGAAATTTGCGAGTTCATGTCAGGTGATTTGGACACCATGTGGGCAAGGCCATTTATAAATTTCAGTGCTGACTGACCCCAGAGCTCTTTGCACTGTCTTTGTGTCAGTAAAGCGAAAGAGAGAAGGAGCAGTAACCGAAGTAATTTATACCAATTTAGTACAAAGTACAACATAGGCAATAACGGGCAGTATGATTCATATGTATATGCACATGTTGTTTTGTTAAAAAGCACCGAAGTAAGATAGAAAATATTCACTGCCCTGTAATATCAATGCAAGAGCCTTTATTATCCATCTTTATGCTCTTAAGATTATGTCAACAGGATTTCATGAGAAGGCATATTTGATTTCATTAGGAGTTGTTGCCTTGACACTTGCAGTGAGGCTGTGATCAGTTGCACTGGTATTGCTATTTGTTTTAAAAAGTAAGTTTCAACTTGTATAATTTTATGTTTGATGCAGACATGGGCGTACAACTGTTGATCTGACTTTGGCATTCCGTTTTTCCAACTTGCCAAATAATGCCAGACTGGAACTTGTTAAAGTTCCACAGCCACGATCACTGACAGAGGGAGAAGTAACTATTGCTCTTCAGTTGGAGGATGGAAAACGCCTTCAGCATTCATTTCCATCATCTACATCACTTTGGGAAATATTAGGATATTGGGACTTGCAGAGTGGTGGGTAAGTACTGAGACATTTTCTCACATAGGAAATGTTCATTACATGATTCTAATTTGTATTTTGTTGTTGCTTGTGTGTCATGGCAAAGCAGAGTCGGTGTAATGAGCTGTCTGCTTTGAGGCTTCTTCAGGGGAATATTCACTGGACATTATTATATATTCCCATGACAAAGCTTTTCTTTAGAGGACAGATACGTTGGTGTCCTTAGCAAAACAATACTCAACACTTTACTTGGTGTGGAGTTTCTTGTTCTTTACACTTATATTTCTATTGCCTGTAAGAGCACACATGTTGCCTTGTTGTTTTGTATGTTTATATATACAACCCTCAGCATGGCCCCATTGGCTGCTACTAGCTCAGCCAGGATGTGGGCCAAATCTGTGTTTCACATGTTGTAACCATAGACTATGTTCATAGTCTCTGTCATATGTTCTAACCCATTTAGTTAATTGAATTGTGTAACACAAATTTCATTTTTACCACTCACATGACATTCTTGGGGGGGTGGATTACCAATGCTTGATCTACCTAGCAACCTGTGATTTACCTAGCAAACAAACCAAAAAATGGAGCGAACATGAGCAATGGTGAAGTGAAAGTGTGACATAACAAGACTTGTGCATATTGAAATGACGCATGTATGAAACAGGTAGGTGCGTCGTTTCAACTTTAAAATTGGAGTTTGACATCAGGTACGAGGTATGATAAGAAAGTAATGATAGTTGTGCCGCCATTTGTAAACTACTTAAGTCACATAAAATAGTATCAAAACAAATTTTAGCCTTAGTCCTTTGTTCATGCACAAAATGGAGCCATGCCACTGTGTGATGTCTTTGAAGAAGCAATGTAAACAGCTGTGCTTGAAAACAGTGGACTCGCCATGATACTAAATTTATTTCTATGATTTCAAAAGAGTGAAACTTTGAGATAGTCTTGTCAAAATCTGAACAAATGTGAAAATTGTATGGTACTGTATTTTGTCTGGCACTGACTGCAAGTGGATTGTGCAATTTAACTATGAAGGACTTTGAAGATGAATACTGGTCTGACTATTGAATTTCAGCCACAAATGAGCAAACATTACAACTTATTTACACACAGATAGGAAAATATGCATATATTTTATCTTGAGAAATATCTTTAACTTCCGATCTTTCCATCAAAACAGTTCAAAGGATAGTGCGCAATGATCTTGACCTCTTAAAAACTATGCATTTCTTGACAGAGGTCAAGATAAAACACAGAGTTGATTGCTTAGATTAACTACTCTGAACATTCAGCATAAATGACCTCAAACGACCATGTGATGTCATCATTGAAGACAATACTTGCTTCTCCTATAACAGTATCCCCAGTAAACAGTGCAATCAGGAGTGGTTGGCTTCTATTGATAAGAGGCTAGGGGCACTTTCATCAGATTTTCAGAATTGACAGCAACATTTTTTCTATTTTCAAAACTTAGAGGTCCATGTCATTGTTCATATTTTATTCAATGGAGTGCACAGTCAATGCAAAATACCATGTGAGAAATTCCTTTTTCAAAAGTGTTAAAGTCTGTTCATGAGCAGCAGCCAACTCTCAGCATCTAGTTGGTAACCAGAAAGCCAAGGTCACTGTGTCCTACACAGAGTAGCAAAACATTTGTGTCCTTCCTCATTCATCATAGAGTCCTTGCCTTAACCAGGGCAACTTTTGGTTTGTCTTTTATCTGAAAAAGAGGCTGTCAGGACAGAGTTTTTCTGCATCCAGGACCTATCGAAAGCCATAAATTCACAAGTCCGACCTTGACCTTTATCATAAAACAACATTTCCTTTGAGTTTTGCCTGAAGTAGCTGAAATTTTGTGGAAACGGTGGAGGATAGTGTTATCACAAAATGTAAAAAATATCAAGTAAATTGGACTAACGGCTTCATTGTAATTGGCGGCCATGTGTCACTGTTCTTTTCGTGTATAACACTTCATCATCATACACATTTTTAAAAATAAAATTTGATTAGTGTTTCAAGACATATTAACTGCACAGAGATTCTAACAAATATGGTATGTAGTATGTAATTTAGGTTTATGGTACATGTACTTAACTTATATTTTGAGTATCCTGGCCTTAAATTTGGATCCAATCTGTTAAGTATTTTTAAAAAAAAGTCTGCAGAATGTGTCAAGCTAATATAGAATACATGACCTTGAGGATAACAGCCTGAGTCCCTCATCAAACATTCTGCTATGAGTTGTTGTGTCATTATCTTAAGTTTAGTTTTAATTGGTTCAGTGCCTTCAGAATTCTCACCTGCACTAAGGTTCAAATACAATAGACCTTGGCCTTTATAGCAGCAACAAGATTTATTTATTTATTTTTTTTATTCGTGTTTTTGCATTATATACATATATCACAAGATAGAAGAAAAAAACTACAATGCACAATACAGCAGACTACGACACAGCACAGAATACACTACAATAAAGTACACTGCAAAACAATATAAAACATAGTAGTACAAAACAATGCGGGAGTACAATACAACAACAACAAAAATTACCCTACACGCGTAAATACCCCAACCCCGCCCCCCCCCCCCTTCCCCCTCCCCCGCCCCCCCCCCCCCCCCACACACACACATAAACACTGACGCACTGCCAGGCTAAACCACAACATTGGGAAAAAAAAGGAGAAGATTGCCTTGCTATGAGAGATTCGAAAAGGTGAAGAAATACTAAGAACGAAGTGTATGTGTGGTAGTGCCTACTGACAGAAAAGTGCTCTGTATGGAAACCACAGTCTATTAAATTTTTCAGTTTGGCCTAGGATCCCATATCTGTACTTTTCCACTTTAAAGCGACTTTTCATACAGTTAATGAAAATGTTCAATTCTTGGCTGAGTTTCCTGTAACCTGCATTTATAAATAGGAAACTTGGCAACCAGAATCATTAGGTCTATAACAATGTCTGACTTGAAATTTACTTACTTACTTACTTACGCCTGTCACCCCTACCCGGGTATAGGCCGTCAACGAGAGACCTCCAACGACTCCTGTCCTGTGCTTCTCCTTTGATTTTACTCCAGGTGGTTCCCAGTCTCTTGATGTCTGCTTGGAGGTCTCGACGCCAGGAGTTTCTCGGCCTACCTCTTTTCCTCTTTCCCTGGGGGTTCCATGACAATGCCTGCCTAGTGATACTGGAAGCTGGCTTTCTCAGACTGTGACCAATCCATCCCCATCTTCTTCGCCCAATTTCATTCTCTGCTGTTATCTGCTCTGTTCTCTCCCAGAGTCTGACGTTGCTGATCTTCTCTGGCCAGTGGATTTTCAAAATTCTTCTAAGGCAACTGTTTATGAAGATCTGTACTCTGTTGACTGTGGTTTTTGTCAATCTCCAAGTCTCTGCTCCATATAGGAGAACTGCTTTTACGTTGGAGTTGAAAATCCGGACTTTGGTGTGTTGTGACAGCTCTCTGGAACTCCACACTTTTTTCAACTGGAGAAAGGCTGCTCTGGCTTTACCGATTCGTGCTCTGACATCTGGATCAGTGCTGCCTTTTTATCTATGATGCTTCCGAGATAGGTGAAGGACTCCACCTCCTCCAACGGGGTGCCAGCAAGCAAGACTGGTTCTTCCCTGGTTGCGTTCAGCCTCAATGTCTTTGTTTTCTGTTTGTGGATGGTGAGGCCCACTTGTGACGAGATGTCAGCAAGCCTCGTGGTCTTGTCCTGCATTTGTTGATGAGTGTGGGACAGTAATGCCAAGTCTGCAAAATCGAGGTCGTCAAGCTGTGTCCACAGTGTCCACTGTATTCCACTTCGTCTGTGCTCTGTGGTCCTCTTCATGACCCAGTAGGAAGAGGAACGGAGACAGCAGACACCCCTGCCTGACACCGGTTCTGACCTGGAGCTCCCTGGTGAACTGCCCTTCGTGGATCACGCGACATGTCATGCCATCGTAGCTGCTCTTAATCAGGCGGACGAGCTTTGTGGGTACACCATAGCCTTGAAATTTTTGGTAGTCCCAAAAAGCACCAACTCCTTACAGAAGCTAAGAGTTGCACAGTTTGCACAATCATCCTGTAACCACTTTACCATGTCTGTCCAAAACTTCTGTACACAATGACACTCCCCAAAAAGATGGGCAATAGTTTCTTCCTCATGCTGACAAAATGTACACATTGCCGTGTTGGACAGTTTACGTAAAAACAAAAAGCGTTTTGTGGGCAAGAGTCTGTGTATCAGCCTTAACTGAAACCACCTGAGCTGACAGTCAGGGGTTGTTTTAGGTGATTTCAAAAATATACATTTCCATTCTGGTAGGTCATCAAACATTTCCTTCCACTATCGCACACAGATAGGATTAACCTTTAGCACTCTGCTTTCCGCTGGCAGTTCTTTTCCCTGCAACTGCATTCATTTTGAGTGGGCTAAACCCAACGCTACCCTACTTACTTCAAAAGCCTACAACTTTTTCATTTTTCTATGTATGATTGTGGAATTTGGCATGTACGTAAATAAATGAATCAAGATTATGTCACAATTCTTAAAACTGTGTTATCTGTGTTATTATCCTTTAAAAAAAAAAAAAAAATCAATGTTTACTACGCACCGTTTCCGCATTCACTAGCACTCGATTCAGAATCACTCCTCTGCCCATCACCACCATCTCCCACACCCCCCCCCCCCCCCCCTCGATCTCAAGTCTTCTGGCAAAAAGCCAAGAAAGTCTCCATCATCGGAATCTGACTCCATAAAAGTATTCCTTGATGAATGCTTCTAACTCCTCATCAGTCATCTTTTGTCAAAATGAAGCCGTCAGAACAAACTCTCGCTTAGAAAATTTGAATCGCTCAAACACACTCGAAGTTAGCAAGATGGCCGATATAAAACGGAAGCAAGCCTCATTTACAATCACCCACAATCCTTTGCAAAGGCTTCATAGCAACCTAGTGTGTTTACCATAGCCGATTTCGAACAGACCACGCGGTGGCGACATATGTTGCCATCCGATAATGAAGCAAGATGGCGGCTGGCGACAAATGTCGCCACCAGCGTGCTAAAGGTTAAGCTTCGTGTTTGTGTATGTATGTTTCTCCTGCCTACTTCCTAAGTTCCGGAGAAAGACATGGGTTATAAGCGAGACCTGATGCATCCTTTTTAGGGATGTAGATGATCGTCTTGTTCTATACCTGAGAGATATGATATTAGACATTTTAGGAAAATTTGTTTTATCTTTAATTACCCTAATTAACTATTTTTCGATAACAAAGCTCATAATGACCACTGCGCTCACATTTCCCAACTCTCCTCTATTGCACTCTGTGAAAATAAAGATTTCCAAAATCAATGCCATTGACAACTAAAGCAAATTAACGCCTGAGCTAATTAATCTATCGATGATCTAAGTGTGTACATTCCCAAATGTACGCAATAAATAAGCATCCAGGCTTGTCTAGCCCAGCGGCTGTTATTGATTGTCGCTACTCATGCCGGCTCGCGCGCGCCTCTGATGTCAATATCGCCATTGACAATAGGCGTGGCATTCGGCCGGTCTGCGCTTTATTCCATTACGTGGCTGTGTGTGACGGGTGTGTTTTTCAGTGACGGACTAAATCTCAGACTTGATATTCAGTGTTTTCGATAAATCTTGTGAAATACATTTGCCCAGGCTACGCTGACTAACATTGGCTACGTTAAAAATATATTTGTGACTGCGTACAGGATACCGAACGGAAAAGCACATCGGCCTCTATCTAATATGGACAATTGTGTGGATTTAGCTATGCTAGGCTGTGTCGCGCCGGGAAAATAAGCCTATGGATCTCGCGGCCAATGGCAGGATGTGTTGAAGGTGTAAACAGATGATTGAGCTTTTTGAACAGAGTCATTTGCTATTACTTCCGTGCCATCGCGGCTCATGTAAGTAGCTCGATTTTGTGAGTGAAACTGAGATCACACAGGTATTAGCAACGGACTGTCGGCAGCAGAACTGTTGCTAACATCGCCAATACGGCACTTCAAATTTGCTGAGAAACAGTAAGTGTGGCCAAAACGAGAGGTAGAACACAGAGTTAAACGACTTTGTTTACAAGGGCCTTAGCAAGCCCGTTCTTGAATGACAGGATGTGTTGAAGGTCTAAACAGATGATTGAGCTTTTTGAACAGAGTCATTGCTAAACCAGTCAGTAGCGAGTGTACCCACCGTTTGCAGCCAAGCATTCAATGCAGCGTTGACGCATTGAGTTCACCAGGGTTCGGAGAACATGTTGTGGGATCGCTTTCCACTCTTGATGCAGGAAATAAGTCAGCTGGGGGACGCATTGAGGTGGGTGGTGTTTGCTGACTACATGTTGCCCCAGCACGTCCCAGAGGAGCTCGATGGGAGCCAGATCAGGTGAACGAGCTGGCCACTCCATCCTCATGATGCCCTGTTGCTCCAGGTACTAATCCACCACACGGGCGCGATGAGGTCTAGCGTTGTCGTCCTGCCGAACAGCATTGTCGCCTATGGCTTGGAGAGCTGGCTGGATGAGGGGCTGCATAATCTAATCCCTATAATGCAGTCCAGTCAGGGTGCCTCAGATGACGTGGAGGGCGGTCCTGCCTTCACTGCTGAAGCCTGCCCAGACCATGACTGAGCCTCCTCTATAGCGATCTACTTCTTGGACACATCCATCTGTGAATCAATCGTCCTGGCGTTTCCAGACCCTCACCCTGCCGTCGTTGAAGGACACAGTGAACCGTGACTCATCAGTATACAGAACCTGAGTCCACTGGAGTCTGTTCCACCTCACATGTTGACGACACCAGGCAACCCAGGCTGTGCGATGAGCTGGAGCGAGGGGTATTCTCACTGCTGCTCTGCATGAAGCCAGGCCAATTTTGCGCAGACGTCGGCAGACTGTGCTTCGGCTGATGTTAACGTTTGCAGCTTGCAACAGCTGACGTCGCAGAGTGCTTGACCTGACAGTTTGGTTGTGCAGAGTCGCCACACAGAGGTATCTGTCCTCCCTTCTGCTGGTGCAGCACGGGCGTCCTGAGCAGGGTCATCGTTCTGCCCTTCCAGTTTCTTGGAATCTTTCCAGCAGCCTCTGGATCACTGAATGGGACACCCCAAGACGTCTCCCAACTTATCCTTGGGAAATTCCATCCTGCAGCCATGCTAGCGCCCAGCCTTGATCTATTGTGACGTTAGGCTTTGTCATGGTCGCATGGTTAGGAAAATGACAATTATGCCAGTACTGTACCAGTATTTGTAGCAAAACAGAAGTGCTCGGTGTTCATGACTGACCCCTTTAGCACGTGCATCACAACTTTGCTGAGTTTTTCCACCTGCCTGCCTTTGGTACGCTTGCCAATATCGCACAGCTTTTCACAAAAACTGACAATGTTTCACGTGCATTTGACACATTTGTGGAAATTGAATTGTTGTCTATTGTTCCCTGTACAGTGGACTGTCTAAGGTCAACTTTTAACCCATTTGGATTGAAAAAACATTGTATTTTATTAGCATACTTGCGACGATAAACAATGACACAAAACTGTGATGTGGCCCTTAAGTTTTGACCATTAGTATACTATTCACAACTTCAAACCCAAACTTGCTACAGTGATAGCTGATGGGAAGACTTTTTTTATGCATACTAATTTGGTTGTGGGTATACAAGTATACGCTCCAACAGCAGAACATGATGATGAAGAATTAGAAGAATTTTACGAACAACTGGACAACATCATCAAGAAAACACCTAAGAAAGACATTCTGACTGTCCTCGGTGACTGGAATGCAAAGATCGGCCCTGACGCCTACCAACAATGGGCAGGAACAGCTGGCAAGTTTGGCCTTGGAGAAACAAATGACAGAGGCCTGCGACTTTTAGAGTTCGCAGAGAGTCACCGTCTCACCGTTGCTAATACCCTCCATCCACACAAGAAGTCAAGAACAGTGACATGGCAATCGCCAGGAGGCCTGGTCCATAACCAGATTGACTTCATCTTGCTGCCTCGACGATTCAAATCCAGCGTTAACAAAGCACAAACGAGGTCCTTTCCTGGCGCTGATATTGGCAGCGACCACAACCTCGTCCTTACTAGCCTCAAGTTGAAGCTGGCATTGAAACGAGATAGCAAGAACCCTCGCATCAGATTCGACCTCCAGAAGCTAAAAGACCCGGAAGTAGAAGAGCTCTTCCAAGCCCAGGTGGGAGGCAGATTTGCAGCCTTGGCTACTTTGGACTGCGACGTAGACACCCTTGCTGGAAATATAAAAGAGGTGTTACTTTCTACAGCAGAAGAAGTGCTGGGGAAGCAGAGGAAGCGCAAACAGCCCTGGGTCACCGATGACATCCTCGATCTCTGTGATGAGAGGAGAGCCTGGAAGAAAAAGAGAGGCCAAGACCTCACATCAGCAAACAAGTACAGACTTGTCAACAAGAAGATCAGGAAGAGGATGAAAGAAGCCAAAGAAGATTGGATTGAAGACCAGTGTTGTAGCGTGGAAGAGGGCATGGCAAATGGCAACAGCAAGAAGGCTTATGAAACGCTAAGGACCCTCACCAAGACTCAACAGCGAACAGCCACAGTCATCGAAGACAGCAGCGGCCAACTCCTTACGGAAAACACTGCTGTACTAAACAGATGGACTGAGTACTGCCGAGACTTGTATAACTACAAGGCTGAGCCAGACACCAGCATCCTCCAAAACAACCAGGCTGGGGCCAGGAAGGCTGAAGACCTGCCAGTGTTAGCTGAAGAGGTGGAAGCAGCCGTACGCGGCCTGAAGGGAGGAAAGTCTCCAGGTGTAGACAACGTACCTGCTGAACTGTTGAAACATGGAGGAGAAGTAACAACGAAGGTCCTCACTACACTCTGTCAAAAGATCTGGGAGCAAAAGAAATGGCCAGTAGAATGGACACAGTCTCTAGTGATCCCGCTCCCCAAGAAAGGAAACCTGAAACAGTGCCAGAACTACAGAACTATCAGTCTGATAAGTCACCCTAGCAAAGTAATGCTTAGAATCATTCTCAACCGCCTCAAAACTTTTGCCGAGGAACTGCTGGCAGAAGAACAGGCTGGCTTCAGAGTTGGAAGAAGCACTGTAGAGCAGATTTTCAACTGCCGCGTCCTGATCGAGAAACATCTGCAGCATCAGCGCGAACTCTACCACAACTTCATTGATTTCAGGAAAGCATTTGATCGCGTCTGGCACGACGGACTCTGGCAAGTCATGAGATCGTTCAACATAGAGGAGGGACTGATCCAAATGATAGAAGCGCTTTACAAGAACGCCTGCAGCGCGGTTCTACTTAACAATCAGTCAGGCGAGTTCTTCAGGACGACGATCGGTGTCCGTCAAGGATGCCTGCTCTCTCCTGTCCTTTTCAACATATTCCTGGAGAAGATCATGCAGGAAACCCTCCACGACCACCATACTTCAATCTCTATTGGTGGCAGATCCCTGTGCAATCTTCGATTCGCAGACGACATTGACCTCATGGCAGGCAGCAATAGTGAGCTCCAAAACCTGACAGACAAACTTTCAAGTAGCGCAGGGTCTTATGGCATGGAGATCAGTACGGATAAAAGCAAAGTGATGATCAACACCACAAGCGACAGCAGCAGCAACATTCACATGAATGGCCAAAAGCTAGAAGAGGTCAATAGCTTCAAGTACTTGGGAGCCACCCTGTCCAAAGACGGTAGTTGCATAGCACAGATCCGTATCAGGATAGGTACAGCAACATCCGCAATGGCCAGGCTGGACAGGATATGGCGAAGTAACTCCATCAGCTTCACCATCAAGTACAGGCTTTACAAGTCCCTCATAGTGTCTATTCTACTCTACGGTTGTGAGACTTGGACACTGCTTGCAGACTCAGAAAAGAAAATCCAGGCCTTTGAGAACAAGTGCCTGAGGAAGTTGCTCCGCATCTCGTACCGCGAGCACAAGACCAACGAATATGTACGGAGCATCGTCACTTCCCTGGTGGGCCCACATGAACCCCTTCTGGCAACCGTGAAACGGCGCAAGCTTGCTTGGTTTGGCCACGTGACCCGACACAACACCTTGTCCAAGACTATCCTCCAAGGCACTCTCGAAGGAAGTCGTCGGCGAGGTCGTCAGAGAAAGAGTTGGGTCGCAAACATAAAAGAATGGACCGAACTCGAGATGTCAGACTTGCTTGCCACCGCCCAAAATAGAACTCAGTGGAGAGCACTGTCTGTTGCTGCTGCCTTTCAGTCCCCCCAACGCCCAGTTCGGGCAAGGGACTGATGATGATGATGATGAATTTGGTTGATTCCTCAGAAAGTCGAGGGTCACAAGAGCTCAGGAAATTTTCCTAAATAGCCATATTTTGACCAAATATTTTTTGCATCAAATACTATTCACAACTTCAAACCCAAATTTGGTACAGAGATAACTGATGGTAAGACCTATCTATGCATGCTAATTTGGATGACCCCTCGGAAAGGTCAAGGGTCACAAGAGGCTGACAAATGTGTGTAAAATGCCAATTTTGATAAAATGGTAGGTATTATCAACGTTTTGCAAGTTTTTTAATCAGATTTGGCACAAAGGTAGCTGATGATAAGACCTTCCTATGCGGGGAAGTGGCGCAGTGGTTAAGGCGTCTGCCTCCAATGCCAAAGGTGCGAGGTTCGATACCGGGTTCCGGCGTTGGATTTTTCTCCTCTGGTAAGTGTCACCGTCTGGGCAGTGGGCAGATGTTCACATCTGCACAGGACATAGATGACCCCGGCCCCCACGAGTCCCCTGCTGCCTTGCAGGCCTGGCCGCTTGGCTGCGGAAAGGCTAAGGGAGGAAACCCCTGACATCAAAGCCATCAAAGTCTCCGGGGAAGGCATTTGAGCCAGAGACTAAGACAAGGACAGTCTGATATAAAACCTACGACCTGAGGACCTCGATGCCACCGTCCCAGCTTGCTAGGCCATGGCAAACGAACCAAGGGTTTAAAGGGTGGGGCCAGTACTGTGCACACTGCACTCCATCAAAAAGCTCCACCGCGCATTTAGGAAACGCCCACGGGCCTATGCATACACTAATTTAGTCAACTCATCACAAAGGTCAAGGGTCACGGGGGTTGACAGATGTGTGAAAAATGCTTACATTTTGAGAAAACATGGATTTTGCTGGTGCAGAAGCCAGCCCTTTACTTATTGTCACAAAGGTCACACATGTAAATAGGTCATACACGTGAGCCATAATGGCTTTGCCTTTTTTGTGTGATAATTGTGCATATACATACTTTATCATAAAATGAATGAATGACACCTAATTGGTGGCTAGCGCTAGCAAAATCATTTCTTATGTACACATGGCAACAGGGTCATTCTTCATTCTTCTATTCTTTTATCTCTTTTTATGTGCACATAAGTATCACATTGAAACATTAGAAACTCCTTCAAGTTGTTGACAACTAATTTCAATATCATGCCTTAACCCAAGCGTTTTTGCTTATTAATTCTGAAACTAATTTGATACATGTTGCAAATTAAGTTTTAATTAAGATTTTAATCACAGATTTTAATTAAGTCCCACAATGCCTTCTATTTGTTACCAGTACCAAATAATGACTCTGGAATTAGATCCCACTAATGGTGCAAGTGTGTGTTTTTTTCCCAAGTGTCAATTTGGAATGTTTTAAACGGTGTTTTTGAAAGTTTTGCTTTCATGTGGGTCAAGATGGTGACCAGATCACTAAAAATGGTTGAGATACATCAAATTATGTTCTAAATACTAGGGAATGGTGAGGGAAGCAATGGTGAAACGATGCAGAATGATAGAGATTCAGATGAAGATTTTTCTGATACTGTCAGACATTGGGTGGAATTGGAGGAAAGTGACTCTGAGAGTGTGAACAATGAGGTGAACAACGAGCTCACTTTCACCTGTAGTAGGCGTGGCAGATGTACACGTTAGGGATGGCCAGAAAAAAGACGAGGTATACATCTTCCTGACCCCTGCAACTGCAGGGGCTCTTCAGGGTCTATACCTTTGCTGTTAGGGGATATTCACATTTGAATGGGTTAAGCAACTGCTCATAAGAGTGACTTGTCCAAAACATCAAGGTCACAGAAGGTCAGATCAATGATGTGGATCAGTCTTGCGCCTGAGGCATTAGGGCTTTGCCTTTTTTGCTTTTTGAAAAGAGCAGGTTCTGCGGTTTATTAATTTTGATTTAATTTGGTGTTGGTTTAAATCATGAGCAGTGGCGCACGGTGTGGTGTACATATAGGACTGTCATGTTGTGAAACTTAGATTGAATTTGTTGGGTTTTTTTTCAGCAAAGAAACAGGAACCCTGACTGGTGTGGCTGACAGCCAGATTCTTCCTGTTCATCCTGTCTGCATATACATGAGGGAGGAGGTATTTATGTTTTTAAAAATCGGAAGGTAACTTCAAATTTCTGTTCATAAAGATTGCACATTTGGAGCTCTGCTACCTGTCCAAGGCGTAGTATTCTCATAGAAATTGTAAGTGAGAGTCACTATGACCCCCACATAAAAAACTTTGGGAGATAAAGAGCTGAAACCAGGATTCATGTTCAGATTCACATTTGAAATAGCTGTGTGTCACTGTGCATCAGAATTAAAATCTATGCGTAATAGACCCTCAGTTTTACATTATGGGAACACTGAGGCGGAAGTTATTTCTGGTTGTATGTATGGTCTTCTTACTGTTGCATTGGTGATTACCTGTTGAAGTGACTACATTTTTTAAATATTTCTTTGTCATTTCTGTTTTGGCTCATGCTCAAAGCAAAATTGAGTGCATGTTCTGGGCCAGTGGTCGACTGGCGTCCAGTGTCTGTGGTAAACTGTAACTTTAATTTTCTCAGAGACTGTTTACAACTTCAAACTCAAACTTGGTACAAAGATACCTGATGGTAAGACCTTTCTATGCATACTAATTTGGGTGACCCCTTGGAAAGGTCATGGACCACAAGAGATCAGGAAATAAGTCACAAATGGCCATTTGTTTGTCAAAACTGTTTTTCCTCTCATATACTGGTTACAACTTCCACAGCAAATCTGGTACAGAGATACCTTATGGTAAGACCTTCCTATACATGCTAACTTGGGTGACCCCTCGGAGAGGTCAAGGGTCACAAGAGATCAGCAAATGATGTAAAAAATGTCCTTTTTGTTGTAAAATTTAGTTTTTATCAGCATTTTTGCTAAACCTTTCAACCAACTTTTGGAGAAAAGGTAGCTTGTGAGAAGACCTTTTTATGTATACTAATTTGGTTCACTACTTGCAAAGATCAAGGGTCATGGGAGGTTGACAAAAGTTGAGAAAACATTGATTTCGCAGGTGCAAAAGCCAGCAATTTACATATCTTAGAGCACTTGAACACTTGCTTTTTTCAGTGACCTGTCGGAAAGATCAAGGTCACAAAGGACAGATTAATTATGTGGGTCGGTCATGCACGTGAGCCTTAAGGGCCTTGCCATTTTTGTGACAAACTGTTTTTTCTCAAAATACTATTTTCAGCTTCAAGCCCAAACTTGGCATAGAGATGATGGTAAGGCCTTTCTATTCATACTAATTTCGGATGACCCCTCAGAAGGGTCCAGGGTCACAAGAGTTCAGCAAGCATGTGAAAAATGCCTCTTGTAAATGCTGGGTGTCGTTTTGCTTGAGCTTTCAGTAATAGGCATTCGTGTAACTTGAGTCAGCAAGAGAGGGATTTTTTTTAGGCCCAGAACTGCGGTAGCATTGTGCAGATTTTGAGCTACGCAGCTGACAGTGATGCTGACAGTGCAGACAGATTTACAGTTGTGGCTGGAGTGGGAGGCAGAGACTATTGCAGGATATAGAAAGACTAATATGGCTAATAGATCAGTAAAACCAATGTTCGGCACACTTTATGGTCACTTGGATTCAGATTGTTGCCTTCGGGCACTAATTGGAACCGATTACTTGCATCTCTGTATGATAATATTAAATCTATTTTATGGTACAAGGACGACACTTGTTAAATAGTGTTATGAATAGAAGCTGTCTGTTGAGTAGCAGATGATGCAAGTAACTGAGGAGACCCCCTCTGGGGGCAATGGAAATTAACCAGTCAGGGAACAGCCGTAGTGTGGGTACGCAGTAGCAATGCACACTTCACAGCCTTTGTCTCTGACAATTAGAAACAAAACAAAGTGACAGCAGTGAGTTGTTTGACTTTTTTCAACCTCCTCTTTAGGCTCTTTATCCTAATTGAAAATAGGCTGTGCACACGAAGGCGAGACAGGCAACCGTAAGCCGAATGTACGTAAATGTGACTCGATGGGAATGAGGAAAAGTCCACATCCCATTCCTGCCCACCAGGGGATTCGAACCCGGGATCTTACGACTGTCAGCACAGTGTCTTATCCACTAAGCTACGTCCCCATGTCTTTAATAGGGAGGCGCTTGGGGCCGGGTTGTTTGCCTTTCCGGACAGCTGCTGAAACTTTTTCAAACAGGAAAGCATTTGTTGGGTCTGTCCAGTTCTGCAATTTGTGAACAAATCCAATTGCTGAAACAAATGATGTCATGGATGATGGTGCAAAACCTGCGTGAAATAGATGTGTTATGAACAATGTAGTTATTTGTGGGGAAACTGGCATTTCCTCAGGCAGTGTATGGTCTTGTAAAAATGTTTGAAAAAGTGACCAAGCCCTGTTATACAAAGTGCGTGGTAGGAGTTGGCATGCAGATGGGAAGTGTAGGTTGTGGGTAGGGTGTCCACATCCGGCCACAGACAGCGGAAGTTGTCAACCTGGAAGAGTGAAAGAGAGTCATCAAATACCACTAGGTCCACACCTTGTGAAAACTTAATTGTCGCTTTATTTGCCCTTCCACTGTGGTGAATGGTGCATGTTACAAATTCAACATTGAAAGGTACTTCATGTGCCAAACTACCAGCATGATTTATGTCATGTACTGTGTGTGAAATGCGGCCAGATATACTTGGGGAGACAGAAGGAATCATCAATGACCGTTTCAAAGAGCCCACTATGGCGCCGGCCTCCACGTGGCATGGGTGGGTAGTCTCCTCAGTCACTGATAGAGTGGGCTAGCGAAGGGGTGCCATATATGTCCAGGATTAGGACTTGATGTCAGCAGATACGTTGTTCAGTCTTTTTCACTGGTCTGGTTTTTAAGAAGCTGTGCTAACCCAGGTCTTACCGTGTTGGATTTGTCCTTAAAAATACTCATTAGTTTTTGGTCCTTTGGATCCTGAGTGTTTGCCGTGCTTGGAGACCCGTGTCGGGGGAGAAGAGGATCCTGGTGGCTGAAACACTCCACTTTGGCCTTGACGTCTACCTAAACGGGAGGCTAGTCGTACCGGCCTAGTCAATCGGCTCTTGTCATGTTGAGCCCTATCACACTGTTGACATGCAGGTTGATATACGGAGCACCATGTTATAGCGTCTGCCAATGATTATGTGCTTTACGCCAGTATTCCTCTGCATTCAGCAGTGTGATAGAAGGCGGTGGCTCAGACAGTTCCATCGGGCTTAACCCCCTGAGTATATCTTTCGGGCAGTCTCCATCATGCGTTGGCAGGAGACCCGCCGACAGATGCACTTTGCCTTGTTGGGCATGGTGGTGGGCGGGGGATGAATATCTCTACTATTATAATATTGAAACCACATAAAAGCAAAACTGGCACAAAAGCGGCACATAGCCACTGACATTGTACCTGACAGCGACTCAGACTGTGAGGAAGCGACGCCTCAGGTGTCGGCCGTCTGGCCTCGCTTCTTCATTGTCCATAGCAAAGTGAAAGAGAAGCCTGTTTCCAAGCTGCATCCTTTTCTGGTGGGAGGGAGACCCTGAGGAGCCGTGTTGGCAGGCCTGATGCCCAGCGCCTCAGGTCTGTTGACTTGCTGGTAGAGTGCCGTACCCGGGCACACTCCAACAGGCTACTGAGGCTCTCTTCCATCGGAGACACTCCAGTGGAGGTCACGCTCCACAAAACGATGAATTCTTCAAGAGGCTTGATAAAAGATCAAGCATTGGCAGAACTGTCGTAAGATGAACTTGTACGGAACCTTAAGTCGCAGGGGGTGACTTACGTCGGGAGCGTCGTTTCCAAGCGAGGTGGTAGGGAGATCCGTCTCCCTACCATCATCATGATGTTTGGCACCCCCAACCCTCCTAGTACCACCTGGGGAGGTTTATTACTCCTTGAAAGTGAAAAAGTATGTCCCTCTCCCCCTCAGGTGCTTTAAGTGCCAAATGTATGGCCATGGGCAGAAGACATGCCGCCAGGCAGAGGCCTCATGCGCCCGTTCCACTAAGCCCGGATACTCGACAGAGTCCTGCACAGCCACCCCCCTGTGTGAATTGCCGGGGGGCGCATATGTCTTGGGATAAGAAATGCCCTCGTTGGATATCTGAGTGCAAGATTCAGCAGGTGCGTGTGGAGAAGGGGCTGTCCTTTGCAGACGCAAAAAAACTGGTTGAAGGCCCTGGTGCAGCTGAGGCTGCATCAAACAGTAGTAGCACCTCTGTCTTTACATTTAGTCCTGCAGTTGCAGGCAAGTGCCCCACCAAAGACTTCTGTCAAACCCCAACTTCTTGGTTGGGGGCGGAGCCTTGGCTCCTCTCGCCCCTGGAGAGTAACCCTCCTTCAGTGGTGACGAGGAGCTAGGGAACGCAGAAGGCGGACACTACTGGTCCGGTAGCGCGGCCTTCTGATGCCCCTAAGCCTCAGTCCCCACCCAAGCCTGTCACCGTCAGTCTGTCTACTACAAAGGCTTCTGGCTCTGGTCAGCCTTCTAAGGCCGCTAACTCTAGCGGCAGGAATGCTGCCCAGAATCAGGAACCGGATGCTTAACAGCGTCTAAATTAAAGCATTTTAAAGTTAAAATTGTTTTAGTTAACAGAGGTTTTAAAACACTTTTAAAAATGATGCACGGCACTTTTCTAAAAAAAGTTAACGTTTTAGCTAAAAATTGTCTACCGCACTACGTCACCGATATGAATATAGATTGATAGGGGGTTCCTTGAATAGTTCATTCGCAGTAAAGATTTATGATCACTAGTATGGAGAGAAAATCCCAATGAAAAAAGAAACACGATTAGCAAAGACAATTAAACCACAATTGAGTAATATTTAGGCCTGTTCGGAATATATGCAGAAACAAATACACAATTTGCAACTTATTTTTTTCTGATAATGAGGATGCAACTGCAGGTATGACGTGAAACAATAGCTGACGAACTGAAAGTTCGTAAGAAAAAGAACTAACACCTATAAAATTGACGTCAATTAACTTTATTGCGTCACTCGTCGGTTCCATTCTGGCCAAGATGGCTGCTCTAAGTCCGGCGGAGACTATTTCCACACACCAAAATTAAAAAGCAAACGATAACAATTTTTTCTCAGTAGAGGAAGCATTCCTGCTGAAGGAATATGGAAATACTTAAAGACGTGCAGCACAATAACAACAAACAAACAAGAAAAAAACAAAATGGAAAAGCTGTGGCTCGAACCACGCCAGTCATGGTTTCAAAAGTGACATTTTTAACCGCGAGTCTTACCGACTGCGCTGTTGAGGCATTGATGGTAATCGAGCTTCTTATAATTATATACAAAGTCAGGTTGTGTTATGCCGGCTGACCTCCGCCGATCTCTCCGACAATATTTCACTTCCCAATGCTTTTCAGCCCTTCTCAGTAAATCTCAAACGCTGAAACCGATGTTGTTAGTTGTTATATTTCGTCTGAAAGGATGCAGCTATCTCTCTTTTCTTCGCTGATGTTGTCGAAATCAATGAAGCGGCTGATTAAAAATGGCGCCCATTCAGCGTCCATTCAATTTTAAAAGCGTTTTAGCACGTTTAGAATAGCTCCAAGCACTTCTAAAGTTACAAGCGAAAATCGTCGCTAAAACAGTGTTAAAAGTTCCGTGCATCGCATCTAAGCGCGCTAAACACGATTTTTAAAAACAAAATTTAATTTTCACTTTTAAAACTGTTTTACAATTTAGAAGTCTGTCGTGCATCGCATCTAAGTGCGCTAAACACGATTTTTACAAAACGTTTGTAAATATTCACTTTTAACAGTGTTTTTAAGAGTTAGAAGGCTGTCAAGCATCCGGCCCCTGAAGACCAAGAAAGCTACGGGACCACAGTGCGCACGGGCCCAGAAGGGGGACACTGATGTCCCCTTCAAAACAAATATGCTGCATTGGAGGAGCAGATGGAGTTGTCGTTGCTGGTGCTGCGACAGCTCCACTCCCCTCATCTCCGAAGAACCAGATGAGGCCCGGGAGCCAGCCCCCCCCTCTGTTTCTTCGACTCCTTCTAAAGCAAAGAAAAAGGGGGAAAGAAACTCTTTTCTCCCACATAAGACATAATCATGTACTATCTGCTTCAGTGGAATTGTCGTGGTTTTCACGCTAACTTTGAGGAATTACGTCTTTTGGTCAAGTCCTATAACCCCTCAGTAATATCTCTTCAGGAGACTTACCTGAAGACTTCTGACCCTGTGTCTTTTAATGGTTTTAACGCTATCCATAAAGACTCTGATTCGGAGAGGCGCTCGGGTGGAGTGGCTCTTCTCATTAGTAGCCAAATTTTATGTAGCCCTGTTAGCATCGACACCTGTCTACAGGCTGTCACTGCTCAGTTACCTTGGAGAAGACCATAACCATATGCAGTGTTTACCTGACACCATCCCTGCGGGTCTGTAGTAATGATATTTCTAACTTAGTAGATCAGCTGCCCCCTCCCTTTATTCTCTTGGGACATTTTAACGGTCACGCTCACTTGTGGGGTAGTGACCACTATGAGGGCAGAGGTCAGATGTTAGAAGAATTTTTTTCTCAACTTAACTTATGTGTCTTTAACGATGGCTCACCTACCTACTCTAACCCGGATTCAGGATCTAGTTCTGTTCTAGACCTCACTGTGTGTGATCCTTCTCTCATGCTGGACTTCGACTGGAAGGTTTACTATGACCTGTGTGGTAGTGACCACATTCCAGTAGTCCTGTCATCGGTCAGATGTTAGGGGGATCCACCGGTGGGGCGCTGGAATCTCAAGAAAGCTAACTGGCCTCTGTTCGCCTCCCTCTGTCAGTCTCGTATTACAGAGGAGGTGGTCATGTCAGTTGATGAACCTGTTTCTTGTTTTACTTCTATTTGGTTGGACGTAGCAGGTGAAACCATCCCTAAAACTTCCGCATCAGTCCCTCGGAAGCTGAGAGTGCCATTTAAAAGACAGAGGGCGAAAGCCCATTACATTATTAAATGTGAACGCTGTGCTTCCTGGAGACTTTTCGTCTCATCTTTATCTTCTAGGACTCCGTCCCAGAAAGTCTGGAAGGCTGTTTGAAGAATTAGGGGCAGAGGTGGCTCGGCTTCTGTTGGCCATCTTAGAGATGGTGCCAGCTTGGTCACAGATAAAAAAGCTGTGGCCAATTTGCTTGCCTCCACCAATGTCCATATTTCTTCAGCAGAGCATTATTCACCCTTCTTCCAGAGAGAGAAGGAGAAGCGAGAGTCTCATATTTGTGATTTTAAATTGAATAACTTAGAAGACTATAATACCCCTTTTACATGATCAGAATTGCAGTAAGCCCTGCCGAAATGTAATGACTCTGCTGCTGAACAAGATACCATCCACTATCAGCTCCTAACGCATCTGCCTGAGAAGTCACTTTTTGTACTTCTCAAAGGCCTTTAACTATATCTGGATAACTGGCCATTTTCCACCATTTTGGCGCTAGGCTGTGGTTGTGCCGATTCCCAAGCCGGGTAAGGATCCTTCCAACCCGGGCAACTACCAGCCAATCGCTTTGACATCATGTTTATGTAAAACTATAAAACGCCTGGTCAACGCCCGCCTTGTGTGGCATCTTGAGTCACGGGGTCCCATCACAGACCTCCAGTGCGGTTTCCGTAGTACAACTGACCATATAGTCCTCTTTGATTCATTCATTTGAGATGCTTTTGTTAACAAGCAGCATGTCTATGCAATTTTCTTCGATCTTGAGAAGGCATATGACACTACTTGGAAGTATGGTATAATGTCTGACTTGGACAAGGGTTTTAAAGGGCACCTGCCTGTTTTTAATCAAAATTTTATGTCTAACTGGTCGTTCCATGTCCGGGTGGGCTCCACCCTCTCTGACTCATTTAAACAGGAGATAGGTGTCCCGCAGGGCAGCATTCTATCTCCTGTTTTATTTAGTATTAAAATCAATAACATTGTAAAGGCCATCAAGGATGATTCTGAATGCTCTTTGTTTGTGGACGACTTTACTTTGTGCGCACGAGGTCGAGGACTTGCGTCCCTTGAGAGGCGCTTGCAGCTGTGCGTTGATCGCATCAGGGGTGAGTGTCTCTCAACAGATTCAAGTTCTCGCCCTCCAAGACAGTCTGTGTGCATTTACTAACCAGACAAAAAAATTTCCAGAACCTAGCCTGAGCATTGCTGGAGTGCCAATTAAGGTGGCCTTAGGAGGCAAAGTTCTGGGGGTCATTTTTGACAAAAGACTGACCTTCTGCAACCATATTACTTACCTTAGAATCTCTTGTCAGAAGGCTCTCGACATTCTTTGTGTCATTGGTCGTACTGACTGGGGTGCAGACCACATTGTCTTACTTCGACTGTACCGGGCCCTTGTTCGGTCCAAACTGTATTACGACTCTGTAGTTCCTAGTCTGTATGCCTTCTCTCAAGCTCCGCCACATCCGCCTCATGCTCAGCTACGTTCTGAAACTGAAGGCCCATCCAGACAATCCTGCCTATGATTGTGTTTTTAAACCGCCGTTTGCAGAGATTTATGATCCCATCTGGGAGCTGTCCATCCACTTTCCTTCCGTGTCCAACCTCATCTGCAGGCGGCCGGAGTGGACCTGGACAAAGTTTCGGAATCTCTGCAACACATCACTCCACCCTGGCTATTACCAGTTCCTGATATCTTGCTGGACTTCCGCCATGAGATGGCCTTAATTGCCTGCTCGGCGTTAAACCCCAATAACTAACTAACTAGCTGGACTTGACTGCCCACAAAGACTCTACTCCACCAGCCATATACCAAAAGATCCTCAATAAACTTCTTTCAAGTTTTCCTGGCTATTGTATTTATACGGATGGGTCAAAGTCTGAGGATGGGAGAGTGGTTGCGGCCACAGTGTCCTCTCGCCATCCTAGACACCCATTTAAACACCGCCTCCCAGACCATTTATCTGTATTTAGTGCAGAACTGCAGGCGGTTCTGCTGGCACTCAAGCATGCTTATTGGTCTAGGGAAAGGAACTTTCTGATTCTGTCTGTTTCTCTTTCTGCCCTGCAGGCCCTTCAGGGCGCACCCCCACTCGGGTCTGCCCTGGGGGACTTGGTGGGGTTAACTACTTTTTAGTTCCCAGGGTCAACATGGTCTGCCCCACAGGGTGGGGTTTCCCTCTATTATGGGGCATGTTTTTCTGTCTACCCTTGGTCCATTCACCTGTATTTTCCTTTTTTAAACTCTGCCTACTGTTTGTGCAGCCTGTAGCTCTTGATATTAGATGTGTGTTGCTAGATATTAGGTTTATTTATAAGACCAGCTGGCGACATACATTCAATATTCTGTTTAGTTTTTTTTTTTCCAACCAGCCTTCAGGGCACAGAAACATACCACCCACTGCTGGTGCAGATTAGAGAGCTCTACGCGGACTTGATGAAGGAATATTATGACATCATTTTTATTTGGGTCCCAGAGCATGTGGGCATTGAAGGCAACAGGATTGCAGATTCTGCTGCCAACGATGCCCGCAACGACCATGTCCCTGATGCACAGACGGTTTATAGTGATTTTAAACATGTGATTAGTGCGTACATAGCCCGTGAGTGGCAGTCCGAGTGGGACAAAGAGGAAGCTAACAAGCTGCATGAAGCTCTTCCTAAGGTGTCCGACAGTCTACCTTATCGCTGCGGCAGCCGCAGTGAGGAGAATGTCCTTGGTCGGCTCCACATCGGGCACACGTTTGTTACTCGCTCTTATTTACTAAAACAGGAGGAGCGTCCATGGTGTTATGCCTGCGATGAGCAGTTTTTTGTTAAACACTTGTTGCTGTCTTGTGCCGATCTAATTGACACAAGATATAAACACTTCACAGCAGACTCCTTGAAGGTTTTGTTCTGGGATGTACCCCCTGACAAAATCTTCAGTTTTCTGAGAGAGTGCAATATTTTAATAGTATTTGAGCATTCATAGACTATGTTAATTCTATTGTTTTGACCTTTTTGAGAGTATGTAGACGTTTCCTTTAAAGACCTGTGCAACATTTTAGCATGACATATTTTAAAGATATATTTACATCCTGTCTCAAGACCTTTCTTTGAGTCTGGCTGGCCAGATTTGTACCCATCCCGCCGTGAGATGGCCTTAGTCGCCTGCTCAGTATTAAATCCAAATAACTAACTAACCATTTCAAAGAACATCTCCAGTTCAAATACCAAATACAGCAGACTGGTCGGACAACATTTCAACCAGGCCGACCACTCAGTCCCGGACATTCGGGTTAAAGGCCTATGGCTTTTGCAAGCCGGCAATATCTGGGCCAGGAAAGAGCGAGAAAAGTACTATGCAAACTGTACCTTAACCATACTGTGTCGCTTCTGTTTAACTAACACTGACCATCCTTCTCTTAGTTCTAACTCTCCTCTCCCTCCCTCTCCCCCTCCCCCCTCCCTTTTTTTATGATGTAGACAGTTCTAGGCAGACCCAAACGATGCTTTTAGTATCGTTCGCCGCTCTCAAACCCTCTCCTCCCTTCTTCTCTCCCTTTTTTCCCCCCCTCTCTCCCTCCTCTCTCTCTCTCTCTCTAAAAAGTCATGTAATAAGTCAAGGGTAGTCGGAGTAGAGGTGCCCCAACTAGGGATTAGTGATCATTACCCTGTGTGTTGTGGCTGGGCATTGAAAGCAAATACTACTTTTCGTAAACACCAGCACACAACTATTAGATATAGATCTTTGAAGCGCTTCAACAAAGACATATTTCTGCACGACCTAAGTCAAGTATCTTTCCACACAGTTTACAACCAAGGTGATCCAAACGAACTCTGTCTGAATGGTACAGATTGTTTCTTGGTGTTCTTGATAAACATGCTCCTTTCAGAGAGAAACAAGTGAAAAATCCCCAACTTCCCGCGTGGTTGAACAATGAAATCAAGGATGCCATGCAGCTCCGTGATGATCATAAAAGCAGCAATAAAATTTTGTAGCTTACCAAAAACAAAGAAACCTTATAAAATATTTAGTTAGAAATGCTCAGAGGTCTCACTTTCACCATCGCATGAACGGCAAAAAAGATATCGTTTCTGTTTGGCGCGCAATAAACGCCTTTAAGAGGTCCAGAAATACCGCACAGTGCACTAAAATATCAGCTGATACGTTTAATCAGCATTTTCTCTCTACCGCCACTACACTGCTACAGAATCTTACATCGCCCGGTCAACCGTCTCATGTTTGAGAAAAACTAAAAAGGTTTTGTGCTGAAAGATTAACACCTAACACGTCTTGCAACATTTCACTCTTAACAGTTTATGCCCCACCCGGGTCTGCCCTGGGGGACTTGGGTGGGGTTAGGTATTTTTTAGTTCCCAGGGTCACCCTGGTCAGCCCCACAGGGTGGGTTTTTCTCTCTATTCTGGGGCATGTGTTTCTGTCTACCCTTTGTCCATTCACCTGTATTTGCCTTTTTAAAACTCTCCCTACTGTCTGCACTGCCTGTAGCTCTTGATATTGGATGTGTGTTGCTAAATGGTCTTAGCTTTATTTATGCCCCATGTTGTAGGTTTATTTAATGTATTTGACCGGCTGGCGACATACATTCAATTTTCTGTTTAGTTTTTTTTCACAAGCAGTGCAGGCACGTCCTGAGAAAGCCTTGTTGCTGTCGGGACGTTAAGCAATGTACAATCAATCAATCAATCTTAACAGTTTATGAAGTGGGAAAATCCATTTCTTCATTAAAGAGTAAAAGTACATCTGTCCATGATGGGATTAGCAGCACTGTTCTTAAAATGGCTCTTCCATGCGTCGTCAAGTCGCTAACATACATCTACAACCTTTGTATACAACATGGACAATTTCCGTCTGGTCCGAAAACGGCAAAGGTAATACCGCTACCTAAAACAAAAGATTTAAATGACCCCAACCATTTCAGACCCATTTCTCTGTTGTCAACTCTGTCAAAACCGATTGAAAGACATATCCACACACATTTACATTTCTTAGATAAATACAAACTCGTTCATCCACTACTGTCTGCTTTTCGTAGGGGACATTCATTGTCACACAGCTGTGGTTCACCTGGTTGACAGATGGTTAACTGCTATGAATAATGGGCAAATGACGGGAGCGGTATTTTTGGACCTTTCTAAAGCTTTTGATCTTGTCAAGTATGATCTTTTAATTAAAAAACTTGCTGCCTATCAGCTGAGTGATGGCACCCTTGCCTTCATTACATCATATCTATATGGGCGCACACAGTACGTCTGTGTGAATGATACAAACTCACGTGAGGGGGTGATAGAGCACGGAGTACCACAAGGATCTGTCCTTGGTCCATTATTATTTTCAGTTTTTATAAACGATCTTCCTTTACATATATCCGACCCCCGTGTAATCTGTAGTCTCTTTGCTGCTGATGGAACTCTTGATGTGTCATCGTCGGATGCATCCTGTATAACCCAGTCCCTACAAAGCGGCCTGAATGATGTTTCCACATGGTGTCAAAACAATTATATGATTCCGAATACTACTAAGACCAAATGTATGTTAATTACTAGACAAAAGCATCAGCTGAACCCGCCTCCCCTACAGCTCTATTTGAAGCGAGTTGAGCAAGTCAAGGAACAGCGTATGCTTGGAATCATCATTGATGACAAACTGTGTTGGCAAAGCCATATTACCAAAGTGTGTAAAACAATATCAAAAAACTTATTCTTACTGTCAAAATTAAGATTGTTTACTAACGAACCAACAAGGAAACCTTTTTACTGTGCCCATATTCATCCACATTTGGATTATGCCTCCTCAGTTTGGGATGGGAGCAGTGATGCTAATCTCAAAAGGATGAATTCGCTTCACAGGCGGGCAATCAAATTAATCGTTGACAGACCCATGCAAGTCATTACAAGTTCAAGCTGCTGGATATTCTACCACTTGACAAGCAGTTCATTTATAATAAGTTGGTACTCCTGCGCAAAATCACCCTCTCAGACTCACCAACCTATCTGTAATTTGTTCGCACTTGCCCACAGAGCTAGTCGAACATCAGGGATCAGTCTGGTAGTACCAAGGCCTCGCTTCGATATTTACAAGACGTCCCTCTCCTACTCTGGTGCAAAATTATGGAACACAGTTCCTGCAGACATTAAAGCAGCACCTTCTTTACAAACGTTCAAGAACCAACTGCATAAATTTATTAAGAACGTGAAAACATATTGTTCATTTTTTTTTTTTTCACATACCGTCATTGACTCCAGAAACATTTCATTATTCATATTCATGTATCATAATACTTTAGACTTGCTGAGGTGTTCTTTGTCATTTCTTTTGCAGCATAACATCATAATTTTTTTAATGTTTAATGTTCAATGTTTTGCTTGGTGTCAGTGTGTGTGTTTGTGTATGTGTGTGTGTTTGTGGATGGGTAGAAATCAGAACGTGTGAATGTGTGTGTGTGTGTGTGTGTGTGTGTGTGTGGTGTACTGTGAGCATTGATTATTTGAAATGGAATTATTGTTGCCTGTATTTTTCACTATTATGTATATACTTTTATATATAAAATTATGTGTATGTGTGTTTACGTGCATGCTATAGCTTAGTAAGGACATGATTGAAAAAAGGTCATTGAATGTACCTAATCATTTATCCTTGAAAAATAAAGTTTCATTTCATTTCTCACCCCCACCCGGGTCTGCCGTGGGGGACTTGGGTGGGGTAACTACTTTTTAGTTCCCAGGGTCACCCTGGTCAGCCCCACAGGGTGGGTTTTCTTCTGTATTCTGGGGCATGTGTTTCTGTCTACCCTTGGTCCATTCACCAGTATTTTCCTTTTTTAAACTCTCCCTACTGTCTGCGCTGCCTGTAGCTCTTGATATTGGATGTGTGTTGCTAAATGGTCTTAGCTTTATTTAGGCCCCATGTGTAGATTTATTTAACATATTGGATCGGCTGGCGACATACATTCAATATTCTGTTTTGGGTTTTTTTCACAAGCAGTGCAGGCACGTCCTGAGCAAGCCTTGTTGCTGTCGGGACGTTAAGCAATGTACAATCCAATCATTTCATTTCTCTCTCTCTCTCTCCCTCTCTCTCTCTCTTTCTCCCTCTCTCTCGTTCTCTTTCTATCTATCTTTATGCCTCCTCCCCCCCCACCCTCCCCATCACCCTGCTTTTCTTTTTCATTTCTGGGTTACCCTTGAAGACAGTTTCACAACTACCTACTCTCCATTCAGATAATCCATTGCTAAAATTAAAAATTTACTTTGTTTCAATGATTTATTTATTGTTGTGTGCCATGCTTAATGCTGTTTTTGTCTGCCTAATGCACTAAGGAGGGTGATGAAGTCAATGTAGTCATGCTGCAGAATCTGTGCATGTAGTTTGTCCGATACATATAAATCTACCAGTAACCCTCTGCTTGTAAAATCACCACGGAGGGTGGGTGTGTCCATGCATTTTTTGATTGTGCCATTAACTTATTTTCTAGAAAGTTTTAAGATGAAGAACCCTTTTTGGTTGGTTAGTTAGTTATTTGGGTTTAAAGCCGAGCAGGCAACTGAACCCTTTTTGGACAGAAGTGGCTGTTCTTTTTAAAGAATATCATAACTGTTTCTGTTCCCCATGTATCGATGCATTCAAAACCGAACCATTACTTTTGAAAGGACACATTGAAATCTATTGATAAGAGGATTTCTGTATTTTTTTAACCATTGGCAACACATGTATGTTATATGCTAATGGTGATAATGTTTAGTTTTATAAACAGTTTGACGCAAACATTTCTTTTCTCAATTTCCTTTTCTCATAACAGAACAAGTGCTGTAAGAAAATACAAATGCAAAATGTTATGAATATGGACAGATACAGCTGATGTAACCGATTTGGATACACCTTTTCATGTTTTTAAATGCAAAACGAGTACTTAAATTAAATGACACTGCTTGCATGTACTAAGATATGGAAAAAACAAACATGATTACCATGAAAAGTAATTTGTTAGCAACCTATAACAGTCACACATGGCACCAGATTATGCTGGTTTCATTACAGAATTGTACATAGATTACTTCCAACCAATACGTTTTTGGCTCATGTGCGAAACATGTCTATGTTCTGGGCCAGTGGTCGTCCATGTCGTCCATCCGCCATCGTCTGTGATAACTTTAACATTGGCATTTTCTCAGAGACTATTCAAGCCACAGTCTTCAGACTTGACCTAAGGATATTTTGTGGTAAGATCTTTGTAAACATACCAATTTGAATGACGTCTCTCAAAGGTCAAGGTCACAGGAGATGAGGAAATACATTTAAAAAAAATAGACATATTTTGACAGAATTGATTTGTTCTCAAATACTGTTCACAACTTCAATCCCAAACTTGGTACAAAGATACCTGATGGTAAGACCTTCCTTTGCAAAGTAATTTGGTTTAGCCCTCGGAAAGGTCAAGGGTCACAAGAGCACTGGAAATAGGTGAAAAATAGCCATATTTTGACAAAAGATGTTTTTTCTCAAATACTATTCACAACTTCAAACCCAAACTTGTTTAGTTTTCAACCAACCCTAGTAGCATGAAGCGGAACTGTTAACATCACATTTAGGACTCACTTTTTGGTCACATCCTCACGCTGGGACCATATGGCGTTGAGGTGCGTCCCCTGGGTGGTGGATAGGGGGGGGTCCCTTGCGAGAGGGGTGCACCGAATGAAATAAGGTGCCATGAACCAACATGGTCTAAGGGAAGGAGACCCCGACAGAAAACCCCTGGTCCTCCTAGTAAGGGGGTTGGGTGTGGGGGTAGCTTCCCCACCCTGAAAATAAGGAAATAGTTACAAAAACGCTGACGACTAGACAAACAGCAATTCCTTTCCTGGAGGAGGAAGGTTCTTCTACCAGAAGATTTATGACGTCGTGTGGTGGAAGCCGGAAGTCTTCGGAAGCCACAGGACCGAGCCACCTCTATCTATCCAGGGACACAATCATGGGCACATGGAATGTCAAGACCAAATACCAGAGCGGGAAGTCTGCCCAGATAGCAGCGGAAATGCAAAAGTACAACCTTTCCCTGCTAGGTATCAGTGAAACCAGATGGACGCAGTCTGGGCAGAAAAGGCTGTTAAGTGGGGAGATGATTCTGTATTCTGGTCATCAAGAGGAGAATGCCCCCCATACAGAAGGTGTAGCATTCATGCTGTCACCAGTGGCACAGAGAGCGCTCTGGGACCAAGAATTTTCACAGCAGCCTTTAGAACCAGGAAAAAGATTAAACTCAACGTCATCCAGTGTTATGCACCCACTAATGACGGTGATGAGGAAGAGAAACAAGAGTTCTATGACCGACTCCAGAGTGCTGTGGACAAATGTACGGAGCGAGACATCACCATCGTCATGGGCGATTTTAATGCCAAAATTGGGGAGGACAACACCGGATATGAAGAGGTGATGGGGAGACAGGGACTAGGGGAGATGAATGAGAACGGGGAGAGGTTTGTAGACTTTTGTGCTCTAAACAGACTTGTCATTGGAGGCAGCATCTTCCCACACAGAAGAATACACAAAGCAACTTGGGTCTCACCTGACCATACTACAGAGAACCAAATAGACCATATTTGCATTAGCAAGAAATTTAGAAGATCCCTTCTAGATGTTCGAGTGAGGAGGGGAGCAGATGTCGCCTCAGACCACCATCTGCTTACCTTAAGAATAAAGCTCAAGTTAAAGAAAAGCCGCACAGAGACAATAAGAAGACAGCGCTATAATGTAGGCCTCCTGAGAGAGACTGGAGTGAGAGAAGGGTTCAAACTGGTGCTGTCCAACCGGTTTCAAGCATTACAGGAGCTAGTAAATGAAGAGGAGGCGGTCACCACAGAGCAGCAGTGGAAGGCAGAGAGGCGCTGAACTCAACCTGCAAAGACACTGTAGGGTTCAGGAAACACCATCACAAGGACTGGCTGTCGGCACAGACCTTGAAGAAGATAGAAGTGAGGAAGCAGAAGAAAGCAGTTGTCAACAACAGTCGCACAAGAGCAGCTAAAGCAAGGGCACAGGAGGAATACTCGGATGCCAACTGCGAGGTGAAGAGGAGTATCAGGGCAGACAAGAGGGCCTACACAGACAGCCTGGCAGCAGAGGCGGAAAAGGCAGCAGGCAGTGGCAACATGAAACAGCTCTACAACATTACCAGAAGATTGTCAGGCAAGTATTGCCATACAGAAAGACCAGTAAAAGACAAAGAAGGCAAGCATATTGCAGACAGAGCAAACCAACTCGACAGATGGGCTGAGTATTTTGAAGAGTTAATGAACAGACCCAGCCCACCCGACCCCCCAGACATCCAGCCAGCAGAGAATGACCTACCCATCAGCTGTGACAGACCCAGCCGGGAAGAGATCAGAAGAGCAGTGGCATTTTTGAAGAACGGCAAAGCAGCAGAGCCAGATGGCATCCCAGCAGAGGCTCTGAAAGCAGACCTAGAGACAACAGTAGAGCTGCTGTATCCACTGTTTGGAAAGATCTGGGAAGAGGAGGTGATGCCGGCTGACTGGAAGGAGGGGTACCTAATCAAGCTTCCCAAGAAAGGCGACCTCAGCAAGTGTTCCAACTACAGAGGAATCACCTTGCTGTCAGTACCGGGAAAGGCCTTCAACAGGATCATCGGGGTGAGAATGAAGAGCTCCGTCGACCCCCAGCTGAAAGACCAGCAAGCAGGATTCAGAAAAAAACGTTCATGTACAGACCAGATCGCCACTCTCCGCATCATCGTGGAACAGTCTCTGGAGTGGATCTCCCCACTGTACGTCAACTTTGTGGACTACGAGAAAGCATTTGACAGCGTTGACCGAGAGACTTTGTGGAAACTCCTACGACACTACGGTGTACCCACAAAGCTCATCTGCCTGATCAAGAGCAGCTACGATGACATGACATGTCACGTGATCCACGAAGGGCAGTTCACCAGGGAGCTCCAGGTCAGAACCGGCGTCAGGCAGGGGTGTCTGCTGTCTCCGTTCCTCTTCCTACTGGCCATAGACTGGGTCATGAAGAAGACCACTGAGCAGAGAAGAAGCGGAATATTGTGGACACAGCTTGACGACTTCAATTTTGCAGACGACTTGGCTTTACTGTCCCACACTCATCAACAAATGCAGGACAAGATCACGAGGCTTGCTGACATCTTGTCCCAAGTGGGCCTCACCATCCACAAACAAAACAAAGACAATGAGGCTGAACGCAACCAGGGAAGAACCAGTCTTGCTTGCTGGCACCCCGTTGGAGGAGGTAGAGTCCTTCACCTATCTCGGGATTATCATCGACAAAAAAGGCGACACTGATGCGGATGTCGGAGCACGAATCGGTAAAAAAGCAAGAGCAGCCTTTCTTCAGTTGAAAAAAGTGTGGAGTTCCAGAGAGCTGTCACAACACATAAAAGTCTGGATTTTCAACTTAAACATAAAAGCAGTTCTCCTAAATGGCGCAGAGACTTGGAGATTGACAAAAACCACAGTTAACAGAGTACAGATCTTCATAAACAGTTGCCTTAGAAGAATCTTGAAAATCCACTGGCCAGAGAAGATCAGCAACGTCGGACTCTGGGAGAGAACAGAGCAGATAACATCGGAGAATAAAATTGGGCGAAGAAGATGGGGATGGATTGGTCACAGCCTGAGAAAGCCAGTTTCCAGTATCACTAGGCAGCCATTGTCATGGAACCCCCAGGGAAAGAGGAAAAGAGGCAGGCCGAGAAACACCTGGCGTCAAGAGTCTTTGAACCACCTGGAGTAAAATCGAAGGAGAAGCACAGGACAGGAGTTGCTGAAGGTCTCTCGTCAGCGGGCTATACCCTGGGAGGGGTGACAGGCGTAAGTAAAGTAAGTTTTGGTCACATATCCGCATTTTTGCTCGAGCACAGAATGGTCTGGTGACTATGATTTTTTGGTCACATAGCCCTTCCGGAAACCAAAAAGAATGTGGAGATACGACCGTTGAATCAAGGTCACATTTAGGTTTTATTTGTGATGGTCGCAGTATGGTCACGTTTGGGTCTCATTTGTGACCGTCTCTGTAGAGTCGCAGTAAGGGCTCACAGGGACCGTCGCTGTAAATATGACCAGTTGTGTTTAATTATTCTTGATCATTTATAACAGTAAATATATACTTTCTTTTCTCTTCATGTCTTTTACACTGACTGAAATTCAAGCTTTGTATCACACTGCTGTATCATGGCTCTACAAAAAAACGAAGCTTAGACCCGCATGGCTTTGGCTTTGACCTCATTTTTGGCTCCCGTGCGAAGCAAAAGTGAGTGTGTTCTGGGCCATTGGTCATCCGTCCATCGTCCGTCCTCCGTTGTCCGTCATCTGTGGTAAACTTTAACTTTGGCACTTTCTTGGAGACTATTTAAGCTACAGTCTTCAAACTTGGCCCAAGGATACTTTGCGGCAAGACCTTTCTAAACATATTAATTGCAGTGACCTCTCACAAAGGTCAAGGTCACAGGGGATCAGGAAATGTATCAAAAATAGCTATTTTTGGACATTATTTATTTTTTCTCAAATACTATTTACAACTTCAAACCCAAACTCGGTACAAAGATATCTGATGGTAAGACCTTTATACGCACACTAATTTGGTTGGACCCTTGGAAAGGTCATGGGTTACAAAAGCTCAGGAAATAGGCCCAAAATAGCCACAAAAGATTTTTTTTCTCAAATACTGTTCAGTAAAATATACTGCTGTGAATTGTTTGGAAGGTTCTGCTTCAGTGTTCCTGCACCATATGATCCAATAGATTAACTTTAGAAAAAGTGCAGAATGCAACAAGACAGCTACAGTTCACAGTTTTAAAGATTATAGTGATGAAATTAAAATTCTGTAAGGTATTTTAGCTAACTTATTAAAGCTAATCCGTTTTATTGGGATCTTGTTGTGTAGGAACAGTAAAGCAGCACATTTAAATGATGGGGACCGAGCCAGAGACAGGTGGGTCAGAGCATTTTGTTGTTGTTGCAGAGCCATTTTATATGATCTGTCTTTATAAAATGCCATCTTTGAATAGAAGAAGTGCCGTTCAGATGTCCTTGGTGTGGCACAGTTTCATTTCCCCTCGTGAGGGATTCACCAAATAGAAAAACAGCAATCAGGAATGGGTCGCACTGTATCAGTACAAATGTAAACGTTGAAAATGGAAAAAGTACATGGTGAAATAGCCATAGACGTCATGTTATAGGCAGCACTGGTGTGTCTAGTTAGATGTTACGATCTGCACTGTCTTGTATTCACTTGCCATCAGTAGTGAAAAATTAGCACTTGAATAAGTAGAAAACCCATGTGTACAGCAACTTTGCATATAACATGGTCAGGCTTAACAAAAGTCAGATGTAATGACACTTTTTGGAGGTCCCAACTACACTATTTCAATTGTTAAAAACTGACAAAAACATTAGACAGAACAATAAGAAATGTTTGTTCTTTTGTATTTGTTACATCTGAAGTTTACCCTTGACAAATTATTTATAATTCAAAATTTGTATTCCTCCATCAACAACATTAGTGGAAACATAATCGTGTTCTGAGATCAGAAGGAAGTTAAATTCCACGCATATGCACCTGAATAAAACAAGGTATGAACTTCTGTACAAAAGATCATTTTGCAATGTCTGTTTCTCCATATGAGAGACTCATCACATGAAAACTCCAGCAAAACTTACAACAAAAAATGTATAAAATGCAAATAATGTGTGCACATACTCATACAGTTATCTTGCCAGGTCATGAAAAATAAAGCAAGTTTATTCTAGTCAAGAATGGGCCTGCTGAGTTTTTCAATATGAGAGAGAGAGAGAGAGAATTTTGACATGATCTGCTCTATGGTACGCTTTGATTGCAAAATTCACCAATACAACGGGTTATTAATGTTGTCCTGCCTCATCTAAGACTTTTCTACCCTTCTTTTTATAATCAATGTGATTAGGCACATGTACCAGAGGTTTTTCTCTGCCTTTTGAGGGTAACCAACCAAAGGTACACTTCTGTGTATAAAGGTGCATTAGAACAGAAATCGGTCTTTAAATTGACACCTTCCACTTCATAATTTTTTAATCCCTTCTATTTATAGAAGGGACTTTTTAGGACGGGTCGCGGTGGGGCGAATTTAATAGCATGTCCATGATGTCAAAGGCGGGTTGGCTAAACCTCTAACAATTGAAGTAACAAGATAAAAATTACGTCATGTCTAGTTACGCTAACCTCGCTGCTGAACGTACATTTGGCACGAAGCGCCGTATATGTGTATGTATGTATGTGTGTGCGTATGTATGTAAACAAGAGAATCTCCTATATTTCTGTACACACAAGCTTGAAACTTGTCGAAATACTTACTTAAGTGGGTGGCTAAGAGAGCCTCCGAGCATATTGTAATTGAATATCTCATTGAAGACATAAACAACCGTTGTATAGGAAGTCGGTTGACCCAGATTAGAGTCCGTAATCTTTGTCATATTTACTTGAACTTTTGCATATAGCTAGTTTGGAGAAAGACATTGGACGAGTTCGTTAGCCTGCTTTGTATCCTTTCAACTTCTTTAGTAAAAAAATTTTTTTTTCAGAAAATAATTAAAACCGTAAAAAAACCTTCACTTCTGGAGAAAGTCAGTGCCGGTGACATAAAAGAAGCAACTCCGTCACCACGCAGACACTGATACTCTAAATATGACGTAATTCTCTCTCTCTCTCTCTCTAGCTCGCTCATACTCACACATATGCGCGTATCTCCAGGAGGCATAGATCCTCATGTGCCCGTAGGGAGCATGAACATCTATGCCTCTTGAGGATATTTGGAGTGCACTCGCACACACATATACACACACATCGACACACTTTCAGAAGAGCATGCAGGTGTACTTGGTGTAGCATGTAGCTAGGTAAAGTCAACCTGATTTTACACAAATTATAGCAAGACTAAAACTGTACCGTGAAATTCTAGTTTGTCACCATTTTCGCAAGTCTTGAAGCGAAAGCAAAACTCGTATCACGTTAAATATAAAATTATGTAAAAACCAAAAAATACATTGTGACAAATGATGTTTGACAAACCAATGACGCGTATGCTCTGCACACGCCCCTTCTAGAGTTCACTATGACACATTGGCACATCTGCCAGGCTTTTTCAGAAGGAGATATTTCAACATCAGAATCAAGTCAAAGACAAAAGGTAGAGACCCTTGACAGCGAAGACAGCTCTCATATAGAAGGGACTTTGTGGGTTATCTTGTTTTAGTTATTCCTTTTGCCCAGCATTACTAAGAACACTCATAAAGGGGACATTACGAAGTATGAACCCTTTACTGCCTAGAGTAGGTTGCTTTAAACGTTCAGGGCTTAAAGTCTTTGCTCTGCCATGAAGGTGATTTCAAAGACAGGGCTCTGCCTGGTCTGAACAAATTTTGATCCCAACTAGATTCGAACCCATGACCTTTTGAACAAGAGTTGAATGTTGCATGTATGGTCCCTGTATTGAAAAAGTACTGCACACTGTATTACCTCAAATTTTATATATTTGTTTTGATTTTTCTCGGATTTAAAGGAAAACAAGATACAATTTATGAATAATTGCATTCACTCCCTAAATGAATATTTGTTTACATAGAACACATTTTACAGTCTAAATAATTAATTTGTTTTCCATATTTACTTAAATATTATAATACATTATTTAGAGTCTGTGTCCTATTTTCATGGTTTACATAAACCATAGATTGTGTGGTGCAGTACTTTTCATTATTTAGACCCCACCCGGGTCTGCCCTGGGGGACTTGGGTGGGGTTAGGTACTTTTTAGTTCCCAGGGTCACCCTGGTCAGCCCCACAGGGTGAGTTTTCCTCTCTATTCTGGGGCATGTGTTTCTGTCTACCCGAGGTCCATTCACCTGTATTTGCCTTTTTAAAACTCTCCCTATTGTCTGCACTGCCTGTAGCTTTTGATATTGGATGTGTGTTGCTAAATGGTCTTAGCTTTATTTAGGCCCCATGTGTTAGGTTTATTTAACGTATTTGACCGGCTGGCGACATACATTCAATGTTCTGTTTAGTTGTTGTTTTTTGTTTTTTTTCACAAGCAGTGCAGGCACGTCCTGAGAAAGCCTTGTTGCTGTCGGGACGTTAAGCAATGTACAATCAATCAATCAATCAACTTTTCATTATTTAGGCCCCACCCGGGTCTGCCCTGGGGGACTTGGGTGGGGTTAACTAGTTTTTAGTTCCCAGGGTCACCTTGGTCAGCCCCACAGGGTGGGTTTTCCTCTCTCTTCTGGGGCATGTGTTTCTGTCTACCCTTTGTCCATTCACCTGTATTTGCCTTTTTAAAACTCTCCCTACTGTCTGCACTGCCTGTAGCTCTTGATATTGGATGTGTGTTGCTAAATGGTCTTAGCTTTATTTAGGCCCCGTGTCTTAGGTTTATTTAACGTATTGGACCGGCTGGCGACATACATTCAATGTTCTGTTTAGTTTTTTTTTCACAAGCAGTGCAGGCACGTCCTGAGAAAGCCTTGTTGCTGTCGGGACGTTAAGCAATGTACAATCAATCATTATTTAGGGGATTGAAGGAAACACATCAAATAGGTAAGTTTCTGTGTTGCCCGATCAAAAGGAAAGTAAAACAAATGAATATCCAGTGTTTTGTTGATTTCAAAAAGTGATTAAAATGTAAATAGTTTTAACTTTCTAAAGCATGCTAAAAGCAGGTTTGTGTGAAACTGCCATAGTATGACTCGGTCATTGGAGAGGGGAAAGGGGAACATTTACTGTTTAGTGTACGATAACACTGGCTACTGGGCAACGGAAGGTGTCTGCAGTATCTAATCTACACACTACCATGTACACTAAAATTGCGCATGGGGGAGCGGGTGTGTGTGGGTGGGGTGGGGTGGAGGAGGGGGGGGGGAGGGTGGTGGTGGAGGGGGTGTGTGGATGGTTCCAAACTTTAAAAAAAGGGACTGAGTCACACTGTGGCAGTTTCGTACAAACGTGTTTCACGCATGATCAGAAACTGGAACTATTCACATTTAATTACTTTTGAAATCAACAAATCGCTGAATATTCTTTTTTTGTTTGTTCTGCAACACAGAA
Organism: Semisulcospira habei; assembly: GCA_036245525.1. NCBI lineage: Eukaryota > Metazoa > Mollusca > Gastropoda > Semisulcospiridae > Semisulcospira > Semisulcospira habei. The sequence goes on along the minus strand of BTPG01000008.1, from coordinate 174,164,443 downwards.
ACTTGCACATTTTATGTGTTTCCTTCAGTCACCTAAATAATAAAAAGTGCTGTTCTAAACAATCCAATGTGAATGTAAATAATAGATTATTTAAGTAAACCATGAGAAAAGGACACATTTTCTACATAATGTATTCATTGTATTATTATGTAGCTAAATAAAGTATTATGTGTTTCTTAAATAACATTGTTTAGGTAAATAATGTATTATTTAGGTATATAATGTATTGTTTAGTAAATAATGTACTATTTAGGCAAATAAAGTATTATTTACTTAAATACTTTTTAATTTACAAATAATGGAAAACAAATCTGTTGTTTAGACTGTAAAATGTGTTCAATGTGAATAATCATTTGTTTAGGGAATAAATGCAATTATTTAGAAATTTAGGTTGTTTTCCCCTAAATCAGCAGAAATTCACAACAAATATATAAAACTTAAGCGAAAAAAGTGTGCAGTATTTTTTCAAAACACGGAATGCCGTACGATGGGCCTCAGCTACCACTGAGCTCTGTGCATGTTAGGGAGAGAGAGAGGTTGAGACATTTTCTGTTGTAATGCTAAAGCTTCTTCCCTTTCAGAGTGTGAACATTATAAACATTTCAAGACACAACTATGCCAGTCTTTACAGAAACAAACTGGCCATTGTCCTCCTCAGTCATGTTTAACTGTGTGGTAAAAATCTTGTAGAACTATCGTCTATGACAAATCACATTGCAAATTAATCATAGCATCACCGAAGCATTGTCACAAAAGACAACTCATACATGACAGCCCTGAAAATGGCGAGTAATTTACTCGCCATGGCGAGTGAAATTTTTTTTGGCAAGTAAAAAAAAAACCCACTCGCCAAATGCGAGTGCGCTCATGCGTTTTCCAATTCAACGGCTAACCGCCAGTCGACCATCGGGTACGCCAGCGCGTGACCTACCACCGCGAGCCGCCTCTAAAAAATCATTTTGCGGCAGTAGCCGAACACGTCACTCGTACTGTGCGTACCATAACAGAGGTCGGTGACAGTCGTTCTATTTTTAGTTATGAATTGGTTCGTTTAGCCGCTCGCTCAGTCGCGGCTGCGTTCAGAGTCGACCCGACGCCGGGGTCTGTGCGAGTGTAACAGGGCGGGCAAACAGTTATGTGTGGTGTCAACATGTTATTATAAAGTGCGCGCTACATGTTGAACGCGTTACTTGCTGTGACGTCACCATACATACTATTATGGGATACGGCATCGTGCGTTTCTATTTCGATCTTGAACGAAGTTGTACATGGCGGAGAAAACTGAAAGCAAAGGAAGAGCTGGAATGCTTCGGATTCTTCAATCCGGCACCGTCTGATCTTGATAATCGCTAAGAAGAAAGTTGCACTTCGACACCGCCATCTCCATCGACAAGCGACAATACCAGAAATCCTTCCCCTGGGCCGTGTGTGGCACCGCCGCTACGACTGACACAGTTTTCAGAGTTCATGGCTGTGCTGAGTGTATTTGAATGGCATGAGCACTGAGGCAAACTCAAAAAGCAAGTCCAGAAATTTGAACAGAAATAAGTTTGTCATTTTTTTTAAAATCGTGGTCGATCTATCTTCTGGTACACAGTTATTAGGCAAAAATTGGAGAAACACGTCTTTCTGAGTGGTTAAACGGGTTGAAACAAACTTTTAAGTACATCAGTTTACAAACACACACAGAGTTTAGACAAATCACACTTTGGTTGTCAATCTGCCACGTTCAGCAGAAAATGCTATATTCTCTGTTACAATACATTATCAAACGATCATACAAATAAATAGATATCTTTTTCTGTGTGTGAGAGAGCGAGGGAGACGGGCTTTTGCGCGATAGCTCACCAGTTAAAGAATCAGTTTCATGGAAACGACACAGACACACTGTCACAACACATTTAAAGAGGAGAGAGCGAAATGAGATAATTTATTTTAATGATTGATTGTACATTGCTTACCGTCCCGAAAGCAACGAGGCTTTCTCAGGACGTGCCTGCACTGCTTGTGAAAAAAAAAAAAGAAACAGAATATTGAATGTCGCCAGCCGGTCCAATACGTTAAATAAACCTACGCCATGGGGCCTAAATAAAGCTAAAACCATTTAGCAACACACATCCAATATCAAGAGCTACAGGCAGTGCAGACAGTTGGGAGAGTTTTAAAAAGACAAATACAGGTGAATGGACCAAGGGTAGACAGAAACACATGCCCCAGAATATAGGCAGGGTTCATTTTTGGAACGCGCCCCGCGCCAATTGACGCATTGAGTCTCATGTTGGGTTGCTTTTCTTCGTCGTCTGCTTCTGAACTGGATTCAGGGCTGTCATCTGTACCGGGTAACCTGAAGGCAGGGTCGTCTACAAGTTCGAAACACGTAGACCAGAAACGAAACTTTCAAATGGATTGGCTGCATACATATCCCTGGCTCATGTATGAGAACGGGATTATGTTTTGCAAAGACTGCAGATCACTCAAGTTCAATAACACAATGGCCCAAGGAACGTCTAACTTCCGAACAAGCACTCTGACCAGACACGTGAGCGGTAGTGACCATCAGCGATCCATGGCCGCGCCAGAGGAACGGAAAAAAGATGGCAGCAGCATCAGAAAAAAGCTTTTTTGAAAGAAGAAGCTGTTCAAATTGCCATGAAGACTGTATTTTGGCTCTGCCAGGAAAGTCAATCTCTGCATAAATACCAGTAATTGCTGGCATTTCTGAAACTGTTAAAGGTCCCATATATTGAGCATCTGAAGTGTGTTGAGAAAACAGATTATTCAAGCACAACATCTGCACAGGGACTTTTTGCAAGTGTTGTCAGATATTATAGATGAAAACATCACACAGCAAAATAGGCAGGTTAGTGTCAGGACTCTGTAACTGAAGTGTGTGTGTGTGTGTGTGACACACACACACACATACACACACACACACATTGCATTTATATAATCTCTGCGTGTTTTGTCTTTTTTCATTTTTTTTTCCTGGCCGACCACCTTGGCTATAAATGATTGACCCACTGCTCATTGAATTGGCCCATTGAATTTTGACTGAGTGGGCCAATTGGCCCATAGCCTATCCTTACAAAAATAAACCCTGTATAGGGAAAAACCCACCCTGTGGGGCTGACCAGGGTGACCCTGGGAACTAAAAAGTAGTTAACTAATAGATAATTTATTAATTAGATAATTTATTTTAAGGAACATACAGATGATGTAGTTTTTCTTAAATAAATCTGCGGACCCTCTATAATGCTAGGATGGGGGTCTGTGTACCCTCTAAAATTTATACCTGGGGGTCTACAGACCCTTTAACCTGTTGTGCAAACAGAAGCCCAGCTCTACTTACAAAAAATAAATAAATAAAAAATCCCACCACAGTTCACATGGGGACTTTGTCGGTTATTTCTCCACTTGATACTATCAAAAGCCTGAAGTTAGGATATAAACATTAACTTGGTTATGATTATCTGTTCAAATATTTGTTTTCAATGCCTCTGGGCAGAAAACACTCTCTAACATTGGGCGTCAAACACTTGTAGTACATTATATTGTTGAGTTGGGGGGCTATTTTCAGTAGTAAAATTTTCAGTTTTGGCTAGTAACATTTTTAGTTTGGCTAGTAAAACTTGGCTGGTGGGCAAAATTTTAGACTTTCAGGGCTGTCATGAGACCACAGATGCATAGGACTACCAATATCTACACGAAAATCTTTCACCAGTGTTCTTCACACTGCTACCGCCTGCCTCAAACTGGGCAGCCCCCAGCCAGTAAGGTGCCTAGAGCTTTTCTGTCAAAAGTATAGGCGCCTTAAAAATATACATTATTATTATTATTATTAAGGTGCTGTCCCGCTATGGTCTGCTTTCTTCATTGGGTGCATGGAGATAGGAACCATCCGAACAGCAGATCGCAACCTTGCACCATATAACAACAGTAGAGAAAGAAAGAGACCAACTCTAAAACTGGGAAGAAAGAGGACAGCTCTAAAACCGCGATGTTGGAATGTCCGGATAATGTTGACTGGACTTTCCGAAAACCTTGACGACATCTGTGATGCCAGGAAAACTGCATTCATCAACGACGAGCTCAAGAGACTCGGTGTAGACATAGCCGCCCTTCAGGAACTCGGCTAGTGGATGCTGGTGCACTAAAGGAGAAGGACTATACATTCTATTGACAGGGGAAGAGTTCTGACAAGCAGAGAGAGTACGGAGTAGGCTGCAGTGAGGAACTACATGCTGAGTATGGTTCAGGCAGCAAGGGTTCAGAGTGACAACTCGCTCTTCACCTCGACATTACCCTTGTCAGCGCATATGCACTGACACTGCTCGCCACATCAGACTCCAAAGATGAGTTCTACGAGAACATCGCAACTATCATCAGGAGCGTCCCAAGCAAGGAACAGATTGTTATCTTTGGCGACTTCAATGCCAGTTGGTGCAGACCACGACTCCTGGCCTTCCTGCCTCGGCCAGTTTGGTGTGGGCAAGATGAACGAGAATGGGCAGCGGCTGCTTGAGATGTGTACCTACCACGGCCTGTGCATCGCCAACTCCTACTTCAAAACCAAGACTCAGCACAAGGTCTCCTGGAGACACCCGCGCTCTAAGCACTGGCACCAACTGGATCTGATCCTGGTCAAGCGCGCCAACTTGAAGAACGTTCTCCACACACGCTCCTACCATAGCGCGGACTGCAACACTGACCATTCTTTGGTGTGTTGCAAGATCAGGCTGCAACCGAAGAAGTTCCATCGCACCAGGCAGCTATGGAAACCTCGCATCGATGTCAGCAAAGTGTCCCAGCCCAACCTCGTGGAGCAGTTTGCAGAGGCCTTCCAGAAGGAACTTGAAACCTCACAGCCCAGTGTCTCTGACTCTGCCACAGAGAAGTGGGAAACCCTGCAGGACACCATGCACCGCACAGCCTTGGCCACCTTTGGGAAGAGGACCTCGAAGACACGAGACTGGTACGAGGCCAAGTCGACCGAGATGTCCCCCATCATCACGGCCAAGCAAACTGCCCTTGCTGAGCACAAACTGTCGCCCAGCCAAAAGAACCTGCAGGTTCTCAGGGCTGCCAGGAGCAAGGTCAAACAGACTGCCAGGCATTGTGCCGAGTACCGGACGGAGCTAAGTGAGAACATCCAGATTGCAGCCGTTACAGGTAAAATCAGAGGAATGTACGATGGCATTAAGAAGGCCCAAAACAAGATAGCACCCCCCCCCCCCCCCTCCCCCGAAATCCTCCACCGGGGAAGTTATTACAAAGGGCAGCAGCTGGAGAGATGGGTGGAACACTGTTCTGACCTCTACTCCAGACAGAACGTTGTGACCCTATCAGCTTTTGTCCCCACCCGGGTCTGCCCTGGGGGACTTGGGTGGGGTTAACTACTTTTTAGTTCCCAGGGTCACACTGGTCAGCCCCACAGGGTGGGCTTTCCCCTATTTTCTGGGGCATGTGTTTCTGTCTACCCTTGGTCCATTCACCTGTATTTTCCTTTTTAAAACTCTTCCTACTGTCTGTGCTGTCTGTAGCTCTTGATATTGGATGTGTGTTGCTAAATGGTCTTAGCTTTATTTAGCCTATTAGACCGGCTGGCGACATACATTCAATATTCTGTTCAGTTTTTTTTTCACAAGCAGTGCAGGCATGTCCTGAGAAAGTCTTGTTGCTGTCGGGATGTTAAGCAATGTACAACCAACCCAGGCAACGAAGGGATTCCCCCAGATTTGATCAAGAACTGCAAGGCCACCCTCCTTCTCCTCCTGCATCAGGCCCTACTCCAGTGCTGACAGGAAGGAGAGGTACCACAAGACGTGAGGGATACCAAGATCACCACCCTCTACAAGAACAAGGGCGAGAGAAGCAACTGTAACAACTACAGAGGCATCTCCCTTCTCAGCATTGTCGGCAAAGTCTTTGCCCGGGTCATCTTGAATTCATTTGCAGAAGCTGGCAGAACGTGTCTATCCCGACTCACAGTGTGGCTTCCGAGCTGAGCGGTCAACGGTAGACATGGTCTTCTCCCTCCATCAACTCCAGGAGAAGTACAGGGCATAACACATGCCTCTGTATGTCGCTTTTATTGACCTCACCAAAGCCTTCGGCCTGGTGAGTAGAGACGGCCTGTTCAAGATCCTTTCAAAGATTGGATTCCCGCCCAAACTGAAGAGTATGATAGAATCCTTCCACACCAACATGAAGGGGACAGTACAGTTCAAAGGCAGCATATCCGAACCCTTTGATGTATGCAGCGGAGTCAAACAAGGCTGCGTCCTGGCCCCTACCCTCTCTTTGGGATCTTCTTCGCTGTACTGCTCAAGCATGCCTTTGGTAATGCCACAGAAGGAATCTACCTGCGAACCAAATCAGATGGCAGGCTTTTCAACCTTGCCCGCCTCAAAGCCAAGACAAGGATACGCAAAGCCTTCATCAGGGACATGCTGTTCACTGACGATGCGGCAGTTTCAACCCATACCCGTATTTATACGGATGGGTCAAAGTCTGAGGATGGGAGAGTGGTTGCGGCCGCAGTGTCCTCTCGCCATCCTAGACACCCATTTAAACACCGCCTCCCAGACCATTCATCTGTATTTAGTGCAGAACTGCAGGCGGTTCTGCTGGCACTCGAGCATGCTTATTGGTCTAGGGAAAGGAACTTTCTGGTTCTGTCTGTTTCTCTTTCTGCCCTGCAGGCCCTTCAGGGCGCACCCCCACTCGGGTCTGCCCTGGGGGACTTGGGTGGGGTTAACTACTTTTTAGTTCCCAGGGTCACCATGGTCAGCCCCACAGGGTGGGTTTTCCCCTCTATTCTGGGGCATGTGTTTCTGTCTACATTTGGTACATTCACCTGTATTTTCCTTTTTTAAACTCTCCCTACTGTCTGCGCCGCCTGTAGCTCTTGATACTGGATGTGTGTTGCTAAATGGTCTTAATCCAGACCATGATCTACCATCCCCACACCAATCCGGTGCGTAAAATCCTTCTTTCTAACTGGGGTCTTTTGTCATCCAGTCAAGAATCTGCTGCTATCTTTTCTGAACCTCTGTTGGTAGCTTTCAAGAGGGATATTAATTTGCGGGACATGCTTGTTCGCTCTACTCTCAAGCCTCGTCATACCACCAGAGCCTCCGGCTCCACTCCGTGCAATGTTCCTAATTGCAAGACGTGTCCTTTTATTTGCCCTTCCACCGTGGTGAATGGTCCACGTTACAAATTCAACATAGACAGATACTTCACGTGTCAAACCACCAACGTGATTTATGTCATCTCCTGTGTGAAATGCGGCCAACTCTATGTTGGAGAGACGGAAAGAACCATCAACGACCGTTTCAAAGAACATCTTCAGTCTGTCAAGTACCAATACAACAGACCGGTCGGACGACATTTCAATCAGGCCGACCACTCCGTCTCAGACATTCGAGTTAAAGGCCTCTGGCTTATGCAAGCCAGTAATGTCTGGGCCAGGAAAGACCGTGAAAAATTTCTGATTAATAAACTGGGCACTGTGGCGCCACTCGGGATGAATATGAAAGATTAACATTGTTTACCTTGCTTGTGTCTGCTACTTTACCTCACTGATTTACTACTCACTAATCAGTTAGGTGAGGTTGGCGCTGGTTGATATGTACATTTCCCTTGGGGACTTTCTCAGCGCTGGCCGAACGTTTAGTTGGATCCCTTGCCCTTCCCTGTCGGGCACCGGGTCTCCGGCTCACGGTTTGATACGCGGTTTTGGGGCGAGGCGATCGTGTGCATCCCTTGGGGATGTATGACATGTGGTCGTCTTGTTGCGTGCCTGTGTGTTTTTCTGTGGGCTGGTGGGTGCCTGTTGGGTGGGGTTGGTGGCTCTGGCTGGTTGTCTTCCGTCCCCCCCCCCCCCCCCCCTTTTTTTTTTTTTTTCCCCTTCCCTTCTTCCCCTTCCTCCTTACTCCTTTCCCCCCTCCCCCCCCTCCCCCGCCCCCATCTCTCTCTCTCTCTCCCCCCCCCCCCCCCCCCCCCCCTTATTTTTTGAGTTACCCTTGAAGACGGTTTCACAACTACCTACTCTCCACTTATACCAATATTCTCTTACTGAATTTGATTCTTTGCTTTGTTTTCATGACTTATTACTTGTTGTGTACCGTGCTAAATGCTGGGTTTTTTTTCCCGGGGTCCTCCCGTTTTTCCCCGAGGTAGTCCTCAACTTGAAGGTGATATAAAGTTTGCCTTCGGGTTGGTGTTTAGCAGGCTTTGTGTATTAGACACTCAGCCTACTTCGTGCCCAAGGGTACTCCCCGTTCGTTCTCTCTCTCGTTCTCTCTCTCTTTCTCTCTCTCCGTCTCGCTCTCTCTCTCTCTCTCTCTCTCTCTCTCTCTTTCTTTCTCTCTCTCTCTCTCTGGCCTCATCTACACGCCTTTTCTTTCGCTCGCTCCTGCACGTGCTTGCACACACTCTTGTCTCTCGTGTTCAGGTTCTTTCCGAGTCTCTCTCTTACGCGATTTTTCGTTGACGTCATTTTCACTTTTTCCGCACTTTTGTTCTTCCTTTTCTTTTATTTTACGTCACCTCCTTCAGTTGCCACATTCCTTCTGCCATTGAAGATAAGTAGCGGCTAATCTCTCTGTTTGTTTGTTTGTCTATTTTGACAAAGGGTATTTACCCGAAATATTAATAAATTGTGTTGTACCCGTCTTTTCTAAGCGTGTTTCTTTCTGCGTTGGGTACTTCTTTAAATGGTCTTAGCTTTATTTAGGCCCCATGTCGTAGGTTTATTTAATGTATTGGACCGGCTGGCGACATACATTCAATATTCTGTTTAGTTTTTTTTCACAAGTCTTGTAGCTGTCGGGACGTTAAGCAATGTACAATCAATCAACCTACGTTTACCATCACTATGCCCACAGTAGGCACGCTATACACCACGGTAAACAACAGTAAAAAGAAGTGTCCAAATTCACCTTCAGATGGAGTCGACGAGAATGAAAAAAGAAAAATTTTCTAAGTTCATCGCACCCAGCTATCAAAATTTTAATGAAAGTAAAAAATCATGAACAATGCCAACTTGCCTACCATTGACGTTGTGCGTGAAACTTGGGGCTTTGCATGAAAGCAACTTTTCTGATGAGAATAGAGATAATATAATCAGCAACAACTTGATTCCTCTACAGAAGCCATAAAGGTAACGGAGTTCTGAACTTGATGTTGTGTCATTTATGACATCATATGGCAAATGACGTAAGAATAGTTCTCTCCTATGACGGGGCTATGTATGTGTGTGTATGTGTAAGTGTGTGCATACATGTGTGTGTGAAGTTTCCAAGGATAAATGATTAGGCCATAGACCTGTTTTCAATCATGTCCTTGCGCACACACCATCTCACACACACACCATCTCTCACACACACACACGCATCGGAGTAAAAGTTAATATGTACAGGAATGAAAATATAATAATTCTGACCAAAAGCAAAAAAAGCAACACACGCGAACGCAAGGGTTCGACTGCAGACCCGTATGCCAATGCACATCCGCCAGGCATGACGCACCACACGTAACATATAGTTGAAATAGTATTTTATCTACTTCTAAGACATTTAAGCAGTTGTGTCCTGAACATTTTGACTGAAAAGGCTGCTCTAATATCTGCGGGAATCGTGTTCCAAAACTTAGCCCCTGAATAAGACAAGGATGTCTTATAAATATCTAGACATGGCATGGGCACTACCAGATTGTTCCCTGGTGCTCTACTAGACCTATAAGCAAAATGAAATAGATTAGTGAAATACTTTGGCATTTCCGAACATGTAATTTTGTACACGAGTATTAGTTTGTTGTAAGTAAATTGCTGCTCAAGTGGCAGGATATCTAGCAGCTTGAATTTGTCGTCAGTACTTATGACTTCTGTAGATCTGTCAACAATTAGTTTTATGGCCCTTCTGTGGAGCGAGTGCCTGAGGAAGTTGCTCCGCATCTTGCCCCACCCGGGTCTGCCCTGGGGGACTTGGGTGGGGTTAGGTATTTTTTAGTTCCCAGGGTCACCCTGGTCAGCGCCACAGGGTGGGTTTTTCTCTCTATTCTGGGGCATGTTTCTGTCTACCCTTGGTCCATTCACCTGTATTTGCCTTTTTAAAACTCTCCCTACTGTCTGCACTGCCTGTAGCTCTTGATATTGGATGTGTGTTGCTAGGTGGTCTTGGCTTTATTTAGGCCCCATGTGTTAGGTTTATTTAATGTATTTGACTGGCTGGCGACATACATTCAATGTTCTGTTTATTATTTTTTTTCACAAGCAGTGCAGGCACGTCCTGAGAAAGCCTTGTTGCTGTCGGGACGCTAAGCAATGTACAATCAATCAATCAATGCTCCGCATCTTGTACTGCAAGCACAAGACCAACGAATATGTACGGAGCACTGTCACTTCCCTGGTGGGCCCACATGAACCCCTTCTGGCAACCGTGAAACGGCGCAAGCTTGCTTGGTTTGGCCACGTGACCCGACACAACACCCTGTCCAAGACTATCCTCCAAGGCACTCTCGAAGGAAGCCGCCGGCGAGGTCGTCGGAGAAAGAGTTGGGTCGAAAACATAAAAGAATGGACCGAACTCGAGATGCCAGACTTGCTTACCACCGCCCAAAATAGAACTCAGTGGAGAGCACGGTCTGTTGCTGCTGCCTTTCAGTCCCCCCAACGCCCAAATCGGGCAAGGGACTGATGATGATGATGTGGAGCGAGTTCAGCCTTTTTAAGTTGGCGTCACTACTGCCGTCCCAAGCAGAGGAGGCGTAATGTAAATGTGGCTGTGGCACAATAGAAGAGCTTCCTTGTTGGTTCATCAGTGAAATATCTCAATTTTGATAACATGAATAAATTTTTAGGTACTGTTTTACATACTTTAGTTATATGACTCTGCCAGCACAACTTGTCGTCTATGATGATACCAAGCACGCGCTGTTCTCTGACTTGTTGAACAGGCTGGCCATTAAACGAGAGCATAAGGGGAGGTGGATTCAGCTGATGTTTCTGCCTGGTTGTAACTAACATTTAGTTTTATCAGGGTTCGGTATCAAGGAATTGTTTTTACACAATTCAGATACATCATTCAAGCTATTCTGTAGTGACCAAGTCATACAGGTTACATTTGATGATGAAACGTCAAGTGTTTCATCGTCGGCAAAGAGGCTGCAAGTGTCATTGGGGTCAGATATATGTAAAGGAAGATCATTAATAAAAATAGAAAACGATAATGGGCCAAGAAGTACCCTGTGCTGTATCATACCTTCTACTGAGTTTGTTCCATTTATATACACATTGTGTACGCCCGTGCAGATATTATGTAAGAAACGCAAGGGTGCCAACGCTTAAATAATAAACGGCAAGTTTTTGAATCAGTTTATCATGATTAACTAGGTCAGAGGCTTTTGACAGGTCCAAAAATACTGCTCCATTCATTTGTCCGCTATTTATGGCGTCCATGTGGGCAGTGGGCAGATGTTCACATCTGCACGGGACATAGACGACCCCGCCCTCCACGAGTCGCCTGCTGCCTTGCAGGCCTGGCCGCTTGGCTGCGGAAAGGCTAAGGGAGGAAACCCCTGACATCAAAGCCCCCGTGTCTCCGGGGAAGGCTTTTGAGCCAGAGACTAGGACAAGGACAGTCTGATATAAAACCTACGACCCGAGGACCTCGATGCCATCGTCCCAGCTTGCTAGGCCATGGCAGATGAACCAAGGGTTTAAAGGGTGGGGCCAGTACTGCGCACACTGCACTCCACCAAAAAGCTCCACCGCGCAGGCTTTAGGAAACGTCCACAGACCATGACACTGACCATTCCAAGTCCTGTAGCGACGGGCGAGGGGCGAAACGGCAGGTGAAAGATGTCACTGGAAGCCGCAGTCTCAAACCTGCATGCAGGCGGTTCAGGATATTGGTCGCCTGATGTTGACCTGGGGATGACAACATCACTCGGCACACCCTGAACGACCAAGCAGCCTTCTCTAGGGACAGCACTGCTTGCTCCACACGGAGAGGGGCCTAGAAAAGGTGGCCTAACCAAAGCTCGTCCCCTCGCAACCCCAGTTGGCTAGCCGCGGTCAACGGGCATCTTCTCCTGCGGTCAAAAAACAAGAAAGAATAACGGATCCACTCTCATGACGACCACGACCGGACTCAACGTAGCATGCTGGAACGTCCGTACCATGCTCGACAAAGCAGACAGCGGACGCCCTGAACGTCGCTCCGCCCTCATTGCCCATGAATTGCGGAGGTTAAACATCGACATCGCCGCGCTCAGCGAAGTACGCCTTCCGGACGAAGGCAGCCTCCAAGAACTTGGTGCTGGGTACACCCTCTACTGGTCAGGCAGGCCTGCATCAGAAAGACGGCTTTCAGGCGTGGGTTTCATGGTCAAGACATCCATTGCGACTAAGCTGGAAAACCTACCAACGGGCCACTCAGACCGCATCATGTCCATGCGCCTCCCACTGAGACACCAGCAGCACGTCACCCTTCTCAGTGTGTACTCCCCAACCCTCCTGGCAGAGCCTGCTGAAAAGGACAAGTTTTACACTGACCTGCGCAGCCTCCTACAGAGTACCCCTGCAGACGACAAAGTCATCATCCTTGGCGACTTCAACGCCAGAGTGGGCCAGGACTCTGAAGCCTGGAAAGGAGTCCTCGGCAAGCATGGCGTGGGGAACTGCAATGACAATGGCCGCCTACTGTTGGAGTTCTGTGCGGAGCAGCAACTGGTCATCACCAACACTACTTTTCAGCAAAAGGACAGTCGAAAGACCACCTGGATGCATCCTCGCTCCAAACACTGGCACCTTATCGACTATGTCCTAGTGCGTCAGAGGGACCGCAGTGACGTCCTCCTCACCAGAGTGATGCCCAGCGCAGAGTGCCACACTGACCACCGCCTTGTCCGCTGCAAACTCAGGCTCCACTTCAAGCCAAAACCCAAGAAATGGCGGCCCCCCAAGAAAAAGCTTGATGTTGCCAGCCTTCAGCGTGACGATGTGAAAGCTGCCTTTCAGACAGATTTACAGCGCAGGCTCAAAGACACAGCGGACCCAGTAGACTCCTCCCCTGAAACACTTTGGGAACAACTGAAAACTGCTATTGCAAAATCCTCTGCAGAAGTCTTGGGTTTCGCCAGAAAGAAGAACAAAGACTGGTTTGACGAAAACGATGTAGAGATCCAGGAACACCTAGCAAAAAAAAGAGCCGCCCATCAGGCCCACCTAGCCCAGCCTTCCTGCCCTGTGAAGAAGTCTGCCTTCCGCCTCGTCTGCAGCAGTCTCCAGTGCAAGCTCAGAGATCTCCAGAATGAGTGGTGGACCAGACTTGCACAGAAGACCCAGCTTTGTGCTGACAATGGTGACTACAGGGGCTTCTACGAAGCACTGAAAGCAGTGTATGGCCCCAGGCACCTGGTACAAAGTCCCCTGCGAAGCGCGAATGGCCAGGCACTCCTCACAGATAATACCTCCATCTTGAACCGCTGGTCGGAATACTTTCAGAGCCTCTTCAGCGCTGAGCGCACTGTTCAAGAAGCAGTCATCCTACAAATCCCACACCTCCCAGTAAAGGTTGAATTGGACGAACCGCCCACCGCTGAAGAGACCCTCACAGCCATCCACCAGCTCAAGAGTGGCAAAGCAGCAGGCATTGATGGAATACCGCCAGAGATCTGGAAACATGGAGGCACAGCACTGCACAACAAGCTCCATGACCTCTTTCTCTGCTGCTGGGAGGAAGGAACACTACCAAAAGATCTCCGTGATGCAGTCGTTATCACCCTGTACAAGAACAAAGGCGAGAAGTCTGACTGTTCCAACTATCGGGGAATTACCCTGCTGTCCATTGCTGGGAAAATCCTTGCAAGGCTGCTCCTGAATCGGCTGGTACCTGCCATCGCTGAAGACCAACTCCCAGAGGGCCAGTGTGGCTTCAGAGCAAACAGGAGCACCACCGATATGGTCTTTGTGCTGAGACAGCTACAGGAGAAGTGCCGCGAGCAGAACAAAGGGCTGTACATAACATTTGTCGACCTAACAAAAGCGTTCGACACTGTGAGCAGGCAAGGCATGTGGCAGATCCTGGAGCGACTTGGCTGTCCCCCAAAGTTCCTCAACATGATTGTCCAGCTACACGAGGACCAGCAAGGCCAGGTCAGACTCAACAATGACCTCTCAGAACCATTCCCTATTCTCAACGGCGTAAAGCAGGGCTGCGTGCTGGCACCGACCCTCTTCACCATCTTTTTTAGCATGATGTTGAAGCAGGCCACAGTGGACCTCGATGATGACGATGCAGTGTACATCAGGTATCGTCTCGATGGCAGCCTGTTCAACCTCAGACGACTGCAGGCCCACACGAAAACCCTAGACCAACTGATTCGTGAGCTGCTTTTTGCTGATGATGCTGCCCTCGTTGCACACACAGAGAGAGCCCTGCAGCGCATCACGACTTGCTTCGCAGATGCTGCCCAGCTCTTTGGACTCGAGGTCAGTCTGAAAAAGACAGAGGTCCTCCATCAGCCGGTACCCAAGACAGTGTATCGCCCTCCTCACATCACCATTGGCGAGTCTGAACTAAAGTCAGTGCACCAGTTTACTTACCTTGGCTGCGTTATCACGTCGGACGCCAAGCTGGACAAGGAGCTTGACAGCAGGCTGGCAAAAGCGAACAGCGCTTTCGGGCGACTTTTCAAGCGGGTGTGGCACAATCAACAGCTGAAAACAGGCACCAAGATCAGCGTGTATAGAGCTGTGGTCCTCACCACCCTGCTGTATGGTTCCGAGTCCTGGGCACTCTACCGAAGCCAACTACGACTCCTCGAACGCTTCCACCAGCGCTGCCTGCGTACCATCCTGGGCATTCACTGGAGTGACTATGTCACCAACGTCGAGGTCCTTGAACAGGCTGAAACTGTGAGCATCGAGGCTTTGCTGCTGCGGACACAGCTCCGCTGGGCGGGGCATGTCTCCAGGATGGAGGATCATCGCCTACCAAAGATCACCCTGTTCGGCGAGCTTGCTACTGGACACCGTGACAGAGGGGCACCAAAAAAGAGATACAAAGACTGTCTCAAGAAGTCACTTAGTGCCTGCCAAATCGACCACCACCAGTGGTCTTCGCTTGCTGCGGACCGTGACACCTGGCGCTCCACCATTTACAAGGCAGCTGTCTCCTTTGAGGACTCACAGAGCTAGCCTTAAGGACAAGCGGCTCAGGAGAAAAAACAGAGATGCCGCAGCTCAGAACCCTGACCATACCTTCCCCTGCAGCCACTGCGGTCGAACCTGCCTGTCTCGGATTGGCCTCCGCAGCCACGAACAAGCCTGCAGACGTCGTGGGCAACTCCTATAAAATCTTTGTTCGCGAAGTCAAGCCAAGCTATGGCGTCCAGCTATCTGTAAAGCGTATTAGTGCTGTATGACATGAGTGTTTCCGACGAAAGCCAGACTATAGTGGATGAAAGAGCTTGTGTTTTTCTAGGAACTGATGTAAATGCGTATGAACATGCTTTTCGAGCAGTTTGGATACAGTTGACAACAGGAAAATAGGTCTGAACGTGTTAGGATCAGTGAGATTTTTTGTTTTAGGCAGTGGGATTACCGTAGCTGTCTTTAAACTAGACGGAAATTTCCCTTGTTGAATACAAAGGTTATATATGTATGTTAGTGACTCAGTGATATATGGTATGGCCATCTTTAAGACAACGCTACTAATACCATCGTGGCCAGATGTACCTTTATTTAATGATGAAATGTTTTTCCCCACGTCATGAACTGTTAAGAGCGGGAGAGTTTTGTACTTGTGATTTTATATGGTATAACTCGGAAGACTATAATGCCCCTTTTACATTTTCAGAATTGCAGCAAGCCATGCAGAAATGTAATGACTCTGCTGCTGAACTAGATACCATCCACTATCAGCTCCTAACACATCTGCCTGAGGATTCACTCCTTGTACTTCTCAAGGTCTTTAACCATATCTGGATAACCGGTCATTTTCTGCCATCTTGGCGCCAGGCTGTGGTTGTGCCAATCCCCAAGCCGGGTAAAGATCCTTCCAACCCGGGCAACTACCGGCCAATTGCTTTGACATCGTGTTTATGCAAAACTATGGAACGCTTGGTCAACGTCGCCTGGTGTGGCATCTTGAGTCACAGGGTCTCATCACAGACCTCCAGTGCGGTTTCCGGCGCTTCCGTAGTACAACTGACCATCTAGTCCGCTTTGAGTTGTTTATCCGAGAGGCTTTTATCAACAAGCAGCATGTCTGTGCAATTTTCTTCGATCTTGAGAAGGTATATGACACTACCTGGAAGTATGGTATAATGTCTGATTTGTCAGACATGGGTTTTAAAGGGCGCTTGCCCGTTTTTATTCACAAATTTTTGTCTAACCTGTCATTCCATGTCCGTGTGGAATCCACCCTCTCTGACTCCTTTGAACAGGAGATGGGTGTCCCGCAGGGCAGCATTCTATCTCCTGTTTTATTTAGCATTAAAATTATAAAAGCCGTCAAGGATGATTCTGAATGCTCTTTGTTTGTGGATGACTTTGCTTTGTGTGCAGCAGACTCCTTGAAGGTTTTGCTCCAGGATGTTCCCCCGGACAAAATCTTCAATTTCTGGAGAGAATGCAATATTTTTAACAAGATCTGAGCATTCATAGACTATGTGACTTTCCTTATTTTGCCCTTTTTGAGAGTCTGTAGGCGTTTCTTTTAAAGACTCGTGCAACATTTTAGCCTGACATTTTTAAGGTATATTTACGTGTCTTAGGCGGAAGGCAGACTTCTTCACAGGGCAGGAAGGCTGGGCTAGGTGGGCCTGATGGGCGGCTCTTTTTTTTGCTAGGTGTTCCTGGATCTCTACATCGTTTTCGTCAAACCAGTCTTTGTTCTTCTTTCTGGCGAAACCCAAGACTTCTGCAGAGGATTTTGCAATAGCAGTTTTCAGTTGTTCCCAAAGTGTTTCAGGGGAGGAGTCTACTGGGTCCGCTGTGTCTTTGAGCCTGCGCTGTAAATCTGTCTGAAAGGCAGCTTTCACATCGTCACGCTGAAGGCTGGCAACATCAAGCTTTTTCTTGGGGGGCCCCCATTTCTTGGGTTTTGGCTTGAAGTGGAGCCTGAGTTTGCAGCGGACAAGGCGGTGGTCAGTGTGGCACTCTGCGCTGGGCATCACTCTGGTGAGGAGGACGTCACTGCGGTCCCTCTGACGCACTAGGACATAGTCGATAAGGTGCCAGTGTTTGGAGCGAGGATGCATCCAGGTGGTCTTTCGACTGTCCTTTTGCTGAAAAGTAGTGTTGGTGATGACCATTTGCTGCTCCGCACAGAACTCCAACAGTAGGCGGCCATTGTCATTGCAGTTCCCCACGCCATGCTTGCCGAGGACTCCTTTCCAGGCTTCAGAGTCCTGGCCCACTCTGGCGTTGAAGTCGCCAAGGATGATGACTTTGTCGTCTGCAGGGGTACTCTGTAGGAGGCTGCGCAGGTCAGTGTAAAACTTGTCCTTTTCAGCAGGCTCTGCCAGGAGGGTTGGGGAGTACACACTGAGAAGGGTGACGTGCTGCTGGTGTCTCAGTGGGAGGCGCAAGGACATGATGCGGTCGGAGTGGCCCGTTGGTAGGTTTTCCAGCTTAGTCGCAATGGATGTCTTGACCATGAAACCCACGCCTGAAAGCCGTCTTTCTGATGCAGGCCTGCCTGACCAGTAGAGGGTGTACCCAGCACCAAGTTCTTGGAGGCTGCCTTCGTCCGGAAGGCGTACTTCGCTGAGCGCGGCGATGTCGATGTTTAACCTCCGCAATTCATGGGCAATGAGGGCGGAGCGACGTTCAGGGCGTCCGCTGTCTGCTTTGTCGAGCATGGTTCGGACGTTCCAGCATGCTACGTTGAGTCCGGTCGTGGTCGTCATGAGAGTGGATCCGTTATTCTTTCTTGTTTTTTGACCGCAGGAGAAGATGCCCGTTGACCGCGGCTAGCCAACTGGGGTTGCGAGGGGACGAGCTTTGGTTAGGCCACCTTTTCTAGGCCCCTCTCCGTGTGGAGCAAGCAGTGCTGTCCCTAGAGAAGGCTGCTTGGTCGTTCAGGGTGTGCCGAGTGATGTTGTCATCCCCAGGTCAACATCAGGCGACCAATATCCTGAACCGCCTGCATGCAGGTTTGAGACTGCAGCAGTCTCCAGCACAAGCTCAGAGATCTCCAGAATGAGTGGTGGACCAGACTTGCACAGAGATGCCGCAGCTCAGAACCCTGACCATACCTTCCCCTGCAGCCACTGCGGTCGAACCTGCCTGTCTCGGATTGGCCTCCGCAGCCACGAACAAGCCTGCAGACGTCGTGGGCAACTCCTATAAAATCTTCGTTCGCGAAGTCAAGCCAAGACAAGACGTGTCTTAAGACCTTTCTTTTAGTCTGGCTGGGTGGGTGGGTAGATGGGTGGCTGGGTGGATGGATGGATAACAAACAGATGGACAGATGATGGATGGATGACAGTCTAACTGATCCAACATCCACAGATCCGTAAGTGTGACCATTGTGTACCATCTCATTCATGATAGTCCCATTTTGATCTCATACAAAGGTCGCATAGACATCGCAGCACTGTCTCATCAGTCTTTTGGAGATGAGCTCCTGTGAGCCAGTGCTGCAACTGCACCGCGACCTCTGCTTTGTGACAGTCACATTTTGGGCTCATTCAAAGGTCGCATAGACGTTGCTGTACCATCTCATAGGTCTTTGGAGAAGAGCTGATGTCAGATATTTATGGGTATTTGCCGCGACGTCGCGTTGAACCTGAAATGCGATGGGCATTAATGTTCCATTGCAGTTACTTAAATGAAACTCCTCAACAAGACCGTGACTATAATGCCAAGCTGTTGCCAAATTGAGATGGTCCCTCGACCATATCTTGCTACTACGGGACTTGGGCTCAAAGCCATATATTGACAAAAAAATGTTTCTCTTCAAATACTGTTTTCAGTTTTAAACCCAAACTTTTGGTACAGAGATACCTGGTGTTAAGACCTATCTGTGCATACTAATTTTGATGACCCCTTGGAAAGGTCAAGGGTCACAAGAAGTCATTAAATGTGTGAAAAATGCCATTTTTTGTTAGAATTGTAGTTTTTTATCAAAGTTTTTGCAACTTCTCAATCAAATTTGGGGTGAAGTTTGCTGATGGCAAGACATTTCTATGCATACAAATTTAGTCGACTCATTGCAAAGGTCAAGGGTCACGGGGATTTGACAGATGTGTGATAAATGCTTTAAATTTTGAGAAAACATGGATGTGCCTGGTGCTGAAGCCATTTGCTTACTGTCACAAAGGTCACACATGTGCATCGGCCATATGCATGAGCCATAAGGGCTTTGCTCTTGTTACACAATAGACAGTTAAAGGATTGAAGCCTTTGTACTTTTTGTTCACTCTCAAAGGAATCTATTGAACACTTGTTTATTACAGAGTCTTGTGTGTATTTTGGGACAATTACATTACTGAATGGGTTGAAGGAAAAATGTGTTCATTGTGAAAATGTTAAACTCAGTACTCAGTACTGAGTTGATTGTTTTTTGGGTTAAGAGTTGATTGCAGATGGACCCAGTGTTTAAGTTACGATACTTTATCATTGGTGTTGTTTGAATCGCCATTTAAGCTTTACAATCTTTGGGGAAAACAGGTATTGTACAGAGAAATATGTACATGCTATGAGAACAAAATTAACTTTTTTACACACTTTTACCTCATACTGCACGAACACATCACTTCGTACAGGCACTGCCCGATTGACCCTGGCTTTCTCCAGACCAGAATACACATATTTAAGGTGATGGCACTGTGATTTCAGATCCATAAAAATGATTTAGGAATGATTTCTTTAAGTTTCCTGGAGTCCCAGCCGTTCACTAGATACAATGCCCACCCTGCCCATGCTCTCCTAACACTTGTTATTACCATAAGAACATAAGTATAGATTAGTATTGTTGTGTGTTGGCAAAATAATGGGATGGAACTCTTCCTTTGCAAGAATACATGACGTGATATGGTGACACAATAATAATAAAAAAAGTAATCGAAAAAGTCACTAACAATATTATGTTGCATCATATAAAAAACAATGGTGAAGAGAAGAATCTGTCCTTTATGCTTGATGCAAGATGGCACTTCGTTTGGAGTACCTCAGTGACATCCTCACGTGTCCAGTCTGAGTACTGCTGCAGATTTTCAGTGTGCCTGTACCGATACTCTGAGGTAAATGTAAAACTAACTTTCTTCCTATCCTCTTGAACATATCAGTTTTTATTCGCTACATTTAAAAGAAACAGAAAATCTAAGAGATGACTTTCGTTTGTCTCGGACAGCTTAGCTGGCTGAAAGTTAGAACTTTATGGTTTATAGGACTGATAGACAACAGCAAGCTAGTACATGTTTTCGCTAATGGAGAACAGATAGGATTCTGAAGGTTTCATGCATGTCCAAAGAGTGCCCACTGTGTTTGACACAGACAGTGGAACACAATCCCAACAGCAGCAAGCGTCCCACTTTTTTCATCATCAGAGGTGAAAGAAAACGTGTCTACGGAAGTGATGTTATTGGAGGAGAGTCTTCCACAGTTCGGAGACCTTGAAGGCCCACTACCACCGTAACTTTTCAAAGGTACACTTCTGTAACAAACGGTTACAAAACGCTATACACAGGTGTAGTTATGGATCATTTGGACACGGGAGAATCCAGTTCATAACACGTCTTAATATCAGGTAACCTGGCAATGACTCCACTCCTTTGTATAAATTATTATTATTACATAGTAGCGCATTTCTCATTTTATAATATAACTCAATGCGCAAAATGTAGCCGCGAACTGAACCCAACAAGCACGCTCACGTGAATCACGCGCATTCACTCACACACTGTTCGTAAACACAGAACATTCACGTGGTAAGGGCAAGCTCAAGCAAGCTACTGAAGTTGTTTTTGGAAATCGTTTGTATTTGAAATTTTATTAAGTTGGCTGAAACTGATACCAAAGTGCTATCAGTACAAGTGTTACGTGGTGAAGTAGTAGTCGTAGTATGATAAACACACCAGACGCACGCACGTAAGGTTCTTTTAAATAAACTTCATTCAGCTGCAATCTGTCACACGTGGCTTAAGGATGTAGACAATACTGGAGTAACAGTTCCAACAATATTTTAATTCAGCGATGCGATCTCCACACAATGCATTTCCAAATGCACCAACACTGATACAATGTCTCTTCTGCAAATGTCCACACTGGCGGCACAAAGTTCCTCACACAACGTACACCACCGTTACGCTGCGTCTCTCACAATGTACACCTTATACGGGCCACGTACCTATGATAAACTGTATCTCCACAACTGACAATGCAAGACAATGTATATGCGTGCTTCCCAGCACCAATCTTTTATAGTACCACCAATTTCCAGAAAAATCCAAGAAAATTATACAACGCAACCAATCAGAACGAAACACGTAACTGAAACTCATAAATATTAATAAAGAAAGAATTTTCTAGAATACTACAATAGTCTATGAAAATTTGGCTGCTCATTTCAGCCCCAAATCCCAATGTAAAATGATGTCTCATAAAAGTATGGTAGGCAGTTCATGACCTAGTCGGAATCTTCCAGAACTTTCATGATCTTTCACAACACACAAAAAAACCGGCTGACAACTTCACATGCACAGTAAACAAATATAACTATTTGAGCGTCTGTAAAACAATGTAACAAAATGTTGCTTACACCTCTGACGACACACGTACGCCGTCAATAGACAGCGCGACCTGCTCGAAGATTCTAGCCCCACCCGGGTCTGCCCTGGGGGACTTGGGTGGGGTTAGGTATTTTTTAGTTCCCAGGGTCACCCTGGTCAGCCCCACAGGGTGGGTTTATCTCTCTATTCTGGGGCATGTGTTTCTGTCTACCCTTTGTCCATTCACCTGTATTTGCCTTTTTAAAACTCTCCCTACTGTCTGCACTGCCTGTAGCTCTTGATATTGGATTTGTGTTGCTAAATGGTCTTAGCTTTATTTAGGCCCATGTGTTAGGTTTATTTAATGTATTTGACCGGCTGGCGACATACATTCAATGTTCTGTTTAGTTTTTTTTTTCACAAGCTGTGCAGGCACGTCCTGAGAAAGCCTTGTTGCTGTCGGGACGTTAAGCAATGTACAATCAATCAATCAATCGAAGATTCTAATCTATACTCCGCAAATCTGCGCAAAACAAAGATCGACCGCTATTCTCCGCGCGACTTCGCTAGAAGCTTCCGGTTAAACTTAGCATAATAACAAAGCGAATTCTGCTCTGCGCGAACGAAAGAAAATCTTACTAAAAACGTACGTGATACATAACCATGAAAGCTCAAATAAATATCGGAACGTTTCCTACGATTAACACATGCATGCTCTCACAGGACAACACAACCACAATCGTAACAACAAGAAACGGCTCAAAATAGTTTGAAACGCTAAAGGCTGCACAGAATAAATAAGTGCGATTACGCATGTGCTGTTGCTGCCTGTTCAAACTGCTGTTAAAGTTCATTAGGTCTGTTGACAGGACATAACAAACACAAATAGTGCAGAAACCTGTCTTCAGATTTATGCATAATGGTACTTTAAATAATGAGGGCAGTAGACACAGATTTCACCAGTAGTGAAGGTCAAGGCTTGTCACTGCTGATGCCACAATTCTTCTTCTTGTCTGAATGGTCAGTCTGAAACACATTGCAAACCATGGCCAGTCGCAACAACATCGTTGATAGGCCTTTGTGACACCAAACAGCAAATGATGGCAGTGTGCTGTACCAATGTGTTGCACACCAAGTCAAAATCTCACACAACTAATGTGTCTGTAACTGAATATCTGATAAACCCCTTCATCAGAGGTAAATTTGTGAGTATGCAAGACAAGTCATGACTGCTAGAAGGGATCCATCTCCACTCCCGACCATTTTCTCGCCATTAGAGCTGCCTGATCAGTTTTCAAATTTCTTTAATGAAAAAGTTCAGAACATTCGTGATAGACTTGATGGACTTAT
This sequence comes from Semisulcospira habei, assembly GCA_036245525.1. Classification (NCBI taxonomy): domain Eukaryota; kingdom Metazoa; phylum Mollusca; class Gastropoda; family Semisulcospiridae; genus Semisulcospira; species Semisulcospira habei. The sequence goes on along the minus strand of BTPG01000008.1, from coordinate 174,141,367 downwards.
TTCACAGTCTCCATCACAGTATGACGTTCCCTTTTCTGGTCAGTGTCTCTCGTCCTTCAGACCTGTCAGTGAACAGGAACTTCATACTGTGCTGAAGAAAACTGCAGAAAAGACTTGTAGTTTAGACCCACTTCCTACTACATTGCTGTACAAGTGTATTGATGTTGTGCTTCCAGTCATGACCAACATTGTCAATGAGTCCCTGAGGTCTGGTGTTTTTTCATCGGATTTCAAGTCCGCCATTGTTAAACCTTTGCTAGACCCTAACAATCTACAGAATTACCGCCCTGTCTCAAACCTCCCTTTTCTCTCTAAGATCGCTGAGAAGGTTGTGTTGTCGCAACTTCTCGACCATCTGAACCTGAATCATCTTCTTAGTCCCAATCAGTCTGCTTACCGTGCAGGTCATTCCACTGAAACTGCGCTTGCAAAAATTCTGAATGACCTCCTCGAGGCTCTTGATGATGGCAAAGTATCTGTTCTTGCACTGTTAGACCTATCTGCTGCCTTTGATACGATTGACCATGACATTTTGCTACAACGTCTCTATTCTGTGTATGGCATTCATGAAACTGCTTTATCGTGGTTTAGATCATATCTGACAGACAGAACTCAGTGCATAGTTGTTAATGATAAACTATCCAGCCCATCCACCATGCGCTTTGGCGTCCCACAAGGTTCAGTTCTTGGACCAGTCCTCTTTACCCTGTATGTTCAGCCACTGGCCAGTGTCTTTAACCGTTTCTCTATATCACATCATGCATTTGCAGATGATACTCAACTCCATGACTCATCAGATTATGGACACAATCGAGAGCCTTCAGGAGTGTGTCTTGGATACTAAGATGTGGATGACTTCAAACAAATTACAGTTGAATGACGGAAAAACTGAGGCCATGATCATTGCTTCCCCGAGGTTGACGAAGACGCTGACACTCCCCCAGTCATTACAAATCTGTGGTGCCACTGTCCCCTTCTTCCCCCATGCAAAAAATCTGGGTGTCACACTTGATAGTAGCCTGTCCGTGCGCCTTCATGTGAACAACGTTTCAACATCCGCCTATACACTGAACTGCGACGTATTGCTTCAGTCCGCCACTATCTGACACCTGAAGCAACTAAAGTACTTGTCTGTGCTTTTGTTTTGTCTAAATTAGACTATTGCAATGCTCTTTTGGCTGGCTGTTCCCAGTGTCTGATTGGCAAACTCCAGAAAATTCAAAACTCAGCTGCTAGGTTGATTCTTAGAGTCCCTAGATCAGATCATATCACACCCCATCTGTCTGCCCTTCACTGGTTACCTGTAACAGCTAGGATTCAGTATAAAATTTCATGCATGACTCACAGTTGTATTACCTGTTCCTGCCCACACTACCTTGCCTCTCTTCTCCAGCTGTATACGCCCTCAAAACAGAATTTGCGCTCTGCCGCCGACTCTCGAGTTTTACGTATCGTTCTTGTCAAAACAAAGTCGTTTGGTGAGAGATCATTCAGATACCAGAGCCCAGTTGTTTGGAATGACCTCCCACGCGAACTGAGATACGTGGATTCGAGAGAGGCATTCAAGCGAGCCCTAAGACCCATATTTTTTCTGTCAGCTACAAATGACTTTGTCACACACCTGTCATGTTAAAGTCATCTCTATCTATGTTAGAAGTAGTGTGTGTGTGGGTGTGTTTGTGAATGCCAGTATGAGTCCATAAGCATAGCACTTTTGAATGGTGACTTTATAGCTTGTTTACAGAGTACGTTGTATTTTGTTTTTGTACTTTTTGTAAATTGCATTTTTGTAATTAGTTATTTTTGTACATTAGTTTTTGTTAAGTGCCTAGAGCTCTAATCTGAGGTTAGGCGCTATACAAGTACTCATTATTATTATTATTATTATTATTATTAAGTCATGTTGGGCTCCACTGCCTGCATTGGTGCATGACTTGACAATCTGTGTCATTCAGACAATATCATGCGTACACCTGACACCCTGAACAACAACAACAACAGTGAATACAAAATTTCCCTTTGTTTACAAAAAGGATGTCATGTGGAGTTCATTTGAATAATAATAATAATAATAATTACGGTATTTATAATGCGCTTATCTTATAATAATTATAACTCTAAGCGCGCACTCACAACTCGCGCACGCATGCGCACGCTTTAGACAATGACTCACGTACCACAAACAGTGAAATACATTACAACGGTCAGCTTGGGGTGGGGAGTGTGGTGATATAGTGCTAAAACTGTTGAAAGAGGTGGGTTTTGAGGGTGGACTGGAAGGAGGAGAGAGAGTGTTTCTGACGGAGAGAGAGTGGGAGAGTGTTCCAGGTGGATGGACCGTAGACGGAGAAGGAGCGGGGGCCGAAAGTGTTAAGTTTGGTGCGAGGGATGTGGAGGCGGAGAGGGTCGGAGGCAGAGCAGAGGGAGCGGGAAGGTGTGTAGGGGTGAAGTAAGTTGGAGAGATAGGCAGGAGCGCAGTTGTTCAGGGATTTGTAGCAGAGAGACAGAACTTTGTATTGGATGCGTTGGGGGCTGGGGAGCCAGTGAAGGAGTTTGAGCAGGGGTGTGATGTGGTCGGATTTTTTCTTTCTGAGGACGAGGCGGGCAGCATTGTTCTGGACGCGTTGGAGAGTGAAAATGGTGGAGTGAGGGAGACCGGAAAGGAGAGAGTTGCAATAGTCGATGCGAGATAAGATGAGAGAGACAGCAAGTTTGGTGGCAGTTTCGGTAGTGAGGTATTTTCTGATCTGACTGATGCGTCGGAGGTGGAAATAGCATGCCTGGGTCGTGGCGGAGACGAAGCTGGTCATAGACAGAGAGGAATCGAGGATGACGCCGAGGTTCTTGGCCGAGTCAGAGAGGGAGATGGGGGTGCTATCGAGTTGAAGGTGGAGAGAGGGAGGGAGCTGGGAGAGTTTCTGGCGAGTGTCTACCAGCATGGCTTCCGTTTTGTCGTCGTTCAGTTTCAGCTTGTTTGCTGTCATCCAGTTTTTCACGTCTTCGTAGCAGTCAGCCGTGCGAGTCAGTAGTGACTGAGTGTTGTCGAGTTTGTCTTTGTCTTGCAGTTGTGAGTCGTCAGCGTAGAGGTGGTGGTGTATACGGTGAGACTGGATGATGTTGGACAGAGGAGAGGTGTAGAGTGTGAAAAGGACTGGGCCCAGGACGGATCCCTGTGGAACTCCGCAGGATAGCGTTACCGGGTTGGAAGAGACGCCGTTGATGGCGACGGACTGCTGTCTGTTGGAGAGAAACCAGGAGTGAGCAGAGTCAGTGATGCCGAAGGAGTGGTGGAGTCGGTGGAGGAGGATAGAGTGGTTTATAGTGTCAAAGGTGGCAGAGAGATGGAGTAGTGTAAGAAGGGAGATGTTGCCCGAGTCGATGGAGAGAAGCAGCTCATTTAAGATATGTAGGAGGGCTGTTTCAGTGCTGTGATGTTTGCGATAGGCAGACTGGAATGGACTGAGGAGGTTGTTGTCAGTGAGGTGGAGGTTGAGCTGGTTGAGAACAACCTTCTCAAGAAGCTTGGACAGGAAAGAGAGATTGGAGACTGGGCGATAGTTCTTGAGTTCGTTTGGGTCGAGGTTGTGTTTTTTGAGGAGAGGACGGACGATGGCGGACTTGAAGATATCGGGGACGGAGCCGTTTTCTAGAGATGCGTTGATGATGTCGGTAATGAAGGGTAAAAGTTTTGGAAGGCCGTCACGGTAGAGAGAAGCTGGGAGGGGGTCAAGTTCGCAGGTTTTGAAGGGCATGGACTTTATGGTTTTGAGGACTTCATCCTGAGAGACAGGGCGGAAGGACGAGAGGGGAGTGCCGGAAAAGATGGGGTCAGGAGGGCAAGGCGGAGGAGGCAGGGTGTCGAGTGTGTCGCGCAGATTTTGGATTTTGTCCGAAAAATAGGTAGAGAAAACAGACGGGAGTTCTTCTTTGCTGTGTGTGTTGGGGAGAGGAGAGTCTTTAGAAGTGCCTAGGAGTGTGTTCATGGTGGCGTAGAGGGTTTTGGAAGAAGTGGATTCCAGGATTTGGTTTTGAAGGTGTTTGCGTTTAGATTCGGAGATCATTTTGCAGACTTTGGATCTAGTTGTTTGGAAGATCTGTCTGTGAACGGTGAGGTCAGATGAGCGCCAGAGGCGTTCCGCTTGTCGGCGCTCACGCTTGGCCTCAGCTATGTCATCAGTGAGCCAGGGGGAGGGGAGTCGGTTGGGTATGGAGCAGGTGGTGACAGGGGCAGCCGAGAGGGCATGGAGCAGTGAATGAGGAAGTGAGGAGAAGAAATGGGAGAAGAAGGAAGGAGGAAGGGGGAGAAGGCGGGGAGGCGGAAGGGGTGGAAGGGCATTGGAAGAGATGAAGAAGTGTGTGGTAGTGTGTGTGTTCGTGCATCCTGCCATCTGCTAATTCCGCCCCTGCGGCCTCTCTTACGCAATCGGATGCGACGTAAGGCGGCTACAACACTGTCGGCGGCACCGGATGCGGAGTGGGTGGCATGGCGACGTAGAGATAGCAGTTGTTGGCATGTGTATCTGATCATGATTATTTGTGAGGACAAGAAAAGAGAAAGACGGGAAGAGGGTGCAGCAGGGTGTATGAGTAAGTGTGTGTGTGTGTGTATGCCGAGGTGTGTGAGTGGTGCGGTAGGGAAGAGACCTGATGATACGCAAGGGAGAAAACTGATGTACAGTAGGTGTGTGTGTGTGTGTGTGTGTGCCGGTGTGTGTGAGTGTGCGGGTAGGGAGCGACGCTGATAATACGCAAAACCTACACTGAAAGGGCAAAATGGATACGGGGGGGTGGGGGGGAAATAACAAGCGGCACACAATCCCGGTCGGTCAGCGGCGAGCTCGGACAAAAAGCGCCGAAAAACAAAAGTGGGGAGGGCGAGATGTCGACCAGGGATAACAAATTTGGGGCTGCACACGTAAAACCTATAGGACGGTAGGGAAACGGACAACAATCAAGCAACAGATGTGGCCGCGTAAGGCAGACAGCCTCGCGCAGTAAACACTTCACCCACTAGCGCGCAGCACTGACATGGAACAAGGCAGCGAAAAGGCCCGCGGATTAATGCGGACCCATGCTGCGGAAGAGGCAGAAATGGCGGCGTAAACAAATTCAAACGAAAGACTATTCAATACGATACCACTCGAACAGCATCCAGATCGGACGAAAAACAAGCATACATTCCTCATCAGCACACTCTTACACGATACTCAGCAGCTTTCAGCAGACAAAAACACAGTACATCCAAAGAAAAGGCACTAAACACTGAGAGCACAAAAACGTGGCGGTCGACCAAACAAGATGGCGCCCTAAACATGTATAATTGTTGAATACCTCCCTCCATTTTCAAATTTGTCTTCTTATTATATATTTTCCCACTAAGTCTAAACAAATTGCGCAATTTTTGTCATGTTCCTTCTGTTTTTTGTTGGCTCACATACGAAGCAAATGTGAGTCTGTTCTGGGCCAGAGGTCGTCCACCTGTCCATCGTCCGTGGTAAACTTTAACATTGGCATTTTCTTGGAGACTATTCAAGCCACAGTCTTCAAACTTGGCCCAAGGATACTTTGGGGCAAGACCTTTCTAAACATATCAAAATCGGTGACCTTTCTGAAAGGTCAAGGTCACGGGGGTGGGAGGGGGGGGGGGCCCATATAGCCATAGCCATAGCCATATTTTGACAAAAGTTTATTTTCTCAAATGCAGCTTCAAGCCCAAACTTGATACCTGATAGTATGACCTTTTTATGCATACTAATTTGGATGACCTAACAAAAAGGTCAAGGTCACAAGAGGTCAGGAAATGTGTGTAAAATCTCAGAGTCAAAAGTGAATATATGTAATGGGCCATCTTTGTCTGTCATGCGGCGTCTGTTATCTGTGGTAAACTTTAACATTGGCATTTTCTCTGAGACTATTCAAGCCTCAGACTTCAAACTTGGCCCAAGGATACTTTGTGGCAAAACCTTTCTGAACATACCAATTTCAGTGACCTCTCTCTACAGTCAAGAGGTTGAAAATAGCCATATTTTTACACAAATTGTTTCTCCAGAAATACTATTTTGAACTTCAAATCAAAAATTGATACACAGATACCTGATGGTAAGACATTTTTATGCATACCATTTTGGATGAACCCTCCTAAAGTTCAAGTGTCACAGGAGGTCAGCAAAAAGTGTGAAAAATTGCAGTTTTATCAAAGTTTTTGCCAACTTTTCAGTCAGATTTGGCACAAAGGTAGCTGATAAGAAGACCTTTTGATGCATGCTAATTTAGTGGTCCCCTTCCGAAGGTCAAGGGTCATGGGGGTGAGAGGGGGGTTTGGGGAGGGGGGTGCCTAGAAATAAGTCAAAAACAGACATCTTTTGACAAAACCTGTTTTATTCTCAAATACTATTTTCAACTTCAAACCCAAACTAGATGCATACTAATTTGGATGACCCCTCCGAAAGGTAAAGGGTCACATGAGGTCGGCAAGTGTGTGAAAAATACTAATTTTGAATAGAATTGCAGTTTTTATCAAAGTTTTTGGAAACTTTTCAATCAAATTTGGCATAAAGGTACAGTGCAGTCCAGTTAACACGAACTCGCTTTACACGAATTTCCAGTTAACACGAACCATTTTTGCGTTCCCGGCCAACGGCCTTCTTATTCTGTATTAAAATTTTACTGATAACACGAAATGCTTAACACGAAATTTTGCTTTACACGAAGCTGGTTTCGGTTCCCAATCAAGGCAATTTCACTATTATTCACCTGTTTAACCTTTAGCACTCTGCTTTCCGCTGGCAGTTCTTTTCCCTGCAACTGCATTCTTTTTGAGTGGGCTAAACCCAACGCTACCCTACTTACTTCAAAAGCCTACAACTTTTTCATTTTTCTATGTATGGTTGTGGAATTTGGCATGTACGTAAATAAATGAATCAAGATGATGTCACAATTCTTAAAACTGTGTTATCTGTGTTATTATCCTTAAAAAAAAAAAAAAAAAAAAAAAATGCTTACTACGCACCGTTTCCGCGTTCACTAGCACTCGATTCAGAATCGCTCCTCTGCCCATCACCACCATCTCCCACCCACCCCCCCCCTCGATCTCAAGTCTTCTGGCAAAAAGCCAAGAAAGTCTTCATCATCGGAATCTGACTCCATAAAAGTATTCCTTGATGAATGCTTCTAACTCCTCATCGGTCATCTTTTGTCAAAATGAAGCCGTCAGAACAAACTCTCGCTTAGAAAATTCGAATCGCTCAAACACACTCGAAGTTAGCAAGATGGCCGATATAAAACGGAAGCAAGCCTCATTTACAATCACCCACAATCCTTTGTAAAGGCTTCATAGCAACCTAGTGTGTTTACCATAGCCGATTTCGAACAGACCACGCGGTGGCGACATATGTCGCCATCCGATAATGAAGCAAGATGGCGGCTGGCGACAAATGTCGCCACCAGCGTGCTAAAGGTTAACACGAACACAGATTCCATTCACAGAAAACCAATTCACGTGTCGCTCTCGTGCTGTAGTACACGACAGATCAGAGTGAACTCTAGTCTGTGATTGGCTGAATAGCCTTCGACTGTTGTAATCCGTCTTCTCATTGGCTAGCGTTTCTAAACTGTATTCATGTTGTTTGCATCATTTATGTACCAACACAACCCTTTTACCGATGCGGGATTGTACTTCAGTCTGTGTTGCTTTTACCTGATGGATTGTAACTTACTATGGATTTTACCTGATGGATTTTTACATTAAATTCGCGAGCTGAACACGTTTCCTTGTGTTTCCCTAGCGAGCTGAAGGTATGCATATAAAGTACAACCCGTACGATAATGTGCACTTTTAACCTCGTACTCATTCAGGCACACATCTCTTACACACTTTCTCCTTGAGGGCCGTGATCAATTTTGAGGCCATATTGGTTAACACGAAATACGTTTAACATGAAGTGATTTATTTCCTCAAAAACATTACCGATGACATGACTGATAGGAAGTGTCTACTTACTCTCACAATTTTAGCCTAGGAACCCGTTGTGCCCCTGCACCAACCGGGAGGCACTCGGGGAACCCCCAGAGGGGCCGAGAGTGATCTCCCGTGACTGCCCATCCGGTTCCGAGTCATGTGATGATTACTCAGTTTAGTCTACTTAGCTCGTCTAGTGCAGACGTGTTTTGCTAGCCTCCGGCCTCGCTTACGTTCAACCGGTTTGGAACCTGTCTTCAACTTGTGTTGGGACCTGCTTCGCTTGTGGGCTCTTGCCGTGTGCCTCTACGGTTTCGGCTGTTTCTTCTTCTGCCACTGCTGCCTTCTCGACTCTTCTTGCCTCTTCGGTTGGCCTCCTTTCCCGCCTTTGGTGCGGTTGTGGTATGGAGGTGTCGTCCCCCGTCCCTGTTGCTGCTGAGAGGTAAAGTAGTTGTTTGGCCTTCGGCCGGCCTCCAAGCGTGTCGCCGGTCATGAGGACTTCTCAGCCTTTGATTGTCTACTAACCTGACGCCGCTCTTTGTTTCTCGGCTTGGCCCCTGGGGCCTACGCCTTGTCGCTTGAGACTGAGCTCTGGCGCATAGACTGTCTATGATAATCATGCAGAGTTTGACCAATGAAACATGTGTTATGCAAACTCCCCGTCTTTCGCTTGCGGTTATATTGGGTCGCTCGGTGCTGGCGGAGCGTTGCTGCGCTGCGGACTCTTAGCTTGCCGGCCACGTGCCTGGGCGTTCGCACCTTGGGCGGTGAATTGTGTTTTCACTTTGGGTATGTTGACTTTGTCACCTTAGTTTCCCCTTTCCCCTTGTTGGGCGCGGCCATGTGCTCTCGCTCGTACGCTTGTTTGTTTGTGTGTTGCAGTTGCCAAGTGCGGACCTGCACCCTCTGCGGTGACATCCAGTGGCCAACGGACAACCAGGCTGTATGCCTCCCTTGCTCTGGCTGTGTGCCTCGGACCGCTCTTGTGACCTCTGCTCCACGTGGCCAGAACTGAAGTGGTCGCAGCTTTGGAGATTTTACAGGCGGGACCGGCCGTTACCTGTGAGTAACCCTCCCGTCTGAGCGCCCCCCAGTATGTCAGGAGCCGGGACCAAGCTTGTCCGTACGGACCCCATGGAAAGAACGCCGCTTAGGACGCGTACACCCAGCACTGTTCGGACAACTGACCCTGCCTTGCAGACCCCAAGTGCCATCCTCCCTGAGCCCGGCCCAAGGGGACGCGACCCTCGCCGCCCCTTGTCTGCGGTCAGTTCTCGCTCGTCTCTCACGCCCGCGCACTCCTACGAGGAGTCAATTTACCGGCAGGGAGCCCGCCTCTTGGCGCCCGGCTCTCAGAGACGAAGTGCTACGCGACCAAGGACTCAGGACTCTAGGGCTTCTCCCTATTCGCCGCGATCTCGCTCTCAGTGGGACTCCCGTCATCGGCACCGTCATTCTCGTTGGTCACCCACCAGCCCCCCTCACCTGGTTGCGGCGTTGCTGCATTCTTCTTCGCGCTACCGGCGGTCTTCGCCCCATCGCTCTTCGCGTCGTCCGTCTGTTTCCCCTAGGCGTCACTCCGCCCGGAGCCCTCGCCGGGAGGGTAGCCTTCATTCCCGTCCTCGTAGCCGCTCTCCCTACTCCTCCCGGCTGGACGCCCCTCAGGGACCTCTCCGTTCTCGCCGCAGCAGTCCGCTTGCCGCTCCCCCTCCTCCCCGGGACGAGGACGCCTTGAGTCTGCTGGCTGAGGATTCTGCTTCTGCCCTGCTCGGCCCAGGTAGCCGTGTTTCCGCCTCCCTCCCAGTCGACGCTTGCCCTCCGTCTCCCCCCCTCAAGCGCAAGGTCTTGGCCTTCGTCGATGCTGGTCGGCAGACGAAGAAGTTTAAGTCTCTCCCTCAGCCTCCTGGTTTCAGTGACATGCGGGACGCCTTCTCCGCGCAACTCTTCGCTGCCCCTAGGGAACATCAGTTTTTCGGCGACCGCAGATGGCCCCCCGGCCTCGACATCGCCTTCGGCAGGAGTGGTACTCTGGGCATTCCCAGTCCTTTGTCTGCGCTCTTCCTCCAGTGGATCCGGCGGCTATTCTTCAGGCTGGTGGCTCCTCGCTTCTGAAACGCGCCGTTCCTCGAGGTTTGGATGCTACAGTGTCCCTGGTTCGTAACACCCTTGCCTGCTCGGGCTTCCTGGAGCTTGTCACCCGATCGGTTGTGCAACGGATAGAGGAAGGTTGGCATCCATCCGTCACTCCCCTGTTAGGAGATCTTCTCGCCCTCGCGGAGGTAGCTAATCGTCGTCCAGCCCTACTTCCAATTACCTTGACGTCCTTCTCCTACGCAATCAATCGGCGACCGTTCTTTCAGCGGACAGAGACGCTTTGATCCGCCTGTTAACGCGGCTGGGCTTTCTGCTTAACGGAGGCAAATCGGATCTTACGCCCAGTCGCCAATTCGTCCACCTCGGCATGGACTTCGCTATCGATCTGAACCTGGTTCGGCTTTCGGAACAGCGGATTCAGAGGTTAGCCTCCTTGACCGGCGACCTTGCCGGCTAGACGCAGCCCCTGCCAGGCTTTGGCTACAGCTTCTCGGAACGATGAACGCGGCCGCAGATCTCCTTCCGTTAGGGCGTCTCTACTATCGGCCCATACAGCTGCATCTCCTTCTTCACTGGCGCCCATCCTCCGCCGACTTGGCAGCCTCGATACCGGTCACTGTGCTTCTTCGTCCCCCATCTGCTGCGTTGGATGGATCCGGCGTGGCTGTCTTCGGGAGTTCCCCTCGCGTCTCCCCCTCCTCGCCTATCCGTGTGTGTCGACGCGAGCCTCTCCGGGTGGGGTGCCCACCTGTTACCGGACTTCCGAACGACGTCGGGAACCTGGCCGCCAGAGATGTCTGCCCGTCACATCAACTGGTTGGAGCTTCAGGCCGTTTGGCAAGCCCTCATCACTTGAGAATCGAGTCTGCTGCACAAGGAGCTCTTGGTCCTTTCCAACAACGTGACTGTGGTAGCGTACATTCAGAAGCAAGGCGGCACTCACTCTCCCGACTTGTACATGCTCACCTACCGGCTGATGCTTTGGTGCCAGGCCCGCGGCATCTTCCTTCGAGCGAGACACATTCCGGGTCACCTAAACGTCCTGGCCGACTCGCTCTTGCGTCGTGGTCAGATGTTACACACGGAATGAACTCTTCGCCAGAACCTTTTCCAGATGATCTGCGCCCACTGGGAGACTCCTCAGATCGATTTGTTTGCCATGAGATGGAACCATCAGCTTCCCCTCTTTGTCTCCCCGATCCCGGATCCCCTGGCCTGGGCAGTCTACACTCTCTCCATCCCCTGGGACGGTTTGATCGTGTACGCCTTTTCCCCGACGGTCCTTGTCCCCAAAGTCCTCCTCAAACTCTGGGGATGCAACGCCATCGTTCTCCTGGTTGCTCCGTTTTCATGGAACCAGTCTTGGACCACCGATCTTCTCAGCCTCGCCACGGGACCTCCTCTGCGATTACCTACGCCCCGGACGATGCTCAAACAGCCTCGACAGGCCCTGTTCCACCCGTGCCCGGAGCGTCTCCTCCTTCACGTCTGGAGGTTGTGCGCCGTGCCCTCGCCGCTAGAGGCTTCTCGTGTTCGGCAGTGGAAGCGATCTCTTCGGCCCGCAGACCCTCAACGCGACGCGTCTACGAGGGAAAGTGGCGAGTGCTGTGCACCTGGTGTGAGGACCACCGTCTCGACCCCACTGATTTGACTCATCCCCAGCTCGCGGACTTCTTCCTCTGGCTTTCGGAGACCAGGGTTTGGCCCCTATCACCATCAGAGGGTACCTATCCATGATCGCCGACACCTATCGACACCTTGGTCGTCCGGACCCCGGCGCCTGTAAAGACATTGCCGACCTTATGTCGCACTTCGGGTTGCAACGTCCGGTACTCCGCTCCCTCGTTCCGTGCTGGGACCTCCCCTGGGTCCTGACGTGGCTTAACTCAGCTAGGTTTGAACTGCTGCTGTTGGCCTTCATCGCGGACGTGACTCGTAAGACCTGCTTCCTTTTGGCTCTCTCCACGGCGGCCCGAGTCAGCGAGCTTCACGCGCTCTCTTCACGCGTTCTCAGCTCGCCCTACCTGCCTGCAATTTCGCACGGATGGCTCCGTGCAGCTTCTCCCGGATCCCTCCTTCCTTGCCAAAACCAGGTCTCCACTAACGGCGCCACAAGTGATCACATTGCGACTGCTGCAGGGGATTGACTTCCCTCGAGAGACCAGGCAACAAGATCCTGTGCGTGCCTTACGCGTCTATCTACGCAGAACCAAAGCCGTCCGTCGAGGACGCTCACGCCTCTTCCTGCCTCTTAGGACCGGCAGAAATGACATTTCGGCCCAGACGATCTCTTCCTGGCTATGCTGGGTCATTCGGTCCGCCTACCAGGACCTCTCCCCACAGGGAGCGAAGAGGCTTAAGATACGCGCGCACGAGGTACGTGCCATGGCCACGAGTCTTGCCTTCGACCGGAATTGTGCTGTTAAAGACATTGTGGCGGCAGTAGGCTGGCAAGCAGAATCGACCTTCGCCCACTTCTACCTCCGGGATCTGGCAGGCCAGCGAGACAACCTCGCTCTGGTGGGGGACATCACGGCAGCGCAACACTCCCTCCCGGTGCCACAGGCGCCGTAGGTACGCTACTTAGCTAAAATTGTCGGGAGTTTGCGACTGGGAGGATGGCAGGCCTTCTGGGTTTTTATTGGGGGGCAGCGGCACCCTCCTCCTACTCGTAATTCTTCCTATCAAGTCATGTCATCGGTAATGTTTTTGAGGAAATAAATGCATTTTTCTCTAAAAGGTATTTTTTCGAAAAATACTTACCGATGACATGACTCGGAGGACCCTCCCACCTGCCCCGCTTGCCGCTGGTAAGCTAAGTATCCTAAACTGAGTAATCATCAGATGACTCGGAACTGGATGGGCAGTCACGGGAGATCACTCTCGGCCCCTCTGGGGGTTCCCCGAGTGCCTCCCGGTTGGTGCAGGGGCACAACGGGTTCCTAGGCTAAAATTGTGAGAGTAAGTAGACACTTCCTATCAGTCATGTCATCGGTAAGTATTTTTCGAAAAAATACCTTTTAGAGAAAGTGTCCCCAGAAATTCGTGTTAAGCGGACTCCACTGTAGCTGATAACACCTGTCTAAATTTAGTTGACCTCACAAAGGTCAAGGGTCAAGGAAGGTTGACAAATTTGTGAAAAATGCATACATTTCAAGAAAACTCAGATTTCACAGGTATAAAAAAGCCAACCCTTTTCTTATGTTTAGACACTTAAACATTTCAGTGACCTATTGGAAAGGTCAAGATCACAAAGGTCACACTAATTATGTGGATTGGTCTTGCACATGAGCGATTTTCTTTTTTAGTAGAATTTTATTTTTCAGCAGTATTTTTGCAGACTTTTCAATCAAAATTTAATTTAAAGTTAACTGATGATAATGCTTTACTATGTATGCTAAATTAGTTGACCCCTTGCAAATGTCAAAGGTCACAGAGGCTTTAAGTGTGGTGTTAGTGGGAACCATCATTTTAATTTTTTTATACACTCAGGTCACTGGTGAGCATGCCTTGAAGTACATGACTTTGAAAAAGCTTGGTCTGATGTCTGGAAAAGCTGTCATAAGGTAAGTAGATGCAGTCAACTGGGTATATCTCATCATAATTTGTATGTGTGCCTTAAATTATATACATACCAGGCTACATTTGATGTAGTCTGTTATCAGTGAGGGCATCCCAGTGGGATTGCCGCTCACCCATACCGGTAACATACTTTTGTGTGTTTGTGCTCTGCTGCTTAAAGTTTTTGATATCAAGAGGTTGATTGTGCTCACACTGTCCAGTTAGCGCCAAATTCCAGGCCCTGCTGCCTTATATTTTTGAGGTAGTAAGTGACTGACTGAATACCATTAGTACTGCATACCACAAACAGCATGTGTCGATAGAACCATGGCCATTAGAACAGAACTATTCGATAGCACTGCATTCTATTGTTCTACAGACATCACAGCAGCAACACATAGTGCTAGCGAGTGTACTGTTATCAACACATTGTGCTAGCGATCATAGTGCTATTGATGGACTGTTCTCATGATGTGTAGTGCATGGACACGCACCGGGGGAATCCATCTTGAGTAAATTCTGCATCTCGAATGAGTTAAGTGAGTTAAGGGCCCAGAACATTTTTATTATGCATGATGATGAGGATGATGCTTTGATGTTGCTATAGCAGTCCATGTGATTTGGAACAATGCAACAGGGCTGCATTCCACACTTCCAGTAATATTTAACTAATAATTATCCAGGTGTTGACAATGCCCCAGAATGTGGATGCCTTCGGTGTCATCTGTGTAATCATGGGCTGTGACAACTGCTGATGCAGGCAGTGTTGCACTCAAATGTCAAATGTTCTGGCTGGTTATTTGTCAGTATCGTCTGCTACAGGTTTAGTCACGGTTCCTGTGTAGACATAGGTAAAGCTGATAGGAGTTCCCTTGTGAATTCAGTGTATCTCATGCTCTGTCCAGATAGTGTGCGGCACTAGACTTGACTGTACAGATGCTGCGTGCCTTATAAAGACCCTTGGTTGATAGAGTTCAAACTCAGGGCCCTAGCTGGCTATTATAAAAACATGCGGGGTGGAAAAAAAAAGACTGAACCTCAACGTTAATGCTGCTTTTGATTCTTCCAGGTTGCTGCATCGAACTGTTGACAAAAGTGTTATGGAGGCGATCATAGACGTGATTGAGCAGGAGAAAAACAGACAAATGAAGCTTGCAGCAAAGGTACAAGACGATTCTACAGAATTAATGTCTTCTCATGCTGATGCCTTGCATGTAAGCCAGAGCACAAGCTCATATAAACCAATCAAGAAAATAACATCATTGGAGGGAACAGATGCACCAGAACACTTAGTTGATCATGTGCTTACTGAACAAACAAAGTGCCATGAAAGGGAAGGCATGGGGGCATCATCAGATGTTGATGCAGCTGCTTATCAAGAAGAGACTGAATCAAATGCTTTGCTGAAGCAGAATATGAACGCACTTGGAGACGAAGTATACACATCAGCTGACTTGAGCAAATTCTCCCATCAAGAGCTGCAGGTCAGTACATTTACTGTACATTTCTGTAATTTTGTTTTGTTTTGGTGGTAACATGTTTGTGTGTGTGTGTTTTCTTTTTTGTCAGCATGATAACATTATTTGCAGCCTAATAATATATGTGCAGGCATGCATGGAAATAAACCTTATAGTCAAAACCAAGAGGGGTGACTGCCATAATTTAATCTGTGATCATTGGTCAATGATTCACAGTTCTTTTCCTTATCAGTGCTTTTTCCTATACCTACTTGGTTCATTTTTCTAAACCTTAAAGTTGCTTCTTGTTTATGATTGGCTAATTCATTGACAACGGGGTTATGGACTACCCATCATCATCTGTGGACATGGAAGATGTGCTGAAATGTCATTTTCAGCAACAAAATGTATTTCCTATCACAGCCCCATTGTGAATCACCCTCCACAGAGGTATTTCTCTTACAGAAAAAAAATAATACAGTGCTTTTCTTTAGCGTCCTTCCCCATTAAGGCGAGCTAGGACACCTCTAATGTGAAAAATCTGTCAAGTTGGCTGTTTTGGGATTTCCAGATTTACTGCAAGTTCTGAGTGTCCTCTATGCTAAAACAAACTCCTTTTTGCTCAGAGCTTTTATCGAACACCCATAAATGTTAAATAAACAAAGTACCCGGAGTTGGTTTACATTTTTTCCCCCCCTCAAAATACGTGCATTTTGCCTACTTTCGAACCTGGTCAAAGCGCACATTCTTCTTACCGCATTAAAACAAGTTATGTCGTTTGAAAGCCACTTCTCTCCCTTGCAGTAATTTGTCCTTCACCCTAAGCCTAAACGAACAATCAACGGCAAAAAACTGCGTGAGGCAAACCTAGGAATTTGTCAATAACTTCCAAATTTGGTCTTACGACGATTTGGATCAGGAGCACCACATAAATGTGCATTTCTGATTGGTTCAAATGTATTTCTGAGTCTGTTTGGCTAACTTCATGTCGGATACAACTCGCACCTTTCAAGTATGTTTTTGGGCGGATTACAAGCTAAAACGCGTTGTTTAGATAAATCCGCAGAGGAATCTAGTCAACATGACAGACAGAGTGAGGCTGAAGAACGTGTATAATCGTAATATACAGGAAAACATAACTGCTTGTGTCCAGAATAGGCACAAACATCGTCTGCAGCTGCGAGTCGTTTCGAAAGGACCTCCTGATTTTCGCAGGTAGGTGCTCTAACGATTTGGCAAAGCATAATGTGCAAAAATCAAGATACAAAGGGCGAGATTGAAGATTTTTATGAATTGTTTGTGAGCTGCTTGACCTTGGAGCAGAAGTGTGCATTCATAGAAATCCGAAATTCTGCATTCAACGCTCAATAGAGCACTGTAGATCTGAACTATAAAGGTTCAGGAATCTCACATCTCACATCTTTCGTCTGTTGTAACATCTGAATATTTTGGTCTGATCAGAAACTATCTGTACATTCATTGTGAGACACTCTGATCACTACTGACATATGCATACGTGAAAGGAATTTGCCAGCTCAAGGAAACAAGATGTGCTTGATAACGATAATGAACATTGTGCACAGGTCCGTTCGTTGCGAGAAAGTATTAGGATTTTGGCAGTAACTTGTTAAGAAATGCCCTCATTGGATATCCCAGTGTAGGATTCAGCAGGTGTGGATGCAAGAAAAGTGGTTCAAGGCCCTGGCGCAGCTGAGGTTGCTTCAAACGCTAGTAACACCTCTGAATTTACATTCAGTGCTGCATTGCCAGGCAAGTGCCCCACCAAAGGTTCATGTCAATCCCCAATTTCTTTGTTGGTGGTAGAACCTCAGATCCTCTCACGTCTGGAGAGTAATCCTCCTCCAGTGGTGACTAGTAACCAGGGAATGCAGAAGGCTGACAGTCCCGGTCCTGTAGCGCCACCCTCTGCTGCCCCTAAGCATCACGCTACTACCAGTTCCTGACAACTTGCTGGCCCACAAGAAGGACTTAACTCCACCAGTCATATACCAACAGAGCCTCAATGAACTCCTTTCAAGTTTTCCTGGCTATTGTCAAATTTATACGGACGGGTTAAAATCTGAGGATAGGAAAGTGGCTGCGTCCGCAGTGTCCTCTCATCATCCTAGACGCCCATTTAAGCACCACCTCCCAGACCACTCATCTGTATTTTGTGCAGAACTGCAGGCAATTCTGCTGGCACTCAGGCATGCTTATCAGTCTAGGGAAAAGAACTTCCTGATTCTGTCTGACTCTTTCTGCCCTCCACTCCCTTCAGGGCGCAGGATTGCAGATTCTGCTGCCAATGATGTCCGCAGTGACCCTGTCCCTGACACACAGACTGTTTATGGTGATTTTGAACCTGTGATTAGTGCTTACATAACCCGCAAGTGGCAGTCTGAGTGGGACAAAGAGGATGCTAACAAGCTCTTCCTAAAGTGTCTGACAGTCTACCTTATCGCTGCAGCACCTGCCGTGAGGAGACTGTCCTTACTCGGCTCCATATCGGCCACACGTATGTCACGCACTCTTATTTACTAAAACAAGAGGAGCGTCCATGGTGTTATGCCTGTGACGAGCAGTTTTTTGTTAAGCACTTTTTGCTGTCTTGTGCAGATTTAATTGACATGAGGTATAAGCACTTCACAGCAGACTCCTTGAAGGTTTTGTTTCAGGATGTTTCCCCAGACAAAATCTTCAGTTTTCTGAGAGAATTAAATATTTTTAAGCAAGATTTGAGCGTTCATACTACTATGTGAATTTTATTATTTTGATCTTTTCTCGAGTCTGTAGACTTTTCCTTTAAAGACTCGTGCAACATTTTAGCATTAAATCTTTTAAAGATATATTTACATCTTGTCCTAAGACCTTTCTTTTACTCTGGCTTGCCAGATTTTTACCCATCACACGGTGAGATGGCCTTAGTCACCTGCTTGGCATTAAACCCAAATAACTAACCAACCTAAGCCTCAGCCCCCACTAGAGCCTGTCAGGCTGCCCACTGCAAAGGCTTCTGTCTCTGGTCAGCCTTCTAAGGCCGCTATTTCTATTGGCAGGAACACTGCCCTGAACCATAAGGCAAAGAAATTGATGGGCCCACTGTGTGGATGGGCCCAGAAGGGGGACACTGAGGTCCCCCTTCAAAATAAATTTGCTCGCACTGGAGGAGAAGATGGAGGGAGTGGAAATTGTCATATCTGGTGCTGTGGCAACTACACTCATCTCCGAAGAGTCAGAGGAGGCCCGGGAACCGGCCTCCCTCTGTTTCCTTGTGGCCTTCTAAAGCTAAGGAAAAGGGGGGAAGTGCACTTTTTTTTCCGTGTCCGACCTCATCTGCAGGTGGCTGGAGTGGACCTGGATGAAGTTTTGGAATCTCTGCAACACATCACTCCACCCTGGCCTTTACCAGTTCCTGACATCTTGCTGGACTTGACTGCCCACAAGAAGGACTCTAATCCACCAGGCATATGCCAACAGAGTCTCAATGAACTCCTTTCAAGTTTTCCTGGCTATTATTGTATTTATACGGATAGGTCAGAGTGTGAGGATGGGAGAGTGGCTGTGGCCGCAGTGTCCTCTCACTATTCTAGACGCCCATTTAAACACTGCCTCCCAGACCATTCATCTGTATGTAGCAGAACTGCAGGCAGTTCTGCTGGCACTCAAGCATGCTTATCAGTCTAGGAAAGGAACTTCCTGATTCTGTCAGACTCTCTTTCTGCCCTCCAGGCCCTTCAGGGCGCAGGTGTAGACCACCCACTGCTGGTGCAGATTAGAGAGTTTTACGCAGACTTGATGAAGGAATATTATGACAACATTTTTATTTGGGTCCCTCGGTGTCCATCGCTCCACTCTCCAACAAGCACTCTGATTAAATAATAAGGTCCCAAATCATAACACTTGCTAAACACACACATATTGGATATGAGATACATTATGTAACCTGGCTGATACAAATAACTCACACGTTCATTCACACACACACAAGCTTCATAACCCGACTACTTTCGTAACACCCCATATCTCTGTCACTATCTTGAAACAGACTATAACCTAGCACTCTTGCTATACTTTCTTTCATACACTGGAAAAGACTATACTTAAACACATACTACCTTCATAACGACATCGGCATACATACCTCACAGTCACATTCCTTAGTTATCCATTTCGGTAAATAACTACATAGAAAACACCGGTTGCCTCAATGAATTCCGCCCACTGGGCACCGGCCTCCACGTGGCGTGGGTGGGTAGTCCCTTCAGTCCCTGACTGAGTGGGCTAGCAGAGGGGTGCCATCTTTGTCCAGGATTGGAACTTGATGTCAGCAGATATGTTGGTCAGTCTTTTTCACTGGACGGTTTTTAATGAGCTGTGCTAACCCAGGTCCTACCATGTTGGATTGGTCCTTAAAAATACTCATGAGCTTTTGGTCCTTTGGATCCCAAGTGTTTGCCGTGCTTGGAGACCTGTGTCGGGGGAGAAGATGATCCTGGTGGCTGAAACACTCCACTTTGGCCTTGACTTCTTGACACTCCAATGGGCTACTGAGGCTCTCCTCTATCGGAGACACTCCAGTGGAGGTCACTCCCCACAAGGACCTGGCACAACCGACTCAATTTCCACCTGCACAGATGCTTCCACCTCGTGCCATCTCCCCTGTGCCCTTGTGGAGAAGCAGAGCAGACCGCAGAGCACATCCTCCAGGACTGTGGGAACCACCAGCCGCTGAGGGAGGAGATATGGCTGAAGCCCGCCACTCTACAAGAGAAACTGTACGGGCCTGTGGAGGCGCTACAGAAGACCACAGATTTCATTTTGAGAGCCAAACTCCAAGTGTGACGGCGTTCGAGAAGAAGAAGAAGACTCCCCACAAAACGATGAATTCTTCTAGAGGAGTGATTAAAGATCAAGCATTGGCAGAACTGTCTGAAGATGATCTTGTACGGAACCTTAAGTCACAGGGGGTGACCTGCGTCAGGCGCTTCGTTTCCAAACGAGGTGGTAGGGAGATTCGTCTCCCTACCATCATCCTGACATTTGGCACCCCCACCACTCCTACTACCATCTGGGGAGGTTACTACTCCCTAAAATTAGAAAGTAATTCCCTCTCCCCCTCTGGTGCTTTAAGTGCCAAAAGTATGGCCATGGGCAGAAGACATGCCGCCAGGCAGAGGCTCTATGCGCCCGCTGCACTAAGCCCGGACACTCTGCTGAGTCCTGCACAGCCATCCCCCTGTGTGTGAATTGCCAGGGGGCACATATGGCTTCGGACAAGAAGTGCCCTCGTTAGATATCCAAGTGCAAGATTCGGCAGGTGCGTGTGGAGAAGGGGCTGACCTTTGCAGATGCCCCAAAAATGATTGATGGCCCTGTTGCAGCTGAGGCTGCGCCAAACTCAAATAACACCTTTGTGTATACTGTTAGTGCTGCAGTGGCAGGCAAGCGCCCCACCAAAGACTTCTCTTGTCAAACCCCAACTTCTTGGTTGGGGGCGGAGCCTCGGATCCTCACGCCCCTGGAGAGTAATCCTCCTCCGGTGGTGACAAGGAGCCAGGGAACGCAGAGGGCAGACGATACCGGTCTGGTGGCACCACCTTCTGCTGCCCCTAAGCCTCAGCCCCCACCCAAGCCTGCCAATCTTACTACAAAGGCTTCTGGCTCTGGTCAGCCTTCTAAGGCCGCCAACTCTGGCGGCAGAAACGCTGCCCTGGCCCAGAAGTCTAAGAAAGTTACGGGACCGCTGTGCGCACGGGCCAAGAAGGGGAACACTGATGTCCCCCTTCAAAATAAATATGCTGCATTGGAGGAGCAGATGGAGGGGGTGGAAGTTGTCGTAGCTGGTGCTGCGGCAGCTCCTCCCTCCTCATCTCCGAGGAACCAGAGGAGGCCTGTGAGTCGACCCCCCCTCTGTTTCTTCGACTCCTTCCAAAGCACAGGAAAAGGGGGGAAAGAACTCTTCTCCTCCACATAAAACCTAATCATGTACTCTCTGCTTCAGTGGAATTGTCATGGTTTTCACACCAACTTTGAAGAATTACGCCTTCTAGTCAAGTCCTATAACCCCTCAGTAATATCTCTTCAGGAGACTTACCTGAAGACTTTTGACCCTGTCTCCTTTAATGGTTTTAATGCTATCCATAAAGTTTCTGATTCAGAGACACTCGGGTGGAGTGGCTCATCTCATTAGCAACCAATTTTTATGTAGCCTGTTCGTGTTGACACCTGTCTTCAGGCTGTTGCAGCTCGGGTTACCTTAAAGAAGACCATAACCATATGCAGTATTTACCTGCCACCATCCCTGCGGGTCTGTAGTAATGATATTTTTAACTTAGTAGATCAGCTGCCCCCTCCCTTTATTTTCATGGGAGATTGTAACGGTCACGCTCACCTGTGGGGTAGTGAACACTATGATGGCAGAGGTCAGATGTTAGAAGATGTTTTATCTCAACTTAACCTATGTGTTTTTAATGATGGCTCACCTACCTACTCTTTCCCAGGTTCAGGATCTAGTTCTGTTCTAGACCTCACTGTGTGTGATCTCATGTTGGACTTTGACTGGAAGGTTCACGACGACCTTTGTGGTAGTGACCACTTCCCAGTAGTCCTGTCATCGGTCAGCTGTGGAGAGGATCCACCGGTGGGGTGCTGGAATCTCAAGAAAGCTAACTGGCCTCTGTTCGCCTCCCTCTGTCAGTCTCATATTACAGAGGAGGTGGTCATGTCAGCTGAAGTGTTTCTTCTTTTACTACTATTTTGTTGGACGTAGCGGGTGAAACCATCCCTAAAACTTCTGCATCAGTCCCTCGGAAGTTAAGAGTACCATGGTTCAATGAGGAGTGTCGCAAGGCCAATTTACTTGCCTCCACCATTGCCCATAATTCTTCAACAGAGCATTATTCACCCTTCTTCCAGAGAGAGAAGGAGAAGCGAGAGTCTCGTATTTGTGATTGTAAGTCCGTTAACTCAGGAGACTATAATGCCCCTTTTACATTATCAGAATTGCAGCAAGCCTTGCAGAAATGTAATGACTCTGCTGCTGGCCTAGATACCATCCACTATCAATTCCTAACGCATCTGCCTGAGAGGTCACTCCTTGTACTTCTCAAGGCCTTTAACCATATCTGGAGAACTGGCCATTTTTGCGCCGTCTTGGCACCAGGCTGTGGTTGTACCGATCCCCAAGCCGGGTAAGGATCCTTCCGACCCGGGCAACTACCGGCCTATCGCTTTGACATCATGTTTATGTAAAACTATAGAGCGCCTGGTCAACGCCCGCCCGGTGTGGCATCTTGAGTCACAGGGTCTCCTCACAGACCTCCAGTGCGGTTTCCGGCGCTTCCTTAGTACAACTGACCATTTAGTCCGCTTTGAATCATTTATTCGAGATGCTTTTGTCAACAAGCAGCATGTCTATGCAATTTTCTTCGATCTTGAGAAGGCATATGACACTACCTGGAAGTATGGTATAATGTCTGACTTGTTGGACATGGGTTTTAAAGGGCACCTGCCCATTTTTATTTACAATTTTTTGACTAACCGGTCGTTCCATGTCCGTGTGGGCTCCACCCTCTCCGACTCCTTTGAACAGGAGATGGGTGTCCCGCAGGGCAGCATTCTATCTCCTGTTTTATTTAGTATTAAAATTGGCTTGACTGGCTTGACTGACTTCGCGAACGAAGATTCTATAGGGCTTGCCCACGTCGTCTGCAGGCATTTTCGTGGCTGCGGAGGCCAATCCGGGACAGGCAGGTACGACCGCAGTGGCTGCAGGGGAAGGTCTGTTCAGGGTTCTGAGTTACGACAGCTCTGTTTTTTCTTCTGAGCCGCTTGTCCTTAAGGTTAGCTCTGCGAGAGTCCTCAAAGGAGACGGCTGCCTTGTGAATGGTGGAGCGCCAGGTGTCACGGTCCGCAGCAAGCGAAGACCACTGGCGGTGGTCGATTTGGCAGGCACTAAGTGACTTCTTGAGACCGTCTTTGTATCTCTTCTTTGGTGCCCCTCTGTCTCGGTGTCCAGTGGCGAGCTCGCCGAACAGAGTGATTTTGGGTAGGCGATGATCCTCCATCCTGGAGACGTGCCCCGCCCAGCGAAGCTGTGTCCGCAGCAGCAAAGCCTCGATGCTCACAGTTTCCGCCTGTTCAAGGACCTCGACGTTGGTGACATAGTCACTCCAGTGAATGCTGAGGATGGTACGCAGGCAGCGCTGGTGAAAACGTTCGAGGAGTCGTAGTTGGCTGCGGTAGAGGGCCCAGGACTCGGAACCGTACAGCAGGGTGGTGAGGACGACAGCTCTGTACACGCTGATCTTGGTGCCTTTTTTCAGCTGTTGATTGTGCCACACCCGCTTGAATAGTCGCCCGAAAGCACTGTTCGCTTTTGCCAGCCTGTTGTCCAGCTCCTTGTCCAGCTTGGCGTCTGACGTGATGATGCAGCCAAGGTAGGTAAACTG
Source organism: Semisulcospira habei (assembly GCA_036245525.1). NCBI lineage: Eukaryota > Metazoa > Mollusca > Gastropoda > Semisulcospiridae > Semisulcospira > Semisulcospira habei. The sequence goes on along the minus strand of BTPG01000008.1, from coordinate 174,117,848 downwards.
GTGTACAGACTTCAGTTCGGACTCGCCGATGGTGATGTGGGGAGGGCGATGCTCTTCCTTGGGTGCCGGCTGATGAAGGACCTCTGTCTTTTTCAGACTGACCTCAAGTTAAAATTAATAACATTGTAAAGGCCGTCAAGGATGATTCTGAATGCTCTTTGTTTGTTGACGACTTTGCTTTGTGCTCACGTGGTTGAGGACTTGCGTCCCTTGAGAGGCACTTGCAGCTGTGTGTTGATCGCATCCAACGGTGGGTCTCTCTCAATGGATTCACGTTCTCACCCTCCAAGATAGTCTGTGTGCATTTTACAAACCAGACGAAATTTTGTCCAAAACCTAGCCTGAGCATTGCTGGAGTGCCAGTTAAGGTGGCCGAGGAGGCAAAGTTTCTGGGGGTCATCTTTGACAAAAGACTTACCTTCCGCAACCATATTAATTACCTCAGAACCTCTTGTCAGAAGGCTCTCAACATTCTTCGTGTCGTTGGTCGTACTGACTGGGGTGCGGACCGTACTGTCTTACTTCGACTGTACCAGGCCCTTGTTCGGTCCAAACTGGATTACGGCTCTGTGGTGTATGGCTCAGCTTCCAAGTCTGTGCTACAGCGTCTGAACACAATTCACCATCAAGGTCTGCAGATATGTCTTGGGGCCTTCAGGACGTCTCCAGTTCCTAGTCTGTATGCCGAGGCAGGGGAGCCTTTTCTCAAGCTTTGCCGCATCCGCCTCATGCTCAGCTACATTCTGAAACTGAAGGCCTATCCAGACAATCCTGCCTATGATTGTGTTTTTAAACCATCGTTTGCAGAGATTTACGATACCCATCCGGGAGCTGTCCGTCCACTTTCTTTCCGTGTCCGACCTCATCTGCAGGCAGGCGGATTGGATCTGGACAGAGTTTCGGAATCCCTGCACGAAAACACATCACTCCACCCTGGCTCTTACCAGTTCCTGACATCTTGCTGGACTTCACTGCCCACAAGAAAGAATCTACTCCACCAGCCATATACCAACAGAGCCTCAATGAATTGCTTTCAATTTTTCCTGGCTATTGTCGTATCTATGCGGATGGGTCAAAGTCTGAGGATGGGAGAGTGGCTGCGGCCGCAGTGTCCTCTTGCCATCCTAGACGCCCATTTAAGCACCGCCTCCCAGACCACTCATCTGTATTTAGTGCAGAACTGCAGGCGGTTCTGCTGGGACTCAAGCATGCTTATCGATCTAGAGAAAAGAACTTCCTGATTCTGTCTGACTCTTTCTGCCCTGCAGGCCCTTCAGGGCATGGGAAATGACAACCCACTGCTGGTGCAAATCAGAGAGCTCTACGCAGACTTGATGAAGGGATATTATGACATCATTTTTATTTGGGTCCCAGGGCATGTGGATATCGAAGGCAACAGGATCGCAGATTCTGCTGCCAACGATGCCCGCAACGACCATGTCCCTGACACACAGACTGTTTATAGTGATTTTAGACATGTGGTTAGTGCGTACATAGCCCGTTAGTGGCAGTCCGAGTGGGACAAAGAGCTGCATGATGCCCTTCCTAAGTTGTCCGACGGTCTACCTTATCGCTGCGGCAGCCGCCATGAGGAGACTGTCCATGCTCGGCTCCACATCGGGCACACGTATGTTACGCACTCTTATTTACTAAAACAGGAGGAGTGTCCATGGTGTTATGCCTGCAACGAGCAGTACTCTGTTCAACACTTTTTGTTGTCTTGTGCTGATCTAATCGACACAAGATATAAACATTTCACAGCAGACTCCTTGAAGGTTTTGTTCCGGGATGTGCCCCCAGACAAGATCTTCAGTTTTCTGAGAGAATGCCATATTTTTAATAAGATTTGAGCGTTTATAGACTATGGTGTTTCTATTATTTTGACCTTTTTGAGAGTCTGTCGACGTTTTCTTTAAAGGCCTGTGCGACATTTTAGCCTGACATATTTTTAAGGTATATTTACATCATGTCTTAAGATCTTTCTTTTAGTCTGGCTGACCAGATTTTACCCTTCCCACTGTGAGATGGCCTTAGTTGCCTGCTGGGCATTAAACCCAAATAACTAACTAACTCACTCAATGAATTCCAAACCAACATAACTGAACCAAACCAGTCAACACTACACAACCGAATCAACTCCTATTAACGCATACTACCCCACCCGGGTCTGCCCTGGGGGACTTGGGTGGGGTTAGGTATTTTTTAGTTCCCAGGGTCACCCTGGTCAGCCCCACAGGGTGGGTTTTTCTCTCTATTCTGGGGCATGTGTTTCTGTCTACCCATTGTCCATTCACCTGTATTTGCCTTTTTAAAACTCTCCCTACTGTCTGCACTGCCTGTAGCTCTTGATATTGGATGTGTGTTGCTAAATGGTCTTAGCTTTATTTAGGCCCCATGTGTTAGGTTTATTTAACGTATTTGACCGGCTGGCGACATACATTCAATGTTCTGTTTCTTTTTTATTTTTTCACAAGCAGTGCAGGCACGTCCTGAGAAAGCCTTGTTGCTGTCGGGACGTTAAGCAATGTACAATCAATTATTAACGCATACTATCTTTAAAGCAGTAACCATCAGTAATACATTTAGAAACATACCTGAATTCTAGGTTTCAGAGTCTTGGAATATGGGCTAAGGTATATCACACAGGTCTATCCACACTGACAGTAAAGCTCCATACTAATCGTTTCTACAGCTGTGTTCGCCTGAACTCACTAAAAACTCCCCGTGCCAAATGTTTCCTTTAAGATTTCACGTGGGTCTCGTGCCACACAGAATAGTTGTCACAAGACAAACTGCTAACAAAACTGTACCGTACTAAACCATCTGTGTGACCCCTATGCATGAGCATAGAGTTTCATCACAGACATAGATGCAAGAAGCTCTTCCTAAAGTGTCCGACAGTCTACCTTACAGCTGCGGCAGCTGCCATGAGAAGACTGTCCTTCCATCCGTCACACGTATGTTATGCACTTTTATTTGCTAAAACAAGAGGAACGTCCATGTTATGCCTGTGACGAGCAGTTTTCTGTTAAACACTTTTTGCTGTGATGTGCCCATCTAACTGACATGAGATATAAGCACTTCACAGCATACTCTTCAACTTGGCTCATGAATACTTTGTGGCAAGACCTTTCTAAACATATCAATTTCAGTGATCTCTCTTAAACGTCGAGGTCACAGGGGCTCAGGAAATTACCATATTGTGACAAAATTATTTTTTCTCAAATAATATGAACAACGTCAAACCCAAACGTGGTACAAAGATACCCAATGGTAAGTAAGACCTTTCTATGCATACTAATTTGGTTGACCCCTCCAAAAGGACAAGGGTCACAGTAGATCAGGAAATAGGTCCAAAATAGCCATATTTTAACAAAAGAGTTTTTTTTTTAAAAATATTTTTTTAAATACTATTCACAAGTTCAGACCCAAACAGATCAAGATCAAGAAACAGATCACAAATAGCCATTTTTTGGACAAAAATTACTTTTACTATGTTACGTTTGTGGTTGTGTTATTATTTATAGAGCATGTGTGTATTGATCATAGGAAAGACCCAATATTCATTTGAGTTATTTTGGATAAGAATTACATACCTTTTTAGTATGATTCGTTTTCTTTTGCACGGACAGTTGCGATAGATTTTTTGTTGTGATACATACTTTTGCTACATTGTTGTAAAGTTTGACCTACATTAGACTGGAAGGTTCGGGTAGGGTCGCGACCTTCTAGTGACCTCGGATATGACGTCAAAGTAAACATGTTTGGCTACAGTTAGTGACATTTACGAACTGCACGGATTTTCCGAGATATTAGTGGAGGGTTGTAGAGAGAAAGAAAGAATGAGAGGACTGAAGAATCATTAACACAATGACTGAGTTAACCCCTTAATTATAACTTTTAGAAACCTCATCAGCTATGTTCCCCACACAGAGTAAATACCGTTGGAAGTTACCCCCTAAATCATTGCTTTTAAACAGTCACAATTTTATGTACCTCCACATATTAATAATTAAGGGGTTAACTCAATCATAGTGTTAATAATACTTCAATTCTCTCATTCTTTCTTTCTCTTAGAAAATCCTGAAGCTTTTCCATTGTCTTAAGTTGACCCCATTAATTAACTAATTACGGTCATTAATGTCCACACTGCCGTTTCTCTCAAATCAAACCAAAATCCTGATAGTGCACTCTGTAATATTCCCCACCCGGGTCTGCCCTGGGGGACTTGGGTGGGGTTAGGTATTTTTTAGTTCCCAGGGTCACCCTGGTCAGCCTCACAGGGTGGGTTTTTCTCTCCATTCTGGGGCATGTGTTTCTGTCTACCCTTTGTCCATTCCACCTGTATTTGCCTTTTTAAAATTCTCCCTACTGTCTGCACTGCCTGTAGCTCTTGATATTGGATGTGTGTTGCTAAATGGTCTTAGCTTTATTTAGGCCCCATGTTGTAGGTTTATTTAACGTATTTGACCGGCTGGCGACATACATTCAATTTTCTGTTTTGTTGTTTTTCACAAGCAGTGCAGGCACGTCCTGAGAAAGCCTTGTTGCTGTCGGGACGTTAAGCAATGTACAATCAATCAATAACTCTGTAATAAACTAATGACTTTTTACACACACCCCTGTCAGAGTCGATTTTCTCAAGTAGAACTTTATACTTATTAATAAGTTACAACTAACTTTTAGGAACCTGCAGAGGTAACCTTTAAGTTACTTATCATAAGAACTTATTAATTACTTATCATAAGAACTTATTAATTTAAATTAATATTAACTTACTGTAAGTTCTTATAATTTCTTACAACAACTTGACTTAAGTCACAACTTACTCGGTCAGATTTGTCAAGATACAAGGACAATAAAAAAACTTTTTTTTCTCAATAATACTCTGGTGGTGGTGCTGATGGGGCTAAACAATCAGGCACAAGTGGTGTAAATGACGTGTCATCTCTCTGCGAAGTATATGACAAAAAATATTGATTGATTACCAAATCTGATTTTTATTTGCTTAAAAGATTGTGTAGTTTTTCTGTGGTTTCCTGAACACCAATCTGTTTTCCCATCTCTAAAAAACTAGCCTTTAATTCTTCAACATTCACGGGAGATTGACTACGCATTTTATTCTGGATTTCAGATTTCAGCTGTTTGTAATTATTTAAATCATCCTGGACTCGCTTAAATTCATCGTCATCAATAAAATTATCATTCAATGCCTTACTGATAATAAGTTTCATACTGCTCAGCTTTGCACCAGCAAGCGTACTCAATGCTTCATGTTTCTGTAATTTCATGTGAAATCTTTTGTTTATGGCCTCCAAACCAAAACAACCCCACCCGGGTCTGCCCTGGGGGACTTGGGTGGGGTTAGGTACTTTTTAGTTCCCAGGGTCACCCTGGTCAGCCCCACAGGGTGAGTTTTTCTCTCTATTCTGGGGCATGTGTTTCTGTCTACCCGAGGTCCATTCACCTGTATTTGCCTTTTTAAAACTCTCCCTACTGTCTGCACTGCCTGTAGCTCTTGATATTGGATGTGTGTTGCTAAATGGTCTTAGCTTTATTTAGGCCCCATGTGTTAGGTTTATTTAATGTGTTTGACCGGCTGGCGACATACATTCAATGTTCTGTTTAGTTGGTTGTTTTTTTTCACAAGCAGTGCAGGCACGTCCTGAGAAAGCCTTGTTGCTGTCGGGACGTTAAGCAATGTACAATCAATCCAAACCAAAACAAGCCAGGCATGTAGCAACGCTAACACCCTCAACTGCAATTCCAATTAAACTTCCAATTCCCGTGGCAAACAAAACAATACCCCCCACAGAACAACCAGCTGAAACTGCACCAACAGCCATAGAAGTGTTTTGAACAGAATTGAAAACGGTCTTATACCGTCTCTTACATCTGGAGTACCTCACCTCTTCACTTTCCAAATATTTAATTGCTTCTGTAATATTCATTAAACGAAATGCGTCTGCTGGTAATGTTTTATCTGATGCAATTGGTACAGCTGTCGCATGTGGATCAGGCGCAAGCGTTGTTTTAGTCATCACAATTGATTCAGTCGGCTCAAGCGTCGGAGAGAAAGACAATAGGAGAGGACTAAGAATCGAATTTCAATAAGGCCACACCCATCATTAAATCTCGCCTTTATTGAGATGATCCACCATGACCCCCCATTACCACTGAATCAACCCTGTTGATTTTTGAAAACGTGGCGACCATAATTAGTGCGGCCTTATTGAAATTTGATACATTAGTCCTCTCCTATTGTCTTTCTCTATAACTATTGTCTCTGTAAACACCTTAATTAATTACTAATTACGGTCATTAGGGTCCACACTGTTGTTTCTCTCAAATCAAACCAAAATCCTGATAGTGCAATCTATAATAAACTAATGACTTTTTACACACCCCAAATAATTAAAAAATTATTCTCCATTGTTTTTCAATACTGCCAGAGTCGATTTCCGAAAAACTCACATGCTCTGTCCCGCACATAACATTTCAGTTCACGCATGACAAGATTCAATGACAAGCCCTCTTTCAATGTGAGGGCATGCTTTCAGGGCGCCCATTCACAGATCATGTTGAAAAGGTCCTTAGAAATGTACAGCGGTCCGGTGTGACTGAATAGAGCTTCACCAACATAAAGGCTTGTTCTGAGTAAATAGAGTCACATGAGCCCCGTTCTACAACATTTTCAGTTATTTGTAGTGTTTGATTTCTCATTATGAGTAGGTTTGAGAGGCTTGTTTATCATTGAGTTACTGGTACATGTTAAGGTTTCTGTTGGCTTGAGTACAAATAAACACGCACTAGCACACACACACACATGGGAGGCTTGTTTAACTGTTAAGATTCTGTTTGCTTGGGTAAAAATACACACACACACACACACGCAGTGACAAACATTAACTGGCATACATACATATATACATACTAACATAAAACATGTATAAACAAAAAACATTAAGTACAAACCTTGCAACACAGGTACACATCATTTTCACAAGGGTAATATCCCATTTCAATCACACGCCTGACAGAGCTGGTAGACCATGTCTGCCACACACACTCAGTATGCTGTTGTGGTCTATACAATTTCAGCTATGTTACACATGGACCCTTACATGCGTAGGCTTTTCCTCAAAATCATGCCCCACCCAGGTCTGCCCTGGGGGACTTGGGTGGGGTTAGGTATTTTTTAGTTCCCAGGGTCACCCTGGTCAGCCCCACAGGGTGGGTTTTTCTCTCTATTCTGGGGCATGTGTTTCTGTCTACCCTTTGTCCATTCACCTGTATTTGCCTTTTTAAAACTCTCCCTACTGTCTGCACTGCCTGTAGCTCTTGATATTGGATGTGTGTTGCTAAATGGTCTTAGCTTTATTTAGGCCCCATGTGTTAGGTTTATTTAACGTATTTGACCGGCTGGCGACATACATTCAATGTTCTGTTTTTGTTTTTTTTCAAAAGCAGTGCTGGCACGTCCTGAGAAAGCCTTGTTGCTGTCGGGACGTTAAGCAATGTATAATCAATCAATCAATCAATCAAAATCATGACGAGTCTGATTTCGGTGCAGGTGTTTATGACTCACTATAGGCAAACAAAACGACAGTTTTTCTATGTTAAATATACACAGACTTAAACAGGACAGGTATCACTTTACAGCACAGGCATACTGTTCTCTTTATATCTCTTTGTGAGTAGACTGTGGGTTTTTAGCGACATACGTTTTCCATGAGCCAGTCCAATACACTCCCACCCCCACCCGGGTCTGCCCTGGGGGACTTGGGTGGGGTTAGGTACTTTTTAGTTCCCAGGGTCACCCTGGTCAGCCCCACAGGGTGGGTTTTTCCTCTCTATTCTGGGGCATGTGTTTCTGTCTACCCTTTGTCCATGCACCTGTATTTGCCTTTTTAACACTCTCCCTACTGTCTGCACTGCCTGTAGCTCTTGATATTGGATGTGTGTTGCTAAATGGTCTTAGCTTTATTTAGGCCCCATGTGTTAGGTTTATTTAATGTATTTGACCGGCTGGCGACATACATTCAATGTTCTGTTTAGTTTTTTTTTTCACAAGCAGTGCAGGCACGTCCTGAGAAAGCCTTGTTGCTGTCGGGACGTTAAGCAATGTACAATCAAACCAATACACTCCCGCACTCCCTAGGACTACCTTAAAATTGGGTCTCGTTGACGTGAATGAGGACAAGTGAGGACTATTGTCTGCTGAATGGTCTGTCCTGTCTGTTGCTCATGTTGCTAGGTACAGAAGTGACGCATTTATACATTCACATACATGTCTTCATAACCACCTCACATAGAGAAAGAGGTCTGATTTTAAAGTCTATATAGATGCGCTATTACGTACCTGTCTCTTTAATCCTGTGTACAGTAACATGAAAAAACTGTAGACTTGTTTGCCTACAGTGAGTCATAAACACCTGTCTGTCTGCACCGAAATTGGTTCTCGTCATACACACAAACACTCTCACACACACACAAACAAAATAAACACACAAACAAACACTCTCACACATACACACACACACACACACACAGACACACACACACAAACAGACGCATAAACAAACAGACACACTCACTTACACACACACTTACAGACACTCATGTCAGTATAATTGTACCGTAAGCCTGAGTCTAAATGTAACAACTGATGTCACGGTTAAAGACCTCGCACTGCTATTGAATAGCAGGGGACACATTCCATTCCTTTTCAATTCAGTCCCGTTTCGGCTTGCGCCTGAATTGAAAAGCTCTCAGCCGTCAAAAGCCTTTTCATAAATACAGCCATCTAAAATGCTAGATAATGTCAAAGATCAACAGGGGAACATCATAATTTGAAAGAAGGGGTGATTTTGTACAAGTGGTTATGGACTCATGTCTGGTTTGTGAAATCAAACGGTGGTCTCTCTCTCTCTCTCTCTCTCTCTCTCTCTCTCTCTCACACACACACACACACACACACACACACACACACACACACACACACACACGAACACACACACACACACACACACACGCACACACACACACACACACACACACACACACACACACACACACACACACAAACAAACAGAACATGTATACACAAACACACAGAACATGTATACGCCTGTGCACAGCAATACAGCTCAACTCACAGTTCAGTTATTTAGGGTTCACAGTGACGCTATGAGTCTACTGAACAAGTAGAGGAATCCCTTCTATGAGAACATTAAAAACATATAAACATGTTTTATTGTACATTTTCAGTAGCCCACTCGATCACAGATTCTTATGAGCATGGCGAGATTCTCAAGAGCCACTGTTTTTATTGGGCTTGAGTCAACTGTAAAGATTTCTGAATCTCTGCATAATCCAATGACACACACAAACACGAGACATGACACTGAGCTAAGCCAACAAATGTAATACCTGGCACACAAACACTGTACACTGTCACAGCCGGAACAATATCCTCAATGAATACTCCATTGCAAACATATAGTCACATATAGTCTATGGGAGACAAATCTGTATAGTGGCTGAATCTTTCCAAGTGATTACGTCCCTTATGTCATTGACCATGAACAGAAAATACATGCTGGAGTGGTGCAAACGTATAAAGTTACTATTTAGTGTAATTTCCTAGACAACATGATTTTGCTTGATAACAATTTATACATTTGTTTGTCCAATAAAAATGACAGACGGACAAATCATACAAGTGCTTGATATCTCACACCTTTTCAAAGATGTTATGCATTTTACTGACTTAATATCACCCAAACAGACTAACATAAGCCTTTCAGCACCATCAGAAATATATGCTACATATAGTGTGACTTTGGATTATGTTGATGAGCATCCAGATGTGGAGCGCATGACAGTTGATTTAAAGACACCTACTTTTAAAGTTGATGATACCAACTATGGTTGGTTAGGGGAAGTTTGTTATAGCATATTTAAACAACTACGCAAACTAAATGTTTATATTGACAGTGTTACAATTAATAAAGTGGTATTACACAAGGTGAGCCAGCAGTAATATTTTTTCATTTATTATTTTGTCGGACAAATAAAAATGACGGACAATGTTCAAAACCCTGGCTCATCTAGTTTAAGAAACGTGTTTCACACAACAAACTTACCCATATCCAATACTAATAATGTTTACGAATCAATAGAAAACTCTTTTTCTGTCATACAGCAAAATCTTATCACAGGCAGTGTTAAGATTCAGATTGTTGCAAAAATCGAATTCACTAGATTGGGCGGTGAGGTAATTGTATTGTATATATCAACAAGACAACACACAGTTAACACAAGAAGAGAATTGGAGAACGTGTTTAGAGACAGACTATTACCTGACTTTCTACAGGCAATTGACAGTGCAAAAATGAAGGGGTCTGGTTGGCACGAAGGACATGTACATGAACTACAACTAAAGCAGTCTAGGTATCATCCTATATTAGGTAAATCGTGGTTGCCACTGCCAACTGAGGTTGCAAACAAAAAGGCTGTCGTTAATATTCAGAACAATGACAACTATTGTTTCATGTGGTGTGTGCTTGCTGAACTACACTTTGTAAAGTCAAAACCTGAACGTGTATCTAACTACACCAAATTTGTAAATGAACTCGATTTTAGTGGCATTGAGTTCCCTGTTAAAATAGAGGACATAGACTTGTTTGAAAAACTAAATCCTGGTATATCTGTAAATGTGTATGTGTGGGATAATGAATCTGAGAACAAGTTGCAACCAATTAGAGTATCACCACTGGCACCAACCTATGGTCAGTCAGAAGATAAGCATGTTGACATGTTGCTAATCGGTCCTACCTGTGATAACAATAACTTTCACTACACAATTATCAGAAATATGTCACGTCTAATTCATGGACATACAACAAAACACAATGGGAAACAGGAAGTTTGTAAAAAATGTTTACAAAGATTCTCCTCTATTGCAGTGGCACACAAACATGTTTTACACTGCAGGTCACCTGATGATATACAGACTGTACTTAAGTACCCAGATCCTGGTAGTCAAGTGTATTTTAAGAACTATGGGAATCAGCAAAAGCTGCCGTTTGTAGTGTATGCTGATTTTGAATCATTAGTTGTTCCGTATGAAGGTCCTGTTCCAGAATCATTACCAAAGACTATAAAACTAAGTGACCAAGTGGTGTGTTCTTTTGGATACATTATTGTTAGGTCAGACGGTTTGCATTCAGAACCTGTTATCTACAGGGGTGAAAATGCAGCATGTCTGTTTTTAACAGAAATGAGACATCTGTATAGTCAGGTAGTACAATATCTCACAACATGTCAGATGCCTTTGGTGATGACAGAAGAAGACAAATTAAAATTTGATACAGCTGAGACGTGTTGGATTTGTGAACAACCCCTCCAGGGTGATAAAGTTCGTGACCACGATCACATAACTGGATGTTACAGGGGTGCTGCACATAACAATTGTAACTTATTATTAAAAATAGATCCTAAGACATACAAGTTACCAATCTTTTTTTTCACAATCTGAAGGGATATGATTCACACATCATCATGCAGGCTGTAGATGAGTCGTACAAAAACATTAGTTGTATTGCCCAGACAACTGAGAAATACTTGACTTTTAGGTTAGATAAATTAGCATTTTATGACTCCATGCAACATTTGTCTTTAGGTCCCCACCCGGGTCTGCTCTGGGGGACTTGGGTGGGGTTGGGTATTTTTTAGTTCCCAGGGTCACCCTGGTCAGCCCCACAGGGTGGGTTTTTCTCTCTATTATGGGGTATGTGTTTCTGTCTACCCGAGGTCCATTCACCTGTATTTGCCTTTTTAAAACTCTCCCTACTGTCTGCACTGCCTGTAGCTCTTGATATTGGATGTGTGTTGCTAAATGGTCTTAGCTTTATTTAGGCCCCATGTTGTAGGTTTATTTAACGTATTTGGCCGGCTGGTGACATACATTCAATTTTCTGTTTAGTTTTTTTTTTCACAAGCAGTGCAGGCACGTCCTGAGAAAGCCTTGTTGCTGTCGGGACGTTAAGCAATGTACAATCAATCAATCAATCAATCCATTCACCTGTATTTGCCTTTTTAAAACTCTCCCTACTGTCTGCACTGCCTGTAGCTCTTGATATTGGATGTGTGTTGCTAAATGGTCTTAGCTTTATTTAGCCCCATCTGTTAGGTTTATTTAACGTATTTGACCGGCTGGCGACATACATTCAATGTTCTGTTTATTTGTTTTTCACAAGCAGTGCAGGCACGTCCTGAGAAAGCCTTGTTGCTGTCGGGACGTTAAGCAATGTACAATCATTTGTCTTTAGGATTGGCTAGTCTTGCAGAAGGACTGACTGAGTATCCAATAACAAGTAAATATTTTGAACCAGACTTGATTAAGAAAGGTGTCTATCCATATGAGTACATTGATCACTGGGTTGTGTTTGAAGAAACAAGACTGCCACCAAAAGAGAAATTTTATTCTACACTAACTGGCAAAGGTATTTCTGACTCTGAATACCCCCCACCCGGGTCTGCCCTGGGGGACTTGGGTGGGGTTAGGTATTTTTTAGTTCCCAGGGTCACCCTGGTCAGCCCCACAGGGTGGGTTTTTCTCTCTATTCTGGGGCATGCGTTTCTGTCTACCCTTTGTCCATTCACCTGTATTTGCCTTTTTAAAACTCTCCCTACTGTCTGCACTGCCTGTAGCTCTTGATATTGGATGTGTGTTGCTAAATGGTCTTGGCTTTATTTAGGCCCCATGTTGTAGGTTTATTTAACGTGTTTGGCCGGCTGGCGACATACATTCAATTTTCTGTTTAGATTTTTTTCACAAGCAGTGCAGGCACGTCCTGAGAAAGCCTTGTTGCTGTCGGGACGTTAAGCAATGTACAATCAATCAATCAATCTGACTCTGAATACCAGCACGCACTTGATGCATGGGATAAATTAGGGTGTCAGACAATTGGTGACTACCATGACCAGTACTTAAAAGCTGACGTTTGTTTGCTAGCAGACGTATTTGAAAGTTACCGTGAAAAGGGTTTGTTGCACTACAGACTTGACCCAGCTTGTTACATAACTAGTCCCGGCATGACATGGGATGCATTTTTGAAATCCAGTAAGATATCTATAGACCTGTTGTCTGATCGTACGATGGGTGAAATGGTAGAACGCGGATTGAGAGGAGGCATTAGTATTGCAGCAAATAACTACGCCAGAGCCAACAATAAATATCTTGATGACCTTGACTTTGACCCCTCAAGGTCAAGGTCATTCATTACGTACCTTGACGCTAATAACCTTTATGGGTTCGCGATGTGTGAGTTATTGCCCTTGAAAAACTTTTGTCTGTATGATTTGTCACAGTATGACATAACAGAGTCAGGGTTAACTAACAATATTATGAATCTTGACCGAAACGACGCGAAGGGTTGGATCTTTGAAGTAGATCTAGAGTATCCGCACCACCTACATGATTACCATAATGATTATCCCTTAGCAGTTGAGAAAATGAGTATGACGGGGAAAAAAGAAGACACTAAACTTGTACCGAATTTGAATGACAAATTCAATTATGTTTGTCACTACCGCTTGTTGCAGTTTTACATCAGACACGGGTTAGTACTAAAGAAAGTTCTCAGAGGAATTCAATTTGATCAGAGTGCTTTCATGAAAGATTACATAATGAAGAACACAACCCTTCGTGCCAGAGACGGCAACACTGCATTTGACAAAGACTTCTTTAAGCTTATGAACAATGCCTGTTTTGGCAAGACAATGGAAAATCCTCATCACAGAAAAGATGTGAGACTGGTCACAACTGAATTGGGCGCAATTAAACTTACAGGCAAGCCACAGTACACAGGGTACAAAGAGTTTCATTCATCATTGTATGCTGTGTGACTCAAAAAAAAGATGGTCAAACTGGACAAGCCAGTATTCATTGGTATGGCAATTCTTGAGTTGTCAAAACTGTTGATGCTTGAATTTTATTATGATTACTTCAAACCAAAATATCCTGAGTGTCGTCTGCTATACACTGACACTGACTCTATGATCATAGACGTGTGTACTGAAGACTTTTATGAAGACATGAAAACAGAGTTACACATGTATGACACGTCTGACTATCCTAAAGACCATCCACTGTACAGCACACAAAACAAGAAAGTGCCTGGGAAGTTTAAAGATGAACTAAATGGTGTGCCAATAGTTGAGTACGTTGGACTGAGATCAAAAATGTATTCTATACTGCACCAAAAGGGTAGTCAGTCGAAAGCCAAAGGAATTAAAAAAACAGCAATAAAAAATAAAGACATTCGTCATGAACATTACAAGCAAGTGTTAGATGGTGCATTAATGCCTGATTATCCAAACAAGTCACTGAGATCAAACAAACATAATCTTGAAATAATTCAAACACACAAAAAGTCACTGGCAGTTGGAGACACGAAACGTGTGTTTCATAGTAAGGAAAAAGCTTATGCACCCGGACATTACAGGCTCAAGTTATCTGAAGACATTTGTGATGAACTGGTTGATGAATTAATTGACGACTTAGTTACTGAAATGAGTAACGGTGTCTGGGGGAATAATCTGTAATTCTTCTCTGACAAATGCCCTCTGTGGCGCAGGGTCATACAGATAATATATTGTTGCGTCAGGACCAGGAATTATTTTTTTTTATATTATGAACGGATGTGGACCAGATGGGGTCTGTTGCCCTGCGTCTGTCGTCGTTCTCGGCCTCTCCTGGTTGATATAAATATCTCGCCTGTTTAGTAACCAAGCTTGTGTCTGGAGGTGGGGTTGGTCCTGTTTTTGGCTCTGTAATTGATTTCAATTTAATAGCGTCAGCAGGCTTAGGATGACCTTCATTGTTCATTGCTTTTATCACATGTGGTAATCTCTTTACCCACTCAATGTTACGTGTGTCATGCATGAGTTCCTTTGAATACTGGTAACTGAAAAGTCTTTCTGATAACTGTTTGTTAAAGTTTTCAACAACTGCCTGTGATCTGTGCACACCTGGAATGCCTCGTCTGACCAGTACACCATGCTTAGCAAATAACTGATTAACTGCGCCCTTAAATTCAGATCCGTCATCAACCTGCACTAGTCTGGGGTATCTTAAAGGGCCTCGACTATATATTTTTGATAAAGCAGTAGCAACTGTACTGGCTGTTTTGTCAGATATGGGTTCAGCGTCTTTATACCTTGAAGCAATGTCTACAACAGTCAGTGCATACTTGTATCGTTTCTTTCTTATTGTATCATGTGGTAAGAACAGGAGGTCCATTTGGTGCGTGTCATTTGGTGTTGTGTTCTCAAAATGAGGTCTTGTTATCTTTCTTGGAGCAGGTAAATATATCTGCCAAATTGCCTGTCTCTGTAACCATTGCTTGACCTGATTGAGTGTTATATCTCTGCCCACAGCGGCATGTAATTTCTGAATAGCTGTTGCTCCTTTCCAATACCCTGATGGTGAGTAATATATTTTTGATAGTTTATTTTCGGCTGCCATTTTTTCTAGCAATGAAAACTCCTGTAAAATAAACAAATGTCATTCCCACTAGAACAAAGATTATCTCCCCGTTTCTTTGTTGTGTGCTTGGTTTGTAATAGTCACTTAGTTTTGGTTTTGGTATAGACATGTCTTCACCTGTGACAAGAAAATATTCCCTGATTGCTTCGTCTGTATTTGAAAACGTATGCTGTGCGTGGCCTTCAAGCCTGAGTTTTTCATTGATGAAATCAAGTTTTTCAATTCTATTCTTCTCGTAATCTTGCTGGGCTTGAGCAAGTTTTTCAGATGCTTCATTATGACGTTTCAATTCTTCTGCAGATTCTTCTCTACCCATTTTTGAAAAGAGATAATTAGACCCACTGAAAGCCAATGCATTAACCATTGCACCTCCTATCATAATAGCTATCGTCGCCATACTTATTTTTATTTACATAGAAACATTTTCTGGAATAATTCCCTGCTTGACAAGAAAATCTTTTGTCGCAATCGACGCTGTTACAACTACAATTAGCTTAGCGCTGTCTTCGAAATCGAGTCTACTCAAGTCTGCTGATTTCATTTTGAGTAGACTTTTTCCTAGCATAGAATAAGCTACTGCTAATCCACTGATTACGGCAGAGTGATACACAAGGTTCATTATGTTCTTTGAGTCATTCATTTTTTAAGGCAAGAAAAATTAAAATAATATTTTTATTAGTGCATGATAAATGGGTCAACGGCTTTGGGT
The DNA here is from genome assembly GCA_036245525.1 of Semisulcospira habei. Taxonomy (NCBI): domain Eukaryota; kingdom Metazoa; phylum Mollusca; class Gastropoda; family Semisulcospiridae; genus Semisulcospira; species Semisulcospira habei. The sequence continues at coordinate 174,101,583 of BTPG01000008.1, read as the reverse complement.
GTTACTGGTAATGTTCTGGTTTTGTTTTTGGAGTGTCTGATTTTTTGGTCACTGTACGAGTCTGTGGTTTGTATTTTTTGTATAATTGATAACCTACGTAACCAAATCCGACAACAAATCCGGCAACTATATATTTTGTTGTTTGAGGGCCGGGGTCAGGGTCAGACTTAGTTGTTTGTCTCTCACTTTGATGAGGGTGTGTCAGTCCTGACGGTATTGACACTGGTCCTGACGGTGCTGACACCTGGTTAGTTACATGAGTCTTTTCTGTTTGTGTTTGAAGCTGTAATTTTTTTTGCCTGTTCCATTCGGCTAATCTTTTTCCTGCATCAACGCGGCCTGGACTTTTAGCCTTAGTCACAGTTTGAACCTGTGTCAAAACAGGGTCGGAGTTCGGTTGTGGAGTCGTCTGGGTTTCGTCCATTTTCTTCTGCAGTAAAATTTATTTTCGAAAAATCAATATGACTCCCGGTAACAAGCAATGTTACGACAGGTGCAAGGTAATTTCCAAACTTGTAAAACATAACACATGCTAATTTGCCAATTGAACTTGAAACAATAGGATTGCTTTCAAGGTCGTGTGATAGACTGTCACTATCCACAGGTAGAAAGTGACTCACTGCTTTTGTGTATAGACATACTAAAGATCGACTCAAATCACGAGTCATTAGTGAAGCGATGTGGTTTTCATATTTTGAATGAAGCTTGATTAGCTCGTCAGCCGTAAGAGATTCAATATCATCTGTCATGTATTGTTTCCCGAGATAAGTCTTTGATTTGCCTGAGACAATCACAGACAAAAGACGCTGTTTTTTCGAGTCTAAGTCTTTGTTCTCAACAGCATTGATATCATTCAATAGAAGGATTTCATCAGGGTTCATTTATATTGTTATTTTAAAAAAACAAAAATTAATTTACTAACCCATACCCTGTGGGCTGATCTGTCTTTAAAATGAGCTTTAGATGCTTAGTTGATTTCAGTTTATTTTTCACATCATCACGTTCATGTTTATTTGGTATGACATCATTCTCTCTGAGACAGTCTTCAAAGCTGTCACGGTCTTTACAGTAAAACAAACAGATAAACTTTAACTGTTCTCGAAAATCTTTCAGTACAGCATTATATTTCTGAGTGAGAATCCATACACTAACATTTGCGTGTCTGCCACTGAAAGCAAGTTCTGCTAGAGTGTTTCTCTTCTTGACAATGTCTTTCTCTGCAGAACAGTCATCAACAATAAACAAGGTTGGCTGTCCTTCAAATTGCTTGTAAAAATATTGTAGGTAGTCATTCAGTTTTTTCTCAGGGTCGACTAAGTATATGTTGCTGTCAGTCCAAATGAATAAACGGTTGTGATAAGCTTTGTTGTGTTTTATTGTTGGACAAAATATTACAATGTTTTCAAAGTGGTGTATGTATCTTGTTTGTAAGAGGTTAAGTACAAATTCAGTTTTACCACACCCTGTCGCACCACAAAACAATCCACAGTGTGGATCGAGTGTCATTAGGTTCATTTTAATACACAATATAATTTTAATATATGTGTCCACTCAGTCTGCTTTCTGCAATATTGAGTTGTGCGTCATAAATTAGATACAAATATATGTTTATGGCTGCAGCAGTTTCAACCTTCTTTTGTATCTGAATTGTTATTCCATCACTACCGTTTTCGACAGTACGTCCTGACCCATGAAGGTAATCGTCATCTGTACTACGAAGGTCTAGCCACAGTGCATACTTGTTTGTAAGGTATTGTCCGATCCTAACGTCATACAGATGTAAATCTTTGCACACAATGTTTGCTGGTTTATCTCTAATCCTTCCACCCGCATCACTTTGTGATCTCATCGTAGTGCTGGTATGGTAACATACCAGACGCGTACACTTGATTAGGGCGGCCTTCGATTGTACAGGACAAATGTGTAATCTTAGGATTGTAGAATTTTTCTGAATCCCTTTTGTATGGAGCTGCTGGTTCAACAAACAACATAAGAATGCCTTTCAGTGACCTGGCAGGTGTGTTCAAGTTTATGTTCCACATCGGGTCGCTCTTGTCTTTTTGCATTAAACTATGTCTAATCACCCTGTCATAATAAATTGGAAGTCTTGACTGATACTGATTTTGAATGAGTCTGGCTAGATCAGTGTGTGTGACAATTTCATATTCCAAGGAAATGTTAGAGATCTTGTATGTTGCATCTGTGGCAGATGATTTTATAACTTTGGAGTAGTCATTGAAAGTTAGTTCAAAGCTCAGACGGTCATTCAGTGCCCCTTGATAATAAGGCAAATGAGCTGTTAGGATTTCAAACTCAAGTGGAATGTAAAATCTGGTTCCATATGTTTCTGCTAATATAACGTCCTGGGCAGCTGACGTTGATTTATCTCCAGCATTGATTCGAAGTTTACAAACATTATCTGGCTGTATGCCTTGGTAAATACGGTCTTCTCGTTCTTCTCTTGTGAGCCAAAGGTCTTTGTCTCAGTAGAATACATCGGAGTCATCAAGACTAAACACTTCCTGTCCTTCAAGTTTTACTTTAATAGTTCTAACAATTGCTCTGCCAAGATTGTCAACTAGTGTTCTGTTCACATCTGCGTCTGATGAAAGTTCAATATTAAATGCTAGGCGTGCAGTGCCAGGAACAATAACGTCACTGGGACCTAGGTTTGGAAACTTAACTGTAAGTGTTTGGTTCTGGTCTATGGTACTTGGATTGTTTGTGATGACGATTGATTGTCTAATGCCCTTAACACCCAGAGGCTCACGAAGTTTTCTGTATGGGTCTAACTTTGATCCGTAAGACTGTGTCATTTTTATTATGCACAATAAAAAATAATAAATTAATAAAACAATGGCAGCGGGAGGATTTAATCATGAAGATTTTGAAATGGATGACACGTATGATTTTGGTAATACAACAGATATGACAGATATGGCAGATATGACTGGTACAAGAAATATTTACAGTTTACGTCATGAACTTTTAGAAACCAAAGTGAACTCATTTTATGATCATGTTGGTGGCCGCCCAGACAACGTAGATCCTAATCAGTTTGAACTTGATGGCAAGGGTCATTTATATTTAAATACTGTTGACAAAGGAAAAGTATTATTGACTAACAAAAAAGACCCTAGTAGGTTTAGGGCTCTAAGTACAATAAAAAATGAAGGTGGTGTTGGTGCCTTGCGTCAACTTGGAATTGGAGGGTCTCCTGTCACGCCAAGACTGGTTAGTGTTCTTCAAGACACACAAACAAAGTTGCCAACAGGGCAACAAATTGAAATGGCACCAGTAACAAGCCTACCAGAAATAGCAAACACAGTGATACAAGAAACTTCATTTACTGAAGGACAAATAAATGACGCTTTAAAAACAATAGATGATCCACCTTTGTCAATGAGGGAGATTATGGGATTGGATAAATCACTGCAGACAATAAGAGGTGAGATGGTTAATAATCTTGCCAAACTAGGTGAGCTTGATAAACACATAGAACGTGAAAAAGAGAAACTGGCTACAGCAGACAATGGGAATCTTGACACAGAAATGAAAGAAAGAATCCAACTCAGATTAAATGATTTGCAGATAGAAAGATCAGGACGGTTAGAAACAATTAGTATTGGAAGACAAAAACTGAAATCACAGGTCAACAGAATTAGAGAAACTATTCAAAAAATACTTCACGAAGACACAACTCTGGCTGAGAGACTTAAAACACTTTTCAGAGAACAGGGTATTACAATTGCTAGTTTAATTACAGCTCTTGGATTTATTATTAGTACTGTTGTGTTAGCTGTCTCCGGTGCTGGTGGACCCCCGGCCCCAGCACCACCAACCCCGGGTCCCCCGCCTCCAACAGACCCAAAAGATTTACAGTCATGGGTAAAGAAACAACTGTCTCACATATCAGACCTGCTTAAGAAATTGGCTGTGAAAGCAATGGACGCTTTGCCTGGCATAATTGGCACTGTTGTCAGTTGGCTGATTAGTACAGCGGCAAAGGCAGTAGGGTTTATGGCAGAACATGTGTGGGCCTTTTTGGTTACAGTAGGAGTTTTGATGGTGGGTTATTTAATGAAACAGATAAAGAAGTAAAACCCCTAACCCTGTTAGACCTATTACCAATGCAGTTCTTTCCGACTCATGTGTGTCAGAGGTTGACTGTACTGGTTGTATGAGTGCCGGTGTTGGGGCCGGGGCCGGGGGTGTTACTGTCTGTAATGGTTTTAATGACTGTACGTGTGTGGTTGTTGCTCCTAAGTTTACAGATTGATTGAGACCGAGTTTTTGACCAACACCTGCAACAATGATTTCATTATTATAATTTGTTATTGTCCCCATTTGGAGTTGAAGATCAGATGGTAACATGTATAACTCGATGCCAACTACAAAGTCAACTTTTGATCTGGCATATCTAAGAACGTCTTGGTAGCGTTGTATTCTTGACGGGAGATCTACTGTTGAATTAATTGAATCTTCAAGATTTGCAAGAAACTGTTTTTGCGAATCGAATATTCCACTTCCATTCAAAATATTTGATTTTGTTAGTGATTGTGCACCTAGTATACACCAGACATATGTTCTGATTGACTCATTTACGCGCTCGACTCCTGCTTGAGTAAACCCGTCACTTTTGTCTAAAATAAATGTGGTCCAGGCGTTTGACTGTTTCTGCTCAATTGATCCTATCCAGACTTCAGATTTTGATGAGAATGAAGTGTAACCAGGGTAATAATCTTGAGGGTATTGTCTGTGACTCAAAGCGTAATACAATGTGCCCATGCCTTTGTGATCATCAAGTTTTTGTGTAAAGTCATACTTGGGGCTGATGTTAAATTCATTACAGATGCGTTCAAATGCTTTCATATCCATGGGGTTGTTATACCTGTTGAAACTGGATTCAGTGGGTAATGGTGTATGCAGTTCTGACAGTATACGTCTAAGCTGGTAATAAACATGAAAACGATAGACAGACTTAATCAGTTTGTTTGAGTGATTCAAGTGGTCTGTAAAAGAAACCCCACATCCAGTAGTTGAGCATAGTATTGTAAAGTTGAGTTGGTTTTGAAACATCTGTAGTGGACTTGAAGACCACTTTCTTGCAGTTGAGTCATCTGTTATTGGAGGGTTTAGATAATGGTCAAATGGATTTGGTACTTTCACTTGAAATAAATCTTGTTCAGACACAGCAATATCAAGCTGGTTTAATTGAATTATTTTCTGTTCATAAGTAGGTGCGACATTGTATTTGGCATCCACATTAAATTGAAATGCGTTTGTAGTGGTAATGGTTGGTGATTTAAATTCCATCCTTTTTTATATGAGATAATAAAAATGTTTATTACCTTAACAAATCTTGACACAAGCAAACCAGTGTGGTTAACTAATGGGATTGATAATCGTGATGGAAGTAAGGCTGTAGCTATCCATGAAATGTTCTACACAGTAAAATGGTTTAATGTAGAAGATGATATATATAATAAAGTAAATTTAGATGGTAAGACTGAAGCTTTACCACCCGGGTATTATGACTTTTGTACTATAGCTGAATGGTTTCAAAGTAATTTTAAAATTAAAGCAACTTTAAATCCAGCTAACCTACTTGTTACATTAGAATTTCCGACACAAAATTGGTTAAGCATCTCAGATAGATTTGCATATTTACTTGGATTTTATATTGATGAAGATTGGTGGAGATCAGATGATTTAGGTGAAGCTATGTTTGGTATTATAACAATGAAGACAAAAAAAATTAAAATAACTGGAAAACGCCCTGTTTATTTGGCAGTACACACAGTATTTAATGTTTATTTGAAAGAACTAAACACTACTGAAAATGTACACAATGGAAAGCCTTCAACTTTGTTGAGATGTGTGCCAGCTGGAACTGCTCCTTATTGTGAAAGTGTAGTTGTTAGATTTCCTAATTTGCAGTTTAAGAAATTAGGTTCTAGTTTCTTTGAGTCACTGTGTTTATCTGTAACTAATCAAGATGACAAACCAGTTGTTATGCATGATTTTAGTGTTGTGTTGGAAATTAAATAATTTTATTTTTGTTTATAAAAAATGAGTGGTGGTCCAAAGCCGAGAATCATACCAGTTGCATGTCCAGTAACAGAATTGAAAGATTTGGCAGACGTACAGGATTTTGAGAAGGAAGGGGAAATTGGAGAAATATATGGTTTTGAACTTGATTCAACTGGTATGTACAAGAGGAAAGTAATTGTCGACATGAAAGAGGGTGAAAGACAGATTCCTAAACTTGGTCAGCTTCGTGATGTTACTGTACCTACTCCACCTGTAAATAATGTGCCCTACAACTTAATACATGTAGGTAGTAAGTGGGTGGTTTCACCTGTGCCTGTTCCACCACCCACAATTGACTGGGACATAAAGTTGGAATTTATTAGTCCTTATGTATACACTGATGATGAAGGTGCCTTAGTGTTTAGGAAGGTTGTTAATTCTGGGCCGCTTATTGTAAGCCTTGTTCCAAGCTTTGCTTCAGACGACAATAGCAGAGAAAAACTGAAAGTTGAAAATTATGAGAGACGGAGCTATCTTCTTACACATAGGAAGGGTAGGTCTGATGCGAAGGTCGTGTTTGCACCAATAAACTTTTCCATCGCAAGAGAAGCAACAATAGTATTTGAAATTATCATGAGATCAGTAACTACTGCTAAAGAGGCTCAAATTGCACAAGGAATTAAACTTACATGGAATGACACAGTAACAGAATCATCAAAGGTCTTTATTGCTGTTACAAAAAATAATGATGTTATTAATGTTTCGAGCAGTGTTCCAGCTGTCAAGGTGGTGGTAGACAAAGCAACTTTTGTTCGTCTAACTTACATAAACCTTGAACACATTGATCTTGTTGCATTTTATTATGCTAACAAATTGTATACTTTTGAAGAGTTGCAAAATGTAATTGCTGATTAAATAAAAAAAAATATTTGTCAATAAAAAAAATGGTAAACTTCTATCCACAACTACCGACGCTTGAGCCGACTGAAACAAATGTGATGACTAAAACAACACTTGCGCCTGATCCACAGGTGACAGCTGTGCCAATTGCATCAGATAAAACATTACAGGCAGATGCATTCAGATTAAATAATATTACAGAAGCTTTGAAATATTTGGAAAGTGAAGAGGCTAAGTACTCACGGTGCAAAAGGAGGTATAAGTCAGTATTTAATTCTGTTCAAAACACTTCTATGGCTATTGGTGCAGTTTCAGCTTCATGTTCTGTAGGGGGTATAGTTTTGTTCGCCACAGGAATTGGAAGTTTGGCTGGAATAGCAATTGAGGGTGTTAGCGTTGCTACATGCCTGGCATGCTTTGGTTTGGAAGCCTTGAACAAGAGGTTTCACACGAAATTACAGAAACATGAAGCATTGAGTACGCTTGCTGGTGCAAAGCTGAGCAGTATGAAACTTATTACCAGTAAGGCATTAAACGATAATTTTATTGATGACGAAGAATTTAAGCGGGTCCAGGATGATTTAAATAATTACAAGAAACAGAAGTCTGAAATACAGAATAAAATGCGTAGTCAATCTCCCGTGAATGTTGAAGAACTAAAGGCTAGTTTTTTAGCAGAGGGAAAAAGGATAGGGGTACAGGAAACCACAGAAAAACTACACAATCTTTTAAACAAATAAAAATCAGATTTGGTAATCGTTTATTAATGTCATACACTTCACAGAAAAATGCCATGCCACTTACACCACTTGTGCCTGATTATTTAACCCCATCAGCACCACCACCTGAGTATTACTGAGAAAAAAAAGTTTTTTTTATTGTCCTTGTGTCTTGATAAATCTGTCTCAGTGTCTTGGGACTTGAGTCAAGTTGTTGTAAGAACTTAGGGTAAGTACTTGTAAGAACTTAGGGTAAGTACTTGTAAGAACTTAGGGTAAGTAATTAATAAGTTCTTATGACAACACACTTAAAGGTTACCTCTGCAGGTTCCTAAAAGTTAGTTGCAACTTGTTAATAAGTATTAAGTTTTACTTGGCATCACTTGATCAGGTTCATGATTAGGTTTTTAATAGAGACAATAGTTATAGAGAAAGATAATAGGAGACCCGTAAGATAATCAGATCAATAAGGCCACATCCGTCATGCTCGTCACTTTTTTTAAAATCAAAGGGTTGATTTAGAATTAACGGGGGGTAAAATTGGGGTCAAAATTTTGATATTAAAAATGGCGTAATTAATGATGGATGCGGCTCTATTGAATTCATTGTCTTACGGGTCTCCTATTATCTTTCTCTGTCGGTAGTATTGGATAGAATTTTTACCATATTTTTTTATTGTCAAATATTTTTTATTTAATCAGCAATTACATTTTGTAACTCGTCAAAAGTATACAATTTGCTGGCATAATAAAATGAAACAAGATCAATGTGTTCAAGGTTTATGTAACTTAGACGAACAAAAGTTGTTTTGTTGACTAATATCTTGACATCTAGAATACTGCTCGAAACTTCAAAAACATCCAGATTTTTTCTAATAGCAATAAAGACCTTTGTTGATTCTGATACTGATTCATCCCATGTAAGTTTTACCCCCACCCGGGTCTGCCCTGGGGGACTTGGGTGGGGTTAGGTATTTTTTAGTTCCCAGGGTCACCCTGGTCAGCCCCACAGGGTGGGTTTTTCTCTCTATTCTGGGGCATGTGTTTCTGTCTACCCTTTGTCCATTCACCTGTATTTGCCTTTTTAAAACTCTCCCTACTGTCTGCACTGCCTGTAGCTCTTGATATTGGATGTGTGTTGCTAAATGGTCTTAGCTTTATTTAGGCCCCATGTGTTAGGTTTATTTAATGTATTTGACTGGCTGGCGACATACATTCAATGTTCTGTTTATTTTTTTTTTTTTCACAAGCAGTGCAGGCACGTCCTGAGAAAGCCTTGTTGCTGTCGGGACGTTAAGCAATGTACAATCAATCAACCATGTAAGTTTTATTCCCTGTGCAATATTTGCCTCTTTCGCAGAAGTTACAGATTTCATGATAATTTCAAATACTATTGTCGCTTCTCTTGCAATCAGAAAGTTTTCTGGTGCAAACACAACAGAAGTATCAGATCTGCCCTTCCTATTTGTAAGAAGATACCTCCGTTTCTCATAATTTTCAACTTTCAGTTTATCTCTGCTATTGTTGTCTGGGGCAAAGCTTGGAACAAGGCTTACAATCAGCGGCCTAGAGTTAACAACTTTTCTAAAAACTAAGACACCTTCATCAGTGTATACATAAGGACTAATAAATTCAAACTTTATGTCCCAGTCAATTGTGGGTGCTGGCGTAGGCGCAGGAGGCACAGGTGAAACTACCCACTTATTACCTACATGTATTAAGTTGTAAGGCACGTTATTTACTGGAACTGGTACAGTAACATCACGCAACTGACCAAGTTTAGGAATCTGTCTTTCACCGTCTTTCATGTCAACAATTACTTTTCGCTTGTACATGCCAGTTGAATCAAGTTCAAAACCATAGGTACTTTTTAGTTCCCAGGGTCACCCTGGTCAGCCCCACAGGGTGGGTTTCCTTTCTATTCTGGGGCATGTGTTTCTGTCTGCCCTTTGTCCATTCACCTGTATTTGCCTTTTTAAAACTCTCCCTACTGTCTGCACTGCCTGTAGCTCTTGATATTGGACGTGTGTTGCTAAATGGTCTTAGCTTTATTTAGGCCCCATGTTGTAGGTTTATTTAACGTATTTGACCGGCTGGCGACATACATTCAATTTTCTGTTTAGTTTTTTTTTTTTTTTCCACAAGCAGTGCAGGCACGTCCTGAGAAAGCCTTGTTGCTGTCGGGACGTTAAGCAATGTACAATCAATCAATCAACCTACTTCCCCCTCCTTCTCAAAATCCTGTACATCTGCCAAATCTTTCAACTCTGTTACTGGACATGCAAATGGTATGATTCTCGGCTTTGGACCACCACTCATTTTTATAAACAAAAATAAAATTATTTAATTTCCAACACAACACTAAAATCATGCATTACAACTGGTTTGTTATCCTGATTAGTTACAGATATACACAGTGACTCAAAGAAACTAGAACCTAATTTCTTAAACTGCAAATTAGGAAATCTAACAGCCACACTTTCACAGTAGGGTGCAGTTCCAGTTGGCATACATCTCAACAAAGTTGAAGGCTTACCATTGTGAACATTTTCAGTTGTGTTTAGTTCTTTTAAATAAACATTTAATACTGTGTGTACTGACAAATGAACAGGATATATTCCTGTTACTTTATCTTTTCTTGGTGAAATGAGTTGACGCCCATCTGGTCTTAACCAATCTTCATCTGGAAAATAAAATTGTTTACCATAAACCCAAGTAATTTTACAAGACTTAAAGATAATGAATACCCAGTACCTTGTGGAAATTCTAATGTAACAAGTAAGTTAGCCAGATTTAAAGTTGCTTTAATTTTAAATTCATTTTGAAACCATTCAACCCCACCCGGGTCTGCCCTGGGGGACTTGGGTGGGGTTAGGTATTTTTTAGTTCCCAGGGTCACCCTGGTCAGCCCCACAGGGTGGGTTTTTCTCTCTATTCTGGGGCATGTGTTTCTGTCTACCCTTTGTCCATTCACCTGTCCCCCACCCGGGTCTGCCCTGGGGGACTTGGGTGGGGTTAGGTATTTTTTAGTTCCCAGGGTCACCCTGGTCAGCCCCACAGGGTGGGTTTTTCTCTCTATTCTGGGGCATGTGTTTCTGTCTACCCTTTGTCCATTCACCTGTATTTGCCTTTTTAAAACTCTCCCTACTGTCTGCACTGCCTGTAGCTCTTGATATTGGATGTGTGTTGCTAAATGGTCTTAGCTTTATTTATGCCCCATGTTGTAGGTTTATTTAATGTATTTGACCGGCTGGCGACATACATTCAATTTTCTGTTTAGTTTTTTTTCACAATCAGTGCAGGCACGTCCTGAGAAAGCCTTGTTGCTGTCGGGACGTTAAGCAATGTACAATCAATCAATCAATCCATTCACCTGTATTTGCCTTTTTAAAACTCTCCCTACTGTCTGCACTGCCTGTAGCTCTTGATATTGGATGTGTGTTGCTAAATGGTCTTAGCTTTATTTATGCCCCATGTTGTAGGTTTATTTAATGTATTTGACCGGCTGGCGACATACATTCAATTTTCTGTTTAGTTTTTTTTTCACAAGCAGTGCAGTCACGTCCTGAGAAAGCCTTGTTGCTGTCGGGACGTTAAGCAATGTACAATCAATTGAAACCATTCAGCTAAAGTACAAAAGTCATAATACCCAGCTCGTAAAACATTAGCACCCTTAGTACTAACAAACTCAGTTCCAGATACATGAGCTACATAATAATTTTTATCATCTTCTATATTAAACCACTTTACTGTGTAGAACATTTCATGGATAGCTACAGCCTTGCTACCATCACGATTATCAATCCCATTAGTTAACCACACTGGTTTGCTTGTGTCAAGATTTGTTAAGGTAATAAACATTTTTATTAACTCATAAAAAAGAAGGATGGAATTTAAATCACCGACAAGCGTTACTACAAACGCATTTCAATTTAATGTGAATGCCAAATATAATGTTGCACCTACTTATGAACAGAAAATAATTCAGTTTAATCAGCTTGATATAGCTGTGTCGGACGCAAGCGTACAAGATCTATTTCAAGTGAAAGTACTGAATCCCTTTGACCATTACCTAAACCCACCAATAACAGACGATGCTACTGCAAGAAAATGGTCTTCAAACCCATTACAGATGTTTCAAAACCAACTTAACTTTGCTATACTGTGTTCTACTACAGGGTGCGGTGTTTCATTTACAGACCACTTAAATCACTCAAACAAACTTATTAGGTCTGTGTATCGTTTCCATGTTTATTACCAGCTTAGACGTATACTGTCAGAACTACATACACCACTACCAACTGAATCCAGTTTCAACAGGTATAACAACACCATGGATATGAAAGCATTTGAACGGATATGTAATGAATTTAACATAGTCCCAGGTATGACTTTACACAAAAACTTGATGATCAGAACGGTATGGGTACATTGTATTATGCTATGAGTCACAGACAATGCCCACAAGATTACTACCCTGGTTACACTTCATTCTCATCAAAATCACAAGTCTGGTTAGGATCAATAGAACAGAAACAGTCTAATGCCAGGACCACATTTGTTTTAGACAGGAGTGACGGGTTTACTCAAGCGGCAGTCGAGCGCCATAAACCCAACTACCTTTGCTGCAGTACTAATCATCCAACTGACAACTGTGCCTATAATACCAGGCAAAGCGTCCATTGCTTTCAGAGCCAATTTCTTAAGCAAGTCTGATATGTGAGACAGTTGTTTCTTTACCCATGACTGTATCTTTGGGTCTGTTGGAGGTGCTGGTGGTGCTGGCGGTGCTGGACCCCCACCACCACCAACCCCGGAGACAGCTAACACAACAGTACTGATAATAAACCCAAGAGCTGTAATTAAACTAGCAATTGTGATACCCTGTTCTCTGAGAAGTGTTTTCAATCTCTCAGCCAGAGTAGTGTCTTCATGAAGTATTTTCTGAATAGTTTCTCTAATCCTGTTGACTTGTGTTTTCAGTTTTTCCCTCCCAATACTAATCACTTCTAACCGCCCTGATCTTTCTATCTGCAAATCATTTAATCTGTGTTGGATTCTTTCTTTGATTTCAGTGTCAAGATTCCCATTGTCTGCGGTAGCCAGTTTTTCTTTTTCACGTTCTATGTGTTTATCAAGCTCACCTAGTTTGGCTACGTTATTTACCATCTCACCTCTTATCGTTTGTAGTGATTTATCCAAGCCTATAATCTCCCGCATTGACAAAGGTGGATCATCTATTGTTTTCATAGCATCATTTATTTGTCCTTCAACCCGGGTCTGCCCTGGGGGACTTGGGTGGGGTTAGGTACTTTTTAGTTCTCAGGGTCACCCTGGTCAGCCCCACAGGGTGAGTTTTTCTCTCTATTCTGGGGCATGTGTTTCTGTCTACCCGAGGTCCATTCACCTGTATTTGCCTTTTTAAAACTCTCCCTACTGTCTGCACTGCCTGTAGCTCTTGATATTGGATGTGTGTTGCTAAATGGTCTTAGCTTTATTTAGGCCCCATGTGTTAGGTTTATTTAATGTATTTGACTGGCTGGTGACATACATTCAATGTTCTGTTTAGTTTTTTTTTTCACAAGCAGTGCAGGCACGTCCTGAGAAAGCCTTGTTGCTGTCGGGACGTTAAGCAATGTACAATCAACATTATTTGTCCTTCAGTAAATGAGGTTTCTTGTATCACTGTGTTTGCTATTTCTGGTAGGCTTGTTACTGGTGCCATTTCAATTTGTTGCCCTGTTGGTAACTTTGTTTGCGTGTCGTGAAACGCACTAACCAGTCTAGGCGTGACAGAAGACCCCCCAATACCAAGATACCTTGCCAACCCAGAGTTACCACCGACTTCACCTTTAATTGTACTTAAAGCTCTAAACTTAGCAGTGTTATTTTTATGTGTTAGATTTATTTTCCCTCTGTCTGTATTTACAAATAAGTGTCCTTTATCATATTCAAACTGATTAGGATCTATTACATCTGGGCGCGCTCCAACACTGTAATAAAATGAGTTTACTTTGTCTTTTAACAGTTCATGATACATACTACTACTAGTTACCATTCCAGTCATATCTGTGATACTGGTATCTGAGACATTCATGTCATCTATTTCAAAATCTTCATGACCAAATCCTCCCGCTGCCATTGTTTTATTAATTTAATATTTTTTATTGTGCATAATAAAAATGACACAGTCTTACGGATCAAAGTTAGACCCATACAGAAAACTACGTGAGCCTCTTGGTGTTAAGGGCATTAGACAATCAATCGTCATCACAAACAATCCAAGTACCGTAGACCAGAATCAAACACTTCCAGTCAAGTTTCCAAACCTAGGCCCCAGTGACGTTATTGTTCCTGGCACTGCACGCCTAGCATTTAATATTGAACTTTCATCAGACACAGACGTAAACATCCCCCACCCGGGTCTGCCCTGGGGGACTTGGGTGGGGTTAGGTATTTTTTAGTTCCCAGGGTCACCCTGGTCAGCCCCACAGGGTGGGTTTTTCTCTCTATTCTGGGGCATGTGTTTCTGTCTACCCTTTGTCCATTCACCTGTATTTGCCTTTTTAAAACTCTCCCTACTGTCTGCACTGCCTGTAGCTCTTGATATTGGATGTGTGTTGCTAAATGGTCTTAGCTTTATTTAGGCCCCATGTGTTAGGTTTATTTAATGTATTTGACCGGCTGGCGACATACATTCAATGTTCTGTTTAGTTTTTTTCACAAGCAGTGCAGGCACGTCCTGAGAAAGCCTTGTTGCTGTCGGGACGTTAAGCAATGTACAATCAATCAACAGACGTAAACAGAACACTAGTTAACAATCTTGGTAGAGCAGTTGTTAGAACTATTAAAGTAAAACTTGAAGGACAGGAAGTGTTTAGTCTTGACGATGCTGATGTGTTTTACTGTTACAAAGATCTTTGGCTCACAAGAGAAGAACGAGAGGATCGTATTTACCAAGGCATACAGACAGATAATATTACCAAACTTTGAATCGATGCCGGAGACAAATCAACCACAGCAGCCAAAGACATTATTATGGCCGAAACATATGGAACCAGATTTTACATTCCACTTGAGTTTGAAATCCTGACAGCACATTTGCCTTATTACCAAGGAGCACTGAATGACCGTCTGAGCTTTGAACTAACTTTCAATGACTACTCCAAAATTATTAAATCATCTGATCTAAGTGCGACATATAAGATTTCTAACATTTCTTTGGAATATGAATTTGTCACACATACTGATCTAGCCAGACTCATTCAAAATCAGTACCAGACAAAACTTCCAATTTATTATGACAGGGTGATTAGACATAGTTTAATACCCAAAGACAAGAGCGACCCAATGTGGAACATAAACTTGAACACACCTGCCAGGTCACTGAAAGGTATACTCATGTTGTTTGTTGAACCCGCGGCTCCATACAAACGGGATTCAGAAAAATTCTATAATCCAAAGATTACACATTTGTCTTGTACAATCGAAGGCCGTCCTAATAAAGTGTACGCTTCAGGTTTGTTACCTTATCAACACTACGATGAGATCACAAAGTATTTTGCGGGTGGAAGGATTTAGAGATAAACCAGCAAACATTACGTGTAAAGATTTACATCTGTATGACGTAAGGATCGGACAATACCTTACAAATAAGTATGCTCTTTGGCTAGACCTTCGTAGTACAGATGATGATTATCTTTATGGGTCAGGTCGAAAGGTTGAAAATGGCAGTGACGGGATTACAATTCAGATACACTAAAAGGTTGAATCCGCTGCAGCCATAAATATATATTTGTATTTGATATATGACGCACAACTGAGTATAGAAGAGTGCAGACTAAAGGGTGTCATGTATTAAATTATATTATGTATTAAAATGAACCGGAGCTTAATGACACTCGACCCACACTGTGGATTGTTTTGTGGTGCCACAGGGTGTGGTAAAACTGAATTTGTTCTTAACCTATTACAAACAAGATACATACACCACTTTGAAAACATTGTAATATTTTGTCCTACTATTAAACACAACAAAGCTTATCACAACCGTTTATTCATTTGGACTGACAGCAACATATACTTAGTCGACCCTGAGAAAAAACTGAATGACTACCTACAATATTTTTACAAGCAATTTGAAGGACAGCCAACTTTGTTTATTGTTGATGACTGTTCTGCAGAGAAAGACATTGTCAAAAAGAGAAACACTTTAGCAGAACTTGCTTTCAGTGGTAGACATACAAATGTAAGTGTATGGATTCTCACTCAGAAATATTCAATTCAATTCAATTCAATTCAAATACTTTATTGTGTCAGTCTAGCCGACAAATTTTCTTTCGTTGGGATCACATGCGCGCGTATGGTTTTAGCCACATTATAACAATGGTGAAAAAAAAAAAAAAAAAAATAATGCTGTACTGAAAGATTTTCGAGAACAGTTAAAGTTTATCTGTTTTACTGTAAGGGTCGTGACAGCTTTGAAGACTGTCTCAGAGTGAACGATGTCATCCCAAATAAGCATGAACGGGATGATGTGAAAAATAAACTGAAATCAACTAAGCATCTAAAGCTCATTTTAAAGACAGATCAGCCCACAGGGTATGGGTTAGTAAATTAATTTATACATTTGTTTGTCCAATAAAAAATGACAGACGGACAAATCATACAAGTGATTGATATCTCACACTGCTTCAAAGATGTTGTGCACTTTACTGATTTAATAACATCACCCAAACAGACTTACATAAGCCTTTCAGCACCATCGGAAATATATGCTACATATAGTGTGACTTTGGATTATGTTGATGAGCTTCCAGATGTGGAGTGCATGACAGTTGATTTAAAGACACCTACTTTTAAAGTTGATGATACCAACTATGGTTGGTTAGGGGAAGTTTGTTATAGCATATTTAATCAACTACGTAAACTAAATGTTTATATTAACAGTGTTACAGTTAATAAAGTGGTATTACACAAGGTGAGCCAGCGGTAATATTTTTTCATTTATTATTTTGTCGGACAAATAAAAATGACGGACAATGTTCAAAGCTCATCAGGCTCATCAAGCCTACGTAATGTGTTTTATACAACAGACTTGCCTATATCCAATACTAATAATGTCTATGAATCAATAGAAAACTCTTTCTGTCATACAAGATAATCTTCTTACACGCAGTGTAAAGATTCAGATTGTTGCTAAAATAGAATTTACTAGAGTAGACGGTGAAGTGATTGTATCATATATCTCTACAAGACAACACACAGTTAACACAAGAAGGGAATTAGAAAACGTGTTTAGAGACAGACTATTACCTGACTTCCTCCAAGCAATTGACAGTGCAAAAATGAAAGGGTCTGGTTGGCATGAAGGTCATGTACATGAATTACAATTAAAACAGTCAAGGTATCATCCTATATTAGGTAAATCATGGTTGCCACTGCCAACAGAGGTTGCAAACAAAAAGGTAGTAGTCAATATACAGAACAATGACAACCATTGTTTCATGTGGTGTGTGCTTGCTAAACTGCACTTTGTAAAATCAAAACCTGAACGTGTATCTAACTACACCAAATTTGTTAATGAACTCAACTTCAGTGGCATTGAGTTCCCTGTTAAAATAGAGGACATAAACTTGTTTGAAAAACTAAATCCTGGTATATCTGTAAATGTGTTTGTGTGGGATAATGAATCTGTTGACAAGTTACAACCCATTAGAGTATCACCATTTGCTCCAACATATGGACAGTCAGAAGATAAACATGTTGACATGTTATTAATTGGCCCTGCCGGTGATGACAATAACTTTCACTACACAATTATCAGAAATATGTCACGTCTAATTCATGGGCATACAACGAAACACAATGGCAAACAGGAAGTGTGTAAGAAATGTTTACAAAGATTCTCTTCTATTGCAGTGGCACACAAACATGTTTTACACTGCAGGTCGGCTGATGACATACAAACTGTACTTAAGTATCCAGATCCTGGTAGTCAAGTGTGTTTTAAGAACTATGGGAATCAGCAAAAGCTGCCGTTTGTAGTGTATGCTGATTTTGAATCACTGGTTGTTCCGTATGAAGGTCCTGTTCCAGAATCATTACCAAAGACTGTAAAGTTGAGTGACCAAGTGGTGTGTTCTTTTGGTTATATTCTTGTTAGGTCAGATGGACAGCATTCAGAACCTGTTATCTACAGGGGAGAAAATGCAGCATGTTTGTTTTTAACAGAAATGAGACATCTGTATAGTCAGGTAGTACAGTATCTCACAACATGTCAGATGCCTTTGTCATGTCAAACATGTCAAACTTCCTACCCCATCGGCCGCGCTCAGTGGCCACTCAGGTAAATGTCAGAAGAAAACAAACTGAAATTTGATACAGCTGTGACGTGTTGGATTTGTGAACAACCCCTCCAGGGTGATAAAGTTCGTGACCATGATCACATAACTGGGCGTTACAGAGGTGCTGCACATAATAATTGTAACTTGTTATTAAAAACAGATCCTAAGACATATAAGTTACCAATCTTTTTCCACAATCTCAAAGGATATGATTCACACATTATCATGCAGGCTGTGGATGAGTCTTATAAAAACATTAATTGTATTGCACAGACAACTGAAAAGTACTTGACTTTTAGGCTGGACAACAAATTAGCATTTTATGACTCCATGCAACATTTGTCCTTAGGGCTTGCTAGTCTCGCAGAAGGACTGACTGAGTTTCCAATAACAAGTAAATATTTTGAGCCAGACTTGATTAAGAAAGGAGTCTACCCCTACGAATACATTGATCACTGGGTTGTGTTTGAAGAAAGGAGACTACCACCAAAAGAGAAATTTTATTCCACACTTAATGGAAAAGGTATTTCTGACTCTGATTACCAGCACGCTCTTGATGCGTGGAATAAATTAGGGTGTCAGACGATTGGTGACTATCATGACCAGTACTTGAAAGCTGACGTTTGTTTGCTAGCAGATGTATTTGAAAGTTACCGTGTACAGTCTTGACCCTGCTTGTTACATAACTAGTCCTGGCATGACATGGGATGCATTTTTAAAATCCAGCAAGATATTTATAGACCTGTTGTCTGATCGTACGATGGGTGAAATGGTGGAACGTGGATTGAGGGGAGGCATTAGTATTGCAGCGAACAATTACGCCAGAGCCAACAACAAATATCTGGACGGCCTGGGGTTTGACCCCTCAAGGTCAATGTCATA
Source organism: Semisulcospira habei (assembly GCA_036245525.1). Lineage (NCBI taxonomy): Eukaryota > Metazoa > Mollusca > Gastropoda > Semisulcospiridae > Semisulcospira > Semisulcospira habei. The sequence goes on along the minus strand of BTPG01000008.1, from coordinate 174,082,704 downwards.
TATTACGTACTTGGACGCTTATAACCTTTATGGATTTGCAATGTGTGAGTTATTGCCCTTGAAAAACTTTTGTCTGTATGATTTGTCACAGTATGACATAACACAGTTAACGAACTATATTATGAATCTTGACCGAAACGACGCGAAGGGTTGGATCTTTGAAGTAGATCTAGAGTACCCACACCATCTACACGATTACCATAATGATTATCCATTAGCTGTTGAGAAAATGTCTTTGACGGGGAAAAAAGAAGACACTAAACTTGTGCCAAATCTGAATGACAAATTCAATTACGTTTGTCACTATCGCTTGTTACAGTTTTACATCAGACACGGGTTAGTACTAAAGAAAGTTCACAGAGGAATTCAATTTGATCAGAGTGCTTTCATGAAAGATTACATAATGAAAAACACAACATTGCGTGCCAGAGACGGCAACACTACATTTGACAAAGATTTCTTTAAGCTTATGAACAATGCCTGTTTTGGTAAGACGATGGAAAATCCTCATCACCGCAAAGATGTGAGACTTGTCACAACTGAATCGGGTACAATTAAACTTACAGGTAAGCCACAGTACACGGGGTACAAAGAGTTTCACTCATCATCGTATGCAGTGTCACTCAAAAAAAAAAGATTGTTAAACTGGACAAGCCAGTATTCATTGGTATGGCAATTCTTGAGTTGTCAAAACTGTTGATGCTTGAATTTTATTATGATTACTTCAAACCAAAATATCCTGAGTGCCGTCTACTATACACTGACACTGACTCTATGATCATTGATGTGTGCACTGAAGACTTTTATGAAGACATGAAAACAGAACTACACATGTATGACACGTCTGACTACCCTAAGGATCATCCACTGTACAGCACACAAAACAAAAAAGTGCCTGGGAAATTTAAAGATGAACTGAATGGTGTGCCTGTTGTTGAGTACGTTGGACTGAGATAAAAAATATATTCTATACTGCATCAGAAAGGTAGTCGGTCGAAAGCCAAAGGAATAAAAAAAAAAAAACAGCAATAAAAAATAAAGACGTACGTCATGAACATTATAAAGAAGTGTTAGATGGGGCATTAATGCCTGATTATCCGAACAAGTCACTGAGATCAAATAAACATAATCTTTAAATGATTCAAACACATAAGAAGTCACTGGCAGTTGGGGACGCGAAACGTGTGTTTTTCAGTAAAGAAAAAGCTTATGCACCAGGTCATTACAGGCTCAAGTTATCTGAAGAAATAGTTGATGAACTGGTTGTTGAATTAATTGATGAGTTAGTTACTGAAATGAGCAACGGTGTCTGGGGGAATAATCTGTAATTCTTCTCTGACAAATGCCCTCTGTGGGGCAGGATCATACAAATAATAAATGGATGGATTACCAGGTACTATTTTTTTAATATTGTGTACAGACGTAGACCAGATGGGGTCCGTTGCTCTGCGTCTGATGTCATTTTCTGATTCTCCGAGTTGATATAAATATCTCACCTGTTTTGTAAATAAACTTGTGTCGGGTGCTGGGGTTGGTCCTGTTTTTGGCTCTGTAATTGTTTTTAATTTAATAGCGTCAGCAGGTTTTACATGACCTTCATTGTTCATTGCTTTTATCACATGTGGTAATCTCTTTACCCACTCAGTGTTCCGGGTGTCATGCATGAGTTCCTTAGAATACTGGTAACTGAAAAGTCTCTCTGATAACTGTTTGTTAAAGTTCTCTACAATTGCCTGTGATCTGTGCACGCCTGGAATGCCTCGTCTAACCAGTACGCCATGCTTCGCAAATAACTGATTAACAGCACCTTTGAATTCTGATCCGTCATCAACTTGAACAAGTCTGGGGTATTTTAAAGGACCTCGACTATATATTTTTGTTAATGCTGTAGCAACTGTGGTAGCAGTTTTGTCAGATATGGGTTCAGCGTCCTTGTATCTTGAAGCTATATCAACTACAGTTAATGCATATTTGTATCGTTTCTTTCTTATTGTGTCATGTGGTAGAAACAGGAGGTCCATTTGATGTGTGTCATTGGGGGTAGTGTTTTCAAAATGAGGTCTTGTTATTTTTCTTGGAGCAGGGAGGTATATTTGCCATATTGCTTGTCTCTGTAACCATTGTTTGACTTGATTGAGTGTTATATCTCCGCCCACAGTGGCATGTAATTTTTGAATAGCTGCTGCTCCTTTCCAATATCCAATTGGGGAGTAATATATTTTTGATAGTTTAGCCCCGGCGTCTGTCATTTATTCTAGCAATATAAAGACCAGTAAAAAATACAAATGTCATTCCTACTAGAACAAAGATTATCTCTCCATTTCTTTGTTGTGTGCTTGGTTGATAGTAGTCGCTAAGTTTTGGTTTTGGTATAGACATGTCATTACCTGTGACTAAAAAATACTCACGAATTGCGTCGTCTGTATTTGAAAACGTATGTTGTGCGTGACTTCAAGTCTGAGTTTTTCATTGATAAAATCAAGTTTTTCTATTCTTTGCTTCTCATAATCTTGTTGAGCTTGTGCCAGTTTTTCAGACGCCTCATTGTGACGCTTCATTTCTTCTGCAAATTCCTCTCTGCCTACTTTTGAAAAGAGATGATTTGAGCCGCTGAATGCCAGGGCGTTGACCATCGCGCTCCAATTACTACTGCTAAAGTCGCCATATTATTTTTATTTACATAGATATATTTTCGGGAATAATTCTTTGCTTAACGAGAAAGTCTTTTGTCGCAATTGAAGCTGTGACGACTACAATTAGCATAGCGCTGTCTTCGAAATCTAATCTACTGAGGTCTGCTGATTTCATTTTGAGTAGATTTTTTCCCAGCATAGAATAAGCTACTGCTAGACCACTTATCACGGCACGGCAGAGTGATAGACAAGGTTCATCAAGTTCTTTGTGTCGCTCATTTTCTAAGGCAATAAAAATTAAAATAATATTTTATTCACTCCATATAAAATGGGTCAATGGCTTTGGATGTTACTGGTAATGTGGCGACTTCTGGTTTTGTTTTTGGAGTGTCTGACTTTTTGGACTCTGTACGAGTCTGTGGTTTGTATTTTTTGTATAATTGATAACCTACGTAACCAAATCCGACAACAAATCCGGCAACTATATATTTTGTTGTTTGAGGTTCAGGGTCAGGGTTAGACTGGGTTGTTTGTCTCTCACTTTGATGAGGGTGTGTTAGTAGTGACTGTGTGGGTACTGACACTGGTCCTGACGTTCCTGACGGTCCTGACAGTGTTGACGGTGGGTCAGTTACATGAGCCTTTTCTGTTTGCGCTTGAAGCTTTAATTGTTTTTGTCTATTATATTCGGCTAATCTTTTTCCAGCCTCAACCCTGCCTGGACTTTTAGTCTTCGTCACCGTTGGAACCTGTGTCAAGACAGGGTCGGGGTTCTGTTGTGGAGTCGTCTGGGTTTCGTCCATTTTCTTCTGCAGTAAAATTTAATTTTGAAAAATCAATATGACTCCCGGTAACAAGCAATGTTACGACAGGAGCAAGATAATTGCCAAACTTGTAAAACATGACGCATGCTAATTTACCAATTGAACTTGAAACAATAGGATTGCTTTCAAGGTCGTGTGATAGGCTGTCACTATCCACAGGTAGAAAGTGACTCACTGCTTTTGTGTATAGGCATACAAGAGATTGACTCAAATCACGAGTCATTAGTGAAGCAATGTGGTTTTCATATTTCGAATGAAGTTTAAATAGCTCGTCAGAGGTGAGAGATTCAATATCCTCTGTCATGTATTGTTTTCCGAGATAAGCCTTTGACTTCCCCGAAACAACTACAGACAAAAGACGCTGTTTTTTCGAGTCTTTGTTTTCTACAGCTTTGATATCATTTAGAAGAAGTAATTCGTCTTGGTTCATTTATATTGTAATTAAAAAATTTAAAACAAAAAACAAAACTGTACGTAATTTTGAAATTTGTTATCAAGCAAAATCATGTTTTTCTAGAAAGTACATTAACAATAACTTTATACATTTACACCAGCCAGTTATGTAGTCAATAGTTTTTGAGTTTACCCCAGACAAGACTTGCCTGTCCTTTAAGAGCTATTATGTTTAACAGTAGGCTTATAAATGGCATGCTTCACAGATTAAAGAGACCCTTACCACTCTCACTAGCTGAGACAAGAGTAGCTAAAAACAATTAAATGTGTTGCGTGTTGTCTTCACTTTTATTCAATCTCCCTGTTTAAAACCTATTAGCTTACCTCAGGGTCACCATTGTGATATTATGAATACAGTTTCAGTCAAGACATAACGTATGTTGTTTATTATCAAGTGCCAGTTGGCACTCACTTGTCAGTGGGTTTGAAATGCTATATGAATAGATCGAGGTGTCATGTGCAGTGACCCACCCCACTGGCAACTGAAAATCAACAACACGATACAGTGTACAGAAACCCAGCTCACAAAGCTTGCTCGGCCAGTCTTGTGTGTGGTAGCATTAAGACTCGACAGTTGTGTCTCATAAAAATAAGCATAACATTTTGAATGACCGAGATCATTTTTTAGCCTCAGGCATGAGCGGATAGGACTGATTGTTGCCAGTTAGTGTTAATTTTACAAGATAAGGGGTTTTAATGTATTCACGGGACCATTTACCGGTTGAGATGTTAAGACGTCGGCACTATTATACAGGTTAGTTGTGCATGCGTGTCTGTGTGTATGCATGTGTGTATGTATGTGTGTATGTGTGTGTGTGTGTGTGTGTAGTTAATAGTTATTATATCAACTAACTTTTAAGAAATTGCAGAGGTAACCTACACGTTGTAAGTAGCCAGTTTTTCAGAAACATCCACAAATGCATGACTTGTTGACAAGACGGATGTATTAAGCTGACACCTCTCAGCTATAAGCGTGCTGCATTTGAAAAGATATGTCCCCCACCTGAAATTGAATAGGGCATTCAACTGTGACATGTGGTGTGTGGCGTTAAGGGCAGAGATTTACTAGTGTTTGTCAGTTGTCATAAGCACAGACCTAAAACAGCAAGGGTAAAAGACGTATATTCACTGACTTTATGACGGGCCTCTCTCTGTGTGAGGAGCTCATAGGGGATTATGTAGGGTGTTGTTCCATTCACTGTTTAAAACCAATTAGCATTTTGTGGGAGACATGATATCGATAATGAAAAATAAGACAGACCTTGGCGTGTTTAGACATAACATGGCTTTTTTCATGAATGCCGTGTTAGTGTGATGAATATCGAACTGCTTGAAAAAGTTTTTAAATCTTTCTCTGAACCTAAAGGCGACATTATAAATAAATTACCTAACAGGTTCAGTCATGACGTGAAAAATGTTTGCAGTTAAACCCTGTCAACTTACTCATAAAGAGAGATAGTGAGTAAAATTATGTGGAAAGAGAGAGAGCTATTGTGTGTGTCAGGGTATTCACGTGTGTCTGTACGTGTGTGTGTGTGTGTATGTGTGCGTGTCTGTATGCATGTGTGCGTGTCTGTGTGTGTCAATGTGTGTGTGTCAGTGTGTGTACGTGTGTGTACGTGTTAGTGTGTGTGTGTGTGTCAGTGTGTGTACGTGTTACTGTGTGTGTGTGTATTTGTAACGTGATGTTGTTAGTGTGTGTCAATGTGTGTGTGTGTGTGTGTGTGTGTGTACGTATTTGCGTATCAGGCGTACTCATTAAACAAACAGAACCATAGAATGTACCAGTAACTCAATGTTAAACAAGCCTCTCAAACCTACTCATAATGAGAAATCAAATACTACAAATAACTGAAAATGTTGTAAAGCGGGGCTCATGTGACTCTATTTACTCAGTACAAGCCTTTATGTTGGTGAAGCCCTATTCACACATGGCCTGCTGTACAATTTTCTAAAGATCTTTTCAAGCGTGGCATGTGAATAGACGCCGTCCCCACCACATTGAAAGGGTTTGTCAGTCTTGTCATGCGTGAACTGAAATGTTATGTGTGTTGTACAGAGCTTGTGAGTTTTTCGGAAATCGACTGACAGTATTGAGAGACAATGGAGAGTAATTTTCTAATTATTTGGGGTGTGTAAAAAGTCATTAGTTTATTACAGAGTGCACTATCAGGATTTTGGTTTGATTTGAGAGAAACGGTAGTGTGGACGTTAATGACCGTAATTAGTTAATTAATGGGGTCAACTTAAGACAATGGAAAAGCTTCAGGATTTTCTAAGAGAAAGAAAGAATGAGAGAATTGAAGTATTATTAACACTATGATTGAGTTAACCCCTTAATTATTAATATGTGGAGGTACATAAAATTGTGACTGTTTAAAAAAGCAATGATTTAGGGGTTAACTTCCAACGGTATTTACTCTGTGTGGGGAACATAGCTGATGAGTTTCTAAAAGTTATAATTAAGGGGATTAACTCAGTCATTGTGTTAATGATTCTTCAGTCCTCTCATTCTTTCTTTCTCTTGTAGTTAGATCTAAGGTGTTCTTTTTCATGAATATTAATGAGTTTTGGTTATGGTTCTTTTTTGATTGGTTGAGTTGTGTAGTTTGATGGGATTGTCCTGGAAATCTGTAATAGTATAAAAAGGGGTGTTACCGAATTGTGTGTGTACATTGTATGAGAGACGCACTGTGTCAGAATTGTGGATGCATTGTACAGAGACTGTGTACCAAAGTGTGGATGCATTTCTGGATGCATTGTGATGAGATTGCATCAAGAGAATACAGTATTGTTGGAACTGTTGCAACCTTGTGCCACGTGTGATGAGTTGCAGCTGAGTGAAGTTTTTTTTTACAAGAACCCTACGTAAGTGCGTCTGGTGTGATTTTATCATACTACGACTACCCCCACCACGTAACATAATACTGCTTACATCTTTTATCCCAAATCTGGCAATTTAAGACCTTCCTATGCATGCTAATTTGGATGACCCATTTGGAAAGGTCAAGGGTCACAACAGATCACAAATGGGAGAAATGTATTATTTTGGTAGAATTTTATTTTTTATCAGTATTTTTGCAAAACTTTTCAACCAAATTTGGCAGAAAGAGCTGATGATAAGACCTTTCTATGTATACTAATTTGGTTCGCTACTTACAAAGGTCAAGGGTCATGAGAGGTTGTCAAAAATGAAAAATGCATACAATTTTTTTATAACATGGATTTTGCATGTATAAAAGTCAAACATTTCCTTATAAGTTTGAACACTTGCTTGCATTGAACACTTGCTTATGTCAGTGACAGCTGTCAGAAAGGTCAAGGTCATAAGTTCAGATCAACTCTTTTGAGACGTGCCGCATCCGGATTCGCAGCGTAAAGCTGCAAATCTGGCTGCGGCACATCTTGAAAGAGTTAATGATGTGGATCGGGCACTGGAGTCCTAAGGGCTTTGCCATTTTCATTGTTTCATGGTTTATGATTGTGTGGAGCAATAGGGATGTTAAATTAACCATTGTACCATTTAGACCTTTGGCCTTTGGTGTACAGTGGTTAATTTAACCTCCCTCTGGCCTACAAGTCAAGGGTCATAGTTTATGATTGCAGAGCTTTCGAGAGGTCAAATTAACAATTGTACCCCTCAGGCCTTCACGGTAAAATGGTTGATTTGACCTCCCTCAGGCCTACAAAGGCCTGTGTAGCGAACCCCTGCTACCAACAACTTGTGATGTTTTTGTTTCTTGGTTTAAAATTGTAAAGCCCTGAGACTGCTTTTGTTTCTTGACTACAAGTACAGTGTACATAACCTATTGGCATAGGATCTTATGTTTACCATTTATTGTTTTCAGGCATATGAAAGAGAAGAAACAGTATATGACAGCAATGAGCAAAATACTTCTCCTATCATGTTGGAAGGTGACTGTTTTTTTTTTTTTTTAATGTTTTTGGCTTACTTGTGATGGCAAAACTGAGCGGGCCAGTGGTTGACCGTCTAGCATTGGCCTCTGTCATCCTGCAAAAGGTAAACTTGAATGTTTGCATTTTCTCAAGATTCAGTTAAGATAAAACAATTTATTAATCCCATAAATGATAAATTGCATTGTCTTGTCTCAGTAGGAAAATAATTAAAACAGTGAATAAAAAAACAAAAACAGCGAATAAATAAAAAATAAACATAAATATCATATATCCACACATAAAAACAATGCAATCACAGTTTGCAAATCACATTGCTGTTATACATATCGCACATAATTATTGTCACTGCCAATTGCACTCTAAATAAGAAAGAATTAGCCATAGATATTAATAATCGGACACTCATATTAAAACATTTCATTCAGAGAAATCTCACACACACACACACACACACACACACACACACACACACACACACACGCACACACACACACACACACACTGTCATTCTTCTTCTTCTTGAACGCCGTCACACTTGGAGTTTGGCTCTCAAAATTAAACCTGTGGTCTTCTGTAGCACCTCCACAAGCCCGTACAGTTTCTCTTGTAGAGTGGCGGGCTTCTGCCATCTCCTCCCTCAGCACCTGGTGTTTCCCACAGTCCTGAAGGATGTGCTCTGTGGTCTGCTCTGCTTTTCCATGAGGTGTAAGCGTCTGTGCAGGTGGAAATTGAGTCGGTTGTGCCCAGCCCTCAGACGGAAGATGGTCACCTGCTCTTGTGTTACGTGTTGAGTTGTAGTCGTATGATATCACACCAGACGCACACACGTAAGGTTCTTTTTAAATAAACTTCTTTCAGCTGCAACCCGTCACACGTGGCTTAAGGATTGTGACTACACTGGAGTAACAGTTCCAACAATATTTTAATTCAGCGATGCGATCTCCACACAATGCATTTCCCAAGTGCACCAACACTGATACAATGTCTCTTCGGCAAATGTCAACACTGGCGACACAATGTTTCTCACACAATGTACACCACTGTTACGCTGCGTCTCTCACAATGTACACCCTATACGGGCCATGTACCTACGATAAACTGTGTGTCCTTACAACTGACAATGTACACGCGTGCTTCCTAGCACCGTCTTTTATAGTAAACGACTTTCCAGAATAATCTAACGAAATCACACAACGCAGCCAATCAGAACGGAACACGTAACTGAAACTCGTAAATATTAATAAAAAAAAGAACTTTCTAGAATACTATAACAATCTACAAAAATTTGACTGCTCATTTCAGCCCCAAATCCTAGTGTGTAATGACATCACACAATAGTATGGCAGACCATTCACGACCTTTCATAAAAACGCAAAGAACGGCTGCTAATTTCACGTGCACAGGAAACAACTATGACTAAAAGTAGAGCGACTCTACTACCGCTATTGTCCGTGCGACTTTGCTGGAAGCTTCCGGACTAAACTTAGCGTATCATAACAAAACCAATTCCGCTATCTGCGCGAACAATAAAGAATCTTACTGAAATGGTACGTGATACGTAACCATGATAGCTCAAATAAATATTGGATCGTTTCCTACGATTAATACATGCATGCTCTCAGAACAACACAACCACAATCGTAACATCTTGTCTGGACAGCTGATGGTAACTGTCTAGGGGCCATTGTGGTGGTCTGTACACAGACTTAATGATGGTCTTCATCTCTGTGAAGCTGACTCCATTTTCGTCTTGTTCTTTCTCTGCACCCACTTTTGCCATTCTGTCAGCTTCTTCATTGCCGTAGATGCCACAGCGTGAAGGGATCCACTGCAACACCAGTCTGGTGCACTTGATGTTTTGCAGTGCCTCTTGTAGATGTGGCAGTTTGCTTGCTGTTGCTGCCTCAAGGACAGACATGGCATCAGTCAGGAAGACAATCTGGGCATCAGGGTCTGCAGTGCCACTAAGGGTGTTTGCAGCACGGACCAGGGCTTCCACCTCAGCTCTGTAATTTGTGCAGTGAAGGCCTGTTGATACTGTCTCTGCCTGCCATTTTCCGTTTGGGTACTGAATGTACACCCCAGCCCCTCCATTCTGAACTGCATCTGTGGCTGATCCATCGGTGTATGCCACACACTGTCATTCAGTGGTGGCCCGCATGTCAAAGGTTAGGTAATAAATAAAGCATGTTCACTCTTATTCCCTGGCGTGAGTCTCATTGACAGCTGTTATTGCATGGGGGATAGTTCTTGTCCCTCTGTGTGTGCATATATAGAAGTATCAATCTACCACTTCTGTCGCTCCATCTTGAGTCAAATTCATCTCTCAAAGGATTAGTCTCGTCATTCAGTATGCTTGTTGTCTTGTAGTTGTACGTCATTCATCCGGTGGTTTGTCAGGCAAAGAGTACACATATTCAGTCTGAACTTGATGCTGCTGCTTCAGACCCTAGGAAAATGTTCAGGATTGTGAGCAGACTGCTTCTCAAGGAGGCCAAATCTCCTATTCTTCCTGGCATGAGCAGTGACTTGGCTGCTGCCTCTCTGTCCCAGTTATTTAACGATAAGATTGGTGCCATCAGAGAGCAGCTGTTAAAGGAGAACACAAGTGGTAAACCTGATAGCCAGGAACATTCATCCGCTTTTGCTGGTGATCCTTTATCAGTGTTTGTGCCAGTCTCTGCTGATCAACTGCACAAAGTCATTGCAAAATCCAAGTCCACGTTCTCTAGTGTTGACCCGATCCCCACCAAAATAGTCTTGGAAAATTTGGACATTCTTCTGCCAGTTATTCTTCACATCATCAGCTGCAGTCTCTTCACCAGTGTTGTTCCAGGAGCCTTTAAGACTGCTGTGATTCGTCCTCTCTTGAAGAAGTCAAACTTGGACCCGGATGCTCCTAAGAACTATAGGCCAGTATCAAACCTTCCAAATTTGTCCAAGCTCTTATAACGTGTGGTGACCAATAGACCGGCTGATAATGTGTCTAGGTACCAGCTACTGGATAAATTTCAATCTGCATACAGGCCAGGTCATTCTACAGAGACCACAGTGCTGTGTGTCTTAAACGACATTCTCTGTGCAGCTGATCATAGTGACCACTCGCTCCTGGTGCTGCTGGATCTCAGTGTCGCATTTGATACCATAGATCACCAGATACTGCTGCAGAAACTTCAGCCTGAGTTTGGTATCACGGACTGTGTCTTACAGTGGTTTCGGTCATACCTTGAGGACAGATTCCAGTACATCAGTGTTAATGGTGTGGCGTCTGATGTCCCCCGGCTAGTATGCCCCCTCAAGGGTCCGTCTTAGGGCCTGTTCTGTTCTCTTTCTACACCACTAAGTTAGGACGTGTGATTGACAAATACAGGTTAGGGCGATAGTTGTTTGCAGATGACTCAGGTCTCTATGACTCATTTCATCCTGACAGTGTCTCCGCTCACGGCTGTACAGAAAGGCTGATTTCTCACTCTTTAGTTTGGCCCGCAGCCTGCTGCTGTGGTGTGCGGTAGCCTCTCCCCCCAGCGAGCAGGTTATCTAGGTCACTGGCTCGCAGCAAAAATTCCTTCTCTATTCTATGTAACGGACTACTCACGAGTGGTGTGTAATGCCTGTGTTTAATGTTCTCTATCTCCTCTTCACCAGTTTTCTACATAAAATCGTTTAACACACTTGTGCACAAATTCCTGCTGGTTCCTGTGTTGGTGGTATTATTCAGGGGACGCTTTTTTTAAGAGTGCAATCCGAGAATAAAGACAGGTACTGTGTTTGTGTGTGACTGAATAATAAGTTATCCGTGCCTCGCACAGAACTGTACATGCAGGTCTGAACATTCATTCTCTATGGAATACTGGTGTGTATAGTGTAATCCCGGTGCTATGATGCTCTGCTTATAGCCTTCAGTATTCTCTGTGATACTGTTTAGTAGTATCTAACTGTAACTGTTAATATTAAGGAACCAGTGTGACCAGTGTGATATGCTTCGGACCCATTACAGTTGTATTCGTGTTCATATAAAGGCCCAGTGTGATGTGCTTCAGAGAAGTTATTTGTGTTAGTGTTAATGTAAAGGAACCAGTGTGGTGTGCTTAAGACCTGTTACTTGTGTTAGTGGTTATGATTTATTGTGTAAACCCAAAAGTAAGGCATAAAGTAAGGCTGGCATCAGCATGTTTGTGTTGATCATCTTGATGGACCTAACGGATTACCAGCTTACCGGCTTCTCTTAGTGGAGTGCTTTCTGACGCTATTGTTGCTCTAGCAGGAATGGCCCCGGAAATCTAGTAAGTGATAACAGTAGAGGCTAGAATGCTGCGTAGATACATCAACTTTTCATCCCACAGAAAAGGGACATGCACAACAGATTGAGCTTCAAAGTTAACGCTTTATTTTGTCAGTGCATGTTCATTGTATTGCAAATATGAAATGTAACTGCTCTTCAAGGTGTGCTGGTAGTAAGCAGCATGGGCATGTTTAGTATGAAAAGAAAGCAAGTTTTATCAGCTACAAATTTACACTCATGTTATAATGACATTCTTGAGACAAAAACGCATTTTGTGATGAATGTTCAGTTACCAACACTGGCCAGCGTTTCCGCTGCAGTGCGCCGGTATGCTGCTGTCGGCACGTAGACATAGTGTAGGGTATTGGAAGAGCACTCCTTTCTAGGACCATGAATGGCTCTGTCACTCTGCCTGAAGAGGCGCGCGCTAATGACTAATTGCCCCTACGCCCGGCCGTGCCGCAGATGGCTTATCTTGCACTCAGTGGCCCCCGGTCCTCTCCTAACTAAAAGTGTGGTTTTGCACAGCCGTGCGCTTCTTAGTGCAGAAAATCGAGTCATGCTGCCAAGAAATCAAGTCCTGGATATCAACCAACATGCTGAAGTTAAATGATGGTAAGACTGAGGCAATTCTGTGTGGACCCAAGAACAAACTGGGTTTGGAATCTCTTGATGCCATCCGTGTTGGTGAGTCTCTCATCCCTTTCTCCAAGACTGTCAGAGATCTTGGTGTCTTTGTTGATACCAGTCTTACCATGGAAGACCACATCAGTGCTGTTGTCTGGGGATGCTACTTCCATCTTCGCTTCCTTGGGAAACTACGACCTGTCCTGACAGCCAAAGCTGCAAATGCTATTGCCGTTGCCCTTGTCCTATCCAGACTGGACTACTGTAACAGCTGTCTTTGGGGTCTGCCAGAGCACCGCCGTGAGATGGCCTTAGTTGCCTGCTCGGCGTTAAACCCTAATAACTAACTAACTGGTTAAGAACACGGCCGCCAGAATTGTCACAAGAACGCACTGGCTTCCAGTCAAGCAAAGAATTGATCACAAGATTCTCACTCTGTCCCACAAGTATGTAAATGACCCAGACTCGCCAGAGTACCTCCGGGAAATAGTCCCACGCCATAACCCTCCGAGGCAGCTTCGTTCTGCTGTCCGGTTCCAAACTCTGCACCCCGAGTGTAGAAAGCTACATAAAGAAGCGACTTGGTTTTTGGGCATTTTCACACTACGGACCTAGGCTGTGGAATGGACTACCATAATCCTTGAGGGACATTGACTGCATTGGCACCTTCAGGAGGCACCTCAAAACCCAACTCTTCTTGACTTTTAATTCTAGGACTACTGTGCATCAGAAGTTGCGTGTGTTGTTTTTATTTATTTATTTATTTATTTATTTTTGCGCCCTGAGCATGCTGCTAGCATGAAGTGGATGCACATTACAAGAGGACATCATCATCATCATCATCTGTGGTAGATTGAGTCAAAGGGTTCCTGTTCTTTGCCCATCACTCTCTCAACTTTCGTGATCATCTTTTCCACCCTCCTCTTTTCCTGTGCAGCCATATTCCCACTCCAGCACACAGCTCAGAACGTCAAAACACTGGCTACAGTTTACCGTAGAAAGTATGCAGAATACGTTGGTTAACATAAAAAGATCTCAACTTCATTAAACAATACAGACGAGGCTGTGTCTTCTTAATGATAGCATTTGTATGTTCTTTCCAGTTACGTTTATTGTCCAGTATGTCACCAAGATACCTGTACAAATCAACCCTCTCCACCTCTGCTCCCTTGGTTTGCACAGGATCTGTGTCTCTACTGCATCCACATTCAATCAACATTCCACTTGTTTTACCAGTGTTAAGTTCGAGAGTTTTTTTATCACACCAGTCAACAAACTTGCTAATTTCTGCCCTTCAGTGAATGTCGACCTTTTGATTTTGCCAACCATACCAGTGTCATCCACAAACTTGGTCATTGGGACATGACTCGTGATGGTGCCTACCATCAGCAGTATAGACGTAGGACGTAGAAGACTGTAGTTTGACATACCGGGGTCTATTGGCATAGTTGAAAATCCAGGTTATGACTGCTGATGGCAGGTGCATCGTTGAAAGTTTTTGAATGAGAATGTGTAATTGGATAGAATTAAAAGCATGGCTGAAATCTTAGAACATGAGTCTGATGGTATTTCTAGTTTGTTTTAAATGAGTATAAATAGAGTTGAGAACAAACAATAAGGCATCTCTAATACTTCTGTATAAGTTGTTCTTCAGTGTTAGTGACTTTCAGGGGTCATCAAAGTTCAAGACAAAATTTTATGAAATAAAACATTTTCAGAAGAAAAGGATAACTTGTTTCTGTCAAGTGTATGTTTACAGCTATGTTTGGCATAACCTTTGTGAAAATAAATAAATTATTAAAGTCAGATGAACTGAAAACATGATAAATAACAACAAATGGCTGCCAAACAAGGGACTGCTGACACCTTTCACTTTGCGGCTGCTGTGCACAAGTCATTTTTCAGTAATAAAATCATTCGTTGTCAGTTATTTTTTAGAAGAGAGATAAGTAAACATGTCTATATACATAAATGGTCTAATTTAACAAAGCAAAGAAAATAATTGCGAGCTGTTCAGACCATTTCATTGGCATAAAGTCACCGGCCTATGGGAATGGAAATGAATGTCGCTTCAAGTGAAATGATAAAGTCTAAGTTTGGCTCAAGTTAACATAACTATCATCAGATCTATTGCCCAAAAGTAGTTGAAATTCGTCTCGCCACCTCAGGTGCAACTCGCAATCACACACTCGCACAACAGTTTACAAGCAAATGGACAATAACATAGCTACAAAATGAACAGTGACTCGGGATGGGTAAAGCCCGTCACCAAGGCATCTAAAGGCTGGCGCCAGTGGCCTCATCCCGACCCGAACCTCCCTGACAGAATACTAAGACAACCCTATGACTCCTGAACACACTATTATTTGTTCTTTCGTAAAGTTCCTACTTTCTAAAGCTAGTACATGAAATACAAGTTAACAACTGAAACAAAATACCGTTGACAGAGAAATGATCTCGGATCTAGGCTACATAAAACACTGGTGTACATGTATTACGGCATAGCAGGAGGTTGAGTCACTGGCACGGTTAGCGCCCAACTCACTGAAACACCAGCAATACACAGTAGCCATCCGAGCGCTGGACTGTCATGTCCACTGAGTGACGAGAACTTCGCAATTCTTCTAGGGCATGCTACCCACGTCAGCCGCCGGGATCATGCACGCTGGTTAGGGCCCTATGTGGCCCTCTCAGCCTGTTTGGTCAGTCGCTCTGATGAATCACACGAGAAGCTGGTCTGCTCACAGACTAGTACATAGCCTTGGTCCGCTGTACCATGCAGATGAGAACGTAGATCAGTGACCCGCGGTCAAACAGCTTACATGCAATTTTTTACTCCCCACCACCACCTTGTATTTACAGAAGTCCCCTCGTCATGACCCCTGCTCCCCGCCTGTAGGTTATTGCATCGTATACAGGGTAGTCAAGTCGCGTGTGTATTACGACATTGCATGAACTTACTTAATTACTTACTTACGCCTGTCACCCCTACCTGGGTATAGGCCGTCGACGAGAGACCTCCAGCGACTCCTGTCCTGTGCTTCTCCTTCGATTTTACTCCAGGTGGTTCCCAGTCTCTTGATGTCTGCTTGGAGGTCTCAACGCCAGGAGTTTCTCGGCCTACCTCTTTTCCTCTTTCCCTGGGGATTCCATGACAATGCCTGCCTAGTGATACTGGAAGCTGGCTTTCTCAGACTGTGACCAATCCATCCCCATCTTCTTCGCCCAATTTCATTCTCTGCTGTTATCTGCTCTGTTCTCTCCCAGAGTCTGATGTTGCTGATCTTCTCTGGCCAGTGGATTTTCAAAATTCTTCTAAGGCAACTGTTTATGAAGATCTGTACTCTGTTGACAGTGGTTTTTGTCAGTCTCCAAGTCTCTGCTCCATATAGGAGAACTGCTTTTACGTTGGAGTTGAAAATCCGGACTTTGGTGTGTTGTGACAGCTCTCTGGAACTCCACACTTTTTTTCAACTGGAGAAAGGCTGCTCTGGCTTTACCGATTCGTGCTCTGACATCTGCATCAGTGCCGCCTTTTTTGTCTGATGCTCCCGAGATAGGTGAAGGACTCCACCTCCTCCAACGGGGTGCCAGCAAGCAAGACTGGTTCTTTCCTGGTTGCGTTCAGCCTCATTGTCTTTGTTTTCTGTTTGTGGATGGTGAGGCCCTCTTGGGACGAGATGTCAGCAAGCCTCGTGGTCTTGTCCTGCATTTGTTGATGAGTGTGGGACAGTAAAGCCAAGTCATCTGCAAAATCGAGGTTGTCAAGCTGTGTCCACAGTGTCCACTGTATTCCGCTTCTTCTCTGCTCTGTGGTCCTCTTCATGACCCAGTCTATGGCCAGTAGGAAGAGGAACGGAGACAGCAGACACCCCTGCCTGACACCGGTTCTGACCTGGAGCTCCCTGGTGAACTGCCCTTCGTGGATCACGTGACATGTCATGCCATCGTAGCTGCTCTTGATCAGGCGGACGAGCTTTGTGGGTACACCGTAGTGTCATAGAAGTTTCCACAGAGTCTCTCGGTCCACGCTGTCAAATACTTTCTCATAATCCACAAAGTTGACATACAGCGGGGAGCTCCACTCTAGAGACTGTTCCACGATGATGCAGAGAGTGGTGATCTGGTCTGTACATGATAGGTTTTTCCTGAATCCTGCTTGCTGGTCTCTCAGCTGGGGGTCAACGGAGCTCTTCATTCTCTCCAGGATGATCCTGTTGAAGACCTTTCCTGGTACTGACAGCAAGGTGATTCCTCTATAGTTGGAACACTTGCTGAGGTCACCTTTCTTGGGAAGTTTGATTAGGTACCCCTCCTTCCAGTCAGCCGGCATCACCTCCTCTTCCCAGATCTTTCCAAACAGTGGGTACAGCATCTCTACTGTTGTCTCTAGGTCTGCTTTCAGAGACTCCGCTGGAATGCCATCTGGCCCTGCTGCTTTGCCGTTCTTCAAAAATGCCACTGCTCTTCTGATCTCTTCCCGGCTGGGTCTGTCACAGCTGATGGGTAGGTCGGTCTCTGCTGGCTGGATGTCTGGGGGGTCGGGTGGGCTGGGTCTGTTCAGTAACTCTTCAAAATACTTGGCCCATCTGTCGAGTTGGTCTGCTCTGTCTGCAATAGGCTTGCCTTCCTTGTCTTTTACTGGTCTTTCTGTATGGCCATACTTGCCCAACAATCTTGTGGTAATGTCGTAGAGCTGTTTCATGTTGCCGCTGCCTGCTGCCTTTTCTGCCTCTGCTGCCAGGTTGTCTGTGTAGGCCCTCTTTTCTGCCCTGATACTCCTCTTCACCTCGCGGTTGGCTTTCGAGTATTCCTCCTGTGCCCTTGCTTTGGCTGCTCTTGTGCGACTGTTGTTGACAACTGCTTTTTTCTGCTTCCTCACTTCTATCTTCTTCAAGGTCTGTGCCGACAACCAGTCCTTGTGATGGTGTTTCCTGAACCCTACAGTGTCTTTGCAGGTTGAGTTCAGCGCCTCTCTAACTGCCTTCCACTGCTGCTCTGTGGTGACCGCCTCCTCTTCATTTACTAGCTCCTGTAGCGCTTGAAACCGGTTGGACAGCACCAGTTTGAACTCTTTAACTCCAGTCTCTCTCAGGAGGCCTACATTATAGCACTGTCTTCTTGTTGTCTCTGTGCGGCTTTTCTTTAACTTGAGCTTTATTCTTAAGGTGAGCAGATGGTGGTCTGAGGCGAGATCTGCTCCCCTCCTCACTCGAACATCTTGAAGGGATCTTCTAAATTTCTTACTAATGCAGATATGGTCTATTTGGTTCTCTGTAGTATGGGTCAGGTGAGACCCACGTTGCTTTGTGTATTCTTCTGTGTGGGAAGATGCTGCCTCCAATGACAAGTCTGTTTAGAGCACAAAAGTCTACAAACCTCTCTCCGTTCTCACTCATATCCGGTGTTGTCCTCCCCTATTTTGGCATTAAAATCGCCCATGACGATGGTGATGTCTCACTCCGCACATTTGTCCATGGCACTCTGGAGTCGGTCGTAGAACTCTTGTTTCTCTTCCTCGTCACTGTCATTAGTGGGTGCATAACACTGGATGACGTTCAGCTTGAGCTTTTTCTTGGTTCTAAAGGCTGCTGTGATAATTCTTGGCCCAAGAGGTTCCCAGCCCATCAGCGCTCTCTGTGCCACTGGTGACAGCATGAATGCTACTCCATCTGTATGGGGGGCATTCTACTGTTTGTCTTTTCGTCGGCGTTTTTGTAGCTATTTCCTTTTTTGTAGGGTTAGGAAGCTACCCCCACGCCCAACCCCCTTACTAGGAGGACCAGGGGTTTTCTGTCGGGGTCACCTTCCCTTAGGCCATGTTGGTTCACGGCACCTTATTTCATTCGGTGCACCCCTCTCGCGAGGGACCCCCTATCCACCACCCAGGGGACGCGCCTCAATGCCATATGGTCCCAGCGCGAGGATTGCATGAACGGGGTGTTGCATTTACAGCTTGTCTTGCTATGACAAATTTATAAAATTGATGTTCATGGGACCTAACTAACATTGCCTTAGGAGATCAGAGGATGAGGCTGCGATTCAGCTGCGTGTATAGGAGTGCGCACGTGTTGAGCGGACTTGGGTATTTGTTTCACAATTATTTTTCCCTCATATACTATTTTCAACTTCAAGCCCAAACTTGGTATGGAGATACCTGATAATAAGGCCGTCCTGTGCATACTAATTTGGATGACCCCTTGGAAAGGTCAGTGGTCACAGGAGGTCAGCAAGTGTGTGAAAAATGTCAGTTTTTGATAGAATTGTAATTTTTATCAAAGTTGTTTGCAAACTTTTCAATCAAACTTGGGATAAAGGTAGCTGATGATAACACCTTTCTCTGCATACTAATTTAGGCACCCGCTCACAAAGGTCAATGAACATTGAGGGTCAACAGATTTGTGGAAAATGCAAATACTTTGAGAAAACACGGATTTTGCCTAAAGCCAACCCTTATGTTTAGACACTTGAACACTTGCTCATTTCGGTGACCCATTGGCAAGGTCAAGGTTTCAATGGTCACAAAGGTCACACTTGTTATGTGGATTAGTCATACATGTGAGCCTTTGCCTTTCTTGTTTCTTAAATCAGAAAATGATCTTTGCGAACAGCCTCTTTCTTTAGGGTTTTGTTGTTGTTTCTGTTCTGATTCACCTTTAGCTTGAATAACAATTTATCTTTGTTTCACAATTATTTTTGTTATTACGTGGGGCACTCAGTAAGTTTCGATTGTTTGTTACAGGTAATGTTTTGGCCACAAGTGTGTTGCTTTAGGATCCAAGTTGCTTGTAGAGCAACTTGGATCCTAAGGCTTACTGTATCTCACAATCTACAGTTCAAATTTATGATTGGCTCCATGTTTTAATGTTTCTCTCTACGTTATTCACTTTTGGAATCCATGGTTGTGCTACCCTCCAAAATCACACGAACAGCTACGTCTTGGAGAAATGCAGGGATACATACTTTGGAAGTCAATATCCAAACAGCCGTATTTCATAGGCATTTTAAATTTTGTACAGTTAGTTATATAATCATGCTGTTTATGAAAACATTGCATTTGAAGACTCTACTCCTTTAGATGGAGAGCAAGTGCCCCTCGTAATTGCTCCAATAACGCACAGTTGGTATACCTCACCCTGTTCCTAGGTCAAACGCACCAGCGACGCCATTGTTGCTATTTTCGCACCAGACCAGTCGCTCGGACCGGTCACGTGCACCAGATCGGTTTGGAGCGTGTGCTTTCTGCACCTATAATGAGCAATCTCAGAGAAAGAATCACGTGACTGTCGTTTGATTGCTGCAATATAAGATGAAAAAAGAATAAATCCTTTCCCACATGCAATCCAGCAATAATGCATCCTTATGCTAGCACCATGAAACATTACACAGTTTGGCAGATTTTAAAAAATAGCTTTTTTCCTTTTGACATCTGTGTCGCTTTGCGGCAGAAAGCTCCGTCGTAGTTGAAGTACGAGAGATGAGCGCACTACAAGTACAGTGGACTTGATTGTGGGGCGTGACACAAGCCTCTGCCATCTACACAAAACTGGCGTGTTAGGGGAGGTAAACGGCGCTAAAAGTAAAACCGGAAAAAATCAGACAAACAGCAGAAACGGTATTCATTTTACTGAATATGTTACATTAGTCCTTTCATTCAGCATTATTGTAAGACTAATACTAATTTATACAGGAAATACTGTGAACAAAATTTCCATTTCACCTTAATCAAGTTGCTTTACTAGAACAACCTAGGGCTCGATGACAGTAGCTTTGACTAATGCAAATCCACTGCGCCACCGCGTGCACGCCACCCTCACCTACTAATGATGAAGACAAAATACAAGGGAGGAAACCAACATGCCCGCGAATCGACAAAGCACTGTGATTCCAGAGCAGTTTCAACCCTCAAAGCAACCATCCACCTAAAACCTCGAACTGAACAGACTCGGTAGATATTTTGCCACAAATCTATACCAGCCTTGTCCTCCGATCAAAACTGATAGTTTAGTATCAAGGCTTTTTGCACAGTCAAGCATGATCCATAGCAGACATCTTGAGTCGGGGTTTTAGATGTGGCCGGAAATACACCGCAAGCTCATTTTTCATTGGTTTATGTAAATTAGCATATCCAATGAAATTAAAACAAGAGTGCATCTTACTGTCGACGTGAACTTGTGACCCGGGCTGCACGCAGCAGTCGCTTTAGTAGTCCAAGAGCTAGCCCAATCTACCGTGCACCCCCGCCCCAGTACTCAATAAGATGGGTTTCAAAGTGTACCTTAGTAAATCCTGAGATGTTTAAGCGATGTTCCCCTAAAATCCTTAGGAACACACCAGAGATATAGCTGATGACGCAAGGATACCCCCATTCACGCTCTTCACGGATGCTAAAATGAGCCTGAGAAACATTTTCCTCTAAATAAACCTGAATTATTCCAGAAGCCCAAATTAGGCATTATTATGTTAAGGCACACCTTCTGCGTCCTCTGCAAAAAACAATAAAAATATATTGAATCTGTGGCTCATAGAGAAGGTATTTGTGCACCCAGTAAATGGCCATTTCCTCAAAATCGCAAAAAAAAGACCAATATGTGTCAGATGCCTTCAGACATTTTCTATGGCACTGGCAGTCTATTTTCAGGCTTACATCATTAAAACAGGATGTCACAATTATTATAAACTTGACTAGGTGATGTTGTGATTACTATGAGTGCCACATTGATTGATTTTGTATCCCTACCCCCAAGTTGTAAAAGTACACAAAATTAATAAAATACTAAAGTTATTCCATTTCATTTTGACCTCTCTTTACCTATTAAGTTTCAATAATTTGAGCATAAAGTGCAAGAAAATGAGGAAAGTCGGCATCCTTTATGATACGTTTGTGGTGAATGATTGCTTTTTCCAATTTACAATTGCCAAATTGGGAAACGTACATTGTATCTGATGCCCTCAGAAATTTTGTATACAACTGATAGGTCTTTTTTAGGTTTTAATGGTTAGGATAGAGTACCGCAGTTACTCCCAACCTGATTTTATGATGCTGTGATTCATTTAGGGGCCACAGTGCTGAATCTGCTGCCCTACCCCCATTTTACTAGTATGCAAAGGAACGCAAAATGATCATAAAAATTGATTATGTCATACTCCTCTGTTTAAATATTTTTGTTGCCAGTTTTCTTAACAAAGTATGCACATTGAGCATACAATTTGTGATCATTTCATTAATTTCAATGTGACCCATCAATTTAATTGTAATTCTTTTTTTGTTAAAGCATAAAAAGGGGGAAATGTCTGTAAACAGGGGCTACTTCCTCTTTAATAACAGCAAGACTGTAGTAAACGGCACATTCAGCAGTCTTGTCAAACTCAGGGAAGGTGTACCTCTGGGAGGTGATGTGTCTGATGCTGTTCTTGGTCTACATTAATGACATCAGTACAGTACAGCAGTACCAAGTTTCATCTCGAACCTCCTCCATGCGGATGACTTTGCAGTGTGGAGCGCAGCAGAACATACAGAAATAGCATCCTGCAGAATCCAGGATGCTGCCAATAGAGTCAGCAGCTGGACTGAAAGATGGCCACTCAAACTGAGCTAGACCATCTCTTTCAACCAGATGGAAGAGGTCACCTTGAAAACTGGAGACCTTCCAGTACCAAAGACAGACAGGCCAACTTTACTGGCAATAAATAAATTACTGGATTCAGGTGGAGGCCTCACATCGAAGCCATGGAAGCTAGAGTTGCGGGAAAAAAGTCTCTGATGAAGAAGCTGGTGGGGACCACACTAGTGCAAATTACAGTAACAACCTGGCGCAAGCAAACACCAGTTCGGTCAGACCAGTAGTGGGGTACCAAGATACTTTGACAATATGAAACACTCCCGCAAAACCAAAATGCCAGGCTTGACAAGATGCAGTGACATTGTTAGAGCTATCTGGAGTATTTCTTAACATTGTTTTCCCTGTTAGGAACCATGAAACTTTATTACGCATATTCATATTTACATCTTTCTAGATGAAAATAAATGCGAAGAAAAGACCATACTAAACCCGCCTTATGCTAGGTAAAATATCTCCTAAAAGACCAGCTAGTTTCACTCATTCAGTCTATCATTTTTGCTTTTTTTCTCCAATAATCAAACAGCAAACAAATTGATTGGTCACATTTTGATCAGAATACAGTCCAACGTTCCACATATTTTACGGACTTTAAAGGGATCGGAGACACGACACCTCCCTGAGATACATCTTCCCTGAGTTTGACAAGACTGCTGAGTGTGCCGTCGACTTCAGTCATGCAATTCTGTTGAAGAGGAAGTCTTTCAGCCATCGGTACATCATTTACTGGGTGCACAGATACCATCACTGTGAGCCACAGATTCAATATTTTTTCATTCTGTTTCTGCTGAGGACGCAGAAGGTATGCCTTAACATAATATTGCCTGATTTGGGCTCCTGTAATAAATTCTGATTTATTTAGAGGAAAATATTTTTCCATCTCACTTTAGGATCTGCGAAGAGTGTGAATGGGGGTACCCTTGCGCCATCGGCTATATCTCTGGTGTGTTCCTAAGGATTTTAGGGGAAACATGGCTTAAACATCTCAGGACATTCTAAGGTACACTTTGAAACCCATCTTATTGAGTATTGTGGGGGGGGGGGGGGGGGTGTGCATGGTAGCCAAGACTGGCTTATGGAGTATAGGTACGTATTTCCCCCAGCCTAAAAAGGTCTAATTTAATGGAGTCTGGTTTAAACACTGCTCAGTTGTTAATATATTTTCGAGTAATTCTCTTCGACTTTAGAGTAAACACAACAGAAAACAATGGATGCACTGCAGTGCATAGAGGCCTCTTTCACGGCTCTCTACTAAAGGGTTTAACGTTCAACTCTAGATGTTGAAAAAGAGGTCCATGCATGCTGGGATACTTCCGGCCACATCTAAGATTTCGCGGGCATGTTCGTTTCCTCCCTTGTATTTTGTCTTGAGCATTAGTAGGTGTCGGTGGCGCGCACATGGTGGCACAGTGGATTTGCATTAGTCAAAGCTACTGTCATCGAGCCCCTATGATCCATGCCCATGAAACTGAAAAACTGACTCCAGTTACGTTTTGTTTGACTTTCATACTATATGCTGACAAAAGTCTGACGAAATCCATTTGAAATTAGTCACTGTGTCTACCTCCATCTGTTGTAGCAGGCCATGGTGGTTCCTACACCAGTAATTAATTGTAGCATACAAGTCTTCCAAAAATAGAAGACGGGGACAAAAATCACAAAAGAAAGATATACAAATATGAACTGTGTACAGTTCGTATGATCACAGCCCAACTTTGTAAAAGACCACAATAAAAATGACCAGTACGTCTAGATACAGGAACTGAATGTGAAAGTGCAAAATTAAGAGATCTTAACGTTCTGCTCAAGAAAAAGGTGAAACGCACAAAATATCTCTATATAAAGCCATTTTTAACAAGACAAATGAAGACACACAAATGCTGTGACAATGAAGCAGTCCCCTGTTTATTTTGCTGATCATAATGTAACAGTTTGTTATAAGCGAAGTTGGCAGTGCCACTGGGCCGACAAGAAAAGATTTGTTATAACCCAATTTTTGTTATATCGGACCTCGTTTTAAGCAGCTTAATTTTACAAAGACAAAAAACAAGCCGGGACCTCCCAAAAAGCTTTGTTATGTCCGACTTTTGTGACCTTGTTATAAACAGAGTTTACTATATTTGTATAAATTGTTTTTTTGTCATAAATGCAGACATGGGTGAAGATTTCTTTGAAGTGACAGAGACGGACGTCAGGAGTATGATGAAAGATCTCCAAAGACAAGCGTAAGTGGATTATCAAGATTAATTTAGGAGGGGTGCCGGGACGGTTTGATCAAGGTCAGCTGGTGATTTATATGTGTGCATGCTTTTCTGTAGATTCTGTGTAATGAGTGCAGGGCTAACACCTTCCAGGCGCTGGAAATCTGGCTTATTACAATGTCTTGAGCCAGAAAATCCATTTGTCTCAGGTGCGATAGCAAAAGTGAGTATGTAATGGGCCATCCGGTGTCTGTCCGGCATCTTAAACGTTGGCATTTTCTTGGAGACTATTAAAGCCTCAGACTTTCAAACTTGGCCCAAGTACTTTGTGGTAAAATCTCAGTGACCTCTTGCAAAGGTCAAGGTCACAGGGGGTCCAGAAAGGGGTAAAAAATATCCATATTTTGACACAATCCAGACCGAAAAGGTGACTGCCAAGCATGTAAAATTCAAAGAAGTACCCAACAGAGAAAGAAACACGCTTAGAAAAGACAGTTAAACACAATTTATTAATATTTCAAAAATAGACAAACAAAATTAATAGAGAGATCAGTTCATTTATCGCAGAAATTGTTTCTCCTCAAATACTATTTTCAACTTCAAACCCAAACTTGGTACAGGGATACCTGATGGTAAGACCTTTCTATGCACAGGGTTCGTAGCGATTGGGAAAGTTTGGGAAAGTTTGGGGAAAATAAAATCCTTTTTCTAGGCCCTGGAAAGTCTTTGAAAAATGACATTTTTGGGGAGGGTTTGTGAAAGTTTGTGAATTTTACAATTCTGCTTACTTGGCTTCATCATGTACACATTTTGCTTTTTCGATTTTTTCGAATTTAAAAAAATAATGTACAAAACAAACAAAATACACGCACACAAACAAAACAAATAAAATCCGGCTACCAGAAAGCTACGCAAAAACGTACTTTCGATTTCGACCGGATGTACTTGCGAATGATTATTTCCCTTTAATATTATTTCCGGTCACATCGCTCACTCATTGACCATGCCTGGCGCTTGTGTTTTTAACGATTTGTGGCTTGAAGCTTCTAAGTATAAACAGTGGCTGAGGAAAGATTCAGCCAAATATATGTATAAAAGCTGGCTCCGAAAAGTAGCATCAAACAAGTGGTCGGTTTTTGTTTTGTGCCGCTTGTCAAAAATCTATTGATGTGGCAAGCATGGGTGAAGGTGCCATCATGAGTCATAACAAAGGTAAGCGTCTGTTGAACAGTGGGCATATAGGCCTAGTCTATATAAGTATATTTCGGTCACACATCTTATGGCCAGGAAAAATGTAAAAATGGTCTTGAAAGTTTGTGAAAAGTTTGTGAATTTTGTGATGCCTTTTGGCTACGAACCCTGTATGCATACTAATCTGGATGACCCCTCAGAAAGTTCAAGAGTCACAGAAGGTTCGCAAATGTACTTTTATCATCATACCAAATTCATTGAGCCCTTGGAAAGGTCACGGTTACAGGGTGTCCAGAAATATTTTCACAGTTTATTTCCTCAAATACTAATTTCAACTTCAAACCCAAACATGGTACAGAGATACCTGATGGTAAGACCTTTCTATGCATACTAATTTGGATGACCCCTCAAAAAGGTCAAGGGTCGCAAGAGGTCTGGAAATGGGTCAAAAACAGCCGTATTTTCACAAACATTGTTCTTTCTGAAATACTATTTCAACTTCAAACCCAAACTTTGTACAGAGATACTTAATGTTAAAACCTCTCTGTGTGTACTAATTTTATGACCCCTCAGAGAGGTGAAGGGTTACAAGAGGTCTGGAAATAGGTTTTAAAAAAAAACAGCTGTATTGTTTTTTTTTCAAATACTGTTTTCAACTTCAAACCCAAACTTGGTACAGAAATACTTGACGCTAAAATCTCTCTGTGCATACTAATTTGGATAATCCATCAAAAGGGTCACAAGAGGTCGACAGAATGTGAAAAACTTTTTTGATGGAAATTTAGTTTGGAAATTTAGTTTTTATTAAATTTTAGATCAGTCATACATGTGAGCCATAAGGGTTTTGCCATTCTCATTAAGTTAAATGATGCATCATGGTACATCAAAGTACCCAGAGGAGATCACATAATACAGCCTCCAGATCTGAGGTAAAAATGGGGGTTGGTTTCCTATTTGCACAATAAAATTTGAACAAATGATGTAAAGTATCACTAAATTGCACAAGAATAAATGTTAATGTTGTGCTATTAAAGGGGCACAACTGAACTTTTTGAAAGCTTCAGTTCGCAAAAAGCTTTTACTGGGCTTCAGTATACATACCCACTTAGACAGTGACCACCCAATTGTCCCACCAAATGCTTTCTTTCGTCCGTTCAACGCGAAAAGAGGCCCATCTTTTGACAGGACCCGTGAAAAGATTGCTTCTGATAGGCAATGTTAGCTGACATCATAACTATTCTATACGACCTTAGGTCATCTGCATAATTATAACCAATCAGAGACAAGATGGCGGATGAACCAGCGAAGAAGGAAGAACGTATCATCAACTCGCGCCGACAATGACACTCAGAATTGAAGAGAAGAAAGAGGCAGAGAGACAAGATACCCCTAAGTAGAATTGACATCGGACAAGGAAATATTGACATGTGGCAACACATAAAGCAAGAGCTTGGCCCGGTTTGACCACCCATCTGAAATTTGCACTGTCCTGCTATGTGAATCAGTAAGTAATGTAGGTCTTTGTTGATCTTCCTATAGTTCCGCGAGCTCTAGTGATTTTTCAGAATTCATGATCTTAATAAATAATAATAATTACGGTATTTATGATGCGCTTATAATAATTATAACTCTAAGTGCGCACTCACAACTCGCGCACGCTTTAGACAACGACTCACGTACCACAAATAGTGAAATACATTACGACAGTCAGCTTGGGGTGGGGAGTGTGGTGGTATGGTGCTAGAACTGTTGAAAGAGGTGAGTTTTGAGGGTGGACTGGAAGGAGGAGAGAGAGTGTTTCTGACAGAGAGAGAGTGGGAGAGTGTTCCAGGTGGATGGACCGTATACTGAAAAGGAGCGGGGGCCGAAAGTGCTGAGTTTGGTGCGGGGGAAGTGGAGGCAGAGAGAGGCGGAGCGGAGGGAGCGGGGAGGAGTGTAGGGGTGAAGTAAGTTTGAGAGATAGGCAGGAGTGCAGTTGTTCAGGGATTTGTAGTAGAGAGACAGAATCTTGTATTTGATGCGTTGGGGGATGGGAAGCCAGTGAAAGAGTTTGAGCAGGGGAGTGATGTGGTCAGTAGAATTCATCTCTTACTGATTTCGCAAGATTGTAAACCTGTTTTATCATATAGTTACGAGCTAGTTATCAGATGTTATGCTGCAAGGATCTGAAAACTACAGTGTGTGCCAAAGTCATGACATGTTTTTGTTTGTGCGGGCTCTCAGTTCACTCATTCACAGAGGTAGTGTTTCTGCTGCTTTAGTGCATTTTTCATTTCCAATGATGCTTTCAGTTACGTAGACTTCGATGTGTGAGATGTGAAATTGACTGCAGTGCAGAAAGTGGGTATAAATACCAATGTTCTGTTTCATGTTTCTGAGAGATAAAGGATCAAAGGTCAAACTAGGCACCCAGGACGCTGGCTCAGTCGCTTAGCGCAGAGACCGAGTCAAACAAGCCATGCCCCCGGCCGTGCACTGATGATGCTGCACGATCGTTATTAGTAAATACTAGCAGGTCAAGCAGAACCCGCCGCATTGTGATTTTGACAGCATAGTGAGTATGGAAGGTTTATTCTACATTCTCACGGAAAATTAGTCAAAGGGATGCTGGAGAATACTGACTCCAGAGTGCTGTGGACAAATGTACGGAGCGAGACATCTTCATGGGCGATTTTAATGCCAAAATAGGGGAGGACAACACCGGATATGAAGAGGTGATGGGGAGACAGGGACTAGGGGAGATGAGTGAGAACGGGGAGAGGTTTGTAGACTTTTGTGCTCTAAACAGACTTGTCATTGGAGGCAGCATCTTCCCACACAGAAGAATACACAAAGCAACTTGGGTCTCACCTGACCATACTACAGAGAACCAAATAGACCATATCTGCATTAGCAAGAAATTTAGAAGATCCCTTTTAGATGTTCGAGTAAAGAGGGGAGCAGGTGTCGCCTCAGACCACCATCTGCTTACCTTAAGAATAAAGCTCAAGTTAAAGAAAAGCCGCACAGAGACAACAAGAAGACAGCACTATAATGTAGGCCTCCTGAGAGAGACTGGAGTGAGAGAAGAGTTCAAACTGGTGCTGTCCTTGTCAGGCAAGTATGGTCATACAGAAAGACCAGTAAAAGACAAAGAAGGCAAGCATATTGCATACAGAGCAGACCAATTCGACAGATGGGCCGAGTATTTTGAGTATTTTGAAGAGTTACTGAACAGACCCACCCCATCCGACCCCCCGAGACATCCAGCCAGCAGAGACTGACCTACCCATCGGCTGTGACGGACCCAGCCGGGAAGAGATCAGAAGAGCAGTGGCATTTGTTTCTTCAAAAACATTACTGATGACATGACTTTGTGGAAGGTCTACTACTTACTCAATTATAGCCTAAGAACCCGTTGTGTTACCACACAACCCGGGAGGCACTCGGGGGACCCCCAGAGGGGCCGAGAGTTGTCTCCCGTTCCTGCCCATCAGGTTCCGAGTCACGTGGTGACTAACCAGTCATGCTACTTAGGCTCACGTTGTTCAGACGTGTTGCTCTAGCCTACGGACTTGTAACTTTGACCGGTTCGCCGGTCTTCCGGACTTCTCTTCTTCTTGGCTTCTTCTTTGTCGGCCCTGTGTGGGTCTGTGGGCCACTCATCGTTCGCTGCTGCCTTCCCTAGCATCTTGGGTTGTTGGGCTACACCGTGAGCTTCGCTGGGACTTCGCCCTCGGTCGTTCCGTGGGTGTAATGGACGTTTCTTTCCCCTTTCCCGCTCCGGCGGAAAGGTAAGGTAGCTGGGTTGGCCCTCGGCCGGCGCCCGGGCTGGGCACCAGTTCGAGCAGGAACAAAGACAGTCTGCATCTTCGCTGTAACTTTGCGCGCCAAATCTCCCTTAGCTTAGCGGGGCCCCATGTGCCCGCGCTCCCTCACCTTTCAGCTGATTGGTGTGGCAAGATTGGCGCTTACCGGCTGGTATATACTTTGTATGTTTTGCGGGATAATTACGCGCCCTGGCGCTGTTATGTTGGTAAATGTGGTGCTGCTTGACGCTTGCTTCATGCATGTACCTGTCATGACATGCTTGACTATTGTTATACAATAGTTCGTTGTATGCTTGCCTTAGCTTGGTGTGGCCCCACGTGCCCGCGCCCTGTCGCCATTACGTTGGTAGATGTTGCTGTGCCAGACGCTGGCTTCAGGCCTGTACCTGTCATGACATGCTTGACTTTTGTTGAACAATAGTACGTCGTGTGCTTGCCTTAGCTTGGCAGGGCCCCACATGCCGCGCCCTGTCGCCATTACATTGGTAGCTGTTGCGGTGCCAGACGCTGGTTTCATGCCTGTAACTGTCAGGACGTACTTGATTGTGTGGTACATGATACTCGCCTTAGCTGGGCCGGGCCCTACGTGCCCTCGCCCTCTAGCTTATGGAGATAGATATTGCAGGCTCTGACGCTTGCTGACACGCTTGTACCTCGCTGTTGTGCTTTGTGTTGCGAAGGCTCGCCGTACCAGGGCGGGGTCCCACAGGCCCTCGCCCACGTGCCTTCAGGTCTGTTATTGTTGCAGTGGCCTGTTGATGACCTGCACGCAATGCGGACGTTTCCAGTGGCCGTCGGATAAGCACAAGGTCTGTCTTCCCTGCGCCGGTTGCGCCTCCGACCACGCTTGCGACACCTGCGACACCTGGCCTGAGCTGCGCTGGTCGCAGTTATGGAGTTTCTACAGGCACGAGCGACCAGCACCTGTGTGTGTTCCGAAACCAGTCGAGGCGCCATCCCCTGTGCCCTGCGCACTGACCGCACAAGACCGCACTGACCTTATGGAAAGGACGCCACACCGGACGCAGGAGCCTAGCGCTCTGAGCGGGACCGCGCTCAACGCAACTGCTTCCAGGAGGGAGCGCGCCCAGGACAAGCCTTCTGACAGGCAGAGAACCCGCCTCACAGAGCCCGGTTCGGAGAGACGCGCCACGCGCCATCCCATGTCCTCAGTCGGTCCCCGCTCGTCTCCATATAAGCCCGTTGACTCTTATGGGGAGTCACCTCGCCGGCAGAGAGCCTGCCTATTTGAGCCCGGCTCGGAGAGACACTCACACACGCGTCCCAGGACTTTGGGCTGTGCCGAGCCCTCACGGCACTCCAGATCTACCAGACTTTCTCGCTCCCCTGTGAGCGAACATAGGAAGGACCACAGTTCGCGCTGTTCCAGGGAACCGGGCCGTACTTCGGTGTCATCGCGCTCGTCTAGGTCCTTTCCTCGCCCGGACTCCCGTTCGTCCCGTCCCTCCTCCCCTCACTCGGCCTGCCTTCCCCCTCCTCAGCTTCGTCGACACTGTTCGCGTAGTCGCAGTCGCTCCGGTCGCCCTGACCGTGGCGATAGGGCCTCGCCACGACGTCGCGCGCCTCGCTTGCTGCCCCCTCTCGTCGCATCCCCTGGACGCCGCCATTTGGATCTCGTCGCCCGTAGCTCCCGGCGTCCGTGCTGGTCCCACTCCCCCCGCCTGCGGGATGACGAGACCCTGAGCCTTCTCGTCGAGGACTCCGTTTCCGTGCTTCTCGGAGGACTTAGCCGCTCGCCTTCGCCTTGCTCTACCTCTTCTGGCGCCTCGGTTTCCCGTCAGCTGGCCTCGTCGTCGCGGACAGACACCTTACTTGCCCTGGATGAAGTTGCTCAGCTCATCGCCGCCGCGCTCCCCGCGGTTGACTGCCCTCCGTCGCCCCCACTCAAGAGGAAGATCTTTGCCTTTGTGGACGCTGGTAGACAGGTGAAGAGGTTCAAGTCCCTGCCGCAGCCTCCCGGCTTTCGTGACCTCCTTCTCAGCGCACCTCCTGTCAGGTTCCCGGGAGTCAGCCGGACTCGACATTGCCTTTCGGCAGGACTGGTACTCGGGACATTCCCAGGCGTTCCTCTGCCCGCTTCCTGCGGTGGATCCTCCGGCCGTGTTGCAGGTTGGAGGTGCCGCTCTGCTGAACGTGCCCTACCCTGCGGTTCCGACCACACGGCCTCACTCGTCTGAAACACCTTAGCCTGCGCTGGATTCTTGGAGCTGCTGACCCAAGCCTTCGTCCATCGCATTGAGGACGTCTGGCATCCCTCCTTGACACCCCTCCTCGGAGACCTACTTGCTCTTGCGGAAGCGGCCAACCGAGCAGCGTATCACTCGTCAGTCAACGCTATGGCGGCCACCTCCAACTGCGACCTGCTACGTCGGGATGCCATGTTGCGGGCCTGCCGCGGGATGCCCCCCGATCTGAGGACTCAGCTGTGCTCTGCTCCCCTAGGCGGCCCTCTGCTCTTCGGCGAGACCTGGCAGACCGTGAAAGACTCGAGCTCGGACCGGTGGCCTCGCAAGACAGCCCCACAGCGCTTTCGGACCGCCCGCAAGGCCGTGGGTCGTGTCCTGCGGACCTCTAGACCCGTCGTGTCATCCACCCCTACGCCTTCGCAGGCCCCTCGTCGCCGCCCCGCGTTCGAACGCCTTGGCCCTGTTAGCGCCCCTGCCCCCACTTGGCCCCGTCCTGCCCGTCGCCCAGGGCGCAGGTGGGCCACTTGACTTGGCCCCGCTTCTGCCCCCGTCGGCCGCGCCCGGATCTCCGGTCGGTGTGAGGCTCGCACTGTGCAGCGAGGAGTGGCGCTCGCTGTTCCCAGACGACCTCTGGATTTTGGAGACCGTTACCGAGGGCCTTCGGATCGCGTTTCGCTCCCTGCCTCCGCTGCGTCGCTCTCCGTCGTGGACCGAGATTCCATCAGATGAGCTCAAGACCTGCGCTCTTCGCAGAGAAGTTTCCGCTCTCTTACAGAAGGCAGCCACAGAGGTCGTGCTACGCCCGGACTCCCCAGCCTTTTACAGCCGCCTCTTCGTGGTGCTCAAACCAGGTGGCTAGTGGCGACCTGTCATCGACCTCTCAGCGTTGAACGCGTTCATCTTGGCCCCGTCCTTTCGCATGGAGACCGCCTGGGCCCTCAGAGCTGCCGTACAGCCCATGGACTACGCGTTCAGTCTGGACTTAACTGACGCTTATCTCCATGTGCCCATGCACCCGGCCTCCAGGAGGTATCTTCGCTTCGCCTGTGATGGAGTAGTTTGCCAGTTCCCGGCGCTACCCTTTGGTCTCAATCTCAGCCCATGGGTCTTCACATGCATCATGGACGCAGTGGTGGCCAAGGCACGGCAGTCGTCTTCCAGCCCGACGTCGAACTACCTCGACGATCTCCTCCTGCACAACCAAGTGGAGGCCCACCTGAAATCGGACAGGGATGCGCTGATACGGCTGTTGTCAAGGTTGGGGTTCCTAGTCAACACAGGCTAGTCGGACCTCACTCCCTCGCGTCGCTTCGTCCATCTCGGCATGGAGTTCGCCACCGACCTCAACAGGGTGCGCTTGCCAGAGCTGAGGATCCTGAAGTTGGCCTCCCTAGCCGGCCAGGTAGCTCAGCAGGATGCAGCCCCCGCCAGAGTCTGGCTTCAGCTCCTTGGTTTGATCAATGCGGCGGCGGATCTACTCCCTCTTGGTCGTCTCTGCGCCTGGCCGCTACAGCTGCACCTCCTGCTTCTCTCAGGCGATCTGACTGCCATGGTACCCGTGTCCCCGTTGATTTGCCTGTGTTGGACGGACACGCCATGGCTGGCGTCTGGAGTCCCCCTGTTCTCTCCGCCCCCTCAACTTTCCCTGTGTGTTGATGCGAGTCTTGCTGGTTGGGGAGCCCACCTGATAACCATCAGGGGGTACTTGTCCATGATTGCCGACACCTTCCGGCCGCTCGGACCCTGTAAAGACATCACCGACCTTATGACTCACTTCGGCCTGCAGCGTCCAGTGCCCCGTTCGCTCATTCCTCGCTGGGACCTACCCTGGGTACTGACTTGGCTGAATTCTGCCCGATTCGAGCCGCTGCCTTTGGCCCGCTTTGCGGATGTGACTCGTAAGACATGCTTCCTGTTGGCTCTCGCCACGGCGGCCCGAGTTAGCGAGCTACACGCGCTATCTGCGCGCCCTGCCTGCCTGCAGTTTCGAGCGGATGGTTCCATGCAGCTGCTGACGGACCCTGCCTTCATTGCCAAGACCAGGTCTCCTTTGACTGCGCCACAGGTGATCACCTTACGGCCGCTGAGAGGGACGAACTTTCCCCCAGAGACCAGGCAACAAGATCCTGTGCGAGCCCTACGCGTGTACCTACGCCGAACCAAAGCTGTCCGGAGAGGATGCTCACACCTCTTTCTACCGTTAAAACCCGGCAGAACTGACATAACAGCCCAGACGATCTCTTCCTGGCTACACTGGGTCATACGGTCCGCCTACCAGGACCTCTCCCCGCAGGGAGTGAAGAGGCTAAGGATACGTGCACACGAGGTATGCGCCATGGCCACGAGCGTTGCAGTCGATCGGAACTGCGCTGTGGGCTGGCGGGCAGAATCAACCTTTGCCCGCTTCTACCTCCGGGATCTGGCAGGCCAGCGAGACAACCTTGCTCTGGTGGGGGACATCACTGCTGCACAACACTCCCTCCCGGCGCCACAGGCGCCGTAGGTACGCACCTAGCTAGGATGATCGGGAGTTGCGGCAGGGAGGAGGGCTCTTGGCCCTATGGGGGTGGTTGGGCGCGGCACCCTCCTCCTTATCGCTATTCTTCCACAAAGTCATGTCATCGGTAATGTTTTTGAAGAAACAAATTCATTTTTCTCTAACAGGTATTTAAAAAAAAAAAACTTAACGATGACATGACTCGGAGGACCCTCCCACCTGCCCTGCTTGCCGCTGGTGAGCTAAGTATCCTGACTGGTTAGTCACCACGTGACTCGGAACCGGATGGGCAGGAACGGGAGACAACTCTCTGCCCCTCTGGGGGTTCCCCGAGTGCCTCCCGGGTTGTGTGGTAACACAACGGGTTCTTAGGCTAGAATTGAGTAAGTAGTAGACACTTCCACAAAGTCATGTCATCGGTAAGTATTTTTCGAAAAAATACCTTTTAGAGAAAAATGAATTTTTTTAAAAACGGCAAAGCAGCAGGGCCAGATGGCATCCCGGCGGAGGCTCTGAAAGCAGACCTAGAGACAACAGTAGAGCTGCTGTATCCACTGTTTGGAAAGATCTGGGAAGGAGGGGTACCTAATCAAGCTTCCCAAGAAAGGCGACCTCAGCAAGTGTTCCAACTACAGAGGAATCACCTTGCTGTCAGTACCAGGAAAGGTCTTCAACAGGATCATCCTGGAGAGAATGAAAGGTTACTCCGGATTCAGTTTGGGGTTACAGGCTTTTAGCAAAAAATTTATTTTTATTCTTAAAGCGGTCGCAGAATGGCCACAGAAAATTGAAAATGCTACTAAATCACAATTATCACCCTGATAGGTTACAGTTAACCAAAAGACATATACATCATTAAAAACTATTAACCGGGCCAAATCAAACCATGCTAAATACTAAGTAAATGGTGTTGCAGTTTGGCTACAATACACCATCAAAAATATTATAGAAACACAACATGTACACTGCGCTATCGCGTACACAACTCCTGACGCTGCCTTTGCAGGCACCTCAAGTGGCACACGTCATAGCTAGCAGTCGACAAGAGTGAAATCCGAGATGCAATGGTCATAAGCGCTATCGGCTTATGTACACAGGGGAACATCTGGTTCACTCTGTTGCACTCACACATCGAAGTCTATGTAACTGAAAGCATAATTGGAAACGACAAATGCACCATCGCAGCAGAAACACTACCTCTCTGGATCGAGTAAATGAGAACCCGCACAGACAAAAACATGTTATGACAAGTGATGTGCAACTTTGACATGCACTGTAGTTAAATGTGATAACTAGCTCGTAACTATATGATAAAACAGATTTAAAATCTTGTGAAATCAGTAAGAGATAAATTCTACTGAAGATCATGAATTTTGAAAAATCACTAGTGCTGGCAGAACTATAGGAAGACCGACAAAGACCGTAGATTACTTACTGGTTCAGCAGGAGAGCAACAAATTCCGGGTGAGCGGTCAAGCCAAGCTCTTGCTTTACGCGTTGCCACATGTCCATATTCCCTTGTCTGATGTCAATTCTACTTAGGGGTATCTTATCTCTCTTCCTCTTTCTTCTCTTAAATTCCGAGTCTGTCATTGTCAGCGCAAGTCGATGATACTTTCTTCTTTTCTTCGCTTGTTCATCTGCCATGTTGTCTCTGATTGGTTGTAATTATGCAGATGACCTAAGGTCGTATAGAATAGTTGTGACGTCAGCTACCATTGCATATCAGAAGCAATCTTTTCACATATCCGTCAAAAGATTACGGTGGGCCTCTTTTCACTTTGAACGGATGAAAGAAAGCATTTGGTGGGACAATAGGTGGTCAATGTTCCAAGTGGGTATGTATACTGAATCCCAGTAAAAGCTTTTTACAAACTGAAGCCTTTTAAAAGGTAGGGCGTGCCCCTTTAAGATAATGACACTACAACACATAACAGAATGTTTGATGAGAGAATCAAGCTGTCACCCTTAAGATTAAGGTCATGGATAAGGTCAAAGTCATGACTACATACCATATTTGTTAGAACTTCTGTGCAGTTAATATCATTTCTTGAAACACTAATTTGATTTTATCAAAATTTAGGTGATGATAAAGTGTCTTACGCAATAAGAACATCAGTACTTAGCTTACATTGTTCATATGGCATTTGTGTAATACTGTAACGAAAAACTGTGGTAGGAATCACCATTCTTTGGGCCTTCTTTAACCCTAATCCTCTACTTTGTATTAGCATGTCTGCCTCATTTCACATTTGGGCTTGGGTGTTCTTTCACCCAGAATCTTGCTTGAGAATGAAAACTCACTGCTGTAGGATTTATAATGTTTTGTCCTTACCTCATCTGGCAAATTAGATCGAGTATACTTTCACAACTTCCTCTGACCTTCAGACCTAAAAAAATGGTCATTTAAAATATGCATAAAAGGTCTTGTTGTATTTACACTTGTGAGTCGGTAAAGATTATACAGTCCAACAAACTGTCAAAAACAGCCACAACTGTGTCAAGGTAAGCTAATTTTCTAACAGAGACATTATTTGGAATAATACATAATTTGAAACGGATATGACTGCTACATCCTTGATCTTCAAGATAGTGACAATTCATTAAAGAGACATATTTTTCATGAATATCTCATAACATGCCAAATTCAATTGCAAATTTATGTACTACTTTTGGAGATATCTCTTTTAAATAATTAAAAACAAATATATGGCCACTTTGACCCTGACCTTGAAGGTAGAACCCTAAAGTTTGTTTATGACAATTTCTTACTTAAAGGACTGTCATCATTTTATGTTTGTTCTGTCTGGTCATTTAAAAAATGCATAAAAGGTCTCGTATTTACACTTGTGAGTCAGTAAAGATTATACAGTCCAACAAACTGTCAAAAACAACCACAACTGTGTCAAGGTAAGCTAATTTTCTAACGGAGACATTACTTGGAATAATACATAATTTGAAAAAGACATGACTGCTACATCCTTGATCTTCAAGATAGTGACATAATTCATTAAGAATTTAAAGAGACATATTTTTTTATGAATATCTCATAACACACCAAATTCAATGCAAATTTATGTACTACTTTTGGAGATATTAGAGAGTTATAAACAAATATATGGCCACTTTGACCCTGACCTTGAAGGTAGAACCCTAAAGTTTGTTTATGACACTTTCTTACTTAAAGGACTGTTATCATTTTATGTTTGTTCTGTCTGGAACCATCTAATTTCAGATGCATTGCCCGGACCAGAATGCATGACTTTTTAAAAAAATAGGTCCACTATGACCTTGACCTTCAAATTAGTCACTTCATTCAAGCATAAAATACATTCTGTTTAAAATTCCTAACAATACATAACATTTGAAGCAAACAGTCTCGGTTGTTTCACAGATGCCAAATACAAAAACCAAGAACAAATATTGTTACCATGACCAACTTGATTCTTGTCTGTCACACATCTTTTAACCCATTACATCCTGAGGCTGATTTTTTAAAATTTGCTTATGGTCCTATAAAGGCTACGTTACAGATTAGGAGCTAGATCAACTGTTTTAGTTCAAGGATGGTGCCAAAAATAACTTGGCGCCTCAGGCGCCAAGCTATTCTGGCACCATGCTTGAGCTAATAGTCAAATTTATTTCAAGCAATGGGTGTATCAGAATAATAAAGGTTAATATACGGACTCTTTTCAGTTAAACTTTGAGGTAAGTCCGTCTGATGGTTAAAGAGATATTGGAGGGGCACATACATACCACATGAAAGTAAATTCAATCTGGGGTGATGTGCAAGTATAAATGGTCACGCAGAATTTGCTAACAGCTCTAAATCTGAGCTGCCATACTGTGTATGAGAGAGGGGGGTTGTGGGTGTTTTTGGACAATTTATATCTATCCCAAATTTCCAGGATTTTTCAACCGCTTACTCCCATGCCCTAACGCCGCCCATTTTCCCCAGTAATGTTCGTATTAAAACAGCGCCCGGACAATCTTGCCTAACTGAACACGCCACTGCCGACACGCGCGCGAACCTCTTACCGTGCCACAGGGACACTAATTATGTAAACACCAGCATTAACACAATGACTGAGCTAGTTAACCCTCTTAATTATAACTTTTGACCCCTTATTATCTATGTTCCCACACAGAGTAAATACCGTCAAAATTTACCCTCTAAATCATCGTTTGAACAGTCACAATTTTATGTACCTCTCAGCAGAGTAGGTACCAACAGGGGTTAATTAGATTGCGTGTATCAACATACTGTATAAAACTTAACCTGATACAAACACGCACACACTGCCCGCCACCTTAATGTATACCCGTCGCATGTGTTTACGCAACAGCCAGTGGCAACCGTGCCAAGCCTTAGTGACAGTCTACCGTTCAATACTCTATTATTAGCAGCTGGGTAAGCCCTGACTAGACGTCACGTCCAAACTGGTTTATTTTTAACCTGACATAACACCCCCCCCCCCCCACACACACACACACACACACACACACACACACACCCCACCCCCCCCCCACCCCCCACCACCACCACCCCCCCCCACCACCACCACCCCCACCACCACCCCCCACCCCCCACCCCCCACCCCCACCACCCCCACCCCCCCCACCCCCCCCCCCACCACCACCACCACCCCCCCACCCCCACCACCACCCCCCCCACCCCCACATTTAGGTTACTGTGTCAAAATGAGAATGTAGTTCAAATTTTGGTCACTGGGTCAAAACAAGAAAGTAGTTCAAATTTTGGTCACTGGGTCAAAACTAGAAATCTGTATCACTAGGTCATTTCATAAAATGTATGTCATATCAAATAAGGAGGCCACACTCTGGTTTGAACTACAGCAAGTTTTCTCAAAATAATTTTTCAACTGCAATGAAAAAACACCCCCCTGAAATAGGCATGTCCCGTCAGGCTATTCAATTGGACGGGTCCATAAAAAAGGGGTGATTTAAAAATACCTCATGTAAGTCTACACAGGCATGTATAGGTAAGTGTCAAGCCAAGGCCTTTTATAAATAAGATCGAACCGGTTTTTCCAGCTGTGTCTGACGCGACTGTTTGCTAATTTTATTGATCAGTCTGTGCCCAAACGTTCTTAAGAAAACACAGCTCTTGGGTGCGTACACACAATATGACGCAAAGTTCTGGAACAAACGTTTTTATCCCCACCCGGGTCTGCCCTGGGGGACTTGGGTGGGGTTAGGTATTTTTTAGTTCCCAGGGTCACCCTGGTCAGCCTCACAGGGTGGGGTTTTCTCTCCATTCTGGGGCATGTGTTTCTGTCTACCCTTTGTCCATTCACCTGTATTTGCCTTTTTAACATTCTCCCTACTGTCTGCACTGCCTGTAGCTCTTGATATTGGATGTGTGTTGCTAAATGGTCTTAGCTTTATTTAGGCCCCATGTTGTAGGTTTATTTAACGTATTTGACCGGCTGGCGACATACATTCAATTTTCTGTTTTGTTTTTTTTCACAAGCAGTGCTGGCACGTCCTGAGAAAGCCTTGTTGCTGTCGGGACGTTAAGCAATGTACAATCAATTACAATCAACAAACGTTTTTAAGCAAGCTGGAATTCTTCACAAACGACTAAACATTTGTGACAGAAAAGGTGGTGTTTACAACCGTGAACTGAAACTTATGAAGGGCTAACTCGGCAGTGTCGCGTTAGTCATTTACTGCATAGTACCTGAGACAAGACAAGCCTTAAAGTCTGCCGAGTCACTCAATGTTAGCGCAGTCCTAATGTGATTTGTTACACTAACATTGAGCTATCTTGAACCAGTGGCCAACTACACGCTATTACAGGTGGCTTAGCTGTGTGTCGCGCCGCAAAAATAAGCAGCATACCGATCTCGCTTTGAGTGTAAGCTGTGTACACAGTGTTGGACGGCGCAGTGTTAACAGAATGTTGATCGGCTTTTCAATCGTAGTCATTCCATACCGTGGACAACTAATAAATTCAAGACAAAACACACACTTTAATGTCTCTGTTTACAAGGGTCTTAGCAAGCTGTGTAATCTCATGTGATCGTTGTATCTAGCGTATACAATGACGTAGCGTCTTAACGAAAACGAAAGTCAGTGCGCAGTGACTAACTGAGTAAACAGTCGTTGCGTGACATACAACAGGTGAAGCGAGTGCATGTGTCAGTGGTATGTCTGTCTGTCTGCCTTTGTTTGTCTGTCTTTGTCAGTGTGTGTGTCTGTATGACTGTGCCGTGCGTATGTGCGTGCATGTCAGTGCGTGTTTGTCTCTATGTGTGTGCGTGCATTGTGTTTGTTTGTTTGTCTGTGCGTGAGTGTGTATGCGTGTGCGTGATTATGCGTGTGTGTGTGTATGCGTGTATGTATGCGTGTGCGTGCGTGCGTGAGTGCATGTGTGTATTATATTAATCGGAATACGTCTGCCTGTATGCGTGTGTGTGTGTTTGTGTGTGTGAGTATGTTATATCCAGTAAACCGGGGACACACATGGGTTATACACCCACAACTGGGGACTTTCAGTAAACCGGGGACGTCCCCAGTTTGTATGGTTCCAACCCATAGTGTGTGTATTTTTTGTGCGTGCGTGCGTGCGTGTGTGTGTGCGTATGTATGTATGCGTGTGTGTGTGTGTGTGTGCCTGTGTGAGTGCATGTGTGTTGGTATGTATGTATGTGTGTTTGCGTGCGTGTATGCATGTGTTTATATGTGTATGTGCGTCCGTGTTTGCGTGCGTGCGTGTGTGTTTGTTTGTGTGCGTGTATATATGTGTGTTAGAGATATAAAATATAAGATTCCAAGAACATTTTTTTTTTCATTGCCTCTGTGCCAATACCCTAACCCCAAAAAAAAAAAAAAAAAAAAAAACATAGTTATTTAAATAATAACCACACACACACACACACACACACACACACACACACACACACACACAAAAATACTATTGCTATATGCACTTGATAACAAATTATTTAAGTTACCTGCAGATACTTGTTAACAAATTTTCCAAAGTCAATTATAACTGACAAATAACTTTACAGGTAACCTTTTAAGAACCTATAATTAGTTATTAAGTGACTTAAGTCAAGAACTTATAAGAACTTAAACATAACAAAATGTAAGTTCTTGACTCAAGTCACAACTTAAGTCACAACCTACTCGGACAGATTTGTCAAGATACAAGGACAATGAAAAAACTTTTTTTTAGTAATAGTCAGGTGGTGGTGGTGGTGCTGATGGGGTTAAATAGTTAGGTGGCATGTCATTTTTTTGTGAAGTGTATGTCATTAATAAACGATTACCAAATCTGATTTTTATTTGTTTAAAAGATTGTGTAGTTTTTCTGTGGTTTCCTGAACACCGATCTGTTTTCCCATCTCTAAAAAACTAGCCTTAAGTTCTTCAACATTTACGGGAGATTGACTACGCATCTTATTCTGTATTTCAGATTTTTGTTTCTTGTAGTTATTTAAATCATCCTGGACTCTCTTAAATTCCTCGTCATCAATACAATTATCATTTAATGCCTTACTGATAATAAGTTTCATACTGCTCAGCTTTGCACCAGCCAGCGTACTCAATGCTTCATGTTTCTGTAATTTTGTGTGAAACCTTTTGTTTAAGGCTTCCAAACCAAAACAAGTCAGGCATGTAGCAACGCTAACACCCTCAACTGCTATTCCAGCCAAACTTCCAATTCCCGTGGCAAACAGAACAATACCCCCCACAGAACATGAAGCTGAAACTGCACCAATAGCCATAGAAGTGTTTTGAACAGAATTAAATACTGACTTATACCTCCTTTTGCACCGTGAATATTTCGCTTTTTCACTTTCCAAATATTTCAAAGTTTCTGTAATATTATTTAATCTGAATGCATCTGCGTATTTTTTAGTTCCCAGGGTCACCCTGGTCAGCCCCACAGGGTGGGTTTTTCTCTCTATTCTGGGGCATGTGTTTCTGTCTACCCTTTGTCCATTCACCTGTATTTGCCTTTTTAAAACTCTCCCTACTGTCTGCACTGCCTGTAGCTCTTGATGTTGGATGTGTGTTGCTAAATGGTCTTAGCTTTATTTAGGCCCCATGTGTTAGGTTTATTTAATGTATTTGACCGGCTGGCAACATACATTCAATGTTCTGTTTATTTTTTTTCACAAGCAGTGCAGGCACGTCCTGAGAAAGCCTTGTTGCTGTCGGGACGTTA
Organism: Semisulcospira habei; assembly: GCA_036245525.1. NCBI lineage: Eukaryota > Metazoa > Mollusca > Gastropoda > Semisulcospiridae > Semisulcospira > Semisulcospira habei. Next base: position 174,040,239 of record BTPG01000008.1, on the reverse strand, counting down.
AGCAATGTACAATCAATCAATCAATGCATCTGCCTGTAATGTTTTATCTGAAGCAATTGGCACAGCTGTCACCTGAGGATCAGGCGCAAGTGATGTTTTAGTCATCACATTTGTTTCAGTCGGCTCAAGCGTCGGTAGTTGCGGATAGAAGTTTACCATTTTTTTTATTGACAAATATTTTTTTTTATTTAATCAGCAATTACATTTTGCAACTCTTCAAAAGTATACAATTTGTTAGCATAATAAAATGCAACAAGATCAATGTGTTCAAGGTTTATGTAAGTTAGACGAACAAAAGTTGTTTTGTCAACCACCACCTTGACAGCGGGAATACTGCTTGAAACATTAATAACATCATTATTTTTTGTAATGGCAATAAAGACCTTTGATGATTCTGTTACTGTTTCATTCCATGTAAGTTTAATTCCTTGTGCTATATTTGCCTCTTTTGCAGAAGCAACAGATTTCATGATAATTTCAAATACTATTGTCACTTCTCTAGCCACGACTAAGCTTGCTGGCATAAACACAACAGAAGTATCTGATCTACCCTTTCTAGTTGTAAGAAGATATCTCCGTTTCTCATAATTTTCAACTTTCAGTTTTTCTCTGCTATTGTTGTCTGGGGCAAAGCTTGGAACAAGACTTACAATAAGCGGCCCCGAGTTAACAACCTTCCTAAACACTAAGGCGCCTTCATCATCAGTGTATACATAAGGACTAATAAATTCAATCTTTATGTCCCAGTCAATTGTGGGTGGTGGTGCCGGTACAGGTGAAACAACCCACTTACTACCCACATGTATTAAGTTGTAAGGCGCATTATTTACAGGTGGAGTAGGTACAGTAACATCACGAAGCTGACCAAGTTTAGGAATCTGTTTTTCACCGTCTTTCATGTCGACAATTACTTTCCTCTTGTACATGCCATTTGAATCAAGTTCAAAACCATATATTTGTTCAACATCCCCCTCCTTCTCAAAATCCTGTACATCAGCCAAATCTTTCAACTCTGTTACTGGACATGCAACTGGTATGATTGTTCGCTTTGGACCAAGCCCCACCCGGGTCTGCCCTGGGGGACTTGGGTGGGGTTAGGTATTTTTTAGTTCCCAGGGTCACCCTGGTCAGCCCCACAGGGTGGGTTTATCTCTCTATTCTGGGGCATGTGTTTCTGTCTACCCTTTGTCCATTCACCTGTATTTGCCATTTTAAAACTCTCCCTACTGTCTGCACTGCCTGTAGCTCTTGATATTGGATGTGTGTTGCTAAATGGTCTTAGCTTTATTTAGGCCCATGTGTTAGGTTTATTTGATGTATTTGACCGGCTGGCGACATACATTCAATGTTCTGTTTAGTTTTTTTTTTTTTTTTTTTTTTTTTTTTTTTTATTTTTCACAAGCAGTGCAGGCACGTCCTGAGAAAGCCTTGTTGCTGTCGGGACGTTAAGCAATGTACAATCAATCAATCAATCGCTTTGGACCAAGACCACTCATTTTTATAAACAAAAATAAAATTATTTAACTTCTAACACAACACTAAAATCATGCATAAGAACTGGTTTGTCATCCTGATTAGTTACAGATATACTCAGTGACTCAAAGAAACTAGAACCTAATTTCTTAAACTGCAAATTAGGAAATCTAACAACTACACTTTCACAATACGGAGCAGTTCCAGTAGGTAAGCATCTCAACAAAGTTGAAGGCTTTCCATTGTGAACACCCCACCCGGGTCTGCCCTGGGGGACTTGGGTGGGGTTAGGTATTTTTTAGTTCCCTGGGTCACCCTGGTCAGCCCCACAGGGTGGGTTTATCTCTCTATTCTGGGGCATGTGTTTCTGTCTACCCTTTGTCCATTCACCTGTATTTGCCTTTTTAAAACTCTCCCTACTGTCTGCACTGCCTGTAGCTCTTGATATTGGATGTGTGTTGCTAAATGGTCTTAGCTTTATTTAGGCCCATGTGTTAGGTTTATTTAATGTATTTGACCGGCTGGCGACATACATTCAATGTTCTGTTTAGTTTTTTTTCACAAGCAGTGCAGGCACGTCCTGAGAAAGCCTTGTTGCTGTCGGGACGTTAAGCAATGTACAATCAATCCATTGTGAACATTCTCAGATGTGTTTAGTTCTTTCAAATAAACATTTAGCACTGTGTGTACTGACAAATTTACAGGATGTTTTCCAGTTATTTTAAGTTTTTTTGTCTTCATTGTTATAATACCAAACATAGCTTCATCTAAATCATCTGTTCTATACAAATCTTCGTCAATATAAAATCCAAGTAAATATGCAAATCTATCTGAAATTTTTAACCAATCTTGTTTCAGAAATTCTAATGTAACAAGTAGGTTAGCTGGATTTAAAGTTGCTTTAATTTTAAATTTACTTTGAAACCATTCAGCTATAGTACAAAAGTCATAATACCCAGGTGGTATAGCTTCAGTCTTACCATCAAAAATTACTTTATTATATATATCATCTTCTACATTAAACCATTTTACTGTATAGAACAATTCATGGATAGCTACAGACTTGCTACCATCCCGATTATCAATCCCATTAGTTAAACACACTGGTTTGCTTGTGTCAAGATTTGTTAAGGTAATAAACATTTTTATTATCTCATATAAAAAGAAGGATGGAATTTAAATCACCAACCATTACCACTACAAACGCATTTCAATTTAATGTGAATGCCAAATATAATGTTGCACCTACTTATGAACAGAAGATAATTCAACTAAATCAACTGGATATAGCTGTGTCTGAACAAGACCTATTTCAAGTCAAAGTACCAAACCCATTTGACCATTACCTAAACCCTCCAATAACAGATGACTCTACTGCAAGAAAATGGTCTTCAAGTCCACTACAGATGTTTCAAAACCAACTCAACTTTGCCATACTATGCTCAACTACAGGCTGTGGTGTTTCATTTACAGACCACTTGAATCACTCAAACAAACTGATTAGGTCTGTGTATCGTTTCCATGTTTATTACCAGCTTAGACGTATACTGTCAGAACTGCATACCCCACTACCAACTGAATCCAGTTTCAACAGGTTTAATAACCCTATGGATATGAAAGCATTTGAACGCATATGTAATGAATTTAACATAAGCCCTAATTATGACTTTACACAAAAACTTGATGATCACAATGGTATGGGTACATTATATTATGCTTTGAGTCACAGACAATACCCACAAGATTACTACCCTGGGTACACTTCATTCTCATCAAAATCACAAGTCTGGTTAGGATCAATAGAGCAGAAACAGTCTAATGCGTGGACCACATTTATTTTAGATAAATCTGACGGGTTTACTCAAGCAGGAGTCGAGCGCGTCAATGAGTCTATCAGAACATATGTCTGGTGTATATTAGGAGCACAATCACTAACAAAATCAAACATTTTGAATGGAAGTGGTAAATTTGAAGCACAAAAACAGTTTCTTGCAAATCTTGAAGATTCAATCAACTCAACAGTTGATCTCCCATCTAGCATACAACGCTACCAAGACGTACTCAGATATGCCAGATCAAAAGTTGACTTTGTAGTTGGCATCGGGTTATACATGTTACCATCTGACCTTCAACTCCAAATGGGAACAATAACAAATTATAATAATGAAATAATTGTTGCAGGTCGTGATCAAAAACTAGGTCTCAATCAATCTGTAAACTTAGGGGCCACAACCACACACGTACAGTTGTTAAAACCATTACAGACGGTAACACCCCTGGCCCTGGCCCCAACCCCGGCCCTGGCCCCAACACCGGCACTCATACAAGCGGTAACCCCTACACCAACCCCTGACACTCATGAGTCAGAGAGAACTGCATTGGTAATAGGCCTCACTGGATTAGGAGTATTACTTCTTTATCTGTTTCATTAAATAACCCACCATCAACCCTCCTACTGTAACCAAAAAGGCCCACACATGTTCTGCCATAAACCCTACTGCCTTTGCCGCTGTACTAATCAGCCAACTGACAACAGTGCCAATTATGCCAGGCAAAGCATCCATTGCTTTCACAGCCAATTTCTTAAGCAGGTCTGATATGTGAGACAACTGTTTCTTTACCCACGTCTGTAAATCTTTTGGGTCTGTTGGAGTCGGGGGGCTCGGGGTTGGTGGTGCTGGTGCCAGGGGTGCTCCACCACCACTGCCGGAGACAGCTAATACAACAGTACTGATAATAAACCCAAGAACAGTAATTAAACTAGCAATTGTAATACCCTGTTCTCTGAAAAGTGTTTTTAGTCTCTCAGCCAGAGTAGTGTCTTCGTGAAGTATTTTCTGAATAGTTTCTCTAATTCTGTTGACCTGTGATTTCAGTTTTTGTCTTCCAATACTAATTGTTTCTAACCGTCCTGATCTTTCTATCTGCAAATCATTTAATCTGTGTTGGATTCTTTCTTTCATTTCTGTGTCAAGATTTCCATTGTCTGCGGTAGCCAGTTTCTCTTTTTCACGTTCTATGTGTTTATCAAGCTCTCCCAGTTTGGCAACATTATTTACCATCTCACCTCTTATTGTCTGCAGTGATTTATCCAATCCCATAATCTCCCTCATTGACAAAGGTGGGTCATCTATTGTTTTCATAGCATCATTTATTTGTCCTTCAGTAAATGAGGTTTCTTGTATCACTGTGTTTGCTATTTCTGGTAGGCTTGTTACTGGTGCCATTTCAATCTCCTGCCCTGTTGGTAATTTTGTTTGTGTGTCGTGAAGAACACTAGCCAGTCTTGGCGTGACAGGAGACCCTCCAATTCCAAGATACCTTGCCAACCCAGAGTTACCACCGACTTCACCTTTAATTGTACTTAAAGCCCTAAACTTAGAAGGATTATTTTTATGTGTTAGATATATTTTCCCTCTGTCCGTATTTACAAATAAGTGCCCTTTATCATATTCAAATTGATTAGGATCTATTACATCTGGGCGCGCTCCAACACTGACATAAAATGAGTTTACTTTGTCTTTTAACAGTTCATGATGCATACTACTACTACTAGTTACCATTCCAGTCATATGAGACATTCATGTCATCCATTTCAAAATCTTCATGATTAAATCCTCCCGCTGCCATTGTTTTATTAATTTATTATTTTTTATTGTGCATAATAAAAATGACACAGTCTTACGGATCAAAGTTAGACCCATACAGAAAACTACGTGAGCCTCTGGGTGTTAAGGGCATAAGACAATCAATCGTCATCACAAACAATCCAAGTACCATAGACCAGAACCAAACACTTACAGTCAAGTTTCCAAACCTAGGCCCCAGTGACGTTATCGTTCCTGGCACTGCACGCCTAGCATTTAATATTGAACTATCATCAGACGCAGATGTAAACAGAACACTGGTTGACAATCTTGGCAGAGCAATTGTTAGAACTATTAAAGTAAAACTTGAAGGACAGGAAGTGTTTAGTCTTGACGACTCCGATGTATTCTACTGTTACAAAGATCTGTGGCTTACAAGAGAAGAACGAGAGGATCGTATTTACCAAGGCATACAGTCTGATAATGTTGGTAAACTTCGAATCAATGCTGGAGATAAATCAACGTCAGCAGCCAATGATGTTATTATAGCAGAAACATATGGAACCAGATTTTACATTCCACTTGAGTTTGAAATCCTAACAGCTCATTTGCCTTATTACCAAGGGGCACTGAATGACCGTCTGAGCTTTGAACTAACTTTCAATGACTACTCCAAAGTTATTAAATCATCTGCCACAGATGCAACATATAAGATCTCTAACATTTCCTTGGAATATGAAATTGTTACACATACTGAACTAGCCAGACTCATTCAAAATCAATACCAGTCAAGACTTCCAATTTATTATGACCGTGTGATTAGACATAGTTTAATACCCAAAGACAAAAGCGACCCAATGTGGAACATAAACTTGAACACGCCTGCCAGGTCACTGAAAGGTATTCTTATGTTGTTTGTTGAACCGGTGAGTCCATACAAAAGAGTCTGCCCTGGGGGACTTGGGTGGGGTTAGGTATTTTTTAGTTCCCAGGGTCACCCTGGTCAGCCCCACAGGGTGGGTTTTTCTCTCTATTCTGGGGCATGCGTTTCTGTCTACCCTTTGTCCATTCACCTGTATTTGCCTTTTTAAAACTCTCCCTACTGTCTGCACTGCCTGTAGCTCTTGATATTGGATGTGTGTTGCTAAATGGTCTTAGCTTTATTTAGGCCCCATGTTGTAGGTTTATTTAATGTATTTGACCGGCTGGCGACATACATTCAATTTTCTGTTTAGTTTTTTTTTTCACAAGCAGTGCAGGCACGTCCTGAGAAAGCCTTGTTGCTGTCGGGACGTTAAGCAATGTACAATCAATCAATCAATCAATTATTTAGGCCCCATGTTGTAGGTTTATTTAACGTATTTGGCCGGCTGGCGACATACATTCAATTTTCTGTTTAGTTTTTTTTCACAAGCAGTGCAGGCACGTCCTGAGAAAGCCTTGTTGCTGTCGGGACGTTAAGCAATGTACAATCAATCAATCAATCCATACAAAAGAGATTCAGAAAAATTCTACAATCCTAAGATTACACATTTGTCCTGCACAATCGAAGGCCGCCCTAATCAAGTGTACGCTTCAGGAATGTTACCTTATCAACACTATGATGAGATCACAGAGTATTTTGCAGGAGGAAGGATTAGAGATAAACCTGCAAACATTGCGTGCAAAGATCTACATCTGACAAACAAATATGCACTTTGGTTAGACCTTCGTAGTACAGATGACGACTATCTTCATGGGTCAGGATGAACTGTCGAGAATGGTAGTGACGGAATATCAATTCAGATACAAAAGAAGGTTGAAAAAGCCGAAGCCATAAATATATATTTGTACCTGATATATGACGCACAACTCAATATACAAGACAGTAGACTGAGTGGACACATATATTAAAATTATATTGTGTATTAAAATGAACTGAAGCTTAATGACCCTTGACCCCCATTGTGGCTTATTTGTTGGTGCCACAGGGTGTGGGAAAACTCAATTCGTACTTGACTTATTACAAACAAGATACATACACCACTTTGAAAACATTGTAATATTTTGTCCTACAATCAAACACAATAAAGCTTATCACAATCGTTTATTCATTTGGACTGACAGCAACATATACTTAGTCGACCCTGAGAAAAAACTGAATGACTACCTACAATATTTTTACAAACAATTTGAAGGGCAGCCAACATTGTTTATTGTTGATGACTGTTCTGCAGAGAAAGACATTGTCAAGAAGAGAAACACTTTAGCAGAACTTGCCTTCAGTGGCAGACACGCAAATGTTAGTGTATGGATTCTCACTCAGAAATATAATGCTGTACTGAAAGATTTTCGAGAACAGTTAAAGTTTATCTGTTTGTTTTACTGTAAAGATCGTGACAGCTTTGAAGACTGTCTTAGAGAGAATGATGTCATCCGAAATAAGCATGAACGTGATGATGTAAAAAATAAACTGAAATCAACTAAGCATCTAAAGCTCATTTTAAAGACAGATCAGCCCACAGGGTATGGGTTAGTAAATTAATTTATTCTTTTGTTTGTCTAATAAAAATGACAGACGGACAAACCCAAGTGATTGATGTTACAGAATGCTTCAAAGATGTTATGCACTTTACTGACTTAAAATCACGTGTGTTTGGACCCCGCTTTAAACTCTCAACACCGACAATAAGTATATACATGACATATAATGTTACTTTGGAATATTCAGATGGATTACCACATTATGATTTTGAGACTGTTGATCTTAAGACAAATGCTTTTAAAGTTTATAATGCTAACAGTGGCCACTTGCATTGGTTTGAGGTACTGTGTGAAGACATATTTGTTCAATTAAGAAAACTACATTGTTACATTGAAAGTGTTACATTTAATAAAGTGATATTACACCTGCAGGACAAGACTTCAAGACAAACACCAGGAAAGTAGTTGACTTGTTTATCATAACTACAGATAATACAGTATTACATATGGTGTGTCAGCGGTAATTTTTTTCATTTATTATTTTGTCCGACAAATAAAAATGATGGACAATGCTCAAAGCCCTGGCCCATCAAACCCTGGCTCATCAAGCTTAAGAAATGTGTTTCACACAACAAACTTGCCTATATCTAATACTAACAATGTCTATGAATCAATAGAAAACTCTTTTTCTGTCATACAAGATAATCTTCTTACAGGCAGTGTGAAGATTCAGATTGTTGCTAAAATAGAATTTACTAGAGTAGACGGTGAAGTGATTGTATCGTACATATCAACAAGACAACACACAGTTAACACAAGAAGGGAATTGGAGAACATGTTTAGAGACAGACTATTACCTGACTTCCTCCAAGCAATTGACAGTGCAAAAATGAAGGGGTCTGGTTGGCACGAAGGTCATGTACATGAACTACAATTAAAGCAGTCAAGGTATCATCCTATATTAGGCAAATCATGGTTGCCACTGCCAACAGAGGTTGCAAACAAAAAGGCTGTTGTTAATATTCAGAACAATGACAACTATTGTTTCATGTGGTGTGTGCTTGCTAAACTACACTTTGTAAAGTCAAAACCTGAACGTGTATCTAACTACACCAAATTTGTAAATGAACTCGATTTTAGTGGCATTGAGTTTCCTGTTAAAATAGAGGACATAGACTTGTTTGAAAAACTAAATCCTGGTATATCTGTGAATGTGTTTGTGTGGGATAATGAATCTGAGAACAAGTTACAACCAATTAGAGTGTCCCCAATTGCACCAACATACGGACAGTCAGAAGATAGACATGTTGACATGTTGCTAATCGGTCCTGCCGGTGATAACAATAACTTTCACTACACAATTATCAGAAATATGTCACGTCTAATTCATGGACATACAACAAAACACAATGGTAAACAAGAAGTTTGTAAAAGATGTTTACAAAGATTCTCCTCTATTTCAGTAGCGCACAAACACGTCCTACACTGCAGATCAGCTGATGACATACAAACTGTACTTAAGTATCCAGATCCTGGCAGCAAAGTTTATTTTAAGAACTATGGGAATTAGCAAAAGCTGCCGTTTGTAGTGTATGCTGATTTTGAATCACTGGTAGTTCCGTATGAGGGTCCTGTTCCAGAGTCATTACCAAAGACTATAAAGTTGAGTGACCAAGTGGTGTGTTCTTTTGGATACATTCTTGTTAGGTCAGATGGTTTGCATTCAGAGCCTGTTATCTACAGAGGTGAAAATGCAGCATGTTTGTTTTTAACAGAAATGAGACATCTGTATAGTCAGGTAGTACAGTATCTCACAACATGCCAGATGCCTTTGGTGATGACAGAAGAATACAAACTGAAATTTGATACAGCTGAGACGTGTTGGATTTGTGAACAACCTTTTGGTTGTGATAAAGTTCATGACCACGATCACATAACTGGGCGTTACAGAGGTGCTGCACATAACAATTGTAACTTGTTATTAAAAATAGATCCTAAGACATATAAGTTACCAATCTTTTTTCACAATCTAAAGGGATATGCTTCACACATCATCATGCAGGCTGTAGATGAGTCGTACAAAAACATTAGTTGTATTGCACAGACAACTGAGAAATACTTAACTTTTAGGTTAGACAAATTAGCATTTTATGATTCCATGCAACATTTGTCTTTAGGTCTTGCTAGTCTGGCAGAAGGACTGACTGAGTATCCAATAACGAGTAAATATTTTGAGCCAGACTTGGTTAAGAAAGGTGTGTATCCGTATGAGTACATTGATCACTGTGTTGTGTTTGAAGAAAGGAGACTGCCACCAAAAGAGAAATTTTATTCTACACTAACTGGAAAAGGCATTTCTGACTCTGAATACCAGCACGCACTTGATGCATGGGGTAAATTAGGGTGTCAGACGATTGGTGACTACCATGACCAGTACTTGAAAGCAGACGTTTGTTTGCTAGCAGACGTATTTGAAAGTTACAGTGAAAAGGGTTTGTTACACTACAAACTTGACCCAGCCTGTTACATAACTAGTCCTGGCATGACATGGGATGCATTTTTGAAATCCAGTAAGATATCTATAGACCTGTTGTCTGATCGTACAATGGGTGAAATGGTGGAACGTGGATTGAGGGGAGGTATTAGTATTGCAGCGAATAATTACGCCAAAGCCAACAACAAATATCTGGACAGTCATGGTGACCTTGACCAGGGTTTTGACCCCTCAAGCCCGGGGTCAAGGTCATTCATTATGTACCTTGACGCTAATAACCTTTATGGGTTCGCAATGTGTGAGTTATTGCCCTTGAAAAACTTTTGTCTGTATGATTTGTCACAGTATGACATAACAGGGTTAACAAACAATATTATGAATCTTGACCGAAACGACGCGAAGGGTTGGATCTTTGAAGTCGACCTGGAGTACCCACACCACCTACATGATTACCACAATGATTATCCGTTGGCTGTTGAGAAAATGAGTATGACAGGGAAAAAAGAAGACACTAAGCTTGTGCCAAATCTAAATGACAAATTCAATTACGTTTGTCACTACCGCTTGTTACAGTTTTACATCAGACATGGGTTAGTACCAAAGAAAGTTCACAGAGGAATTAAATTTGATCAGAGTGCTTTCATGAAAGATTACCTAATGAAGAACACAACCCTTCGTGCCAGAGACGGCAACACTGCATTTGACAAAGACTTCTTTAAGCTTATGAACAATGCCTGTTTTGGCAAGACAATGGAAAATCCTCATCACAGAAAAGATGTGAGACTAGTCACAACTGAATCAGGTGCAATTAAACTTATAGGTAAGCCACAGTACACAGGGTATAAAGAATTTCATTCATCATTGTATGCTGTGTCACTCAAAAAAAAGATTGTTAAACTGGACAAGCCAGTATTCATTGGTATGGCAATTCTGGAGTTGTCAAAACTGGTGATGCTTGAATTTTATTATGATTACTTCAAACCGAAGTATCCTGACTGCCGTCTGTTATACACTGACACTGACTCTATGATCATTGATGTGCCTACTGAAGACTTTTATGAAGACATGAAAACAGAACTACACATGTATGACACATCTGATTACCCTAAAGACCATCCACTGTACAGCACACAAAACAAAAAAGTGCCTGGTAAGTTTAAAGATGAACTAAATGGTGTGCCAATAGTTGAGTATGTTGGACTGAGATCCAAAATGTATTCTATACTGCACCAGAAGGGAAGTCAGTCGAAAGCCAAAGGAATAAAAAAAACAGCAATAAAAAATAAAGACATACATCATGAACATTACAAGCAAGTGTTAGATGGTGCATTAATGCCTGATTATCCAAACAAGTCACTGAGATCAAACAAACACAATCTTGAAATAATTCAAACACACAAAAAGTCACTTGCAGTTGGGGACACGAAACGAGTGTTTCACAGTAAGGAAAAAGCTTATGCACCTGGACATTACAGGCTCAAGTTATCTGAAGATATTTGTGATGAACTGGTTGATGAATTAATTGACGACTTAGTTACTGAAATGAGTAACGGTGTCTGGGGGAATAATCTGTAATTCTTCTCTGACAAATGCCCTCTGGGGTGCAGGGTCGTACAGGTAATATATTGTTGCATCTGGACCGGGAATTATTTTTTTTATATTGTGTACAGACATTGACCAGATGGGGTCTGTTGCCCTGCGTCTGTCATCGTTCTCAGCCTCCCCTGGCTGATATAAATATCTCACCTGTTTAGTAAATAAACTTGTGTCTGGTGGCGGGGTTGGTCCTGTTTTTGGCTCTGTAATTGTTTTCAATTTAATAGCATGAGCAGGTTTTGGGTGTCCTTCATCGTTCATTGCTTTTATCACATGTGGTAATCTCTTTACCCTCAGTGTTACGGGTGTCATGCATGAGTTCCTTAGAATACTGGTAACTGAAAAGTCTTTCTGATAACTGTTTGTTAAAGTTTTCAACAATTGCCTGCGATCTGTGCACGCCTGGAATACCACGTCTGACCAGTACGCCATGCTTCGCAAATAACTGATTAACTGCACCTTTGAATTCTGATCCGTCATCAACTTGTACAAGTCTGGGGTATCTTAAGGGGCCTCTTTTATAAATACTAGATAAAGCAGTCGCAACAGTGTTAGCAGTTTTGTCAGATATGGGTTCAGCGTCTTTGTACCTTGAAGCAATGTCTACAACAGTCAGTGCATACTTGTATCGTTTCTTTCTTATTGTATCGTGTGGAAGAAACAGGAGGTCCATTTGGTGCGTGTCATTTGGTGATGTGTTTTCAAAATGGGGTCTTGTTATTTTTCTTGGAGCAGGGAGATATATCTGCCAAATTGCCTGTCTCTGTAACCATTGCTTGACCTGATTGAGTGATATATCTCCGCCCACAGCGGCATGTAATTTCTGAATAGCTGTTTGCCCTTTCCAATAGCCTGATGGAGAGTAATATATTTTCGATAGTTTATTTTCGGCTGCCATTTTTTCTAGCAATGAAAACTCCTGTAAAATAAACAAATGTCATTCCCACTAGAACAAAGATTATCTCTCCGTTTCTTTGTTCTGTACTCGGTTTGTAATAGTCACTTAGTTTCGGTTTTGGGATAGACATGTCTTCACCCGTGACAAGAAAATATTCCCTGATTGCTTCGTCTGTATTTGAAAATGTATGTTGTGCATGGCCTTCAAGCCTCAATCTTTCATTGATGAAATCAAGTTTCTCAATTCTTTGTTTTTCATACGCCTGTTCTGCCTGTGCTAATTTCTCAGACGCTTCATTGTGACGTTTCATTTCTTCTGCAGATTACCCCACCCGGGTCTGCCCTGGGGGACTTGGGTGGGGTTAGGTATATTTTAGTTCCCAGGGTCACCCTGGTCAGCCCCACAGGGTGGGTTTTTCTCTCTATTCTGGGGCATGTGTTTCTGTCTACCCTTTGTCCATTCACCTGTATTTGTCTTTTTAAAACTCTCCCTACTGTCTGCACTGCCTGTAGCTCTTGATATTGGATGTGTGTTGCTAAATGGTCTTAGCTTTATTTAGGCCCCATGTGTTAGGTTTATTTAACGTATTTGACCGGCTGGCGACATACATTCAATGTTCTGTTTATTTTTTATTTTTTCACAAGCAGTGCAGGCACGTCCTGAGAAAGCCTTGTTGCTGTCGGGACGTTAAGCAATGTACAATCAATCAATCTTCTGCAGATTCCTCTCTACCCATTTTAGAAAAGAGATAATTAGAGCCACTGAACGCGAGGGCGTTAACAACTGCCCCACCAATCATAATAGCTATCGTCGCTATATTATTTTTATTTACATAGAAACATTTTCGGGAATAATTCCCTGCTTGACAAGAAAATATTTTGTCGCAATCGACGCTGTAACAACTACAATTAGCTTAGCGCTGTCTTCGAAATCGAGTCTACTCAAGTCTGCTGATTTCATTTTGAGTAGACTTTTTCCTAGCATAGAATAAGCTACTGCTAATCCACTGATTATGGCAGAGTGATACACAAGGTTCATTAAATTCTTTGAGTCGTTCATTTTCTAAGACAATAAAAATTAAAATAATATTTTTATTTACTGCATATAAAATGGGTCAACGGCTTTGGGTGTTACTGGTAATGTGGCGACTTCTGGTTTTGTTTTTGGAGTGTCTGATTTTTTGGTCACTGTACGAGTCTGTGGTTTGTATTTTTTGTATAATTGATAACCTACGTAACCAAATCCGACAACAAATCCGGCAATTATATATTTTGTTGATTGAGGTTCGGGGTCAGACTTAGTTGTTTGTCTCTCACTTTGATGAGGGTGTGACGGCCCTGACGGTATTGACACAGGTCCTGACGGTGATGACGGTCCTGACACCTGGTCAGTTACATGAGTCTTTTCTGTTTGTGCTTGAAGCTGTAATTTTTTTTGCCTGTTCCATTCGGCTAATCTTTTTCCTGCATCAACACGGCCTGGACTTTTAGCCTTAGTCACAGTTTGAACCTGTGTCAAAACAGGGTCGGGGTTCAGTTGTGGAGTCGTCTGGGTTTCGTCCATTTTCTTCTGCAGTAAAATTTATTTTCGAAAAATCAATATGACTCCCGGTAACAAGCAATGTTACGACAGGTGCAAGGTAATTTCCAAACTTGTAAAACATGACACATGCTAATTTACCAATTGAACTTGAAACAATAGGATTGCTTTCAAGGTCGTGTGATAGGCTGTCACTATCCACAGGTAGAAAGTGACTCACTGCTTTTGTGTATAGGCATACAAGAGATCGACTTAAATCACGAGTCATTAGTGAAGCAATGTGGTTTTCATATTTAGAATGAAGCTTGATTAGCTCGTCAGCGGTGAGAGATTCAATATCCTCTGTCATGTATTGTTTTCCGAGATAAGTCTTTGACTTGCCTGACACAACTACAGAAAGAAGGCGCTGTTTTTTCGAGTCTAAGTCTTTGTTTTCTACAGCATTAATATCGTTTAGAAGAAGTAATTCGTCTTGATTCATTTTATAATAAAAAATATTAATTTTAATGACATTGAATTTGGAAACCCTTATTTTACTGAAAAAAAATAAGGAGAAACCTAGAAAAACGGGCGGCGTTAGGGCATGGGAGTAAGCGGTCGAAAAATCCTGGAAATTTGGGATAGATATAAATTGTCCAAAAACACCCACAACCCCCCTCTCTTGTATGACTAGCATAAACCAGTTTTTAATGCTGGCTTGCTTGTTGGAGCGGCCCTGAGTTCAGATCAAGGGTCACAAGAGATCAGGAAATCCGTCACAAATAGCCATATTTTGACAAAAATGTGTTTTTTTCTCTCAAATACTATTCCCAACATCAAACCCAAACTTGGTATAGAGATACCTGATGGTAAGACCTATCTGTGCATACTAATTTGGATGACCCCATGGAAAGGTCAAGGGACACTAGAGGTAGGCAGATGTGTGCAAAATGCCATTTTGGGGCTCACGTATGAAGCAAAAGTGAGTATGTTCTGAATCAGTTGTCGTCCCAGTGTCCATTGTCCGTGGTAAACTTTAACTTTGGCATTTTCTCGGAGACTAATCAAGACACAGACTTCAAACTTGGCCCAAGGATACATTGTGACTTTTCTAAACATACCAATGTTGATGACCTCTCTCAAAGGTCAGGGTCAAAGGGGGTCCAAAAATAAGTTTTAAAAAAGCCATATTTTGACAAAAACTGTTTTATCTTTAATGCTTTTTTCAACTTCAAACCCAAACGTAGTACAGAGATACCTGATAGTAAGACCTATCTGTGCATACTAATTTGGATGACCCATCAGATAGGTCAAGGTCACAAGGTCGGCAAATGTGATGAAAATGCCAATTTTGGATAGAATTGTAGTTTTTTGCTTATGTGCTAAGCAAAAGTGAATAGTGTTCTGGGCCAGTGGTCGTCCACTGTCCACCATCTGCCGTCGTCCATGGTAAACATTAACGCTGGCATTTTCTCAGAGACTATTCAAGCCACAGTCTTCAAACTTGGCCCAAAGATACATTGTGGCAAGACCTTGTAAACATACCAATTTAAGTGACCTCTCTCAAAGGTCAGGGTCACAAGGGATGAGGAAATAGGTCATATATATATATATATATATATATATATATATATATATATATATATATATATATATATATTTGACAAAATTGATTTGTTCTCAAATACTATTTACAACTTTAGACCCAAACTTGGTATAAATATAATTAATGGAAAGCTCTTCCTATGCATACTAATTTGGTTGATCCCTCAGAAAAATCAAGGGTCACAAGAGATCAGGAAATCGTGAAAAATAGCCATATTTTGACAGAAGATGTTTCTTCTCAAATACTATTCACAACTTCAAACCCAAAGTTGGTACAAAGATATCTGATGGTAAGACCTATCTATGCATGCTAATTTGGATGGCCCCTCAGAAAGGTCAAGGGTCACAAGAGGTCGTCAAATGGGTGTAAAATTCCAAATTTTGATTTATTTGTAGTTTTTATCAATATTTTTTAAAAAGGTTTCAATCCCATTTTTGCTCAAAGGTAGCTGATGATAAGACTCTTATATGCATACTAATTTAGTTGACCCATCACAAAGGTCAAGGGTCGTGGGATGATCCCAAAATAGATGTAAAAAGCAATATTTTTAACAACAAATGTTTTTTCTTGAATACTATTTTCAACTTCAAACCCAAACTTAGTACAGAGATACCTGATGGTAAGACCTATCTATGCATACTAATTTGGATGACCCCTTGAAAAGGTCAAAGGTCACAAGAGGTCGGTAAATGTGTGAAAAATGCCATATTTTGTTAGAATTGTAGTTTTTATAGCATTTTTTTGGTAAACTTTTCATCAAATTTGGCGTGAAGTTTGCTGATGGCAAGACATTTCTATGCATACTAACTTAGTCGACTTGTTGTAAAGGTCAAGGGTCACATTGGTTTAACATGTGTGAAAAATGCTTAAATTTCAAGAAAACATGGATTTTGCTGGTGCTGAACTTATTGTCACATAGGTCACACATAAGTACATCGGTCATACACGTGAGCCATATGGGCTTTTGGCATGATTCACAGTTTTCACTTTGCATTTTTCCTTTTCACACCCATACAAACTAAAAATTAAAACACAACCAACAAGCCAAATGAGTTATGTCCTAAGCACAATAACTTTATTTGTACCCAAAACATGAAAAAAATTTATATGAATGAAGATAAATCACACGTTACATGACACCAAAGACGGTACCCTCAACACTAAAAAAACGACATGCTGAAACTTCATTTGTTAATTGTTGACAAGTTTATTTAATAATCAAACTAATAACTATATTTCTACATTGGGGGTTACATATCAAACAAAATAACTTCAATAAAGCATACTAAAAATCATTTAGGGACTGCCCATGACTTATGATAACGAACGCGGAGCAATTTCAAAAACAAATTTATGATAAATGTTGTCAGAAGTTCTCCAACAGCATATTTACATGACAATGTGTACATTTTTTTTGAAGAGCAGTCATTTCTCATAAGATTACAGACAAATTGAGCCATATTATGTCAGTATGGAATAACATGCAAGGTATTATGTAACCCTACCCCCTAAATAAGCGCTAACGCGTTCACAAAACTTACACAGATGAAAACATTTGTTAATTTAGGAACCTTATCATGTTATATATGCTAAAATACACAAGTAACAACAAAACAGGCCCAGAATATTGCCTTGGATCAACAGTTATGCAAAGAACTATGTACACAACATAAGTGCGACAGCGGTGTGCATTTCCACTGCTAAAGAATTTAAGACAGTCACATATCAAATAAATTAAAAGACATAATATTACACACAAAAGCTCAAACTCTATATTGTAAACACAATATACAAAGTCTAGAATAAATCAGACACTATGAAGTTGTCATAAAATTACATGTGTACCCCTATCCCAAAACACAGAACTCAGTAGACCCCACTGGATGCCTGACTTAGACAATGAGATGTGATTTGTAGTATCAATACAAACACAAAATTCAACATAACTTTTGAAATTTTTTGCTATTTACAACACCCAGAAGTACTAGAATGGAAACTGCAGGCAATACATTGAAGACAACAATAATTCAAAAAAAGTAGTGTCCCCGATTGTTGATGGTTGGTGGATTTATTTTTCGGACACGGATAAGGGGAACACTGGAAATGTCATCCACATGAGGGAAGACGAAGTATCGTCCATTGTGTTTGGACCTCAAACATTTAACACACACCTCATTGTCTAAGCAAAGGTCTGAATTGTTCCGCCGTTTCGAGGATTTCCTCGGTAATCTCGCCGATTTCCGCCGATTTTCCGCTCTATTTACTATACTACTACTACTGTTTCCGTGTATAATTTCTTGCGCCTTTTTAATTTCCGCTTTTTTTTTCAAAGTCAATTCAGACCTTTGCTAAGTCAGGCATCCAGTGAGGTCTACTGACCACTACACCACGGTACGTTTCGAAGTGACCATCTGTGCCTGTGGTCAAAAAGTCAGCTAGCACATAATCGCCAATGTGGATCGTGCTAGCACCAGCTATAAAGTGCCTGTCTTTGACCACAGGCACAAAATGGTTTGCCCTCCAGCTCGCATCTACTTCGTCATCATGAACTGATGTCCACTGGATGTAGAGTGGAGGGCCGCCTATGAGTGTTTCAGAGTCTGGCAGGCAGCGGCGATTGAACACTGGATTGGCACTGGGATAGATTGAGATGATCTCTCTGCTTAGGACATTCGCAGAGGCTAGCAAGTGCCACAGTCCCATGTCTTTGGAGTTGGCAACTGCTGCCATGACCTCGCATTCATAGGCTACTTCCAAGGAGGGGACTAGATGGAAGTCACCACTGGCATGCATCATAGTCAAGAGATGCATTCCATCTTGGTCTGTGCCGCGAGCGATGCATTCAGGGCTCAAATAAGTGTTGCGCCGTAGAGCCAGCTCACATGCGATGCGCACGCGCAGTATGCTTCTTTCTTTCTGTTTGTCGAGCTGCGCACGATACTTTTCAGGGTCTTGCTCTTTGAGGCGTTCTCGGTATCTGCGGAACTTGTTCATCTTTGGAATAGCATTGGACGACATGTTATCTGCAATCATATAATGCATGTTCAAAATATATAAAAGAATATAGATCTATGCATTTATTTTCTCCCGTTAAAAATACACACATTAGTAAAGAATAAAAGGGCAGATCTAATTACTAAAATCTTAATAAATTAAAAAGGGTAATTACAATTGCATATGCCATGTGCAAAAGACTTGAAAATGTGAAAGTGGCAACTGTATGTAATAGCTTCAGCAGTTGATAATGAAAGATGGCTCATAAATGTCAAAATTGTGCGTGTGAAATGCTGAACCTTCTATAACAATTATCCATCATCGACATACATTTTATCTGAACTATCCAATATAAATATTACAAACTTTAAAAAGTTAAAATCTATTGTCCATAAATTCAATTTAATTTGAGTTGCATTATCTCTAGTAAGATTCCCTCATATTGAATGCATGATGGTTGATTTAACGTTACTCTGACATTAATTTAATGTTTAATATCATAACAAAGGTGTCACATAGCTATTTTAAATACTTTCATTAAGTACTCCGTTCATGCTGTCTGTCTGTCTGTTCCCGATTGCAACGTTTGTCTGTCCGTTTGTCCTCGATTGCAACGTTTGTCTGTCCGTTTGTCCTCGATTGCAACTTTAGTCTGATTGCAAACCGATCTCGTTAAAATCAAAACGAGCCAGCCACCATTCTTTGATTTGAACTATTACTTGCATCAAAGAAATGCGTTGACGATCTAAAGCAACAAAAATAACACTCGATTTATGAGTCAGTTTCGGGGGAAAACGACAAAATTAAGGTAATATTGACACAGCCAACAACGAGGTAGCAATCGGTAGGTAGCAATCGGGGCGGACAGACACTATTGCTTGTTCGAAAAAAGCAAAAAAACACAACAACCTTACCTGGACAAGATCTCCCACGCTTTCTTTGTCTTGAACAAAACTCGAAAACGTGTGTACTACGTCATTTCCGGTCCAAATACGTTGAGAATTTACTTAAAATCGAAAGTAGCAATCGTGTGTTTGCTCAGTCAGAACAACACCTAGCAAGGAGTCAAATGCTCGAGTGTGCGCCTAACTGTGAACGCAACGCCAATTTACCAACCTCACAAGGTTAAATTGCCATTTAGGAAGCGTTTTGCGGCATAAGAAATAAACAATGTGCATTTTAAAATGCTTTTATTTCATAAAAATAGCAAGCACAGCTTTCCCGATTTTTCCGGTTGTCGATTCAAATTTTCTGCATCGATTTTACACACTAATAACTCGCGCAGATTGAAGAAAATTAGGTTTGGAAGTTCGATTGGAATGATATCTTCCAAAATATTATGATTGCATGCGAAATAAAAGCACTTCTTATACTTTTTGCACGTCCGGCGTTTGCCGTATGTTTCTGAGAAGGAAATAGCGTCTGACCGGAAACACGTTTGCAACCGAAAAAAAGGTTAAAAATACCAACAAATGTAAAATTTTCATGTTCATTTTTATTTTTTCTTATTCACAATACAATTTTGTTTGCGTGTATGTGCCATACAGTAACAATAACAGTACACGACTGCACAAAAAAACAACATGCATCATACAGTCAACAAAAACCAATGAGACTGTGAATCATGCCTTTTCCTTTCTTACTAACAAAGTGTTTGCAAACTTTTCAGCCAAATTGGCACAATGGTAGCTGATGATGAGATCTTTCCATGTATACTAATTTAGTTGACCTATCACAAAGGTCAAGGGTCATGGGGTGATCCAGAAATAGGTCAAAAATAGCCAGAAACTGGGTTTTTGTCTTTTCTCAAATACTATTTTCAACTTCAAACCCAAACTTGGTGCACCCAGGGTCACCCTGGTCAGCCCCACAGGGTGGGTTTTTCTCTCTATTCTGGGGCATGTGTTTCTGTCTACCCTTTGTCCATTCACCTGTATTTGCCTTTTTAACACTCTCCCTACTGTCTGCACTGCCTGTAGCTCTTGATATTGGATGTGTGTTGCTAAATGGTCTTAGCTTTATTTAGGCCCCATGTGTTAGGTTTATTTAACGTATTTGACCGGCTGGCGACATACATTCAATGTTCTGGGGTTTTTTTGTGTTTTTTTTTTTTCACAAGCAGTGCAGGCACGTCCTGAGAAAGCCTTGTTGCTGTCGGGACGTTAAGCACTGTACAATCAATCAACCAAACTTGGTGCAGAGATACCTGATGATAAGGCCTTTCTATGCATACTAATTTGGATGACCCCTTGGAAAGGTCAAGGGTCACAGGAGATGGGCATGCAATTCCAGTTTTTGATATAATCGTAGTTTTTAATAAAAGTTTTTGAAATCTTTTCTATCACGTTTGGCATAAAGGTATCTGATGATAACACCATTCTATGCATTTTAATTTAGTCAGCCCCTCTCAAAGGTCAAGGGTCACATAGGGTTGACAAATGTGAGAAAAAAGGATATGGATTTCGCTGGCACAAAAGCTAACCTTTACTTATGTTTAGACGCCTGAACGCTTGCTCATTTCAGTGACCTGTTGGAAAGGTCAAGGTCACACGTATGTGGATTGGTCATACATGTGAGCTATAAGGGCTTTACCTTTCTTGTTATCAAATTTTTTGCAAATTTTTTAATCGAATTTGGCATAAAGGTTGCTGACATCAAGACATTTCTAGGCATACTAATTTAGTTGACCCATTGTAAAGGTCAAGGGTCACAGGGTGTTGACAGATGTGTGAAAAGTGCTTAAATTTTGAAAAACATAGGTAATTTTGCTGGTGCAGAAATCATCCCATTTACTTGTTGTCACAAAGGTCACGTGGATCGGTCATACACAGGAGCCATAAGGGCTTTGCCTTTCTTGTTTTGTATGTAATTTAAAGACCATACATTCTTGAAAACATGTATTTATTTATTATGATCAACTGTACGTGCGAACCCTACTATAACTGAAAGTTGTTACTACTGTTATTTTTGTCTTGGTTATTTAAATGTGGCAAAAGAACAAGGTAAGTAGTGAATTGCCACCTTGTCTGTATATTCATTTCAAAAAGTGTTTTAACCCAAATTAAATTGTATTGTAATTGTCATTTTTAAGCATGTTTCCTTTTTTGTCGGTATTTTTTATCAAACTTGGTACAGAGATGGGTCACTCTCTAAAGCTGTGTACCAAAAGTGTGAGATGGACCACAAAAAAATAAAATACCTCTAAATGTTATTTTTTTCTGTTTTCTTGTAAATAAAGATTTACATCAGCATTTTATGTCAGAAAAAAAAAGTGCATTTGCATGTTTTTTTGTGAGGTGGTAAAGATGCAAAGTGTTAATATGTTCAGTGTAACTTTTGAAAGTATGAAGGAAACAAAATTCAATCGAGCTTCACGCCCTCCCTCCAAACCTCTTTCAAACTGACAGAGTGCACTACCATCCTTCTGCTGACAACTGGAAGCTATTCATATGCAACATAGTTTGTGGGCTGTATTTTTTCTGTCATAAAATGCTAAAATGATGTAGTCTGTATTTGTTTCATTCACAATTTAATCACCAACTTACACATTTCTAACACATCTCCTAAGGTCTTAATGGATAAAAATAGTTATGTCTTCATAAGTATAGTGAAAAGAAGCGGGGCCTGTTGGTCGACATGTGTGGCAGAAACACGCATTGCGCTGGACAGCTATTTTTCTCACTGCCCAAGGCAAGGTGTTGGAATTAATTTGTGGAGTAAATAAATCACACACTCACTTCAGTTCACAAACAGCAGAAAACAGCAGGTTTACATTTTTTATTGAAATTCAATCAGATTTAGTACATGAAAAGAGGAAAGGTCTCAATGCATGTCACACTTCCATCTGTCATTTTGGGCAACTTTTTGACATTTCAGGCATAAAAACATATACAAAGACATCAGATTTTGAAGTGAATTGTATTTCAGTTCATAGTCTTTTCAATTCCCTATGGACTGATTTCAGCAACTCAGCCGATCGGTAGGAAAGGTTTACAACAACACTCATCTGAGAGTATGACCCTCTATGACAGCTTTGGAGAGTGACCCAGATATCTGATGACAAAGAAAGACCTTCTTGTGCATACTAGTCTTGTTTTCTTGTGGTTTACTTTTGATGATTGTGCTAATTTTTCTTCTTTTTTTTATCACCAGTTCCTTTGAACGCCCTCTCATGACTGAAGCAATGCGAATTGCAAAATTGGAAGAGCAGCATGAACAATACAACTTTGTTGTAATTCGTGTTCAGTTCCCTGATGGTCTTGTCCTGCAAGGATGTTTCCAACCACGTGAAACAGGTTAATCACTTATTCTTTATTATTTTTTCCACTTTGAAATGAGTGTTCATACATTTATAAAAGAAAGACTTTCACAGGTACCGGTACAGTAGAACTTGATTTGAGTGTTCACTTATTATATGACTACTTGTCTTGAATGTGGGTCACACTTGAATGGTAAACGGACGATGTTTATTCTGTAAAGTACCTAGATTTTGGTCATCTGCTGCACACGGTCAGTGTGCTGTAGCCAAAATCAGTAGAACTACCCACCATATATCAGCAAAATAAAAACTTGCAATATTCAACGAGCACCGCAAAAGCGCGCCCTAAATATTCGACCAGCGCCTGGTAAAAATATGCGACACAAACGTTTTTAAAAGTTGTGGAGTTTACAAGAAGAACAAGAAGGGAAAAAAGTGAAGCAAATTTGGCGTACTTACGATAACATAACCTACGTTTCTACCGAAGCCGACACCACATGGGAAACCTCTATCGAAACGCGTAACATTTTGCAAGAGGCTTAGATGCTTAAATGCGCTCACAGGGAGAGGGGGCTCATGAGAATTTATGACTTGCTGGCTCAGTTTCTCTCAATTTTGATATGTTTGTGTAGAATGCTTTGTATGTTCGGTTAGCCTATGTGGATTCCTTTTTCCGTCGCTTTTCGGATCAGGGTAACAATCTGCATTGGTTTCTGTGTAGCTACAGTACAAATCTCAGTCCGAGCGGACTGTGTACAGAGTTCTTGGTAACTATCTGACTTGTGATGCCTGCCAGCGTTAGAGCCAAGGCTGCGTGCTTTGTTTCACAACAGCGGTTAACTGAAGAGTAATGTATGTGTCACACTTAGCATCACAAAGCGAGTGTAGTGATCTGCGGGGATACACCAAGCAATCATTGCATTCTTACAGAACTGAATTGCAGACCTGATTCTGAATGGCACAGTTCTATACAATGCTCAGGATGAATATCTTAAAATTTGGTCAGATTCATAGTAATGGGCAACACTTAATCCCCTACACCTATACACAGAGTTAATCGAGCATCAACGTAACATAGAGCCAGTGAGACATAGAGGAGGCACATGACAATCTACGATTCATGGAGATGATGGCCTGTAGACTCGCCATGGAAGGTGAAGACGGAGTCGCGGTTGCATTGATTTTCCACAGTGGCAAGGTAGCACAGGATGCAATGTTCTATAGCCTCCTATGCTTTGCAGATAACTTTTGAACTATGCATATTTCAAGAAAACAGTAAGAACAAGAGGTGATCATCACATCTGGACCTAATTTATTTCTGTGGCTCTATAAACAATGATTGGCCACTAAAATTGGGATCTGATTTAAAAACGTTCTTGCATGAACCCTCCCCCTGTGGGTATACTCCCATTTGGGATGAATAATGGCTGTTGGTGTTCCAACTCAAACGAGGTAAAAACACGAATGGGTTGAACGGCATGCCTGTGCAAGGTAAAATTATAGTGCCTCAAAACTTTGACCATGCCACCTCCGCTGGCAATCAACTTTTTTTCAAAACTTCTAAATATTCGAACAGAGCTGAAAAATCGGAAAATTTGCATGTGAAAAGTGGTCAAATATTTAGGGTAATTACGGTATGTACCTGTCTGTGTATGTGTGTTTTGCAGAATCCTTTGTTTCTCTGGCTTTATCACCCCTTCCACCCCCACCCTTTATGTGTAAGGCACTTAGAGCTTATTTTAGGAAAAGCGCTACATAAGTGGTCATTATTATTATTATTATTACATTACCTGAAATTTGGCTAAGTACTAAAACAAAACTATTGATGATGCGTTTTGCATTTATTCTGCTTGGAGTTTGCACTTGAGATGTGCTTGAACAATGCTGAACAGTGCAGTCACACAATTTAACAAATCAAATTATTTAGAATGATGCACACAAATTAATTCAAATATATAAAAGAAACAGCTAGATAAGATTTTACAATTCTTTAGTAAAATAGTCGCACAGGATGCCCATGTACTTTTGATTCCACAAAGATTCTTTCTTTTGTGGTCTGTTACCCACTATTGCTGCAGATGTGTGCTGCAAACAACTCTAGAACAACGAACATAGCTAAGTAACTTTGTACATTTTGGTGATCTTTTATGGAACAAAACTGACACCCAAGATGCGTCACAAAGAGGGTAAGAAGAAGTCCACTATTAGTCACTACAAGGGTTTTTGTAGTGAGGTTTGTGGTACTGGTGCTCCAAGTGCAGAGTACCACTTTGTGTAACACCCTGCTTCAGGATACACTATTCTCTGAAGGATTACAGCAGCCGAGATATGGACACCTGCTCTTCAGCTCCTTCCTTGTTGCACCTGCTGTCTTCATCTTCTCATGGCAAACCTTGCTGTCCTTGTGAGTCTTCCTGCAAGATGTCTGCAGAAGTTTCTGCAGGTAGTGGCTGTTTCTCCTCTCCAGGCGTGCTTCAGGAAGGCCGATTCTGGGACCATGTGCAGCACATTCAGGCTGAAGAATCTCCTTGTCATCGGGCAGGTCCAAGAGAAGTGACTTTGGGGGGAATGGCGTTGTGTCATGGTTGTATTGTATACCATTACTATGGCAGTAATATGAAACGAAAAGGTTTTAAATTTAACATTAATACTAGGATTTGGGGGGGGGGGGGAGGGGGGGTAAGATACTCTCACTCCCCCCCCCCCCCCCCCCCCCTTAGGTGGGGTTTAGAGGGCAGGAGTCGAGGCCCCACCTTTCCCATGGCCTCTCCCCAACCCACGGGTTCTTCCGCCATTGGTACGTGTATCGTAATATACTTCTCATCGCTGTGGACACCAACACCTTGTGTTTCAGTGTCTGTCTACAGACAACCTCAAACCAGACCCTGACACTAGTTTAGCAACATGCCTGTTATAAATACCTCATTTGCGCAGAGAAAGCACCGACGCAGAATTACAGAACAATTGACACATTGTCCGGATTGGTGCAGAACAACACCAGTAAAGAGATTCTGTGTGACATAAATCTAATCAAACAAATTCTCACCTGTGAAAATAGGAACCTTGGGAAATCTGCATAGATTTTTCACCCATCCATGGTCTGCATCCTCTTTATTGTTCTCATCTGTGGACATGTAAATGTCGTGGAGGTTGCTGAAGTTCAACCAAACGTCAGAGAAGGGCTGGTCGACTTAGTTGTAGTCATTTTCACTGGATCTGTCCCGAAAAAGGCATACTTAAACTTGTCAGATTAGGCTCATTACTTTCATCACCATCCTTGTCATTGCTTATATTTGCTTCTTCCTCCTGATCCGAACTTCTGCGTATTTGATGGTTCTCCTGGTTTTGGCACTGCGTGCTGATGCCATTATCTCCAGAAGAAATGTCACAAGACACCCTGCTCTGTATTGGATTTGATTTTCGAAAAGTATGCGTTTGCATTAAGGGCAAGCAACCATCAAATTATGGCCAAAACTCTGGCGAATGCTGTTGTGTGGATTATCTCGCTTTGACCATTGATGGCACAATGGCAGAATTTTGTGTACGACGAGTGGGTCCTGGTCACCGTGCCGTGTTCAGGGAAAGACGCTATGCTGGGCACATAGGCCCTCGCTGGAGACAAAGGTGCTGCGCGCGTCGGTGCATGGTGATCGTGCCGTGCTTATTATCTTGCTGTAAATATCGACAACAAATTTGTCTTCATTACTAACTGAAACACAAAAAATCAACGCACCATTTATTTGCGAGTTAGATGTGAGGATGTATGCTGAAAGTGCATTGCTATGCTGATACATATTGTACTTGTAGTGCTACGCACTCACACATTGTGCGTCATACATATTGACTTCAAGTGTTACTGTTTCTTGGCTGTCATGTGATGTCTAAACAAAGGCAATATTTGTTTGCTGCTTTCTTATTGAAACAAAATGATATAACTTTTTACATTTTTTTCAGTGTTGACACTATACACATTTGTAAGAGAGCACCTTGATGACAAAGAGCAAGAGTTCTACCTCTGTGAGTATTTGTCCTATACAGATTAAATTATGCCTGACCTCCTATTGTGCAAAATAAATCATGAGTGCTTGGTTCAACTGATAAAATGTGAGATTTAGCAGCATTTTATCGTTCCTGCTAAGCAAGAGTGATTTATTTTGTGCAGTGTGAGGCCAGGCATAATTTTTGTTTGTTTATACAACAACATAATTTTTAAAAAGTATTTCTACCTTGAATCAACATATTTTTTCTTTGTGTGGTCCTACATGAGTGAGTCATTGGCTCATGTGCGAAGCAAAAGTGAGTCTATGTTCTGCCCCAGTGGTTGTCTGTCCGGAGTCCATCCAGTGTCCAGCGTCCATCCAGTGTCTGGCATCCTTCGTTAACTTTAATGTTGGCATTTTCTCGGAGACTATTTAGACCACAGTCTTCAAACTTGGCCAAAGGATACTTTGAAGCAAGTAAATTTAATTTAAATGACAAAATTAACTTTTTTCTCAAATACTATTCACAACTTGAAATCCAAACTTGGTACAAGGATACCTGACAGTATGACCTTTCTATGCATACTAATTTGGATGACCCCTCAGGGCTTTTGTTTTCACAACAGCTTAAAGGGTCTGTAGACCCCCAGGTATAAATTTTAGACGGTACACAGACCCCCATCTGAGCATAATAGAGGGTCCGCAAATTTATTTTAAAACCAAGAAAGGCAAAGCCATTATGGCTGACGTGTATGACCTTTGTGATAAGGGCTGGCTTCTGCAGCAGCAAAATCCACGTTTTCTGAAAATGTAAGCATTTTTCACACATCTGTCAACCCCCCGTGACCCTTGACCTTTGAGATGAGTCGACTAAATTAGTATGCATAGGAAGGTCTTGTCATCAGCTATCTTTGTACCAAATTTGGTTGAAAAATTTGCAAAGATTTGGGAATACCTACAATTTTATAAAAAAATCAGCATTTTACACACATTTGCCAGCCTCTTGTGACCCTTGACCGTTCCAAGGGGTCATCAGCCCACTCTGCACCGGCCTCCACGTGGCGTGGGTGGGTAGTCTCCTCAGTCACTGACTGAGTGAGCTAGCAGAGGGGTGCCATCTTTGTCCAAGATTAGGACTTGATGTCAGCAGATATGTTATTCAGTCTTTTTCACTGGTCCGGTTTTTGAGGAGCTGTGCTAACCCAGGTCTTACCATGTTGGATTGGTCCTTAAAAATACCTGTGAGCTTTTGGTCCTTTGGATCCAAAGTGTTTGCCGTGCTTGGAGACCCATGTCGGGGGAGAAGACGATCCTGGTGGCTGAAACACTCCACTTTGGCCTTGACTTCTACCTAAACGGGAGGCTAGTCGTACCGGCCTAGTCAATCGGCTCTTGTCACGTTGAGCCCTATCCCACTGTTAACATGCGGGTTGCTATACGGAGCACCATGCTATAGCCACTGCTGCTGATAGGTGCTTTACGCCAGTATTCCCCTGCATTCAACGGTGTGCTAGAAGGCGGTGGCTCAAACGGTTCAATCGGGCTTACCCCCTTGAGTATATCTTTCGGGCAGTCTCCATTGTGCGTCGGCTGGAGACCTGCCGACAGTTGCACTTTCCCTTGTTGGGCTCGGTGGCGGGCAGGGGGATGAATATCTCTACTATTATAATATGGAGAAAAAAAAAACAAAAAAAAAAACTTGCACAGAAGCGGCACATAGCCACCGACACTGAACATGACAGTGACTCAGACTGTGAGGAAGCGACGCCTCAGGCGTCAGCTGTGTGGCCTCGCTTCCTCATTGTTCATAGCAAGATGACAGACAAACCTGTTTACAAGCTAAATCCATTTCTGGTGGGGGAGACCCTCATGAGCCGTGTTGGCAGGCCTGAGGCCCAGCGCCTCCACTCTGGTGAGTTGCTGGTGGAGTGCTGTACCCGGGCATACTCCCAACGGGTTGCTGAGGCTCTCTTCCATTGGAGACACTCCAGTGGAGGTCACACCCCACAAAAATATGAATTCGTCAAGAGGCGTAATCAAAGATCAAGCTTTGGCAGAACTTTCACAAGATGAACTTGTACTTACGCCTGTCACCCCTACCCGGGTATAGGCCGTCGACGAGAGACCTCCAGCAACTCCTGTCCTGTGCTTCTCCTTCGATTCTACTCCAGGTGGTTCCCAGTCTCTTGATGTCAGCTTGGAGGTCTCGACGCCAGGAGTTTCTCGGCCTACCTCTTTTCCTCTTTCCCTGGGGGTTCCATGACAATGCCTGCCTAGTGATACTGGAAGCTGGCTTTCTCAGACTGTGACCGATCCATCCCCATCTTCTTTGCCCAATTTCATTCTCTGCTGTTATCTGCTCTGTTCTCTCCCAGAGTCTGACGTTGCTGATCTTCTCTGGCCAGTGGATTTTCAAAATTCTTCTAAGGCAACTGTTCATAAAGATCTGTACTCTGTTGACTGTGGTTTTTGTCAATCTCCAAGTCTCTGCTCCATATAGGAGAACTGCTTTTACATTGGAGCTGAAAATCCGGACTTTGGTGTGTTGTGACAGCTCTCTGGAACTCCACACTTTTTTCAACTGGAGAAAGGCTGCTCTGGCTTTACCGATTCGTGCTCTGACATCTGCATCAGTGCCGCCTTTTTTGTCTGATGCTCCCGAGATAGGTGAAGGACTCCACCTCCTCCAACGGGGTGCCAGCAAGCAAGACTGGTTCTTCCCTGGTTGCGTTCAGCCTCATTGTCTTTGTTTTCTGTTTGTGAATGGTGAGGCCCACTTGGGACGAGATGTCAGCAAGCCTCGTGGTCTTGTCCTGCATTTGTTGATGAGTGAGGGACAGTAATGCCAAGTCGTCTGCAAAATCGAGGTCGTCAAGCTGTGTCCACAGTGTCCGCTGTATTCCACTTCGTCTGTGCTCTGTGGTCATCTTCATGACCCAGTCTATGGCCAGTAGGAAGAGGAATGGAGACAGCAGACACCCCTGCCTGACACCAGTTCTGACCTGGAGCTCCCTGGTGAACTGCCCTTCGTGGATCACGCGACATGTCATGCCATCGTAGCTGCTCTTGATCAGGCGGACGAGCTTTGTGGGTACACCGTAGTGTCGTAGGAGTTTCCACAGAGTCTCTCGGTCCACACTGTCAAATGCTTTCTCATAATCCACAAAGTTGACGTACAGCGGGGAGCTCCACTCCAGAGACTGTTCCACGATGATGCGGAGAGTGGCGATCTGGTCTGTACATGATCGGTTCTTCCTGAATCCTGCTTGCTGGTCTCTCAGCTGGGGGTCAACGGAGCTCTTCATTCTCTCCAGGATGATCCTGTTGAAGACCTTTCCTGGTACTGACAGCAAGGTGATTCCTCTGTAGTTGGAACACTTGCTGAGGTCGCCTTTCTTGGGAAGCTTGATTAGGTACCCCTCCTTCCAGTCAGCCGGCATCACCTCCTCTTCCCAGATCTTTCCAAACAGTGGGTACAGCATCTCCACTGTTGTCTCTAGGTCTGCTTTCAGAGACTCCGCTGGGATGCCATCTGGGCCTGCTGCTTTGCCGTTCTTCAAAAATGCCACTGCTCTTCTGATCTCTTCCCGGCTGGGTCTGTCACAGCTGATGGGTAGGTCGGTCTCTGCCGGCTGGATGTCTGGGGGGTCGGGTGGGCTAGGTCTGTTCAGTAACTCTTCAAAATACTCGGCCCATCTGTCAAGTTGGTCTGCTCTGTCTGCAATTGGCTTGCCTTCTTTGTCTTTTACTGGTCTTTCTGTATGGCCATACTTGCCTGACAATCTTCTGGTAATGTCGTAGAGCTGTTTCATGTTGCCGCTGCCTGCTGCCTTTTCTGCCTCTGCTGCCAGGCTGTCTGTGTAGGCCCTCTTGTCTGCCCTGATACTCCTCTTCACCTCGCGGTTGGCTTCTGAGTATTCCCCCTGTGCCCTTACTTTGGCTGCTCTCGTGCGACTGTTGTTGACAATTGCTTTCTTCTGCTTCCTCACTTCTATCTTATTCAAGGTCTGTGCCGACAGCCAGTCCTTGTGATGGTGTTTCCTGAACCCTACAGTGTCTTTGCAGGTTGAGTTCAGCGCCTCTCTAACTGCCTTCCACTGCTGCTCTGTGGTGACCGCCTCCTCTTCACTTACTAGCTCCTGTAGCGCTTGAAACCGGTTGGACAGCACCAGTTTGAACTCTTCTCTAACTCCAGTTTCTCTCAGGAGGCCTACATTATAGCGCTGTCTTCTTGTTGTCTCTGTGCGGCTTTTCTTTAGCTTGAGCTTCATTCTTAAGGTAAGCAGATGGTGGTCGGAGGCGACATCTGCTCCCCTCCTCACTTGAACATCTTGAAGGGATCTTCTAAATTTCTTGCTAATGCAGATATGGTCTATTTGGTTCTCTGTTGTATGGTCAGGTGAGACCCAAGTTGCTTTGTGTATCCTTCTGTGTGGGAAGATGCTGCCTCCAATGACAAGTTGGTTTAGAGCACAAAATTCTACAAACCTCTCCCCGTTCTCACTCATCTCTGAGCCTAGTCCCTGTCTCCCCATCACCTCTTCGTATCCGACCCCACCCGGGTCTGCCCTGGGGGACTTGGGTGGGGTTAGGTATTTTTTAGTTCCCAGGGTCACCCTGGTCAGCCCCACAGGGTGGGTTTTTCTCTCTATTCTGGGGCATGTGTTTCTGTCTACCCGAGGTCCATTCACCTGTATTTGCCTTTTTTAAACTCTCCCTACTGTCTGCACTGCCTGTAGCTCTTGATATTGGATGTGTGTTGCTAAATGGTCTTAGCTTTATTTAGGCCCCATGTGTTAGGTTTATTTAATGTGTTTGACCGGCTGGCGACATACATTCAATGTTCTGTTTAGTTGGTTGTTTTTTTTCACAAGCAGTGCAGGCACGTCCTGAGAAAGCCTTGTTGCTGTCGGGACGTTAAGCAATGTACAATCAATCAATCAATCTTCGTATCCGGTGTTGTCCTCCCCTATTTTGGCATTAAAATCGCCCATGACGATGGTGATGTCTCTCTCCGCACATTTGTCCAAGGCACTCTGGAGTCGGTCGTAGAACTCTTGTTTCTCTTCCTCGTCGCTGTCATTAGTGGGCGCATAACACTGGACGATGTTCAGCTTGAGCTTTTTCTTGGTTCTAAAGGCTGCTGTGATGATTCTTGGCCCAAGAGGTTCCCAGCCCATCAGCGCTCTCTGTGCCACTGGTGACAGCATGAATGCTACACCTTCTGTATGGGGGGCATTCTCCTCTTCATGACCTAAATACTGAATCATCTCCCCACTTAACAGCCTTTTCTGGCCAGACTGCATCAGGGAAAGGTTGTACTTTTGCATTTCCGCTGCTATCTGGGCAGCCTTGCCGCTCTGGTACATGGTCTTGACGTTCCATGTGCCCATGGTTGTATCCCTGGATAGAGAGAGGCGGCTCGGTCCTGTGGCTTCCGAAGACTTCCGGCTTTCACCACAGGACGTCATAAGTCTTCTGGTAGAAGAACCTTCCTCCTCCAGGAAAGGAATTACTGTTAGTCTTTTCGTCGGCGTTTTTGTAGCTATTTTCTTTTTTGCAGGGTGGGGAAGCTACCCCCACGCCCAACCCCCTTACTAGGAGGACCAGGGGTTTTCTGTCGGGGTCACCTTCCCTTAGACCATGTTGGTTCACGGCACCTTATTTCATTCGGTGCACCCCTCTCACGAGGGACCCCCTATCCACCACCCAGGGGACGCGCCTCAACGCCATATGGTCCCATCGCGAGGAAGATGAACTTGTACGGAACCTTAAGTCTCAGGGGGTGACTTACGTCAGGCGCTTCGTTTCCAAGCGAGGTGATAGGGAGATCCGTCTCCCTACCATCATCCTGACGTTTGGCACCCCAACCCCTCCTACTACCATCTGGGGAGGTTACTATTCCTTGAAAGTAAAAAAGTACGTCCCTCTCCCCCTCCGGTGCTTTAAGTGCCAAAAGTATGGCCATGGGCAGAAGACATGCTGCCAGGCAGAGGCTTCATGCGCCCGTTGCACTAAGCCCGGACACTCTGCTGAGTCCTGCACAGCCACCCCCCTGTGTGTGAATTGCCAGGGGGCGCATATGGCTTCGGACAAGAAATGCCCTCGTTGGATATCCGAGTGCAAGATTCAGCAGGTGCGTGTGGAGAAGGTGCTGTCTTTTCTGGATGCCAAAAAAACTGGTTGAAGGCCCTGGTGCAGCTGCGGCTGCCCCAACCTCTAACACCTCTGTGTATACTTTTAGTGCAGGGGTGGCAGGCAAGCGCTCCACCAAAGACTTTTCATGTCAAACCCCAACTTCTTGGTTGGGGGCGGAGGCTCCTCTCGCCCCTGGAGTGTAACCCTCCTCCGGCGGTGATGAGGAGCCAGGGAACGCAGAAGGCGGACACTGCCGCTCCGGTAGTGCCGCCTTCTGTTGCCCCTAAGCCTCAACCCCCACCCAAACCTGTTGGTTTGTTAACTCCAAAGGCTTCTGCCAAACGTCAGCCTTCTAAGTCCGCTAACTCTAGCAGCAGGAATGCTGCCAAGGACCAGAAGTGTAAGAAATCTATGGGACCGCTGTGCGCACGGGCCAAGAAGGGAACACTGATGTCCCCCTTCAAAACAAATATGCTGCATTGGAGGAGCAGATGGAGGGAGTGGAAGTTGTCGTTGCTGATGCTGCGGCCACTCCACCCCCTTCATCTCTGAAGGCCCAGAGGAGGCCCGGGAGCCGGCCTCCCTCTGTTTCTTCAACTCCTTCCAAGGCAAAGGAAAAAGGGGGAAATAACTCTTCACCCCCAGATAAGACATAATTATGTACTCTCTGCTTCAATGGAACTGTCATGGTTTTCAAGCTAACTTTGAGGAATTGCGTCTTTTAGTCAAGTTCTATAACCCCTCAGTAATCTCTCTTCAGGAGACTTACCTGAAGACTTCGGACCCTGTGTTCATAAATGGTTTTAACGTTATACATAAAGGCTCTAATTCGGAGAGGCACTCGGGTGGAGTGGCTCTTTTCATTAGTAGCCAAATTTTATATAGCCCCGTTAGCATCGACACCTGTCTTCAGGCTGTCGCAGCTCGGGTCACCTTGAAGAAGACCATAACCATATGCAGTGTTTACCAGCCACCATCCCTGTGGGTTTGTAGTAATGATATTTTTAACTGAGTAGATCAACTGCCCCCTCTCTTTATTCTCATGGGGGATTTTAATGGTCACGCTCACCTTTGGGGTAATGACCATTATGATGGCAGAGGTCAGATGTTAGAAGATGTTTTTTCTCACCTTAACCTATGTGTCTTTAACGATGGCTCACCTACGTACTCTAACCCAGGTTCAGGATCTAGTTCTGTTCTAGACCTCACTGTGTGTGATCCTTCTCTCATGCTGGACTTTGACTGGAAGGTTCATGACGACCTGTGTGGTAGTGACCACTTCCCAGTAGTTCTGTCATCGGTCAGTTGTGAGGAGGATTCGCCAGCGGGGCACTGGAATCTTAAGAAAGCTAACTGGCCTCTGTTCGCCTCCCTCTGTCAGTCTCGTCTTACAGAGGAGGTGGTCATGTCAGCTGAAGAACCTGTTTCTTGTTTTACTTCTATTTTGTTGGATGTAGCAGGTAAAACCATCCCTAGAACTTCCACATCACTCCCTCCGAAGCCGAGAGTACCATAGTTCAATGAGGAGTGACGCAAGGCCCAAAAAATGCGCAAATCTGCTCAGCGATGTGCTTTTCGTAATCCGTCACAAGCAAATATTTTAATATTTAAAAGACAGCGGGCGAAAGCCCGTTACATTTTTAAACGTGAACACCGTGCTTCCTGGAGAAGCTTCGTCTCATCTTTATCTTCTAGGACTCCATCTCCAAATGTCTGGAAGGCTGTTCAAAGAATTAGGGGGGGGGGGGGGGGGGGCTCGGCTTCTATCGGCCATCTTAGAGATGGTGCCAGTTTGGTCACGGATAAAAAGGCTGTGGCCAATTTGCTTTCTTCCACCATTGCCCATAATTCTTCAACAGAACATTATTCACCTTTCTTCCAGAGAGAAAAGGAGAAGCGCGAGTCTTGTACTTGTGATTTTATTATATCGGATAACTTGGAAGACTATAATGCCCCTTTTACGTTTTTCAGAATTGCAGCAAGCCATGCAGAAATGTACTGACTCTGCTGCTGGATTAGATACCATCCACTATCAGCTCCTAACACATCTGCCTGAGGATTCACTCCTTGTACTTCTCAATGCCTTTAACCATATCAGGATAACTGGTCATTTTCCGCCATCTTGGCTCCAGGCTGTAGTTGTGCCAATCCACAAGCCAGGTAAGGATCCTTCCGACCCGGGCAACTACCGACCAATAGCTTTGACATCATGTTTATGTAAAACTATGGAACGCTTGGTCAACGCCCGACTGGTGTGGCATCTTGAGTCACGGGGTCTCATCACAGACCTCCAGTGCGGTTTCTGGCGCTTCCGTAGTACAAATGACCATCTAGTCCGCTTTGAGTCGTTTATCCGAGATGCTTTTGTCAACAAGCAGCATGTCTATGCAATTCTTCGATCTTGAGAAGGCATATGACACTACCTGGAAGTCTGATTTGTTGGACATGGGTTTTAAAGGGCACCTGCCCGTTCTTATTCACAATTTTTTGTCTAATCAGTCGTTCCATGTCCGTGTGGGCTCCACCCTCTCCGACTCCTTTGAACAGGAGATGGGTGTCCCGCAGGGCAGCATTTTATGTCCTGTTTTATTTAACATTAAAATTAATAACATTGTAAAGGCAGTCAAGGATGATTCTGAATGCTCTTTGTTTGTTGACGACTTTGCTTTGTGTGCACGAGGTCGAGGGCTTTTGTCCCTTGAGAGGCACATGCAGCTGTGTGTTGATCGCATCCAGGGGTGGGTGTCTCTCAATGGATTTAGGTTCTCGCCCTCCAAGACAATCTGTGTGTATTTTACTAACCAGACGAAATTTTTTCCAGAACCTAGCCTGAGCATTGCTGGAGTGCCAATTAAGGTGGCCGAAGAGGCAAAGTTTTGGGGGTCATCTTTGACAAAAGATTGACCTTCTGCAATCATGTTAACTACCTTAGAACCTCTTGTCGGAAGGCCCTCGACATTCTTCGTGTTGTTGGTCGTACTGACTGGGGTGCAGACCGCATTGTCTTACTTTGACTGTACCGGGCCCTTGTTCGGTCCAAATTAGATTACTGCTCTGTGGTATATGGCTCGGCTTCCAAGTCTGTTCAACAGTGTCTGAACACAATTCACCATCAAGGTCTGCGAATATGTTTGGGATCCTTCAGGACATCTCCAGTTCCTAGTCTGTATGCTGAGGCAGAGGAGCCTTCTCTCAGACTCCGCCGCATCGGCCTCATGCTCAGCTACGTTCTGAAGCTGAAGGCCCATCCAGACAATCCTGCCTATGATTGTGTTTTTAACCCGTCGTTTGCAGAGATTTACGATGCCCATCCGGGAGCTGTCTGTCCACTTTCATTCCGTGTCCGACCTCATCTGCAGGCGGCCGGAGTGGACCTGGACAGAGTTTCGGAATCTCTGCAACACATCACTCCACCCTAGCTACTACCAGTTCCTGACATCTTGCTGGACTTGACCGCCCACTAGAAGGAATGTACTCCACCAGCCATATACCAACAGAGCCTCAATGAACTCCTTTCAATTTTTCCTGGCTATTGTCGTCTTTATACCGATGGGTCCAAGTCTGAGGATGGGAGAGTGGCTGCGGCTGCAGTGTGCTCTCGCCATCCTAGACGCCCATTTAAGCTCCGCCTCCCTGACCATTCTTCTGTATTTAGTGCAGAACTGCAGGCAATTCTGCTGGCACTCAAGCATGCCTATCAGTCTCGGGAAAGGAACTTCCTGATTCTGTCTGACTCTCTTTCTGCCCAGCAGGCAAGGATGGGGAAACTACTTTTGAAAAGTAGTCCGCTACACTACAGTTACATTTGTAAAAAATAGTAGTTCGCTACTTTACAATTACATTTTGAAGAAATGTAGTTCGCTACTTTTACACTACTTTAAAGAAAGTAGCTAACTACTTTTCAAACTACTTTTTTTTAAACTGTAATCACAACTGGGACTGATGAGTATTTTGAAGTTCAAGTAAATAATCAACTTTAAAGTCAAAAATAGCCTTTTCTTAAATATACAATATCTTTAGTATTATTTCAAATTATTATAATCATAGCTATCAATACTTAGGCCTACCTATTTTTTTTCATCATTATGATTATATTTATTATTATTATCATTATTTTTCTTTTGATTTTCCCCCTTTCTTTTGTTCATAAATTTGTAACATGCATAGGCGTAGCAAATATAATTTTTTATTCCCATTACCCCTTCCAAGACCATCCATACTCAACTTGGTCTAAACGTTTTATCACAATGTCAGAACGTAAATTAAAAAATTGTGTTCAAAAAGACTAAGCTAAATAAAATGAATAAATGTAAAAAAAAAAAAAAATATGAAGTATTCCAGGCATTGCCAACATCATGCATTTATTCTAGGCTTTTCTGTAATATAAATTAATTCCGAAGCTTTGTGTTCTGTTCTGTATCAAAAAGTACAGTGATCGAAGGGCATGATTGATGATTCACCTGTTGTGTTCCCAGCCATTCTAATAATTCTAATACTAGTAATAGATGACAATAGATCGGCATTCACTCGGACAACTCCCCTACTAAATTTAAAACTGATTTATACGGAAAAGCCGCCATTATGTTTTGTAGGCTATATATATCCTGTTCAGCACTCCAAACAAGAAAATGGAATTCTTTCCATAAATGAAAATAAATTAATATAGCTTTTGTCATCCCAGAGGAATGCCGATAGAATAAAACCGGACGCATTTCGCAATGTAAGAAAATTAAAATAGGAAAACTCAAAAAGTCAACAAACCTTGAGATGAAGCCTAGCATGTTCTTAATTAAACGAACTTTAGTTCGCGAACTCTGACGAACTAGAGTTCACGATCTCGGACGAACCAGGTTGGTTTTTAATTGGACGATCTAAAGATACGGCGAAACTAGTTCGAAGTAGTTCACGAACCTCGGCAAACCATAGTTCGCTGTCGGAAAAGGTTCGCACAATGTGTTGAGCAAACCAAGGCGAACCTTTTCTCTCATTGGTCAAAACTTTTACCCTCTTCTGCGTTGGAGATAAGAAGACAGTCACCGACACAAACAAATATGCCCGACGGTGATATTTCACTTGTGCGAATAACAAGACCTATTTTTGTGATTTGTGGGAGGCGCAACGCTGTTTGTGGGGTCGCTACTGCAAGGAGTACAAAAACAAACATCGTTCAGATCGCGAAGCGGCAACCATTTTGAACACCTTCGCAGACAGTAAGTATGCCGAATCAAGCACTTCAGTTAAGAAAGAGAACCATGGCAAACCTGGCTTGCTGAAGTTCGCCTAGGTTCGTTCAACCTCAATTAAGAAACAGACCAAAAGATCGCCGATCTTCTCCGATCTAGGTTTGCCAATCAAAAGTGCGTCCAATTAAGAACAGCTCTAAGATTGGATCCTCTTCCTACTGGCCATAGACTGGGTCATGAAGATGACCACAGAGCACAGACGAAGTGGAATACAGTGGACACTGTGGACACAGCTTGACGACCTCGATTTTGCAGACGACTTGGCATTACTGTCCCACACTCATCAACAAATGCAGGACAAGACCACGAGGCTTGCTGACATCTCGTCCCAAGTGGGCCTCACCATTCACAAACAGAAAACAAAGACAATGAGGCTGAACGCAACCAGGGAAGAACCAGTCTTGCTTGCTGGCACCCCGTTGGAGGAGGTGGAGTCCTTCACCTATCTCGGGAGCATCATAGACAAAAAAGGCGGCACTGATGCAGATGTCAGAGCACGAATCGGTAAAGCCAGAGCAGCCTTTCTCCAGTTGAAAAAAGTGTGGAGTTCCAGAGAGCTGTCACAACACACCAAAGTCTGGATTTTCAACTCCAATGTAAAAGCAGTTCTCCTATATGGAGCAGAGACATGGAGATTGACAAAAACCACAGTCAACAGAGTACAGACCTTCATGAACAGTTGCCTTAGAAGAATTTTGAAAATCCACTGGCCAGAGAAGATCAGCAACGTCAGACTCTGGGAGAGAACAGAGCAGATAACAGCAGAGAATGAAATTGGGCAAAGAAGATGGGGATGGATCGGTCACAGTCTGAGAAAGCCAGCTTCCAGTATCACTAGGCAGGCATTGTCATGGAACCCCCAGGGAAAGAGGAAAAGAGGTAGGCCGAGAAACTCCTGGCGTCGAGACCTCCAAGCAGACATCAAGAGACTGGGAACCACCTGGAGTAGAATCGAAGGAGAAGCACAGGACAGGAGTTGCTGGAGGTCTCTCGTTGACGGCCTATACCCGGGTAGGGGTGACAGGCGTAAGTAAGTAAGTAAGATTGGATGCTGTCGTCTTGCTCGCTGAATACTCTTTGCATCCGTACTTGCATTTGAATATAAATGCATTGTCCTTTTCTTTGAGATGAAAAAATTCTAGATACGGTTCAAACAAAGTGGAAAGTTTCTCCATCTTCTGCGGTCAAAAATTTTTGCGTTCTGTGCTTGATTTGATGAACAAAGAGATGACTGATGCGCGCTTTTGAAAGTCACGTGGCTTGCTATTGCTATCAGCCAATCACAATGATGCTTCCGTTTGCTGAGCGAGTGATCAATCTCGCGCGAAACAGCAATTTCGCCACTCGCTTCATCTTGGCTGAAAGGGATGGGCAAGTCACATGGCAAGGAAAGTAGCGTAGCGAAAGATACATTTTCGCTACTTCGCTACTGACAAATTAGTAGTTCGCTGCTTTACAACTACTTTTTTAAAATATGTAGTTTGGATCGTTACAAACTACTCCAAAGAGTAGCGAAACTACAAAATGTAGTCGCTACTCTCGCTACTTGCCCATCCTTGCCTGCAGGCCCTTCAGGGCGCGGTAACAGACCACCCTCTGCTGGTGCAGATTAGAGAGCTCTACGCAGACTTGAAGGAATATTATGATATCATTTTTATTTGGGTCCCAGGCCATGTGGGCATCAAAGGCAACAGAATTGCAGATTCTGCTGCCAACAGTGCCCGCATTGACCCTGTCCCTGACACACAGACTGTTTATAGTGATTTTAAACCTGTGATTAATGCGTACATAGCCCGCGAATGGCAGTCCGAGTGGGACAAAGAGGAAGGGAACAAGCTGCATGAAACTCTTCCTACGGTGTCTGACAGTCTACCTTTCCACTGCGGCAGCCGCTGTGAGGAGACTGTCCTTACTCGGCTCCACATCGGGCACACGTATGTTACGCACTCTTACTTACTTAAACAGGATGAGCGTCCATGGTGTTTTGCCTGTGATGAGCAGTTTTCTGTTCGACACTTTTTGCTGTATTGTGCCGATTTAATTGAAATGAGATATTAACACTTCACAGCAGACTCCTTGAAGGTTTTGTTCCGGGATGTTCCCCCGGACAAAATCTTCAATTTCTTGAGAGAATGCAATATTTTTTTACCAGATCTGAGCATTCATAGACTGTGAATTTCTTTATTTTGCCCTTTTTGAGAGTCTGTAAACATTTCTTTTAAAGACTCGTGCGCCATTTTAGCCTGACATATTTTTAAGATATATTTACATCTTGTCTTAAGACCTTGCTTTTAGTCTGGCTCACCAGATTTTTACCCATCCCGCCGTGAGATGGCCTTGGTCGCCTGCTCGGCGTTAAACCCAAATAACTAACTAACTCCAAGGGGTCATCCAAATTAGCATGCATAGATAGGTCTTACCACCAGGTATCTCTTTAGCAAGTTTGGGTTTGAAGTTGTGAATAGTATTTGAGAAAAAACATCTTTTGTCAAAATATGGCTATTTTTCACCTATTTCCTGAGCTCTTGTGACCCTTGACCCTTCCGAGGGATCAACCAAATTAGTACGTAT
Organism: Semisulcospira habei; assembly: GCA_036245525.1. Taxonomy (NCBI): domain Eukaryota; kingdom Metazoa; phylum Mollusca; class Gastropoda; family Semisulcospiridae; genus Semisulcospira; species Semisulcospira habei. The sequence goes on along the minus strand of BTPG01000008.1, from coordinate 173,999,420 downwards.
AGAAAGGTCTTACCATCAGGTATGTTTGTACAAAGTTTGGGTTTGAAGTTGGCGGTGTCGAAGTTCAGCTTTCTTCTAAGCGTCTGCGATTATCACTGTGATGATCAGACCATCGGTGTCGGATTGAAGAATCCGAGGCATTCCAGCTTTCTTTGCTTTTTCTCCACCATTCACAACTTCTTTCAGGATCGAAAGTGAAACACAACGATGCGGTATCCCATAATAGTATGAATGGTGACGTCCCCTGACAGCAAGTAACGCATTCAACATGTAGCGCGCACGTTGTAATAACATGCTGACACCACAGTTTGACCGTCCAGTTACACTCGCACGGACCCCGGAGTCGGGGTGATTCTGAACGCAGCCACGACCAAGCGAGCAGCTAAACAAACCAACTCATCACTAAAAATAGAATGACTGTCACCTACCTCTGTTAGGTTATGCACGGTGGTGCAAGGATGATGCATCTCGGACACAGATGCACTGAATTTTAGTGCGTCTGACTACCCCTTAGTTACATTTTCAGTACGTGATTTTTAGTTTTAATGAGTCATAGATGCACAGACGCACTAAAACGGAAGCCCTGCCCCTCTGAAAGGTCAAGGGTCACAAGAGATCAGGGAATAGAAATAAAATAGCTATATTTTGACAAAGTGTTTTTCACAAATACTATTAATAACTTCAGACACAAACTTTGTACAGAGATACTTGATGGTAAGACCTTCCTATGCATACTATTCTGCATAATCCCACGGAAAGGTCAAGGGTCACAAGAGGTCAGGAAATAGGTCAAATTTCTTGACAAACATTATTTTTGCTTCAATACTATTTACAACTTTCGCCTACCCGGCACCGGCCTCCACGTGGCGTGGGTGGGTAGTCCACTCGGTCCCTGACTGAGTGGGCTAGCAGACGGGTGCCATCTTTGTCCAGGATTAGGACTTGATGTCAGCAGATATGTTGTTCAGTCTTTCTCACTGGTCCGGTTTTTAAGGAGCTGTGCTTACCCAGGTCTTACCATGTTGGATTGGTCCTTAAAAATACGCGTGAGCTTTTGGTCCTTTGGATCCCAAGTGTTTGCCGTGCTTGGAGACCCGTGTTGGGGGAGAAGAGGATCCTGGTGGCTGAAACACTCCACTTTGGCCTTGACTTCTGCCTAAACGGGAGGCTAGTCGTACCGGCCTAGTCAATCGGCTCTTGTCACGTCGAGCCCTATCCCCCTGTTGACATGCGGGTTGTTATAGGGAGCACCATGCTATAGCCTCTGATGCTGATTGGGTGCTTTACGCCAGTATTCCCCTGTATTCAACAGTGTGATAGAAGGCGGTGGCTCAAACGGTTCAATCGGGCTTACCCCCTTGAGTATATCTTTCGGGCAGTCTCCATTGTGCGTCGGCTGGAGACCCGCCGACAATTGCACTTTCCCTTGTTGGGCTCGGTGGCGGGCGGGGACCCCCGGGGGATGAATATCTATCATACTATAATATGGAAAATATCAAAAAACCAAAACTGGCACCAAAGCGGCACATAGCCACTGACATTGACCTTGAAAATGATAGCGACTCTGATTGTGGGGAAGCGACGCCTGAGGTTTCGGCCGTCTGGCCTCGCTTTCTCATTATCCACAGCAAAGTTAAAGAGAAGCCTGTTTCCAAGCTGCACCCTTTCCTGGTGGGGGAGACCCTCAGGAGCCGTGTTGGCAGGCCTGAGGCCCAGCGCCTCAGGTCTGGTGACTTGTTGGTAGAGTGCCGTACCCGGGCACACTCCAATGGGCTACTGAGGCTCTCCTCCATCGGAGACACTCCAGTGGAGGTCACTCCCCACAAAACAATGAATTCCTCTAGAGGAGTGATTAAAGATCAAGCATTGGCCGAACTGTCTGAAGATGAACTTGTACGGAACCTTAAGTCACAGGGGGTGACCTACGTCAGGCGCTTCATTTCCAAACGAGGTGGTAGGGAGATCCGTCTCCCTACCATCATCCTGACGTTTGGCACCCCCACAGCTCCTACTACCATCTGGGGAGGTTACTACTCCCTAAAAGTGAAAAAGTACGTCCCTCTCCCCCTTCGGTGCTTTAAGTGCCAAAAGTATGGCCATGGGCAGAAGACATGCCGCCAGACAGAGGCCCTATGCGCCCGTTGCACTAAGCCCGGACACTCTGCTGAGTCCTGCACAGCCATCCCCCTGTGTGTGAATTGCCAGGGGGCGCATATGGCTTCGGACAAGAAGTGCCCTCGTTGGATCTCCGAGTGCAGGATTCAGCAGGTGCGTGTGGAGAAGGGGCTGTCCTTTGCGGACGCAAAAAAACTGGTTGACGGTCCTGGTGCAGCTGAGGCGGCGCCAAACTCAAATAACAACTTTGTGTATACTTTCAGTGCTGCGGTGGCAGGCAAGCGCCCCACCAAAGACTTCTCTTGTCAAACCCCAACTTCTTGGTTGGGGGCGGAGCCTCGGATCCTCTCACCCCTGGAGAGTAATCCTCCTCCGGTGGTGACGAGGAGCCAGGGAACGCAGAGGGCGGACGCTACCGGTCTGGTGGCACCGCCTTCTGCTGCCCCTAAGCCTCAGCCCCCACCCAAACCTGCTAGTTTGTCAACACCAAAGGTTTCTGGCTCTGGTCAGCCTTCTAAGGCCGCTAACTCTAGCGGCAGGAACGCTGCCCAGGACCAGAAGTCAAAGAAATCTATGGGACCGCCGTGCGCACGGGCCCAGAAGGGGAACATTGATGTCCCCCTTCAAAACAAATATGCTGCGTTGGAGGAGCAGATGGAAGGAGTGGAAGTTGTCGATGCTGCGGCAGCTCCACCCCCTTCATCTCCTAGGAACCCGGGAGCCGGCCCCCCTCTGTTTCTCCGACTCCTTCCAAGGCAAAGGACAAAGGGGGGAAAAACTCCGCACCCCCAGATAAGACATAATCATGGACTCTCTGCTTCAGTGGAATTGTCGTGGTTTTCAAGCTAACTTTGAGGAATTACGTCTTTTAGTCAAGTGCTATAACCCCTCAGTAATATCTCTTCAGGAGACTTACCTGAAGACTTCTGACCCTGTGTCCTTTAATGGTTTTAACGCTATACATAAAGGCTCTGATTCGGAGAGGCGCTCGGGTGGAGTGGCTCTTCTCATTAGTAGCCAAATTTTATGTAGCCCCGTTAGCATCGACACCTGTCTTCAGGCTGTCGCAGCTCGGGTTACCTTGAAGAAGACCATAACTATATGCAGTATTTACCTGCCACCATCCCTGCGGGTCTGTAGTAATGATTTTTTTAATTTAGTTGATCAACTGCCCCCTCCCTTTATTCTCATGGGGGATTTTAACGGTCACGCTCACCTTTGGGGTAGTGACCACTATGATGGCAGAGGTCAGATGTTAGAAGATGTTTTTTCTCAACTTAATCTATGTGTCTTTAACGATGGTTCACCTACATACTCTAACCCAGGTTCAGGATCTAGTTCTGTTCTAGACCTCACTGTGTGTGATCCTTCTCTCATGCTGGACTTTGACTGGAAGGTTCACGATGACCTGTGTGGTAGTGACCACTTCCCAGTAGTCCTGTCATCGGTCAGCTGTGGGGAGGATCCGCCGGTGGGGCGCTGGAATCTTAAGAAAGCTAACTGGCCTCTGTTCGCCTCCCTCTGTCAGTCTCGTATTACAGAGGAGGTGGTCATGTCATCTGAAGAACCTATTTCTTCTTTTACTACTATTTTGTTGGACGTAGCGGGTGAAACCATCCCTAAAACTTCCGCATCAGTCCCTCGAAAGCTGAGAGTACCATGGTTCAACGAAGAGTGCCGCAAGGCCCAAATAGCGCGCAAATCTGCTCAGCGACGTGCTTTCTGTAATCCGTCGCAAGTAAATATTTTAACCTTTAAAAGACAGAGGGCGAAAGCCCGTTACATTTTTAAACGTGAACGCCGTGCTTCCTGGAGACGCTTCGTCTCATCTTTAACTTCTCGGACTCCGTCCCAGAAAGTATGGAAGGCTGTTCGGAGAATTAGGGGCAGAGGTGGCTCGGCTTCTGTTGGCCATCTTAGAGATGGTGTCAGTTTGGTTACAGATAAAAAAGCTGTGGCCAATTTGCTTGCCTCCACCATTGCCCATAATTCTTCAACGGAGCATTATTCACCTTTCTTCCAGAGAGAGAGAAGGAGAAACGAGAGTCTCGTATTTGTGATTTTGAGTCCGATAACTCAGAAGACTATAATGTCCCGTTTACATTATCAGAATTGCAGCAAGCTTTGCAGAAATGTAATGACTCTGCTGCTGGCCTAGATACCGTCCACTATCAATTCCTAACGCATATGCCTGAGAGGTCACTCCTTGTACTTCTCAAGGCCTTTAACCATATCTGGAGAACTGGTCATTTTCCGCCGTCTTGGCGCCAGGCTGTGGTTGTACCGATCCCCAAGCCGGGTAAGGATCCTTCCGACCCGGGCAACTACCGGCCTATCGCTTTGACATCATGTTTATGTAAAACTATGGAGCGCCTGGTCAACGCCCGCCTGGTGTGGCATCTTGAGTCACAGGGTCTCCTCACAGACCTCCAGTGCGGTTTCCGGCGCTTCCGTAGTACAACTGACCATTTAGTCCGCTTTGAATCATTTATTCGAGATTCTTTTGTCAACAAGCAGCATGTCTATGCAATTTTTTTCGATCTTGAGAAGGCGTATGACACTACCTGGAAGTATGGCATAATGTCTGACTTGTTGGACATGGGTTTTAAAGGGCACCTGCCCGTTTTTATTCACAATTTTTTGACTAACCGGTCGTTCCATGTCCGTGTGGGCTCCACCCTCTCCGACTCCTTTGAACAGGAGATGGGTGTCCCACAGGGCAGCATTCTATCTCCTGTTTTATTTAGTATTAAAATTAATAACATTGTAAAGGCCGTCAAGGATGATTCTGAATGCTCTTTGTTTGTTGACGACTTTGCTTTGTGCGCACGTGGTCGAGGACTTGCGTCCCTTGAGAGGCGCTTGCAGCTGTGCGTTGATCGCATCCAGCGGTGGGTGTCTCTCAATGGATTCAAGTTCTCGCCCTCCAAGACTGTTTGTGTGCATTTTACTAACCAGACGAAATTTTTTCCAGAACCTAGCCTGAGCATTGCTGGAGTGCCAATTAAGGTGGCCGAGGAGGCAAAGTTTCTGGGGGTCATTTTTGACAAAAGACTTACCTTCCGCAACCATATTAATTACCTTAGAACCTCTTGTCAGAAGGCTCTCGACATTCTTCGTGTCGTCGGTCGTACTGACTGGGGTGCGGACTGTACTGTCTTACTTCGTCTGTACCGGGCCCTTGTTCGGTCCAAACTGGATTACGGCTCTGTGGTGTATGGCTCAGCTTCCAAGTCTGTGCTACAGCGTCTGAACACAATTCACCATCAGGGTCTGCGGATATGTCTTGGGGCCTTCAGGACGTCACCAGTTCCTAGTCTGTATGCCGAGGCAGGGGAGCCTTCTCTCAAGCTCCGCCGCATCCGCCTCATGCTCAGCTACGTTCTGAAACTGAAGGCCCATCCAGACAATCCTGCCTATGATTGTGTTTTTAAACCATCGTTTGCAGAGATTTACGATACCCATCCGGGAGCTGTCCGTCCACTTTCTTTCCGTGTCCGACCTCATCTGCAGGCGGCCGGATTGGACCTGGACAGAGTTTCGGAATCCCTGCAACACATCACTCCACCTTGGCTCTTACCAGTTCCTGACATCTTGCTGGACTTGACTGCCCACAAGAAAGACTCTACTCCACCAGCCATATACCAACAGAGCCTCAATGAACTGCTTTCAATTTTTCCTGGCTATTGTCGCATCTATACCGATGGGTCAAAGTCTGAGGATGGGAGAGTGGCTGCGGCCGCAGTATCCTCTCGCCATCCTAGACGCCCATTTAAGCACCGCCTCCCAGACCACTCATCTGTATTTAGTGCGGAACTGCAGGCGGTTCTGCTGGCACTCAAGCATGCTTATCGATCTAGAGAAAGGAACTTCCTGATTCTGTCTGACTCTCTTTCTGCCCTGCAGGCCCTTCAGGGCACGGGAAATGACCACCCACTGCTGGTGCAGATCAGAGAGCTCCACGCGGACTTGATGAAGGAATATTATGATATCATTTTTATTTGGGTGCCAGGGCATGTGGGCATCGAAGGCAACAGGATCGCAGATTCTGCTGCCAACGATGCCCGCAATGACCCTGTCCCTGACACACAGACTGTTTATAGTGATTTTAGACATGTGGCTAGTGCGTACATAGCCCGTGAGTGGCAGTCCGAGTGGGACAAAGAGGAAGCTAACAAGGTGCATGAAGCCCTTCCTAAGTTGTCCGATGGTCTACCTTATCGCTGCGGCAGCCGCCGTGAGGAGACTGTCCTGGCTCGGCTCCACATCGGCCACACGTATGTTACGCACTCTTATTTACTTAAACAGGAGGAGCGTCCATGGTGTTATGCCTGCGACGAGCAGTACTCTGTTCAACGCTTTTTGTTGTCTTGTGCTGATCTAATCGACACAAGGTATAAACATTTCACAGCAGACTCCTTGAAGGTTTTGTTCCGGGATGTGCCCCCGGACAAGATCTTCAGTTTTCTGAGAGAGTGCCATATTTTTAATAAGATTTGAGCGTTTATAGATTATGATGTTTCTATTATTTTGACCTTTTTGAGAGTCTTCCGACGTTTTCTTTAAAGACCTGTGCGACATTTTAGCCTGACATATTTTTAAGGTATATTTACATCATGTCTTAAGACCTTTCTTTTAGTCTGGCTGACCAGATTTTTACCCTTCCCGCCGTGAGATGGCCTTAGTTGCCTGCTCGGCGTTAAACCCAAATAACTATTTACAACTTTCACACCCAAACTTGGTCCAGAGATACCTTTGTATGCATGCTAATTTTGATGACCCTCGGAAAGGTCAAGGGTCACAAGAGATCAGCAAATGTGTGATAAAATAATTTTAGCTTTTATCAGCACTTGCAAAACTTTTCCATGAAATTTGTCAGAAAGATAGCTGGTAAGACCTTTCTGTGCATACTTTTTTGGTTCACTACTTGTAAAGGTCAAGGGTCATGGGAGATCGAAAGTGAAAAATACATTTTGAGAAAACATTGCATGTACAAAAGCCAACCCTGCAGAAATGTAATAACTCTGCTGCTGGACTAGATACCATCCTTTATCAGCTGTTAATGCATCTGCCTGAGAAGTCACACATCGTAACCTTTTTGGTCAGACGGTTCAATTGGGCTTAACCCCCTTAGTATATCTTTCGGGCAGTCTCCATCGAGCGTCGGCTGGAGACCTGCCGACAGATGCACTTTCCCTTGTTGGGCTCGGTGGCGGGCGGGGCCCCCCGGGGGATGAATATCTCTACTACTATAATATGGAAACCACACACAAAAAAAAGAAAAATGGCACAAAAGCGACACATAGCCACCGACATTGTACTTGACGGCGACTGCGATTCAGGCGTCGGTCGTCTGGCCTCACTTCCTCTTTGTCCATAGCAAAGTAAACCAGTACCAAAGTGGAGGGGGAGGAAGAGCTGGAGTACCCACGCTATTACTCCTTGAAAGTCAAGAAGTACATCCTAATACCATCTGGGGAGGTTACTACTCCTTGAAAGTAAAAAAGTACGTCCCTCTCCCCCTCCGGTGCTTTAAGTGCCAAAAGTACGGCCATGGACAGAAGACGTGCCGCCAGGCAGAGGCTTCATGCACCCATTGCACTAACCCCGGACACTCTGATGAGTCGTGCACAGCCACCCCCCTGTGTGTGAATTGCCAGGGGTCGCATATGGCTTCGGATAAGAAATGCCCTCCAATATCCGAGTGCAAGATTCAGCAGGTGTGTGTGGAGAAGGGGCTGTCCTTTGCAGACGCAAAAAAACTGGTTGAAGGCCCTGGTGCAGCCGAGGCTGCCTCAAACAGTAGCACCTCTGTCTTTACTTTCAGTGCTGCGGTGGCAGGCAAGCGCCCCACCAAAGATTTCTCTTGTCAAACCCCAACTTCTTGGTTGGGGGCGGAGCCTCGGTTCATCTCGGCCCTGGAGAGTAACCCTCCTCCGGTGGTGACGAGGAACCAGGGAATGCAGAAGGCGGACACTACCGGTCTGGTAGTACCGCCTTCTGTTGCCCCTAAGCCTCAGCCCCCACCCAAGCTTGTCAGTTTGTCTATTCCAAAGGCTTCCGGCTCCGGTCAGCCTTCATTGGCCGCTAACTCTAGCGGCAGGAATGCTGCCCAGAACCAGAAGTCTAAAAAAGCTACGGGACCGCTGTGTGCATGGGCCCAGAAGGGAGACACTAATGTCCCCCTTCAAAACAAATATGCTGCATTGGAGGAGCAGATGGAGGGAGTGGAAGTTGTAGCTGGTGCTGTGGCAGCTCCACTTCCCTCATCTCCGAAGAACCAGAGGAGGCCCAGGAGCCCCCCCCCCCCCCCCCCCCCTTTCTGTTTCTTCGACTCCTTCCAAAGCAAAGGAAAAGGGGGGAAGGAACGCTTCACCCCCACATAAGACATAATCATGTACTCTCTGCTTCAGTGGAATTGTCGTGGTTTTCACGCTAACGTTGAGGAATTAAGTCTTTTAGTCAAGTCTTATAACCCCTCAGTAATATCTCTTAGGAGACTTGCCTGAAGACTTCTGACCCTGTGTCTTTTAATGGTTTTAAAGCTATCCACAAAGGCTCTGATACGGAGAGACGCTCGGGTGAAGTGGCTCTTCTCATTAGTAGCCAAATTTTATGTAGCCCCGTTGGCATTGACACCTGTCTTCAGACTGTCACAGCTTGGGTTACCTTGAAGAAGACCATAACCATATGCAGTGTTTACCCTGCGGGTCTGTAGTAATGATATTTTTAACTTAGTAGATCAGCGGGCCCCTCTCTTTATTCTCATGGGAGATTTTAACAGTCACGCTCACCTGTGGGGTAGTGACCACTATGATGGCAGAGGTCAGATGCTAGAAAATGTTTTTTCTCAACTTAACTTACGTGTCTTTAGCGATGGCTCACCTAGGTACTCTAACCCAGGTTCAGGATCTAGTTCTGTTCTAGACCTCACTGTGTGTAATCCTTCTCTCATGCTGGACTTTGACTGGAAGGTTCACGACGACCTGTGTGGTAGTGACCACTTCCCAGTAGTCCTGTCATCGGTCAGCTGTGAGGAGGATCCACAAGTGGGGCACTGGAATCTCAAGAAAGCTAACTGGCCTCTGTTCGCCTCCCTCTGTCAGTCTCATATTACAGGGGAGGTGGTCATGTCAGGTGATGAACCTGTTTCATATTTTACTTCTATTTTGTTGGAAGTAGCAGGTGAAACCATCCCTAAAACTTCCACATCAGTCCCTCAGAAGCCGAGAGTACCATGGTTCAACGAAGAGTGCCGCAAGGCCCCAAAAACGCGCAAATCTGCTCAGCGACCTGCTTTTCGTAATCCGTCGTAAACAAATATTTTAACCTTTAAAAGACAGAGGGAGAAAGCCCGTTACATTTTTAAATGTGAACGGCGCGCTTCGTGGAGACGTATCGTCTCATCTTTATCTTCTAGGACTCTGTCCTAGAAAATCTGGAAGGCTGTTTGAATTAGGGGCAGGGGTGGCTCAGCTTCTGTTGGCCATCTGAGAGATGGCACCCCAGTTTGGTCACAGATAAAAGGCTGTGGCCAATTTGCTTGCCTCCACCATTTCCCATAATTCTTCAACAGAGCATTATTCACCCTTCTTCCAGAGAGAGAAGGAGAAGCGAGAGTCTCATATTTGTGATTTTAAATTGGATAACTCTGAAGACTATAATACCCCTTTTACATTATCAGAGGTGCAGCAAGCCCTGCAGAAATGTAATGACTCTGCTGCTGGACTAGATACCATCCACTATCAGCTCCTAACGCATCTGCCTGAGAAGTCACTCCTCGTACTTCTCAAGGCCTTTAACTATATTTGGATAACTGGCCATTTTCCGCCATCTTTGCTCCAGGCTATGGTTGTGCCAATCCCCAAGCCGGGTAAGGATCCTTCCGACCTGGGCAACTACTGGCCATTCGCTTTGACATCATGTTTATGTAAAACTGTGGAACTCCTGGTCAACGCCCGCCTGGTGTGGCTTCTTGAGTCACAGGGTCTCATCACAGACCTCCAATGCGGTTTCCGTAGTACAATGACCATCTTGTCCACTTTGAGTTGTTTATCCGAGATGCTTTTGTCAACAAGCAGCATGTCTATGCAATTTTCTTCGATCTTGAGAAGGCATATGACACTACTTAGAAGTATGGTATAATGTCTGACTTGTTGGACATGGGTTTTAAAGGGCACCAGGCCGTTTTTATTGACAATTTTTTGTCTAACCGGTCATTCCATGTCTGTGTGGGCTCTCTCCGACTCCTTTGAACAGGAGATGGGTGTCCCACAGGGCAGCATTCTATCTCCTGTTTATTTTAGTGTTAAAATTAATAACATTGTAAAGGCCGTCAAGGATGATTCTGAATGCTCTTTGTTTGTTGACGACTTTGTTTGTGTGCACTAAGTCGAGGACTTGGCGTCCCTTGAGAGGCGCTTGCAACTGTGCGTTGATCGCATCCAGGGATGGGTGTCTCTCAAGACTGACCTTCCGCAACCATATTTATTACCTTAGAACCTCTTGTCAGAAGGCTCTCAACGTTCTTCGTGTCGTTGGTCGTACTGACTGGGGTGCAGACTGCACTGTCTTACTGCGACTGTTCGGTCCAAACTGGATTACAGCTCAGTGGTATATGGCTCGGCTTCCAAGTCTGTTCTACAGCATCTGAACACAATTCACCATCAAGGTCTGTGGATATGTCTGGGGGCCTTCAGGATGTCTCCAGTTCCTAGTCTGTATGCCGAGGCAGGGGAGCCATTTCTCAAGCTACCCAGCATTCGCCTCATGCTCAGCTACATTCTGAAACTGAAGGCCCATCCAGGCAATCTTGCCTATGATTGTGTTTTTAAACCGCCATTTGCAGACATTTACGATACCCATCTGGGAGCTGTCCGTCCACTTTCTTTCCGTGTCCAACCTCATCTGCAGGCAGCCGAAGTGGACCTGGACAAAGTTTCGGAATCTCTGCAACACATCACTCCACCCTGGCTATTACCAGTTCCTGACATCTTGCTGGACTTGACCGCCCACAAGAAGGAATCTACTCCACCAGCCATACACCAACAGAGCCTCAATGAACTCCTTTCAAGTTTTCCTGGCTATTGTCGTATCTATACGGATGGGTCAAAGTCTGAGGATGGGAGAGTGGCTGCGGCCTCAGTGTCCTCTTGCCATCCTAGACGCCCATTTAAGCACCACCTCCCAAACCATTCATCTGTATTTAATGCAGAACTGCAGGCGGTTCTACTGGCACTCAAGCATGTTTTTCGTTCTATGGAAAGTTACTTCCTGATTCTGTCTGACTCTCTCTCTGCCCTGCAGGCCCTTCAGGGCACAGGAACAGACCGCCCACTGCTGGTGCAGATCAGAGTGCTTTACGCAGACTTGATGAAGGAATATTATGACATCATTTTTATTTGGGTCCCAGGGCACGTGGGCATCGAAGGCAACATGATCGCAGATTCTGCTGCCAACGATGCCCACAACAACCCTGTCCCTGACGCACAGACTGTTTGTGGCAGCCCTAGTGGGACAAAATGGAAGCTAATAAGCTGCGTTAAGCTCTTCCTAAGGTGTCCCGACAGTTTACCTTATTATTGCGGCAGCCGCCGTGAAAAGACTGCCCTTGCTCGGCTCCACATCGGGCACATGTATGTTACGTACTCTTATTTACTGAAACAGGAGGAGCATCCATGGTGTTATGCCTGCGACGAGCAGTATTCTGTTAAACACTTTTTGTTGTCTTGTGCTGATCTAACTGACACATGGTATAAACACTTCACAGCAGACTCCTTGAAGGTTTTGTTCCAGGATGTACCCCAGGACAAAATCATCAGTTTTCTGAGAGAGTGCAATATGTTTAATAAGATTTGAGCATTCATAGACTATGACAATTCTATTATTTTGCCCTTTTTGTTTGTCTGTAGACGTTTCCTTTAAAGATCTATGTGACATTTTAGCATGAAATATTTTTAAGATATATTTACATCCTGTCTTAAGACCTTTCTTTTAGTCTGGCTCGCCAGATTTTTACCCATCCCGGCGTGAGATGGCCTTAGTTGCCTGCTTGGCGTTAAACCCAAATAACTAACTAACTTGTTCAGAGGTATCACACTTATATAAATAAATATCTTTTATCTTAGATCAAGTTGACTAGGGGAGTGTAATAAATAGTGAATACAGTATTGCTGCAATTTTCATTCCCAATATTACAAAGTTTGTTTTTTGTCTACCATATTGAAAAAGACTTTGCAATGGGGCTGGTCGGAGCGCATTCCAGAGCATGCACACAACATTTTTGCCGTGCGGGGCAGAAATTCTGGCAAAGAAGTAACAAGATAAAAATGACGTCACGTCTAGCTACACAAACCTTGCTAGAGAACATCTTTTGGCGCCAAAGCGCCATGTGTGTGTGTGTATGTGACAGCGACTAGAGCCCGCATTTGAGGACGGACAAGCTTGAAATTTTAGGATATTGTCCCTAAAATAATTATCTCGGGACCTTTTTTTGAAATTTTTTATTAAGATGCTCATTGGTGAGAAAATGGCCGTTTCACAAAAACCGGTTGAGCCACACTGGAGTCCATAATTTTTCTTATTTTGGGTTCACGTGCAAAGCAAAAGTGAGTCTATGTTCTGGACCAGTGGTCATCCATCCGTTGTCTTTCGTCTGTCCGCCGACGTCCATGGTAAACTTTAATGTTGGCATTTTCTCGGAGACTGTTCAAGCCACAGTCTTCAAACTTGGCCTAAGGATACTTTGTGACAAGACCTTTCTAAACATACCAATTTGAGTGACCTCTCACAAAGGTCAAGGTCATGGGGGGGGGAGGCCAGGGGGGGGGGTTGAGTTGGGGGGAGGGGGGAGGCCGGGGGGGGGGGGGGGGGGGGGGCCAGGGGAGATAGAACTATAGAGATTTAAAAAGCACCAAAATCAATAATGCCACATTGATCGATAAATCACACCATTTTTGATAATAACCCCGTCGACCCACCATCACATCCCCACCATCACCAAATCACCCTGTTGATTTTTTTTAAAATGGTGACCATGATCAGTGCGGCATTATTGTTTTTGATATTTTTCAAATCTCTATTGTTCTCTCTCTAACTATTGTCTCTGTCAACACCTAAACGTGCACTGTTAATTTTTTTTTAAATGGCGAGCATTACCCAATACACTCTTTTACGACCATGGCCATTTCAGCAATGTAACTTGGGTGATCACACATGAACAGCAAAAGAATTTTTTTTATTTAAGTGCAGACACCTCCAGTTTAAACCCTCAGGAGCCCGGACTCGCATGAGCTCTCTCGTTTCCACATGGTTTCAATCAGCTGTCTCTCATTATGAGTTAGGCTGATGGGGTTTAACGACATACATTGATTTACTGGTAACATTCTAAAGGTTATGTTTTGCCTGGCTGAGTACATGTGAGCAGAGATTTATTGATTTTTTTTTAATGCCCGCCTGCTTTTATCTGCTTGTCTCTCCATACACTAACACACACACACACACTAACACACACACACACACACTAACACACACACACACACACTAACACACACAAACACACACACTAACACACTAACACATGCTAACACACACACACTAACACACACACACTAACACACACACACTAACACGCACACTAACACACACTAACACACACACACTAATACACACACACTAACATCTCTTGGCTTGACTTCGCGAACGAAGATTTTATAGGAGTTGCCCACGACGTCTGCAGGCTTGTTCGTGGCTGCGGAGGCCAATCCGAGACAGGCAGGTTCGACCGCAGTGGCTGCAGGGGAAGGTATGGCCGGGGTTCTGAGCTGCGGCATCTCTGTTTTTTCTCCTGAGCCGCTTGTCCTTAAGGCTAGCTCTGTGAGAGTCCTCAAAGGAGACAGCTGCCTTGTAAATGGTGGAGCGCCAGGTGTCACGGTCCGCAGCAAGCGAAGACCACTGGTGGTGGTCGATTTGGCAGGCACTAAGTGACTTCTTGAGACAGTCTTTGTATCTCTTCTTTGGTGCCCCCACCCGGGTCTGCCCTGGGGGACTTGGGTGGGGTTAGGTATTTTTTAGTTCCCAGGGTCACCCTGGTCAGCCCCACAGGGTGGGTTTTTCTCTCTATACTGGGGCATGCGTTTCTGTCTACCCTTTGTCCATTCACCTGTATTTGCCTTTTTAAAACTCTCCCTACTGTCTGCACTGCCTGTAGCTCTTGATATTGGATGTGTGTTGCTAAATGGTCTTAGCTTTATTTAGGCCCCATGTTGTAGGTTTATTTAACGTATTTGACCGGCTGGCGACATACATTCAATGTTCTGTTTAGTTTTTTTTTTCACAAGCAGTGCAGGCACGTCCTGAGAAAGCCTTGTTGCTGTCGGGACGTTAAGCAATGTACAATCAATCAATCTTCTTTGGTGCCCCTCTGTCACGGTGTCCAGTAGCAAGCTCGCCGAACAGGGTGATCTTTGGTAGGCGATGATCCTCCATCCTGGAGACATGCCCCGCCCAGCGGAGCTGTGTCCGCAACAGCAAAGCCTCGATGCTCACAGTTTCAGCCTGTTCAAGGACCTCGACGTTGGTGACATAGTCACTCCAGTGAATGCCCAGGATGGTACGCAGGCAGCGCTGGTGGAAGCGTTCGAGGAGTCGTAGTTGGCTGCGGTAGAGGGCCCAGGACTCGGAACCATACAGCAGGGTGGTGAGGACCACAGCTCTGTACACGCTGATCTTGGTGCCTGTTTTCAGCTGTTGATTGTGCCACACCCGCTTGAAAAGTCGCCTGAAAGCGCTGTTCGCTTTTGCCAGCCTGCTGTCAAGCTCCTTGTCCAGCTTGGCGTCCGACGTGATAATGCAGCCAAGGTAAGTAAACTGGTGCACTGACTTTAGTTCAGACTCGCCAATGGTGATGTGAGGAGGGCGATACACTGTCTTGGGTGCCGGCTGATGGAGGACCTCTGTCTTTTTCAGACTGACCTCGAGTCCAAAGAGCTGGGCAGCATCTGCGAAGCAAGACGTGATGCGCTGCAGGGCTCTCTCTGTGTGTGCAACGAGGGCAGCATCATCAGCAAAAAGCAGCTCACGAATCAGTTGGTCTAGGGTTTTCGTGTGGGCCTGCAGTCGTCTGAGGTTGAACAGGCTGCCATCGAGACGATACCTGATGTACACTGCATCGTCATCATCAAGGTCCACTGTGGCCTGCTTCAACATCATGCTAAAAAAGATGGTGAAGAGGGTCGGTGCCAGCACGCAGCCCTGCTTTACGCCGTTGAGAATAGGGAATGGTTCTGAGAGGTCATTGTTGAGTCTGACCTGGCCTTGCTGGTCCTCGTGTAGCTGGACAATCATGTTGAGGAACTTTGGGGGACAGCCAAGTCGCTCCAGGATCTGCCACATGCCTTGCCTGCTCACAGTGTCGAACGCTTTTGTTAGGTCGACAAATGTTACGTACAGCCCTTTGTTCTGCTCGCGGCACTTCTCCTGTAGCTGTCTCAGCACAAAGACCATATCGGTGGTGCTCCTGTTTGCTCTGAAGCCACACTGGCCCTCTGGGAGTTGGTCTTCAGCGATGGCAGGTACCAACCGATTCAGGAGCAGCCTTGCAAGGATTTTCCCAGCAATGGACAGCAGGGTAATTCCCCGATAGTTGGAACAGTCAGACTTCTCGCCTTTGTTCTTGTACAGGGTGATAACGACTGCATCACGGAGATCTTTTGGTAGTGTTCCTTCCTCCCAGCAGCAGAGAAAGAGGTCATGGAGCTTGTTGTGCAGTGCTGTGCCTCCATGTTTCCAGATCTCTGGCGGTATTCCATCAATGCTTGCTGCTTTGCCACTCTTGAGCTGGTGGATGGCTGTGAGGGTCTCTTCAGCGGTGGGCGGTTCGTCCAATTCAACCTTTACTGGGAGGTGTGGGTTTTGTATGACGACTGCTTCTTGAACAGTGCGCTCAGCGCTGAAGAGGCTCTGAAAGTATTCCGACCAGCGGTTCAAGATGGAGGTATTATCTGTGAGGAGTGCCTGGCCATTCGCGCTTCGCAGGGGACTTTGTACCAGGTGCCTGGGGCCATACACTGCTTTCAGTGCTTCGTAGAAGCCCCTGTAGTCACCATTGTCAGCACAAAGCTGGGTCCTCTGTGAAAGTCTGGTCCACCACTCATTCTGGAGATCTCTGAGCTTGCGCTGGAGACTGCTGCAGACGAGGCGGAAGGCAGACTTCTTCACAGGGCAGGAAGGCTGGGCTAGGTGGGCCTGATGGGCGGCTCTTTTTTTTGCTAGGTGTTCCTGGATCTCTACATCGTTTTCGTCAAACCAGTCTTTGTTTTTCTTTCTGGCGAAACCCAAGACTTCTGCAGAGGATTTTGTAATAGCATTTTTCAGTTGTTCCCAAAGTGTTTCAGGGGAGGAGTCTACTGGGTCCGCTGTGTCTACTGGGTCCGCTGTGTCTTTGAGCCTGCGCTGTAAATCTGTCTAACATACACACACGCTAACACACACACACTAACACACACACACACTGCCTACACAACTCGCCCTACATGACACCAGACGCCAAAAACACAAGGTTTTTAAGTACAACCTCACTTCACTGCAATATCATTGTAAGATATTCCTTCCAGGAGCATACCTGACTAAACATGTGTGACGCGTGCAATTTGTAAGCCCACCTGTGAGACGATAATAACTTTTATCCAATTTCAGGCGCTGATGGGTTAAGGGGAGACATGGTAGTCAAATAATGAATTTTTTTGTTTCAGAAACTGTTGGTTGTTTGTTGTCATTTTATGATGTAAAATAACTGCTGGATTATATATAGACTTTGAAAAATGTCAAAAAAAATATTTTTGTGACTTTAATGCATCAAAAACTGGGAAAAACCTTGCAAAATTAGCTAATTTCAAAATGTTCTTGTGTCTGAACTAATGCTTATATTCTCTCACTTCTTTTTGTTTTTTAAATCTATTTATGTGCTAAATAGACCTGTGCATGGAAATTGCATTCAGTACATCAGTAATTTTATAATGAGCACTAGAAATAATCATTATAAATTGCAGTCATCAAGAGACCGAAAACAGCAATTCACATGGTCACCAAACACAAACTAATACACTAAACTCATATTCCATGCACAAAAATATTGCAACACATGTTACAAATATCATATCCAAATGTGAAATGGATCGGTCAAGCCATTCAAAAGATACAACCTTTTATTTGGTCGAAAAATCACATTTTGAGAAAACGGTCCCCAAAGATTGGACAAGCAAAACGGAGTACTGTGCCATAACAAACACCTATGGGATAAAAAAACAAAACAAAAAAACAACAAAAAAATTGAATAGCCACATATAGAAATTTATTTCTCATGAGAAAATGAAAAGCAAAATGTTTCTCAGTCTTGGATATATGCACACGTTGAAAATGCGCGATCTGAATGAGCGATTCTCGTATTTTGATCGAGTTGTACGCCATGCGTAATGGTGCATTGTGGGACAGTCGGAAAGACCCGAAGCCGTTCGGAGCCTGGTCGGAAAAACCCGAAGTCATCCAGAACACTCGGCGCGCTCTGCTCATTGGTCGGTTTCCGAAAATAGTATTATCTCATTAGCATAACGTTCGTATAAGGAAATCTCCGGTCGTTCGTGACGTCAGTTTTGCGCCAATAGCTATTTATAGAGCCTTTGTAACCTTTAGCTGGTTGGTGAATGGGAAAGTAGAGATGGAACCGGTTCGAATGAACCCAAACATGGCGGCATTCGTCGCTCGCAAAGCGGTGTTGTCAGGGTCCAAACATTGGATGTTTTCGAGCAAAAGACGTCGCAAATGCTTGAAACATTGAGCAGGTGCTTCATTTTATTTATTTTTTTACAGTAAATAAAAGGTATTTTGTGATATTTTATGGTTGTGGCCGGGTTCTAGGGGGTTCAAACAACCCAAAAATCCAGTCAACCCAAAAACACTTCGGACACCAAAATTGACGTTTTTGCGGTACCGTGTCTCCCCTTAAGCTGGGGGGGACATGTTTAGACTAGTGGGTGTAACTAAAGCTTTTCAAGGTGAAAGAGACACATTCCTCAGAAAATCATACCCTGCTTTATACAAACACCTGACTGAGTACATAAACAACAGATCCTCAAGAGCCCCTGGCCTGGGCTTGGCTCCCGTTTTACAACATTTCAGTCAGCTGTACTTTCTGGTCTCTCATTATGAGTAGGCTGACGAGGCTTGACCATGAACATTTACAACATTTATAGCGATTACTATCAACCAAACACACAACAAAGAAACGGAGAAATAATCTTTGTTCTGGTGGGAATGACATTTGTATATTTTACTGGACTTTATATTGCTAGAAAAAAATGACAGACATCGAAAATAAACTATCAAAAATATATTACTCCCCAATTGGATATTGGAAAGGAAAAACCGCGATTCAGAAACTACACGCGGGCGTGGGCGGTGATGTAACACTCAATCAAATAGGACAATGGTTACAAAAACAAGCAATTTGGCAGGTTTATCTCCATGCACCAAGAAAAATATGAAGACCTCATTTTAAAAACACTACACCAAATGACACACATCAAATGGACCTCCTGTTCTTACCACACGATACAATAAGAAAAAAGCATTACAAGTATGCACTAACTGTTGTTGACATTGCTTCAAGGTATAAAGACACCAAACCCATAACTGACAAAAACGCTAGTACGGTTGCAACAGCGTTATCAAGTATCTATAAAAGAGGCACTTTAAAATTTCCCAGGCTTGTTCAAGTCGATGACGGGAGTGAGTTTAAGGGCGCCATTAATCAGTTATTTGCGAAGCATGGTGTACTGGTTAGACGAGGCATTCCAGGCGTGCACAGATCACAGGCAATTGTCGAAAACTTTAACAAGCAATTATCGGAGAGACTTTTCAGTTACCAGTATTCTAAAGAACTCATGCATGACGCACGTAACACTGAGTGGGTAAAAAGATTACCATCTGTGATAAAAGCAATGAATAACAAAGGCCATGTAAAACCCGCTGATGCTATTAAATTGAAAACAATGACAGAGCCAAAAACGTCACCGTCAGGACCGCTGCTGGCGCCTGACACAAGTTTGTTTACAAAACAGGTGAGATATCTATATCAACCTGGAGAATCAGAAAACGACATCAGATGCAGAGCAACCGACCCCATTTGGTCCACATCCGTACACAATATAAAAAAAAAATTCCCGGTGCTGACGCTAACCCGCCAATTTATTATCTATATGAGCCTGCCCCACAGAGGGCATTTGTCAGAGAAGAATTACAGATTATTCCCCCAGACACTGTTACTCACTTTTAATCATTTCGTCAATCAGTTCATCAATCAGTTCATTACAGATACCTTCAGATAACTTAAGTCTGTAATGACCAGGTGCATAAGCCTTTTCATTACTATGAAACACATGTTTTGTGTCCCTAACTGCAAGTGACTTTTTATGTGTTTGGATCATTTCAGGATTATGTCTATTTGATCTCAGTGACTTGTTTGGATAATCAGGCATTAATGCTCCATCTAATACTTGCTTGTAATGCTCATGACGGATGTCTTTATTTTTTATTGCTGTTTTTTTATATTCCTTTCGCTTTCGACTGACTTCCCTTCTGGTGCAGTATAGAATACATTTTTGATGTCAGTCCAACGTACTCGACTATCGGCACACCATTCAGTTCGTCTTTAAACTTTCCAGGCACTTTTTTGTTTTGTGTGCTGTTACAGCGGGTGATCCTTAGGTATTCAGACGTGTCATACATATGCAACTCTGTTTTCATGTCTTCTTAAAAGTCTTCAGTAGGCACGTCAATGATCATAGAGTCAGTGTCAGTGTGTAACAGACAGCACTCAGGACACTTTGGTTTGAAGTAATCATAATAAAATTCAAGCATTAACAGTTTTGATAACTCAAGAATTGCCATACCAATGAATACTGGCTTGTCCAGTTTAACAATCTTTTTTTTTTTTGAGTGACACTGCATACAATGATGAATAAAACTCTTTATACCCTGTGTACTGTGGCTTACCTGTAAGCTTAATTGCACCTGATTCAGTTGTGACCAGTCTCACATCTTTGCGGTGATGAGGATTTTCCATAGTCTTACCAAAACAGGCATTGTTCATAAGCTTAAAGAAGTCTTTGTCAAATGCAGTGTTGCCGTCCCTTGCACACAGGGTTGTGTTCTTCATTATGTAATCTTTCATAAAAGCACACTGATCAAAGCTTATACCTCTGTGAACTTTCTTTGATATTAACCCATGTCTGATGTAAAACTGCAGTAAGCGATAGTGACAAACGTAATTGAATTTATCATTTAAATTTGGCACAAGTTTAGTGTCTTCCCCCCCCCCCCCCCCCCCCCCCCCCCCCCGTCATACTCATTTTCTCAACAGCTAATGGATAATCATTGTGGTAATCGTGTAGATGGTGTGGGTACTCCAGGTCAACTTCAAAGATCCAACCCTTTGCATCATTCCGGTCATGATTCATAATATAGTTTGATAAGTGTTTTATGTCATACTGTGATAAATCATGCAGTTGAAAGTTTT
Source organism: Semisulcospira habei (assembly GCA_036245525.1). NCBI lineage: Eukaryota > Metazoa > Mollusca > Gastropoda > Semisulcospiridae > Semisulcospira > Semisulcospira habei. Next base: position 173,978,734 of record BTPG01000008.1, on the reverse strand, counting down.
TCAAGGGCAATAACTCGCACATCGCCCAGCCATACAAATTGTTAGTGTCCACGTACGTAATGAATGACCTTGACCTTGAGGGGTCAAATCCAAGGTCACCATAACTGTCAAGATATTTGTTGTTGGCTTTGGCATAGTTGTTTGCGGCTATACTTATGCCTCCTCTCAATCCATGTTCCACCATTTCACCCATTGTACGATCAGACAACATCTTACTGGATTTAAAAAATGCGTCCCATGTCATGCCAGGACTAGTTATGTAGCAAGCCGGGTCAAGACTGTAGTGTAACAGACCCTTTTCACGATAACTTTCAAATACGTCTGCAAGCAAGCAAACGTCAGCTTTCAAGTACTGATCGTGGTAATCACCAATCGTTTGACACCCTAATTTACCCCATGCATCGAGAGCATGCTGGTATTCAGAGTCAGAAATACCTTTACCATTTAGTGTAGAATAAAATTTCTCTTTTGGTGGCAGTCTCCTTTCCTCAAACACAACCCAGTGATCAATGTACTCGTAGGGGTAGACACCTTTCTTAATTAACTCTGGCTCAAAATATTTACTTCTTATTGGAAACTCAGTCAGATGTCTGCCAGACTAGCAAGCCCTAAAGACAAATGTTGCATAGAGTCATAAAATGCTAATTTGTTGTCGAGCCTAAAAGTCAAGTACTTTTCAGTTTTCTGCGCAATACAACTAATGTTTTTGTAAGACTCATCTACAGCACGCATGATAATGTGTGAATCATATCCTTTGAGATTGTGAAAAAAAATTGGTAACTTGTATGTCTTAGGATCTATTTTTAATAGCAAGTTACAATTGTTATGTGCAGCACCTCTGTAGCGACCAGTTATGTGGTCATGGTCGCGAACTTTATCATGTAGGGGTTGTTCACAAATCCAACACATCACAGCTGTATTAAAATTCAGTTTGACTTCTTCTGTCATCACCAAAGGCATCTGACATGTTGTGAGATAATGTACTACCTGACTATACAGTTGTCTCATTTCTGTTAAAAACAGACATGCTGCATTTTCACCTCTGTAGATGACAGGCTCTGTATGCACACCGTCTGACCTAACAAGAATGTAACCAAAAGAACACACCACTTGGTCACTCAACTTTACAGTCTTTGGTAATGATTCTGGAACAGGACCCTCATATGGTACAACCAGTGATTCAAAATCAGCATACACTACAAATGGCAGCTTTTGCTGATTCCCATAGTTCTTAAAATATACTTGACTACCAGGATCTGGATACCTAAGTACTGTTTGAATGTCATCAGCTGACCTGCAGTGCTGGACATGTTTGTGCGCTACTTTAATGGAAAAGAATTTTTGTAAACATCTTTTACACACTTCCTGTTTGCCATTGTGTTTTGATACATGATTATGAATTAGTTGGGACATACTCCTGATAATTGTGTAGTGAAAGTTATCATTATCACCTATTAATAACATGTCAACATGCTTATCTTCTGGCTGTCCGTAGGTTGGGGCAAGTGGTGATACTCTAATGGGTTGTAACTTGTCAACAGACTCATTATCCCATACAAATACATTTACAGATATGCCAGGATTTAGTTTTTCAAACAAGTCTATGTCCTCTACATTAACAGGAAAATCTATACCACTGAAATCGAGTTCGCTTACAAATTTGGTGTAGTTAGATACGCGATCAGGTCTTGTTTTTACAAAGTGTAGTTTAGCAAGCACACACCACATGAAACAGAAATTATCTTTGTTCTGTATATTAACAACAGCCTTTTTGTTTGCAACCTCAGTTGGCAGTGGCAACCATGATTTACCCAATACCTTGACTGTTTTAATTGTAGTTCATGTACATATCCTTCGTGCCAACCTGACCCCTTCATTTTTGCACTGTCGATTGCTTTGAGGAAGTCAGGCAACAGTCTTTCTCTAAACACATTCTCCAATTTCCGCTGCGGCAGCCGCCGTGAGGAGACTGTCCTTGCTCGGCTCCACATCGGGCACACATATGTTACGCACTCTTACTTACTTAAACAGGATGAGCGTCCATGGTGTTTTGCCTGTGATGAGCAGTTTTCTGTTCGACACTTTTTGCTGTATTGTGCTGACCTAATTGACACCAGATATAAACACTTCACAGCAGACTCCTTGAAGGTTTTGTTCCGGGATGTTCCCCCGGACAAAATCTTCAATTTTTTGAGAGAATGCAATATTTTTAACAAGATCTGAGCATTCATAGACTATGTGAATTTTTTTATTTGCCCTTTTTGAGAGTCTGTAGACGTTTCTTTTCCAGACATGTGCGACATTTTAGCCTGAGATTTTTAATCTATATTTACATCTTGTCTTAAGACCTTGCTTTTAGTCTGGCTGACCAGATTTCTACCCATCCCGCCGTGAGATGGCCTTAGTCGCCTGCTCGGCGTTAAACCCAAATAACTAACTAACTAACTCCAATTCTCTTCTTGAATTGATTGTGTGTTGTCTTGTCGATATATAAGATACAATCACTTCACCATCTACCCTAGTAAATTCTATTTTAGCAACAACCTGAATCTTTACACTGCCCAAAAGAAGATTATCTTGTATGACAGAAAAAAAGTTTAATATCGATTCATAGACATTGTTACTATTAGATATAGGCAAGTCTGTTGTTTGAAACACGTTTCTTAAGCCAGATGGACCAGGGCCAGGGCTTGATGAGCCAGGGCTTTGAGCATTGTCCGTCATTTTTATTTGACCGACAAAATATTAAATAAAAAATATTAATGCTGACTCTGTATTTTGTAATACCACTTTATTAACTGTAACACAGTTAATATAAACATTTAGTTTACATAGTTGTTTAAATAAGCCATAACAAAGTATCTCAAACCTTTTGCAGTTTATATCATTAACTTTAAAGGAATGTGTCTTAAAGTCAACTGTCATGCAGTCCACAATTGGATGCTCATCAATAAATTCCAAACTCACATTATATGCCATGTGTATCTCCACTGGCGTTGAAATGTGAGGCTGTTTGGGTGATGATATTAAGTCAGTAAAGTGCTCAAAATCTTTGAAGCAGTGTGTGATATCAATAGCTCGCTCGGTTTGTCCGTCGGGTCACCCTGGTCAGCCCCACAGGGTGGGTTTTTCTCTCTATTCTGGGGCATGTGTTTCTGTCTACCCTTTGTCCATTCACCTGTATTTGCCTTTTTAAAACTCTCCCTACTGTCTGCACTGCCTGTAGTTCTTGATATTGGATGTGTGTTGCTAAATGGTCTTAGCTTTATTTAGGCCCCATGTTGTAGGTTTATTTAACGTATTCGACCGGCTGGCGACATACATTCAATTTTCTGTTTATTTTTTTTTTCACAAGCAGTGCAGGCACGTCCTGAGAAAGCCTTGTTGCTGTCGGGACGTTAAGCAATGTACAATCAATCAATCAATCGGTTTGTCCGTCCGTCATTTTTATTGGACAAAACAGAAGTATAAATTAATTCACCAACCCATACCCAGTGGGCTGATCTGTCTTTAAAATAGCTTTAGATGCTTAGTTGATTTCAGTTTGTTTTTCACAATGTCTCGTTCGTGTTTATTTGGTATAACATCATTCTCTCTGAGACAGTCTTCAAAGCTGTCACAATCCTTACAGTAAAACAAACATATAATCTTTAGTTGCTCGCGAAAATCTTTTAGTACAGCATTATATTTTTGAGTGAGAATCCATACACTGTCATTTGCATGTCTGCCACTGAAGACCAGTTCTGCTGAAGTGTTTCTCTTCTTGACAATGTCTTTCTCTGCAGAGCAATCGTCAACAATGAACAAAGTTGGCTGTCCTTCAAATTGCTGGTAAGAAGACATCAAACAGTCATTCAGTTTTTTCTCAGGGTCGACTAAATAAATGTTGTTGTCAGTCCAAATGAATAAACAGTTGTGATAAGCTTTGTTGTGTTTGATAGTAGGACAAAATATTACAATGTTTTCAAAATGGTGGATGTATCTTGTTTGTAAGAGGTCAAGTACAAATTCAGTTTTCCCACAGCCTGTGGCACCACAAAACAAGCCACAGTGTGGGTCGAATGTCATCGAGTTCATTTTAATACTAATTATAGTTTTAATACACATGAGCACTTAGTCGGCACTCTTGTATGCTCAGTTGAGCGTCATAAATCAGATACAGGTATATATTTATTGCTTTGGCTTTTTCAACCTTTTTTGTATCTGAATTGTAATCCCATCACTGCCGTTTTCAACTGTTCAACCTGACCGGTGTAGGTAGTCGTCTGTACTACACAGGTCTAGCCAAAGTGCATATTTATTCGTAAGGTATTGACCAATTCTTACATTATGCAGATGTAGATCTTTGCAAGTTATGTTTGCTGGTTTTTCTCTAAGTCTCCCACCCACAAAATACTTTGTGATCTCGTCGTAGTGCTGATAAGGTTGCATTCCAGAAGCATACACTTGATTTGGGCGACCTTCGATTGTACAAGACAAATGTGTAATTTTCGGATTGTAGAATTTTTCTGAAACCCGTTTGTATGGACTCACCGGTTCAACAAACAACATGAGTATGCCTTTCAGTGACCTAGCAGGTGTGTTCAAGTTGATGTTCCACATTGGATCGCTTTTGTCTTTGTGCATTAAATTGTGTCTTATCAAACGGTCATAATAAATCGGCAGGCTTGACTGGTACTGATTTTGAATGAGTCTGGCTAGTTCAGTGTGTGTGACAATTTCATATTCCAAAGAGATGTTAGAGATCTTGTATGTTGCATTGGGATCAGATGATTTAATAACTTTGGAGTAGTCATTGAAAGTTAGTTCAAAGCTTAGACGGTCATTCAGTGCTTCTTGATAATAAGGCAAATGCGCTGTTAGGATTTCATATTCAAGTGGAATGTAAAACCTATTACCATATGTTTCAGCTAAAATAATGTCCTTGGCTGTAGTGGTTACTTTGTAGCCTGATCGATTCAAAGTTTAGCAATGTTGTCTGACTGTATGCCTTGATAAATATGATCTTCTCGTTCTTCTCAAGTGAGCCAAAGATCTTTATAGCAGTAGAACACATCAGCAGTCAAGACTAAACACTTCCTGCCCTTCAAGTTTAACTTTAATAGTTCTAATAATTGCTCTGCCAAGGTTGTTAACTAGTGTTCTGTTTACATCTGATTCTGATGAAAGTTCAATATTAAAAGCAAGACGAGCAGTACCAGGAACGATAACATCACTGGGACCTAGGTTTGGAAACTTGACAGTAAGAACTTGTTTTTGATCGATAGTACTATAATTGTTTGTGATGACAATTGATTGTCTAATGCCCTTAACACCGAGAGGCTCATGTAGTTTTCTGTATGGATCTAACTTTGATCCGTAAGACGATGTTATTTTATTATGCAAAAATAATAAAAAATTAAATTAATAAAAACAATGGCAGCGGGAAGATTTAACCATGATGATTTTGAAATGGATGTAATGAATGTCTCTGATAATACAACAGATATGACTGGAATGGTAAATACTTCTCCTTTGTACCACGAACAACTCCACCAGGGAGGCCCCTTTGGGGGCTTAACTGCCTGTCCCAAGTCAGGATAAAGGAGGAGGGTTAGGCGTGGGGCTAGCGACTCCACCCTGTAAACAGAAACTTGCTACGGAAACGACAACAAGGGAAAAAGCGACAACCGGCGCTGGGAGCGAAGCAGACCAGGAAACTGGACTTATGACGGATGGGGACCAAAGCCGCAAGGACGTCTCCACCCCGATAGCGGAACTCCTGACGCCAAAACGATGGATCAGAATTGGATGCTGGAATGTGCGAACGCTCTACCAGACTGGAAATCTGGCGCAAGCAGTAAGTGAACTGAACCGCCACAAACTAACCCTCATGGGAGTAACAGAAGCAAGATGGACTGGTGCTGGTAAACAGAGGTTGAGCTCCGGAGAAGTCATCATCTGGTCTGGAAGAACAGACAACGAACACCGAGAAGGAGTTGCTGTCATCATCAATAAGAGCAAGGCCAACACCGTTCTACAGTGGAAACCTGTGAACGAGCGCCTGCTGTACGTCAGGATGAATTCCAAATACGCAAAGCTGTCTATTGTTGTGGGCTACACACCGATAGACGACGCGGAAGAAGAGGATAAGGATGCATTCTACGATGCCCTCCAAGCTGTTTTGGAAGACATCCCTCGACATGACGTGCTGATGCTGATCGGTGACTTCAACGCTAAGGTCGGCTGCGACAATGAAGACAGAGAGAGGACCATGGGACGACATGGAGCGGGTGTGATCAACGACAACGGGGAGAGGCTGGTCAATTTCTGCGAGGAAAATGACTTAGTCATAGGAGGGACCCTGTTTGCGCATAGGGAGATCCACAAACTCACATGGAAATCACCAGACGGCAAGACCCAGAACCAGATCGATCACATCATTATTAACGGTTGCTGGAGGCACTCTCTGCAGGATGTGCGAGTGATGCGACATGCTGACATTGGCAGCGACCATAGTCTTCTGGTGGGGAAGGTGACATTGAAGCTTAGGAAAGTAAAGATAGGAGACACCAGAAATCAGCGCTATGACGTGACCAAGTTGAAAGACCCAAAAGTGAAAGAAGAGTTTAGGTTGGCCCTCAGGAATAGATTTAGTGTTTTGGAAGATGAGACAGCGCTGACTATTGAAGATTTCAACAGAGTCATGAAGGAAACAGGAGGGGAAGTTTTAGGATACAGAAAGAGCAGGAAGACAGAGTGGATCTCAGAAGACACGTGGGCTCGCATAGAAGAGAGAAGACAGATCAAGAAGAAACTTTTGGACACCAAATCACCAATATTAAGAGAATACAGAGAGAAAGATCAAACGGTGAAGACACCAGCGAGAAGAGACAAGAGAATGCACACAGAAAGGCTGGCAGAAGAAGCGGAGGTAGCTGCAAAACAGAGAGACATGAAGACAGTATACCAGAACACCAAGAAGCTGAAGGGCGAGTACGGGCAGTACGACGACCTTCCAGTGAGAGCTGAAGATGAACTCATGTCACAGTAGAGGAAGAGAAGCTGAAGAGATGGAAGCAACACTTCGAGTCCATCCTGAACCGCTCAGACCCACCAACCCTCACTGACATTCCTGAAGCGGAGGAGGACCTGGACATTAACCTCGGCAACATCACTATTGCGGAAGTCAAGCAGGCCATTCAAAAGCTGAAGAACGGGAAGGCACCTGGCGATGACGGAGTGTGCCCCGAGATGCTGAAAGTAGAAGATATGGTAACGCCGCAGCTTCTTTGTCAGATTTTTCAAAAGATCTGGGACACTGAAGAAGCGCCGAGCGATTGGAAGACCGGCACCATCGTCAAACTTCCGAAGAAAGGAGACCTGGGGAACTGTAACAACTGGCGAGGCATCACCTTACTATCCCTCACCAGCAAGATATTCAGCCGCATTCTCCTTGAACGCATTACGACAGCAGTGGATGGCATCCTTCGCCAGGAGCAGGCACGCTTTAGGAAAGGCAAGTCCTGCATTGACCATATTTTCGTCCTGAGACAGATCCTTGAACAGTCTAACGAATGGAATGGATCCCTCTATGTGGTCTTTGTGGACTTTGAGAAGGCCTTCGACAGTCTGCATCGAGACTCCCTTTGGAAAATCCTGCGATACTATGGAATCCCCCAGAAAATTGTCAACGTCATCAGGTCCCTGTACAAGAATTTTGAGTGCAGAGTCGTCCACAACAACCAGCTCACCGAACCGTTTAAGGTGGAAACCGGAGTGAAACAAGGATGTATTCTTTCGCCGATCCTCTTCTCAATGGCAGTTGATTGGATCATGCGCCGCACCACAGAGGGAAGGAGGCAGGGAATTCAATGGACGCTGACCTCAATGCTGGATGACCTCGACTACGCCGATGATATCGGGCTGCTGGCAAGCAGAAACCAGGACATGCAACAGAAGACACAACAGTTGACACAGTCAGCAAGCTCCATAGGTCTCGGGGTCAACATTAGGAAGACTCAAGTCATGAGGAAGAACACCATAGTGGGCGACCCAATCACCATCAATGACCAACCTCTGCAAGAGGTGGACGAGTTCACATACCTGGGCAGCAAGGTTACCACAGATGGAGACTGCACAAGGGAGATCACCACAAGAATCAGCAAAGCCAACCAAGCCTTCGCAATGCTGAAACCCATCTGGAGGACCACAAACATGAGCATCCACACCAAGCTTCGTATTTTTAAGAGTAACGTGCTGAGTGTCCTTCTCTATGGGTCAGAGTGCTGGAAATCCACTACTGCTACGGAACGCAAGCTGGAAGTCTTCCAGAACAAGTGCCTGCGACGGATCATGAAGGTCTTTTGGCCAAACATGATTACAAACGAGGAACTACAGAAGAGAGCAGGCGCAGACAGCATCGCTGAAACCATCGCCACACGGAGATGGAGATGGCTAGGCCACGTTTGCAGAATGTCACCCGACTTATTACCAAGGGTGGCACTGAGATGGACACCACAGGGGAAGAGAAACCGTGGGCGACCAAAGGAGACGTGGCGCCGAACCGTGGAGCGAGAGCTCAAGAACAGAGGCCTTACTCTGCAAACAGCACCCAAAATAGCAGCTGACAGACAAAAGTGGCGCTCCCTTGCTGTCGCCTCAAGCACCAGACGGCGCAGAGAGGACTGGATGAATGAATGAATGAATGTACCACGAACTGTTAAAAGACAAAGTAAACTCATTTTATGATAGTGTTGGTGTCCGCCCAGATGTAATAGATCCTAATCAGTTTGAATATGATAAAGGTCACTTATTTGTAAATACAGAAAGAGGTAAAATTAATCTAACACATAAAAATAACCCTGCAAAGTTTAGAGCTTTAAGTACAATTAAAGTTGAAGTCAGTGGTAATTCCGGGTTGGCAAGGTACCTTGGTATTGGGGGGTCTCCCGGTCCTACCGGTCCTCACGTGCCACCGCTTGCGCCTCGACTTGTTAGCGCTCTTCACGACACGCAAACAGGACAAGAAATTGAAATGGCAGCAGTAATAAGCCTGCCAGAAATAGCAAACATGGTAATACAAGAAACCTCATTTACTGAAGGACAAATAAATGTCACTATGAAAACAATAGATGACCCACCTTTGTCAATGCGGGAGATTATGGGGTTGGATAAATCACTGCAGTCAATAAGAGGTGAGATGGTAAATAATGTTGCCAAACTAGGTGAGCTTGATAAACACATAGAAAGAGAAAAAGAGAAACTGGCTACAGCATACAATGGCAGTCTTGACACAGAAATAAAAGAAAGAATACAACAGAGATTAAATGATTTGCAGATAGAAAGATCAGGGCGATTAGAAGTGATTAGTATTGGAAGAGAAAAACTGAAAACAGAGGTCAATAGGATTAGAGAAACTATTCAGAAAATACTTCACGAAGACACAACATTGGCTGAGAGATTGAAAACACTTTTCAGAGAGCAGGGTATCACAATTGCAAGTTTAATTACTGCTCTTGGATTTATTATCAGTACTGTTGTAATGGCTGTTACGGGAGGTGGGGGCACAAGCGGTGGCGGGGGTAGCGCCCCTCCTCCACCAGGCCCACCAGCCCCATCAGACCCAAAAGATTTACAGTCATGGGTAAAGAAACAGTTGTCTCGCATATCAGACTTGCTTAAGAAATTGGCTGTGAAAGCAATGGATGCGTTGCCTGGCATAATAGGGAGTGTTGTCAGTTGCAGCCCTGAAAGTCTAAAATTTTGCCCACCAGCCTTTGGCTAGTGACTTCCAAGTTTTACTAGCCAAACTGAAAATGTTACTAGCCAAAACTGAAAATTTTACTACTGAAAATAGCCCCCCAACTCAACAATATAATGTACCACAAGTGTTTGACGCCCAATGTTAGAGAGTGTTTTCTGCCCAGAGGCATTGAAAACAAATATTTGAACAGACAATCATAACCAAGTTAATGTTTATGTCCTGACTTCAGGTTTTTGATAGTATCAAGTGGAGAAATAACTGACAAAGTCCCCATGTGAACTGTAGTGGGATTTTTTATTTATTTATTTTTTGTAAGTAGAGCTGGGCTTCTGTTTGCACAACAGGTTAAAGGGTCTGTAGTATAAATTTTAGAGGGTACACAGACCCCCATCCTAGCATTATAGAGGGTCTGCAGATTTATTTAAGAAAAACTGCAGCATCTGTATGTTCCTTAAAATAAATTATCCACACCCGGGTCTGCCCTGGGGGACTTGGGTGGGGTTAACTACATTTTAGTTCCCAGGGTCACCCTGGTCAGCCCCACAGGGTGTGTTTTTTTTCTGGGGCATGTGTTTCTGTCTACCCTTGGTCCATTCACCTGTATTTGTCTTTTTAAAACTCTCCCAACTGTCTGCACTGCCTGTAGCTCTTGATATTGGATGCGTGTTGCTAAATGGTCTTAGCTTTATTTAGGCCCCATGGTGTAGGTTTATTTAACGTATTGGACCGGCTGGCGACATACATTCAATATTCTGTTTCTTTTTTTTTTCACAAGCAGTGCAGGCACGTCCTGAGAAAGCCTTGTTGCTGTCGGGACGATAAACAATGTACAATCAATCAATCATTAAAATAAATTATCTCATTTCGCTCTCTCCTCTTTAAATGTGTTGTGACAGTGTGTGTGTGTCCTTTCCATGATCTGATTCTTTAACTGGTGAGCTATCGTGCAAAAGCCTGCCTCCCTAGCTCTCTCACACACACACACAAAAATATATCTATTTATTTATTTGTATGATCGTTTGATAATGTATGTACAATCATTGATAATGTATTGTAACAGAGAATATAGCGTTTTCTGCTGAACGCGGCAGATTGACAACCAAAGTGTGACTTGTCTAAACTCTGTGTTTGTGTGTGTGTGTGTGTGTGTGTGTGTGTGTGTGTAAACTGATGTACTTCAAAGTTTGTTTCAACCCATTTAACCACTCAGAACTGAGATGTGTTTCTCCAATTTTTGCCTAATAACTGTGTACCAGAAGATGGATCGACCACGATTAAAAAAAAACCTGACAAACTTATTTCTGTTCAAATTTCTTGACTTGCTTTTGAGTTTGCCTCAGTGCTCATTGCGCATGCCATTCGAGTGCCGTCATGCTTTTGATGGAAATACACTCAGCACAGCCATGGACTCTGAAAACTGTGTCGTAGCGGCGGTGCCACACACGGCGCAGGGGTAGCATTTCTGGTACTGTCGCTTGTCGATGGAGATGTCGATGTCGAAGTGCAACTTCCTTCTTAGCGATTATCAAGATCAGACGGTGCCGGATTGAAGAATCCGAAGCATTCCAGCTCTTCCTTTGCTTTTTCTCCGCCATGTACAACTTCGTTCTAGATCGAAAGCGAAACGCACGATGCCGTATCCCATAATAGTATGTATGGTGACGTCACAGCAAGTAACGCGTTCAACATGTAGCGCGCACTTTGTAATAACATGCTGACACCACACATTGCCCGCCCTGTTGCACTCGCACGGACCCCGGCATCGGGTCGATTCTGAACGCAGCCACGACTGAGCGAGCCGCTAAACAAACCAATTTGTCACTAAAAATAGAACGACTGTCACCGACCACTGTTATGGTACGCACAGTTCGAGTGACGTGTTCGGCTACTGCCGCAAAGTGATGTTAGAGGCGACTCGCGGTGCGGTCAGGTAATGCGCTGGCGTACCTGATGTTCGGCTGGCGATTAGCCGTTGGATTGGAAAACGCACGAGCGCACTCGCATTTGGCGAGTGGGTAATTTTTTTTACTCGCCAAATAAAAAATTCACTCGCCATGGCGAGTAAATTACTCGCCATTTTCAGGGCTGAGTTGGCTGATCAGTACAGCGGCAAAGGTAGTAGGGTTTATAGCAGAGCATGTGTTTTTGGTTACAGTAGGAGGGTTAATAACTGGGTATTTAATAGAACGCCTGCAGCGCGGTTCTACTTAACAATCAGTCAAGCGAGTTCTTCAGGATGACGATCGGTGTCCGTCAAGGATGCCTGCTCTCTCCTGTCCTTTTCAACATATTCCTGGAGAAGATCATGCAGGAAACCCTCCACGACCACCATACTTCAATCTCTATTGGTGGCAGATCCCTGTGCAATCTTCGATTCGCAGACGATATTGACCTCATGGCAGGCAGCAATAGTGAGCTCCAAAACCTGACAGACAAACTTTCAAGTAGCGCAGGGTCTTATGGCATGGAGATCAGTACGGATAAAAGCAAAGTGATGATCAACACCACAAGCGACAGCAGCAGCAACATTCACATGAACGGCCAGAAGCTAGAAGAGGTCAATAGCTTCAAGTACTTGGGAGCCACCCTGTCCAAAGACGGTAGTTGCGTAGCAGAGATCCGTATCAGGATAGGTACAGCAACATCCACAATGGCCAGGCTGGACAGGATATGGCGAAGTAACTCCATCAGCTTCACCATCAAGTACAGGCTTTACAAGTCCCTCGTAGTGTCTATTCTACTCTACGGCTGTGAGACTTGGACACTGCTTGCAGACTCAGAAAAGAAAATCCAGGCCTTTGAGAACAAGTGCCTGAGGAAGTTGCTCTGCATCTCGTACCGCGAGCACAAAACCAACGAATATGTACGGAGCATCGTCACTTCCCTGGTGGGCCCACATGAACCCCTTCTGGCAACCGTGAAACGGCGCAAGCTTGCTTGGTTTGGCCACGTGACCCGACACAACACCTTGTCCAAGACTATCCTCCAAGGCACTCTCGAAGGAAGTCGTCGGCGAGGTCGTCAGAGAAAGAGTTGGGTCGCAAACATAAAAGAATGGACCGAACTCGAGATGCCAGACTTGCTTGCCACCGCCCAAAATAGAACTCAGTGGAGAGCACTGTCTGTTGCTGCTGCCTTTCAGTCCCCCCAACGCCCAGTTTGGGCAAGGGACTGATGATGATGATGATGATGAATAAAACAGATAAAGAAGTAATATTCCTAATCCAGTAAGACCTATTACCAATGCAGTTCTCTCTGACTCATTTGTGTTTACCGGAGGGGCCGAATCAGGGGTTACTGGCTGTATGGGGGTTGGGGCCGGAGCTGGGGCTGTTACTGTCTGTACAGGTATTATTAATGGTTTTAATGACTAAATATGTGGTTGTTGCCCCCAAGTTTACTGATTGATTGAGTCCTAATTTCTGATCATGTCCAGCAACAATTATTTCATTATTATAATTTGTTATTGTCCCCATTTGTAATTGAAGATCAGACGGCAACATGTATAACCCGATGCCAACTACAAAATCAACTTTCGATCTAGCTTATCTGAGTATGTCTTGATAGCGTTGTATGCTTGATGGGAGATCAACAACTGAGTTGACTGAATCTTTTAGGTTTGCAAGAAACTGTTTTTGTTCTTCAAATTTTCCACTCCCGTTTAAAATGTTTGATTTTGTTAGTGATTGTGCTCCTAGTAAACACCACACATTTGTTCTGATAGACTCATTGCGTTTGACTCCCGCTTGAGTAAACCCGTCACTCCTGTCTAAGATAAATGTGGTCCAGGCATTAGACTGTTTCTGTTCTATTGATCCTAACCAGACTTGTGATTTTTGCGAAAATGAAGTGTAACCAGGGTAGTAATCTTGAGGGTATTGTCTGTGACTCATGGCATAATACAATGTACCCATGCCGTGGTGATATCAAGTTTTTGTATAAAGTCATACCCAGAGCCGGGGCTGATGTTAAATTCATTACAAATACGTTCAAATGCTTTCATATCCATGGGGTTGTTATACCTGTTGAAACTGGATTCAGTGGGTAGTGGGGCATGGAGTTGTGACATTATTCTTCTAAGCTGGTAATACGTGTGGAAATGGGTGGGTTTAGGTAATGGTCAAAGGGGTTGGGTATTTTCACTTGAAACAAATCTGCTTCAGACACAGCTATGTCGAGCTGATTTAGTTGAATTATTTTCTGTTCATAAGTTGATGCAATATTGTACTTGGCATCCACGTTTGGCGATTTAAATTCCATTGTGCTTTTTTTTTATGAGATAATAAAAAATCTTTATTACCTTAACAAATCTTGACACAAGCAAACCAGTGTTGTTAACTAATGGGATTGATAATCTTGATGGTAGCAAGGCTGTAGCTATCCATGAAATGTTCTACACTGTTAAGTGGTATAATGTAGAAGATGATATAAATTATAAAGTAATTTTTGATGGTAAGACTGAAGCTTTACCACCTGGGTATTATGACTTTTGTACTATAGCTGAATGGTTTCAAAGTAAATTTAAAATTAAAGCAACTTTAAATCCAGCTAACCTACTGTTACATTAGAATTTCTGAAACTAGATAGGATTGAAATGTCAGGTAAATTTGCATATTTACTTGGTTATTATTTGGATGAAGATTGGTTTTTATTAGAAAGTGATGATTTTTTTTTTCTAATATTATAACATTGAAGACAAAAAAAAATTAAAGTAACTGGGAAACGACCTGTTTATTTGTCAGTACACACAGTATTTAATGTGCATTTGAAAGAACTAAACATGCCTGAAAATGTACACAATGGAAAACCTTTAACTTTGTTAAGATGCGTGCCAGCTGGAACTGCTCCCTATCACGAAAGTGTGGTTGTCAGATTTCCTGTCCAGTTTAAGAAATTAGGTTCCAGTTTCTTTGAGTCACTGTGTTTATCTGTAACTAATCAAGATGGTAAACCAGTTCTGATGCATGATTTTAGTGTTGTGTTGGAAGTTAAATAATTTTATTTTTATTTATAAAAATGATTGCTGGCCCAAAGCCGAGAATTATACCAGTTGCGTGTCTGGTAACAGAGTTGAAAGATTTAACCGACGTACAGGATTTTGAGAAAGAGGGGGAGGTGGGGGAGGTATATGGTTTTGAACTTGATTCTTTTGGCATGTACAAGTGAAAAGTAATCGATGACATGAAGGACGGAACAGATAGATCAATTCTTAAACTTGGTCAGCTTTGTGATGTCACTGTTCCTATTCCTATGAATAATGCACTCTACAACTTAAAACATGTGAGTAATAAGTGGGTAGTTTCACCTGTGCCTGTTTCAGCACCAACAATTAACTGGGACATAAAGTTTGAATTTATTAGCCCTTATGTATATACTGATGATGAAGGCGCCTTAGTATTCAGAAAAGTTGTTAACTCTGGGCCGCTGATTGTGAGCCTTGTTCCAAGTTTTGCTTCAGACAACAATAGCAGAGAAAAACTAAAAGTACAAGAGTATGAGAAATGAAGGTATCTTCTTACGCATAAAAAGGGCAGATCATATACTTCTGTTGTGTTTGTGCCAATAAACTTTGAAATAGCAAGAGAAGCAACACTAGTATTTGAAATTATCATGAGATCTGTAGCTTCTGTCAAAGAGGCAGATGTTGCACAGGGAATCAAACTAATGTGGGATGATACAGTGACAGAGTCAATAAAGGTCTTTGTTGCTATTAGAAAAGGTGTTGATGTAAATGTATCAACTAGTAACCCGGCTGTTAAGGTGGTGATCGATGAAACAACTCTTGTTCGTCTAAGTTACATAAAACTGGAACACATAGATCTTGTTTCATTTTATTACGCTAGCAAATTGTATACTTTTACTTTGGACGAGTTGCAAAATGTAATTGCTGATTAAATAAAAAATATTTGTCAATAAAAAACAAATGGTGAACTTGTATTCGCAACTATCGCCGACTGAGACACTTGCAACGAGTAAGACGACTGAACTAATTGCATCTGATAAAACATTACAGACAGACACATTCCGATTAATAAATATTACAGACGCATTGAAATATGTGGAAGGAGAAGAGGCGTTATAAAACAGTTTCTGTACAAAACACATCAATGGCTGTGGGTGCAGTTTCAGCTGGATTATCTGTAGGGGGTATTGTTTTGATATCAACTGGAATTGGAAGTATAATTGGAGTTGGTCATGAAGGAGCTAGCATTGCCACAGGTCTGCTATGCTTTGGTTTGGAAGGCCTTAACAAAAGATTTCATACAAAGTTGCAGAGGCATTGAGCACACTCACTGGAGCAAAGTTGAGCAGTATGAAACTTATTATTAGTAAATCTTTGGAAGATAATTTTATTGATGTCGAAGAATTTAAGAGAGTACAAGATGATTTGAATAATTACAAGCAACAGAAGTCTGAAATTCAGAATAAGATGCGGAGTCAATCAGTGAATGTTGAAGAACTAAAGGCTAATTTTTTAGAGGAAGGAAACAAAATCAGGGAAAAGAAACCACAGAAAAACTTCAAGGACTTTTAGGGAAGTAAAAATCAGTTTTGATAATAGTACATTGTTAATGACATACATTTCACAGAGAGATGACACGTTGCATATGCCGCTTGAGCTTATCTATATATCCCCATCTGCTCCGCCGCCATAATATTACTAAAAAAAAGAATTTTTATTGTCCTTGTATCTTGATAAATCTGTCTCAGTATCTTGGGACTGGAGTCAAGTTCTTGAAAAAACTTATAAGAACTTATAGTAAGTAATTACTAAGTTCTTATGATAAGTAATTAATAAGTTTTTATGACAACTAACTTAAAGGTTACCTCTGCAGGTTTTTAAAAGTTATTTGCAACTTGTTAATAAGTATGAAGTTTCACTTGGCACCACTTGGTCAGGTGCATGTTTAGGTGTTGACAGAGACAACAGTTAGAGAGAGAACAATAGAGATTTGAAAAATATCAAAAACAATAATGCCGCACTGATCATGGTCGCCATTTTAAAAAAAAATCAACAGGGTGATTTGGTGATCGTGGGGATGTGATGGTGAGTCGATGGGGTTATTATCAAAAATAGCATGATTTATCATCAATGCGGCATTATTGATTTTGATGCTTTTCAAATCTCTACTGTTCTCTCTCTTTTGGGGGGTAGGGGGGGGGGGGGGGGTTGACAGATAAGTGAAAAATGCTTACATTTTTAAAAGACATGGATTTTGCTGGTGCAAAAGCCAGCCCTTTACTTATTGTCACAAAGGTCACACATGTAAATGGATCATACACCTGAGACATAATGGCTTTGCCTTTCTTGTTACTAGATATTTTGCATATAGCTAGATAAAAGGGAGATATTGAATGAGTTTGTTATCTAGCATTGTACCTGTAGGACTTTTTGAGTGATCCCCCCACCCGGGTCTGCCCTGGGGGACTTGGGTGGGGTTAGGTACTTTTTAGTTTCCAGGGTCACCCTGGTCAGCCCCACAGGGTGAGTTTTTCTCTCTATTCTGGGGCATGTGTTTCTGTCTACCCGAGGTCCATTCTCCTGTATTTGCTTTTTTAAAACTCTCCCTACTGTCTGCACTGCCTGTAGCTCTTGATATTGGATGTGTGTTGCTAAATGGTCTTAGCTTTATTTAGGCCCCATGTGTTAGGTTTATTTAATGTATTTGACCGGCTGGCGACATACATTCAATGTTCTGTTTAGTTTTTTTTTTCACAAGCAGTGCAGGCACGTCCTGAGAAAGCCTTGTTGCTGTCGGGACGTTAAGCAATGTACAATCAATCAATTTTGAGTGATAATTAAATATAAAATAAAAAAAATATTTTCACATTTTGGGGATTAATTTCACAAATTATATGGGTTAATCTTAAATCAATTGAATCTTTTTTATGAAAAAAACCCAATCTTCTCATTAATAATCGCATGATTTTTCGCGTACGGTATTTACATAAGCCTACAGTTTGTCTCGACTGTCGGGTACGATTAGTCAATTGTGACCTGTATACCGTAGGTGTGAAAATCAAACAATTTTTCTGCACCACTTTTTCGGAGTCATTTGTAAAACAGCTAACATAACTTTAATTTTTCTTTTACGAGAAAAGCTATCTTCTCATTAATACCCGCATTAATACCTGCTGTTTGTCCTGACCTTGGGGTAGGATTAGGTCAAATTGTAACCTGTAAGCTCTAGACATGAAAATCAGCAAGAAAATTGCAAAGTTGATCCTCTGATACGTCAAATATTAGCACTGCGATGATGATGTATAACATTGAGTCGTCAATATGAACACGGCATCGTGGGCCTCATGATGCCATGATGAGAAGCTTGAAGTAATGTCATTTCGCTATTCTTCAGAATAGCTAAGCTTACGAATGGCGGGAATCGCCGTGTGTCCTTCTTTATTTCTGTGTGCCAGTGTCTGGATCAGAGGGTGGGTTAGAGTAGAAGGAGATGGATTCCTGTCGCTACACGAGCCCACTCAGAGCGTACTAATGGCGGGAAGTGCCATGTGTCCATCTTTATTTGTGTGCCCCAACGTGTGTGTTGATCAAAGGTTGGCTTAGAGAGGAGGGAAATGTATCAGCATTATAAGCCTAAAAACATGAACAACTCTGAATGTTTCTAAAAGATCAATGCATCTGAGCTCCAAAGAAAATGGTAAACTTTGGGATGAAATCCTCATCTTGTTTTACAAGATGGAAGAAATAACTTCCAGTTCAGTTCCTTTCAAGATGGAATTGCTGGCCCATTAACTCATCCCTTAGAAGTCTTCATATAGTTCCTTCCGATAATGTTGTCCCATCATTGGTCTGGTTTACTTTGGTTTAGGTGTGACCAGTAAGATTCACTTTTAGGTGCTCGCAAGATTAAATTTATGACCTTAATCACACACAGCTGTGTTTAGAGATTGCTTATTCATGGTGCAAATTGAATACTGCTTGAGAAAAGAAAGATGACTTTTACTGATATGTTCTTTGTTTGTTTGTTTCTTTTGGCAGGTACAAGTCCTCCCAGAAAAATACTGGTAGACAAGGCACAGACTTTGGTCCAGGTGTGTATAATCAAGTAAACTGATGCACCAAAAAGCACATTATTTTATATGCGCTTTTTTAGACCTTTCAGAAGTCATACATTGTTTTTTTTAGCAAAATGTTGTTTAGTGTTTATTTCGTCACACTATTTCGTTGGCCAAAATCTGCAAGCACTCTCAAAGAATAAAAATAAATACAAATAATTGTGAGTTTATGAATATGTAGGTCTTTCTAATGGGGTGGGATATTGTGTTACATCAAATAAACTTGGTTTTTGATGAAGCTTTGACAGTCAGATTATACATCAAGAAGCCGAAATACACACATTATCATTTATGTGAATTGTTTTTAGACCGGAAAATTACTGTTTGTTATACACTGAAAAGCCAAAATACACACATTATCATGTGTGTAAATTGTTTTTAAACGGTGGGAAAATTTCTATGTAACAAACTCATTTTTTTCACACTCTCAAGAGAAGGGAGACACGGCAGAAGTTTAGGTTTTTAGAGGTGTGAGTATTAAAATATCACCGATTTATGACGACCAGGCCCAACACAGATTTTTTTATTGCTTTTTACCCACTCTGTTATGATTATGAACCGTCACCTATCCCCCCCCCCCCCCCTTTTTCTGCGTTTAGATCCATAGGTAATGTAACAGCTGTCATTGCCCCCAATAACCTGCCCGTTTTTCAGCCATCCATTATCATTCCAGTGCCATTGATATTAAATCCCCGAACAAAGCAAACAACCAACCAATTCCTTGATCACATTAATTGTAAAGTAGACCTAAAGGGGTGAAGGGGTCTCTGCCTGACTCAAAGGGTGGAGGCCCCAGGGGACGAGTTGCGTTGGTGGTGCGGGTAGTGGGGAACTCTTACAGCGCCTCCCCCGGGATCACCGTAGTCTAGGGCCTCTTGGCTTTTGTGAGGCACCCTCGTGTGTAATCCCTCCAGACTAGCATAGCATCCCTCTATCCCAAGACCGTCCGTGCGTGGTCCCTGGCCACATCCTCTCCGAGGTGACCCCAAAAACTGGGCAGCACTAGCCCCCAGGCTAAACACGGTGGATCTAGAGGAGAGAACCTTGAAAATAAATCATTGTCCTGCTGCCTTGCATGCCTGGCCGCTTGGCTGCGGAAAGGCTAAGGGAGGAAAACCCTGACATCAAAACCCCCGTTTCTTCCGGGGAAGGTTTTTTGAGCCAGAGACTAGGACAAGGACAGTCTGATATAAAACCTACGACCCGAGGACCTCGATGCCACCGTCCCAGCTTGCTAGGCCATGGCAGACGAACCAAGGGTTTAAAGGGTGGGGCCAGTACTGCGCACACTGCACTTCACCAAAAAGCTTCACCACGCAGGCTTTAGGAAACGCCCACGGACCATGACACCGACCTTTCCAAGTCCTGTAGCGATGGGCAAGGGGCAAAACGGCAGGTGAAAGATGTCACTCAAACCTACATGCAGGCGGTTCAGGATACTGGTTGCCTGATGTTGACCTGGGGAGGACGTCACTCGGCACACCCTGAATGACCAAGCAGCCTTCTCTAGGGACAGCACTGCTGGCTCCACACGGAGAGGGGCCTAGAAAAGGTGGCCTAACCAAAGCTCATCCCCTCGTAACCTCAGTTGACTAGCCGCGGTCAATGGGCATCTTCTCCTGCGGTCAGAAAACAAGAAAAAACAACGGATCCACTCTCATGACGACCATGACCGGACTCGACATAGCATGCTGGAACATCCGAACCATGCTCGACACAGCAGACAGCGGACGCCCTGAACGTCGCTCCGCCCTCATTGCCCATGAATTGCGGAGGTTAAACATCGACATCGCCGCGCTCAGTGAAGTACACCTCCCAGAGGAAGGCAGCCTCCAAGAACTTGGCGCTGGCTACACCCTCTACTGGTCAGGCAGACCTGCATCAAAAAGACGGCTCTCAGGTGTGGGCTTCATGGTCAAGACCCCCATTGCGGCTAAGCTGGAAAACCTACCAGCGGGTCACTCCGACCACATCATGTCTATGCGCCTCCCACTGAGACACCAGCAATATGTCACCCTTCTCAGTGTGTACTCCCCAACCCTCCTGGCAGAGCCTGCAGAAAAAGACAAGATCTACTCTGACCTGCGCAGCCTCCTACAGAGCACCCCTGCAGACGACAAAGTCATCATCCTTGGCGACTTCAACGCCAGAGTGGGCCAAGACTCTGAAGCCTGGAAAGGAGTTCTCGGCAAGCATGGCGTTGGGAACTGCAATGACAATGACCGCCTACTGTTGGAGTTCTGTGCAGAGCAGCAACTTGTCATCACCAACACTACTTTCCAGCAAAAGGACAGTCGAAAGACCACCTGGATGCATCCTCGCTCCAAGCACTGGCACCTTATCGACTATGTCCTAGTGCGTCAGAAGGTCCGCAGTGACGTCCTCCTCACCAGAGTGATGCCCAGCGCAGAGTACCACACTGACCACCGCCTTGTCCGCTGCACGCTCAGGCTCCGCCTCAAGCTGAAACCCAAGAACCCCCCCCCCCCCCCCCCCCAAGAAAAAGCTTGATATTGCCAGCCTTCAGCGTGACGACAAGAAAGCTGCCTTTAAGACAGATTTACAGCGCATGCTTAAAGACACAGTTGATCCAGCAGACTCCTCCCCTGAAACACTCTGGAAACAACTGAAAACTGCTATTGAAAATCTTCTGTGGAAGTCTTGGGCTTTGTTAGAAAGAGGAACAAAGACTGGTTTGACGAAAACGACTTAGAGATCCAGGAACTTCTAGCAAGAAAAAAGCCACCCACCAGGCCCACCTAGCCCAGCCTTCCTGCCCTGTGAAGAAGTCTGCCTTCCGCCTCATCTGCAGCAGTCTCCAGCGCAAGCTTAGAGAGCTCCAGAACGAGTGGTGGTCCAGACTTGCACAGAGGACCCAGCTTTGCGCTGACAACGGTGACTACAGGGGCTTCTACGAAGCACTGAAAGCAGTGTATGGCCCCAGGCACCTGGTA
This sequence comes from Semisulcospira habei, assembly GCA_036245525.1. Taxonomy (NCBI): domain Eukaryota; kingdom Metazoa; phylum Mollusca; class Gastropoda; family Semisulcospiridae; genus Semisulcospira; species Semisulcospira habei. The sequence continues at coordinate 173,956,957 of BTPG01000008.1, read as the reverse complement.
CAAAGTCCCCTGCGAAGCGCTGATGGACAGCCACTCCTCACAGATAATACCTCCATCTTGAACCGCTGGTCGGAATACTTTCAGGACCTCTTCAGCACTGAGCACACTGTTCAAGAAACAGTCATCCTCCAAATCCCACACCTCCCAATAAAGGTTGAATTGCTTAACCGCCCACCGCCGAAGAGACCCTCACAGCCATCCACCAGCTCAAGAGTGGCAAAGCAGCAGGCATTTACGGAATCCCGCCAGAGATCTAGAAACATGGAGGCCCAGCACTGCACAACAAGCTCCACGACCTCTTTCTCTGCTGCTGGGAGAAAGGAACACTACCAAAGGATCTCCGTGATGCAGTCATCATCACCCTGTACAAGAACAAAGGAGAGAAGTCTGCCTGCTCAAATTATCGTGGAATTACCCTGCTGTCCATTGCTGGGAAAATTCTTGCAAGGCTGACCCTGAATCGGCTGGTACCTGCCATCGCTGAAGACCGCCTCCCAGAGGGCCAGTGTGGCTTCAGAGCCAACAGGAGTACCACCGACATGGTCTTTGTGCTGAGACAGCTTCAGGAGAAGTGCCGCAAGCAGAACAAAGGGCTGTACATAACATTTGTCGACCTAACAAAAGCGTTCGACACTGTGAGCAGGCAAGGCATGTGGCAGATCCTGGAGTGACTTGGCTGTCCCCCAAAGTTCCTCAGCATGATCGTCCAGCTCCATGAGGACCAGCAAGGCCAGGTCAGACTCAACAGTGACCTCTCAAAACCATTCCCCATTCTCAACGGCGTGAAGTAGGGCTGCGTGCTGGCACCGATCCTCTTCACCATATTCTTTAGCATGATGTTGAAGCAGGCCACAATGGACCTCGACGATGACGACGCAGTGTACATCAGGTATCGTCTCGATGGCAGCCTGTTCAACCTCAGACGACTGCAGGCCCACACCAAAACCCTAGACCGACTGATTCGTGAGCTGCTCTTTGCTGATGACGCTGCCCTCGTTGCACACACAGAGAGAGCCTTGCATCGCGTCACGTCCTGCTTCGCAGATGCTGCCCAGCTCTTTGGACTTGAGGTCAGTCTGAAAAAGACAGAGGTCCTTCATCAGCCAGCACCCAAGGAAGAGCATCGCCCTCCCCACATCACCATCGGCGAGTCCAAACTGAACACCAGTTTACCTACCTTGGCTGCATCATCACGTCGGACGCCAAGCTGGACAAGGAGCTGGACAACAGGCTGGCAAAAGTGAACAGTGCTTTCGGGCGACTATTCAAGCGGGTGTGGCACAATCAACAGCTGAAAAAAGGCACCAAGATCAGCGTGTACAAAGCTGTCGTCCTCACCAGCCTGCTGTATGGTTCCGAGTCCTGGGCCCTCTACCGCAGCCACCTACGACTCCTCGAATGCTTCCACCAGCGCTACCTGCATACCATTCTCAGCATTCACTGGAGTGACTATGTCACCAACGTCGAGGTCCTTGAAAAGGCCGAAACTGTGAGCATCGAGGCTTTGCTGCTGCGGACACAGCTTCGCTGGGCGGGGCACGTCTCCAGGATGCTGGATCATCGCCTACCCAAGATCACTCTGTTCGGCGAGCTCACCACTGGACACCGAGACAGAGGGGCACCAAAGAAGAGATACAAAGACGGTCTCAAGAAGTCACTTAGTGCCTGCCAAATCAACCACCGCCAGTGGTCTTCGCTTGCTGCGGACCGCGACACCTGGCGCTCTTGGCAGCCGTCTCCTTTGAGGACTCTCGCAGAGCTAACCTTAAGACAAGCGGCTCAGGAGAAAAAAACAGTTGTCGTAACTCAGAACCCTGACCAGACCTTCCCCTGCAGCCACTGCGGTCGAACCTGCCTGTCCCGGATTGGCCTCCACAGCCATGAACATGCCTGCAGACGACGTGGGCAAGCCCTATAGAATCTTCGTTCGCGAAGTCAAGCCAAGAGAGAAGAGAGACCTAAATATGAAACAGACAGACATAGACGATTTGTGTGCTTTCTGATCTAATGGCGAAATTTAAGAAAAGCAGTTTTAAATAATATATTTCCAAATAGATCATTGGAGCGCCTACCTACTCTTGCTATTCTGAAATTGAAAGTATAATTTCATATTGGAGGCTCGGTATGCAAACTCACATTACTCAAGACATTTCTTTTTCGTATGATCATGCCATTAATTAGTTTATTGGTCACTGGCATGAACTTCTATGGTTTTCTGATATTCATGTGTAATCATAATTTGGTCAAAGAAAAGGAACAAGAATACATGTATAGTTAGAGCACAACAAAACACAGATTTCAATATCAAGGTCAAGTATGACAGTTTTACAGCTGCACGTTTTTTTTTCCCAGGTTAAAACTTGTCACCTTCACTCATGTGCAAAAGGATATTGTGGTACAGGGCTGAATGTTTGTTCTATCAATGCATTTAAGTGTTTGTTAAATGTTTGTTCTGTCAATGCATTTAAATCCGGATTTTTTGTTGTTGTTGTTTTGGCTCACATGCAATAGCAAAAGTAAGTCTATGTTATGGGCCATCCATCATCTGTCCTGCATCTGGTGTCCATGGTAAACTTTAACTTTGGTATTTTCTTTCCTTTCTAAACCTACCAATGTTAGTGACCTCTCTCAAAAGTCCATGGGGTCCAGAAATAGGTAAAAAAATAAAAAATAGCCATATTTGACAAAAACTGTTTTTATCTCAAATACTATTTCCAAATTCAAACCCAAATTTGGAACAGAGATACTTGATAGTAAGGCTGAAGTGGTCGCTATAGTATACTTTTTAGGACACTGTACCAGTGTACACTGTCTGATGTTACCCAAGGTACACTGTCTTGTGTTAAACTGTATATGGTGTATGCTGTCCGGTGTCAATTTATTTCAAGCTATTCAAATCTCGCTTCCAGCGAGAGGGCCCGCTAAACGTGCCGCAGAACCACCGGCCGTGTGGAGATTTGGCGTAGATCCACATTATCCCACACATGGCATAAGGGCTCATGACAGTCACTGAGACTCCAGAAGTATTTTAGGGTGTATTCTGACATCTGTATGGTGTTTGCTGAATTTTGATTAATGATTGCATTAAAACAAACACAACTACTTATCAGTGTTTTTCAGCAGGGTTCACGCAGAACTGTTTGGCTACAAATGCTTATGATAATCTATTGCCTCCTACACTGGTGAATGAAGTACAAAAATCAATCTATCTCAAGAAGAATAGATGCTCATGCGCTAGCTTTGCTGTTGAGATCTGGAGTTTCTTTCATGGGTGTCCAAATAAATGTAGATCTATGCCCTTTTTTCTTCTTTTTTTTTTGCAAACTTACGTTAGCACAATTTGAATGTGAAACGAAACTTCTCAGTCTTCATGCTCTGACTTTTGCAGCAGGAGCTCATGGGAATCACACAGGCTATAAGATATTTGAGGATCTGTACTTGGTGGCGTGTGGGGTTCAAAGTAGACAAAGCAGTGCACAAAGAAGTACCCAACGGAGAAAGAAACACGCTTAGAAAAGACGGGTACAACACAATTTATTAATATTTCGGGTAAATACCCTTTGTCAAAATAGACAAACAAACAAACAGAGAGATTAGCCGCTACTTATCTTCATTGGCAGAAGGAATGTGGCAACTCAAAGAGTGCACAAAGAGAAATCACGCCTCGGTTGTTTTGGAAGGGATTCACTGCTCACCGTGTGTGCAGACTCTGGCCAGCTGGCTTTGTTTTCCTTAGACTGAACACAATTTATCTGATTAACTCTATTGGCCTGTGGAGACATAGATCTTCATAAGCACAGTGCATTTCAGCGGTAGGCCTACTAAGTTACTGTCGCCCACATCATTATAGCTTGCACATGAGGATGAATAGGTGAAGGAGGGTCTATGCCTCTAGCTGATGTAATCATGTTGCTATCATACGAGATCCTCATGGTAGTATAGACCCTCCTTCGCTTATTCAACCTTTATGAGACTCATGAGGTTCTCCAGTTCATATGGGCCCATTATCATCTATGCCTCTGGAAATGTATGGCGTGAGCACGGTTATTCCGAGCAAAGACCCTAGTAGCAAGAAGCGGAACTGTTACGTCGCATTTCGGACTCACTTTTTGGTCACATATCCGCTTATTTGCACCAGCACAGGACGGTCCGGCGACTATGATTTTTGGTTCACAGAGCCCTTCCGGCGACCAAAAAGAATGCGGAGATGTGATGGTCGCATCATGGTCACAGTTAGGTTTCATTTGCAACGGTTGCAGTATGTTTGCATTTAGGTCTTGTTTGTGATGGTCACCGCAGTCGCAGAAAAATTAAGTTTTTAACTTTGCTTTAGACTGTGTAAGGGTGGAGTCATTTCTGAGCTTAGTCGGTAGTGAATTCCAAATTAATGGAGCAGTATATCTGAAAGAGCATTCACTGGCAGATTTGAAATGGAACTTTCGAACTTTCAGAAGTTTCTCTCCTGAAGAACGCATTGAGCGAGAGGGCTGGTAAGTAATTAGATTGGAGGAAAGGTATGACAGAAGATTGCCATCAAAGTGGCGGTATGCAAGGGTTGCTATCTTAAACTTTATGCGGGATTGGATTGGAAGCAAGTGAAGGTCTTTTAGAATAGGAGTTTCGTGGTCTCATTTTTGCCTGCGCTTCACAAGCCTTGTGGCATTATTTTGAACTCGCTGAAGGCGGTTAATCTGCTCAGATAGAAGACCAAAACGCAGAGAGCTTTATGATGTAAATACAATGCCAAATGTCGAAATTCATTGTTTGGAGGGTGTATTGTTTTTGTACCCGAGTCGCAAATTTATCATCTGCATCAGCCTCGTTTTGAATTAATATGCATATTTATGAGCCTACATCACAAGGCACAACCCGGCAATCAGTGTATCACAATACTGCAGGTCACGAGATCAGTGTACACATGTACTGATGTTCTTCAGCATCTCTTTGATGTAATTTTTCATCAGAAAGTAGAATAAACCTTCCGGACTCGCTATGCTGTCAAAATCACAATGCGGGTTCCGCTCGACCTGTTAATATTATTGTACTAGTAAAGATTGTGCATACAGTAGTGCACCGAGGGCTTGCGTGTTTGCACTCGCAAAGCGAGCGTGCATCCAAAGTGCCTAATTTGACCTTTGATCCTTTACCCCTCAGAAACATGCACCATCATTGATACAGAACATTGGTAATTATACCAACTTTCTTTACTGCAGTCAATTTCATGTCTCGCATGTCGAGGTCTAAGTAAAGCATCATCAGAAACGACAAATTTACTCTCGCAGCAGAAACACTACCTCTCTGAATTGAGTGAATGAGAGCTGGCACAGACAAAAACATGTTACGACCAGCGATGTGCAACTTTGACACGCACCATAGTTTTCAGATCTCTGCAACATAAAATGTGATAACTAGCTCGTAACTATATGATAAAACGGGTTTAATATCTTGCGAAATCAAAGAGATAAATTCTACTAAAGATCATGAATTCTGAAAATCACTAGCACTGACTTGGTACAAAGATACCTGATGGTAAGATGTTTAATACGTACTAATTTGATCGATCCTTCGGTAAGGTCAAGGGTCACAAGAGCTCAGGAAATAGGTGAAAAATAGCCATATTTTGACAAAAGATGTTTTTTCTCAAATACTATTCACAACTTCAAACCCAAACTTGGTACAGAGATAACTGATGGTAAGACCTATCTATGCATACTAATTTGGATGACCCCCTCAGAAGGTCAAGGGTCACAAGGGCTCAGGAAATAGGTCCGAAATAGCCATATTTAGATGTTTTTTCTCAAATACTATTCACAACTTTAAACCCAAACTTGCTACAGAGATACCTGATGGGACAACCTTTCTAGGCACATTAATTTGGTTGATCCCTCGGAAAGGTCAAGGGTCACGAGAGCTCAGGAAATAGGTCCAAAATAGGCATATTTTGACAAAAGATGTTTTTTCTCAAATACTATTATTCACAACTTAAACCCCAAATTTGGTACAGAGGTACCTGATGGTAAGACCTATCTATGTATACTAATTTGGATGACCCCTTGGAAAGGTCAAGGGTCACAAGAGGCTGGCAAATGTGTGTAAAATGCTGATTTTTGATAAAATTGTAGGTATTCTCAAATTTTTCAACCAAATTTGGTACAAAGATAACTGATGATAAGGTCTTCCAATGCATATGAACTTCGTCGACTCATCACAAAGGTCAAGGGTCATGTGGGGGGTTGACAGATGTGTGAAAAATGCTTACATTTTCAGAAAACATGGATTTTGCTGCTGCAGAAGCCAGCCCTTGTCACAAAGGTCACACATATCAGTCATACACTTGAGCCATAATGGCTTTGCCTTTCTTGTTTTGGAATAAGTTGAAGAGGTACAAAGTTTGCCAACGAATTCATCCAGTGTCTTTATCAAAACTAACTATATTCAAATATCAAGTGAATATAACAAAAATTACGGACTGTTCTGTGGTAACTGACTTTCTACAAACGGTCATTTGACTCTTCAAAGAGACATCGATTTCAAAATGCTCGGAGGCTCTCTTATACACCCCTTGAATGAAGCATTTCCTGTATCTTCAAGCTTGTACGTACGCAAACTTAGGAGATTTTCATGTTTACACACACAACACACAGAGGGCACTTCGTGCCAAAAGTGTGTTCAGCAGCGAGGTTAGTGTAATTAGACGTGACATCATTTTTATCTCGTTACTTCTTTGCCAGGATATGAGGCCCGCCCACCCATAAGTTCATTTGCATGCTACTGAACGGGCTCCAACCAGACCCATCTCAAAGTCTACCATGACTTCAAAGATGGGGTACCGAAATAAGGTCTGAACAAATTTTGACCAAAGCTGGATTCGAACCCAGGACCTTTCTTAGCAAAAGAGCAATATATTCAATTCAATTCAATTCAAATACTTTATTGTGTCAATCTAGCCGACAAATTTTCTTTCGTTGGGATCACATGCGCGTGTACGGTTTTAGCCACATTATGATGATGGTAAAAAAAAACCAAAACAAAAAAAAAAACCAACAACAACAACAACACTACATGACCACAGCGTTGGTGGTATAGGGCAGTTTGCAAGATACCACTGCGACATCTGAGGTGCAAGTTCCTCGACGGCGTCAACAAGGAGAGAGAGAGATATGCTAGTTAACACACTCTTCATTTAGGAGACGGATGGTCGAGGGTACAAAGCTGTCCTTGTAGCGTTTGGTTTTAACAAGAGGAGCCTTGAACCTACGGCCAGACGGGAGCTTTTGAAGGTGCTTAGAAAGGCAGTGGGAAGTGTCAGCTGCCAGCCTCAGGCCCTTGCGTATCATTCTCGTCCTGTAGAGGCCGTCAAGGCTCTCCAACCTGCCCCCAACGATTTTCTCACTAAGCCTGATTATTTTATTCAGCTTCCTAAAGTTCTTCTCGCCCAGGGAGCCGAACCATGAGACAAAAGAGAACGTAAAAGGCTTTCTATAAAGCAGAGGTAGAACTGCCCGAGGATTTTGGGGCTCACATCAAAGGAGCGGAGTTTGCGCAGCATATACAGTCTCCCTTGGGCTTTCTTAAAGATGAGGTCTGTGTTGTCGGTGAAGGATAGCCGTGAATCAATCAAGGTCCCTAGGTATTTGTAGACATCTGTGCGTGTGACAAAAGTGCCGTCAATCACCAGGGACTGAGGAGGTGGGAGTGGGCTCCCGGAAGTTGGCCCACTGCCAGGCTTCTGAAAGTCGACAACCATCTCCTCAGTCTTGAGTACGTTCAACTGTATATGGTTGTTATGACACCATGAGACAAACTGACCCACTTCTGCAAAGTAGTCAGCATCTGAGTTTGACAGATCTACAACTGCAGTGTCGTCTGCAAATTTGACATAGTGAGTCCTGTCATTGGAGCTGGTACAGTCATTTGTGGATAGGATGTAAAGGACAGGCGAGATCACACATCCTTGGACGTGGTGATGACGAAGGACATTAAGTTGTTTACGCGAACACACTGCGTCCTTTCCACTAGGAAGTTCAAGATCCATAGGATCAGAGAAGGGCTGACATTCATGTGACGCAGCTTGTCAGCCAGAAGGTGAGGCCTCATCATATTGAATGCACTGGAAAAGTCAACGAAGAGGACTCTGGCAAAGGACTTTGGTGTCTCCAAGTGAGTGAGGATTAGGTGCAGGAGAGTGATGACTGCATCATCCACACCCCTATTGTGGCGATATGCGAACTGTAGGGGGGCTGATTGAGTAGTCGACTCAGGGCAAGTCTCTCGAGGCACTTCATGATGATAAGAGGTCAGGGCAATAGGTCTGTAGTCATTAGGGCAAGAGGGTTTTGGTTTCTTAGGAACTGGACAGGTCAGGGAGTGTTTCCAGACTGATGCGATTGAGTTGGACGTGAGGCATGCGTTGAAGATCTGCGCGAGGACTGGTGCCAGTTGGGCACTGCAGGACTGCAGCACCTTACTGCTGATTCCGTCTGGGCCTGGGGCTTTGTGTGGCTGAAGGCAGTGGAGGACCATCAACACCTCTTCCTCGCTGATCTCTATAATATACTATATACTAATGGTCAAACCTTAAGGGCCACTTTTTATCGCAGATGCACTGACAACACCACACAAATAATGTAACAATACTTGGAGTCAGTACTTTGCTAATTTATTCAATAACAATTTCATTTAAGTTTTGAGTAAATCAAGCACTTGTAACAACAGCAGTACATTAGAATATTCACCCACCCCTCATTTGAAAATTCACACAAGACTGGTCCAGTCAGTAGCGAGTGAGCCCACCGTTTGCAGCCAAGCATTCAATGCAGCGTTGACGCATGGAGTTCACCAGGGTTCGGAGAACATATTGGATCACTTCCCACTCTTGATGCAGGAACTAAGTTAGTGACTACGCGTTGCCCCAGCACGTCCCAGAGGTGCTTGATGGGAGCCAGATCAGGTGAACGAGCTGGCCACTCCATCCTCATGATGCCCCGTTGCTCAAGGTACTCATCCACCACACGGGCGCGATGAGGTCGAGCGTTGTCGTCATGCAGATCAGCATTGTCGCCTATGGCTTGGAGAACTGGCTGGATGAGGGTCTGCACAATCTTTTCCTGATAGCAAAGTCCAGTCAGGGTGCCTCGGGTGACGTGGAGGGGGGTCCTGCCTTCCCTGCTGAAGCCTGCCCAGACTATGACTGATCCTCCTCCATAGCGATCCACCTCTTGGATGCCTCCATCCATGAATCGCTCACCCTGGCATCTCCAGACCCTCACCCTGCCGTCGTTGAAGGACACCGTGAACCATGACTCAAGTAAACAGAACTGAGTCCACTGGAGTCTGTTTCACCTCACATGTTGACGACACCAGGCAACCCAGGCTCTGCGATGAGCTAGAGTAAGGGGTATTCTCACTGCTGCTCTGCATGAAGCTAGGCCAATTTTGCGCAGACGTCGGCAGACTGTGCTTCTGCTGACGTTAACGTTTGCAGCTTGCATCATTGACATCGCAGAGTGGTTGACATGACAGTTCGGTTGCGCAGAGCCGCCCCACAGAGGTATCTGTCCTCCTTTCTGCTGGTGCAGCGTGGGCGTCCTGAGCAGGGTCATCGTTCTGCCCTTCCAGTTTCTTGGAATCATTCCAGCAGCCTCTGGATCACTGAATGGGACACCCCTAGACATCTCCCAACTTCTCGTCCGGAAATTCCATCCTGCAGCCATGCTAGCGCCCGGCCTTGATCTACTGGCATTAGGCTTCGTCGTGGTGGCATGGTTAGGAAAGTGACAGTAATGCCCCTACTGTACCAGTATTTGTAGTGAAACAGAGGTGCTCAGTGTTCATGACTGACCCCTTTAGCATGTCCATCACGACTTTACCGAGTTTTTCCACCTGCCTGCCTTTGGTATGCTTGCCAATATCGCACAGCTTTTCACAAAAACTGACGATGTTTCACGTGCATTTGACACGTTCGTGGAAATTGATGAATTGTTATCTATTGTTCCCTGTACAGTGGACTGTCCAAGACAACTTTTAACCCATTTGAATCGAAAGAACATTGTATTTTATTAGCGTACTTGCGACAATAAACAATGACACAAAAAAATGGGGTGGCCCTTAAGTTTTGACCATTAGTATAGCTCAGGATAAGTCTAACGAATGGAATGGATCCCTCTATGTGGTCTTTGTAGACTTTGAGAAGGCCTTCGACAGTCTGCATCGAGACTCCCTTTGGAAAATCCTGCGATACTATGGAATCCCCCAGAAACTTGTCAACGTCATCAGGTCCCTGTACAAGAATTTTGAGTGCAGAGTCGTCCACAACAACCAGCTCACCGAACCGTTTAAGGTGGAAACCGGAGTGAAACAAGGATGTATTCTTTCGCCAATCCTATTCTCAATGGCAATTGATTGGATCATGCGCCGCACCACAGAGGGAAGGAGGCAGGGAATTCAGTGGACGCTGACCTCAATGCTGGATGACCTCGACTACGCCGATGATATCGGGCTGCTGGCAAGCAGAAACCAGGACATGCAACAGAAGACACAACAGTTGACACAGTCAGCAAGCTCCATAGGTCTCGGGGTCAACATTAGGAAGACTCAAGTCATGAGGAAGAACACCATAGTGGGCGACCCAATCACCATCAATGACCAACCTCTGCAAGAGGTGGACGAGTTCACGTACCTGGGCAGCAAGGTTACCACAGATGGAGACTGCACAAGGGAGATCACCACAAGAATCAGCAAAGCCAACCAAGCCTTCGCAATGCTGAAACCCATCTGGAGGACCACAAGCCTGAGCATCCACACCAAGCTCCGTATTTTTAAGAGCAACGTGCTGAGTGTCCTTCTATATGGGTCAGAATGCTGGAAATCCACTACCGCTACGGAACGCAAGCTGGATGTCTTCCAGAACAAGTGCCTGCGACGGATCATGAAGGTCTTCTGGCCAAACATGATTACAAACGAGGAACTACGGAAGAGAGCAGGCGCAGACAGAATCGCTGAAACCATCGCCACACGGAGATGGAGATGGCTAGGCCACGTTTGCAGAATGTCACCTGACTCATTACCAAGGGTGGCACTGAGATGGACACCACAGGGGAAGAGAAACCGTGGGCGACCAAAGGAGACGTGGCGCCGAACCGTGGAGCGAGAGCTCAAGAACAGAGGCCTTACTCTGCAAACAGCACCCAAAATAGCAGCTGACAGACAAAAGTGGCGCTCCCTTGCCGTCGCCTCAAGCACCAGACGGCGCAGAGAGGACTGAATGAATGAATAGCTCAGGATAGACAAAAGATACCTACTTCATATGTATGTTGATTAAAGTATTGTTCATTATGAATTTGAAAAGAATTCATTTGCTCTTGTAAATTTAAAGAATCAAATGTTTGATTCACTGGTATTCCACACACTGTCGCAAGTTTCTATTGTGAAAGGCTGCTTGCACACACAGAATAGATAACATGCACAGCCTTTCTAGTTGGTAAAGAATGTTTACAGCTGTTCATTTTTAAGTCCCTTCTATTTATAGAAGGAACTTTTTAGGACGGGTCGCAGTGGGGCAAATTTAATAGCATGTCCATGATGTCAAAGGCGGGTTGGCTAAACCTCTAACAATTGAAGTAACAAGATAAAAATTACGTCATGTCTAGTTAAGCTAACCTCGCTGCGGAACGTACATTTGGTGCGAAGTGCGTATGTATTTATGTCTGTGCGTATGTATGTAAACAAGAGAATCTCCAATATTTCTGTACACACAAGCTTGAAACTTGGTGAAATACTTTTTTAAGTGGGTGGCTAAGAGAGCCTCCGAGCATATTGTAATTGAATTTCTCATTGAAGACATAAATAACCGTTTATAGGTAGTCAGTTGACCCATATGTCCGTAATTTTTGTCATATTTACTTGAACTTTTACATATAGCTAGTTTGGAGCAAGCGATTGGATGAGTTCGTTGCCAGCTTTGTATCCTTTCAACTTCTTTAGTAAAAATTAATTCTTTTCAAAAAAAGAATTAAAACGCTAAAATTTTTTTTACTTCTATACGAGACCTGATGCATCCTTTTTGAGGATGTGGATGATCGTCTTGTTCTATACATGCGTATTTCTCTGTGGGTTGGCGATTGGGTGCCTGATAGGGGGATCTACCTGTTTGTCTGTCCAGCACTGAGTAATTCCCCTTGGTATATGTACAATTCTGCCAGCACTAGCCTCACCTATCAGGTTTGTGAGTAGACTTTACTTCTAGAGAAAGTTAGACAGTGATGGTGACGTAAAAGAGGCAACTCCATCACCACGCAGACACTGACATAATGCTCTAAATATGACGTCATTCTCTCTCGCACGCGCGGCTCTCTCTCACGCGTGCATCTCTAGGAGGAATAGATCCTCATGCGCCCTCCAGGTGCATGAGGATCTATGCCTCTTGGAGATGTTTGGAGCGCGCGCACGCACTAATAAGCACACACACATCGACGCGCTTTCAGAAGAGCATGCAGGTGACCCGCGTACTTAGTATATCATGTAGCTAGGTAAAGTCAACCTGCTTTTACACAAATTATAGCAAGACTGAAACTGTACTGTGAAGTTCTAGTTTTGTCACCATTTTCTCAAGCCTATAAAGCGAAAGTGAAACTTGTATCATGTAAAATATAAAATTAGTTAAAAACTAAAACTTGCGTCATGACAAAAGACTTTTGACAAATCAATGACGCGTATGTCCTGCGCCCCTTTTAGAACTCGCTGACGCATTGGCAGATCTGCGAGACTTTTTCATTAGGAGATAATTCAACATCAGAATCAGGTCAAAGACAAAAGGTAGAGACCATTGACAGCGAGGACAGCTCTCATATAGAAGGGACTTTGTGGGTTATGGTTCATCCCATCTTGTTTTGTTTGTTTCAGGCTAACCTGGCTCCAGCAAGCGTAGTGTATTTTGGTTCGGAGCAGTTTAAAGGTAATTCTGATGGTGAGGTCATGTGTTTATCAGTTTGTTGCATGAAGGTAGTACACTTTGGTACTCCACAAAGTTACTTTTACTGCAGCTCCTCCACCCCCCCAACCCCCCCCCCCCAACCCCCCAACCCCCCCCCCCCCCCAAAAAAAAAAAAAAAAAAAAAAAAAAAACCACCCCCAAAAATCTGTACGCTGATGCAGGGTAGCCCTCTCTGTAGCTCTGCCACATCCACATGCTCAGCTATGTTCTGCAGATGAAGGCCCATCCAGGGAGTCCTGCCTATGATTGTGTTTTTAAACCGCCGTTTGCAGAGATTTATGAGATCCATCTGGGAGCTGTCCGTCCACTTTCCTTCCGTGTACGACCTCATCTGCAGGCGGCCGGAATGGACCTGGACAAAGTTCTGGAATCTCTGCAACACACCATTCCACCATGGCTATTTCCAATTCCTGACGTCTTGCTGGACTTGACTGCCCATAAGAAGGACTCTACTCCACCAACCATATACCAACAGAGCCTCAATGAACTCCTTTCAAGTTTTCCTGGCTATTGTCAGATTTACACAGATGGGTCAAAGTCTGAGGATGGGAGAGTGGCTGTGGCCAGTGTCCTCTCGCAATCCTAGATGCCCATTTAAGCACCGCCTCCCAGACCACTCATCTGTATTTAGTGCAGGCCTGCAGGCAGTTCTGCTGGCACCCAAGCATGCTTATTAGTCTAAGGAAAGGAACTTCCTGACTCTGTCTGACTCTCTTTCTGCCCTCCAGGCTTTTCAGGGCGCAGGAACGGACCACCCACTGCTGGTGCAGATTGGAGAGCTTTATGCAGACTTGAAGGAGTAGTATGACATCATTTTTGTTTGGGTCCAAGGGCATGTGGACATTGAAGACAACAGTATTGCAGTTTCTGCTGCCAGCAATGACCCTGTCCCTGACACACAGACTGTTTATCGTGATTTTAAACCTGTGTTTAGTGCTTACATAACCTGCAAGCGGCAGTTCGTGTGGGACAAAGAGGAAGCTAACAAGCTCCATACAATACAATATAATAATACTTTATTAATCCCTCATGGGAAAATTCACTGTCTGCCCATACAACACATGGCATCATCATTCACTCATTCAATTAATTAAATAAACTATAACTTTCATTTAAAAAAATGAACTCTAACAGATGTAGTGGTACTTTTGTAACACTCCTTGCATCAGAACCCTCGCGCTGGGACCATACGGCGTTGAGGCGCGTCCCCTGGGTGGTGGATAGGGGGTCCCTCGTGAGAGGGGTGCACCGAATGAAATAAGGTGCCGTGAACCAACATGGTCTAAGGGAAGGTGACCCCGACAGAAAACCCCTGGTCCTCCTAGTAAGGGGGTTGGGCGTGGGGGTAGCTTCCCCACCCTGCAAAAAAGGAAATAGCTACAAAAACGCCAACGAAAAGATTAACAGTAATTCCTTTCCTGGAGGAGGAAGGTTCTTCTACTAGAAGACTTATGACGTCCTGTGGTGAAAGCCGGAAGTCTTCGGAAGCCACAGGACCGAGCCGCCTCTCTCTATCCAGGGATACAACCATGGGCACATGGAACGTCAAGACCATGTACCAGAGCGGCAAGGCCGCCCAGATAGCAGCGGAAATGCAAAAGTACAACCTTTCCCTGCTAGGCATCAGTGAAGCCAGATGGACACAGTCTGGCCAGAAAAGGCTGTTAAGTGGGGAGATGATTCTGTATTCAGGTCATGAAGAGGAGAATGCCCCCCATACAGAAGGAGTAGCACTCATGCTGTCACCAGTGGCACAGAGAGCGCTGATGGGCTGGGAACCTCTTGGGCCAAGAATTATAACAGCAGCCTTTAGAACCAAGAAAAAGCTCAAGCTGAACGTCATCCAGTGTTATACGCCCACTAACTCTCCACTGACTCTGGCAACATCTCCCTTCTTACACTACTCGATCTCTCTGCCGCCTTTGACACTATAGACCACTCTATCCTCCTCCACCGACTCCACCACTCCTTCGGCATCACTGACTCTGCTCACTCCTGGTTTCTCTCATACCTCTCTGACAGACAGCAGTCCGTCACCATCAACGGCGTCTCTTCCAACCCGGTAACGCTCTCCTGTGGAGTTCCACAGGGATCCGTCCTGGGCCCGGTCCTTTTCACACTCTACACCTCTCCTCTGTCCAACATCATCCAGTCTCACCGCATACACCACCACCTCTACGCTGACGACTCACAACTGCAAGACAAAGACAAACTCGACAACACTCAGTCACTACTGACTCGCACGGCTGACTGCTACAAAGACGTGAAAAACTGGATGACAGCAAACAAGCTGAAACTGAACGACGACAAAACGGAAGCCATGCTGGTGGGCACTCGCCAAAAACTCTCCCAGCTCCCTCCCTCTCTCCACCTTCAACTCGATAGCACCCCCATCTCCCTCTCTGACTCGGCCAAGAACCTCGGCGTCATCCTCGATTCCTCTCTGTCCATGACCAACTTCGTCTCCGCCACGACCCAGGCATGCTATTTCCACCTTCGCCGCATCAGTCAGATCAGAAAATACCTCACTACCGAAGCTGCCACCAAACTTGCTGTCTCTCTCATCTTATCTCGCATTGACCATTGCAACTCTCTCCTTTCCGGTCTCCCTCACTCCACCATCTTCACTCTCCAACGCGTCCAGAACAATGCTGCCCGCCTCGTCCTCAGAAAGAAAAAATCCGACCACATCACACCCCTGCTCAAACTCCTTCACTGGCTCCCCATCCCCCAACGCATCCAATACAAAGTTCTGTCTCTCTGCTACAAATCCCTGAACAACTGCGCTCCTGCCTATCTCTCCAACTTACTTCACCCCTACACACATTCCCGCTCCCTCCGCTCTGCCTCCGACCCTCTCCGCCTCCACATCCCTCGCACCAAACTTAACACTTTCGGTCCCCGCTCCTTCTCCGTCTACGGTCCATCCATCTGGAACACTCTCCCACTCTCTCTCCGTCAGAAACACTCTCTCTCCTCCTTCCAGTCCGCCCTCAAAACTCACCTCTTTCAACAGTTTTAGCACTATATCACCGCACTCCCCACCCCAAGCTGACCGTCGTAATGTATTTCACTGTTTGTGGTACGTGAGTCATTGTCTAAAGCGTGCGCATGCGTGCGCGAGTTGTGAGTGTGCGCTTAGAGTTATAATTATTATAAGATAAGCGCATTATAAATACCGTAATTATTATTATTATTATTACTAATGACAGTGACGAGGAAGAGAAACAAGAGTTCTATGACCGACTCCAGAGTGCCGTGGACAAATGTGTGGAGCGAGACATCACCATCGTCATGGGCGATTTTAATGCCAAAATAGGGGAGGACAACACCGGATACGAAGAGGTGATGGGGAGACAGGGACTAGGCTCGGAGATGAGTGAGAACGGGGAGAGGTTTGTAGACTTTTGTGCTCTAAACCGACTTGTCATTGGAGGCAGCATCTTCCCACACAGAAGAATACACAAAGCAACTTGGGTCTCACCTGACCATACAACAGAGAACCAAATAGACCATATCTGCATTAGCAAGAAATTTAGAAGATCCCTTCAAGATGTTCGAGTGAGGAGGGGAGCAGATGTCGCCTCAGACCACCATCTGCTTACCTTAAGAATGAAGCTCAAGCTAAAGAAAAGCCGCACAGAGACAACAAGAAGACAGCGCTATAATGTAGGCCTCCTGAGAGAAACTGGAGTTAGAGAAGAGTTCAAACTGGTGCTGTCCAACCGGTTTCAAGCGCTACAGGAGCTAGTAAATGAAGAGGAGGCGGTCACCACAGAGCAGCAGTGGAAGGCAGTTAGAGAGGCGCTGAACTCAACCTGCAAAGACACTGTAGGGTTCAGGAAACACCACCACAAGGACTGGCTGTCGGCACAGACCTTGAAGAAGATAGAAGCGAGGAAGCAGAAGAAAGCAGCGGTCAACAACAGTCGCACGAGAGCAGCCAAAGTAAGGGCACAGGGGGAATACTGGGAAGCCAACCGCGAGGTGAAGAGGAGTATCAGGGCAGACAAGAGGGCCTACACAGACAGCCTGGCAGCAGAGGCAGAAAAGGCAGCAGGCAGCGGCAACATGAAACAGCTCTACGACATTACCAGAAGATTGTCGGGTAAGTATGGCCATACAGAAAGACCAGTAAAAGACAAAGAAGGCAAGTCTATTGCAGACAGAGCAGACCAACTCGACAGATGGGCCGAGTATTTTGAAGAGTTACTGAACAGACCTAGCCCACCCGACCCCCCCGACATCCAGCCGGCAGAGACCGACCTACCCATCAGCTGTGACAGACCCAGCCGGGAAGAGATCAGAAAAGCAGTGGCATTTTTGAAGAATGGCAAAGCAGCAGGGCCAAATGACATCCCAGTGGAGTCTCTGAAAGCAGACCTAGAGACAACAGTTGAGATGCTGTACCCACTGTTTGGAAAGATCTGGGAAGAGGAGGTGATGCCAGCTGACTGGAAGGAGGGGTACCTAATCAAGCTTCCCAAGAAAGGCGACCTCAGCAAGTGTTCCAACTACAGAGGAATCACCTTGCTGTCAGTACCAGGAAAGGTCTTCAACAGGATCATCCTAGAGAGAATGAAGAGCTCCGTTGACCCCCAGCTGAGAGACCAGCAAGCAGGATTCAGGAAGAACCGATCATGTACAGACCAGATCGCCACTCTCCGCATCATCGTGGAACAGTCTCTGGAGTGGAGCTCCCCGCTGTACGTCAACTTTGTGGATTATGAGAAAGCATTTGACAGCGTGGACCGAGAGACTCTATGGAAACTCATACGACACTACGGTGTACCCACAAAGCTCGTCCGCCTGATCAAGAGCAGCTATGATGGCATGACATGTCGCGTGATCCACGAAGGGCAGTTCACCAGAGAGCTCTAGGTCAGAACTTGTGTCAGGCAGGGGTGTCTGCTGTCTCCGTTCCTCTTCCTACTGGCCATAGACTGGGTCATGAAGATGACCACAGAGCACAGACGAAGTGGAATACAGTGGACACTGTGGACACAGCTTGACGACCTCGATTTTGCAGACGACTTGGCATTACTGTCCCACACTCATCAACAAATGCAGGACAAGACACGAGGCTTGCTGACATCTCGTCCCAAGTGGGCCTCATCATTCACAAACAGAAAACAAAGACAATGAGGCTGAACGCAACCAGGGAAGAACCAGTCTTGCTTGCTGGCACCCCGTTGGAGGAGGTGGAGTCCTTCACCTATCTCGGGAGCATCATAGACAAAAAAGGCGGCACTGATGCAGATGTCAGAGCACGAATCGGTAAAGCCAGAGCAGCCTTTCTCCAGTTGAAAAAAGTGTGGAGTTCCAGAGAGCTGTCACAACACACCAAAGTCCGGATTTTCAACTCCAATGTAAAAGCAGTTCTCCTATATGGAGCAGAGACATGGAGATTGACAAAAACCACAGTCAACAGAGTACAGACCTTCATGAAGAATTGCCTTAGAAGAATTTTGAAAATCCACTGGCCAGAGAAGATCAGCAACGTCAGACTCTGGGAGAGAACAGAGCAGATAACAGCAGAGAATGAAATTGGGCAAAGAAGATGGGGATGGATCGGTCACAGTCTGAGAAAGCCAGCTTCCAGTATCACTAGGCAGGCATTGTCATGGAACCCCCAGGGAAAGAGGAAAAGAGGTAGGCCGAGAAACTCCTGGCGTCGAGACCTCCAAGCAGACATCAAGAGACTGGGAACCACCTGGAGTAGAATCGAAGGAGAAGCACAGGACAGGAGTTGCTGGAGGTCTCTCGTCGACGGTCTATACCCGGGTAGGGGTGACAGGCGTAAGTAAGTAAGTAAGATTGGATGCTGTCGTCTTGCTCGCTGAATACTCTTTGCATCCGTACTTGCATTTGAATATAAATGCATTGTCCTTTTCTTTGAGATGAAAAAATTCTAGATACGGTTCAAACAAAGTGGAAAGTTTCTCCATCTTCTGCGGTCAAAAATTTGTGCGTTCTGTGCTTGATTTGATGAACAAAGAGATGACTGATGCGCGCTTTTGAAAGTCACGTGGCTTGCTATTGCTATCAGCCAATCACAATCATGCTTCCGTTTGCTGAGCGAGTGATCAATCTCGCGTGAAACAGCAATTTCGCCACTCGCTTCATCTTGGCTGAAAGGGATGGGCAAGTCACATGGCAAGGAAAGTAGCGTAGCGAAAGATACATTTTCGCTACTTCGCTACTGACAAATTAGTAGTTCGCTGCTTTACAACTACTTTTTTAAAATATGTAGTTTGGATCGTTACAAACTACTCCAAAGAATAGCGAAACTACAAAATGTAGTCGCTACTCTCGCTACTTGCCCATCCTTGCCTGCAGGCCCTTCAGGGCGCGGTAACAGACCACCCTCTGCTGGTGCAGATTAGAGAGCTCTATGCAGACTTGAAGGAATATTATGATATCATTTTTATTTGGGTCCCAGGCCATGTGGGCATCAAAGGCAACAGAATTGCAGATTCTGCTGCCAACAGTGCCCGCATTGACCCTGTCCCTGACACACAGACTGTTTATAGTGATTTTAAACCTGTGATTAATGCGTACATAGCCCGCGAATGGCAGTCCGAGTGGGACAAAGAGGAAGGGAACAAGCTGCATGAAACTCTTCCTACGGTGTCTGACAGTCTACCTTTCCACTGCGGCAGCCGCTGTGAGGAGACTGTCCTTACTCGGCTCCACATCGGGCACACGTATGTTACGCACTCTTACTTACTTAAACAGGATGAGCGTCCATGGTGTTTTGCCTGTGATGAGCAGTTTTCTGTTCGACACTTTTTGCTGTATTGTGCCGATTTAATTGAAATGAGATATTAACACTTCACAGCAGACTCCTTGGTCTGGATTGATTATTTAGACTCCTTGAAGGTTTTGTTCCGGGATGTTCCCCCGGACAAAATCTTCAATTTCTTGAGAGAATGCAATATTTTTTTACCAGATCTGAGCATTCATAGACTGTGAATTTCTTTATTTTGCCCTTTTTGAGAGTCTGTAAACATTTCTTTTAAAGACTCGTGCGCCATTTTAGCCTGACATATTTTTAAGATATATTTACATCTTGTCTTAAGACCTTGCTTTTAGTCTGGCTCACCAGATTTTTACCCATCCTGCCGTGAGATGGCCTTGGTCGCCTGCTCGGCGTTAAACCCAAATAACTAACTAACTCCAAGGGGTCATCCAAATTAGCATGCATAGATAGGTCTTACCACCAGGTATCTCTTTAGCAAGTTTGGGTTTGAAGTTGTGAATAGTATTTGAGAAAAAACATCTTTTGTCAAAATATGGCTATTTTTCACCTATTTCCTGAGCTCTTGTGACCCTTGACCCTTCCGAGGGATCAACCAAATTAGTACGTATAGAAAGGTCTTACCATCAGGTATGTTTGTACAAAGTTTGGGTTTGAAGTTGGCGGTGTCGAAGTTCAGCTTTCTTCTAAGCGTCTGCGATTATCACTGTGATGATCAGACCATCGGTGTCGGATTGAAGAATCCGAGGCATTCCAGCTTTCTTTGCTTTTTCTCCGCCATTCACAACTTCTTTCAGGATCGAAAGTGAAACACAACGATGCGGTATCTCATAATAGTATGAATGGTGACGTCCCCTGACAGCAAGTAACGCATTCAACATGTAGCGCGCACGTTGTAATAACATCCTGACACCACAGTTTGACCGTCCAGTTACACTCGCACGGACCCCGGAGTCGGGGTGATTCTGAACGCAGCCACGACCAAGCGAGCAGCTAAACAAACCAACTCATCACTAAAAATAGAATGACTGTCACCTACCTCTGTTAGGTTATGCACGGTGGTGCAAGGATGATGCATCTCGGACACAGATGCACTGAATTTTAGTGCGTCTGACTACCCCTTAGTTACATTTTCAGTACGTGATTTTTAGTTTTAATGAGTCATAGATGCACAGACGCACTAAAACGGAAGCCCTGCCCCTCTGAAAGGTCAAGGGTCACAAGAGATCAGGGAATAGAAATAAAATAGCTATATTTTGACAAAGTGTTTTTCACAAATACTATTAATAACTTCAGACACAAACTTTGTACAGAGATACTTGATGGTAAGACCTTCCTATGCATACTATTCTGCATAATCCCACGGAAAGGTCAAGGGTCACAAGAGGTCAGGAAATAGGTCACAAATTTCTTGACAAACATTATTTTTGCTTCAATACTATTTACAACTTTCGCCTACCCGGCACCGGCCTCCACGTGGCGTGGGTGGGTAGTCCACTCGGTCCCTGACTGAGTGGGCTAGCAGACGGGTGCCATCTTTGTCCAGGATTAGGACTTGATGTCAGCAGATATGTTGTTCAGTCTTTCTCACTGGTCCGGTTTTTAAGGAGCTGTGCTTACCCAGGTCTTACCATGTTGGATTGGTCCTTAAAAATACGCGTGAGCTTTTGGTCCTTTGGATCCCAAGTGTTTGCCGTGCTTGGAGACCCGTGTCGGGGGAGAAGAGGATCCTGGTGGCTGAAACACTCCACTTTGGCCTTGACTTCTGCCTAAACGGGAGGCTAGTCGTACCGGCCTAGTCAATCGGCTCTTGTCACGTCGAGCCCTATCCCCCTGTTGACATGCGGGTTGTTATACGGAGCACCATGCTATAGCCTCTGATGCTGATTGGGTGCTTTACGCCAGTATTCCCCTGTATTCAACAGTGTGATAGAAGGCGGTGGCTCAAACGGTTCAATCGGGCTTACCCCCTTGAGTATATCTTTCGGGCAGTCTCCATTGTGCGTCTGGCTGGAGACCCGCCGACAATTGCACTTTCCCTTGTTGGGCTCGGTGGCGGGCGGGGACCCCCGGGGGATGAATATCTATCATACTATAATATGGAAAATATCAAAAAACCAAAACTGGCACCAAAGCGGCACATAGCCACTGACATTGACCTTGAAAATGATAGCGACTCTGATTGTGGGGAAGCGACGCCTGAGGTTTCGGCCGTCTGGCCTCGCTTTCTCATTATCCACAGCAAAGTTAAAGAGAAGCCTGTTTCCAAGCTCCACCCTTTCCTGGTGGGGGAGACCCTCAGGAGCCGTGTTGGCAGGCCTGAGGCCCAGCGCCTCAGGTCTGGTGACTTGTTGGTAGAGTGCCGTACCCGGGCACACTCCAATGGGCTACTGAGGCTCTCCTCCATCGGAGACACTCCAGTGGAGGTCACTCCCCACAAAACAATGAATTCCTCTAGAGGAGTGATTAAAGATCAAGCATTGGCCGAACTGTCTGAAGATGAACTTGTACGGAACCTTAAGTCACAGGGGGTGACCTACGTCAGGCGCTTCATTTCCAAACGAGGTGGTAGGGAGATCCGTCTCCCTACCATCATCCTGACGTTTGGCACCCCCACAGCTCCTACTACCATCTGGGGAGGTTACTACTCCCTAAAAGTGAAAAAGTACGTCCCTCTCCCCCTTCGGTGCTTTAAGTGCCAAAAGTATGGCCATGGGCAGAAGACATGCCGCCAGGCAGAGGCCCTATGCGCCCGTTGCACTAAGCCCGGACACTCTGCTGAGTCCTGCACAGCCATCCCCCTGTGTGTGAATTGCCAGGGGGCGCATATGGCTTCGGACAAGAAGTGCCCTCGTTGGAACTCCGAGTGCAGGATTCAGCAGGTGCGTGTGGAGAAGGGGCTGTCCTTTGCGGACGCAAAAAAAACTGGTTGACGGTCCTGGTGCAGCTGAGGCGGCGCCAAACTCAAATAACAACTTTGTGTATACTTTCAGTGCTGCGGTGGCAGGCAAGCGCCCCACCAAAGACTTCTCTTGTCAAACCCCAACTTCTTGGTTGGGGGCGGAGCCTCGGATCCTCTCACCCCTGGAGAGTAATCCTCCTCCGGTGGTGACGAGGAGCCAGGGAACGCAGAGGGCGGACGCTACCGGTCTGGTGGCACCGCCTTCTGCTGCCCCTAAGCCTCAGCCCCCACCCAAACCTGCTAGTTTGTCAACACCAAAGGTTTCTGGCTCTGGTCAGCCTTCTAAGGCCGCTAACTCTAGCGGCAGGAACGCTGCCCAGGACCAGAAGTCAAAGAAATCTATGGGACCGCCGTGCGCACGGGCCCAGAAGGGGAACATTGATGTCCCCCTTCAAAACAAATATGCTGCGTTGGAGGAGCAGATGGAGGGAGTGGAAGTTGTCGATGCTGCGGCAGCTCCACCCCCTTCATCTCCTAGGAACCAGAGGAGGCCCGGAGCCGGCCCCCCTCTGTTTCTCCGACTCCTTCCAAGGCAAAGGACAAAGGGGGGAAAAACTCCGCACCCCCAGATAAGACATAATCATGGACTCTCTGCTTCAGTGGAATTGTCGTGGTTTTCAAGCTAACTTTGAGGAATTACGTCTTTTAGTCAAGTGCTATAACCCCTCAGTAATATCTCTTCAGGAGACTTACCTGAAGACTTCTGACCCTGTGTCCTTTAATGGTTTTAACGCTATACATAAAGGCTCTGATTCGGAGAGGCGCTCGGGTGGAGTGGCTCTTCTCATTAGTAGCCAAATTTTATGTAGCCCCGTTAGCATCGACACCTGTCTTCAGGCTGTCGCAGCTCGGGTTACCTTGAAGAAGACCATAACTATATGCAGTATTTACCTGCCACCATCCCTGCGGGTCTGTAGTAATGATTTTTTTAATTTAGTTGATCAACTGCCCCCTCCCTTTATTCTCATGGGGGATTTTAACGGTCACGCTCACCTTTGGGGTAGTGACCACTATGATGGCAGAGGTCAGATGTTAGAAGATGTTTTTTCTCAACTTAATCTATGTGTCTTTAACGATGGTTCACCTACATACTCTAACCCAGGTTCAGGATCTAGTTCTGTTCTAGACCTCACTGTGTGTGATCCTTCTCTCATGCTGGACTTTGACTGGAAGGTTCACGATGACCTGTGTGGTAGTGACCACTTCCCAGTAGTCCTGTCATCGGTCAGCTGTGGGGAGGATCCGCCGGTGGGGCGCTGGAATCTTAAGAAAGCTAACTGGCCTCTGTTCGCCTCCCTCTGTCAGTCTCGTATTACAGAGGAGGTGGTCATGTCATCTGAAAAACCTATTTCTTCTTTTACTACTATTTTGTTGGACGTAGCGGGTGAAACCATCCCTAAAACTTCCGCATCAGTCCCTCGAAAGCTGAGAGTACCATGGTTCAACGAAGAGTGCCGCAAGGCCCAAATAGCGCGCAAATCTGCTCAGCGATGTGCTTTCCGTAATCCGTCGCAAGTAAATATTTTAACCTTTAAAAGACAGAGGGCGAAAGCCCGTTACATTTTTAAACGTGAACGCCGTGCTTCCTGGAGACGCTTCGTCTCATCTTTAACTTCTCGGACTCCGTCCCAGAAAGTATGGAAGGCTGTTCGGAGAATTAGGGGCAGAGGTGGCTCGGCTTCTGTTGGCCATCTTAGAGATGGTGTCAGTTTGGTTACAGATAAAAAAGCTGTGGCCAATTTGCTTGCCTCCACCATTGCCCATAATTCTTCAACGGAGCATTATTCACCTTTCTTCCAGAGAGAGAAGGAGAAACGAGAGTCTCGTATTTGTGATTTTGAGTCCGATAACTCAGAAGACTATAATGTCCCGTTTACATTATCAGAATTGCAGCAAGCTTTGCAGAAATGTAATGACTCTGCTGCTGGCCTAGATACCGTCCACTATCAATTCCTAACGCATATGCCTGAGAGGTCACTCCTTGTACTTCTCAAGGCCTTTAACCATATCTGGAGAACTGGTCATTTTCCGCCGTCTTGGCGCCAGGCTGTGGTTGTACCGATCCCCAAGCCGGGTAAGGATCCTTCCGACCCGGGCAACTACCGGCCTATCGCTTTGACATCATGTTTATGTAAAACTATGGAGCGCCTGGTCAACGCCCGCCTGGTGTGGCATCTTGAGTCACAGGGTCTCCTCACAGACCTCCAGTGCGGTTTCCGGCGCTTCCGTAGTACAACTGACCATTTAGTCCGCTTTGAATCATTTATTCGAGATTCTTTTGTCAACAAGCAGCATGTCTATGCAATTTTTTTCGATCTTGAGAAGGCGTATGACACTACCTGGAAGTATGGCATAATGTCTGACTTGTTGGACATGGGTTTTAAAGGGCACCTGCCCGTTTTTATTCACAATTTTTTGACTAACCGGTCGTTCCATGTCCGTGTGGGCTCCACCCTCTCCGACTCCTTTGAACAGGAGATGGGTGTCCCACAGGGCAGCATTCTATCTCCTGTTTTATTTAGTATTAAAATTAATAACATTGTAAAGGCCGTCAAGGATGATTCTGAATGCTCTTTGTTTGTTGACGACTTTGCTTTGTGCGCACGTGGTCGAGGACTTGCGTCCCTTGAGAGGCGCTTGCAGCTGTGCGTTGATCGCATCCAGCGGTGGGTGTCTCTCAATGGATTCAAGTTCTCGCCCTCCAAGACTGTTTGTGTGCATTTTACTAACCAGACGAAATTTTTTCCAGAACCTAGCCTGAGCATTGCTGGAGTGCCAATTAAGGTGGCCGAGGAGGCAAAGTTTCTGGGGGTCATTTTTGACAAAAGACTTACCTTCCGCAACCATATTAATTACCTTAGAACCTCTTGTCAGAAGGCTCTCGACATTCTTCGTGTCGTCGGTCGTACTGACTGGGGTGCGGACCGTACTGTCTTACTTCGTCTGTACCGTGATGCAGTCGTTATCACCCTGTACAAGAACAAAGGCGAGAAGTCTGACTGTTCCAACTATCGGGGAATTACCCTGCTGTCCATTGCTGGGAAAATCCTTGCAAGGCTGCTCCTGAATCGGCTGGTACCTGCCATCGCTGAAGACCAACTCCCAGAGGGCCAGTGTGGCTTCAGAGCAAACAGGAGCACCACCGATATGGTCTTTGTGCTGAGACAGCTACAGGAGAAATGCCGCGAGCAGAACAAAGGGCTGTACGTAACATTTGTCGACCTAACAAAAGCGTTCGACACTGTGAGCAGGCAAGGCATGTGGCAGATCCTGGAGCGACTTGGCTGTCCCCCAAAGTTCCTCAACATGATTGTCCAGCTACACGAGGACCAGCAAGGCCAGGTCAGACTCAACAATGACCTCTCAGAACCATTCCCTATTCTCAACGGCGTAAAGCAGGGCTGCGTGCTGGCACCGACCCTCTTCACCATCTTTTTTAGCATGATGTTGAAGCAGGCCACAGTGGACCTTGATGATGACGATGCAGTGTACATCAGGTATCGTCTCGATGGCAGCCTGTTCAACCTCAGACGACTGCAGGCCCACACGAAAACCCTAGACCAACTGATTCGTGAGCTGCTTTTTGCTGATGATGCTGCCCTCGTTGCACACACAGAGAGAGCCCTGCAGCGCATCACGTCTTGCTTCGCAGATGCTGCCCAGCTCTTTGGACTCGAGGTCAGTCTGAAAAAGACAGAGGTCCTCCATCAGCCGGCACCCAAGACAGTGTATCGCCCTCCTCACATCACCATTGGCGAGTCTGAACTAAAGTCAGTGCACCAGTTTACTTACCTTGGCTGCATTATCACGTCGGACGCCAAGCTGGACAAGGAGCTTGACAGCAGGCTGGCAAAAGCGAACAGCGCTTTCGGGCGACTTTTCAAGCGGGTGTGGCACAATCAACAGCTGAAAACAGGCACCAAGATCAGCGTGTACAGAGCTGTGGTCCTCACCACCCTGCTGTATGGTTCCGAGTCATGGGCCCTCTACCGCAGCCAACTACGACTCCTCGAACGCTTCCACCAGCGCTGCCTGCGTACCATCCTGGGCATTCACTGGAGTGACTATGTCACCAACGTCGAGGTCCTTGAACAGGCTGAAACTGTGAGCATCGAGGCTTTGCTGTTGCGGACACAGCTCCGCTGGGCGGGGCATGTCTCCAGGATGGAGGATCATCGCCTACCAAAGATCACCCTGTTCGGCGAGCTTGCTACTGGACACCGTGACAGAGGGGCACCAAAGAAGAGATACAAAGACTGTCTCAAGAAGTCACTTAGTGCCTGCCAAATCGACCACCACCAGTGGTCTTCGCTTGCTGCGGACCGTGACACCTGGCGCTCCACCATTTACAAGGCAGCTGTCTCCTTTGAGGACTCTCACAGAGCTAGCCTTAAGGACAAGCGGCTCAGGAGAAAAAACAGAGATGCCGCAGCTCAGAACCCCGGCCATACCTTCCCCTGCAGCCACTGCGGTCGAACCTGCCTGTCTCGGATTGGCCTCCGCAGCCACGAACAAGCCTGCAGACGTCGTGGGCAACTCCTATAAAATCTTCGTTCGCGAAGTCAAGCCAAGAGAGACCGGGCCCTTGTTCGGTCCAAACTGGATTACGGCTCTGTGGTGTATGGCTCAGCTTCCAAGTCTGTGCTACAGCGTCTGAACACAATTCACCATCAGGGTCTGCGGATATGTCTTGGGGCCTTCAGGACGTCACCAGTTCCTAGTCTGTATGCCGAGGCAGGGGAGCCTTCTCTCAAGCTCCGCCGCATCCGCCTCATGCTCAGCTACGTTCTGAAACTGAAGGCCCATCCAGACAATCCTGCCTATGATTGTGTTTTTAAACCATCGTTTGCAGAGATTTACGATACCCATCCGGGAGCTGTCCGTCCACTTTCTTTCCGTGTCCGACCTCATCTGCAGGCGGCCGGATTGGACCTGGACAGAGTTTCGGAATCCCTGCAACACATCACTCCACCTTGGCTCTTACCAGTTCCTGACATCTTGCTGGACTTGACTGCCCACAAGAAAGACTCTACTCCACCAGCCATATACCAACAGAGCCTCAATGAACTGCTTTCAATTTTTCCTGGCTATTGTCGCATCTATACCGATGGGTCAAAGTCTGAGGATGGGAGAGTGGCTGCGGCCGCAGTATCCTCTCGCCATCCTAGACGCCCATTTAAGCACCGCCTCCCAGACCACTCATCTGTATTTAGTGTGGAACTGCAGGCGGTTCTGCTGGCACTCAAGCATGCTTATCGATCTAGAGAAAGGAACTTCCTGATTCTGTCTGACTCTCTTTCTGCCCTGCAGGCCCTTCAGGGCACGGGAAATGACCACCCACTGCTGGTGCAGATCAGAGAGCTCCACGCGGACTTGATGAAGGAATATTATGATATCATTTTTATTTGGGTGCCAGGGCATGTGGGCATCGAAGGCAACAGGATCGCAGATTCTGCTGCCAACGATGCCCGCAATGACCCTGTCCCTGACACACAGACTGTTTATAGTGATTTTAGACATGTGGCTAGTGCGTACATAGCCTGTGAGTGGCAGTCCGAGTGGGACAAAGAGGAAGCTAACAAGCTGCATGAAGCCCTTCCTAAGTTGTCCGACGGTCTACCTTATCGCTGCGGCAGCCGCCGTGAGGAGACTGTCCTGGCTCGGCTCCACATCGGCCACACGTATGTTACGCACTCTTATTTACTTAAACAGGAGGAGCGTCCATGGTGTTATGCCTGCGACGAGCAGTACTCTGTTCAACGCTTTTTGTTGTCTTGTGCTGATCTAATCGACACAAGGTATAAACATTTCACAGCAGACTCCTTGAAGGTTTTGTTCCGGGATGTGCCCCCGGACAAGATCTTCAGTTTTCTGAGAGAGTGCCATATTTTTAATAAGATTTGAGCGTTTATAGATTATGATGTTTCTATTATTTTGACCTTTTTGAGAGTCTTCCGACGTTTTCTTTAAAGACCTGTGCGAAGATGGGGATGGATCGGTCACAGTCTGAGAAAGCCAGCTTCCAGTATCACTAGGCAGGCATTGTCATGGAACCCCCAGGGAAAGAGGAAAAGAGGTAGGCCGAGAAACTCCTGGCGTTGAGACCTCCAAGCAGACATCAAGAGACTGGGAACCACCTGGAGTAGAATCGAAGGAGAAGCACAGGACAGGAGTTGCTGGAGGTCTCTTGTCGACGGCCTATACCCGGGTAGGGGTGACAGGCGTAAGTAAGTAAGTTGCATCAGAACACTTGTGGTTTAATGCACCCTGTGCTTCTGGTGCCAGCAATGTTGCAATGAACTACTGAATGGGCTAGGACTAAAGTAAACACTATCTACTGATATTACTGTTGAAAAAGGGTAACAGCCTGAGGGACAAAAGAGTTGGCATGACATGATGTACTAATTTTGGGTACTCAAAGTCTGCCACTAAGTTAGATATGCCTGCTGTCAAATTCATATCTAAGTGGATGTGTTTTGTCATCAAGGTCAGCCAGTTTGTTCGTAACCCATCTGTTGTACAGTGTGTCCTAAGTATCTTTTACCACCAACTACTTTGTTAAGATGATCTTGATCTCTTTTACATAAATTTCTACCCCAGTACATCGGTACAAAAGTTAGAATGCTAACAATACCAGAGCAGTAAAACATCTGTAGAAGCTGAGTGCTTACATTAAATGATCTGACTTTTCTCAAACGGTAAAGACAGGTGTGTGCTTTTTTCACAACAGCCTCTGTGTTTTGTTTCCAGCTGAGCGCGTTGTCAAAAAGAACACCTAAATACTTGTAGGACTCTACACGCTCGGCTTCTGCTCCCATGATGACAACAGGACCAGGATGATGTTTGTTTTTCCTGAAATCTATGACCGTCTAGCTTGTTTTGTCAACATGTAATT
Source organism: Semisulcospira habei (assembly GCA_036245525.1). Lineage (NCBI taxonomy): Eukaryota > Metazoa > Mollusca > Gastropoda > Semisulcospiridae > Semisulcospira > Semisulcospira habei. Next base: position 173,927,349 of record BTPG01000008.1, on the reverse strand, counting down.
CAAGATAGTTACTATCACACCACTCTTCAAAGTCGTTGATCTCTTGTCGAGTGTCTGTTGTCCTCATCTGTAATCTGTCCCGTCAGTGCCATGTCATCAACATATTTGTCCATGACACAGTCATAAGTGGCTGTCCAGTGTGCTGTGTACTTTTTCTTCTTCTCGAACATTGTCACACTTGGAGTTTGGCTCTCAAAATGAAATCTGTGGTCTTCTTTAGTGCCTCCACAGACCCATACAGTTTCTCTCGTAGAGTGGTGGGCTTCGGCCATATCTCCTCCCTCAGCATCCGGTGGTTCCCACAGTCCTCGAGGATGTGGTCTGCACTGCTTCTCCACAAGGGCACAGTGGAGATGGCACTAAGGTGGAAGCGTCTGTGCAGGTGGAAATTGAGTGTGCCGTGTACAAAGAAGCTCTTCCTAAAGTGTCCGACAGTCTGCCTTATCACTGCGGCAGCGGCCATGAGGAGACTGTCCTTGCTTGGCTCAACATCGGTCACATGTTACTTACTTACTTACACCTGTCACCCCTACCCGGGTATAGGCCGTCGACGAGAAACCTCCAGCGACTCCTGTCCTGTGCTTCTCCTTCGATTTTACTCCAGGTGGTTCCCAGTCTCTTGATGTCTGCTTGGAGGTCTCGACCCCAGGAGTTTCTCGGCCTACCTCTTTTCCTCTTTCCCTGGGGGTTCCATGACAATGCCTGCCTAGTGATACTGGAAGTTGGCTTTCTCAGACTGTGACCAATCCATCCCCATCTTCTTCGCCCAATTTCATTCTCTGCTGTGATCTGCTCTGTTCTCTCCCAGAGTCTGACATTGCTGATCTTCTCTGGCCAGTGGATTTTCAAAATTCTTCCAAGGCAACTGTTTATGAAGATCTGTACTCTGTTGACTGTGGTTTTTGTCAATCTCCAAGTCTCTGCTCCATATAGGAGAACTGCTTTTAGGTGGGAGTTGAAAATCCGGACTTTGGTGTGTTGTGACAGCTCTCTGGAACTCCACACTTTTTTCAACTGGAGAAAGGCTGCTCTGGCTTTACCGATTCGTGCTCTGACATCTGCATCAGTGCCGCCTTTTTTGTCTATGATGCTCCCGAGATAGGTGAAGGACTCCACCTCCTCCAACGGGGTGCCAGCAAGCAAGACTGGTTCTTCCCTGGTTGCGTTCAGCCTCATTGTCTTTGTTTTCTGTTTGTGAATGGTGAGGCACACTTGGGACAAGATGTCAGCAAGCCTCGTGGTCTTGTCCAGCATTTGTTGATGAGTGTGGGACAGTAATGCCAAGTCGTCTGCAAAATCGAGGTCGTCAAGCTGTGTCCACAGTGTCCACTGTATTCCACTTCGTCTGTCCAGACCAAAAAGGTGACTGTCTTTTCTAAGCGTGTTTCTTTCTCCGTACTTCTTCACTTCGTCTGTGCTCTGTGGTCATCTTCATGACCCAATGTATGGCCAGTAGGAAGAGGAACGGAGACAGCAGACACCCTTGCCTGACACCGGTTCTGACCTGGAGCTCCCTGGTGAACTGCCCTTCGTGGATCACGCGACATGTCATGCCATCGTAGCTGCTCTTGATCAGGCGGACGAGCTTTGTGGGTACACCGTAGTGTCGTAGGAGTTTCCACAGAGTCTCTTGGTCCACGCTGTCAAATGCTTTCTCGTAATCCACAAAGTTGACGTACAGCGGGGAGCTCCACTCCAGAGACTGTTCCACGATGATGCGGAGAGTGGCTATCTGGTCTGTACATGATCGTTTTTTCCTGAATCCTGCTTGCTGGTCTCTCAGCTGGGGGTCAACGGAGCTCTTCATTCTCTCCAGGATGATCCTGTTGAAGACCTTTCCTGGTACTGACAGCAAGGTGATTCCTCTGTAGTTGGTCACACATGTTGCACACTCCTATTTACTAAAACAGGAGGAGCATCCATGGTATTATGCCTTTGATGAGCATTTTTCTGTTAAACACTTTTTGCTGTCATGTGCTGATCTAATGGACACAAGATATAAGCACTTCACAGCAGACTCCTTGAATTTTTTTTATTCCGGGATGTTCCCCCAGACAAAATCATCAGTTTTCTGAGAGAATCAAATATTTTTAGCTAGGTTTGAGCATTCATAATCTATGTGAATTGTATTATTTTGACCTTTTCAAGAATCTGTAGACTTTTCCTTTAAAGACTCGTGCGACATTTTAGCATGAAATATTTTTAAGATATATTTTCATCTTGTCTTGAGACCTTTGTTTTAGTCTGGCTTGCCAGATTTTTACTCATCCAGCCATGAAATGTCCCTAGTCGCCTGCTTGTCGTTAGACCCAAATAACTAACTCAGAGCCACTGCCAGCTGTCCAACTTTCACCCTTCATAGGGTTCAAACGCATTTGGCCCTGCTGGAATCCAGCCTCTGGCAAACAATCTGCTGCAATTTAGAGCTGCCAATCAGTAGCCCCACTATTTTGGCTTTAGGTGGTAGTCACACAGTGTAATTGTCTTTTCTAAGTGTGTGTCTTTCTTTGTCAGTGTATTACATCAGAAGAGTGGAAGAAATACACATGTTCACCTTTTTGGCTCAAGTGCCAAGTGTTACGTTTGTGGTTGTGTTATTTTTTTTTTAGAGCATGTGTGTGTTGACCATAGGAAAGATCCGATATTTATTTAAGTTATTTTGGATAAGAATTATGTACCTTTTTAGTCGGATTCATTTTCTTTTGCTTGGAGAATTGCGCTCGATTTCGATTGTGTGGTTAAAATGACACATCTTTTCGTTACATTGTTGCCAAAGTTCGACCTAGTTTGATCTAGCACATTCTCGAAACGGTGCAATTGTTCTAGTGACCTCATATATGATGTCAAAGTGATCTACAGTGTTCTTTTTAATGAATATTAATGAGTTTTGGTTATGTTTTTTTTTCTGATTGGTTGTGTTGTGTGAATTTGCTGAAATATTCTGGAAATCTGTAGTAGTATAAAAGATGATGTTAGGAAATATGTGTGTACATTGTATGAGAGATGCAGCGTGTCAAAAGTGTTGATGCATTGTAGAGGAGACAGTGTATAGTGATTAGGTTGAGTTTTGCAGTCAATAAGTCATATGACGGAGGAACATAAAATCAATAGGTCATTTTGAAAATCCATAAGTCAACCAAAAAAATCACGTTTTCGGCATTTTTGATTTTGAAATGTCGGCAGCACAAAAACGGATGTTGTCGGCGTAGTCAAAAGTAGTGTACAACGAACGAAGAGAATACACTTGCATAACGAACACCCTCTTTTAACGAACTAATTTCATCCTCCCACAGCCGTACGCTTGGTCATCCCTGTAGCCTGTTCAGTAGGCACAGCGGCTTTGCGAGCCACCACATACATAAAAGTCGAGAAAGGGTTGAAATTGATTGGGTGCTTGCAAAGCGAAGCGCAGCCGCTGCGTCTGCTGAACGGCCGGCTACTGTCAAGTTATCAACTGCGATGTACAGTTCTACCTCAATCACACGTGCCGTTTGTGGGCATGGTCAAGTAGTCTACTGAGCTGTCAAACTTGTCAAGACATCTTGGTAACTTGGCCCACAGACTCTCACTGTTTACGGCAGACTCTCACTGTTTACGTTTTCGCAGTGCTTGCCTGCCATTTGGTTACAGTCAAGGCTGTTTTCAGTTAGACTCAGTTTGAGAAACATGAGCATGAATGGCACCAGTCAGAGGCGTCGATTTTCATGAACCCGCTGGCAGAGGCGACTCATGAGGATCTGTGCCTCTTGCAGATGTGTATTATAATCGTTACTTAGTCCGCATCTGCTTCCTCAGTTTGGGTACACTATCAGATAAAATCTCAAGCAATATGCATAGATTCTCATAACGACCCTTAGATGGTGAGGACTTTTGAATGTCTATGCCTCTTGCAGAATTTAGAAACTCACTCTTGCACTGGTTACATTCCCCAGGCAGCCAACTATACATGTTGTACTTGGTGTATAAATACCAAAGGCAAGTATATTTGGCAATTTCGGATTTTTATTTCTTTTTTGCTATTTTGCAATCTAAAGTAATCAGGTTTGCGTTCAATGACTTCCATTACATATGTGATATAATATGCTTTTTTTTTTTTTTTCAGTAAACATGTACCCCCACCCGGGTCTGCCCTGGGGGACTTGGGTGGGGTTAGGTATTTTTTAGTTCCCAGGGTCACCCTGGTCAGCCCCACAGGGTGGGTTTTTCTCTCTATTCTGGGGCATGTGTTTCTGTCTACCCTTTGCCCATTCACCTGTATTTGCCTTTTAAAAACTCTCCCTACTGTCTGCACTGCCTGTAGCTCTTGATATTGGATGTGTGTTGCTAAATGGTCTTAGCTTTATTTAGTCCCATGTGTTAGGTTTATTTAACGTATTTGACCGGCTGGCGACATACATTCAATGTTCTGGTTTTTTTTTCACAAGCAGTGCAGGCACGTCCTGAGAAAGCCTTGTTGCTGTCGGGACGTTAAGCAATGTACAATCAATCAATCAATCAGTAAACATGTACGTGCATGCACTGCATTACTGTGCTACAGCGAAGAGCACAATGCTTTTCAGCATCAAGAACCAGTTTTCTGGCAGAACTGATTCAAGCTTTAGTGTCCAGGACACCAACCACAACACATTTTTGTCAAATTGTCCTAGACACCCCCACCCTCCGCCCTCTCCTAGAAAACAACAAACAAAGCAAGAAACAGATTGTGGCTGTCAGTATACAAGTAATTACATGATGTGGACTTCAACTACAAGACATGAACAAGCAAGATTGAGTTACTGATTGTGTAACCATGAAATAAGAACGAAGGTTATAAATATGCGTGAGCACAAGAGACCACTGGTACATCAATTACAACATCTTACATTACAACATTTTGGACATCATGTAAAAATACGCATATCTCTGCAAAAATTACAAACCGGCAGCACTGACAACCATAAAGCCATTGAATTTGCTTCTATACACATCTATTATGAATAGGTGAACTGCTGAACTTCGTGGAAAAAAAAAACTGGCTAAAGACATCTAGACCGGCCCAGTCTGCTGCAGCACCCTCATACTGACTCCGTGGATCAAAATCAGTGTCAATGAGACCAACAAGAGACTTAGAGTTAATGCAGCCTTATGGACTGATGAGGCGGAAAGCGTTTTGCATCATGTTGGACCGTGTACCTAGTCAGGGCACATGGTTGCAGTATTTTTTACATTGCTCGAGAGAGGGGGCAAGTGTCACCCATCACTGTTATCAGCTGGCCTCCCGCCTCCCTAATTTTTAGGATGCACTCTGTTCATTGAGGACTGACTGTGTAGGCCTACAGTGCACTAGAGCATCATGCTAGCTGGCCATAGCTCTCTCTCTCTCTCGTACAGGCGGCCAACTAACTCGGCGCGGGTATCAGTGACTGTCTAAAAAATGAATAAGTCATATCATGCGTCATTTCAAATTTGTATTCGTCAATGACCGATGAGCATCCTATACGCTGAGTGTATCAGTGAGTAAATGCATTTGTGGATGCATTGTGCCGAGATTGCATTGCTGCAAATAAATATTGTTGGAACTGTTACTCCAGTGTGGTCTACAACCTTGTGCCACATGTGACGAGTTGCAGCTGAGTGAAGTTTCTTACAAGAACCCTACGTGCGTGCGTCTAGTGTGATTGCATCATACTACGACTGCAACTACCATGTAACATTTGGAACCTCCGACGGGACTTCTTCAGTTGGCTCAGTGGAAAGGGTAGCCGGAGACAACAGCCATCAGTGAAATGCAGAGACGGCGACATCAGAAATGGAGACATTCCTGAGAATTGGAAAGGAATGTGGACTGGAGGGAGCTCAGCTCCTGGAGTTTGTAAAGGAGAGAGAGGAGAGACTGGAGAGAGAAAAGGAGAAACTGGAGAGAGAAAAAGAAAAGACTAGAAGAAAAGGAGAGACTGGAGAGAGAAGAAAAGACACTGGAGAGAGAAAAGGAGAAAGAGGAAGAGAGATTATAGAGAGAAGAAAGAGACAAAGAGCATGAAAGAGGCAGCAGAGGCAGAAAAACAGTGAGAACACAAAATTTATCTCAAGAAAATGGAGTTGGAGGCACAGGGCCAGCAGAAGCAGCAGCTTTAGCCAGCAGAGAGCAAACAGCCCATGCACCACAACTACCGCCTTTTGCAGAAAATTCAGATAAAATGGACGCTTACCTGGAGCAGTTCGAGTGCTTTGCAAGCAGCAACAACTGGAAACAAGAGACTTGGGCCATCAAACTGAGCGCACTTCTAACCAGCAAAGCACTTAAGTTCTACAACTGTACTTTGTTTGTATATAGAGTGAATAGGTGTGTTTCACATGAGTGTGCCTGTTGGGTTCAATTCGTGGACTTTGAGCTGAGTAAAGGGCCTACCGGAATATAATGACCAGTCTTATTATTATTATTATAAAAGAAACTAGAAAGATGTAAATTCCATCTTGTTAATCAATCAAGTGCAGTTAGTCCTTTAAATTTTTTTGTGTACACAGTTCACTCTCCTGAAAAGTGCATGGTCTAAACTGACGTGACATGAAGGGTGAAAATTAAAAGTGAATATTTTTACACCAAATTTGTTGTAAATGATGTCATTTAGAATGTGTAAATAGGAAATGAAGAGCAGGTCTGAAAGTATAATTTAAAGATAAAGTTAGCCACCTGTGTGTCCTGCGTGCAACAGACATCTTTTTCTCAGTTACCTCACATGGAATGATGTGAAACATGTAATTTCTATTTAAATAAAATTCATTTTAGGGACCAGCACAATATGTCTTAATTGCGCTCATTTTGTCACCATGAAGCCAATGAACTGATCCATTGCACATATTATGTGGGCTTCTGGACCCCTTGGTTTTTTTTTTTGCGCTGACATTTTACTCTACTGAATAACAGTTAATATTTCTGACACTGTCATCAAACTAATCATTTTGCATGTAGTGGGAGCAGATGTGCATGACTGTATGTGTGTCATTGAATGAGATACATCATGCTTGATGAAAGCAAGACACCGCAATGACAAATAAAACAATGAAACTTTGGTGTTTTTAGCATTAAAATTGGATGTCAAATAGGTGATTTTTGGCTCTTGTGCAACAAAAGTGAATGTGTTCTGGGTCAGTGGTTGTCCGTCCGGCATCGGCTGGCATTCATGGTAAACTTTAACATTGGCATTCTCTTGGAGACTATTCAAGCCACAGACTTCAAACCTGGCCCAAGGATACTTTGTGGCAAGACCTTTCTAATTTTTGGACAAAATTTGTTTTTTTCTCAAATATATTTCACAACTTCAAACCCGAACATGGTACAAAGATGATAAGACTTTCTATGCATACTAATTTGGTTGACGACTCGGAAAAGTCAAGAAGATCAGGAAATCGTTTTTTTAAAAAAAATCATATTTTGACAAAAGATTTTTTTTCTCAAATATTATTTGCAACTTCAAACCTTATTTTTGTACAGAGATGCCTGATAGTAATATATTCCTATGCATACTAATTTGGATGACCCCTCTGAAAGGTCAAGGTCACGAGATCAGGAAATAAGTCACAAAGAGCCATTTTTTGACAATTTGTTTCCTCAAATACTATTCACAACTTCCATCCCAAACCTGGTACAGAGATGCCTGATGGTAAGATCTTCCTATGCATGCTAATTTGGATGACCTGTCTGAAAGGTCAAGGGTCACAAAAAAATCACCAAATGATGTGTAAAATTTCTATTTTTTGTAAATTTTTAGTTTTTATCGGGATTTTTGCAAAACCTTTTAACCAGATTTAGCAGAAAGATAGCTTATGATAAGACCTTTCTATGCATACTAATTTTGATCACTGCTCACAAAGGTAAAAGGGCTATTAGAGGTTGTCAATGGTGAAAAATAAATACATAAATTTTGAGAAAACATTTTGCAGGGACAAAAGCCAACCCTTTCCTTATGTTAGAACACTTGAATACCTGCTTATTTCAGTGACCTGTTGGAAAGGTCAGGGTTACAGTGCAATGGGTTCATTTGTACAGGAGAGTGACAACCACATCCATAGTGGTGGATCCAGGCCGCCTTCCCCCCCCCCCCCCCCCTCCCCACCAGCCCTGACCAAAAAAAAAACCTTTTTTTTATGGTTATTTATGGACGTTGTGTTTTACTATTCAGTGGTTCTTCTTTTCTTGTACGGTGTATTTCACAATTATCTCGCGGAATCGGTGAGTGGGCCTAGTGTGTTCATGGACCTATAGTCCAATAGCCTCACTTTGGCACTGCTAACCTGCACCAGTCACAGTACTTCACCCAGATACAGTGTGCCATGTGCCCCTGCACTCACAGGTGCTCATGTAAATCCGTGCCTCTTGCTGTGCAAAGTTTCTAATGTAAACAGCTGGTCCTCCTTGCATCCACAGCCTGAGGCAGCCATCTGGCAATAAGCTGCTGACTGCTGGTCAACCCCAGGGAAAATGTCCAATTATTGCTGATCTGGGGTCCAACTCAGTCCCTCGGCCAGCCATAGAGTTTCATGTGCCCCTTCAGTCACAGGGGCTCATGAGAAACATTACTTCTTTCTGTGCAATACCATTCATACTGCATCCTCATACGTGACAGTCATCTAGGTTTAAGTCTACGACTGTGGAAATGCCAACTGTAAAAAAAAAGAAAAAAAAAGCGATAAATCAACTGCGCTGTGAGTGTCTCCCCCGGGGTGAGCAGCCGACTGGCTCCACCCTGATGATCCCAGGTGTCGCAGGTGATTGCTGCTCCCCTAATCCCGTCACACATCACTCTGTGAGCACAGTGGGGTCTCCAGTCTCACTCAGATTGCATATAGCTTTGTCTTTTGAGGTAGTGTCCGTGGACATGCACCAGTGCCCATCAGGGTAGCTATATATATGTAGTCATTGATGCGTGTCAGCGGAGGGGAGGTGTGAAATGTCTTGATTTTGATCACTAACTTTAAGTAATCGTCAGCTAGTGTAAAAGGTATACATCATAGGTGATCATGACTATTTCTGTGATCTGATTCTGTGTTCCTCATATAGATGAGGTATGTGGGTGTATAGAGCAGTATCACAATTTTCACAAGTGGCTGTGTTGTTCCTCAGATGTAGGAGTAATTGGCAGTGTAGTGTTGTTGTCAAACACAAGGTGATCACTCATGTAGAAACTCCAGGTAGAACATTCCTTTCAATAAGAAAATTAACACCATAATTATAAGAATCAGAAGTGCCCGATTAATCTTGTTTTGTTAGGGAGGTGGGGTGGAGGCAGGGAGGAGGACAAGTGCATGTAGATTTGATCAGCCCTTCCTTTTTGTAAAGTGCCAAAATCGGTGCTGTGTCCTGAGATAAAAGAAGATCAGTTTTACCAAATAAAGACGTCGTATCTAAGAACTCTAGGTATGCCTGAGAAAACCCCAAGAAAAAAATAAAAGAAACGCACGTAGAGAGAACGGTTACAACACGATGGTACAAGTTAAAGAAAATCACAAAAAGAAAAGCACCAAGAAAGAATAATTTCAACACAACGTATTTGTAATTGTTCTTTTTAAGCGTGTTTCTTTCTCTCTTATGATTTTATGCTCACCTGATAGACACTGTTTTGGTCTGGATTTCTTTTGTATGACACAGTGTGAAAAATGGGGGGTGGGGTGGGGGGGGGGGGGGCTGTTGTGGCCTCCCTGTCAAGACACTCTCTGGTTCCGCCCCTGATCCAATATCACTGGGGTACATGTGCTGCCTATAACAATGAAAACTTTCTTTTTCTTCCACAGATCATAGCCTGGCCAAATCGTGCATTTTGAAAATTGCCTCCAAGAAACTGGCAGATGCAATCTCCATTAACAGGTGGGTTATAATTGTGAACTGTACCAGGGGCAGTTCAAACATTTTTTAATTCATTTCATTGGTGAAGTTAAGCTACAACTGTGCGATGTCATTTAGTAGCCTGCACAACTGCTGTATCAGGTATGGTGGAAACAATCAAAACAGTTTAATTCACTCCACACATGCGCACAACCATCCAACCACTAAACCTCTCCTTAACTACGAAGTACAAAGAGACAAAAAGTTGATTTCCACTTCTTATCATCCAAACAAACAGGTAATTATGATACTGGCAAAACATGGGTTTGTTTGAGGAAGGTATATCCTCTACCGATACATCATCACACTGAGCGGTCATTTACAAAACGATAGGTCGAACTGTCATCAGAAATAGTTGCACCGCTGTGCAAGAAATAAAAGAAATGTACTGTTTAAGGAAGTTAAGGTCGTTTAATGTAAGTCCTACCATTTTATGGATGTTTTATTGTAGCACTGTCAGTAGCTTGTTGACTTTTGGGGCAAACCTGCTGGGGAGGGAACATTACAGCACAAGGGAAGGGTGGACAAAATCATCCATAAGGCAGAGGGAGTGACGGGCAGGGAGGAGGAACATTTCGACTCCGTCTACCACCGACGACTGACGGACAAGACAACAACCATACTGACTGACAATACTCATCCATTGCAAGAGGAGTTTGACAGCAGATGGATTGACAGGAGTGCCAATAATGCGTACAGAAAGGTACAGAAAATCTTTCATCCCCAGGGCTGTCAACCTATACAATGACTTACTAGAGACACGTGAGTTGACGTGCGCAGGAGAGAAAGTATATAGGAGAATACAACCCCACCCATTTAAGAAACAATTGATTTATTTAATCCTTTCCGTAAATAAACAAACGCACTTGACCAAATACATTTAACAGCATTATCTGCCCAGTCAGGTCCCCCAACCCCTTGGAAACAAAAGGCTAGTTAAAATATCTTCCCGAGAAATACACACCACCCACCCCCCACACCCCACCACTCAATGCTGTCAGAGTTGGCCTTCCTGAGAATACTTCCTGTTCATACCACCATGGTAAACAATAGTCCTCTATGCCCAAATAGTGTCTCTCTCTCTCTCTCTCTCTCTCTCTCTCTCTCTCTCTCTCTGCACACACAAAACAAATTAGCATTCCTTTTTGTGTCAACGCTTCAATGTATGTCACTAAACCACTGTGTCATTTTTTTACTCTGGGGCAAACCAAAAATATAGAACAAATCTCGAATGTAGGTTATTTCGTAAATGAAACGTCCAACGTGAAAAATTGTGTGGAGGAAAATTTATCTGTGAAAAGTTTTCACTTCACACATCGTGACTGCTGCGACGCACACGGACATTGCGCTGTTGAACAATCGGCCTTTATGCTCAACCCTGTCGCGTGATGAAACCGGATTCCTGTTGCGTGCAGTTATTGCCGTCATAACCTGTAGGTAGAGACAGCTGTTGTGTAGTCATGTGAGTTTACAAGATTGCATCTCTTTCATAACCAGAAAGTTGGGCTTGAAAATTGGTTGTGAAACGGTTTCCTGTTTTCGCTCCAGTGGGTGACAATCAGCCTTTCATACAGTTATTTATTAGTCTGTCGCGTGATGCATTTAAATTGAAACCCACAACTTTAATCCCAGGAGAGACCTCAATTATTCAATTTAGTATACACCCCATCATGTTTACAAGTGTTTTAGATCACTCGAGGAGAAAATCGGGTGTGATTTGTTACTTTGAACCAGATCACGGACTTGTCGTGTTATACCCCACCCAGGTCTGCCCTGGGGGACTTGGGTGGGGTTAGGTATTTTTTAGTTCCCAGGGTCACCCTGGTCAGCCCCACAGGGTGGGTTTTCTTCTGTATTCTGGGGCATGTGTTTCTGTCTACCCTTTGTCCATTCACCTGTATTTGCCTTTTTAAAACTCTCCCTACTGTCTGCACTGCCTGTAGCTCTTGATATTGGATGTGTGTTGCTAAATGGTCTTAGCTTTATTTAGGCCCCATGTGTTAGGTTTATTTAACGTATTTGACCGGCTGGCGACATACATTCAATATTCTGTTTATTTTTTTTTATTTTTTTTTTTTCACAAGCAGTGCAGGCACATCCTGAGAAAGCCTTGTTGCTGTCGGGACGTTAAGCAATGTACTTGTCGTGTTATGCATTTAAATTGAAACCAGATCACGGACATTTGTGTTGCGTGCATTTTATTACCTTGTTTACCCAACCAACATGATAATGGCGGACCTATCTGTGATTTTGGACCTTGCAGCTTCTGGGCGTAAGGTCTAAAATCACAGACCGCACACCATAAATAAAACCAGACAAGCTTTTCGTAGTCATTATTATAAGGCTTGCGGTGTGAGTGGTTAGTTTGAAACCCCTTTTATAACCAGAAAGGCAAGCATAGTGTTTTTGTACAAACAGATTATATTGTGTTTTTAAAATGGACTTAATGACGCATGACCCACATTGCGGCTTATTTGCCGGTGCCACGGGCTGTGGAAAAACTCAATTTGTTCTTAATCTCTTACAAACAAGATACATCTATCATTTCGAAAACATAGTAATATTTTGTCCTACAATCAAACACAACAAAGCTTATCACAACCGTTTATTCATTTGGACTGACAACAACATATACTTAGTCGACCCTGAGAAAAAACTGAATGACTACCTACAATATTTTTACAAGCAATTTGAAGGACAGCCAACATTGTTCATAGTTGATGACTGTTCTGCAGAAAAAGACATTGTCAAAAAGAGAAACATATTAGCAGAACTTGCCTTCAGTGGCAGACATGCAAACATAAGTGTATGGATTCTCACTCAGAAATATAATGCTGTACTGAAAGATTTTCGAGAACAGTTAAAGTTTATCTGTTTGTTTTACTGTAAGGACCGTGACAGCTTTGAAGACTGTCTCAGAGAGAACGATGTCATTCCAAATAAGCAAGAACGGGATGATGTAAAAAATAAACTGAAATCAACTAAGCATCTAAAGCTCATTTTAAAGACAGATCAACCTACAGGGTATGGGTTAGTGAATTAATTTATACTTTTGGGTTTGTCTTTAAAAATGACAGACAGACAAAATTGGCCTATTAGTGAAATCATAGATATTACACATTGCTTTAAAGATGTTAAATATGAAAGCCAGCTTAATAATAGAGAGTCACCTGGTAATTTATTTATGTTACCAACAACAGTGCATATGTCTGGTAATATAACTTTATGTGTTGATAATCCATTTATTAAAAAAATAACTGTTGATATTAAGACACAATCATTTACTGTTAACGAATATTACGATGGTTGGTTTACTAAATTGTGTAGTAATTTAGCAAAAGAACTATATAAAATAAATTTATATTTTAACGATATTACATTTAATAAAATGGTATTACACATACAATAATGATGATTGAGTCAGTGTGTAAACAAATCTGTTTTGTAGGAGTTACAGTCAATAAAGTGCCATTTTCATTATATAATTTTCTATTTATTTTTTTGTCGGACAAATAAAAAAGATGGACAACCGTCAAAGATTAAGAAACGTGTTTCACACAACTGACTTACCTATATATAATATTTACAATGTCTATGAATCAATAGAAAGATCTTTTTTAGTCATACAAAATAACCTTCTTTCTGATAGTGTAAAGATTCAGATTGTTGCAAAAATAGAATTTGTCAGAGATGTTGGTGAAGTTATTGTAACGTATATCTCGACAAGGCAGCACACAGTTAATTCGAGAAGAGAACTAGAGAAAGTGTTTAGAGAAAGATTGTTACCAGACTTCCATGAAGCAATTGACAGAGCAGAAATGCAAGGGTCTGGCTGGCATGAAGGCCTTGTACATGAACTACAACTAAAGCAGTCAAGATATCATCCTATACTAGGTAAATCATGGATACCACTGCCAATAGAGGTTTTAAACAAAAAGGCTGTAGTCAATATTCAAAACAATGATAATTTATGTTTTATGTGGTGTGTGCTTGCTAAACTTCATTTTGTAAAATCAAAACCTGAACGTGTATCAAACTACACCAAATTTGTAAATGAACTCAACTTCAGTGGCATTGAGTTCCCTGTTAAAATAGAGGACATAGACTTGTTTGAAAAACTAAATCCTGGTATATCCGTGAATGTGTTTGTATGGGATAATCAATCTGAGAATAAGTTACAGCCAATTAGAGTATCTCCAATTGCCCCAACCTATGGGCAGCCAGAAGATAAACATATTGATATGTTACTAATAAGCTCTGGTGATAACTTTCACTACACAATTATTAGGAGTATGTCACGACTAATTCATAATCATGTATCAAAACACAATGGCAAACAGGAAATATGTAAAAGATGCTTACAAAGGTTCTCCTGTATAAAAGTGGCACATAAGCATACCCAGCACTGTAGGTCGGCTGATGACATTCAAACAATACTTAGGTATCCAGATCCTGGCAGCAAGGTTTATTTCAAGAACTATGTTAATCAACAAAAGCTGCCATTTGTAGTATACGCAGATTTTGAATCACTCGTTCCATATGAGGGTCCAGTTCCAGAGTCATTACCAAAGACTATAAAATTGAGTGACCAAGTGGTGTGTTCTTTTGGATACATTATTGTTAGGTCAGACGGTCTTCATTCAGAACCTGTTATCTACAGGGGTGAAAATGCAGCATGTCTGTTTTTAACAGAAATGAGACATCTGTATAGTCAGGTAGTACAGTATCTCACAACATGTCAGATGCCTTTAGTGATGACAGAAGAAGACAAACTAAAATTTGATACAGCTGAGACGTGTTGGATTTGTGAACAGCCTCTGGGGGGTGATAAAGTTCGTGACCATGATCACATAACTGGATGTTACAGAGGTGCTGCACATAACAATTGTAACTTGTTATTAAAAATAGATCCTAAGACATACAAGTTACCAATCTTTTTCCACAATCTGAAGGGATATGATTCACACATTATCATGCAGGCTGTGGATGAGTCTTACAGAAACATAAGTTGTATTGCTCAGACAACTGAGAAATACTTGACTTTTAGGTTAGACAAATTATCATTTTATGACTCTATGCAACATCTGTCTTTAGGGTTGGCTAGTCTAGCAGAAGGACTGACTGAGTATCCAATAACAAGTAAATATTTTGAGCCAGACTTGATTAAAAAAGGTGTTTATCCATATGAGTACATCAGTGACTGGGTAGTGTTTGAAGAAAGGAGACTGCCTCCAAAAGAGAAATTTTATTCTACACTAACTGGCAAAGGTATTTCTGACTCTGATTACCAGCACGCACTTGATGCATGGGGTAAACTAGGATGTCAGACAATTGGTGACTACCATGACCAGTACTTAAAGGCTGATGTCTGTTTGCTAGCAGATGTATTTGAAAGTTACCGTGAGAAGGGTTTGTTACATTACAGTCTTGACCCAGCTTGCTACATCACTAGTCCTGGCATGACATGGGATGCATTTTTGAAATCCAGTAAGATATTTATAGACCTGTTGTCTGATCATACGATGGGTGAAATGGTGGAAAGCGGATTGAGGGGGGGCATTAGTTTAGCAGCAAATAATTATGCCAAGGCAAATAATAAATATCTTGACGACTTTGACCCCTCAATGTCAAGGTCATTTATTACGTACGTGGACGCTAACAATTTGTACGGATTCGCGATGTGTGAATTATTACCATTAAAAAACTTTTGTTTGTATGATTTGTCACAGTATGGCATAAAAAAATTAACAAAATATATTATGGCTCGAGGTCAAAATGATGAAAAGGGTTGGATCTTTGAAGTAGACCTGGAGTACCCACACCATCTACATGATTACCACAATGATTATCCATTAGCTGTTGAGAAAATGAGTATGACTGGAAAAAAAGAAGACACCAAACTAGTGCCAAATTTAAATGATAAATTCAATTACGTGTGTCACTATCGCTTGTTACAGTTTTACATCAGACATGGGTTAGTACTAAAGAAAGTTCACAGAGGTATTCAATTTGATCAGAGTGCTTTCATGAAAGATTACATAATGAAGAATACAACATTGCGTGCCAGAGACGGCAACACTGCATTTGACAAAGACTTCTTTAAGCTTATGAACAATGCCTGTTTTGGTAAGACGATGGAAAATCCTCATCACCGCAAAGATGTGAGACTGGTCACAACTGAATCAGGTGCAATTAAACTTACAGGTAAGCCACAATACACAGGGTACAAAGAGTTTCATTCATCATTGTATGCAGTGTCACTCAAAAAAAAGATTGTTAAACTAGACAAGCCAGTATTCATTGGTATGGCAATTCTTGAATTGTCAAAACTGTTGATGCTTGAATTTTATTATGATTACTTCAAACCAAAGTATCCTGAGTGTCGTCTGCTATACACTGACACTGACTCTATGATCATTGATGTGTGTACTGAAGACTTTTATGAAGACATGAAAACAGAGTTACACATGTATGACACATCTGATTACCCTAAAGACCATCCACTGTTCAACACACAAAACAAGAAAGTGCCCGGTAAGTTTAAAGATGAACTAAATGGTGTGCCTATAGTTGAGTATGTTGGACTGAGATCAAAAATGTATTCTATACTACACCAAAAGGGTAGTCAGTCAAAAGCAAAAGGTATCAAGAAAACAGCAATAAAAAATAAAGACATCCGTCATGAACATTACAAGAAAGTGTTAGATGGAGAACTGATGCCTGATTATCCAAACAAAACACTGAGGTCAAATAGACACAATATTGAAATGATTCAAACACAAAAGAAGTCTCTAGCAGTAGGGGACACGAAACGAGTGTTTTTCAGTAAGGAAAAAGCTTATGCACCAGGTCATTACAGACTCAAGTTATCTGAAGAAATAGCTGACGAACTGGTTGATGAATTAATTGATGAGTTAGTTGATGAAATGATTAAAAATGCGTAACGGTGTCTGGGGGAATAATCTGTAATTCTTCTCTGACAAATGCCCTCTGAGGCGCAGGCTCATACAGATAATATATTGTTGCGTCTGGACCAGGGATTATTTTTTTTATATTATGAACAGATGTTGACCAGATGGGGTCTGTCGCCCTGCGTCTTATGTCATTTTCAGCTTCCCCTGGTTGATATAAATATCTCACCTGTTTGGTAAATAAACTTGTGTCTGGAGGTGGGGTTGGCCCTTTTTTTGGCTCTGCAATTGTTTTCAATTTAATAGCATCAGCAGGCTTAGGGTGTCCTTCATTATTCATTGCTTTTATCACATGTGGTATTCTTTTAACCCACTCAGTGTTACGTGTGTCATGCATGAGTTCCTTAGAATACTGGTAACTGAAAAGTCTCTCTGACAACTGTTTGTTAAAGTTTTCTACAATTGCCTGTGATCTGTGCACACCTGGAATGCCTCTTCTGACCAGTACACCATGCTTAGCAAATAACTGATTAACTGCACCTTTGAATTCTGATCCGTCATCAACCTGCACTAGTCTGGGGTATCTTAAAGGGCCTCGACCATATATTTTTGTTAAAGAAGTAGCAACTGTACTGGCAGTTTTGTCAGATATGGGTTCAGCGTCTTTGTACCTTGAAGCTATGTCTACGACAGTTAATGCATACTTGTATCGTTTCTTTCTTATTGTGTCATGTGGTAAGAACAAAAGGTCCATTTGGTGTGTGTCATTTGGGGTAGTGTTTTCAAAATGGGGTCTTGTTATTTTTCTTGGAGCAGGTAAATATATCTGCCAAATTGCCTGTCTCTGTAACCATTGCTTGACTTGATTGAGTGTTATATCTCCGCCCACAGCGGCATGTAATTTCTGAATAGCTGTTGCTCCTTTCCAATAGCCTGATGGAGAGTAATATATTTTTGATAGTTTATTTTCGGCTGCCATTTTTTCTAGCAATGAAAACTCCTGTAAAATAAACAAATGTCATTCCCACTAGAACAAAGATTATCTCCCCGTTTCTTTGTTGTGTGCTTGGTTTGTAATAGTCACTTAGTTTTGGTTTTGGGATAGACATGTCTTCACCTGTGACAAGAAAATATTCCCTGATTGCTTCGTCTGTATTTGAAAACGTATGCTGTGCGTGACCTTCAAGCCTGAGTTTTTCATTGATGAAATCAAGTTTCTCAATTCTATTCTTTTCATAATCTTGCTGGGCTTGAGCAAGTTTTTCAGATGCTTCATTATGACGTTTTAATTCTTCTGCAGATTCTTCTCTACCCATTTTTGAAAAGAGATAATTAGAGCCACTAAATGCCAGAGCATTAACCATAGCACCTCCTATCATAATAGCTATCGTCGCCATAATATTTTTATTTACATAGAAACATTTTCTGGAATAATTCCCTGCTTGACAAGAAAGTCTTTTGTCGCAATCGACGCTGTAACAACTACAATTAGCTTAGTGCTGTCTTTGAAATCGAGTCTACTGAGGTCTGCTGATTTCATTTTGAGTAGACTTTTTCCCAGCATAGAATAAGCTACTGCTAATCCGCTGATTACGGCAGAGTGATACACAAGGTTCATTAAATTTTTTGAGTCGTTCATTTCTTAGGCAAGAAAAATTAAAATAATATTTTTATTTACTGCATAAAAAATGGGTCAACGGCTTTGGGTGTTACTGGTAATGTGGCGACTTCTGGTTTTGTTTTTGGAGTGTCTGATTTTTTGGTCACTGTACGAGTCTGTGGTTTGTATTTTTTGTATAATTGATAACCTACGTAACCAAATCCGACAACAAATCCGGCAACTACATATTTTGTTGTTTGAGGTTCGGGGTCAGGGTTAGACTGGGTTGTTTGTCTCTCACTTTCATGAAGGTGTGACGGTACTGACACAGGTCCTGACGATCCTGACGGTGGATCAGTTACATGAGTCTTTTCTGTTTGTGCCTTAAGCTGTAATTTTTTTTTGCCTATTATATTCAGCTAATCTTTTTCCAGCCTCAACCCTGCCTGGACTTTTAGTCTTCGTCACAGTTTGAACCTGTGTCAAAACAGGGTTCAGTTGTGGAGTCGCCTGGGTTTCGTCCATTTTCTTCTGCAGTAAAATTTATTTTTGAAAAATCAATATGGCTACCAGTAACTAGTAATGTTACCACAGGTGCAAGGTAATTTCCAAACTTGTAAAACATGACACATGCTAATTTGCCAATTGAACTTGAAACAATAGGATTGCTTTCAAGGTCGTGTGATAGACTATCAGTGTCTACAGGTAGGAAATGACTTACATATTATAGACCTGCTTAAATCACGTGTCATTAGTGAGGCAATGTGGTTTTCATATTTAGAATGAAGCTTGATTAGCTCGTCAGAGGTTAGAGATTCAATATCCTCTATCATGTATTGTCTTCCTAGATAAGTCTTTGATTTGCCTGAGACAATTACAGACAAAAGCCGCTGTTTTTTGGAGTCTACGTCTTTGTTCTCTACAGCACAGATATCGTTTAGAAGAAGTAATTCGTCTTGATTCATTTTTATAATGAAAAAAAAAAAACTTTGCTTGGACCTGTGAATAACTTATGATCTTACTTGATAACTAATTTCAAAGTTACCTACAACTTACAAGTAACTTTGACGTTAGTTATCATAAGTTCTTAACCCAAGTCATAAGACACTCGGACAGATTTCTCAAGTTACAAGGACAATAAGAAAACTTTTTTTTAGTAATAATCTGGTGGTGGAGCTGATGGCGTCAAATGAGCAGGCATGACATCTCTTTGCGAAGAGTATGATAAAAATAATGGATAACCAAAACCTATTGTTACTTGCTTGTAAGTTCTCAAACTTTTTTCATAGTTTCTTCTACGCCTATCTTTTTTCCTTGTTCTAAAAAAGATTTCTTTAGCTCTTCAACATTTACAGCCTGACTACGCATCTTATTCTGTATTTCAGACTTTTGTTGTTTATAGTTAGCCAAATCATCCTGGACTCGCTTAAATTCTTCGTCATCAATTTCATTATCATTTAAAGCCTTACTAATAATAAGTTTCATACTCGTCAGCTTAGCTGCTGCGAGCGTACTTAATGCTTCATGCTTCTGCAACTTAGTATAAAATTTTTTGTTAAGGGCTTCCATACCAAAGCATGCCAGGCTTGTGGCAAGGCCAACAGCTTCAACAGCAATTCCTACGACACTTCCCACCCCCATTGCAAAAAGAGTTATACCTCCTACAGATAATCCGGCCGAAACCACCCCCATGGCCATTGATGTGTTGTGTACAGAATTGAAAACCGTATTGTAACGGTGTTTACACCTCGAGTATTTTGCTTGTTCTCCTTCCAAATACTTCAACGCTTCTGTAATATTCATTAAACGGAATGAATCTGCCTTTAATGTTTTATCACGCTCAATAGGCTCAAGCTGCTCAGGTGGTATTTGTGGATACAAGTTCACCATTTTTTATGACAAATATTTTTTTAATCAGCAATTACATTTTGCAACTCTTCAAAATTATACAATTTGCTGGCATAATAAAATGCAACAAGATCAATGTGTTCAAGGTTTATGTAAGTTAGACGAACAAAAGTTGTTTTGTCAACCACCACCTTGACAGCTGGAATACTGCTCGAAACATTAATAACATCATTATTTTTTGTAATGGCAATAAAGACCTTTGATGATTCTGTTACTGTTTCATTCCATGTAAGTTTAATTCCTTGTGCAATTTGAGCCTCTTTAGCAGTAGCAACAGATTTCATGATAATTTCAAATACTATTGTCACTTCTCTAGCCACGACTAAGCTTGCTGGCATAAACACAACAGAAGTATCTGATCTACCCTTTCTAGTTGTAAGAAGATATCTCCGTCTCTCATAATTTTCAACTTTCAGTTTTTCTCTGCTATTGTTGTCTAGGGAAAAACTTGGAACAAGGCTTACAATAAGCGGCCCAGAATTAACAACCTTCCTAAACACTAAGGCGCCTTCATCATCAGTGTATACATAAGGACTAATAAATTCAATCTTTATGTCCCAGTCAATTGTGGGTGGTGGTGCCGGTACAGGTGAAACCACCCACTTACTACCTACATGTATTAAGTTGTAGGGCACATTATTTACAGGTGGAGTAGGTACAGTAACATCACGAAGCTGACCAAGTTTAGGAATCTGTCTTTCACCATCTTTCATGTCAACAATTACTTTCCTCTTGTACATGCCATTTGAATCAAGTTCAAAACCATATATTTCTCCAATATCTCCCTCCTTCTCAAAATCCTGTACGTCTGCCAAATCTTTCAATTCTGTTACTGGACACGCAACTGGTATGATTCTAGGCTTTGGACCAAGACCACTCATTTTTATAAACAAAAATAAAATTATTTAATTTCCAAAACAACATAAAAATCATGCATTACAACTGGTTTACCATTCTGATTAGTTACAGATAAGCACAATGATTCAAAGAAACTAGAACCTAATTTTTTAAACTGAGAATTAGGAAATCTAGCAACCACACTTTCACAATATGGGGCAGTTCCAGTAGGTAAGCATCTCAACAAAGTTGAAGGCTTTCCATTGTGTACATTCTCAGTTGTGTTCAGTTTTTTCAAATGAACATTTAGCACTGTGTGTACTGACAAATGAACAGGATATCTGCCAGTTATTCTTGGTTTTTTTGGTGATAGTAGACTACCAACTGATTGTGACCAATCTTCATCTAGATGTGTTATTGTTTTAAAAAATCCAAGTAATAATAAAAGACTAATTGATAAAGAAAACTGACCACTTTTCGGAAAATCAATTGTAACAAGTAAATTAGCTGGGTTTAAAGTTGCTTTAATTTTAAATTCATTTTGAAGCCATTCAGCTAAAGTACAATTTTCATCATCCGTTACATTAAACCACTTTACTGTGTAGAACATTTCATGGATAGCTACAGCCTTGCTACCATCACGATTATCAATCCCATTAGTTAACCACACTGGTTTGCTTGTGTCAAGATTTGTTAAGGTAATAAACATTTTTATTATCACATAAAAAAAGGATGGAATTTAAATCACCAACCATTACCACTACAAACGCATTTCAATTTAATGTAGATGCTAAATATAATGTCGCCCCTACTTATGAACAGAAAATAATTCAACTAAATCAACTTGACATAGCTGTAAGCGAACAAGATTTATTTCAAGTCAAAGTACCCAACCCTTTTGATCATTACCTAAACCCTCCAATAACAGACGATGCTACTGCAAGAAAGTGGTCTTCAAGTCCACTACAGATGTTTCAAAACCAACTCAACTTTGCTATACTGTGTTCTACTACAGGCTGTGGTGTTTCATTTACAGATCACTTGAATCACTCAAACAAACTGATTAGGTCTGTGTATCGTTTTCATGTTTATTACCAGCTTAGACGTATACTGTCAGAACTGCATACACCACTACCCACTGAATCCAGTTTTAACAGGTTTAACAACCCCATGGATATGAAAGCATTTGAACGCATCTGTAATGAATTTAACATAAGCACTAAGTATGACTTCACACAAAAACTTGATGATCACCACGGCATTGGTACATTATATTATGCTTTGAGTCACAGACAATACCCTCAAGATTACTGGCCTCCCTACACTTCATTCTCATCAAAATCTGAAGTGTGGTTAGGCTCAATAGAACAGAAACAGTCTAACGCCTGGACCACATTTGTCTTGGACAGGAGTGACGGATTTACTCAAGCGGGAGTCGAGCGCGTAAATGAGTCTATCAGAACATATGTCTGGTGTATACTAGGTGCACAATCATTAACAAAATCTAATATTCTGAATGGAAGTGGAAAGTTCGATTCACAAAAACAGTTTCTCGCTAATCTAGAAGATTCAGTAAATTCAGTAGTTGATCTCCCATCAAGCATACAACGCTACCAAGACGTTCTCAGATATGCTAGATCAAAAGTTGACTTTGTAGTTGGTATTGGGTTATACATGTTGCCATCAGACCTTCAACTTTAAATGGGGACAATAACAAATTATAATAATGAAATAGTTGTTGCAGGTGTTGGTCAGAAATTAGGACTCAATCAATCTGTAAACTTGGGGGCCACAACCACACATGTTCAGTCATTAAAATCATTACAGACGGTAACACCCACGGCACCAGTAACATCATCACCTGTACAGACAGTAACAGCTCCAGCTTTGACACCGGTACCCATAACGATAACACCAACACCAATCCTTGACACACATGAGTCAGAGAGAACTGCATTGGTAATAGGTCTCACTGTATTAGGGGTATTACTTCTTTACCTGTTTCATTAAATAACCCACTATTAACCCTCCTACTGTCACCAAAAAGACCCACACATGTTCTGCCATAAACCCTACTGCCTTTGCCGCTGTACTAATCAACCAACTGACAACCGTGCCTAAAATGCCAGGCAACGAGTCTACTGCTTTCAGAGCCAATTTCTTAAGCAAGTCTGATATGTGTGACAGTTGTTTCTTTACCCACGACTGTAAGTCTTTTGGATCTGTGGGGACTGGGGTTGGTGGTGCTGGAGGTGGAGAACCACCACCCGTTACAGCCAACACAACTGTACTGATAATAAACCCCAGAGCTGTAATTAAACTGGTAATTGTGATACCCTGTTCTCTGAAAAGTGTTTTAAGTCTCTCAGCCAGAGTAGTGTCTTCGTGAAGTATTTTCTGAATAGTTTCTCTAATCCTGTTGACCTGTGTTTTCAGTTTTTCCCTCCCGATACTAATCGCTTCTAACCTTCCTGATCTTTCTATCTGCAAATCATTTAATCTGTGTTGGATTCTTTCTTTCATTTCTGTGTCAAGATTCCCATTGTCTGCGTTAGCCAGTTTCTCTTTTTCACGTTCTATGTGTTTATCAAGCTCTCCCAGTTTGGCAAGATTATTAACCATCTCACCTCTTATTGTCTGCAGTGATTTATCTAACCCTATAATCTCCCGCATTGACAAAGGTGGATCTTCTATTGTTTTCATAGCATCATTTATTTGTCCTTCAGTAAATGAGGTTTCTTGTATCACTGTGTTTGCTATTTCTGGTAGGCTTGTTACTGGTGCCATTTCAATCTCTTGCCCTGTTGGTAACTTTGTTTGCGTGTCTTGAAGCACACTAACCAGTCTTGGCGTGACAGGAGACCCACCAATACCAAGTTGACGCAAGGCACTAACACCACCTTCATTTTTTATTGTACTTAAAGCCCTAAACCTACTAGGGTCTTTTTTGTTAGTCAATAGTACTTTTCCTTTGTCAACAGTATTTAAATATAAATGACCCTTGCCATCAAGTTCAAACTGGTTAGGGTCTATGTTGTCTGGGCGGCCACCAACATGATCATAAAATGAGTTCACTTTGGTTTCTAAAAGTTCGTGACGTAAACTGTAAATATTTCTTGTCATATCTGCCATATCTGTCATATCTGTTGTATTACCAAAATCATACGTGTCATCCATTTCAAAATCTTCATGATTAAATCCTCCTGCTGCCATTGTTTTATTAATTTAATTTTTTTTTATTGTGCATAATAAAAATGACACAGTCCTACGGATCAAAGTTAGACCCACACAGAAAACTACGTGAACCTTTCGGTGTTAAAGCAGTTAGACAATCAATTGTCATCACAAACAATCCTAGTACTATAGACCAAAACCAGACTCTTACTGTCAAGTTTCCAAACCTAGGCCCCAGTGACGTTATTGTTCCTGGTACTGCTCGTCTTGCTTTTAATATTGAACTTTCATCGGACGCAGATGACAAAAGAACACTAGTTAACAATCTAGGTAGAGCAATTATTAAGAATATTAAAGTTAAACTTGAAGGACAGGAAGTGTTTAGTCTTGACGATGCTGATGTGTTCTACTGCTACACGGATTTGTGGCTTACACAACCAGAACGAGAGGATCGTATTTATCAAGGCATACAGTCAGATAGCATTATGAAAATTCGAATAAATGCATCAGACAAAACAACCACAGAAGCAAAGGACGTTATTGTGGCCGAAACATATGGAAATAGGTTTTGCATTCCACTCGAATTTGAAATCCTAACAGGACATTCGCCTTATTACCAAGGGGCACTAAATGACCGCCTGAGTTTTGAACTAACCTTCAATGATTACTCCAAAGTTATCAAATCAACGGATCTCAATGCATCATACAAGATCTCTAACATTTCCTTGGAATATGAGATTGTCACGCATACTGAACTAGCCAGACTCATACAAAATCAGTACCAGTCAAGACTTCCGATTTATTATGATCGAGTGATTAGACACAGTTTATTTAATAAAAATAAAAGCGACCAGATTTGGAATATCAACCTAAACACGCCTGCTAGGTCACTGAAAGGCATTCTTATGTTATTTACTGAACCTGAAAGTCCTTACAAAAGAGATTCAGAAAAATTTTACAATCCGAAAATTACACATTTATCCTGCACAATCGAAGGCCGACCTAATCAAATTTTTGCATCTGGAATGATGGGATATCAGCACTATGATGAGATCACAAAGTATTTTGCTGGGGGAAGACTTAGAGAAAAATCAGCAAATATTGCGTGCAAAGATCTGCATCTGTATGACGTAAGAATCGGTGAATACCTGACAGACAAGTACGCACTGTGGCTAGATCTGCGTTCTACGGACGATCATTTCCTTCATGGTTCTGGCCGTATTATCGAAAACGGTAGTGACGGAATCTCAATTCAAATTCAGAAAAAAACAGAAAAATCTGAAAATATAAATATATATTTGTATCTGATTTATGATGCGCAACTAAACATCTCTGAGAGCAGGCTAAGTAGTCACATATATTAAAAGTATTCACTTAGCTTGGTTTTAATCCTTCACAGCCCATTTTGAATACCGAAATCACTATAAAATCCGAACGTATTAGTAGGCACGTCACGCTTGTGCTGAAACACGGACTAAACTGAAAATAAAAGGCGTCGTTTCACTGAGGTAACAGTTTCACTACCGATTTCAACATTCCCAATTTTCACCTCGAGTGATCTAAAAACACTCGTAAAAACAGGGAGGGGTGTACTAGTAACTTGAATCATTTAGGTTCACTGGGATTAGAGTTATTGGGTTTTGTCTTTCAATTTAAATGCATCACGCGACAGTGACTACGCAATAGCTTAAGCATAAAGACCTATTGTTCAGAAATGTCACCCGCTGGAGCGAAAACAGGAAACCGTTTCACAACCAATTTTCAAGCCCAACTTTCTGGTTATGAAAGAGATGCAATCTTGTAAACTCACATGACTACACAACAGCTGTCTCTACCTACAGGTTATGACGACAATAACTGCACGCAACAGGGATTTGGTTTCATCACGCAACAGTCTTGAGCACAAAGGCCGATTGTTCAACAGCGCAATGTCCGGAAAAGCTGACGCAATGCTTGTTTGGGCCCGGTTGTTGTAAACATTTCTTAAAAACTAGTCACAACTCTTTCATTGGTGCATGTTGACTGGAGATAAAACAGGGCAGGAACGCGGAAGTTGTGGCTATTGACTGTGAACAGTTGCCGCAAGCCACGCTAGCGGGTCAATGCAGGGCAGAACTCGTGAGGGCTCCGAATTTTATGCATAAAATTGACGTGAAGTGGGTCGAAAGTTTTTTCATCGTCGTACTGACCTGCCCTGTCTCGTCATGATGACTGCGCATTTATCCTCCCGACACGCAGTTTGTTTTTGCGTATTCACTATTTCTCAAAAACACCAGAGAGAGAGAGAGAGAGAGAGAGAGAGAGAGACACACACACACACACTATTTGGGCATAGAGGACTATTGTTTACCATGAACAGGAAGTATTCTCAGGAAGGCCAACTCTGACAGCATTGAGTGGTGGGGTGTGGGGGGTGGGTGGTGTGTATTTCTCGGGAAGATATTTTAACTAGCCTTTTGTTTCCAAGGGGTTGGGGGACCTGACTGGGCAGATAATGCTGTTAAATGTATTTGGTCAAGTGCGTTTGTTTATTTACGGAAAGGATTAAATAAATCAATTGTTTCTGAAATGGGTGGGGTTGTATTCTCCTATATACTTTCTCTGCAGGCGTATGTGTGTGTGTCTTTTATTATTATTATGTGTATTATAAAATTTTTAATTTTCTTAAATTCCTTTGTTTTCCTTGTTAATTTGATGGAGCAGACAGTGTAATTTCCTGATTTTCTTTCTGTGCATACTAATTTGGTTCACGACTCTCAAAGATCAAGGGTCACAGGAAGTTGATGTGTGAAAAGTGCATACATTTTGAGAAAACATGGATTTGATAGGTACAAAAGCCAAACCTTTACTTATAATAATACCGGTTATTATATAGGCGCTTTACCCAATTCTGCGAATCGTCTCTAAGAACGGCGAACTGAACCCAACACGCACGCTCACGTGACACACACACATTCACTCTGAAGACAAACACAGTACAAGACAAACACAGGACATTCACGTGGTGCAAAGGGTCAGTTCAGCTACTGAGGTTTCGGAAATTTTGATCACTTGTATTTGAAATTTATAAAGTGGCCTGAAACCGGTACCATAGGGGAGGGCGAGGAAGAGCCGGTCCACCCGAATTAACGGTGACACTTACTAGAAGAGAAAAGTCCAACGCCGGAACCAGGAATCGAACCTCGCACCTTTAGCATTGGTGGCAGGCGCCTTAACCACTGCACCATGGACTGCCCCGTTATGTTACTTATGTTAGAAAACTTTAACACTTGAGTCATTCTCTGAAAAGGTGGTCAGAATGTGTGACATAAGAAGCCCAAATCCAACTTCCTGCAATTTGTCCAGTAATGTATGAGGAACAAAAAAAGATAGTTCACACATTGTTTTTTGTGTGAACCACAAATAATTAATGTGACCTGGCATCTTTGGAGGTTGCTACATGGACACCAAACAGTGCCTTTAAACAAGCTTGATTAAATCCTCCTCCTTTCCTTGGCTTGACTTCGCGAACGAAGATTTTATAGGAGTTGCCCACGACGTCTGCAGGCTTGTTCGTGGCTGCGGAGGCCAATCCGAGACAGGCAGGTTCGACCGCAGTGGCTGCAGGGGAAGGTCTGGCCAGGGTTCTGAGCTGCGGCATCTCTGTTTTTTCTCCTGTAGTGTATTTAAACATTTTTGGGCTACATATTTGAAAATACCATGATATTAGCTGCAGGATCGGCTTCTTAAAGCAAGGTTGGACAAAAGGTAGGCAGTGAACAATGTTTACATGTTTTCTATGACAAGTACCTGAATTGCAGCTGCGCACAAAATAGATTAAAATATAAAGAATGCTCACAGGTGAAAAATATTGCAAGAAAAGTAAGATTTTACTCTTGTGTCTGTACTATATTGTAAAGAAACAAGCCATTACGCAGCCGGTACACAGACATTCATGCGGTTGCTTCACGGACACAAGACGCATTTACTAGTGCACGAATGTGTTGCGTCCATGCAACAACCGAACATCGTTTCTTCAACTCATACACCATGAAGCGCATACAATCTTTGCACAGCATGTTCCAAATCAACCTTTGTGTCACAGAAGAACAATACCTACGAAGAATCCGGCAAACAATGACTAAATTGCATGATTCTTGCATTTTACTGTTCGGAGGACGGCACGCACACCGCGATTGATATGAGAAGGTGTTCACAGACCCCACACTTTCAGTGAATGGCTTTGAGTAAACAAATGGCCCTTTCCTGCGCTTAATGCACTTTAAGCTACTTCCGCCAGAACACGCTTATGAGTACAGTAACTTCTGTTATGGACGCGGGACTTATCGTTTTGTTCCAGTGGTTGATACTCAAAGATCTTGACACAACACTTGGCTGCATTTTTTAAGGTCATTCATTAGCATTATTTCCTTGAAGATTTAAGCAAACTCAGTGTGTACAGAAGTGTCCATGAAGACGATTTCTGGTAGTATGTGTAAAAGTAGTTTGTGCTGTGTGTTAGCACTGTATGGGAGAAAAAATGTGATCAGTCCGAGTTGGAGCCGACTGAAACAACCGCTGGACAAAAAGTTTTATGCAATTAACCTACATAAAATCGACCGCTAGGTATAAAATGTTTGAATGGTATTGTTTATATAACCGATCAAAACAGTTTGTTAAATTTAAAGCAGTGAATTTGTCAGATCAAACATGTTCTTGTCACACACTATGAGCCTTGTCACAAATCGGCCTCGTTCATTCTCAAGGTCTTGGGCATAAAAAGGCGTCAAACCTAAGATGAACAAAATGCAAAGGTATTCTTTTATGCATGCTATCCCCTTACTATTATAAGAACAAGTCTAGCAAATAAAATGGGTAAATATGTAAACACAAATATTGATTTTGATTGCTCAAACTGTTGCACCCGTAGCTGACCACCTTTTCAGAAAATGGCCCACTTGCTTATTTTCAGTGTCCTGTCAGAAAGGTCAAGGTCACAAAGGTCAGATTAATTATGTGAATTGATCCTGCACATGAGCTTTAAGGGCTTTGCCATTCTTGTTATTGATTTCTGTACTAAATTATTTAGACTGCATGTGAGCTTATACAGCAGATTTTGGGATGAAATGCTCATCTTGTTTTTAAACTGTGGTTCAATAAACTATCTTGAATGTGCAGCTTTTCAGAATGTGTTAGGTTTGCTTTGCATTTTAGACTAATGGAAACATACATTCAGTATTCTGTTGTTGTTTTTCACATGCAATGCTGGTTTATCTTGAGAAAGTCTTGTTGCTGTTGAGATGTTAAGCAATGCATAACCAACTATGACTACAATTGCAAAAACTCAGTTTGATGTCATAAGGCCTGAGCAAATCAATTGGTATACGTAGTGTATGGTAAGGGCCATTTTTGGCTCATGTGCGATAGCGAAGGTGAGTCTATCTTTCTGGGCCAGTGATCGTCTATCCATTGGTCATCATAAACTTAACATTGGCATATTTTCTGAGGTTATTCAAGCCACAGTCTTAAAACTTGGTCCAGGGATGCTTTGTGGCAAGACCTTTCTTAACAACGTCTCTCAAAGGTCAAAGTTACAGGGAATCAGGAAATTGGTCAGAAATAGACATATTTGGACAAACTTTACTTTTTCCTCAAATACTATTCACATCTTCAAACCCAAACTTGGTACAACTTGATATCTGATAGTAGGATCTTTCTAAACATACTCTTTTTGGTGGCCCCGCGGAAAGGTCAAGGGTCACAAGAGATTAAAAAGATAGCCATATTTGAACAAAGATGTTTTTTTCTCAAATATTGTTTACAGCTTCAAACTCAAACTTGATACAGATCGAGATACCTGATGGCAAGACCTTCCTATGCATACTAAATTGGATGCTACCTCGGAAAGGTCAAGGGTCACAAGATCAGGAAATAGGTCACAAATGGCCTTTTTTTTTTTTTTTTTTTTTTTTTTTACAAAAATTGTTTTTTTCTCATATACTATTCACAACTTCCATCCCAAACTGGTTACAAAGATACCTGATGGTAAAATCTTCCTATGCATGCCAATTTAGATGACCCCTCGGAAAGGTCAATGTCGTGAAATCAGCAAATGATGTGAAAAATGTCTTTTTTTGGTAAAATTTTAGTTTTTAATCAGCATTTTTCTCAACTTTTCAAGCAACTTTAACAGAAAGATAGCTGTATGACGATACGACTTTCATTTCTATGCATATTAATTTGGTCCACTGCTCTCAAAGGTCAGGGTCACTGGAGGTTGACAAAACTGAAAAATGCATAAATTTTCTTTCCTTATGTTAGAACACTTGAACATTGCTTATTTCAGTAACCTGTTAGAAAAGTCAAGGTCATAAAGGTCAGATTAATTATGTGGATCAGTCTTGTGTATGTGGTTTAAGGGCTTTGCCATTCTTGTTAACATTGGTTGCCTTAGTAACATGAAGCATTTGTTATTGTCTACCGTATTGAAAATACAGTAGACTTTGAGATGGGGCTGGTCGGAGCACGTTCCGTAGCATGCAAATGGTGAACATAGGCCGGGAAAACATAATACTCTGACAGTAAAGTAACAAGATAAAAATTATGTCATGCCTAGCTACGCGAGAAATGCCGTGTGTGTGTGTGTAGACATGAGTTCCTCCTGTGTCTGTGTATGTACAGGTCTGACAATTTAGGAAATGCTTACTTCAATATATATCTTGGAGTACTTTTCAGCATTTTTAGATTGGATTACTCATTAAAAAGAAAAATTTCCGTTTATACAAAGTCAGTTGATCTGCATTTGAGTCAAGTCAAGAGTTTTTATTGATGTTGGCACTTCGGCCATTTTCACATGGACATATATCAGTTCAATACAACAAGAACATAACCTGGGGTATATTGACATTTGAAATGACAGTTTTCATAAAAAGACAGTATCACGTGGCACAAAAATAATCAATCAATCATTGGAACATATCGTTGTTTCTCTTTTTCGTCTCTCGAAACATTTAAAAAGAAACCATGCGAACTGTCTCGCTCTAGTTGTGTTATATTATTTGAAATTTTGAATAGAGCTTCATGAAAGATATTGGATGAGTCCATTAACCAGCTTTGTATCTATTCAAATGTCGACACAAAGAATTCTTGACTTCAGACAGTGATGGTGACGTAAAAGCGCTAGCCACATTATACATTGTTGCTGTTGTTATACATTGTTGCTGAACTGACTCAAAGCACCAGACACATCATTGTTATACATAAACTGACACAAAGAAAAGCTCTCTCTCTGACAGTTTGATTTAGGAAGACCGCTTATAAAAAGTCGGTTGACCAACATTTGAGTCCGTAATTTTTTGTTCTGTTCACTTGGAATTTCGGATAGCTAGCTTTGAAATAGACATTGGATGAGTTTGTAATCCAGCGTTGTCAGTACCTCTTCAACTTTTTTAATAATAATTAATTAATTTTTGCACGTTTTTGATCTAGTATATTCTCCCATGCAGACCTAGAGACAACAGTAGAGATGCTGTACCCACTGTTTGGAAAGATCTGGGAAGAGGTGGTGATGCCGGCTGACTGGAAGGAGGGGTACCTAATTAAGCTTCCCAAGAAAGGCGACCTCAGCAAGTGTTCCAAATACAGAGGAATCACCTTGCTGTCAGTACCAGGAAAGGTCTTCAAGAGGATCATCCTGGAGAGAATGAAGAGCTCCGTTGACCCCCAGCTGAGAGACCAGCAAGCAGGATTCAGGAAAAACCGATCATGTACAGACCAGATCACCACTCTCCGCATCATCGTGGAACAGTCTCTGGAGTGGAGCTCCCCGCTGTACGTCAACTTTGTGGATTACGAGAAAGCATTTGACAGTGTGGACCGAGAGACTCTGTGGAAACTCCTACGACACTACGGTGTACCCACAAAGCTCGTCCGCCTGATCAAGAGCAGCTACGATGGCATGACATGTTGCGTGATCCACGAAGGGCAGTTCACCAGGGAGCTCCAGGTCAGAACCGGTGTCAGGCAGGGGTGTTTGCTGTCTCCGTTCCTCTTCCTACTGCCCATAGACTGGGTCATGAAGAGGACCACAGAGCACAGACGAAGTGGAATACAGTGGACACTGTGGACACAGCTTGACGACCTCGATTTTGCAGACGACTTGGCTTTACTGTCCCACACTCATCAACAGATGCAGGACAAGACCACGAGGCTTGCTGACATCTCGTCCCAAGTGGGCTTCACCATCCACAAACAGAAAACAAAAACAATGAGGCTGAACGCAACCAGGGAAGAACCAGTCTTGCATGCTGGCACTCCGTTGGAGGAGGTGGAATCTTTCACCTATCTCGGGAGCATCATAGACAAAAAAGGCGGCACTGATGCAGATGTCAGAGCACGAATCGGTAAAGCCAGAGCAGCCTTTCTCCAGTTGAAAATAGTGTGGAGTTCCAGAGAGCTGTCACAACACACCAAAGTCCGGATTTTCAACTCCCAACGTAAAAGCAGTTCTCCTATATGGAGCAGAGACTTGGAGATTGACAAAAACCACAGTCAACAGAGTACAGATCTTCATAAACAGTTGCCTTAGAAGAATTTAGAAAATCCACTGGCCAGAAAAGATCAACGTCAGACTCTGGGAGAGAACAGAGCAGATAACAGCAGAGAATGAAATTGGGACGAAGAAGATGGGGATGGATTGGTCACAGTCTGAGAAAGCCAGCTTCCAGTATCACTAGGCAGGCATTGTCATGGAACCCCCAGGGAAAGAGGAAAAGAGGCAGGCCGAGAAACACCTGGCGTCAAGACCTCCAAGCAGACATCAAGAGACTGGGAACCACCTGGAGTAAAATCGAAGGAGAAGCACAGGACAGGAGTCGCTGGAGGTCTCTCGTCGACGGCCTATACCCGGGTAGGGGTGACAGGCGTAAGTAAATATTCTCCCATAAAACAGTGAGCCCTGGCAGAGGCTGTGTGGAAAAAAAAAAACAGTCAGCCCTGGAAGAGGCTGCGTGCCTTTCGGATGCATGATGTGAAAGATCAAATGTGTCACTGTGTACACAGTGTCATGAGACTTGCGATGCCATGACGTCAAGCTTATAGTGACGTTATTTTGCTGCTTGTGCTATTATTTTTCAGAATTCCTGTCGCTACACGAACCCACAGAACGTACTAATGGCAGGAAGCGCCGTGTGTCCGTCTTTATTTTTGTGCGCCGTCATGTGTGTTGATCAGAGATTGGCCTAGAGAGGAGAGAAATGGATCAGAAGGATAAGCTTAAAAATATGAACAACTCTGAATGTTCCTAAAAGAAAAAAGCATATGAGCTGCAAACAATATGGTAGACTTTGGGATGAAATCCTCATCTTGTATAGTGATTTCAATGACTGCCAGATTTCAGAAGTTTTGCGTGAAAATGCACTCACAGTGACTGTATTAAACCTTGGAAATCACAACTTACAATTACAATATAAACTTGCTGTCTGTTAAGCTATTTTAAGCCATTTCTATTTTGCTGTACCAGCTCACACAAACCAGTACATGTATTAGTTTGTGTGCATTCTTCAGTTCAGAGCAAATGGGGGTGTGTTCAGCACAAGGCATTTTCAAATTGCAGATTGTCCAGAAAAAAGATTAAAGTAACACCTGAAAATGCAGCCTCTGGCAAGGTTAGCCCACCAAGACAAAAGGTTGGTGGTGTTGCTGGAATGACAGAAAGAGGCTCAAGAGTGAAGTCGTCTGGTAGTGCCGTCGGAGCAGTGTCAGCACCCGACAAGGATTCTAAAATGCCGAAATGGCTGAAAATGGGTATGTAGAATATGCAGTGCTTCTGTAGTGAAGCTGGCTATGTACTGTGTTTGCGTGATGGTGTATGTGTCTGTTAGAGTTGCATACTGGTACAAAAGTTCGTAGCAGTATTTTTACGGTATTTTTATACCATACCAGTATTTTCTTTCAACAGCAACAGCAAATATCAATGTTTCACACCACTCAGCCACACTTAAGCGCTCGCACACTCACACTCTCTCTCAAAACTACTCGTTTCTAAAGCAAATGAATCAATAGTTAATAGTCTACTGCCAAACAAACTGATGTTATATTTCACATTGGTGTATAAAAGACTCATGCTTATCGGCCCTTGAAAAACTACATGTCAGAAACATTAACTCCGTCTCAAACTGTTCCTCCGAAACAATGAACTAATCCAACATGTTTCTGAACATCGATTAATGGGTCATAGATAGTAGACGACTGGCTAAAATGGGAGCCTCATATAAACCAAACAATTTCTCGAAGTGTATTTCTACAGCCATTCTGAACCAACGGCCAAACACATAAAAGAATTTCCAAGTTGAATGAGTGACAGACATTTGGGGGAATTTTTGTTATGTCGATGTTTGTTTTCTATTCCTCACTGGGATTTCATTGTTTTATGCTGACAGGTGATTTTTAAAAAAAAATTGAATTCCCTATTGGTAATATGTAATGATGTAATGATAATGATACTTTCCCCAAATACCTCTTCTCGTAAGCCGATATTAAACAAGCAAAGGTGAATATCAAAGATACATAAAGAAAACACAGACATTAAAAAAAAAATTGGAATATAACAAAAAGTACAAAAAATAAATAATAAATAAATTTATAAGAAATAATTTTTTTTTAAAGAACATACAAGCAAAAACCACGAAGAAATTTTGCAACCAAACAAAAAAAAAAAAAAAAGGTTAATACACAAATTATCTTTACTAATTAACTAATTATGTAATCCACTTTAGTCCCAACAGACAAGGCCTTGCAGATTTCACTAATAATTCATAATGAAGTGGGGGAGACGGGTGCCTCAGTTTCCAATAATAATTAATCTACCTTTTTCTCTTTTCTTTTTTGGCCTGGGTGGGGATTTGATCCCACACACCTGCCCGCCCTGAAACTTTCAAGCCCATGAGATCTGGACAGTGTCTCGGCAAATCTACTGATCATGCCAGTGAGGCACACACACAAAACTCAACTACATGCATATAAGCAGGGGCCTTTCTTGGGTTCCTAAACCTTGCAGACGGCCACATGGAGCTTCTGCATTGGTTGGTGTCAGTTTAAGTACTCATCGTGGTCAGGCATTCAGACTTCATGTATGCCTTTGCTGTTTCAAGTTTGAAAACTTGGTCAACTTACTCATTCACGTGAAAATTGATATATTTCTTATACTGTGCTGAATATATCTGGGTCACATTCAGGGATGTAAAAAATTGGTCATTTCATTAAAAAATTCCAAATTTTTACGACTGTACAGCAAAACTGACACATTGTTCAAGTTTCTTGAAAGTAAATCGTATTAGGTCAACTGAAACAGAATGATATGTGTTCTAAGATATGTATAGAAAAGTGGTTCTTTGTGAATATATTTCCGAAAAATGTTGTGCGCTCTGATGTCAAACGACCTATACGAAAATCTGTACTGGTATTTTAACGATATTTTTGCATCGTACCAGTATTTTCTTTCAGTTTACGTGGACCCACAACAATCACCGTTTCATACCGCTAAACTATACACACTGCACTCACATAATCTCACTGTCTCTCTCCCAAACTACACTATATGTTGCTAAGTAAATGAATCGATGTTTAATAGTCCACTGCAACAAAGCATTCCTTTTTGTAAGAGGCATGTAGTCAGGTTGGCTCATGTGAATCTGTAAAGCCTGCTAAGGTAACCCGAAACCCCATATTTTCCTAAAGTCATTGAGGTTTTGAGACATTACTAAAATATTTGCTGCCTCATAAGTTCCTGTGGCATCATTACAGGATTTGTTATTTCATTTCTGTAAGAAAAAACAGGGCAGGGTTCTCTCTCTCTCTCGCTCTCTTTTAAAATAAATTATTATTCACAGTTATTGATATGTGTGCGCATTATTTGCATTGCTGATGTATAGTGTGTTTTTTTTTCAATTTTTTTTTTTAAAGTTTATTTCTCCATGTTTCAAGTTATTGTGTTTCTCTTGATCTTTACTGTTAATGTTCATTTTGTAACAGGACAGTTCGTAAGAGAGGCATTTTGCCTAAAACTTTAACTAGTAAATAAAATGTTTCATCATCATCATCCCTCTCTCTCACACACAGTGATTTGCATGCACAAGGGCAGCCGCACACACAAATTGCACACCCCAAAAACAACAAACACACTCAAAAAAATTCATTCTGTATCTCATACAGAATGAAGGTTGACCATTGTGCCACATATTTTGTGTGTGGTGTGTTGGGAGTTTAATTGCGGTTTTGAATAAAAGCAAATACAGCTATGTAGTATATGCAAAATAATAGTATATCCCATTGGTCAGAGCAGATATGCACTGATAGTCGTGCCATCGGGTTAGTCGGCATTCAATAAGCAACGTAGACACCTAGTATTATTTGTGATTGCTGTTAACAGTCATTGAATGCAACACAAAGCACACAAAGGATCATTACCTTCCAGCAATCTGTGCAACACACATCAGTGTTGAAGTTGGCTTTTCCTTGCGAGGGCAGCTAGAGCCAGCAAACAATTAGCTCGTAGGCCAAGTGTTTAAGGTACTGCGCTTGGAGTCCCTGCTATGTTAAGAACATGTAGGAGTGGTGGCGCATAAATACCTGACAAAGGAGGAAGAAAATAAGGCCTAATATTAATGCTATACTGTGTCCAAAGCTGTTCTGCTACTTGAAAGTGCGTCGCACCTTGAAGCAAAGTGTCACCATTTGACGCTTATCTTAGAATCGACCCACTCAGGACCGGACAAGATTTTTTTTTTTGTAAATTTGCGATGGAAGAAACTTTCCCGCAAAATCATGAGACTGGTCATGTGATCCCCTGTCTAAGAATAGTAACGCACATGCAAATGGAAAAGAGCTCATACATGCAGAATCGAAAGAGCAGACGACAATAAAGATAATGTGTTTTCAAATACATCTGATTGCCTGTTTACATGTTTGTATGTGTGTGTGTGTGTGTGTGATCAAAGACAGTATGTTATAAGACAAATCACTCCTTCATAAGGCTTACTGAAAAAGCGAGGTCAATGTAAGAGTTCAGTCCCTTGGCTTAAGCTTGTTACGTTGCTAGGCTTTCTGAAATGGAACTCAGCACATACATGTGCTATTTGTGTGTATTGCAGAGAATGGGTTCTTTTTTAATTTAAAAAAGAAAAAAATTACAAGAGCTTTGATTCTAAGATTTTTCTGAATTTTGCCATATCTAATTTAAAGATTTTCTTTGTGAAAAGTAGTAAATTAACATGCAAAGTGCAAGAGAAAAACAAGATATAAAAATAAATCAGGCTCTTCCTTGTTGCTTTAAAAATAGATATAGCATGCACACACACGTACACACGTACAACCACCAACTTTGGATTTTGAAACAAATTACAGAAGCACCATTTTTTTTTTTTTTACAACCTCATAATCGGTTTATTAATTTACCCTGTTGTTACAATAGGTATTGCCACCAATCTATCAATAAAGCCAAATAGTGATTACACGCACAGGCCACAGTATCCCCCTTGTGCATACAACCCCAGGAACTGTAAACAGTACATGGCGCTGCATACACAAGAAGATTAATGAGAAATTATTGCCGATTACTTGTTCTTTTTCCTCCTCCTCTTTCCTCCCTCCACTCGACGCATATAAACACATGCCAATTTAAGACAGAATTATGCATCATCCATGAAATAGTAGGTCAGCTTGATTATTGATAATGACTTTCGGCAGACCATACCATCAGTTACAGATGAACGTTTTTACCAGTAAACTGATAAAACAGACATCACAAATCACATGTTCTCCAACCCCCACGCCCTCTCTATCTCCAAATCCCCTTCCCTCCTTCCCCAAAACACACACACACAGGAACCGTATGTTTGAAGAGCAATTTACAAACTTTTCTATCAAATTTGGCATGACGTTTGCTGATGGCAAGACATTTCTATGCTTACTCATTTAGTCGACTCATTGCACAGGCCAAGGGTCACGGGGGTGAAAAATGCTTACATTTTGATTAAACTGGAATTTACTGGTGTTGAAGCCAGCCTTTTACTTATTGTCACAAAGGTCACACATGTCATACACATGAGCCATCAGGTAGTTATTGCCAGTTGTAAGAAAGCGCCATGATGCCATTTTCAAAACTTGACATGTATGTAAGGTACAACAATTTCCTTTTATTTAGAAAATTAACACCACCCAAAAAAATGGTTTGTTTTGATAGAAAAGTGGAGGCAGGGGTGGAGGACAAGTGTATCTAGCGGCTAAAAGTGGTGCAGTGTCATCTTTCAACAAATACAATTTTACAGCTCTGAAAACTATAAATATAACTTATCCCTTTTAAGCTTGGTGTAAAAACACTAAGGTGATAAAAGGTTTCATAATTAGGACCATCCCCGGCACACCGTTCATTCCCGTATACATGCTTGTCCAGTGTACTTCTGTGTAACTACTGTTGTAATATTTGCAACAACTCTGAGTTATACGATGAGGCGGTTACATATATACATGTCTGTGTGTTTTCAGGGGAAGTTACATGTGGTTTGTATGTGTGTGAACTTACTTTTTGAAACCAGTTGAAAGCAGTATTGATGTGTAGATGTCATTTGTTGGTGTGTTGCAGGGAAGAAATAAGCCGAGGGAGTGCCGATGGAGGCAAGAGAAGATAGTGTGCCATCTGCTTTCCTCTGCAGATTAGTTGACAGTTTATCATAGAAGAAGTTGTTTGCAGTACTGGTACATATTTTCTTTGTCATCCCCCCCCCCCCCCCCCCCCACCCGGGTCTGCCCTGGGGGACTTGGGAGAGATATATAATAGGAGATCCGTAAGGCAATGAATTCAATAAAGCCGCATCCGTCATTAAATTACGTCATTTTTAATATTAAAATTTTTGACCCCATTACACCCCCGTTATTACCGAATCAACCCTTTGATTTTAAAAAAGTGACGAGCATGACCGATGCGGCCTCATTGATCTAATTATCTTATGGATCTCCTATTGTATCTCTCTATAACTATTGTCTCTATGAACACCTAATCATTTACCTGTCTAAGTGATTTCAGTGGAACTTTATATGTTACTAATAAGTTACAACTAACTTTTAGGAACCTGCAGAGGTAACCTTTAAGTTAGTTATCATAAGAACTTATTAATTACTTACCATAAGAACTTATTAATTTCTTACTGTAAGTTCTTATAAGTTCTTACAACAACTTGACTTAAGTCACAACTTACTCGGTCAGATTTGTCAAGATACAAGGACAATAAAAAAAACTTTTTTTTCTCAGTAGTACTCTGACGGTGGTGCAGATGGGGTTAAATAATTATGCCTAAACTGTGTAAGTGGCATGACATCTCTCTGTGAAGTGTATGACATTATTAAACGATTACCAAATCTGATTTTTATTTGTTTAAAAGATTGTGTAGCTTTTCTGTGGTTTCCTGTACCCCTATCCTTTTTCCCTCTGCTAAAAAACTAGCCTTCAGTTCTTCAACATTCACGGGAGATTGACTACGCATTTTATTTTGTATTTCAGATTTCATTTGTTTGTAGTTATTTAAATCATCCTGGACTCGCTTAAATTCTTCGTCACTAATAAAATTGTCCTGCAACGCTTTACTTATACAGTGGAGTCCGCTTAACACAAATTTCTGGGGACACGGAAAATCACTTCGTGTTAACCGTATTTCGTGTTAACCAATATGGCCTCAAAATTGATCACGGCCCTCAAGGAGAAAGTGTGTAAGACGTGTGCGTGAATGAGTACCAGGTTAAAAGTGCACATTATCGTACTTTCTTTCAGCTCGCTAGGAAAACACAAGGAAACGTGTACAGCTCGAGTATTTAATGTAAATCCATCAGGTAAAATCCATACTAAGTTACAATCCTCAGGTAAAAGCAACACAGGCTGAAGTACAATCCCGCATCGGTAAAAGGGTTGTGTTGGTACACGAATGATACAACATGAATACAGTACAGAAATGCTAGCCAATGAGAAGACAGATTACAACAGCCGAAGGCTATTCAGCCAATCACAGACTAGAGTTCGCTCTGATCTGTCATGTGTACTTCCACGGCGTGAGAGCGACACGTGAATTGGTTTTCGGTGAATGGAATCTGTGTTCGTGTTAAACAGGTGAATAATAGTGAAATTGCCCTGGTTGGGAACCGAAACCAGCTTCATGTAAAGCGAAATTTCGTGTTAAGCATTTCGTGTTATCAGTGAAATTTTAATACAGAATAAGAAGGCCGTCGGCCGGG
This sequence comes from Semisulcospira habei, assembly GCA_036245525.1. NCBI lineage: Eukaryota > Metazoa > Mollusca > Gastropoda > Semisulcospiridae > Semisulcospira > Semisulcospira habei. The sequence goes on along the minus strand of BTPG01000008.1, from coordinate 173,886,803 downwards.
AATGCAAAAACGGTTCGTGTTAACCGGAATTTCGTGTAAAGCGAGTTCGTGTTAACTGGACTCCACTGTAATAAGTTTAAGACTACTCAGTTTTGCACTTGCCAGCGTACTCAATGCTTCATGTTTTTCTAACTTTGTGTGAAACCTCTTGTTTATGGCATCCAAACCAAAGCAAGCCAGTCCTGTGGCAATGCTAGCTCCTTCCAGTCCGATTCCAACCAAACTTCCAATTCCAGTTGAAATCAATACAATACCCCCTACAGAACAACCAGCTGAAAAAGCGCCAACAGCCATAGATGTATTTTGTACAGAATTGAAAATGGTCTGATACCTCCTTTTGCAACTGGAGTACCTCGCTTCTTCACTTTCCAAATATTTAATTGCTTCTGTAATATTATTTAATCTGAATGCGTCTGCCGGTAATGTTTTATCTGATGCAATTGGCATATGTGGATCAAGCGCAAACGACGACACAGTCTCAGGCGCAAGCGTCGTCGGTAGTTGTGGATAGAAGTTTACCATATTTTTTTATTGACAAATATTTTTTATTTAATCAGCAATTACATTTTGCAACTCGTCAAAAGTATACAATTTGCTGGCATAATAAAATGAAACAAGATCAATGTGTTCAAGGTTTATGTAACTTAGACGAACAAAAGTTGTTTTGTCGACAACCACCTTGACAGCCGGAACACTGCTCGAAACATTAATGACATCAGCACTTTTTGTAATAGCAATAAAGACCTTTGTTGATTCTGATACTGTTTCATCCCATGTAAGTTTTATTCCCTGTGCAATATTTGCCTCTTTTACAGAAGCTATAGATCTCAAGATAATTTCAAATACTATTGTCGCTTCTCTAGCCACGACTAAGCTTGCTGGCATAAACACAACAGAAGTATCTGATCTTCCCTTTCTAGTTGTAAGAAGATACCGTCGTTTCTCATAATTTTCAACTTTCAGTTTATCTCTGCTATTGTTGTCTGGGGCAAAACTTGGAACAAGGCTTGCAATCAGCGGCCCAGAATTAACAACCTTCCTAAACACTAAGGCGCCTTCGTCATCAGTGTATACATAAGGACTAATAAATTCAATCTTTATGTCCCAGTCAATTACGGGTGCTGGTGCCGGCACAGGTGAAACAACCCACTTATTACCCACATGTATTAAGTTGTAGGGCACGTTATTTACTGGTGAAGTTTAGGAATCTGTCTTTCACCGTCTTTCATGTCAACAATTACTTTCCTCTTGTACATGCCAGTCGAATCAAGTTCAAAACCATATATTTCTCCAATTTCCCCTTCCTTCTCAAAATCCTAAACGTCTGCCAAAACCCCCACCCGGGTCTGCCCTGGGGGACTTGGGTGGGGTTAGGTACTTTTTAGTTCCCAGGGTCACCCTGGTCAGCCCCACAGGGTGAGTTTTTCTCTCTATTCTGGGGCATGTGTTTCTGTCTACCCTTTGTCCATTCACCTGTATTTGCCTTTTTAAAACTCTCCCTACTGTCTGCACTGCCTGTAGCTCTTGATATTGGATGTGTGTTGCTAAATGGTCTTAGCTTTATTTAGCCCCATTTGTTAGGTTTATTTAACGTATTTGACCGGCTGGCGACATACATTCAATGTTCTCCCCCACCCGGGTCTGCCCTGGGGGACTTGGGTGGGGTTAGGCATTTTTTAGTTCCCAGGGTCACCCTGGTCAGCCCCACAGGGTGGGTTTTTCTCTCTATTCTGGGGCATGTGTTTCTGTCTACCCGAGGTCCATTCATCTGTATTTGCCTTTTTAAAACTCTCCCTACTGTCTGCACTGCCTGTAGCTCTTGATATTGGATGTGTGTTGCTAAATGGTCTTAGCTTTATTTATGCCCCATGTTGTAGGTTTATTTAATGTATTTGACCGGCTGGCGACATACATTCAATTTTCTGTTTAGTTTTTTTTTCACAAGCAGTGCAGGCACGTCCTGAGAAAGCCTTGTTGCTGTCGGGACGTTAAGCAATGTACAATCAATCAATCAACATTCAATGTTCTGTTTTTTTTTTTTTTTTCACAAGCAGTGCAGGCACGTCCTGAGAAAGCCTTGTTGCTGTCGGGACGTTAAGCAATGTACAATCAATCAATCAACGTCTGCCAAAGCTTTCAACTCTGTTACTGGACATGCAACTGGTATGATTCTCGGCTTTGGACCAGCACTCATTTTTTATAAACAAAAATAAAATTATTTAATTTCCAACACAACACTAAAATCATGCATAACAACTGGTTTGTTATCCTGATTAGTTACAGATATACACAGTGACTCAAAGAAACTAGAACCTAATTTCTTAAACTGCGCAGGAAATCTTACAACCACACTTTCGCAATAGGGTGCAGTTCCAGCTGGCACACATCTCAACAAAGTTGATGGCTTACCATTGTGTACATTCTCAGTTGTGTTTAGTTCTTTCAAATACACATTAAATACTGTGTGTACTGACAAATTGACAGGGCGTTTTCCAGTTATTTTATGGGTTTTTTTTTGTCCTCATTGTTATAATACCAAACTTGAATTCATCTAAATCATCTGATCTCCACCAATTTTCATCAATATAAAATCCAAGTAAATATGCAAATCTATCTGAGATCTTTAACCAATTTTCTGTCAGAAATTCTAATGTAACAAGTAGGTTAGCTGGATTTAAAGTTGCTTTAATTTTAAATTTACTTTGAAACCATTCAGCTATAGTACAAAAGTCATAATACCCAGGCGGTAAAGCTTCAGTCTTACCATCTAAATTTACTTTATTATATATATCATCTTCTATATTAAACCACTTTATGGTGTAAAACATTTCATGGATAGCTACAGCCTTGCTACCATCACGATTATCAATCCCATTAGTTAACCACACTGGTTTGCTTGTGTCAAGATTTGTTAAGGTAATAAACATTTTTATTATCTCACATGAATGGCCAGAAGCTAGAAGAGGTCAATAGCTTCAAGTACTTGGGAGCCACCCTGTCCAAAGACGGTAGTTGCATAGCAGAGATCCATATCAGGATAGGTACAGCAACATCCGCAATGGCCAGGCTGGACAGGATATGGCGAAGTAACTCCATCAGCTTCACCATCAAGTACAGGCTTTACAAGTCCCTCGTAGTGTCTATTCTACTCTACGGCTGTGAGACTTGGACACTGCTTGCAGACTCAGAAAAGAAAATCCAGGCCTTTGAGAACAAGTGCCTGAGGAAGTTGCTCCGCATCTCGTACCGCGAGCACAAGACCAACGAATATGTACGGAGCATCGTCACTTCCCTGGTGGGCCCACATGAACCCCTTCTGGCAACTGTGAAACGGCGCAAGCTTGCTTGGTTTGGCCACGTGACCCAACACAACACCTTGTCCAAGACTATCCTCCAAGGCACTCTCGAAGGAAGTCGTCGGCGAGGTCGTCAGAGAAAGAGTTGGGTCGCAAACATAAAAGAATGGACCGAACTCGAGATGCCAGACTTGCTTGCCACCGCCCAAAATAGAACTCAGTGGAGAGCACTGTCTGTTGCTGCTGCCTTTCAGTCCCCCCAACGCCCAGTTCGGGCAAGGGACTGATGATGATGATGATAAAAAAGGATGGAATTTAAATCACCAACCATTACCACAACAAACGCATTTCAATTTAATGTGAATGCCAAATATAATGTTGCACCTACTTATGAACAGAAAATAATTCAACTAAATCAACTTGATATTGCTGTATCAGAACAAGATTTATTTCAAGTGAAAGTACCCAACCCCTTTGATCATTACCTAAACCCTCCAATAACAGATGATGCTACTGCAAGAAAGTGGTCCTCAAGTCCACTACAGATGTTTCAAAACCAACTCAACTTTGCCATACTATGTTCAACTACAGGCTGTGGTGTTGTTTCATTTACAGACCATTTGAATCACTCAAACAAACTGATTAGATCTGTGTATCATTTCCATGTTTATTACCAGCTTAGACGTATACTGTCAGAACTTCATACACCACTGCCCACTGAATCCAGTTTCAACAGGTATAACAACCCCATGGATATGAAAGCATTTGAACGCATATGTAATGAATTTAACATAAGCCCTAAGTATGACTTCACACAAAAACTTGATGATCACAATGGTATGGGCACATTGTATTACGCTTTGAGTCACAGACAATACCCACAAGATTATTACCCTGGTTACACTTCATTCTCATCAAAATCACAAGTCTGGATAGGTTCCATTGAGCAAAAACAGTCTAATGCGTGAACCACATTTATTTTAGACAAGAGTGACGGGTTTACTCAAGCGGGAGTCGAGCGCGTCAATGAGTCAATCAGAACATATGTCTGGTGTTTACTAGGAGCACAATCATTAACAAAATCGAATATTTTGAATGGAAGTGGTAAATTTGAAGCACAAAAACAGTTTCTTGCAAATCTTGAAGATTCAATTAATTCAACAGTAGATCTCCCATCAAGCATACAGCGTTACCAAGACGTTCTCAGATATGCCAGATCAAAAGTTGACTTTGTAGTTGGCATCGGGTTATACATGTTGCCATCTGACCTTCAACTCCAAATGGGTACAATAACAAATTATAATAATGAAATCATTGTTGCAGGTCATGATCAAAAATTAGGACTCAATCTGTAAACTTAGGAGCAACAACCACACATGTTCAGTCATTAAAACCATTACAGACGGTAACACCCCCGGCCCCGGCCCTGGCCCCAGCACCGGCACCCATACAACCAGTACAGTCAACCCCGGACACACATGAGTCAGAGAGAACTGCATTGGTAATAGGCCTTACTGGGTTAGGGGTTTTACTTCTTTATCTGTTTCATTAAATAACCCACCATCAACCCTCCTACTGTAACCAAAAAGACCCACACATGTTCTGCCATAAACCCAACTACCTTTGCTGCTGTAGTAATAAGCCAACTGACAACTGTGCCTATAATACCAGGCAAAGCGTCCATTGCTTTCACAGCCAATTTCTTAAGTAGATCTGAAATATGAGACAACTGTTTCTTTACCCATGACTGTAAATCTTTTGGGTCAGTTGGGGCCGGTGGACCTGGCGGTGCTTTCACAGCCAATTTCTTAAGTAGATCTGAAATATGAGACAACTGTTTCTTTACCCATGACTGTAAATCTTTTGGGTCAGTTGGGGCCGGTGGACCTGGCGGTGCCGGGGTTGGACCCCCACCACCGCTTGCGCCCCCAGCACCAGAGACAGCTAACACAACAGTACTAATAATAAATCCAAGAGCTGTAATTAAACTAGCAATTGTGATACCCTGTTCTCTGAAAAGTGTTTTCAATCTCTCAGCCAGAGTAGTGTCTTCGTGAAGTATTTTCTGAATAGTTTCTCTAATTCTGCTGACCTGTGATTTCAGTTTTTGTCTTCCAATACTAATTGTTTCTAACCGCCCTGATCTTTCTATCTGCAAATCATTTAATCTGTGTTGTATTCTTTCTTTCATTTCTGCGTCAAGATTCCCATTGTCTGCGGTAGCCAGTTTCTCTTTTTCACGTTCTATGTGTTTATCAAGCTCACCCAGTTTGGCAACATTATTCACCATCTCACCTCTTATTGTCTGCAGTGATTTATCCAACCCTATAATCTCCCACATTGACAAAGGTGGGTCATCTATTGTTTTCATAGCATCGTTTATTTGTCCTTCAATAAATGAGGTTTCTTGTATCACTGTGTTTGCTATTTCTGGTAGGCTTGTTACAGGTGCCATTTAAATTTGTTGCCCTGTTGGCAACTTTGTTTGCGTGTCATGAAGAACACTAACCAGTCTTGGCGTGACAGGAGACCCTCCAATTCCAAGGTACCTTGCCAACCCAGAGTTACCACCAACTTCACCTTTAATTGTACTTAAAGCTCTAAACTTAGAAGGATTGTTTTTATGTGTTAGATATATTTTCCCTCTGTCTGTATTTACAAATAAGTGTCCTTTATCATATTCAAACTGATTAGGATCTATTACATCTGGACGCGCTCCAACACTGTCATAAAATGAGTTTACTTTGTCTTTTAACAGTTCATGATACATACTACTACTAGTTACCATTCCAGTCATATCTGTGATACTGGTATCTGAGGCATCCATGACATCCATTTCAAAATCTTCATGATTAAATCCTCCCGCTGCGATTGTTTTATTAATTTCTTATTGTGCTTAATAAAAATGACACAGTCTTACGGATCAAAGTTAGACCCATACAGAAAACTACTTGAGCCTCTTGGTGTTAAGGGCATTAGACAATCAATCGTCATCACAAACAATCCAAGTACCATAGACCAGAATCAAACACTTACAGTCAAGTTTCCAAACCAAGGTCCCAGTGACGTTATTGTTCCTGGCACTGCACGCCTAGCATTTAATATTGAACTATCATCAGACGCAGATGCAAACAGAACACTGGTTGACAATCTTGGTAGAGCAATTGTTAGAACTATTAAAGTAAAACTTGAAGGACAGGAAGTGTTTAGTCTTGACGATTCCGATGTATTTTACTGTTACAAAGATTTGTGGCTCACAAGAGAAGAACGAGAAGATCGTATTTACCAAGGCATACAGTCTGATAATATTGGTAAACTACGAATCGATGCCGGAGATAAGGTAACTACTGGGGTAGCCAAGGAAGTTATTATAGCAGAAACATATGGAACCAGATTTTACATTCCACTTGAGTTTGAAATCCTAACAGCTCATTTGCCTTATTATCAAGGAGCACTGAATGACCATCTGAGCTTTGAACTAACTTTCAATGACTACTCCAAAGTTATAAAATCATCTGCCACAGATGCAACATACAAGATCTCTAACATTTCTTTGGAATATGAAATTGTCACACATGCTGAACTAGCCAGACTCATTCAAAATCAATACCAGTCAAGACTTCCAATTTATTATGACCGTGTGATTAGACATAGTTTAATCAATAAAGACAAGAATGACCCAATGTGGAACATAAACTTGAACACACCAGCTAGGTCACTGAAAGGTATACTCATGTTGTTTGTTGAACCGGCGGCTCCATACAAAAGAGATTCAGAAAAATTCTATAATCCAAAGATTACACATTTGTCTTGTACAATCGAAAAAAAAAAGCGTCCTAATCAAGTGTATGCTTCAGGTTTGTTACCTTATCAACACTACGATGAGATCACAAAGTTTTTTGCGGGTGGAAGGATTAGAGATAAACCTGCAAACATTGCGTGCAAAGATTTACATCTGTATGACGTAAGGATTGGTCAATACCTTACAAATAAGTATGCTCTTTGGTTAGACCTTCGTAGTACAGATGACGACTACCTTCATGGATCA